>CM048822.1:8312708-9622708 GCA_026586065.1 Dioscorea zingiberensis | reverse complement strand
AAATCCCAAAAGCCACGCTGGCCATCCCCAAAGACGCGGATCCGCGCCTAACGCTTGCTAGCGAAATTCTTGCCATGCGCCCTGTTTATCGACTTCGCCCAAGGCTTACTCTCCCACACGCGCCCACGCACCTCCAAGCGGACTCCCTCCCCGCCTGGCCGACCTCAGACCGCGACTTCTCCGAGCCAGTTCCCACCACCACCATGGCTGCCCACTCCTCTTCCTCATCCGGCCTCGTCTCTCACCCTTTTCTCTCCACAACCTCCGATCTCTCCCCAAATCTCATTGCTATCAATGTTGCGGCGCAAGTTCCTCTCAAGTTGACAGCTTCCAATTATTGTGCGTGGCGTGCACAGTTTGACTCTTTGTTGATTGGGTATGATCTCTACGGTTATGTTGATGGCTCTCTTCCTTGCCCATCTCACACTCCCACTGCACCTGATTCTGATGTTGAGACTCCCAAGTCAGCCTATTCTCTCTGGGTTCGCCAAGATAAGTTATTACTTAATGCTATTCTTGGATCTCTCACTGCCAATCTTGTTCCTTTTATTGCTTCCAAGAAGACGTCCATGGATGCTTGGAAGACTCTTGAGAAGACCTATGCTTCCCCATCTCGTGGACGAATCATGGAATTGCGTTACAAGCTTGCTACTCCTGTCAAAGGGTCTCACACCATCACAGAATATATGCAAGATATACAGTCTTGTATTGATTCTCTTGCTTTTATGGACATAAGCCTGTCGATTTTGATGAGTTGTCCATTCGGATCCTGAATGGACTGGATGAGTACTCCTACAAGCCTTTATCCAGTGTCATTCAAGCGCGGGAGACACCAATCACTTTTGAGGAATTATTTGAGAAGCTGCTTCAGGAGGAAGCTTAACAGCAATTCCTCCCTCTGTCTTCACCGGCGCTCCCGGCTACTGCTCTTGTTACATAGACCCGCGGGGGTTCTCTTCCTTCCGGGCAAGGTTCTTCTGGTGGCCGCCCTCACCATAACCGTCAGTCCTCCAACTCTAACCGGCCCTCCCCACCTGTGTTTTCTTCCTCTCCGTCTATGCCACCATGGACTCCACACCCGTCATCTCTAGTGCTCACCCCTGGTTGCGACTATCAGGGAAAGTGTCAGATCCGTGGCACTACCGGTCACTCTGCTCGTCAGTGTCGTCTTGTTCCCTCACATACGTGGGATCACATTCCGGCGCCGCCTTGTGGTCCTTCTAGTGTGAACACCGCTACACACTACCCTGCTCCAGGTGCTCCTTCTGATTGGGTTGTTGATTCTGGTGCCTCTCATCATGTCACCACCGACTTGTCCAACCTGTCACTTCATCAACCCTATACTGAGTCAGAGACTGTCGTTATTGGTGATGGTACCTGTCTTCCTATCAAGCATAAGGGCTCTATGTCTCTTTCGACATTACATGGCTTTCTTTCTCTCAAGGATGTGTTGCATGTCCCATCCATGTCCTTGAATTTAATATCGGTTTTGGCTCTTTGTGCTACTAATGCGGTCACTGTTATGTTCTTTGATGATTCTTTTCAGGTGTGGGATCATCACACGGGGGCAACTCTGGTCACGGGATGGCGTAAGGATGGTGTCTATCTTTTGCCGACCCCTACACCACTTCTACCAGTTACCACTTCCTGCTTCCCCGCTCTTAGTTCGCTTAGTTCGTCTTCGTCTTTACTTTCGTTATGGCACAGTCGTTTTGGTCATCCTTCTGTTAAAGTCTTTAGACAACAGTTGTTATCCTTCGGTATTTCCTTTTCGCATTCCCAATTAGTCAAGTTTTCCTGTACTTTGTGTCATATTAATAAAAGCCACAAGCTTCCTTTCTCTCAATCCTCAGTCTCTTCCTCTTACCCTCTTGAAACAATCTTTTCTGATGTCTGGACGTCACCTATCCTTTCTCTTGATGGCTACAAATATTATGTTATTTTTGTGGATCACTTTACTAAATATATTTGGTTCTATCCTCTTGCTCGAAAATCTGATGTACATGCGACCTTTGTTGCCTTCAAGAACCTAGTTGAAAAGTCTTTCAACCATCCCATCCGCACCCTGTACTCTGACAATGGTGGGGAGCACATCGTTCTCCGCCCTTTTCTCACTGCCAATGGTATCACTCATCTTACCACTCTTCCGCACACTCCCGAACATAATGGGTATTCTGAACGCTAGCATCGGCACATTGTCGAGACCGGCTTGTCCTTGCTTCATCATGCTTTTCTTCCGTCTCAGTTTTGGTCCTTTTCCTATGATGCAGCGGTTTATCTAATTAATCGCATGCCCAAAGCAAACTTGCAGTTTCGTTCTTTATTTGAGTTCCTCTTCCACAAGCCACCCAATCCCACATCTCTTAATGTTTTTGGTTGTCTTTGTTTTCCTTGGCTTCGTCCCTCAAACTTGATCCTCCATCCAGTGCTTGTATCTTTTTAGGGTATTCTCTGTCTCAAAGTGCCTTTATTTGCTACGATCTCTCCACCCATAAGTTTGTTATCTCCCGTCATGTTCGCTTTGTTGAAGATGATTTTCCTTACTCTCGGTCCTCGTCCGTCTCTACCAACTCTTTTGATCCGACATTCATGTCCTCCTCCTGGCTCCCGCGACCACAATTGCCTATGAGTGCTCTCCCAGCACCTCTGGCCTCATCCCCTGTGCGGCTTGCTTCCTCTGCACCGGCTACGGCTCCTCCCAATGCCAACACAGATCACACCACCCAGGATGTCGTCCTCCCCTCCGCCACCGACACTGCCTCTGCCGGTTCGTGGGTTTCCTCCAATGCTCCCCGGACTGCCACTAATGTTCACCTGATGACCACTAGGTTCAATAATTCTATTTTCAAGTTCAATCCGAGGTACACTCTCTCTACTACAGTTTCATCTGATAGTGAACCTGCTACTGTGGCCCAGGCTCTTCGCCATCCTCACTAGTTTCAAGCCATACATGCCGAATATGATGCTCTCCAACACAACAGAACCTGGGTACTTGTTTCTCCTGCTCCAAATCAGAATCTTGTTGGGAACAAGTGGGTTTTCTACATCAAACGGCGCCCGGATGGTACTATTGACGGGTATAAAGCTCGGCTTGTTGCCAAAGGGTTTCATCAGCGTCCCGGTATTGATTTTAATGAGACTTTTAGCCTTGTTGTTAATCCAGTCACTGTTCGCGTTGTCTTGAGTGTCGCCTTGCATCATAGGTGGCATGTTGGGCAACTTGATGTCAACAATGCCTTTCTCAATAGACATCTTTCTGAGGAGGTTTACATGACCCAACCCCCTGGTATGTGTGATCCTCAGTTTCTTGATTATGTCTGCCGTTTGCAGAAGTCTCTCTATGGTTTGAAGCAAGCCCTACGGGCGTGGTACTAGGAGTTGAAGCTCTTTTTTCAGTCTCTTAGTTTCGTTACTTCTCACGCGGATACATTACTTTTCATTCTGTCGATGGGCTCCATTCTTATCTATTTTCTAGTTTATGTTGATGATCTTCTGATCACTGGGAGTGATCCTCATCTAGTTGATCGCATTATTCGGCAACTTGACTCCAAATTTTCCACCAAGGATCTTGGGTTGCTCTCTTACTTCTGTGGTGTTGAGGTTACTCCGACCTCTGATGGTGTGCTTCTTTCCTAGCACAAGTATATTGTTGATCTTCTGCAGAAACACCATATGCTTGACTCAAAACCGGTTTCTACGCCTCTTACTGTTGGTGCGTCCCTCTTTCTTCATGATGGCTCCTCTCTAGTTGATGCTACCAAATACAAACAAGTTGTTGGTGGTCTTCAACATTTACGCATGACTCGCCTTGACATTTCTTTTGCTGTCAACCGCCTTTCTCAATTTATGCATAAGCCTACTAAGAATCATTGGGGGGCTGTTAAGCTCTTGCTTCTGTACTTGAATGGCACCAAATCTCTTGGCATTTGGCTTCGGACGCATTCTCCTCTTCATCTTCACGGCTTTTCCGGTGCCGACTGGGGGGGCAATCTGGATGATCATACCTCCACGGGTGCGTATGTCATGTTCTTGGGTGCCAATCCCATCTCCTGGTGATTTACCAAACAACGCATTGTTGCTCGGTCATCTACTGAGGCGGAGTATCATACTATTGCTTCTGTTGCCACTAAAATTCAATAGATCAAGACACTTCTTCATGAACTGCATGTCCCTATTCCTTCAACACCTACTATTTACTCGGACAATCTTGGTGCTACATATCTATGTGCTAATCCTGTGTTTCATTCTCGGATGAAACATCTTGTCATTGACTATCACTTTGTCTGTGACCTTGTTCAGTCTTCCCTTCTCCGGGTTGTTCATGTCTCTGCTGCTGATCAACTTGCTGATGCACTAATGAAACCTCTGCCTCGTCCTAGTCTACTTGACATTTGTCACAAGATTGGTGTTGCTTCTCGTACACCATCTTGAGGGGGCCTATTAGGGTTTCATGTATTTATCTCTTTATGTATTTAGTTCCTGTTTTACCCAAGAAGTGGTATTATATATACCCCAACTTATTATCAATAATATTACGTTTTTCTCCTATCAGTTTTAAATCATCTAAATTTCATGGTGGAGACCATGATCTAAATTTGCATCTTCTCTGAAAATTAGGGTTTCAATATGTGGCCAGTTTGGTGCATTAGCTTTGTTCATCAAAGAAGGATTGGATTGACAGTGTTTGCAGGATGTTTACTGATCTCATTAACCCTCCTCTCCATGTCTGAAACTTACTTGCTTCCTTTCTCCTCTACTTGTAAGTTCACTTACATTCTTCATGAACATATATATATATATATATATATATATATATATATATATATATATTCTCATTGAATATTTGAACTGAATCTAATTTGAAGCTTGAACTTCATATTTAGTGTGTTTCCAGTCATCAAGATCTCATTCAGTTAATACTGCAAGTCTGAAGGACAATCAGGTATATTATAAGTTGGTAATTAAACAATTTTAAACTTCTTTAGTGTCCGTCTCATGAATTAATATGCAAGTCTGGATCTCTCTTGGATTAACAGATGAAATCTTAATTGTATTCATTTGTTTTTCTGTAGATACTAAACCAATGTGTGATGTCTCTGGACTAAAATCAATATACTGTGAAATGCATGGAGATATCAGGATCAATGGAAAAGCTTCCTCCATTAATGTATCAGGTGGCAGATGTACTGAAAGATATGAGACCTGGAATGTTAAACCCTATATATGCACGTAAACGCGACAAAGAAGCACTCAAAAATGTTAGAGAAGTGAGTTTGAGATGTTTGAATGGGTATGAAGTAGCACCTCAATGCACCATCAATCAAAGTATTCCAGCCCTAGTCTTCTCCACCGGAGGGTACGCCGGAAACCTTTTCCATGACTACTCTGATATACTAATCCCCCTCTTCCTCACTGCATACCATTACCATGGTGAAGTTCAGCTTCTTGTGACCAATGCACAAACTTGGTGGCTCCGAAGGCATCGCCGAGAGCTAAGCCAGATCACGAGGTACCAAATAATAGACTTCGACAACGACAGTGAAGTTCGATGTTACTCGGATGTAATTGTGGGGCTTCATTCTCACAAAGAGTTCAACATTGATCCCTTGAGAGCTCCAATTGGGCATTCAATGGCAAACTTCACTCAATTCATGAGAAGATCATATTCTCTCAAGAGGGATACATTGAACCAAATTGGTGGAGTACTAAAACCAAGGGTTCTTATCATAGCAAGGAAGAGAACAAGATCATTCACAAACATCAACCAAATTGTGCAAATGGCTGCAGAAACTGGCTGTGAAGTAGTGGTTAAGGAGCCCGGTTTCGGTACCGGCATGGCTGAGGTGGCAAACATTGTGAACTCTTGTGAGATGATGATTGGAGTTCACGGCGCTGGGCTTAGCAACCTTGTCTTCCTCCCAGAGAATGCTGTTCTTATCCAAATAGTTCCATATGGTAAACTTGAAGGTATAGGATGGTACTCCTTTGGTTTGGCAGCAGGAAAGGCCAAGCTGAAATACATTCAGTATGAGATAAGCTCATTGGAGAGCTCTTTAATGGAGGAATACCCTAAAGATCACCCAGTGATTGCCAATCCAGATTCAATTCACAAACAAGGATGGAATGCTGTTAAAAATGTTTATTTGATACAAAACATCACCCTTGATGTGAAGAAGTTCAGGCCTGTTTTGATAGAAGCCTTGAAACTTCTCCAAAACCAAGATGATATGTAGAGTACTCTCTGGTTCATCACCTTAGTTAAAAAAAAAAATAATGTTTGTTTGTAATTTGGATATATATATATAGTTCTATATAAATGACATATTAAATTATTAAACAAAGTTACAGCCGCCATTTATTTGTTATCTCCAAAGAGGAGGGAACTGATCACTTTTCTTTCAAGATTCCTCAACAAATTATTAACACAAAGTTTAAGACTAATCTTTAAATCACCCCTTTATTATAATATGGACCATCTAAAGTACTCTTATGAGTTCCATGTGTGACAACCTTTAAACATGTTAGATTATTATCTTTTATATTTCCATTATTTATCCGGTGGCACGGGACATCGGGGAGCACTATAGGTGCTCATAAACACTTTTCCTCATATCAACAAAAATCTAAGAAAATGTTGGGAACTTACAATGGTGGCGGTAGGGTGAACCTTATAATGGGTGAAAGAAACATTTGCGTTTTCTTGCAAATTATCCGTGATATTTTCTCCTATTATCTTTTTTTTTGTTTTGATAAAGTGGATAAACCACATTTTATTCATTAGGTAAATTTAAAGGAGTTCAGTACATTGCTCATGCAGTGGGAAATAAAAAAATACATCATAGGTTGCTTTCTATCCTGCATGAGGTGTTGCCTCCTCTTGTCTTCCATTACAGTGTGTCTTCTCGTGGCGTGCCCTCGATGGGTGATGGATCGTCCTCAAACGCATCTCCACCCTCAGCATCAAGTCCTAGCGTGTCTGAAGTGAATTCAAGACTACACTTGACCAGGTTCCCTGCCGTCTCCATTTTGAGCCGCTTAGCCGGTGGAATTGCATTCAACCAAGAAATAATGAGGTAAGTAATATCACGAATAATTCTTAAACAAACACGCTGTTTGTTTTTGAAACATCGTCTATTTCTTTCACCCCATATACTTCAGGTGACTGCCATCACAACCAGATCTCAACCTTCTCGGAGGATATTGTCCACCCTTGGGAAGGTCGCCTAGAATCCCCATAAAGCTTGCATCTCCAATACGTTTGCTAGTATCTCAAACAAGTTCCCAAAGTGATTCCATATTTGCACTGCAAGGGGGCATGAGATCAGCAGGTGTGTTACGGATTCGTCCTCCATATCACACAAGTAGCATCTGGTGCGGTCCCCTCTCCAATTCCGTTTATGCAGGTTATCTAATGTGAGAAGTCGGTCTTCCTTTGCCAACCATGCGAAGAGTTTGATCTTGAGGGGACATGGCTGCTTTCAGAAGGAACTCTTTAGGTCGCTCCGAAGTCCTCCATCGATTCTAAATTGATACAGGGATTTTCTCCTATTATCTTAATTTGATACAGCTCACCCATCGAAAAAGCCGACGCTATAAGAGATACAAAACTTGGTCAAAAGAAGCCTAAATTTTGCTACGGATACTCCATATGGACTAAGGGACAACAAGGTCTAGGAGAATCTTCCTCTTGGGAGATATAACTTTCCTCTGTGTTGGCTTAATGTCTCATTTATATTTTTTTAACAAAGACGACAAACACCCCCAGAAGAAGTCAAGAATGGCCAGCAAGTGCGGAACCCATTCAACGCAACTGCGCCCACATCTTGCAAGAGGAGAGGCTCGATCCCGGGACTTGTCCATAAAGATCGAGTCCCACCTCTTATAACCACAAGGGAATATCACAAATTTCTAAACTTAAATAAACAGTGATTTTTCTATTTTTTTCATATAGATAATGAACTATTGGTCCGTGGTACTATTTGCTTTTTCTTTTGGGGTCCTTGGGAGGGGTGTGTAGGGGTGTAAAGTAAATAGGGTTTTGAGTGAAATTTGATTAAAGAAAAAATAGTATCAAATAGTGTCAGAGACCAATAAATAATTATCTTATATATATATATATATATATATATATATATATATATATATATATATATATATATGTCAAATCAAATTATTCCCATTTTCAAGGAAAGGAACCACACCACCACTGGTCTCTAAAGAATATATAAAGCACAAAGGATCATTAGTGGCGAACATTCATATGCTTTCCTAGTTTCCTGAATCATTTCCAACATACAAAGCAGCCTCTCATTCCTCCCCAACTCCTCAAAGACATCTTATGATTTGGTTGAGTCCAAACTCAAAAGACATCTTATGACAAACTCCATCTTTGTCTTAATGCTCATTCAACTAAGAGTATCTATTGCCTCCTCCGCCAACTTTGTATTTTTCTCCAAGTTTTCTTCCCTATTTAATCTACATTGCATCCATGTCTACTTTCGGAATTAGCTCTAATCAACATACAAACAACAATGGCTACCTCCTCTTGTGCATTCTCCTTCTGCTCAATCAAGTGTTCTACTTCAAGAGAAAATGATCCAAAGAGTAACAAGAGTTCAGTGACAGTGAATGGAACCTCAACTCAGCTCTCACAGTTCTCTATTACTTCTCCGGCATTTACTTCGGTAGCTTCGGTTATAGAAGACCTTATGGTTGATAAAAACCGACGTACCATACCGACTGAAAAGCAGACGGTGGATCCTTTTCGCCAAGGGTTGATCGTCGAAGGGGGAGTTGGATATCACCAGACCGTCATCGTCCGGTCCTACGAGGTCGGGCCAGATAAAACTGCTACACTAGAGACACTTCTCAATCTTCTGCAGGTGATTTTCAATTACCTGCACAAAAGAGATTTACCAAATTGACTTCCAGAATGAATGAATGAATGATTGATAAAATTCATGCAGGAAACTGCACTCAATCATGTTTGGATGTCTGGTTTGTTGGGTGATGGATTTGGAGCCACACATGGAATGATAAGGAACAATCTTATTTGGGTTGTAACAAGGATGCATGTCCAAGTTGATAAGTATCCCATTTGGTGAGTCTCCAGAAAGACAAGGTTAATGTTTAAGATGAAATGAGTATATAACTGGTTAAAACATTTAGAATTAAAGATTTTGATTCCATTATAACTTTTCAGGGGGGAAGTGGTAGAGATTGATACATGGGTTGGGTCATCTGGTAAGAATGGAATGAGAAGAGATTGGCTCATCAGAAGCCATTTGTCCGGGGACGTTTATGCCCGGGCAACCAGCACTTGGGTGATGATGAACCAAGAGACAAGACGACTATCGAAAATGCCTCAAGAAGTGAGGGACGAGATCTCTCCATGGTTCATCAACAAACAAGCAATCACAGAGGATGCTCCTGAAAAAATCATCAAGCTTGATAACAAAGCCAAGTATGTTGATTCTAACTTGAAGGTAAGCAGCAAACCAGATTTTTTTTTCCTTCTCAAATAGCATTCAAAATTTAGAGATTCTGCAGAGGATATGACTTAATTCTTCTTGAGTTTTTGTGCAGCCAAAACGCAGTGACATGGACATGAACAACCATGTCAACAATGTCAAGTATGTCAGGTGGATGTTGGAGGTGAGAATTCTTGTTCTTGGTTGATAGATTCTTGATCAGTGTGAAGTCTATAACTTGATGAATGTTTTGACAGACAATTCCTGGGAGTTTCTTGGAAGAACATCAACTGGCAAGCATTATACTTGAATATAGAAGGGAGTGTGGAAGTTCAGATGTAGTGGAATCAATATGTGAGCCTGATGAAGATGATGGTGATTCAAAGGAATTGCCGACAAGGTATACACATCTCCTCGAAATCAAAGGGGAGGAGAAGAATGAAGAGATTGTGAGGGGAAGGACAACATGGAATAAAAAACTATCGACAAATTCCTAATAACAACAGAAATCATGTACCAAATTGTTCTGTTTCGAGTTTCTGGTGTCTCAGATTGTTCTTTCGTTGCAAATATAAAGGTGTGTTGATAGTGTGGCTTCAGAACTTTGCACTCCAATGGCATATTTCTGCTCACAGTCTAAGTTCAACAGGTATGGAACATAATATGAAATAAATGTTGTCTGAAAATATCAAATTCAATTGATGTTTATGAATGATTCTATGGAACAGTAACATGAATCATTCTGTTCTGAGTTTTCGGTGTCTGATTGTTCTTTCACTGCAAATATGTAAGCTTGTTTTTCTGTAAAATATAAATGTTGTGTGGAATCATTTCAATTTTCAATTGAACTTTTATGAATGATTTTCTAGATACTGTCAGAATAATCAAAGTCCAACACATCTAGACTACATTAGAGAACAGTAACAATGTACCAATAAAGCAACTTTCACAAAGAAAGTCTCCCTTAAAAATTTAAATATCTAGGATGTTAAATAGCACCTAATAGAATTCCTATTAGCTATTTCAAACACATGATTGATAAGGCAAAGAGTAGACTGACACACTGGAAGTCTCAAAGCCTATCTATGACAGAGAGGATTACTTTGGCCAAATCTACTTTATTTGTTTTACCAATTTATGGGCTAAACACAGTACCTGACTCAATTTTGGATATACTATCTCAGCTTATTAGGGGTTCATATGGCAAAGTACTAGCAATTAGCAAACATAGAGGCCTACATCTTATTAATTGGAACATTGTTTTCAGTGACAAAACTGAGGGTGGTCTAGGGTTTAAAGACCTCAAAATAATGAAAAAATCACTACTTTCCAAGCATGTGTTAGACTTACTAAAGTGTAGTGACAAACCATGGGCACAATACATGACTTTTAAATATGGGAAGTTGAGCTTATGGAATTCTATGCACAACCAAAAGACATCATGTATCTATAGATCAATAGTGCAAGCTGCTAATTTAATCAAAGATAAATTTGTTATTGATGAAATTTCACCTAACACTGAAATTTATAAGGAACCTTGGATGCTTGATATTCCTCTTGCATGTAAACCTACATTCTTTAACATGAATTATGATATGAATGCTATGAAAATTGAAAATATTATTGATAAAGGTTAATGGGATATTGAACTAGTTGAGGACATTTTTGTTACTGCTTCTTCAGAAATAATTCTAACAACTAAACTGAACACTAGATTGGAAGCTAGCTCCTAGAGATGGTTCCGTGGAACTTCAGGGAAATCTCTAACCAATGCAATCTATAAGGAATTCAAAAAGCCTGAGGAAATACAACAATGGAAAGGATGGAAACAATTATGGAAAATGAATGTGGCCCCAAAAATCAAATGTTTCTTGTGGAAGATGTTTCATGGCAAACTACCAACTAAAGAATATTTATATAGGAGGGGAATTGGCCCACAGGATACATGCCCAAGATGTGGAATACATGAAGAAACACTACACCACATGTTTTGTACTTGTAGGTGGTCACAACTGATATGGGAAAATAAAAAAATTGAGCATCTGGAGCACAAGTATCAGCTGGAAAATACAGTATTGCTTGGAAACTGGATGAAAGGGGGACAGAAGCACATAAACAGTCTTGCAGATGAGGAAGGAAGCAAGATTGCCTACATCCTATGGTACATCTGGAAATCAAGATGCAATATGATATTCAAAGGATAAAGGATGGAGGCAGATAGACTCATTGAGCATCACTGCAGCAAATGAATATATACAAAGGAATCCACATATTGAAATAGCAGTGCAGAAGAAAGGGGAATTATGGAAGCGGAGGAACTACAAGCACATAATGTGGACTGATGCAGCTTGGAATGAAGAAGGTAAGAGTGTTGGAATAGCTTATACCATCACTACTAATGAAGGATGTTTATGTATTGCTGGGGCACAACAGGTGGTAGCTATATCTTCCTTTGAGGGAGAAATGAAAGCAATATTAAAGGGATTGGAGGAGCTACTAAATTATGGAGCCAAGGAAGTCCAGATTCTTACAGACAATATTAGTGCAGTCAGAATTCTGAACGGAAGTGAGGAAGACAATGACTGGAGAACTACAGATACCACAAGAAGAATTAGAGCTATGCCTTCACTACTGGATAGTTGGGATATCCCTCACATCCCAAGGACAATCAACACAATGACTGACACAATGGCAAAGAGAGCAAAAGGAACTGGAGAAGAAGAAATGTTTAAGAGTGTAGAAGAGATGCTTGAACATCTGCAAACCTTGCTATGGCAATGTAACTCTGAGTTTTTGTTGAACTTTAAATAATTAATGCAATCTGAAGAGACTTTGACCACCAAAATATATATATATACAACTCAAATAGGCTTACCGAATGATGAAACCATAAAAATTTTCTCAGGATCATCAACACCACCATCTCGGGATAACTTGAATGGATATCAAACATTTGGTAAACCTGTTCAGTTTGTATATCATTACTCTTAAAAAAAAATAGAAAAAATGAGAAGTTGAAGGTTCAAACCATACTTGAAACATGGCAAAGTGGTTCATCCACATTTAAAAAAAAAAATGGCACAGTTAAGTTATAAGCCAACTAAATTTATCAAAAAATAAAATAACAATGTATCAATAGTTCTGTTTTGTGGTTAAGGTGTCTGGTTGTTCTTTCATTGCAAATCTGTACTTTATACTGATGCATTCAAGAGAGATTAAGAACGATGAGGCTCAATCTAACCAAACATCGGAAAGAAAACGATTGAACTGAAGAATGTTTGATTTATTAGGTGAGTAGCAAAAATACAATCAAGTTAATCTGAATGTTATCACAAAAATCATGAAGAGAAGAAAATAATCGCCTACATGCCAGATGACTAACTGATTTCCCAGTCCGAGCGATCAAGTTAAAACATTTACAAGAACTTATGTACAGCATTTCTATATGTTGAGAAAAAAAAATATTATGAATGGTGTTACAAGAATAATACGCGTTGAATGTCAGTTATTGCCTCTTTTTTAATAATGTTCGATGAATTTGCCACGTCCAAGCCAGCAAGAACACCACAAGGATCACTCCCGCGAATGTCCAGAAAAGTATCAACCATGATGGCATTGGATTCGGAAAAAGGCCTGTAGAAAGAAACATTGTTTACAAACTATGCGATAATTAAGTGAATGATTTGATGACCACTCACCATGACCAAACTTTATACAAATTAGAAGCTCCACAATGCATATAGCCAGGGAAAGCCAACAGAATGCTCCAACCTTCTTCACTGGTTTTCTGAAATACATTCATGAATTAAAATCAATCGACAGCAATAAATTGCATCTTTTGCAGCAATGATGTTTATATGGATGTGTCCTTTGTCAAGGGTCATAACCTGTCTTGCAAGTAGGAGTTATACTCGCGAATGGTTGGTATCGCAATTAGCCACCAAAGTATCAAACGATACACAACTACAGGATTTCGAGGAGGAATCCACAGACAGAACTTCAGAAAGAAGGTGTTAAGTTCTACAGTCATAAACACCACACAAAGACTCAGCACTTGGATGAACCTCCATGGCCCCTGAAGGGGATACCACTCGTCTTTGTCCCATTGTGCTGGAGTGAACTGGCCTAAGGTTCTTTTCACCTAAAACACCAGAGACTGAGAACAGTTAATCAGAGAAATGTAAAACAAACTACGAATAGTTGATCCTCTTAGACAATGCTAAAACACAGGACCATTTGGAGTAAGACTCGCCAAAATCGTACGGACTAGAATACCAAGAAAAATTCCAAAATCCCACGTACTTTTCAAGTAGGATTTTCTTTGTGAACTGGATAGGTTTGGAAACTCCAAAGAGCCTCAAATAACTTGTTCACAATTTATAATCATATGGGAAGCAGATCATATAAATCCTTGATAGAAATAAAAAGAATTGCTGAAAGAACTCACCTTATCAATGATACTCGGCTGCCTGCTTATGCCAACCCACTCATAGGTTTTCCCATCAAAGTACCTAACAGTATGCATTCCCGCCCAAATACCTAGATAATGAACCACAGTGAATCATCTCACAAAAGATGCAACATAACAACTCTATTAACTCAAGTACTCCTGAAATAAACTATATCTTATCAATAATTAAAGGTCCAGTCTTTTTCATAATGACTGATAGAACTCTAGTGGTTGAAGACAAAACCATGAATATCCCCAAAAGAAATTCCTTAATATACAGTAAAAGATATTAGGCCAAATTAGTTATTGCATGAGAAGTACCTTAAAGTTGTAAAAAGGTAGAAGAGATTCTGAAATAAATGCTCTAGATGGGATATATGCTATGCTGATAGAAAACAAGATAATTTCATGAGCTTCATATTATATGACATGCAGAATAATACGGTGAGGATAAAAATTAAGTTTGTGAGGAATCTCTTTTAGTTTCAGTACGCTTCAGTTGTGTAACATCTAAGAGTCTTCAGTTCACGCAATACCATAATGACTAAGAATGTTATTACAAAAAGAATAGCATTGTTATCAGAAGAAAACTAGCTGAGACCTGAAGAGAAGGTTAAAATTATGGCTAGGTAACTTACCAAACCAATTGCAGATTAGAATATCCAAAATAATACTATCCCACCAACACTCATTAAAATTGGGCAACATATGGCGAAAGGTGAGCTGCAGAGTGCACATATATCACTCTCAGAACAACCAAAAGATCTTGATATTTGGAAAGTTTATGAACAACTAAATTTTGAAATACCAAGCATTAAAAGGTTTATAACTGACCTCCATCAACTCAAACCCAATTGACAATACCCACAAAAGTGGTTCATTTCGTATCATTATGGCCTTCCCCCACCATCCAAAAATGTGAGCAAGAACAAACTCATCAAACAACGTTTCCTAGAAAAAAATATAAAATCAAAATCAGAACCTTACATAATCGTTAAGACTGTAGGAAATAAAAATAGTGAATCAAATCAAGAATTAATTAAACTAGGTAGGTGGTTATGAAGACATCATACATAAACATTGATAAACCTGCTTTTGGGATTATCTGGCACATATATACGGCAATCGGCTCCATAAGATCTTTCTGGTAATTCTGCACAATTGAAAACAAAAAGGAAGAAAAACAAATTCAATGCCATCTGTTACAGAAAAGCTAATTGTCTGACAAAAAATACGTGAAACAAGTCAATTACTAAATGCATTACCAACACCAAGACCAGGATGAAGAAATTTCATAAAATCCCGAGCATCATCACGGTTCTGGAAAAAAGGATGGCTTAATAAATTAATAGCATCCATAAGATTTAACAAAATTTAAAGATAACATGAAGCTGTTTCAAATAATCAGAGTAAATACTTCTCACAGAAGTTATTCCATCAGTTAGTGAGGTATGTCTTATCAACCAGAGTAATACTAAGAACACAAAAACAATTGCACAGGGAGATACAGGATTCCCTGATGGCAGTTTTTTTTTTCCTTAAACATAATGGACATTAAAGGAGTTCATCTGAATTTTTTAAAGTTCTGTGACTTTTATTCCTTTATTAAACATCATAAGAAAGAGAGCCCATCTGATTTCTTAACTGAAACATTTCAGGCAAAGAATGCAATCCACGATTCCACACTACAGTGAATAAACAAAAGTTTGTATTGCTACTAGTTAGCAAAGTAAGTTTGATAAAATGCATTATACTTGTGAACAGTCTTCGATAAGAGAGAGAAGTAACAAAAATGGTGGTGCAAATTTATTGAACTATGAATAAAACAACACAAACTAATCAACTCTAATCATTGTGAAAAGATGAGACATTAAAAAAATTAAAATAAAAAAAAACCTGGAAGAGCAAAAAAGTGAGGGCAACAAGGTAAACAACAGCCATCCCATGAACCAGTCGCCAAACAGCAGGATGTGGCCTAATGAGTACCCTGAAAAAAAAGTTGTGGTGTTAAAGTTTCAGCGCTTAATTCAATCATAGAAGGTTAAAATAACATATTTTGCTACAAGGCATAATTGGTTTTAGAAGCACTTTAAATTTTTGGAGACATTCATGTGAGCCATGATAAGAGGGAATGTCATAATAATACTAATTATATTTTTTAAAAAAATGAAATGCATTTGAATGAATCCTGTCAGTGCTCCAAATGATCCCTATCTACCATTACAAGGCTATCTAGAGAAATTTAGCTTCAACATAGGATAAATAAAAAATAAAAGCAAGACAACTAAATTTTGCTTCATCAACTATAAGAGACAAATATTTTAAATGTGATTCAAGATCATAGAGTTAAGCCAATGCATTTAGCCACACAGGAGAAGGTCATCATAGAAATATTGGACCAGTAACTGATATCTACTCACGTTGAAGGTGCTTGAAGCAAGCAATATGCAAGGAAAACTGCAATCATCGCCCAAACCCCCCTAATGAGAAAAAAGAGTCAGCAACAATAGTTTAATTAGAAAAAGAAGAGCATATTGCATACCATAATTCTATGAAGCACACGAGTGAAAAATACAAGAAAGAAAAGTAGGAATCTCATGTGCCTTCATGTTGAAAGTAGGTATCAAATAGAATAAGCAAACCGGGATATCCAAATTTAGATGACAAGGTCACACAAGATTATAGACAATAAAGCCATACCTTTTCACAGATGTAATACGGTCATAAGTTGCTACATATTTTGGGTCCAGTGCTCCACTTGCCCAACTGAAAAGTATAAAGGGTTGGCACGCTATTATGAAATTATTCAAAAGGTGAGTTAATTTAACAGAGAGAAGTATGAATTTTACATAATTCTTTCATCAGTGAAGTCAAAGCTGATTGATTAACCTACTAAACATTTAATTGATAATAAAAACAAGCAACAAAAATCTCATTGTCCATAAAAAATTTAAATTACTTGTGTCCTAGGCCAAAAGAGATTTAGGATCAGAAGAAATCTCTTACTCTCAAACAAATGAAATTTTAGCATAGGTTCTTCATTTACAGCAACATTTTCTAGTATTTTATAACCTTTTTTCTTTTTTTTCCTGATCCATTGTTGGAGAAGAAGTCAAATTTTTATAGAAGTGCACAAAAGGAATTGGTAAGATTTGCAGCTTTTCCTATCTCAAGTGCCACGTGGTTCCAGGAACATCCATAACACTAATCATCCTGCATGGCAATCTCCTCCTTGTATACCTCACTTGCATCAGAGAATCATAAATTGTGTTGATATACAGCTCTATCAAATCATCCTCTGTATGGAGATGACATAACTTGCAAAAGAGATCATGAAAATAGTCTAAGAAAAGATCCCTAATGATTAGAACTAGGATAAATGATATCAATTATACTTAATCTAGAAGGAAATTAGCGAAATACTAAAAAAAATCCAAATATATGCAGAAACTTTTCATTACAAGATTATCAGTGATCCATGCTGCTTCTATCCCCATGATGCTGAAATAGATGAGATGAATATCTCAGAATAAGCAGGACAGCATGACCAAGGTTCACAATCTTAAATTACTAACTAATCTGTGCTTCAAACAGAGCCTCTTCTGCACTTATCTCTAGGTCTTCCTTGCCATATGGCAGTCACTGAACTTCAGCTGCCAATAACCTTATCCAATAATTAGTCCTTTAAAGGATCATCCAAGAGTTACAATTGCATCATAGACGTGCTTTCTGAACTTCAAGACCCCATGGAATCACATCTCTATAATAAGTTCCAACTACCCTGTATTAGTTCTTACATATTTGCACTGCCCACTTATATAATATATTTTGAACATTAACATATCATTTTCTCTTAACTTAACTAAATTTAAAACTCACAAGAGAGACATATGGCTTGATAATAGTTCTTAAAACTTTGGGGAGATAGCATCACTTATTATGTGCATGTGGTTTAATATGTGAGAAAAAAACTGATAAATAAAAAAGAATAATGACTTACATTAAAAGGCATGCGCCAATAAGTAGCAGGGAAATTGTACGGGGTTTGTAAGCCCATGCAGTCCATGGATCAAATTCACCAATATCTGGAGGTGATTTTGCACAATTATTACCTTGAACAATATTACTTCTTGTTGTCATTTTACTTAGTCCATTGATCTCCATAATGGCACTCCTCTATTCCTGTTGGAGAAGCAGTGAACAATATATTCAAATTAATAAAGAAAAACTTGGTATAAAGTAAAGTTAATTAGTACAAGCAAAGGAATCATTTTCTTGTCCAATAAACTGAATTCTAATTCTGATGGTTGAATAGACAAACATCTCCTTTGAGGGAGAGGCCCAGCCAAACAGAATATTTGAGTATATCAAGCTATCAACCAACCCAGATAGCAAGCCATAAACATACTGGGGAAAACTATAAACCCAATTGGGCATTCCTTTCCGGTACTTAATATTATCATGTAGAATTAAAAACATTATCACTTCTCTAAGTCTGTATGAACCGAAAAACTCAATCTAAAGAAAGCATATTACCCAAAAATAAATAAATAAACAAATAAAGAACATCTTACCTAATTTAGCGGAAAAAATACCAAGAGACATAAATAAAAATATATAAATTATGCATTCAGTCAGAAGCACTAATTTAAAAGAAACATGAAAAAGAAACCAAAAATACTTTTGAGAAAAAGCAGATCCCAGTCCACTGTCAAATTATCATCCACAGAAATCTATGGACAGGAAGATACCAATCAATTGAAAGTTGGCAAAACAGAGCCTCCAAACAAATGTCTGCTGTGCTCATGATCAAATTCAGCATTGACAACAAAATTCACAGACAATTACAAGTAAAGACCGCAAAAAACACATATTCCCTCACCATCAAACCATAAAATCAATTTTTTTTTAAATATAATAGCTCACTGGAAATCATTCTAGTTGCAATGGAAAACATTGCTCACCTCAAATACACCTACCTATATGCATAAAAACCAGAAATCATCATACAACCAAAAAACTGGAGAAAATAATAATAAGAAAGTTTAAGTAGGCAATGAATCTGAATACATCAAAGATTCAAGTTGGAACAGAAAAAGAGCATTCACAACAGAAACCACAGAGGAACTACAAGCAACCCAGATCAAAAGCAATACTCATAGCTGGAATAAAACTAAATCCTTTTCTTTCTGAAAAAACAAAGATATCACTTTTCAAGTACCCATCTTTATCCATCCAAAGAGCATCATCACCTAAACCAATGAACCCATTACCGAGCACCCAAAAAGAACATATTCTTATTTATAAAAAAAAAAAGAACATATTCTTATCCATTCACATAGCATTACCAACACCAAAGAAACCAAATTCGGAGCAAAAACAAAAATAAATCAAATTCCAATCTAGCTAGATTAAGTCCCCACTAATTTTCCAACCATAAAATTCAATCAAAATCCGCCGCCGACTCCACAAACACAAAAAGAAAACCACAAATAGGAAACAACATCAGCAAGAAGAAGAAATTAGCGAAACCAAATCGATAGGATAAAGAGCAAAAATAAAATAAAATAAAATAAAAAGGCAACCCAGTTGATGATGATGCACAGGAACAAAGAAAAACAGCCAAAAAACAGCTGAAAAAGATGAAGGAAAAGAAAGAAGTGATTGCATACCGTGCCACTGCGGCGACAGCGTAGAGCCCAATGATAAATTCTCGATCAAAACGAAAAGGAAATCGAGAGAGAAATGAAATCCTTTGGAGATGGCGAGAAAAAGGAAGGAAAAAGGCGGTTCCTTTATAAGCGCATATTAATTTATTATGTGTGGGAAAAATGCAGTTAGGCCCTTGGAATCCTCTTTATTTATACTCACGTGGTACATCAAGACAAGGGAGTCTGGGCCGTACGATCAGAAGACGAGGAGATCTTGACCGTTAAAAGTGAGAGAGATGGTCAAAGTGGGAACAGGAAAGGATGGCATTGTGTTGATATGTGAATTACTTGGAGGGGGGCCCCACTTTCTTTGGGCTTTGGGTTTTCATCTGTTTTTATCTGTTTATTTTTTATAAAAAAAATAATAATTCTATTGTTGGTGAAATGACATGAATAGACATGCGAGTCCAAACGTTAGGTCATTTATTTATATCATAGGTGGCCTTCGATTGCAAGATGATTGATTGATATATTCGAACAATTCTTGGATGTTCTTGGTATCTTAATATATATATATATATATATATATATATATATAATTTTTATATTACATATATAACTTTTTTTTATTTTTTTATAATTAATTAAAAAAAATAAAATTAGATAATTTATGAGATAAAAGATAGTTTATGAGATGTGTAAACAAAATGCGAGATAACTCGTGATTACAACAAAAAAACTTGACATTTACCATAGAGGACATAACCCCTAGATAGAATGACCAGAACAGATCCTCCTAGAGCACACTGTGATAGTGATAAAGCCATGAAACCAACCAGGGTTTCAGGACTTTTTTTTCATATATTCTATTTATGTAAACGTTTATTATAAATAAATATGATTTATTTATTTTTTTAAAAAAAATAATAGAACAGTTGTATTTTTTTTATTTATTTATTTTTTGACTTGTTTGTAATGGACCTACGTAATATTAGGGTTCGTTTGGACTGACTTATGAAAAAAATACTTTTTTTCCATTTGATATAAAAACTTTTTTTTCTAAGAACTTTTATGAGTAAGTTAAGGGTTTCTTATTATTTTGTGTTTGGATATATTACTTTCAAAGTGTTTTTACAGGTGTAAAGTTTTTTGGATATTTATTCCCAAAAAAAAATAGAGCAGGAAATTTTATTTTTTATAAAATTTATTATTAAAAAAATTATTAATTCTACAAAAAACATATCATTTATTAATCTAATAGTAAATATAGTATGATAAGTTTAATTATACAAAAAAAAATTCATAATATATGTTTTAAATGACCAACTTGGTAACTCATAATTCATTACATTGAAAAGGAGAAGTTGAAGGTTCAAAAAAAATTTGTTTTTAATGCTAAGTTTATAGTAATTTTTTATCTTTAATCTGTTTTATTCAAAATAGTAATAACACTTGAAAAAAAACAAAATAATGGTTTTACTTTTAATCATCCATAAATTTTTATCAATAATTTGAAAAATTCCAGTTTATTTGCAAAAGTAATGGTCATATTTTTATAATTTTTTATAAATCTTATTATAATCACTCTTAAAATTTAATTTCCTTTTAAAACCAATTGAATATTTTCATTGTTTTCTCGTGAAGGTTGTCATGGAAAGCAAAACTTTTATATTAAAAGAAAATAGAGCATTGAAAATATGATAAATATCCAAACAAACAAACAAACAAACACACTTTGGTCTTCCAAAAGTATTCAAAGGGCAAAATAGTCATTTAACCAAGGGCATCAGGGAGACAAAGCCCACGTGTGCCGAGCGGCATGTGCGCCCCATTTGGAGGGACGCGGCCCCCAATATTTTCATAATCCTCAAAATACCCTCCTATTTATTTTCCCTTAAACTAAAAATTTAAATTTTAAAATGACTTCCTAATTAATTCCATGCTCATATAAGATAATTAAAACAATTATAGTGAAATTTACCTTTTTAAGTGAGTATCGATAACAAATTACAAGTTAATGAGTTATAGATTTTGAGCTAATTAGATTACTTATATGACTTAAGGTGGAGAAATCAAATTAGTGGACCCAAATCAATAGAATAATAGTATGACTCCCATCCTCGTAAAGAGAAGCCTCGAATTCACTAATGACACACCAACTTGAACCATAGGAGGCAACGAGATCTTAGAGGACGAGATGACACTAAAACAAGAGAGAACTTGAACCATCAACAACTCAGCATGGAATATGGCAATATATCGAACTATGTATTATTTCATCATCTTTTGTTGAGTCTTGTTTGTAATGGACCTACGTCTTATTAATAAATAATATGGTTTATCTATTTTGTTTAAAAAAAATAAAAATAATATGACTCCCATCCATGATGATGATCTCTCTCTCTCTTACTCTTTTGAATGTTTGATTGTTAATCTTATTCTTAAACAAGACTATTACTTGTGGATGAGTCAATGATTCCTTTGTTTATTTATTAATCAAACATTGTGCTTTGTCTGTAAGGTTAGAAGACAAAATGTGAATATAATGATATAGCATGTTACATATAATTATAAACAATTGCATATATGTTAATTCATCTAATTAATAGCTTGTGTTTTGTTGGCTTTAATGTGAGGTTGTGACAGGCTATAATTAATTAATAGGACATAAGAGTTGTTAAAGGACATCTCATCATAGAAATCAAGAAGTTGGTGGGATGTTAGATCAAAGAAATAAAGTCTTATTTAATCCAATAGAAAATGCTAATGAACTTAGTTAGTGCTCATGTCCATATCTTGAAAGAGAAAGACATGTTGTTGACCACACACAATAATAATCTCTTTCTACTCCTTGATGTTAATGTACATGTTTTGGTGGCTTAGCTTTTGATCAGAGAATATATATATTTAGATAGTTCAGTGCACTAAATGTGGTTCTCTCTTAATGTTCTCATTCTGATAGCTATGTGCACTAAATGTGGATGTGGTTCTCTCTTGTTCAAAATCAAACAGAGAGCACCTATTATTTTTTGACTTCATTGCAGCATAATTAAGCCCTCTCTGCTTTATAAAGGTTTTCTTTTAGACAATTTGATTTTTAAAAGTTTATATATAAAATATAATTTTGATTTTAAAACTATTTAACGAAGAAATGATATGGCGTGAAGCTAGTGCCGGATTCAAAATAAATAAATAAATAAAACATGGTATGAAACATCGGCTTCAGGTCACCTCCTTTAGCATCTCTTTGTGGAAGGGTTTATCCCCTATGTCAAAAGAAGAAAAAAAAACATCGGTTTAATGGCTCTTTTATTAAACAGTTTTGAAACATAGTTATTTCTTATGTATTATGTTGTCTTCTTTTAATTTAGAATTTATTTATTATAAATATTTTTTATATCGGACTTTTTTTTTGGGTGATTTTTTTTTTTTTTCAACTCGACAAGAATATTGAAACATCAAATTGATAAATTATTAACAAAATTAGGATAACAAAATTATTAACTATCAATGGGATATGTAGAAGTAGAACAAGTCAGTCAAAAAATAAAGACAAGATACGAATATTGTTACTCAAGTTACAAGAGTTATACAAATGAAAATAAAAATTAAAAATACCATAATACCTTCTCATGAAACGATGTAATTTTTTAATTTGAACCTATCACATCCTTTGTGATATCCAGAGGATCCGGCAAGCCACTTGTTTCAATCACACCCCTTCTACAGTTTTGTACAAACCTACCAAGGCGCCGTCATACCCCCCTAGGACAAGGCAAAGCTACCACAGGAGAGGGAATGACACGTCTAAGTTCTCATGATGACAAGATAAAGTTAACACGGATCCCAAGGGAAAGAAGAGGATATAAGGAGAAGAAGCCAGGGAAGAAGGTAAGCAACTCCTCCTCCTTCTTCTCCGATCAGTTGACTGACTTAACCGTCGGAGCGGGCATGGACAATAGAGCCCCACCCCTTCTCACCGGCTTCTATTTTCTCTTTGTCCCCATTCCATGTGAACTCCAGATGAGAACACTCACATTTAGGGGGCGTTTGGTTCGAGATATGAGATATGACCACGGTAATGTGATATGCCTGGGAATGGAGTCGGGAATGCTATATGCCTGAGAATGTTGTGGTAATATGATATGACCATGTTTGGTTCATGTTTGGTTGGTCAAGGTAATCAACTTAGTAATGTTCCAAATTTCCCAAAATACCTTTCTATATAAAATTTTGAGTAACTTTAAATTTAAATTAAAATAAAGTTTTAATTAAAATTAATTTAATTTTAATACCAAAAATTAATTATGGCACATTTTTCTGAAATAAACTTGTATCTAAAATTTTGATCAAGTATCAAATAATAATAATAATTATTATTATTATTATTGTAATTAGTAATAATAAATAATAAATAATAATAATAATTAGTACTAATTAATAATAATAAAAAAAATCAATAATAATAATAATAATAATAATAATAATAATAATAATAATAATAATATGGTAAAAGGATGGAGGGCAAAATGGGGATACACATTCTTGGTAATGTGGATAGACACCTATTTTGGTGGTAATCCATATTGGAGTAAGTTGGTAATGTGGATTACCAACTTATTCCCACTATCATCTTTGCCAAATGTGGTAATGTTTTCACATTACCGCCTCATTCTTGGGAATGTGAAAACATTACCCCCAACCAAACGCCTCCTTAAAGTTTCCATTTAAGAAGGTATTATCAGTTGACTGGAGATCCAGCCAGTCCACGTGGCATAACCAGATCACCGGCTAACACTTTGCATTTTAAAGAGTTGATCTTTATTTGGTAATACAAAGAGCTAACTAGTTGTATGGCTACATCACTCATTAATTCAAAATACAACTTCTTCAAAGATTCCGGCATACTTTGGAGTTCTGTGAACTTCAAACTGGTATCTGATTCTTTTGCTAATGCTGCTTGGTGCATTTGCACATCTATTAGCTTCACTTGGAACATATGCCATCTCCGAGTGTTGGATTTAGTTTAGATTAGGAGTTGATCTTGAGTGAGCAAGATGCACTAGCAGCATTAATTTGTTATTTGTTTAAATTTATTTATTTATTTATTTGGTTTTTGTCAAAATAACTCGGAGTCATGACTGACCAGCCGACCGAGATCAACATAAAAAGCCGATTTCCTTATTTTAGTAATTTTTTCAATAAAATGAGGGAGATCTCTCTTATTTGAAATACAAGAGAATTTTTTTTTAGAAAACTGATTTTTTTTTATTTAATTAAAAAAATGATGATCCTCATGTTTAAAAATAACAATTAGGTTAGAAGGATGAAAAATAATAAAAATATTTTTAATAGTGTTGGTCATTCTAACCCGTGTTATTAGAACCGAATTGGATCGTCGGTCCAACCGACTGAACCGGTGGGCAGTCCGGTCCGGT
Source organism: Dioscorea zingiberensis (assembly GCA_026586065.1). Lineage (NCBI taxonomy): Eukaryota > Viridiplantae > Streptophyta > Magnoliopsida > Dioscoreales > Dioscoreaceae > Dioscorea > Dioscorea zingiberensis. The sequence continues at coordinate 9,597,699 of CM048822.1, read as the reverse complement.
TCTTAGATTTTAGGATTTTTAATTATTTTAATTTTAATAATATTTTAATAATAAAATATTATTTAAAATAATACTTTTTTATTTTTTATTTAAAACAATTTTATTATTATTTAAAATAGTTTTTTACACTATTTTTTATAAATTATTTAAAATAGTTTTTAATTATTAATATATATATATATTGAACCGGCATTGACCCAATTGACCTGGCTGTTGAATTGGTGAACCGGGATTTTGAACGGTTCAATATCCGGTTCGGTTCTGATAATATTAATTGTGACAAGTATTTTGGTCCCAGACTGAATGAATATACAATTAAACTAAAAAGAAAATATATATTTCAAAAAATTCAGAGAGATTTTTTCATTTCAAAAAAAAAGAAAAAGAGAAAAGAAAAGAATATATGAAAGAGAAATGAAGGAGGCCTAGATGATGACCTCCTGTCCCATGCATGCATGTGTGTGATTTGTACACCTCTCTTTGTTGTCCTTGAAAAAGCTGAAAGGATTTTTTAGTGGCAGTGGAAGTGGTCCGGCCATCATCCATAGTGTGGGCTCTCAGGTTAATTAGCCCTATGCATTCATCACTAGCACATCATGCATACTCTACTCTACTGACCAGTGACTAGTCTTCTCCTCCTCTCATCAACTTTCACTTATAATCACTAATACTACTACTACTACTCAACTTACACTCTGGTACTCAAACACCAGCACCACCTACATTCATTCATTTATATTCTTCTTCATATCATCTCTCAACTGTCCTTCATTGCAGGGCACTAGTCCTTTTTAGTGCTTGAGAATGTCCCTCCATGGAGCCTGCCTGCACTGGACCTATGCCAACTTGATGATGTCTCATGCTTTTCTTTTTTCCTCAAAATGTGGTGGACATCTATCAAACATAAAGTTGTTCCTTTTTTTTTTTCTCTCTCTCTGTTTTTTTTATTCCTTGCAAGGAATTTGACTTTATGTATATATGGTTGTTTGTGAAACTGATCTTATTATGGATCAAATGGCAGTGATGGAGAGAATCTGGACATCAACAACAGGTACACATGTGAGTGTTTTAAGAGAGAGATACTGTATGCTTTCTCCATTAAAGTGTATGTTCTAAAAGCTCAAATGCACTTTAAGAAATGGCAGGTTGGAAAGGTGATGAATGATTGTCTTGTAAGTGAAATAAAAGCCCAAGCCAATCTGTGCACTTGTTTCATATTATAATATTATATGGAAAATTATATAATATATACAACCCTATAAAATTAAGCAGGTAAAAATTAATTAACACCATAAATCACTTTATTTGTGTATATTAGGATTAAGGCTCAAATTGTTTTTTTTTAATAAATAAAATTTTAGATGATGGAGGGAGGGGGGTGAAAAGGGAATCTGGTAAGTTTGAAACAAAATGGTTATTCTCCAACTATTATGCCTTAGCAACTGGCATGGTCCTGCCAAATTTTCATCACTCTTTACTGTCATGAAGTGTAGCCTCACATCATCAACAACTGTATATATATATATATACATATATTCAAATAATATTCAAGTCTAGTTGAGAGGTAGCTGAATATCCCTTCTTGTAGCTCAATTTACCTTCTTTCACATGTTTCTTCACTGAAAAGTCCAAGCATTTTCAAAATCCTGGCACTTCATGACTACACTCCTGTGTTTGTTTCATGAAAAAATTAATGACATTAACTCACTGGCAATTTAAATTTGCACTTGGGCACTTCTGCATGTTAGAGGAACAAATATGCAGAATTTCAGCTTGATTGACCAGAAACAGTGTTGATCATGTCTTCTAAGAAAAAGAATAGTGATACAACAGAGCTTCATATCAATTCAACTTTTTCGCTACTCAACGAGAGAAAAAGTTACAAAGAGTAATCAACGGTGTGTTTGCGAACCCGGATCAGAGGTGTGATCTCCTCCACCACCCTGTAGATGTGAACCTGCATTTCATACTCTTTAAGCAGTTCGAAGATGCAGACATCAGCCATTTCGATGTTATGAGCATAAGAGAACTTTCCCCATCCAGCACTAAACCCGCCGCGCCTACCGTAGGAATTGTAGATTATCGGCCATCGTTTACCTTCTGAATCCCAGAGAATCATATCTGTTTTCGAGTCGGGGAAGTATTGCTTCACAAATGTATGTGGTACATTCTGCAGTATATGAACACAGAAATTTGGTACAAAGTCAAGAACTTTACCTCTTCAATAATAATGTGCAAAGAATATGAACACAGGAGACAAGATTATGGAAAGACCTCCAATGTGGTTTTTTTTTTTTTTTTGATAAATGAGAACAAGTCACTAGAAGCATAACATAGGCGTGGTTCAAACCCTCGACCTCTCTCCTTGTGAGAAAGAATGAGTTACCAACTTTCTTTATGAAGATTGGTTAACCTCCAATGTGTTTTACTAACAAAGATTGAGTACCACAATAGCTTAGGTTCAAGAACAAAATGAAAAACACAAATCTTATGATGTCAACCAAAATTGAGTCTCAAGTGTAATGCATCTACCTAACTGGTTATAACTGTGCAAGAAAAAGAGAGAAAAAAAAAAAAGAAAGAGGTAAGGGTCAAGAAATACACATTGGTCTGAGTCAGGAATGTGGTATGGTCTATATGGGGATGATATATGATGGGTGTTTATCTTCCCAAGGGATGATACCAACACATATGTTTTTCTTCCCAAAGGATGATACCTACACGTTTGTTTTTCTTCCCAAGGGATTATATGACATGTGCCACAACAAGTGATCCTACTTCACTGGCCTCTTTTATTTTATTTTTTATTTTTTACTTACTTTCAAACAATTATTTCTATTCCTTTTCTATGATTTTCCTTTGTATCTTCTTAATGTTTTTAAAAAATACCTTATCCTTTACCTATCTTTTAAAAAGCTTCCTAAATCTTCATTATCTTTTTTTAAATTTTAAATCAACTTCTTTATACTATTTTACCTTTCTAAATATTTTTTATTCCCCAGTAGTTTTGTTTTAAATCCTCATGCGATTTTTTCTCACTACAGGTTTTCACTAAATTATGTGTCAAACACTTGATACTCACACCGATGTTTAGCAGTACAACATGTAAATACTCCAAGGTATGAAAAGTTCTCAATGTTAGTTGAGTCCTCAATTCTCCAATTGATTGACCCACAATAATGCCCCAAGTCGCTATGAGAGGGGCTTCTACCTTAACATGCTTGACAAATCCAAGATATACTCCTACATGTAAAAAAGGTATGAATATATATTTATTGGGCGTACTCAAAAGTTATGAATCCATTTACAAGTCCAATCTCAATCTCTTGATTTTGAACATCATGACCAATTAAATTAGTGGTTGGACAAAAAGTTCTTATGTCATCCCTATTCTTTTTTAGGACTCACAAAAATACTTTATATAGTACCACAATTCGTTCTCTGTAGTGTAGCATAATGTTTTGAGGGTAAATTTTTTGGGAGGATTTTATTTCAGTTACTAAACTTCAGTTTATTTCAAAGCAGTCACTCAACTTCAATTTGAGTTCAGCGGGCAGTCACCCAAGGGATTCCAACGCCCATTTGTTGACATGGACGCCGGAGATGCCACGTAGACCAATCCACGTTTGCAGCATCCTCTTCCTCACATCACCCTTTCTTCTCCAATTTGTTCGAGAAAAACCAGTTAGAGGTCCCCTTACGGTTTCATTCCTCTCATCTTTCCCCTATCTCTTTGCTCTTTGTAATTTATGAAGAACTTCTTGTTTTTATGAAACCAAATGAGCTTCTGATGAAGCCATGTCTTGATGCTAGGGTTTTGATTCCTATTAGCTAAAGAAGAAACAAATTTTTTAGCTTTTTCATCTAGAGAGGCTAAACATATTATTGAAATCAATACAATATTTAAGGAGTAATATGAATCATGATGTAGAGCTGAATTTACCTGAAAAAACACTAGAAATTTTCTAGGCCACCAAGTGTTTGATCTTATGCCTGAATGAAACTGCAAAACAAACCTGGATAATTGCTTTGATATCATCTTTGATGAATGATAAGCCGAGATTGGAATTAGCTTGGTGTTTCAGAAGCACAGAAAGCAAATCCCTTTCACCATCACCATCACCATCCCCACTGGAGCAATGCTTCTTAATCTCTTTCTCAAACAATTGATCCATTCTCTTGAAGCTCTTCTTAAGCTTTTCTTTAAAACCAGAGCTCTTGCGCAACCATTCCAAAGATGACAACGATAGTCTCATCGCGAACTCACTGAGCAACTGGATGATGATCATGGTCCGGGCACCAATTACACTCTCCATCATCTGAAAACCTCTTCCCCAAGGCTTCCCATCATCTGAAATCGGAGAAGAAAGGGCTTTATGAGGAAAAGGATGTTGATTGGATAGGTCTATATGGCTTCTCCGGCATCCACATCAGCAAAAAAGCACCGAAATCCCTTGGGTGACTACCCGCTGAACTCAAATTGAAATTGAGTGATTGTTTTGAAACAAAACGAAGTTTGGTAACTGAAATGAAATCCGTACATAGTTTAGTCACCCCCAAAAATTTACCCAATGTATTGAACTACTTCAAAAGCTTGTCCTACTGACACCTCCCTATAGATTGTAATAAACTAATACTTCAAAACATGGTCTTAAAGGAATGATGAAAGGAAAAGAAAAAAACATTATTCTCGGTACATTTTCTTTCATTTTCCGATCTACCTTGATTTCTTCATCACACCAAAGATAGTAAATTTTGTTTCCCTTCTTGTTCTAATTTCATTTTCTATATTTTCTGTCGATCCAATGCCAAACCAAAGGGTTAGGAATATGGTTTACCATAAAACAACCAACCAACAGTTCCTTCGGGAATTCACTTTTCAATATATGATGCCAAGTATTATCCTCACAATATATGTTCATACAGAATTAGGATGATCTATCATTTGAGATTGGTAAATTCAAAACTTCTAATTGGCCACATGAACCCACTAGGCAATCCAATATCATGTCATGGAACCCTTCTGCATGTGAATGTGCCCTTATTTACTGAAGGGGCTTGATCCACCAATCAACTGTAGAGTGATTCTAATATTCGTACTTTGAACAAACCATAATGTAATATAAATATTTATATTTATATTTATATAAGAATGACACTTTCTCCATGTCCAACAATCGGCGGTGTGATTCAATCTTTTCCCATACAACCCCATTGATGAGAATGCCTAGAAAGAAAATTATCACTTCCTCCAAATATTTTTTCCTTTCAAGGATTACTTTAGATCGATGAAGAAACAGTAGGACATAAAAACTAAAGCTTCCTAAAATAAAATAATAAGGTTTCATTCAGAGAACCATGTAAATTCTCTTGTTCAGTGGATATAGTACATACTCCAATTTGGTTTTGGTTGGGTTTTTATTTCACTAGAATTTTACCAGCATTTGATCTTGCACTTGAACTACAATCATATGTTAGAATATCAAGAGGTCGAATTTTTTACTCATCCATGAAGAACCTTACAATAAACAATACACTTCTTGGCTACTAACTGTAGTCCCTCCAAGCAAAATTTTCTCCAAAATGTTGCAAATTCATCATCTAAAGCAGAAGCAACATGACAAATCTTCCATGAAGTAAACATAAGATGGAGTTGGAAGCTCTGGAGAACCAGATAAACGCAACAAAGTAGTATTGCAGAAATGTACCATCAGTATGAGAAGTAAGTCAGAGGAATTACCATGAAAAAACTAGAATAAACATAAGCTTCCCGCATGACTACTGCAAAGAAAGGCTTTTCGGATTCGAATGATTTTGCCATTTCAATAACCCTTTCCATTTCTTCTACTGTTACAGGCCGCCGTTGTGATATCAGGGATCCCAACCGCAGTACCTTAACATCATCTACATGAAGCAAAAGTAATAAGATCAAAGACAAACAAAAGAAACCACGATCAATGAGGAAAATGCTTACTCAAATACAAAGCATAGATTAGACAAAACTCAGTCAGAGCCACAAGCTCACCTTCCTTGCATTGAGGTGGTCCACCAGACTCTATCAATGCCAAGCATTTGGATTTAACTTTACTCAGTGCATTTACGGTGCTCATTTCACCGGATTCTTTGAGTTTCTTACATAGGGCTTCCTCTTCTGTCACATTGATTTCTTGTTTCACCTTATGTTTTGGTTGCGGAGTGGAAGGATTGGTATGCGGAACATAAATAGCCACTGAAATCCAAACCAATTATAAAATCCTTGAGACGACAACAAGTGTTGAAATGCATTTACTATCAGAAATGCATGGATCTAAAAAACTTTTACTGAGAAGAGCCATAACTCACATTCTCCACTCTGGCCTTTAGCCTTATTTGCTTTCCTGTATGAGATATTTGAATGTAATTGTTTTCCAGAGCTCATCTGCTTCTTCTGCAAGGATGGTGTAACTGTCCTCTCCTTCAGAGTACCTCTGGCAACCTTATTGAAACTAGCACCATTCATAGCTCGCGGAATTTCAAATGCTCCAGAATGTGAATCACTATGGACTACAAAACATCCAGTATAGCGAAATTATAGACAAGAAAAAAAAACTATAATCAGACAGCACAATCACAACCACTCACCATCGTTGATGGACCTGAATTTTCTCTGTGAATCAATAACATGAGAAGGATCCCTACTCCTCGTCCTCTTCTTCCTCTTTTCATTCTTTTTCAGAGCTCCCCTGAACAAGCCCTTGCAATCCTCCTCATCGCTATCCTCGCCGAGAACCGTCGCATCTTGGAGTGGCCGGGCAACAAAAGCAGCCTCCTTTTGGCACGCCGTCCGATCAAAGAGCATTACCCTGAAGCTGGAATCTCCAGTGTAGCTAAACACCAAGAAATCCCCCATAACCACAGAGTGATCAGCAACAAACTCTTCCCATCCATTCTCAAACCAAACCTCCCCTGAATCCCTAACCATTTCCACGCCCCACACACACCCACTCGGCCCCTCCAATGACACAGTCCCGGCCTCCTCCTGCTCGATGTGCTTCAAAAACGCCGGCGGGATCTTCTGCAACACAAGAACAAAAGATCACAGAATGAGGACCAATGCATGGTTTTCTGATAAAATTAGGGCTACTAGAGTTCGAGAGGCACCAGATGATGGGCAGAGCTGTTAGGGAGGAAGACTTTGAAGAAGGAAGGACAACGGACGGAGGCCATTCCTCGAGCTCCAGCCGAGAAGAAGAGCTCTCCCTCCTCGCCTCTCCCCTCCTCTCCTCTCTCCCAAACCACTCTCAAAAACCCTTAAATTTCCCTGAACGATAAACCCTAGAAATCGGACAAGGAGGTCAAATGTTGAACGATTCGTTATGGATTAGCTGGAATCGACCAACAGGTTTCTTCTTTCTTTCCAATAAAAGTTCAACAAGTATACATGTTCCATGAAATGTTGTTCTCGTGTACACGTGTTGCTTGAGTTGTGCACTTCTTTTGCTGTGCGCTTTCTTCTCGGAGATTCTTTAACGTCATCATGAACTGTGTTATAGGGTATACCTTTTAAGGTATTGTTATCAGTGGAGAAAGATGCCCAGAAGTGGTTATTTATTTATTTATCTATTTGTATTTTACTCTAATATTTATATAGTTTTTATATGGATTAATCGGAGCTCTATTCTACATTTCCTAACTTGATATCTTATAAGTCACTAACAATATGCAATCTAATGTTTAGTGATTTTATGTTAGTAGTATTATTAGTTAAGAAAATTCTATGTATAGAGATGGTAACTCTATATTTTTGTCCCGAATTAATGGGTAGTTGCCAATATCATGCATGATTTATGACTCAATACAAACCAAATTCAGATTCAGGCCAAGAATGTTTGGATGGAATATAAATGGCCATGTCAACCTATTCATCTATGTCAAGTCAACTTGTTTATGTTGAATTTGGTTCAAACATAATCACTCCAATCTTAATCAACTTTTAACTCTGATCTAGTCATCATAAACCCTCATCTACACCTTTTTTTTTTTGACACAGGCAACAAACACCCCCATGTGAAAGTCAAGGCCGGACAATGCGGCTTTCTGTATGCATACCCTCATCTTGTGGTTGCGGGGATTTGATCTTGGGTTCTTCTTAATCATCTATATCCTATATAAAGGACCCGGTACCAATAGGCTAAGAAGCCGTTGGTTCACCTGTTGGAAAATAAGCATTTTTATAATGCTTATAAGACATGATAGCTTGAAAAACTAAGTAAAATTAATGGAGAAATCAAGTTTTTCAAAGGTTGTATCATTTCACTTTGAAAGTGGGTGTGTATTTTCACCAAAGGTTGTTCTCTTTGAAATTGGATGTGTCTTTTCATCAAAGGTTATTCTCTTTCACTTTGAAAGAGTGTGTGCCTTTTCCAAAGGGATGTGTTTTAGGACACCATTGGGCTATAAATACAACATAAAACCAATGACAAAAATAATACAATCACTCTCTAATTCCTTTCTCCATTCTTTAAACTTGTTCTTGAGTATTCTTTGGCAAGAACAAAGAAATTGTTGATCTTTTTTCTTGGTTGGCTTTGGTGAATCCTGGAAGGTTATTTGTCATTCAAACCCTTCAACATACTCTTAGTAGTGGGGGCAAATAACACTTTTAGGACAAAAATTATCTTGATTGTTTTGCATCCAAGCTATTGTTCACTCTTCAATTTGTAAACCCCACTATCCACAACACAATTTGTAAACCCCACTATCCACAACAATCTTAAAGTGTTTTTTTCTAGTTCTAAATTTGATTGTGAAGATGGACAACAAGGCTACAATCAAAGTGAAAGATCATGAATTCAAGTTGGATCGTTTTGATGGCAATGGCATGAGTTTCACTCGATGGAAGGACAAGACCAAATTCATGCTTACGGAGTTGAAGATCCAACATGTCATGGATGAAGGTCATCTAAAGCCTCCACCATTGGATGACAAAACTAGCGATGAGAACAAGGCAAAGTGGAAGTATGAACAAGATCGAGATTGATCGCGTGGCTACATAATGGAGACTCTTTCCGATCGATTATATGATCTTTTTAGAGGCTAAAGATCCGGTTGGAACTTTGGAAAGCATTGGAGACAAAGTACACAAATGAAAAACAAGGTGTCGATAAATTTATTTCCTTAAAGTATTTTGAATTTATGATGGTGGACCACAAGTCCATAGTACCACAGGTTGATGAATTGCAAGTCCTAGTATCCAAACTCAAGGATTTGAAAATTGAAGTTTCAGATCAATTGCAAGTGGCGGCAATCATTGCAAAATTACCACCATCTTGGAGCAATTATAGAAAGAAACTCGAGCAATTATAGAAAGAAACTCATGCATTCAAATGAGACCTTGAGTGTGGACCAACTCTTGATGCACATTCGGATTGAGGAGGAAACTCGGATTCGTGAAGGCAAAAGTGCACAAGTGAATGGTTCCAAAGTGGTGTGGTAGGTCACGGCGTAGACGCCTGCGTTGATGTCTCCAGCGGGGCGTGTAATGCAACCATTGGAACCGGTCAAATGCCGGTGGTGATCCGAAAGGAAAAACCATAATGGCCCGTGGACTTCGATGAGGTTCAGCGGAATGGGGAGACAAGCAACCAAGCGGAGATACGCCGGTGACTAAAGGCGCCCAAAAAAGATAAGGAGCGAGATTACTACGGCGCGGATGAAGGCCAAGAGAACCTTGAGGGACAAGACCGGCTCCGTGATGGCGGAAACCGCTAGTTCGAGAATCTCGACCCGTCGCGCGAGGTCAGCGTGCCCCAGCAACCACTAGGGCTGCTAAAGTGGCTAGTGCGTGCCCATGCGTGGTGGAAAAACTTACGTGCCTACTGGCTGGCGATTTCCGTTGTGAAGACTCACGAGCCCGTGTGCTGGAAACCCGTGCCCACACGGATGAGACACGGTCACCCACTAAAACCATGGTCGAGATAGTCAAAGCTCGTGGCATCCAGTGTGCGTGGAAGAGGCGTTGGTAGATCAACCAGAGGTGGTCGTTCAAAGGTTAGCGGCTCTGCCGGAGGTCAAAGCTCTAATCGTAGTGCCGTGGATCAAAGAGCCTTGATCTTTGAAGGAATCAACGGCTTCATGACCCGAGGAGAGGAGGTATAACCCCAAAGAACAATGGAGGAGGGAAAAGGGTGGAAATAAATCGGAGATTGAGTGCGATTTCCGGTCAACAAAAATAGTTGGATGGAAAAACAACACACATCGGTCTTTCAAGCAAAGGCGCAGGCAAATCAAAGCTACTAATATCCTCCTTTGATGATGAAGAGCCACATGAACCACTGAACCACGGCGGGAAATTTAGGGAGGAAGAGCTTTCGCGATATCAGGGTAAAATTTGATTATTCTCATATGGGTTTGGTGTGCGAGAATATGCACGAAGCATAAACAACAACAAGACAAGCGAACTTGAAGACCAAGAGGACATTGTCTTTGTCAGAGCGATGATAATCCTATGCGAGAGGCATTCATTTTGGAAAAAGCAGGGGACAATCATCCAATTACGATGTTACTTCCTTGAATATTTCCAATGACAATGCAATGATCATGAGGGAAGGCCGGATGGAACTGAAAATACCCACCAAACCAACCCCCAACCAATGCGTCATGAATATAATCTCCACGGAATTGTAGGGGTGGCGGTGGAATCTGATATCCGGGATTTTCAACACTGATTAAAACTCACAACTTGATGCTTGTTTCCTAGGATTGAAACCCGAATTTGGCAGCTCACCGAACTAGAAACTTTTGCAAAAATTCAAAAGGCCTTTAGGGAATGGGCTGACCATACATTGAGGCTACTCGGGAGGCATCATAGTTCTCACGGAGAAAGACCATACAAAAAGTCCACTAATTTGCTCCCTCAAGGTACATACTTCATCCCATGCCATCTCTAATATCCCTTCAGGACCATGGATTATCTCTATTGTCTCTGAATGGGCAAACAGGAGGCTCAAGGCAACATGGAATGAATTGGCTAGAGTGGCAGCTATTCTTTGGACCTTGGCTCATTTATAGGAGATTTTTAGCGCATACGAACACACGAGGAAAAGAAAGGTGGAAAACTAAATTGGAGGTCGTATGAAATCAAATTACTTCAATTCCTTCGCATAATTCATAACAACCTACTCGACTGAAATTCTCACGGGCCACCTTTTACTTGGTGTAATAACCAAAGAGGTGATTCCAGAATTTGGGCCAGATTAGATAGAGTTTTGTCCAATGACAAATGGCTAGATGATGCGTCATTTCACCATGTCTCACATCTAGCCAGATGTCAATCTGACCATTACCCTATTTTGATCAAATGTTGGAAACAAATGTACCACAAAAAGAGGCCATTTAGATTTTACAATAATTGGATCCATTTACATGAATGTCATAAAAGTGTAGAGGAAATATGGAAAACAGAAATATCAGGAAACCCCATGCATACTACTAGCCATAGATTGCATAACCTCAAAAATGATCTAACTAAAAAATGCATGGGACACTCAGGAAAGTTGGAAACAAAGATCAAACAAATAGAGGAACAAATAACTCAAATTGAATCTAGAGAATGCACAAACACCACTAATAGGGACATATGGAAAACTACGAGACCACTATACATGAGACACGAGGCATATCTTAGGCGGCACACCACCACCTATTGGACTCAAAAATCTAGGTTGCAATGGATGCAAAATGAGTGATTGTAACACTAAGTATTTCCATCAAGCAACCAAAAATCCACGAAACAACAAGCGAGAATTCTCCATATCAAAGAGATAAAGTAGGCAATATACTCACCGATCCATAGAAATTGAAGCCACTTTTATTCAACACTACAACTTTGATTTATGGAGCTTAGTGATCAACATACTTGATTTTAGTATATTTGTGACCTACATTGACTTACCTTTATTAACCCAGGAACAAGGATTTGAACTCACTAAACCAATTACTAGAACTGAAATTTTCCAAACTATGAAAACAATGCCTAGGGGAAAGGCACCTGGACCAAATGGGTTGAACATTGAATTCTTTAGAGCATTCTGGAACTACATTGGCAATGATCTCATTAAAGCAATCAACTATTTCTTTTCTCATGGGAAAATGTAAACCATTCTTGGAATCAAACACATATATATGCGATCCCAAAGAATGAGAACCCGCGAGAAGAGTAAATGATTCTGGCCAATTTCCCTTTGCAATGTCAGCTACAAAATTATTGCCAAACTTTTTGGCAAAATAGACTCAAACCTTTCCTACCACATTTGGTGGAGCGCAGAACAAGCTGACTTTTGTTTATGGCGAGTATATATATGACAATATTCTTCTGGCACAAGAACTAGCACATACCTTAGAGCATAACACCAAGATCCACCCAATGATGTTAATTAAGATGGACATGGAAAAGGCATATGATATCATTAGATGGGAGACTGTCATTGTTGTCTTACGTAAAATGAATTTCCCACATAGGTGGATCATGTGGATTAGGGAATGCATCCAAACCACTTCCCTATCCTTTATAATCAATGGAAAAACTGGGATTTGGGTGAAACCAACTGCTGGGATCAGGCAAGGTGACCCCCTGTCTTCCTACGTTTTCATTTTGGTGTCTCAAGTCCTTACAAATATTCTTAACAAAGCTCAAACCATACAACTAATTAAGGGCATCAAACTCTGAATCCTTGACTATAAACCCATATTCTCTATCTTGGAGTAGTTTATTGATTTCTTTGTCATGTACCACAAGGAAAAATGCAAAATCTATTAACTTATGCATGCAAATTTATAAATCACTCCGGACAAAGATCCAATAGTTCCAAATCAGATTATACTTCCCTTCTTGGCTTAATGCAGAAAGCTTAAGAAATCCATATCTAATATTTTTAAACCTTAAGCAAAGCTCCTTTCCTTTTTAAATATCTTGGTTGTTGGGTTTCACCCTTTAGACTCCCATTGCAATGTTTCAAAACATGATCACCAAAGTGGAAAAAGAAATTGGCATGGTGGAAAACCCTCCAACTCAATATGGGTACGGTAGGTGACTCTAGTAAATGCCACAATCACGTATCCATTCAATTTTGGTCTTAGTACATATGCCATACCTGACTCAATTCTAGATACTATAACAAAACTTGTGAGAAAATTTACGTGGGCTAAAGGCGGTGAAGGGAGGTGGATTGCATCTAATAAGTTGGAATGCCATCACCAATCCTAAAGCTGAGGGTAGTGCAGGAGTTAAAGATCTAAGGATTATGAAAAAAGCTTTACTAACAAAACAAGTCTTAGCAATCTTGAATAATGAAGAAAAACACTGGATAACATTCATGAATGGCAAATATGGGATACTTGATCCCTGGCAGTCAAATGCCATGCATAAAATATCTTGGACTTATAGGGGCATAGTGATCTCTTTGCAAAATGAGATCAAGAATGATATTCAAATACACTATATTACACAAGACAATTGGATAATGCATGACCCATGGTTATTCAATATTCCATTATGCAAAAAGCCCACTTTCTTTAACATGCATCAAGACATGTTTAAACTGAAGATTTGTGATGTCTTACACTTAATAGCCATTGGGCTGGGATCTTTTACATAAACTTTTCCACAGAATGTGTACTAGAACTAATAGACACCAAACAAGTTCACGGGAGAAACAACCAACCTCAATGGAAATGGGTTAACAAAGCTGATGGCGGGTCATTACTTTGCTCTGATTTATGAAGAATATAGACAAAATTAGACATTAATCCTTGGCGGGATGGAAGAAATTATGGAAGAATGAAACTAGTGCCAAAGATTAAAATCTTCTTATGGAAATTTTTCCATCATAGACTACCCACAACAAGCTTTTGTACTCCCTTGGAATAGGTCATGATGATCCATGTGCCTATGCAAAATTCAACTGAAACTTCCTTTCATACATTTCCAAAGCGTGTAGACATTCTCAGCGAGGTTTGGCAAAATCTTCAAGATCTTTTGTGACCTTACCAATTGGGATTTCAACTCGAGAGACCTAACACGGGGTGGATGGCTTCTTTGAAAAGAGACGAGGTAGCCAAAGGCTATCAGGATGAAGACAAAGTTCTAATTGCAATAACTCTTTGGATCATATGGAAGAAAGCAGAGATGCTCACACATTTTACCACAAGAAAGTTCAACTCAACCAAGGCTACAAGCTACTTGAGGCATTTCAAATTGAACAACGAGGAAGTATGTGATATACACCAACTAGAAGCATCCAATGAGAGGCTCTGGAACTCATTAAACTTTAAATTCTACTTATTTGTTGATGCCTCATGGAAAGTTGAGTGAAGAAACATTTGGTATAGCTTTTGTTATTCTATCTAACTTGATGGCACCTTGTGTTTGGCGGGGGCAAAACATCGCGAACAAATTCACCGTATGAAGGCGAGTTATGTGCATTGGAAAATGGCATTAAAATGCTCCTTCATTTGAACATCCAGAAGCTCAAATCCATAGGATAACTGTGCCTTCACAGGAGAATCACAGATGAATCTAGAGATCCATGCACAATTACAAGTCAGCTAATGGAGCGATGCACGGGGACATTCTTGAACAAGATCCCAGGATGGAATACAGAAGATTGGAGAAACCTCAACACGAGAGATAAACTAGCAAAAGATGGCAAGGAGAAACAACTGCGGATCTAAGATTTGAAAACCAACAAGCAATGCACGAGGTGGCTCTCACGAAGACTTAGTTAAGCTTCAGCAGACGATTCGCACTGGAGGTTATATTTTGTAATAGCAGTAGCTAGTATCTAGCTCTTTTTTATACCAAAAAAAAAAAAGTCAACATGATTGAGCATGGTGCCAAGGACAAGAAGAAATTCCAAAAGAGGAAATTTGTTGACTACAATAACACCAACTCCAATAATGTGGCGGGACCTTCAGATAATTCCAAAATGAAGAAAAAATGTTTTCATTGTGGAAAGAAGGGGCACTTCAAAAAGGATTGTAGATCCTACAAAAAAAAAAGTTGGATAACTCCAATCAAGCAAATGTGGTGAACAGAGAAGTTGAAGAATTGGTGGCCATGGTTTCTGAAATGCACATTGGCATGATTTCAGAAGTGAATATGACAACCAATACCAAATCATTAGAATGGTGGTATGACTCTGGTGCAACCATTCACATTTGCAATGACAAAACTCAATTCAAGGAGTTTGAAGAGACAAAGGAAGATCAACATGTAGTCATGGGAAATAATTCTATGGAAAAGGTTCTTGGAAAAGGAACCATAGAGCTTCACTTTACTTCCGGAATGTTTTTTTATGTTCCCGAAATTAAGAAGAATCTTGTATCTGCAACTTTGTTGTGTAGTAAGGGAATTAAGGTTGTTTTAGAAGCAGAAAAGTTGATTATGTCTAAGAATGGAGTCTTTGTTGGGAAAGGGTACTCTTGTAATGGAATGTTCAAATTAAGTGTGGAAATCAATAAAACTAGTACTTTTGCTTATATTGTTGATTCTTTTTCTTTATGGCATAATAGACTTGCTCATGTTAGTTTTAGAACTATAAAACTTATGTCTAAAGATGGTATGATTGCTTATGATCAAGAAATTAATGAAAAATGTGAAATATGCATGCAATCTAAAATGACTAAGAAACCATTTCCTAGTGTTGAAAAGGATAACAAAATACTTGATCTTGTGCATTCGACATTTGTGAATTAAATGGGATGATAACAAGAGGTGGTAATAAATATTTCATCACATTCATAGATGACATGTCTAGATATACATATGTATATTTGATGAGAACTAAGGATCAAGCATTAGAAAAGTTTAAACTTTATAAAATTTGAAGTTGAAAACAAGATGGAAAAGAAAATCAAATGCTTGAGAAGTGATAGAGGAGGGAATACTTCTCTATGGAATTTTCTTCTTTTGTGAAGAAAATGGAATTGTACATCAAACAAGTGCCCCATACACCCCACACAAAATGGTTTTGTGAGGAGCGAAAGAATAGAACTTTGGTGGAGATGGTAAATGCCATGATCCTCAATGCTAAATTGCCAAAAGAATTTGTGGGGAAGCCTTGCTTACTGACTTGCTATGTACATAATAGAATACCTTCTCGAAGAACTAAAACTTCTCCATATGAGAAATGGAGGCAGGGAAGCCTAACCTAAGTCATCTTAGAGTTTGGGGCTGCATTGCTTATTATAAAGTTGTTGATCCAAAAAGGACAAAATTAGGATCAGAGCAAATAAAGTGTATTTGTTGGGTATCTGAAAATTCAAAAGCATATAGATTACTAGACATTGATTCTAATATTATAGTTGAATCAAAGGATGTTGAGTTCATAGAGAACAAGTTTCTTAATGACTCAACTAATGATCAAGAATGGGATAAAACACAAAGCTGTGAAAACAAATTTTTTGATGGTTCTTCTACTAGTAAAAGAGCTCTTAATGACTTACCTATTGAGGTTAGAAGAAGTCAAAAGAGGAAGAGTAGAAAAGCAATTGGATACTAATTTTGTATACACACAAGGGATAGCGTGTCTTGTGGAAGGGGATAAATAAATCCATAAAGAACAAAATACCCATGATTTTGCTTATTGAAGGTGATCCTAAAACCTATAATGAGGCTATGGCATCAAAGAGATGCATCCTTTTGGAAAGAGGCAATCAATGAAGAGATGGATTCCATACTTTCAAAACAACACATATGTGCTTGTTGATTTACCTATAGGATCAAAACCAATTGGATGCAAGTGGGTATTTAGAAGGAAATATAATCTGAGATGGATCCATACAAACCTTTAAAGCAGGTTAGCGACAAAAGGATTTGACAAAAGAAGGTATTGACTATTTTTGACACATATGCGCTGATTAGCTAGAATAACTTCAATTAGAGTGTTGTTTGCATTAGCTTCTTTGTACAATTTACATATTCATCAAATGGATGTAAAAGTACATTTTTGAATGGTGAATTAGATGAAGAGGTGTACATGGAACAATAGGAAGGTTTTAATACTACGGAAATGAGAATAAAGTATGTAAGCTTTTGAAATCTTTGTATGGTCTAAAGCAAGCACGAAACAATGGCATGAAAAGTTTGATTCGGTTATATTGCAAAATGGTTTCAAACACAACAATGCGGATAAATGTATTTACTACAAGTTTACAAATGAGTATGGTGTAATTGTTTGCTTATATGTAGGCGATATATGCTCATTATTGGAACCAACATAGAAAGGGATTTTGGAAACAAAGTATTTGACTTCTAAGTTTAAGATGAAGGACTTGGGTGAAGTTGATACTATCTTAGGGATTAAGATTAAGAAACATAGTGGGGGTTATGCTTTGAGTCAATCTCATTATATATTGAAAAAGTACTTGAAAAGTTCAAACACTTAAATTTCAAAGGAAGCACCCACTCCTTATGATGTTACAAGAAAGCTTACTACTAATACCGAAGAGCAATAGCTCAATTGGAATATGCTAGTGCAATAGGTAGCATAATGTACATTATGCATTGCACTAGACGACATTACTGCTTTGGGTAAACTATCAAGATTTACAAGTAATCACGGATTAGCACATTGGAAAGGAATTAAAAAGAGTTCTCGGTTATCTAAAAAGAACTTTCAATTTGGGATTAGTTTATAACAACTTTCAGTGATTAGCTTGAGGATATTACGATGCAAGTTGGATTACAAGTGTGAATGATAATAATTCAACATCACGGATGGATCTTTATGCTAGGGAGGAGCCATATCTTGGGCTTCAAAGAAACAAACATGCATTACTCATTCCACTATAGATTGAGATTTATAGCCTTATGGCTACGAGGCAAAGGAGAATGGCTAAGAAATCTTCTATATGACATAGAATTGTGGCCCACGAGAAATGCCAACTATCTCTTTGCATTCGCGATAGTGAAGCTACAATGTCTAGAGCATTCAACAAAGTTTATAATGGGAAATCTAGACACATTAGCTTGAGGCATAGTTATGTTAGGCGGTTAATCTCGGAAGGAGTGATAACAATTGTGCATGTGAAAACTATGAATAACCCAGCGGATCCGTTTTACGAAGGTCTCTCGAGAAATGGTAGAAAGAGCTAAGCGAATGGGAGTTAAACCTATTGAATTACGCAAGAATCACCTTGATAGCAACTCAACCTCTCTAGTACATCAACTAGAAAGGTTTAATGAGCAAACAAGCTTTTGATTTGTGATTGATAGGGTAAACACAAAGGGCACTTTGATCAAAGTGGTGTTTACTTAGTATTGTAGAAGGTTGAGCATTTTGGGCTCTTAATGGAGTATTGATTTGGTATTAAGAATCATGGGCATACTAATACTTATCTTTGAAACGAGACACTCCACCTAGGTGAACATAAGGAATGGTGCCGTTCCAACAAAAGCAAGGATGACTTTTGTAAATGTTCATGAAACCAGGAGGACGCACATGGCCATAATAGTGCTCCAACTACTAGTGAATATCTCAAGAACAATGTAAGCTTAATGTGTGTGACCTTCCGGTTAGAACATTCTAAATTATGGTTTAAAGTTCAATTACTACCATCAATTTAGTTCTAACTTTGAAAGTTAGTGCAACTTATAGATTTAAATTTAACAAGTATCTTTAAGATTTAAACTTACAGGGATTAGTTTTACAAGCTAAGTGGGGGAATGTTGGAAAATAAGCATTTTTATAATGCTTATAAGACATGATAGCTTGAAAAACTAAGTAAAATTAATGGAGAAATCAAGTTTTTCAAAGGTTGTATCATTTCACTTTGAAAGTGGGTGTGTATTTTCACCAAGGTTGTTACCTTTGAAATTGGATGTGTCTTTTCATCAAAGGTTATTCTCTTTCACTTTGAAAGAGTGTATTTTTCAAAGGGATGTGTTTTAGGGGCCTTGAATTTAGGTATAAATACAACATAAAACCAATGACAAAATAATACTGATCACTCACAATTCCTTTACTCAGATTCTTTAAACATTCTTGAGTATTAACTTTGTGAAACAAAGAAATTATTGATCTTTTTAGTTTGGAACTTTGGTGAATCGCGGAAGGGTTATTTGTAGATTCAAGCTGACATACTCTTGGTAGTGGGGTGCAAATATGAACTTTTAAGGACAAAAACTATCTTGATTGTTTTGCATCCAAGCTATTGTTCACTCTTCAATTTGTAAACCCCACTATCCACAACACAATTTGTAAACCCCACTATCCACAACATCACCTACGCCCTACATAGATAGGAATGTTTGGATGGAATATAAATGCCCGTTGGTTCACCTACACCTATTGATTTATAATAAAATAGGAGGATTTGAAGATGAAGAGGAAGGCCTAATGCAATGTAATGGTTGTTTATGTCCTAAGATCTCGGCGTATCACCCATCTAATACTTTCTTATTTGGGAATGCCTAATTAACTCACACTTGCATGTATTTTATATCACCTCCAACTCCAAGCTTGGTCTTGCTACCCTTTTTCATTACTAATACTTTCTCCCTCTCTTTGGTCTTCCATTCTAATCACATTAATAAACCTTCGCCATTTGTGGCTCCCATCCTATTTACGTGGTCGGCTAACTAACCATCATCTTAGTCTAATTTTTTTAATTAATTATCAATCTTTGCATTATTGTGATTTGTGATCTCTCCCTTGTTTAATCACCGCTCACTCATCACACTAACAATGTGATTATACCTTTTAATTAATAACATCTAATAATAAAAATAATTAATTAATTAAAAGAAAAGAAATAAAAACATAAAACGTAACACGAGACCAATATCATCATCACATTCATGAATTCATGGTATCATCAAGTCAAGCAGCCAAGAGAAATACTAAAAAAACAAAAAGACTTCTCCATTCCAACACATCTGGAAACCTCCGCCAGCTCCCACACGCAAACACTTGCATCATCCCCACCGTCAATACATCTCTTGTCTGCAGATCTCTAGGCAAGATCAACGGCCAATAAATCATCTAAACCCTGTTCGCTGTTCTATGCTGAACAGCGTCATCGCCTCAACAACCCTGGACTGGACCCCACTCACATGAAAGTGAAACCGGCTCTCTTCTTGTCCACATAACTAAATATAAATAGACTCTTTTTTGCTTTAATGCCCTCATAGAATACCTTAATTAAATCACAATATTGAGGGATGTAACAGTGGTTATAAAATTTATGAAATTAAAGTAGTTTTAGAGGGGTGATGTGTAAAAAGAACTTACTATATAATGCCTCCATTGGCCACTTCTAGTTCTCCCCCAAATCATTCGCAATCTCAATAGCTGGCGATGGGCCTCTCGAACTCTCTCACCGACGCCTCCGGCGAATCGATCCCGATCCTCCTCCTCGTAGCCGCCGCCGGCTGGGTCTCCTACCTCCGATCTCTTGTGCTTTACCTTCTCCACTCGTTCGGCCTCGCCCGTTCCGCCGCCGCCCCAATCCTCTCCGCCGCCTCGGGATCAGGCCTCGCCAGCCTCATCGCCCTCGCCGACACCCTCAACTCCGCCCGCCCCTCCGCCTACGACGGCCCCGGTGAGGATTGCGTCGTCTGTCTCTGCGGCCTCGCCCGCGGCGATCGCGTCCGACGGCTCTCCTGCTGCCACGTGTTCCATACCGAGTGCTTGGACGGCTGGCTCGATCAGATGAACCTCAGCTGCCCGCTCTGCCGTTCTCCACTCGCCGCCGATATCGATGTTACCGACCGCCGGATCGGCGCCGAGCTCGTAGCTTGGCTATCCCCCTATTACTAGCCGTCCTTTCTCGATCAGACGGTTGTGATGATCCGTTGTCGACGATGATGATGATCTCTCTCTCTTTTTTGTCAAATTTTTAGGTTTTTTGAGGGCTTTTCTCGGCCTTTTTCTTTTTTAGGAGCGTTTGAGCTCTTCTTTTTCTTCTTTTAATTTCCCCCCCTTTTGTTGTAATTTTCCTTCTTTTTTTCCTGTTTGTTGGTGATTTGTAGTATTGGATATATAGAAAAATATTATTAAGCCACCTTTCTTTTCCAATTTATTCCTTTAATTATCATTTTCTCAAATAAATTCCCCTAATTATTCCAGCAAACAAATTTCTTTATTGATCTTACCATTAACTACTAATCACTCTCCCATTCTACTTAAACAAATTCATGTATAAATTTTGTTATGGTACTAATCTTAATTGCTTTTGCAATTAATTTTTTGTGCTTTTATTTTTATAGTTACTTTTTTTTATTAATAAAAATTATACTTGGTTTTAATTTGTTCATATTCAATACATACATTCCAAACATTTAAGGTAGTGTTTGGTTTGATGGAGTTATATTATAACTGAAAATTCATATATCTGAGATTACATCCAATCAAATGTTACCTAATAGTAGTTTTGACTTCGCTAAAACGTGCAACAATTTAGTTGGTAATACAGTAAGAGTATAAGGACGTCAGACGGAAGAATGAATCATGTGAGTACTTGAAGTAACGGGACCGTGGTTTATCTTCATTAGCACATGACAAATGCAAGTTGTATTTGTCTTATCTTACTTTTTTCGGGTTTTGACTATCTTTTAATATATATTTTTTAAAAAAATTAATTGAATTTGGGAAAAAAATTATCTTCTAAGGACAATCTCAAAGTTGTATTTTTGTCCAATTCCATTAAATGCCAAAGTCATTTAATTATAACTCTACAAATTGAAGTGGAATTGAAATAAATAAATAAATAAATAAATAAAACAAGCAAGATTTATGCGCAAGACTCCAAAGCCCACCACCATCTCAAGTTGGTGTACTGCATTGAATGAAATCTCCAATTGGTTTTAAATTCCCATGTGGGAAAGAATACCAAAGTACCATTCAATTTCAATCAAGGATCTTGTGGATGACATCCATGTGAATCCAAGTAACATTTTGATGGACATCAACCCTAAATATATTCAAGATAAATTTTCACAACAACGTTATTATCTTTCAAAATAAATCGTTGAGAGATCGAAATATATCTCTATCAAATAAAAATAATTTATCTATATTTATTAAAAATATATATAATAATAATGGATGATTTCTTTGAATCTAAACTTATACGTGAATATGTTCAATATGCTAATATAACATGTTAAAAATATCTCTTGTGTGACCCGGATAAATTTACGTAAGTGCAATTTTTATAAGAAAAGTTGGCCACAATATTCTCAATCAAAATAAATGGTTGAGAGATCAAAATAAATCTGTGAGGTGGCAGCACGAGCGTGCTGCAAAACACGGCCTCGAGCACGAGTGTGTTGATGGCCGTGTACATCTCGGTTTGATGAGCAACAGAGAATTGTCGCAGAGCACGGGCATGCACTTGAGCACGACCCGAGCATGGGCGTGCTGATGGCCGTGCACCTCTCTGTATAAATTCTCTATCTACAGAACACGGGTGTGCAGAACAAGCACTGCCTTGCTCGAGCAGTAAGTTAGGGGTTTAAAACTCATTTGCCCGATTGAATGAAAAGTATGAAGAGTTGTTCATACTCATTCAAGAGAGGATAGACACAGATTGAGGAGGGTTTGAAGCAACAAGGGAAGGAAGGTTTGAGATTGGCTTGGAGACTCTAGGATCTTGGTCTAGGAGTAAGTTTGTTCTTGTTTAGCCTTTTTTTTTTTTGGGTTGTAGCCCTTGTACGTGACATACTCTTTTGGAGACAAGCTTGAGGGGTGCTTAAGCCATCGAAACACTCATATCAATGGATTCTCAGTTGAACTCCATGTATATCGTTTGTATTGTGGTTGTGAGTTTTTTCTCTCTCTTGCCCTAGTTCTTGTATGTGTTTGGAGATTATTGTTTGACAGGTCGTTAGAACAAGCATTATGTGTGATTGGCGCCTCCGTGAGGGTGAATTTGGATGAAATTCCCCAACAATATCATTATAAAAAAATATTTATTTATATTTATTATATATATAATGGATAATTCCTTTGAATCTAAATTTGTACGTGAATATGTCGAGTTGCTAAAAATATCTATTTTGTGACCGGGATATATAACACCAACTTTTAACAAATAAATAAATAAATATGATTTATCTATTAAAAAAAAGTATACAAAGATAATTATTTAACATTTCTAACACTATAGTTCATTTAAACAGTGGATGAGTAATCCCTTTGATTTTATTTTTAAAAACGAAACTAACAAAAAGTTGCTTGAATATATATATAGACATATAGATTTTAATAGAGGAAATAATTGTATGATTATGAAGAACTAGTTTTTTTTTTTCTTTTTAACATACTAGAGATATACATTATACATAACAATAATCTAATTATATGCATTAATTATCTCTATTTCTTCATTGGAGTGTAACTAAGTAATTCTAACATGAAAAACTCATGCTCATAAAACCAAAGAACTCAAAGTTTCAAGCATGGCTTTATTTTGTGTGGTTGTTGTTTTAGCAATCCTTTTGCCTGCTACTTTACACACAAACAAAGTCTATCATAATGAAAAGGAGTTAAATTTTGATTTTAAATTGAAATTTGATAGTATTTGAAATTAAGAAGAGAACAGGACCATAGACATTAATTGGGTAGTTCTTTTTATCTTATCAAGTTGGTGAAAGGGATGTGGGGCATGTCATGGCCCTGATTTATTTGAAGGCATCCATCACTTAGGGGAGAGGTTGGTGTCCACCTTTATTGCCTGAAAGCAACCCACACTTGCTCTTTCAAAAGGTACAAAAGCTTGACATTGAGAGATTCCCATGCATTTCACAAGCCTTCTTCTTGCAATACTACTAGTATTATTATTAATAATTAATTATATATTCAATGACCATTTAATTCTTCTTTTAATAAGTCAATTTAGGGAGTGAAAGAAGATTAATGAGTTTCATTCCAAAAAAAGGTTTCTAAATTATTCTAATATGTTAAGAAATGATTATTTTTTAATTTTGGATATCGGTTTTGATTTGTTCGTAACATATTTCATTAGTTTAGGCTCATTCTTCTAAAGTACTATATGAAAAAAGAAATTTCACTTGGTCTAGTGGTATCTCCTGTCCCGTACACTGGGTAATATGTTTGATTGAGCATGCTCTCAGATTCGAGTCCCCAACCCTATAAATGAAGAGAGCAGTTTGGGTAATTCACTGAAGCCTTGAAATCTACCAGTTCGAGTTCCACATATCTATATGCGTGGTGAGGAAGGTCGAGTCTTCATCGCAAAAGTCACGCACTTAACACACCCTGTAGAGAGGTCTTTATGGCCTATGTCTATGTTAAAAAAAAAAAATAATTAAATTAAATTAAATTTTACATTAGACTTCATAAGTTAACAAAAAAGAAACATCACATCATCCTCTATTATTAGAGGCCATTTGGTTCAACTTGCTCTGACATAACAGATAAT
This sequence comes from Dioscorea zingiberensis, assembly GCA_026586065.1. NCBI lineage: Eukaryota > Viridiplantae > Streptophyta > Magnoliopsida > Dioscoreales > Dioscoreaceae > Dioscorea > Dioscorea zingiberensis. The sequence continues at coordinate 9,573,276 of CM048822.1, read as the reverse complement.
CTAGAGTCGAAATCACAATGATAATCACTAAAACTATTCTTGACATCTCACACTTCTCTGTATTCAATTTGAGAATTTTAAGAATATTCAATTCATGACTATTTAATTCACACTCTTGAGGCAACATTTAACACAGATCAAATAAATCAAAAAATGATTGACATAACAAAATTAGTACTCAGGAAAGACATATGTGCCCAATGGAAAACACTTAAAATGACCATAAGAGTAAATGTCAGGAAGGGAAATAAATATAATTTCTAGCATACAAATGGATGAAAGGGCAAACACCAAATATCCTCCTCTCCGAACTCCAAAACTATATTAAAAATCACTGTATGTCCCTCCAAAAAGCAAAGATTGAACAACAGAGGGGGTGTCGCTACTAAAACAGAGACTCCTCACAAAGGAATGAACAAGTGAACTGGAGCGGCTAATTGAAGCCTTGAAAGCATCACCAACAAACAATGAGGACTAAAGAATTTGGATTTTAGGGGTAGGTGCAATCTTCTTGACAAAATCCGTGTTCACCTTTATCGCAAATAGAGGGATGAGAAGTGGAATCTTTGGAAGCTGCCATGTCTCAAAAAGCAAAAGTTATTTGTGTGGTTAGCATTGGATAACAAGCCGTTAACCCTACATAACTTGGCTAAATGGAGTTGGAATGGTGCAATGAAGTGGAAGAAACATTGGAGCACCTCCTCATCACATGCTCTTTGACAAAACATATATGGGACCATTTCTGTTCACTTTTCAACCTCACACTTCGGCCCCTTTCCACGAAGGATCTATGGGGTTCTTAAAATCAGGGTAAAGTCTCACAAAGAAGTGCGTATAGGGTGGCACCGCACAGTAATTACCATAACCTGAAGTACTTGGTTTGAAAGAAACCAAAGATGCTTTCGAAATAAACACCACATTTGTTCGAGAATTATTAGCGTATTAAATTTCTAATACTCTCTTAGTTTGATGCAGCAAACGCTTCCAAGAAGCTGAAGTTGGGGCCGATGGAGTTCGTTATCAAACGAAGCTTGACTTTTGATCGGAAAAATCCACCTGGTGATACAAGGGAGGGGGATGGCTTTGAGGAAGTCACTCCATGGCATATATCGACAGAGTAGCTATACAACGCCTTGTATGTACCGGGACACCCGGGAAGTCACTCCATGGCATATGTTAACGGTTTTTTCTTTTTTTGTTAATTGAAGAAACTACAAGTTTTTATAAAGAAGAAAAAACACTTTTTTTTTTTTTTACAAATCTGTGAAACCAGATGATTTTTTTTTTTAAATTTACCCAGGAAACAAACAACAAAAAATCATTGTAATCCTAAAATCAGCACTCCCCTGCTTAATAATAATAATAATAATAATAAATACAGAAACCATTCATAGTTTAGAACATTACAACCATTCAAGAGCAAAGGCTAGTCCTGATCCCCACTGAAAAGATCATGAATGTCTCTGGCAGACTCAGAGGCAGTGTCCAAGAAATAGAGTAAACAACACATAACAACACAAGAAATAAACATAAGCACAGGGCCAAAGATCCAAAGAAACAGAGTGAAAGAAACATAGAAAGCTCTCATTCCCAAAGACCAGAAGAAGCACCCATTGTTCAAGTTCCTGGTGACATAGGCCACAGAGATGCCCCCACCACCTTCAATGCTTGCAGGTGTTGTCAATAAAAAGCTACAATGAGCATAGTATCTGATGGATTGAACATTGCACAAGAAGGCCAAGAGGAAGCAAAGAGAGATTGAGAAGAACTTGATTGAAGCTAAGTGAGTGTTAGTAGTGTTGTCTGGAGGGAAGGACATGGTGGGTAAAGTCAGTGTTGTTGTTGCTGTTGTTGTGACTCCTACAAAGACACTGATAAGTGAGCTAAGAGTGATGGCTGTGGTTGCAAGCACTGTGGATGCCATTATGTTGTTTCTTAATGTTTGCACTGCAAGAACACCATTCTTCATTGGATCCTGTGGAGAAAGAGATTGGAGAGCATATATAGATGTTTAGAAATAAAACACTAGATTTGAATCATTGTAATTAAGTATATCATGGATAAGAAATCGATTTTTGATGTTTATTTAGATAAGTAGTGTTAAAAAAAGAGAGGATATTTATTTATTTTATTTTTTATGAAATAGTTTATAGAAGAGAAAAGATAAAAAGAATCAAGTATTTCTTTGGAAATATGATAATCCTATTCGATGAAAACACCATGAAATAATCACACTCAACATTAGTGAAGATCCACTCCTTATGCAAAGAGGTTGAGAGTTTAAACCTCACTTCAAACATGTTTAGAGTGATTTGTGCACATTTATCAAAATAAATAAATAAATAAGTAAACAAATGATCTTGATTTTTCTTACATGAGTTACACCAAAAAAACAAAAAAAAATAAAAAATACAACCAATCACAACAATCTATTTTTCTATTCTTTCTACCATCAACTAATTTAAAATTTTTATTTTCACACCTATACCATTTCAAAATCTAGAGACTATATAAATATTATACTCTATGTTTGTTTTGATAAACGTCAATAAATCACTATAAACATGTCTCTGTGATTCGAACCCGTCATCCCCTCGTGAGAGGAACATGCTGGCTAATTTTCTTTGTAAAAGTTTGTACTCTATTTTTAAGAATGTCTTCAAGTTTAGTAATGAGATTATTTTGAAAATTTTAAAACCAGATTATTAAATCTACGTTATTAATAAAAATACTATAAAATTGTTTTCAAAATACCCAAAATACCCAAAATACTTTCCATGTTACTATCAAGCTCTTAAAATACAACAAATAAGGATAAATATATATCTATTTTAATCTTTATATCTTTTTCACTTTCAAGTCTACCTATGAGATTTTGTTACATTCACAAAAATATAATGAATATAAGATGATATATTTTGAGTTTTTTCTTCTTTATAACTTATAATTCCTCCAATTTAAAAACTTTATTCATGGTTAACGCAACAGTCCAGCATAAGATTCAATTCATTTAATACCCAAAATACCCCTTTCTTACCTAAAATATCCAAATTTATGAAAAAAAATTCAAATTAACACATTTACCTATATCATTATCTTAAATACAATAACGCTTGTTTTATAAGTTTAATTTTCAAAAAAGGACAGCAAGATCCTACAAAGCTCCTTTTATATGCAGGGTCTGAAGAAGAGTCGAGTCATTTGAATCTATTTTACGCAACCTTACCCTATTTTTTTTTGACAATTGACTAATAATAATATATTTATTGTTGTATGTAACACAAAGAAGAAACCCTTCAATGAGAGCTCCATTTTCCCCCATAATTACCCAGTTATAGTGTCCAATAATAAATACCTTTCCAAATTTTTTCAGATATACATGCATACATCAAATATTATTATCATCATAAAATTTTATTTTCAAATTATTTATTTTATTTTATTTTATTTTATGTGTTGGGGGTTTAGGGAAATATTGAGAATAGCAAGCAGAGAGGATGATGATGATGGATTTGGGAATATTATTGAAAAGGAATGGAAGCAAAGAAGACTCACAGACATGATGGCTCTGACCCAGCGCTTCCGGGCGAGCGCGTTGAGGCCGATGACGGTGCGGTTAGGTCGCCGGAGAATGGTGAGCAAGAGCCAAGCGTGGTACACTCCCAGCACCAGCAGCCCCAGAGGAACCATCATCGGATCCAGATCCACCGCCCTCACTCTCTTCACTACCTCTCCGAACGCCATGAATGAGCTCCTCTCATCAAACGAATCCATGGTGCTGTGCTGGTGTTGTTGTTGGTAGATCTATTTCGTCTCCTCTCTTTTATATATATATATATATATATATATATTAATACCATGATATCGCCTTCGGATGATTCTTTTTATCTTCGTTTTGTCTTGGCTTGTCACCTTCCTGTGATCGATCTATTGGGCATTTCGTCGAACACCTTGTGACCTTGCCAACCCAACTTGGCAACTAGCAACAGCAAGTGCTCTTTTTTAATTTTTCAGTTATTATTATTATTATTATTATTATTATTATTATATCAATTATTTTACAAGAAAAAAATTTGGCCACATACAATTGATTTTTTTTGTTAAAAAAAATATTCACATTTATTATTTTTTGGTTAGCTAAATCATGAATGTGAAGGAGAAAATAGTTGTGAGTTAAAATATTTTTAAGAAAATTATTTGTATGAATGTAATGTTTGAAAATACATAAATCAACCATGATTTTTTTTTAAAAAAAAAATCTCCAAATTTCTTTTATGAGTAAATCAAATTGTTAATGTTTGAATTGCCTCTTTTTTTCTACTAAATCAACAAAGCTCAACTTTGTTTTTCATCCTACAAAGATTTTGGAGTGTATAAGAAGATGCTTTTTTTTTAAATGAAAAAAATAATTCCATGAGTTTGGGTTCAAAATACATGGATTTATTTTTTGGGCCCTGAATCAAAACATAGAGACAAATATAAATATGGACTTCACCTATTAGATTCATTTACAAAATTACAAGCAAACAATACAAGAATATATATGGACAAGTCATTAAAAATATGTTACATATGTGCTTCAAACACATTTATCACCCAAAAAAAAACAGAAAAAAATACATGAATTAGCAGTAAGTATACATACAATGAATGTACTTCTTCATAAACAATCAACTAATTTGATGAATGTAATATGTGTGTGTATGTTTAACTATTAGAAAATTAAACAAAAATGATGAAATGTTTCACTTAAAATAAAATCCTTGTCTTAAATAATTATGTGTGGTGTGCTAGCTAGGCATCTAAATATATCAAAGTATTTGGTAAGCTATAAGCAATCTAATAAACATTTATATATGTAAATGTTTATCATTTATAAAACTAAACAGAATTAAAATTTAAGCTAAAGTATTCCAAATTTAGAAAAAATATATATATTAAAAAGAAGCAAGTAAAATAAATAAGCAAATAGAATTAAGGGCTATTAAAGAGAAATAAGAATTGGTGTATATGGTTTTCCAATGCCAAGATGCACATATATATAACATAACTTACAATAGAAAGGCCACAGATCCAATTTGCAATTAAGGATGTTTGTGCTCATTAATGACATTAAACATCAAACTGATCTAGCTAGCTAGCTGTTAATCAAATTCACTAAAACAAGAGGATTGAAGAAATTCAGATTAATTAAAACATACAAAACCTATGAATTCATGTCTCAAATGATTTAATTAATGTTTCTAAAAGTGATAAGTTTTAGAAGATTGAGAAAGGGGATTGATCCCATTTAGAAAAGTTTTGACTTCTTTTCTTATATACTCTCTCTCTCCCAATTACTCTAAACACATGTATCTAATGTTCTTCTCATTGATGTTGCTGGCTGTGGTAAACCTTAGATAAGTACATATATATATATAACACAGTTTGAGCCATATTAAAAAGACTGAACATGAGAAGTATCAGAAATATGGTGATCATGATCAACACTGTCATATTAAAAGGAATAAATATTTGTCAACAAAAACAACAAGAAATACAGCATATATATATATATATATATAAATGAATCAAAAAAATAAGAAGAAGAGATACATAAATATAAATATATATGTATATATATATATTAGTAGGGAGTGGCTGAAGGTGATCATGACAGAAGCATAGAGAGCACAAAGGAAGGAGATGCACAGCTTCATATGCATGTCATCATCTGTGCTCTCTATCTTCTGTCAACAGCTACCATCACACCATGCCTCACCTTCCTCTAACCTAAACACTAACACTTAGCATCACTCTCCTCCAAACTTGTATTTGGATTGAGACCTTAAGAATACTTAAGGTAATCAACAAGAGAAAGGAAAAAAGACAAGTCCTCCAAGCTTTCCCCCTTCCTCTAACCAACAAGAAGAAGTTTAGAGAGAAAAATACTATATATATATATATGTGTGTGTGAGAGGTGGTGATAAGAAGTCCTCCATGCTTCCTCTTCCTCTGACCAATAACATGAAGAGATAGGTAAAGAGAGAGAGAGAGAGAGGATTGTATAGGAGTATAGGAGGAGTGGTGGTAAAGAGGAAGTCCTCTGTGCTTCTCTATATATAGAAGGGGTGCAAGGAGATAAAGAAAATCACAACAATTAGAAAGTACACAGTACTGCTGGCTGGCCCTCTTCCCTTGATTCTATATAATAAGTACATATGTGTTCCAAGTATATTGTGGATGATGAGGCATTGGACGGTTGTGATTCAAAAGCTTTGATCCAGTGATGCATCAAAAGGATAATATCATGTTCCATATTGCATCAGCCATTTGAACAATTGATCAAATTGCCAAGGATTGACCTTTAAATAATACATAACTTTTAATTGTTTATCTTGCTAACAAACAAAAACAAAGAACAAGGCTACTAAAGCCACGGCCACCACCACCACCACCACCACCCCCTGATTATCTTTTTAGTCATGTTTTCCGAAAAAGTGTAAACATTTCGTTTTCCTAATCATGTTTTTCTTTAGTCTAATCTGAGACAAATCATTTTCCCTCCACAATTATATGGTTGTGCCGTTATATATTCAAACATGCTCACTTTTTGCCTTTATTTTAACCTTGATTTAGATAATTTGACGTTAATTCTAACTAATATATTGGCCAAGTTGATGTTTATGAGCAATATCAATTAAAATTGAGATCAAAGGAAATCTAGAGCGAATCAAATCAATCAGAATATAATCATCACTCAATGATTCAACCACCAATATAATTATATATGTTTCCATATATATAAGGAGGGATATCAATCCGCCGTGATTAATTCAAAATCATCACTTACAGTGGCGAAGCCACATAGGGGCCAGGGGGGGCACGTGCCCCCCCTGGATTTTACAAAAAAATTAAAAAATATATATATGTGTGTGTGGGCCCCACTTTTTTATAATATATAATATATTTATAAAAAAACAAATACACTCTCATAATCTCTCTCCCCCAATCCTCTCTCTATTGTCTTGATATTTATGGTTTTATCTATATTCTTTTTCATTTTTTTTTTAAATTTTCCACTTATGCTCTATAATCATAACCATTTAATCATTCAAAATAGGGTTTTTTAGGGGTCAAATAGAATATAAAGTAAGTCATGATTCTTATATATGCTTAATTTTATTTTATTTAGTTAAAATTATTACTTTAAATAGATATTTGATTGAGCAAATTATTTAAAATTCTTTGGCACTATTCGGTACTATTTCTCCTTTAACCAAATCCCACAAAAAACCCTATTTACTTTACACCCCTACACACCCCTACCCAAGGACTTTTTGACAATTTGGGCACTATTCAAAGGACCAAAGGTTCATTATCTATATTTGGATTTTGAGTTTATATTTTGATAATTATCAATAAAAATAATTATTTATGTCATGTAGATTTTAGAATTTTTTGTTAAATTTATTTATAATTATTTATATAAGTTTTGATTATAAATACATGCTTACTAAATATTTGATAAAATACATAGAATTAACTTACTAATCAAATATAAGTTATATAAAAATACCTATAAGTTGTATATCCCTTATTTTATCGACATCGACATATTATCATTAATTTTGTCTGGTTCTATGCCACTATTGAAAGAATATTTTCTGTAATGTATTTTGTGAAAACCACGTTGCGTGTTGGGGATCAATGGTTGAATGACAATTTAGTTATTTTCATTGAGAATTTTTTTTATCATATTGATAATGAAGTTATTATGCGACGTTTTTATAACATGAAAACTCGCCATGGAAACCTTTAACTTTTTTTTATTAAGTTTAATATTTTGATAATATATTTTATGTTGTTAATTTTATTGAAAGTTTATATGGTGCCCCCCCTGAATTTATATCCTGGCTTCGCCACTGATCACTTATATATATTTTTATATAAAGAGAGATCAATTCTCTTAGATTTATTTAGTTTCCTATTCGAATGAGATTGTAATATCGTCAAACTTGTAAAGTGTAAATCCATATATTGGATGAATGAAATAAAGAAACTACAAATTCAACAAATTAAAAGAGAATACAGAAAATTTTAAGTCTCCACAAGAAGCCGAAGAAGCACGGGTGTTATGTTACTAGTAAAGAAGTTCGGATTGCCCTTAATTACAATAATCTAGCTGACTCATCAAGTTTGGTCTTCTTGGAATCATTACCTACATATAGAAAAAAATTAAGCAAAACTCTACCAAAGTAAAAAAAAAAAAAAATGCCATGTCCACATTTATCAAAAAAAAAAATAAAAGTATCTCAAAACTCTAATCAGACAAAAGTGACCAATGAGCCACTCTTTTTGGTTCAAGATAAACTCCCCAACAGATGATTTTGTATCAAACACACAGAACTAGATGCATGTTTCTTTTTCTAGGATAGACGTTAGCATTACCATTGAATGAGCACTTTTAGATTCTCAGTTTATCCCCCAATCTTAATTATAGTTAGGAAGCTAGCTACCATGAAAGGATAAACATACAACAAGATATGGACAAGTATCTTACATCAATGAATGAAGGCCACTTCACCATCTTTTCTTTTCTTATCTCCTTCATGAACCAAGAACATTAAACTAATTAAGTGACATTTTTTATGCTAAAAGTGTGGTTATGTTGTCTTGATAAAACCAGAATGGAATAAAGACTCATATATATTGAGATTGGATAGCAAGTGGATATGCATCTAGTTTGCTAAGAAGTAAGAAGCATGGAGAACATAGAGCATATATTCAACCCATTATACACCAACAAGATGGAGAGAGATAAGCATTTTAGCCTACATCTCAACCAATCTTTGCTTCCTTGTTGGCCATGGGCATGCCATGCTTGAGCCATATAAAGTTAGATTCTAGAATTTTGGTCTATAGCCAACCAGAGAAAGCAATTGGATTAGGTTGATTCTAATATTCTCTGCAATGTAAATCACATTTTTGAGTAATCGAAAACCGATGTATATATATACTTATATGTGAGAAATAAAATGCCGAAACCAATGAAAAATGGGTTTAATTTATATGACGAAAGGTATAACGGGCTAGAATATTGTGTCTAATCTTGATTGGCACCAAAAATGTATGGACCGTGATTTTCTAATCTCGTTTCAATAGAATCTAATTTTCATTGGCGTTGCAAGTTGTTTTTTAGGGTTTATTTTCAAGTCTAATAAAATAGGATATGTTAAATCCTAAAATTTGGTGGGTTGTCTTTTATTTGACCATGTTTGTAGACTAATTTGTACATCATCAAGCAACATTCAATCCAAATGAGACTTTATTCTTACTTTTAAAGATAATTAGAATATGTGGTGTTATATTTAACATTGCTCACATCACAAGAATGAACAATCAACAAATATTAATATTAAATACAAATAAACAAATAGCAAGTAGGAGATACAGATGAACCAGCTCAAGTTTTTAGAAAATTGGACAAAATTAGATGAACCAAATATCAATAATGTTAAATGACAAGATTAAACTAATAATAAATTGGAAAATAGGATATACATATGCATTAATTTTCATGTAATTGGGGAATATATCAAGGAGTAAATGTTTATGACATTAATTGGACAAGGCTAAATAAACAACATGTGCAAATGAACAAATAATGAATAAGAGATACAGATTAATATAAACAAATTTTTTTTTAAGAAGTGAATAAACCACATTCATTAATAAATAAAGATAAATTACGTATTGAAGTTAGGATACTTCAATTACATATATGATGTTACAGTAAAAGAGGATTAGGGGCAGTTGAGAGCTTGGTCGCTCTTTTCTCATGTCCCGACAAGATAATCTTTGACATTCTGAGAAAAAAAAAACTATGAAAAGTAGATGCAGATGAATTTACACAACAAACAATAGATATAGATGAATCAAATACTAAAGTTTTTGTCTGAATAAATAAGAGGGTTGTGACGTAAGACATGACCAAATCAGGGGGGACAATTAAATCCAAAAGAAACATATCACATTGATCTTATCATTACACCACTAGAAAAAATCAAGACAAAAGATCAAATCAAGGACCCTTGTTGGGAAAAAAAAGGTAAAACATTTGGTGGTGTTTTGATGTTCCTAATTCTACACAATAAATAGAAACACAAAAAATTTGAGCCTCATCTTTCTCATACCACTAATCTTAGGGGATCTGATCCGTCAAACGAGCTACCTCCAACTGGCTTGGTTTGAGTCATCAACTGAGACCAAGAAGCAGAAGTTACAAAGACTGCATGTCATGGCGAAACGTAGCCTAGCCCAAACTAGAGGTGCACGTCAGCAGCGAATGCCGGAAAGCGACTTTGAGGTTACTGCGAATGAGCCTCACACAACCCAGCAAAACACCGGAATTGGGCTATCCACTTTGGATCCAATATAACCGGGACTATCTAGGGCCCCTGGTCCTCTAGGACCAGGAAATCTGTACTTTGTCTCTATTTTCATTCAATAAATGAATGTGGTTTATCCACTTTTATCAAAAAAAAAAAAACTAATCTTAGGGGATCTCAACAATGGGGTGAGGGCCCCACACCACCCTTGCCACTTGGCACAACCCCATTGATCAATCACCATCAAATCTAAGCCACGTCATCATGAGAAGGACCAATCTTGTCCACATTCTTGGGAGCTCCCAAAGAGTGGGACCCGTCTTCCTTAGCTTTCCTTTAATGGTATAGAATCTCTCATCTTTAGAAAACCACATTATTTCTGCCTTTTTCTGCTTATTTTATTAATATATTTGTTCTGATCCCTCGCACGATCGCACTTTATGTATGATTGCTCACGATAACGAGGATGGTGCGCTCTTACGTGTCGATATTCTATTCGTTACAGTGGGGGATAGGCGCCGCTAATCTGTGATAAGACAGTGATGGGAGAGCACTAGAACCTACTTTGTCGTTTGCGGTTGGACGGTCGGGCCACGTGTCTTCTGTCATGATCCGTTCACCCTGACCGTCAGATCAAGGGACAGGGTTTTGGACAGCAAAATTACGTGGACGCTTCTGATTAGCTGCACTGATGCTTTGCTGTTTAGGGGTCATAATCATAAAGAAAAATTATATATAAAAACAATTTATATATTATTTTAGTTCACTGATTAATATATCAAATTGATATAACAATAATTATCAAATATTTAAAGACGGTGATATTGTTGATTTTGAGGCAAAAGAATGAAAGATAACAATTATATTTAATAACCAAAGGAGGATTGATCTAGCGGTATCTCGGGTCCCGTGTATTGAATAATTCGCTTGATTGAGCATGCGCTTAAGTTTGAGTCCCCTCCCCGTAAATGAGGTAATAGTTTGGGTAATTCACTTGGTGAGCACAAAGCTCCTAGATTTGAGTCCCCACATGCACGATGAGGGATCAAAGGTGTTTGTCACCTAAGATCACACCTCTTGACATACCTAAGGAGATTTTTATGGCCTATATCAAAAAAAATAATAATAATAATTGTATTTAATATGTGAGTCGTATGTAAATCAAACCCTGATTGAATGTAATTTTATGCTAAATTATAATTTAATTTATCACAAGTTAATAGCTAACCGACCTAATTGTCTTCATAACTATTGGTAATAGTGATGCTAGAAATCTTGAGGAAAAGCTAATGGTGTTTAGTACTGTTTGATCATTATCTTAAAGGTTTATAATATATAAGAATGATTTAAATCAATTTCGGACTGAATATAATTTCATATGACACTAGTTAGTAATCAATAATAATTCAAATTGACTTAAGATAAAACTAATGGTTGTTAATCATTTGACTTAAAAAAAGTTTATAATATATGAGATTAATCAATCAAGTGATATAATATCACATCAAACAATATTTTATAATCACTACTAGTTTGTTGACAAGAAGTCAATAAAAACCATCCTATTCTTATATTCTCTATCTAGAGGCAAATATGTCAATCATTTGAGCCTAGGCCATTAGAATTGGGCTGAAAGTCCATTAAGACCAACGAATGAATGATGTTTAATTTGTAATTAACCAAGAAATAAAAAGTAGAAAAACATTCTCTTAGTAACATGAAACTTAATTAGCCTTTCAATCTTGTCAATATACAGTAAATTATCTTATTTTAGACAGTAATAATCTCCGAAAATCTCCAAAGATCTTTCATAACAACAAGATACATGTTACTTGGAAGCAAATAAAAAATGAAATCCCTATAAATAGTCAATGAAATGAGCTTTGATCTTTGCCACAATCTGTTGCATTTCAAGATGAGACGTCATTCCCTTCAAACCAGCCTCATTGTGATGTTCATCACTGCCTTCTTTTTCTTAGCTCTGATCACAACTCAAGTAGAGCCAATGATGATCAAAGGTCATAGCCATGTTCATGTCCAAACCACAGGTTTAACAAGTTTCTTATATCTTGTTGATGATCAAGAGATAATTCTAATTCTCTGAGTTAACATTTTATAGGGTTTCTGCAGGTGAAGATCATGTTTCAGGCATGAGAAGGCCTTCGCCGATGATGGCACCACCATCACCGCAAGGGAATGAACATCTTGACCCTCCTCCTTCATCCCCATGATCGCGAAGAAGATGTTGAGTGTTTATAATAATCTATATATGTTCTTCGATCTTAAATCTTAATAAACCTTTATGATTTTCAGTTCATTATATAGTTTCTATGAATGCAAATGAAAATTGGAAACATGGATTGATTTATTGATTTTGATTAGTGTCCTTAATTTCATTTAATTAGTTGGATGATTAGAAAGCTTTTCTTAAATAATCAGTGCATTTTCTAATAAGCATGAGATATACTTTGCTTAGAAGCAACATGAAATAAACCTTCCATCATTGGCTTGCTGAGAGGCCCTTATAACAATTAATATAAATTAAATTAAGTTAATTTGAAGGTGTTTAATCTGGAATTAGTTTCAACTCTAATGGAGCGTGTCATTGAATTTTTAATGACATTTTAATAAAAAATTAAGTAATATATCTCTATAGATGAACAATTAAATTATCTATTTGGCCTCTAAAATATTACAATTACTTTGTACTTCCAAACAACAACAACAACAACAACAACAACAACTAAGCCTTAATATATCCCATACTAGATGGGGTCGGCTATATGAATTCTCTGTCTCCATGTAGCTCTGTCAGAGACAAGATCTGAATCAACATCTAATAAATATAGGTCCTTAGACACTGTTGGGGAGAAACCGGTCAATTAAACCCACTGTAGAGTGCAAACTTGTCAATTAACCAAACCTGAAAACCAAACTCAGCGGTTAGCTTCGGACAAAGAGGTAAACAGGCCCGTTTGGATCTGTGCAAGCCTGTTTGGCTCTCTGATTGCTTGCTTGTGACCCCTCCTGGATCTGGGCGGTCTTGTCTAGCTCACTGTTGGCCTGCAGACAAGCTTGTCTGAATGTAAACAAGCTTGTTTGCTTCTCTGTTTTCTGCAGAATGAGCCCCTGTTCCTGGATCTTCTCTTCCCCTTTCTCTTGAATACAAAATAGGTAAACAATCAAAACTAACAAGATGATAATCAAAGACACACACAATTTTAGAGTGGAAACCCCTTCCAATCGAGGGGAAAAACCACGGAACTCCTTAGAGCCTCTTAAACCCTTTCAACTATATTGATTTGGTCTTCTCTAGCTAACTAGAGGAATACAAGCCAAGGGGCATCAAACATACAAGAGAAACAAGCTTTCTCAAGCTACACATGCCATCACATACATAGATGACGATATCAACAATGAGGAGAGAGAGCAAATAGAGATCAAACCCTACAACTTTGGAGAGACTCTCACAAGGAACCCTTCACCCCAATCTTGAGCGAAGTCCGGGCCCGATTTGCCTATCTTCCTGCAAGCCCTAGCTTCTCCTTCTTCTTTTCCTCTCTTCTTGTATGAATCTCTCAAACCCTAGCCACCACAATCTACACCAAATTCTCAATATCTCACTATTTGAATGAGTCCTCCAACTTGTGGTTTAACCTAACCACATAACTCTCTTAATGTGGTGGAGGCCCACATCAAAGAACTTGAGTCAAGCCCAAATGGGGCTGACACAACCCAACAGACACTACCCCTTGTATCAATCTTACCATATTCTGGTTATTTGTGAATAGCACAGTTTTCCTACATCCCGATTTCCAACTGATCACTGAGCTCTCCACTCCTATTATAATATGTTGATGTTGATAATCGGCTCCTCTTAGGGGTTTGAGCTGATCGTGATCGACGAGTAGAATTTGGTATTAGGAGACTCCGAGTGTTGATGATCGTGAGAGAGTTAGCCATCGGCGAAAGCGTAAGAGTTGTTGATCTCTCCCACTGGAGTCCGCGACCTCGTCCCTTGTAATGACTTGCAGGATGGGAAGTCCAGGGGAGGATCCCAGACTCTCTGACAATCAAAGTTTGTCAAGGAGGAACAAAGGGGGAAAATGAAAGAGAATTCAGGAAAAAGGATTGAATCTAGGTCGAGTGCGGAGAATAGATAGAGAGAGAGGGGGAGAGTGAAGGCAATTGATGAGAGGCCAGAGAAAGTCTCCCTTTCTCTCTTCTCATCCCCTTTTATACTTTTTCCGTCCACCCCTCCATCATCAATGTCTTGGGCCCCAAACCACCTCTTGCTCCGACGCCAAATAAGTTCTAACTGGATATGCAAGCTTAGACGAGGCCTTCTAGAGTCTCGACCAGGTTTCCAATGCACCCTAGTAGAGTTTCCAACATCTTTTGAGAATCTGGTTTTTCCGGTATTTAGCTAGAGAGAATTTGTCTTAGCGTATCTTCTCTGAGTTGTTGATGTTCTGCCATGTGTATCCTCAGTTCAGCTATTTGGATTGCAACCACATGTCTCGTGGAATTTCCCTATAACATAATATTTTTTATAATTTAATAATATTTTTTGAAAACAGAGGTATAAGGACGGAAGAAAAACACCTTAAAATGTATATTTCTATTGAGAAAAAAAAAATCCATGGTTTGGCTGCTCATAATTCATATCAAATCATCCTTGAATTATGGATTAGTCCTAATAAAGGTTTTAAATTTATATCATGGGAAAAACATTTCATTATTATACTAGCACCTCTCGAGGCACACGCGCCGTATTGTGTCTCACACCAATCCGACACGGTTCTACACGTGGCAACATATCATTTGGTACATGAACATGGTTAAGTTGAACCACGTTCGAGTGGCCAATCATTGACCATTCAACGTGATTTCATCTTTTTACTAATATTATTATGATTTGATTAGGAGATGATTAAATTAAAATGAGAATTAAAAAGGATGGTGATTGATGAGGCAATTAATGCGTAAGTCATGACGTATGAAATTCTTTTTATTTTTTATTTTTTTTAATAACTATTGGGTTAGAAAGACAAAGTTAGTGGGTTTTGCTTTATAAGAGTCTAAGACAAGACATGATGGATTTGATAGGAAAGAAGAGAATCTATTGATACATAAATTCAGAATTCCATCATTTAATCAAGCTTATACTTTTTTATCTTTTTCCACTTTTCAAATACTTTGCATTTACTATGAAGACATGATCAAGCATTGCATCTTCATCTACTTCTCTCACTATTATTAAATGAATCCTCTTCCTTGCAATATTTTCTTTTTCTTTTTCTTTATAATCAAAATCCATTTAAATATCATCTTTTGTTTGTAGTAACTAGTAACAGTCTTCATAGTGATGACTACTACTGTTTGCCTTTTATGATCCTTCTTTAATGAAATTCTCATCTTTTACCTACTAGAACTTTATATATATATATATATATATATATATATATATCAATCAACACTAGAAAAACTATATGATTTTGATGTTCAATTTTATTAAATGAAAATTTGATTTATTGATAAATAATGTTGAGTTGGTCAAAAGAGACTCTCATACCCATACATCACCAACTATTTTAAAACCATTTCCTACATGAACATGAGAGAACTCACTCCAATGAAACTAGAAATAAAAAGAGCTTTGAGAAGTTGAGTGGGTTTTTCATTTCCCACAAACATGCCTCTCCCATACATCCCTAGGCACCCCTATAAGAATCCCTTGATGCTACTCCACAAGCATACCTCCAAGCCACCTTCACTACTTCTTTCTCACTTCATGGAAGAAGCCATGGAGGAAGAGGAGAGACCTCCATTAATGGAGGTCATGTTTTGTTCTTTACATGCATGATGCTCCACCATTGCCAGAGCTTCATGCATGCATGGCTCTTGGGGGAACTGAGGCTCATGGTCCGATTATATATGTCTAGATATAATATATATATATATATATATATATATATATATATATATATATATATATATATATCCATCCTTTTTTCTTTCTTCTTGGTGTTGATGATCTCTTTAGTGAATATGGGTTGTAAGAGATGCATTCTGAGTTCATGCATGCATGGGGACTGCTGGCCGGAATGCAAAGCTTACATGCGGTACTTATCATGTTGTAATCTGAAGCTAGCTCTTTTTGCTTTTGGTTTGAGTTGTTTTAATTAATTAATTAAGAGATGTTGAACTTTTAGGGTTAATTAATTCTTGAGTTTTATTCAATTGGATTGAATGCAGTGCAGGAGAATATTCAGGGATTTGCTTCTTTTTATGCAATGCTCTTTGTTTGCAGAGCTTCTTGACCTTGCAATAAAAGAGAAGAAAGGGTGGACTGACAAGCATACATACATACATACATACATACATGCATGCATGAGGTACGTACAGTCAAATATGGACTGGTGTGTGTTATTGTGTGTGTCTGTGTATTTATTGCATGGTGAGTTATGAAGCTTGGACTTGTAAACAGTTGTTTGAGTTATTATGGTGTACTGTTGATATATGTTTATATGATATGTTTTAAACTTTAGGTCTTTGTCTTCATCTTCGGGTCTTGTATTGAATCATAGAAAAAGGAAAAGTGCACTAATGCCATGTTTCCATTGAGAGATAAGAGACAGAGAGGTTTGCATGTGGTTTATAAAAAGTGAATGAATGAATGAATGAGAGAGAGAGAGAGAGAAGTAGTAGTGTGAGGACATGGACATTCCTTGTTGAAAGGTGGAGCTATGGTGCTGTCTATATAGTATGAAAAAGTCATGGCTTCACACCTTACGGAAAGAATAAGTCTTGGGAAAAGATAACTTTCTTATCTTGTGAACATTTCCTTCCATGATTCCACAGTTAAACATTGTCTCCATGCATGCATGCATGCACAGTGAAATTAATCAATGTAGTAATTTGAACCATAGGAATGAATATGAACTTATTAAAAATACAATATTGATTTATTAAGCTTCTTTCAATCAATCTCTGAACTCACTGTTGACGTACTTCAAAGTGTGTGCCATCTTTAAGACTTCAAGCTTGGTGGGAAATAACGCCTCCATGGATTCCCCATTGGAGATGGAGGTCTATCTCCAGCCCTTCCTCCCAGAAACCTTGCCTTCACTTCTGCAAAACAACAGCATCAACGTTGATATATATAATTGATAAAAACTTAATTTGAAGATTAAACAATATAATCTCACCTTCATTAACCAAGACATGCGCAGCATAAATAGAAGCAAGAAGAACAAGAACCATCAAAAGCAAGAAGAAAGAGTTCTGCATCAAACTTGAGCTTTGGGACATGCACTGGAAACAATGGCTCTCATATAGAACTTCTGCTCAATATATAGATAGATACTCACCAACTGAAGATGTTTGATTAATGTTGAGTCGTGATTCAATCCCACCAAACCTTATGCTTAATCCAATACTTTTATGTGTTTCAATCTAGAATAATCTGTTTTTAAATTAGTGTTTGGTGATGAGGAACAATCTAGCTAGGACCAGTTTCAGCTTAATATGACATGATGAATAAGCAAGCAAGAGATTAGGTGTAAGCTTTCATTTATTAGTTATAAGACACAAATGATACTTTTGAGATCCTTAAGTAGATTACAACAATCTCACCTCTTTGCTTAAACGTGTGAAACTCCATCTAAAGAGAGATACATATATGATGATGGAGTCAAACAACGAAAACTATATCTACAAGACTACAACCATAAATTCTATTTTCCATGAGATCTAAAAATCAAGCTTTTGATCGAATTACATCACGCTGATGACAACGATGAGTAGCATGAGAAGAATGATCGAATCAATTAAGAGAACCCCATCCTCACCTTCTTCCTATTGTTCGTCAGTATCAGCGAATACATATACATACATATCCATACATACATACATATACATATACCAAGAGATCAACATCATACACAATTTTGAATGATTTAACATAAACCAAACTAAACTCATGGCCTTTGAGTTGATTTTCTCTGGTTCGAAGATCAATGACTGCAGATCTTTAACTATTCTGGTTTTCAAATTCTACAGAGTATACATTTGCTACTTGAGAATATAGTTGCCGAAGCAAAACAAAAAATATTTTCTAAATCTGCTAAATAAGTATGCAGATGCTATTTGTGTTCATTCCAGTAAACAATGTTTGCTTGAAACTAGTTATACAACAATATTCGGTTAGGTTTGGCCCAGTAATGGTGGGAGATTCATCACTAAGGGGTTGTTTGGTTATCCGTAAGTCAAAATGCAGTAATTCAAATTACATGTGATTCCACCTACACTGTGCATTGAAATATGGGTAACCAAACAGTGCCTAAATGTCAAGAAGAACAGAGCACAATGGTGCCACCTAGTTTTTTACATTTAACAAAGTTAAGAAAAACCCAAAACTACAAGTAATGAAAGGTTTGATGTTTTCAGAGTCTAGTGAGCCTTGACACTTGCTTCAATCATATCATCATCCTCCATGCCAAGGCTTTTTGGTGTTGCTTGTGGGCTAATTTTCTGCCCGTCGAATGAGAAGACCAAGCTTTCTAAGTTTATCTTAGCCTTCTCTGCGTATTTTTTGAAGAGCCTCTCAAACTTGTCATCCTGCCAAGAAACAAAGATTTTGTGTATACAGGGATTCTTTGAGTGGAAAAAAGCATGCAATTCGGGAAACAAGTGGAATGGGTGAACATCAAGCAAAGCAGGACGGCAGAACTAGGAAATAGACAAATGCTTCAAAAAGTCTAGGATGTAAATTAAATTGAATCATCACAACAAAAATAAAAATTAGATTTTAGGACATGGACCATCAACCGCTCTGTTAACAAAATCTAGTTCTCAATAAGAAAATCAAGTTATTTAATGAAATCCACCACCCTAAACTGGAGAGGATGCCAATTATACTATGCCGGAGTAACAACTGAGTATAATTTGTATAATGGATAAGTAGTAACGGGGGAGTAGTCACTTCTCCATATTTCCTACTTTGATGATCAGTTACATTGTGAAAAAAAATATTAAAAAGTATGAAATAAATTGAAAAAAAAGACCATTGGCAAAATGACCAACACAATTCATTTTTGGACTGGACCAAGGTAGAAAGGAAATAATATTGTCAAACCAAGTTAACTACAAACAAATAAACATATTATCCGGTGTATCAGGATTAATTCTCATAGCATCAATTTAACAAAGGTATAGCAAGTTTGAATATAAGAATTCCAAGAAAAATTTGAGATCTTTAAGTTATCAAGATAAAAATGGATGTATAATGACTCAAAAAAAAGTCATGCGGAAGCAAAAGTGGACATAATAATTGGAAATCAAGACCAAATAACTTACCATGTAAATTTTATATTGTCTTTGCCCATTCCTATCTTGAATTGATATGACAATCTTTTGTCTTTCGACCTGTGGTTTTGCTGGTTTTTCAGCATCCAACACCACAACAGTTTTTTCTGCACTTTGAATTTTTCTTTTAGCAGATTCCATCACTTCTCTCAACACATCCTCAGCTGATTGAGCAAATGACGCCAATTCTTGCTTCTGTAGTCTACATTTTAGAATAGAAGGCAATCAGATATACTATCATCTGGGAAGTCAACAAGCGCAAACAAATGCACATGAATAAATCTGAGCCAGTATTTTTGATATATGGCATTACATGAGAATCTGTTCCCTAACCATAAGCATAAAGATTTAGGGATCATCAAAGGACACGGAGAAATAAAATGCACAAAAAAATGGCAATCTTCAATCACATAAGCATGCCACTATATGTGTGTATGTGTAAGATATTCATTTGAATGAAAAAATCCTGAGATACGAAAAACATGTCCTGATTAGTGATTATGCCTCTATAAGATTGAGTAGATTTTCACTTGCTGACAGCAACCAAGAGCTCAATGTTAGCCAGGCCAAAGAATTGATTTCTTAACAAACCTTGATTTGATATCTATTTTACCAAGTTGATGTTAAAATTTTATACGAAAAAAATTCTAAACAATTCCATATCAAGTGGCACTGGCAAGTGTTCTGCAGTACAATCAGTAGAAAAGGCCATAAACAATTATGACATCCTTATCAATCCATTATCATTTATTCATGTCTATGTACATATTATGAAAATTTTGAAGCATTGGGGGGATAATATCCACACAAGAGCACACACGCACACACACACACAAGATCTTTTCCATTCTAAAGATAATCCAATAGAAAACAAGGATGAACAGACCTCAATTCTTGTAAAGTCTTATCTTCAATGAATCCAGAACCCGAGTTGGGGATCTTGGGTGGCGGAGGAAGCCAGTCCTCCTCGTCCTCCTGAACAACTTCAGCAACACCTACAACCTTGCAGTCCTTCTCTCTCTTCTCATCCTATCAATTTTAAATAATAATAATAAAAAAACAAATCTTTCTTCGTTAATGAAAAACGAAAGCAAAACCCCATACGATTCAAAACTCACAGTTTGATCAGAGCTCCTCTTCCGCTCAGGGCCGAAGGGAATTTTGGAAATGTCGAGCTCATCATCCTCTTCCAATAAAACCAAAACAAAGCAAACTTTATACAATCAAAACAAAGCGAGCCCTAGAAATTCTCAAAAGAGGAAATTGGAACAAACCCTCACCATCCAAGCACATGATTAGCGGCGGCTGCACGCGGCTATAATCGAACAAGGGTTCAAGGTCATCCTCACCCTCATCCTGCACAGGAATTAGAGATAGAGATCAAGAATTGGAAACCCCGAAGAGGATAAAAACGAGAAGTTAGAGCCTGATTCACCAACCATGATCAGTGCAAGGAGCTTCAAAAGTTTGAATTTTGCTACCCCGAAGGAGCGTGAGAGATCGAAGGGAACGTCTCTTTCTCTCTCACGAGGGAAAGCTCGTAGCTTTGAAGATTTCGCGATGCGCCCTTTTTTTATTTCTCTAAAATTTGTAATTAGTTAAAAAAAGCTATTTAAACAAATAGAAAAAAAATAATAATTTTTTTTTTGAAACAGGGGGATAAACCTCATTATATTCAAAGTAGGATGTGAGCACGGATAGAACTATCATGAGTGCAGTGCGGTCAGGGCCTGCCCGTCTTTCTGCGTGACTATCACTCCCACGAACTTTGGCAGGTGTGTGCATGGACCACCCCTTTGGGTGGCATACCATACTTCATTTCACTCCGTCAGGAGGAGATTCAACTTGGGATCAGATACGTGTCTGAGGAGGACTGTCATTTCAATTTGTGACACCTTTGGCAAATAATAATTTTTTAAATTAATGAAAAAAACTGGTCCTTGTAATAAACATTGATATCAAAATTATAAAACCTTCTCTTTCAAATATATATATATATATATATATATATATATATATATATATAAAACCTTAAACCTATAATTAATCTAATGTGAGTTTAAGTTTTAATATTTATAACTAATGCAATCATCTAAAAAAAATTGAAGATGGATCATCTTCAACTTCAAGTTTCTTTTTTTGAAAAGAGATCATCTTCAATTTTCTATTTACGATTTTCTAACAGTTTTAAGGCATTCAATGTCAATATAAATTTAAAATATATATAACTCAAACAATAAAGTTTGAGACCAAATCTCAAAAATTTCCTAATGGTTCATTGCAACATACACATCCAAGAGCCAGAAACTGTTGGAGATGGAATCAATAGCCAAAAAAATGTCTTGCATTTACTTAAGAGGAGTTGGAAGTCATTGCCAGAAGATGACTTCCAGGATGCAACCTCTCCCTCATGCAATAATATTCAAGAGGGGTCCATCTAGGGAACAGGGTCTTTGTGTAAATCTAGAGACCAATCAGGGTCACACATATCCTCATGTACTAAGTAATATGTAAACTCTTTATCACATAAATAAAAGTGGTTTATCCACCATTTCAAAAGAACAGTTTCAAGACATTCAATGACAAATAATAATAATAAAAGCTTGCCTTCCACTTAACAGTATTATATTTATATATAAAGCTTGTAATTAGATACATCAATATATTAAAAGAAATAATATTAATAATAAAATCATAATAATTCAAGGATAATTCTGGCATTTACATTAAGGGGGGCCAGTGAACCAATGCCTAGCACTGAGAATCCAAGAAGAAAGAACAAGGAAAAGAAGGCCACCAACGGCTACCGGAGTGTAGTTGAAGGTGTCCCGCGAGACAGGATAAGCAACAGGAAGTGAGAACAAGACAGTGATGAAAGCCACCCAAATGACAGAAACCCAGCCAATCAGGATGCTGTATTGGCAGAGCTTGAAAGGTCCTGGGGTGAATGATATGCGCGCCACTGTGACTCTGAATAAGATTGGAAGAGCATAAGCAATGTAGAGGCCTATTGTGGCTATGGACACCATTGCTTGAAATGCAACCATGCTTCCAAGTGACTGAAACTCAGAAAAAAGAAACATTTATGATTGGAAATTCAGACAATTTATGTGAATCAAATGAATGTTAGTTCTAATTCTATTGTTTTGATGGCTTTCGGGTTTCTTTGCTGTTTGTGCTTTAGATTCTAAGGGATGAATTTTGAAATGAGATTGGAATTTGCATTACTGTCAAAGCCTTGCAGATTAAGTTTTAATTATTGAATGTAAAGGCAGCTATAAATTTTGAAAGAATCATCTGTTGTTTATCTAAAAATGCTTAGAAAATTAGATGTAAATTTTGAAATGCGGTAGAAATTTGTGTTACCGTTGAAGCCATACAGAAAGAAATGAACACACAGAGCCATACTGCATTCATAGGAACTTCTTGTTTGTTTACTTTGTTCCACACCGATGATAATGGCATTGCTCCATCTCTTGAAAATGCATATGTTGTCCTGAATCAATACATAAAACACATCTTTAAGAACAAGGGATACTTATTTTAAGCGAAGAGAAAAGTGATTTATGTAAGCAGAGTCTAGTAATTTGCCTTGAGTTGCTTGTAACCGAACTCATACCGCAGAAAAATACAGCAACTGCCACAATTCCCAAACAAACTATTCCTCCGACACCACTGCCATATCTGCTCTTGAAAGCGAGATAGAACACTTCAGCGATAGCATAGCCTCCAGCATCATTGTCCTCACTCAAAAGATAAGGGATGTTGGTAACTGCAAATGTGATGCCGACGAGATACCCATAGCCGACGATGATTGATATGGTAATGGCACTGATTATCCCTTTTGGTCCATTCATATCTGCATCTTTGGTTTCCTCTGTCTAAAATAAGAAAATACAGTATCACATCGCATTCTGACAAATTCTCCAATAAATAGTAATCAATATTACTACTATGAGTATAGATCATTGATGAAAAAGCACAAACCATGTTAGCTGATGCATCATATCCGACTAAAGTGTACTGGCTCATCAGAAGTCCCAGAACAAATATGTAGAACTTGTTGTGAATTCCGACACCATTTTCCGTGTTGAAATTAGTAAACACAAACTCAGGACTTGCCCTCTGAGTGGCAACAGATGGTATGAGGATCATGAGAACAAAAACACCTGAAGAAAATAAACCACTTAGGAAGCTATGATGAAAATCTATCTCGGAGAAAAGAGATGCTGCATACCAAACACATTCCATGCTGCAGCAAACATTCCGAGAAAAGATAAACATGTGATCGAAGCATTGTTTAGAATGGCATGGATTAGCAGAACTCCCCCATGAATACCGAGGACCTCATACTTGGAAGCTTGGTATCCTCCTCCATTCTTTCCACCGGTGCTAAGTAGGATTATAACTTGAATTAGCTGTGCTAACGAGAAATCAATACTCGTAGTGACAGCCCACTGGAAATTAGAAAACTTTAGAACCTTAGGATAATTCACAAGAATACTTTTAATTGGAAATCGATATCAAAGACTGTTCTAATTACCTGACCAACAATGTTAAACCTGCAGAAAAGTTCGGTTGAGATTATCAGTAGCATCTAATCAGAAATAAAGTATCATCTTGAACAAGTAATTAGAGAAGACAAAATTATTTTCACTCCAACCCTTAGACAATAAAATTGAATCACCAAAATAATAAAAAAGCATGTTTTACCTGTGTTAATAAATTTCGAAGAATACGACTTAATGAAAGTTCTTACAAGTTAAACATCAGCAACAAGTCATTAATCCTAATTCATTTCTACCATCTGAATGAGCTTTTTTTTTTTAATGATAAATGCGGACAAGTCACTAAAAGTAAAAGCACAAGCCTTGGCAGAACAAGAACAAAGACGAACAAAAAGAAATGCCTGTTATACCAGCCAGTAATCCACGAAGCAAACGGCCCCCATTGCTCTCCACAAAGCTTAGCACTCCAAAAGTAAAGCCCGCCGGAGGTCGGAAACGCAGAGCAAATCTCAGCCATGGAGAGGCCAATCATCAGAGTGAAAACCCCGGCAATCGGCCATCCATAGATCATACTCACCGGCCCGCCGAACGTGATCCCAGTATTGTACAATGTTGTAATGCCAGTCAATATAGATATAATGGAGAAACTCACAGCGAAATTGGATAATGCTCTGCTCAGAAAATTCAGTGAAATTGTCATTTTTACATGATCAAAAGGTAAAACATTTCATGGAATCTCTGATTGCAAACTTCTGAGAATCAACAAGAAAAAGAACAAAAGAAACAAACAATTGAACACACAAGACTCTCATCCACCAAAAAATATCTACCAGTCAATTCTATGAACAAAAGCTGAAAACAGAGAGCTCTAAAAAAGAAGGAATTGAAAGCTCACGAGAGATTGCGGCTGAGTTCTTGCTTGTACCCCAGTTGACTCAATCTGGACTCCTCTGAGAGACTGTCTACTATCTCATTGCTCAGTGGAACGTAGGGAACTCCTCCTTCCACTGATTCACTGGTTTCCATTCCCATCTCTCTCACTCTCTCTCGGCGTATGAGCGAAGGAAGTCATGGTCAAGAGATACTTTTATAATGCAGTTGATTGATTTTTTAAGCTACTAACAATAATCAAGAATTAATATATGACATACGCGGTCTAAAAACCACTCCTTAGAGGGCGTATTAAGAGGTGTGATTTTAGATGACGAACATTTTTGATCCTCACCATGCAAATAAAGATGTAGGAACTCAAAACAAACTGCTCCCCATATTTAGGTGGCAGAGTCGAATCTTAGAATATGCTCAATCAGGAATTATTTAATATACGGATCTGAGGTTCTTTGGTAATAATATATAATAATATATATATATATATATATATATATATATATATATATATATATATATATATATAAACTATTAAAGGATTTTATTTGTGTACGTGAGTGATTGTTCCAATGGACATAATTATTATTTTGTTGATAAAAGTGGTAAAACAAGAGCACTAGGATGTCATGAGAATAATGATGTCGATTAAATTTATTAAATTTATTAAGATTTCGTGGTTTTATTTTTCATCTTAATTAAAGAGTGGTATTAGACTACTTGTAGTTGTATGCATGTATTTTTTTTTAAAAAAAAACAAAAAATTATATGAAATTAGGTAGAAAAAATACAATAAATGATGGGTTTTAGTTAAAAATATAACATAGAGATTTGGTATGAAAAATTCTTTGATTATTTTTTTACCAAATATTTTATCTTGATTAAAATGAAGGTAAATCTCAACCACATCTAGTTAGCAATATATTTATCATTGGTGTCACAACCCCCAAAGAAACAAAGACAAGTTATATTTATGTGGAAGCCAAAGAGTTGCCAGAGTACTATCCTTGAAAGCTACGTAAGACTGAAAAAGTTTTGTAATAATTAGCTGCCTAGCTAGGAGTAGCTCTCCTTATACTTAAAAAAGGACACGTCACAATATGATTATCAAGAGTCAAGGAAGTTGGGAATGAATGAGTCTTTACTTTGAAACTTTGGTGAGAGGGGAATAAATAGCAAAGTATCAATTGGATGGCCCTCCCAACAACAAATGAACAGGACCATCAACGATCTCTTGACTTATTGATCCTGGTTCTTTTATATAAAATTTTATTAATTGAAATAATCTCAGATTAAATCTCACGACCACAAAATGAGAGCATGTATACACGGATATCGTATTATTCTGCCCTTGACTTTCGAGAGTCGCTTGTTGCCTTTGTCATTAAAAAAAAAAACAAATGAACATGACCTTTGTTTGCCGAAAGATATAGAGTTATTTGTTTTATTGTTTAAATTTTTTCTTTTCATGTTATTTTTAAAAAATTTGATAAATTATATTTTTATTTTCATTAGATTAGGAAAACAAGTACATGGCACGTGAATAAATAAAAAGTAATACATTGTCTTAACTATATGTCTTGTCCCTTAGGTCACCTCAAGTCTCATTCCCAACAGTTGTGGTCTTGGAAGGCCTCGTCGTCTTTGTCACCAGTCATGGGGCCTCTCTTGAGAATCACATGATTCGCTTTATGAGACACTTTATAACTTCCAATATCGGTCTCTTTGCTTGACAAGGCACATCAACCTAATCTTGTCCATCTGTCCCATTGGTTGCCACAAACAACCGTTTTATGTAAATAAGAATTAGGGAAAATTTCAAGAAAAAAAGACTATGTGGTTTCACCGATTTACAAAAAAAAAAAGTGGTTTTTTTTATTTCGTTTTAAAACTTGTGGTTTCATCGATTTGCAAAAAAAAGAAAAATCGTGACCGACGTTAACCCCTGCTGGCGTGGTTGGGGCATTTTCATCAAATCGCATAAAAATAAAAATAAAACCATTCTCCCCAAATTCACGTTCTCCTCTTCATCTCCGCCCGACGTGACAGCCCCGCCGCCCGCTTCCTCTCTCTCTAAGCCCCTCTCCTCTGTTCTATTTAACTCAAGAAAGAATTCATGGTCAAAGGTATCCTCTAAATTAGTGCAATCAAATAACCTCTGCAAGAGGAACAGAGGACTAAAACCATTGATCTGGATCATGATTTGGTTGGTTGAAGAATTGCAAGAGAGATTAAAAGGTTTTGGGCATGGAGGTGCATAGATATCTCTACTGTAATTTCCACATGAGACATGGGGAGAAGTTGGGCAAGAAAATAAAAGATCATTAAAATAGAAACAGAGGAAGAAAAGGGGCAGAGAGAGAGGAAGAAGGGCGGAGGGAGAGGAGGGAGCTGTCACGGGGCCGCTGCGGGGGTGGGAGGAGGATAGGATTAAGGTTTAATTAATTAGGGTTTAGATTTAATTAATTAGTTAATTAGATTATAAATAGGGTTAAAGTTAGTATTAGGGTTTAATCAATTTTAATTTATGTGATTTAATGAAAATGCCCCTGCCACGTCAGCAAGGGTTAACATCGTCGATGAAACCACAAGTTTTAAAATGAAATAAAAAAACCACTTTCTTTTTTTTGCAAATTGGTGAAATCACCTTGTTTTTTTTTTTAATTTTCCCTAAGAATTATATGAAATTAGATACTGAACTTACTATTTGAGTGAGTTATAAAACGTTTTATGCAATGTAATTTTTAACAAATAAGTTATATGAAATGAGGTAGACAACATACAATAAATGATGATTTTTAATTAAAAATATAACATAGAGATTTGGTATGAATTTTTTTTTTTACCAAATATTTTATCTTAATTAAAATGAAGGTAAATCTTAACCACATCTAGTTGGCTATTTATTTAGAAGTCTAGGATTTCATTGGTGTTACAACCTCCAAATGAACAAAGACAAGTCACAATTCTGGCATGGATATTAACATCTCCAGGGAAGTATATGGGTTGCTAAACAGAAAATTGTTTTCTGAGAATGAAAACTGGCATGGATGGAAACTAATTTGGCAACTCTCCTTTGCCCCAAGAGTGAGAACATTTATATGGAGATTACTACACAGAAGACTTCCTACTTCAGAATATCTGTATGCAATTGGTATTGGGCCTCAGGCTCTTTGCCCTTTCTGTGGATTATTCAGTGAGACTATTGAACACTTTATGGTATCATGTAGCTCAACTAAAATTTGTTGGAACTATGTAGTTGATTACATTGGCTGTGATCCCAACATTACTACTAACATACTCTCGGGAATCTAGTTGGAAACCAATGCTGGGTTGGGAAACAAAAATTCAAAGTTCATCAGAGCTTTAATAGCAACTTGTGCCCGGAACTTATGGAAGGCTAGGTGTGACTTTATTTTCAACAACAAAAGACATCAGCCTATTAACATCTTCTTGCAGGCTTTAAGAATGACTCAGGAACACTTCTTCAAATTTCAGGGACAACTCAGGGAGTCACTTCATAGCTCAATCTACAAACAAACACTAACAGTTATGTGTGATGCAGCATGGAGTAACGAGTTATCTAATTGTGGTGTAGGGTTTGCTGTCATCAAGGGAAGGAAGAATAATGTGATCATGGCAGGATGTGCTGATAGAATGGCAGAATCAAGTTTACATGCAGAGATTCAGGCAATCCAGATGCCATTGGAACAATGCAGAAGCCTTGAAACCAAAGTTGACACCATATTCACTGACTGTCTCCAAGCAATTCAACTTATTACAAGTGAATCAGATGCAAATTCTCCCAACCTCCAGACCAATTTGAACAGCATTAAGCACCTCATGATGGATCAAAATGAAGTGATGCTAATGTACTGTCCAAGGGAAATCAACCAGCTAGCCGATGCCTTAGCCAAATCTGCACTCAGAAATCCAGGACTATCCCTGTTCCATAGAGGAAATGATCGACCGAAATGGCTTGAAGACATAATGTTTCTTTTTGGTTTAAGTTTTTGATTAGAGTCAGTTTTAGCTCTCATTGTTTATTTGTTTTTTGAGTAACTGCTTCAGTTACACATTGTCAAAAAAAAAAAAAAAAAAAAAAAGGCAAGTCACAATTTGATCATCAAGAGTCAAAATAAAAAAAGTTGGGAATGGATGAGAATTAGGAAAATTATAATAAGGCATTCAAAAAGTTATCTTTTCTTTTTTTGTGCTTTGAAACTCTGGTGAGAGGGGAATAAATAGCAAAGTATGAAATGGATGGTCCTTGCAACAACATTGTCACCTTTGCTTGCCAAAAGATATTTTCTCCCAACAACATTGTGACAAAGATATTTACTTGTTTTACTGTTCAAGTTTTTGTTTTTCAAGGATATATCATATTTTTATTTCATTAGATTAGGAAATTGAGTGCATGACAAATGGCTTCAATACATAAAAGGTAATACATTCATATCAAACATCCTGCCTATGTATCCTGCTCCTTAGGTCATCTCAAGTCTTCTCACCAGTACTTGTGTTGTCTTCAAAGGCCTTGGGGTTTCTCTTAAGAATTATAGGCTTTGATTCATGAGGCATTTTGTGGCTTCTAATTTTAGTCTCTTAGTTGTTAACATTATATCAAACAAAGATAATATGAGAAAAGAAATATCATAAATAATTTTCCAAAAAACATGTTGTTTATCATGAAAACATCGTTTGTTTTATTTTCTCCATATACTTCAAGTAATTGCTATTATTGTAGTATCCCATACTCCTCTTATGGTTTTGTTCACCTCGAGGGGAGGGGACTTGTATTATGAAAATAGTTTGGATATGTCACCATATATTGTAGGTTAATAGATAGGAAATGAGGTGTAGCACATATTCTTCTCCTGTGTCACATAGGAAACATTGTGTGTGTCCCCTCTAATTCCTTCAATGAAGCTTGTCTAGGGCAAGGATCTTGTTTTCTTTAACTATCCAAATGAAAAGTTTTATTTTGTGGGACATGGTTTCTTCTAAAAACCCTTTTGTAAGTCGCTTCTCATTCTACCATCCACCCTGAAAATTTTAAGTGATTGGAGAGAAATTCTTGGATGACTTCGGCTTTCCTACCCTTTCGTCCCGTGCATGATCGTCAGGATGAGGGTCTCGGAGGGATTGTAGTAATTATTGTAATCTTCGGTTGTTTTTTTGTATAATTTCCTTTGAAAAGATGTGTTTAATTATGACATCTCCTCTTCCTCTTTGGTCTTCTCCAGCATGCTTAGTCTTCTCCGACGTGCTTTGTGAAGCCATCTTTAAAATTGAAAGATTTGTTTATTGTTCAAGTTATGTGTTTCTTCTTGTTTACTATTTTCTTTTTCAATTACCGTTAGTCATTAAATTAATTTCCGTCAAATAAATATAGAATATACAATAATACATTAAAAAAAATTGGGGGGAGAAAAATCTGAATTGTACCATTTATTTATTTGTTATTTTTACATATATATATAACTATAAATGTCAAAATTACTCATATACTTCCATAAAATTTCTCTATTTTTCCATATCTCTATAAACTTTATTATTTTTATTTATATATGCAACTTCTCGTGATTAACCATAGGTTACTACATAGTCTTGAACCAACTTAATGAGAAAATATTTACTCTTTAATAGATATTAAATCCTACGTTACAAATTTCTACTCTTTCAAAACTCTTCATCAGGGGAAACTCTAATTACTATAATATATATATATATATATATATATATTATTTTAGATGACCAAAATAAATGGTTATCAATGATTTAAAAAGTTTTGATAAACTTATTTTTTTTCATATATAGTATTATATATTACATTTTCTCAATATCATCACAATTATCACCTGAAAGGACAAATGACTTATAAATCTCAAAACAAAGCCGTTTTTCAATATCCGACCGTCCCATTTGAAGTTGATGGTTTGTGGGGATTCGTCGATTCCAAATTGGTTCGACTCGATCAGAGAATGAAAACACACCTCTTCTTGCTATCTTTAGCATAACATCCACATAGGCCTCTCTGAACCGGGTCAAGAAGCGAGTTGAAAGACGAACCTTAATCTTGAACCGAAAACCACGCTTTGAACGGGCCCCTCCTAGACGGACCACCTTATTGGAGCTTTTGAGCTTTGGGTTCTTGGTTCTACTCCAATAGGTTGTGATGCTCCTGCGGAACACCGAAATCAAAGAGTGTGCCTTCATCTTCATTTCCATCTCTCTCTCTCTCTCTTTGTTAGATGTTCATCAACAAGGGAGTGTGGCTTTTTATAGAGCTCCATTGCTAATCCTTAAATAAAATAATATCTAATTAATTATTTTGCTAAAAATTTATATACCTAACTCTATCAATGGGAATTATAAATGCAACTCGGTGTTTTTATACATGTTGGAGTATAGTGTTTGGTATGGTTTAAAAATAATAAACAAACTTATTTGTAAAATATTAACTTTGATTATCGTTGTTAGATATTCATATACAACATAGTCTCAACTAAATATAAGACTCATGAGAATGACTTTTACAAGCTTTATTTATTTATTTATTTATTTATTTATTTATTTGAAATAATGATATATAGCAAGTATATTGAATAAAACTATTCAATAAAATTCTTTCAGCATAGATAAAAAAATAAACAATAAAATAAAAAGGAATGAACTATCAAACAACTAGCTAGTAAACAATTGATGAATATTCATTTATTTTTTATTTATTTTTTTGTCTCTAAGAGATATAAATTAGTGTTCAAGTAGTAGTAAAAGGGTGTGATGTACATTCTTCAAATAATGCCTCAGGCTAGTTCCAAAAGTAAATGGAATTTTGCTTTCAATTTTTTTTATTATTTTAATTTTCTTCTTTGTATGTGGTTTAGTTGAGATTAGTTAGAATGTCTTGATTCTTTCCACATCTCTCCTAATAGAGAAAGAATGTTTGTTTGTATTTTTAAAAGTTTTAAAATTCTACCGAAAGATCATTGGTTTAGCAGTATCTCTGATCCCATGTGTTGGATAATTCGCTTAATTAAATACGCTCTCAGGTTTGAGTCCCCGCTCTCATAAATGAAGGGAGTAGTTTGGATAATTCATTTAGTGAGCACAAAGCTCCTAAGTTCGAATCCCCACAACTGTACGTGCACAGTGAGAGGTCAAGGGTGTTTGTCACCTAAGACCACTCCCTTGACACGCCCTCTGGGAAGGTCTTTATGGCTGATGTCAAAAAAATAAGTGAAAATTCTAGACAAATTTGTTTTGACTCATCACCATTTTGCAAAATTTTCAAATTAATAAATAAATTTAAGAGTTTTTTACTTGTCACTCCCTCAAAAATAGCTAAATCACTTGCCGCCCCCTCACTTTTCAATAATACCTCATAACCCCCTCCTTTATTTTTATTTTACTTGCCACCCCCTTGACTAAAGTTTAAACTTTAACCTTGGTTAAATATAAAACCTAAGGTTATAATATATGTAAATTGACAAGTTTACCCTTTTTTATATATAATATTATTTTTAATAAGTTTCTCATATTTTTTATTTTTAATAATTATGTATTTTGTTGGTGATAAAATGTATTTATAATAATAATAATAATTATTATTATCATTATTATCCTCCTATAAAATATAATTTTTTAATAGAAATATAATTATTTTGTTTTATTTTGAACATCTTACAAATAAATTTTTAATGTATGTTATTAATATTTAAAAAAAATATATATTGTTAATAATATTTTTTATAAATTTAATATTATTTGTATTTCCCTTAATAAAATCATAATTTACTTATAACCATTTTTGAAATTTTTTAATTATTTATTAGTCATGGGTAAATAATAATTATGAAAAGAAGGGGTATTTTTGTCTTTTACTTTGTTATTTGAATGTTTTTAAAAACTATTCAAAATTTTTAGTGTAAAATAAAATTAAAAGAGGGGGCTATGGGGTATTATTGAAAAGTGAGGGGGTTATAAGTGATTTGGTTATTTTTTAGGGGGTTACAAGTAAAAAACTCTAAATTTAATGTTGATATAAATAGTGCTAAATAAATATCATATAAAAAAAATCCCTATTACAAAAAGTAAATATATTAAAAATAAATTTTCTATTTTTCATGGCCTTAAAAATCATAGAAAATATATAATTTGTGATATCACTATGATTCATTCATTCACTCAGAGGCTGAAATAAATCGGAATTAATTCCAACGACACATCATCCGACGGTCCTAAATCTCTCGGGTAGTGGGACCCACGGCTACGATTGGTTCCCGATAGATCCCCGCCAACCGTTTGAAAACTAGCCCAACCTCCGGGCCCACCCCTTGATCACATTATAGCCGTCGGATCTCGATCCAACGGTGAGATAGGACGTTCCAGTCCTTAAAACTTATCCTTTTCACCGGCCCCTTCAGTCCGACAAAGAATCCAACTCACGCAAGCCAACTCGAGCCGTTAGTACTCCAACGGATCCGGGCCGGGCTTGGATCCTTGGTTGAGCCTAACCAGCTCTCAAAATACTAAAAACTCATAAACGAGCCTTTGTATTTTATAGGAAGATTTTGAAAACTATATCAATTTCATCAAAATCTTCAATCTTCGGTTCTATGTAGGATCATGTATTTCTGATAATCTAATTCCTCTTTATCAACCTTATCAATTAGTTTTATTCCAATTTATACATAGGTTTGTAGAAGTTTTTAGAACAAAAGAAAAGATATATTTTTTTTGGGACTATTATAGGGTCAATATTCAATTTCATTTTCAATGTCTCATGTCTTGGAGGCTAGCAAGTATTAAAAGCTTAAGGACAACACCAAATATATTCAAATGGTCATTGACTTATGAAAAATAAAAAAAGCGGTCATTGATTATACATATATAGAAACAAAAGTTGTTCAAGAAACTTCACAGTTTAGCTGATGTTTATCCACTTGTTTGTGTTTTTGTTTTTATTTTTTTATTTTCATAATACATCACATTTTTCTTCTATTTTTTTTAATTTGCATATGCTAATAAACCCTATGATTTGATGCAAAATAATAAGAAATCAGATTTTTTTTTAATAAAATATAAAAAAAAGTTTCATAAATGATTAGTGATTTGATAATAAATATTATATTTTTTACTATTTATTATTCCAATCCAAAATTAAAAGCAAGAGATTTAACGGGCCGGGCCAAACCCGCCGAAACCCTAACAGAGAAGTAACGGCCGTTAACTAGGACGTCCTCTGAAGTATAAAACCCGGGCCCTCTCATTCAGTCATTCGTATCGCTGGTCCCTTCAGATAATTATAACAAAATAACGCAAAAAAAGGAAGAAAAAAAGGAGGAAATTTGGATGGCGTTGTCGGTGACGGGTGGCTCCGGCGAGGGTTCGGTGACCAGGGTGCCGGCGATGGAGGGAATCATAGAGGGGATGTTCTCGGAGGACGTAGACCGGCGGATAGGGTCGGCTAGGGAGATCCGGCGGCTCACAAAGAATTCGACGAAGCACCGGCGGCAGCTCTCAGGCGCTATCGAACCGCTCGTTTCGATGCTGCGTTGTGGCGAGCCAGAGGCCACCGAAGCCGCCATCCTCGCCCTCCTTAACCTCGCCGTCAAGGACGAAAGGTGAGAGCTTTCGGATCCCAACTTGTTTTTCGTTGTGGATATACATGAAATCGGGTTTAATTTGTCTTTCAAGTTTTTGTTTAATTGGTGCTTCATGGATTTAGTTGGATGTTAGTGAAATTAAGTAGTTATTTATTTATTTATATTTTTGAAATTTGTATTTTTTTTTAAAAAAAAAGGATTTTAGGCTATGAATTGTTTGATTCTATAATCTCTGACAACAAACATGTTAGGGTATGTTTTATGTTAATATTTATTTTGCTTGTATTATTTAAAATATAGATGCCTTTTTTTACCTGGTGCATGGTGGAATTGATTAATTTACTGTTTTTTTTTTTCTTCATGTTCTTAGATGGGATTTAGATGATTTTAGAGGTTCTCTAGTGTCTCAAGGACAGCAAGAGAAAGAACTAATCTGTTTGTTGTTTTAGTTTTTCCTTGATTTAATTTAAGAAATAAGTTTAGTGCATTTTATCTAATGGTTTTTATTTAATTTGTGCAAGGGATAAGCATGAAAGCTGGTTGTGCAAGATATTTAGGGTTGTCTTTTTAGCTTAGTAAGTAATCTGGCTGCAAATCGTTTGGAGACACGCGAAGAAATGGATTTTGGGATGAGTTTTGAATTGGATCTTCTTTTCTTAGTTAATTAGGTTTCTAATGCTAGATTAAGCAATAAGGAAAGAACATGAGGTGGTGAATCAGCAATAGGCTTAGTCACAGAAAGCATACATAAAGAGCTCTGGTCCTCATAGTGGCCATAGCTTTTACTTTTAAATTCTCATTAAAGTAGCAATCATCATCTTTATGATTCCCCCTTTTTCTCTTTTTCATGTCTTTTATTTATCTTAATCCAATCAACTGGCCAGTCGGTTGTTTCCATTCGGTGTCTTAACGATGAAGAGAAGATCAGTTTTATAAAATAAGGATTTATGGATTGGACTGGTGTTATGCCAAATTTCCAAGCAATTTGAAGATTCATTCAGGTGTAACGTGGAAATTACATTTGTTCTATAAACAGCCTTTTTTTTTGGCCTTAAAATGTTGAGGAAGGGAAGGTTGAAATCTCATCATCCACATCAGATGGTTAATATTCTGTTGATTGTATTTGTCTATTCCTTTTTGTTTTTTCATGAAAAACATTCTTAAAAGGAGATTATTTTTAACCAAATAGAATGTTGGCTTAGATCCTACAATTGATTGTATAGAACTGCATGATTTGCCTAAGAAAGTGATGAGATATCTAAGTTTAGTCTAATTAAATTTACTCTTAGTTACCAAATGACAGCATATGGCTTATTGTACTTTGCCTGAACTGTGTTCTTGTCATGAGATTTTTCTTATTGGCCACAGAACTTTAATTCCATATGACAGTAATGATATAAACCTCTTGGGAATGTCCAACATTTCAAGTTTTCAATCCAAAGTTAGAAACCATCTTACACTACCTTAGGAAATATATGATACATCACTTTAGCTTGTGGCACCCCAAATAATAGCTGATTGATATTTGAAAAATACTTTAAGATCATGCTTGTTAAGGAAAAGTTTTTTTTTTCCTTTAAACGAGTGCCGTCAGAAGTTAAATTTCTAACAGCCTATTGCTTATGCCAAGTCCTCATTACTCATCAGATTTTGTTTGATTACTGCACTTTTTTAGTTAGGAGTTTTCTGGTATTGATGTGTGTAGTTAATTTCTTAGTTTGTGGGATTATTTCTTTTGCAGGAACAAGATCAAAATAGTGGAAGCAGGCGCGCTTGAGCCACTTATTGGATTCTTACAATCAACAGATATGACTCTGCAGGAGTATGCCACTGCTGTTCTTCTCACTCTGACAGCTTCTTCTACCAACAAACCAACCATCAGTGCTGTAGGCGCAATTCCCATCCTTGTCAAAATCCTTAAAGATGGAAATCATCAAGCAAGGATTGATGCGGTCAGAGCCCTTTATAATCTCTCCACACTTTCGGATAATGTCAATACAATCCTCTCTAGCCAGCCTATTCCAGCCCTAGTTGACTTGCTTAAGAGCTGCAAGAAATCATCCAAACCTGCTGAGTATTGCAGTGCTCTTTTAGAATTATTATTAAACTTTGATGAGGCAAGGAATGCATTGACGGCAGAGGAAGGCGGAGTCCTAGCTGTTGTTGAGGTTCTCGAGGAGGGATCGCTCCAAAGTAAGGCGCATGCAGTGGGAGCTCTTCTAACAATGTGTGAGAGTGATCGAAGCAAATACAGAGAAATCATTCTCAAAGAAGGTGTGATACCAGGCCTTCTTGAGTTGACAGTCCATGGAAACCCCAAGTCTCAATCAAAAGCTCAAACACTCCTACAGTTGCTGAGGAACTCCCCATATCCCAGACCGGGGCTACAACCAGATGCTCTCGAGAATATTGTTTGCAACATTGTGTCAAAAATTGACAATGATGATCGTGCGGAGAAGGCGAAGAAGATGCTAGCTGAGATGGTGCAGGTCAGCATGGAGCAGAGCCTGAGACATATGCAACGAAGGGCCATAGTCTGCACTCCAGCCGAGCTGCCTCTTGCTAATCGCACTTCTGGGGTGCCATCAAAATAAATGCTGTGTGTTACACCTCCTGTTAATATTTCTGCTGTGGGAGCTCAAATTTTCCATAGAAAATAGGAAAGAATAAAATAGAAAGATGCCAGTCCAGGCCATGTTGGTATCAGGTGACTGGTAATGAAAGCATGAACACAAATAAGCATCTATGTTTTCTTCAGATCCCTGTGTGCTCCCGGGATGGGACTTCTTGTACAATAAACTTGCAGCCTGTTAGGCTATGCCTTTGATACCCTGTTTTCATGTCAATTTATGTGTACCTTGATAAAAATTCAGAAATCATAATCAAGCTGCAACTTGTTCAATTTTTCAAATAGGGTGAATTCTTCAGTTCTGAAAGCCATTGATTGGATCAAAAGCTTGAAGCTTTTCCTCCAATTGAAAGGTACACTCAGAGACTTTCTCAATGTTCATCTTTCTTTTTTCCAATTCTTTTGAAATAATCATTGGTATTTGTACTAATTAGGTCTGAAAACCTTGGATATTGCTTGTTATTAACTCTACCTTCATTTGATGCACTAATAAAACACAATTTAGCTTGAATAGCGCAATGCTAATACGACTTTCGAGGGATGTATCTAATGTTCTCAACTTAACTACCCATTTCCACGCAAGTCCATGTTCTCTACTCTAAGAGTACAATTTAGCTTGTATTCTTTCTAATTAATTGTTGGTACTTGTACTAATTTGCTCCTTAAAACCTTGACATTGCTTGTTATTAACTCTACCTTCATTTGATGCATCACTGATGCACAATTAATCTTGAATTATGCCCTGTTGATAAGACTTTCGGATGATGTATCTAATGTTCTAAACTTGACTATTACTCCTTATTTGTACTAATTAGCTTCTCATTTTTTTTTTCAATTAATCGTTGTCACTTGTACTGATTAGCTCTTTCAAACCTTGAAATTGGTATGTTGTTAACTCTACTTTCATTTGATGCATTAGTGGTTATTAGCTTGAATTGCCACTAATACCAAGGGAGAAGATTAGTATGACAAACAAGCTAGTAAAGTGCCAAAGACCCTTGGGTCAAGGGGCATGGTCCCACCACGTAAGGTGTTCGATTCACGGAGATCCCGTGTTCAAACCCCCGCTGCGGGGGGGTGAGGGTGCAAGTGCGTGGGCCCCCAGTAGGGTGGCTCACATAGGCACAGGGGCATTCCCCATGCAGGATTGGTAGCCATGGGCGGTAAAGACGGAGCACCGACTGAAACCTGTGAGCGAGTGCACAATGCACCCCGCAGGCGGTAAAGATGTGCCCCCAAGTAAAACTTGTGGTAGTTCGATCCTTTGTGCACACCCATTTGACACGCCTTGTGCTGGGGTTTATATCCCCTTAGTCGGGGAAAAAAACCCAAGTAAAGTGGGCCAGAATGGAAGACCAAAGTATTGTGTGCAATACCATGGTATCTCGGGTTCTATGCATTAGGTAATTCATTTGATTAAGCATGCTCTCTAGTCGAGTCCTCACCCTCGTAAACAGGGGAGCAATTTAGGTAATTCACTTGGTGAGCATAAAGCTCTTAAATTCAAGTCCCCACATCTGTACGCGCATGGTTTGAGGTCAAGGGTGCTCGTTACACACCCCTTGACATCCCTTTGTGGAGTACATGGAGGAGTTTATCCCCAATGTAAAAAAAGTATTGTGTGCAATAGAGCTCAAGATCTCCCGTAGCTCCTTTCACCAAAAAAAAAAAATAATAATAAAAAAAAAATAATAATAATAATTTGATTTGTTTGTAGGCCAAGATTTCTGAAAGCCTAGAAACAACCTTCAATAGATTAGAACGTTGTTTATTAGTGTTTAACACTGCATGCTCACCTTCATTTGGTGTTTTTTATTTGCATGTCTAGCATGTATTTGATCCCATTAGTCCAAACTAATCTTGGTCACATGAGCTCACATGCTAAACTAGTCAACAATCACCAACTTATGTCAAACATGCTACTTTTTTTTTTCATTTTTAAAAAAAAGTAAATTTACATATATACCCCTGCAAATGAGGATAATTACATGTATACATAATATAATTCTCCATCCCTTCACTATAATTTTATTTTCTAAATAACACTTTCTTGAAGGCCGTTTCAATTAATTTCCTAATTTGTATTAAATGATGAAGCTCTAAAGATAGTTATAGTTAAACTAACACGTTTAAATTATACAACCGACAAAGGAATTAAATGTGTAATTATATACTTATCAAGGGTATAAATTTAAGAGAAAAAGTCTCTATTCCAATGGATAAGATTTTAACTAACAATTAATTAAGGGTCTAATCCACAAACATTGGGTGCAAAGTCCCAATCAATTAGGCACTCTTTCTATCAAATTCATCCGATTGTGACCCTACACCCGATTCTCTGATTTGACCATTAATATCTCCTTGTTAGGGATCAAATTTAGGGTATAAGATCAGAAGCTCGAACTTAAAATTTCCAAACCCTATTATTACTCCAAATTCCTTGTGATTTTATGATTATCATACGTATTTAAATGCCCTGCTCTGTATTAAAATTTGACTATTAAAAAGTTTTATCACCACCACTCTAGGAAATGGAAGCATTATAAATATGTGGCTAGATAATTGGGTAGAGGGCATTTCACCATGGAATATTTGGTTGATATTACAACAATTGAATGAGATTTCTTTAGGGCAAGCAAAAGACCAACTACAAAGAGGCAAACACTTTCTCAAACCAGGCCTTTTATCAGTGGAAAGCCTCGCAATATATACAACTGAAACAGTGGATATTACAAGGGTCACAAAGATCTGAAGACAAAAGATTTTGGAAGCTAACCCCCTCCCACAAATTCACAATCAAATCTTATTATACATTTAGAATAGATGGAAGCATGAGACGCTAACTAAAACGGAGTTTTTGGACAAAACCAGGTCTATTGAAAATCAAAATTTTCACATGACTTGTAAGGTCATAGCGAGGAGAAGCCTCTCGCTTACTAGTGATGCACAGGATCTCCGACCCCCAGGCACTGATTTCAAGGACTAGACGCAGCAGATATAGCAAACTACTGGGGCAACAGGCATCGGGGCCTGTATGGCCCATGCATGTTGCAAACATAGTCCATATGGACCGAATTTTTACATTGTGATAGTCTGTACCTAACTCATCTAGGAGTACACCTTTGGAATAAATAAATGTGGTTTATCCACATTAAAAAAAATAAAAAAAAAACATGACTAGTAAGGATAACAAGATCCTTATGCTTGATAATCTGTAAAGAAGCAAATGGAATATGACATATACACTGTGCTACATGTGTGAATCGACAAATGAAACAGTGGAACATTTGTTATTCATATATCCATATGCAACAAACATCTGGACACACTATAAAGACCTCTTCGGATCGCCTTCAACCCAATATCTATTAAAGACATTTGGGGTTAGAATACTCTCTCAAGAGAAATAGATAGAAGGCTCAAGGAGGGATGAGAGTTTGCTACCATGATCATTGGGTGGAATATCTAGATCTAAAGGAACCATGGTTATTAAACCCGGACCGGCCCGGCGGTCCGACCAGTCGACCCGGTGACCCGGTGCCTTAACCGGTCCGGGTCTCTAGTTGGCCCAGTTAAGCAAGCAACCCGGATTGAACCAGTCTGACCCGGATTGAGCCGGTCAAACCCGGTGACCCGGCCGGGTCAATGTTTTTTTTCATGAAATGATTGATTTTTTAATTTTTTTAATATATTAGTGGGTAAATTATGTAATTTCATTATTATAAAAAAAATAAAAAACTAAATCCCTAGATAAATGATTCAGTGTGGATTGTGATTTACTTTGTCATCCAACACATTGTTCAGTATATGCATTCCAGAGACCTTTTTATGTTAGGGATGTTAAGCATAACATGATTTAGATGAGAATTGATAATACATTTGTTTTTTTCCTTCTATAATTAATGAATATTATATATTATTACACATTAAAAAATAATTTATAATTTTAAAAATAATATTTAAAAATATTTATATTAAGTTATTAACGCAGCATTGACCCGAATGACCCGACGATTGAACCAGTTGACTCGTGACCCGGAGCCTCGGCCGGGTCGATGGTCGAGCCGGGTCTGATAACTATGAAAGGAACAAAAGATATTTTTACAGAAAATAACATGTTTTTCTAAATCTAATTCAAGAAATCGATCATCTTATGTATTATTATTATTTTTGGTTTGGTGCAGCTCACCTTTCAAACTGAGCAAAACTAAGGGCATCAAATAATCTTATTAAAAAGAGCATGGAGTTCGACATAGAGGCCACGCCAGGGCGGATAAGAGATGGAGGTAACGAGGCTTTTGAGGAAAAACTTCCCATGAAAAAGGATAGAGAAAACTAAAGACAAAAGTATAAAGTTTTTTAAAGTATGTCATACACAACTGGGAGCACAAATCATGAATAAATATTTTCTAAACTAGTTGTAAGGACATGTAACTTATTAACTAAAATTAAATAAAAGATGATTCATCCAATTTTTCATAAAAAAAGAAAGTTTTATATCGAATGTAAAAATATGAAAATTTTGCAGGTGCTACGTGCAAAAGTGCAAAAAAGTCGAGGAATACACATGGGACTCCAGGACAAGCACAAGTAACTGAAAAATAATAAAATAAAACATTTTGCTTGCATTGCTAAACACGTGAGGTATCACGTGATCCCGTGGGGGTGGAACAACTTTAACCACACAATACACTCGAGAGTCAAATCATTGGCGAGGGCCATGTCGCCACGTGTCCCTTGCCGACACGTGTAAGGGAGTACAGGGCCCCACTTATTGGTTTCTCCGTAACAAGGAGTTTAAATCTCGAGGTAGATTAACGGTTGGATGTGAAGAAATTTAAGGGTTGCTCATAACGGCGTTAATTCGGTGGGAAATAAGACAAAATGGAGACAGCGCGGCGGTGAGAAACGCTCTCTTCGTTTGAGCATCATCTTCTCTTTCTCTTAGCTTCACTCCTCCTCCTCCTTCGAAGAAGAAGAAGAGCTTAGTACGCTTGCCATTTCTCCTCTATATCTGAATCTTTGTGTTGAGAGTGTGTCTCGTGGGAGAGATCAGGCGTCGCGCTTTCCGTAGAGCTTTGTTTCGGTGTGTTTCTTGAGGATTTGGAGGAGCCGCTGGTGTTGGTTTCTTGCTGGGAATTGTGGGGTTTGGATGGTTTCCTTTCATGGATGAATGTGTTTTGAGGTCAATTCAATGTCTTTGTGTGAAGTCTGGTGTGAGGGTTTTGGTTCTCTGTTTCTATTTTTTGGTCCCTTTTTCATGGAAATCTGGTGTTTTTATGTGGCTTGGATGAGGGATGAAGCATGTGAGTTTTGTTGCTTTTTGATTTTGGAGAGATTGTCTCGTGGAATGTGGGTTTTGAGTTTTGAGTTTTTTTCTTTTTCTTTCTTTTTGTCCTGGAAAGGTTACTCTTTTTCATGATGTTGGTAAAGTTTTTGATGAATGGGAGGCCTAGTATGTGATGAAGTCAAAGTTCTAGGGTTTTTGGTTTTTTTAAAATTCCGAATTTTCAATTTTTTTTTTTAGTCTCTTTTTAGTGGTTTTTTAATCTTTGATCTTGGAATCAAAGTTTGGAAACTTGGGTTTAGAGTTGGGGAGCAATATTGGTTAGGTGAGAGTTATTTCTGATTTGAGTATTAACTATGAGATTTGTTGCCTTTTCAGGTGATTTTGATGCACTTGATGGTAAATTCGGATTGAAATGGCTCGGGAAACTGAAGACTACTCAGCTGTTCAGGTACAATTCTCTCTGATTGATGTCTTACATTGCAAACTGGAATGTGTGATAGATTCATTTCATTTAGAAGTATGTGTTAGAGAAAATGGTAGCCTGATCTTCATTTGTAGTAGAGCAAGCATCAGTGGTTGCTTAGATTGGAAAATTGTCTCAAGGTCATGGAAGGATTTGTGCAATTGAGAAAATTCTTTCAATTTTCTTACCGGTAAGTAGTTGTAAAAATGCCTTTTAAATAGAGTTTGTCTTCCTGAATAAGAATGGCCAAGTGCCTTCCAATAGAGGATGCATCATTTGGATCTGTAAATAAAGGAAACTTTTTTTGTTATGGGGAAATTGGAAAAAAGACATCAGGTTAGTTCATAGGGAACTCTCAAGTTTGAGTTCAGACTCCTGCGCCTGCTGACATGCAGGGAAGTCGTGCTCTTTGAGTCACAAAATGTTTTAATTTAGCACTACCTGTAATCTTTCCAGTAGACTTATGAAAGAAATTTATCATGTGGTAATCTTATTGCACAGATCACTGAAGTCTTTGTCAGAAAGCTACCTTTGCATCATTGAGTTTTGTCATATGAAAATTATATTTAAGCTCCTCTGTGTTCTACTGCTTACACCAGACTGTCCTGTAGAAATTCTGATGTTCCAAGTATTGGCAGGGTGAGAGTTTGTCCAGTGGTTCCATATCATTTGGCCGGTTTGAAGCTGAATCATTGTCTTGGGAAAGAAGGTCTTCATTCTCTCATAATAGATACCTTGAGGAGGTTGAAAAATATTCGACACCTGGCTCAGTTACTCAAAAGAAGGCTTACTTTGAAGCCCACTTTAAGAAGAAGGGCCGTCTCCCATATGCGTCACCCGAGGGTCAGAATGCATTTGCATACCAGACTACTGTAGATGGCATTGAAGACCATATGTGTTACATGGAGGATTACCTAGATCATGGTAATGGAGAGCAACAACAATTTGCTTGGTATGATGAAAAAAAGCCCACCTTAGCTGAGAATAAGAATGATATACAGGAGGTCAATGGACAGCAGATTCTATTTTCTTGGTTTGATGAAAATCCACCTTCCTCATATGAGCATAAACATGATATAATGGAGAATAATGGTGCACAACCGCAATTCGACTGGTATGATGAAACACCTGGTGTCTCAGATGAGCAAGAACACGACATTATAGGGAATGAACAAGAAGAAATAATTTCTCCTGAATTCCGATCAGAACCAGCTGTTTCCAATGAAGAAGTTAGAGAT
Source organism: Dioscorea zingiberensis (assembly GCA_026586065.1). NCBI lineage: Eukaryota > Viridiplantae > Streptophyta > Magnoliopsida > Dioscoreales > Dioscoreaceae > Dioscorea > Dioscorea zingiberensis. The sequence continues at coordinate 9,528,913 of CM048822.1, read as the reverse complement.
CCCTCTATCAAATTAACAGGGATAAATGAACAATTACATGTTCGACCTGCATCTGATACCATATCATCACATGAGGATGAATTTCATGGGGTTGCAGGACAGGAGACCATTAAAAGGGTTGGGTGTGTTGACAAACTGGAAAAGAGCAAAGCATCTGAGAGTCCTATTCTTGATATACATAGTTCTTCTGCCCAGCAGAAAACAGTAAAAGTGTCTCCCAAGGTAAGAGTAGTTAACTTCTTCCTCTATTTGAAATTAATCTTTATTTCCTGAAACGAGTTATGAACGGTAAGATAAGCATAATATTTTTGTAACCTTTCTTGATAATTTGGTTCATCCATTTGTAGCTACAACAATCAAGAAACACAATACTGTTTCAAGCACTTGATTATTTGAAATCTCTCCATCTGTATGGTCAATTGCCTTCTTTATCCTTGCCGAGCCAACACTTTTGCTGTTGCAACTTCATCAACCAACAGATAAAATTGATGACCATAACATCTCTTAATTGCAAATTTTTTTTAAGAGGATTGCTTAAAACATGCCATGAACTTAATAGGATATTTACAGTAGTTATGATTTTTCCAAAAGAGTATAATATTGAAATGTATTACTAGATAATACCTTTGTTTGGATCTTTTGATCATTTGAGTGTCCTTTTTCTTATCACCTCTTAATTTAGGTGATGGCATCAGCTGAACAGAAACCTGCTAAATCAAAACTGAGGACCTTGATTCCTGCCCCACAGAGCCCTGGAAGATTTTTAGCTGGAAAGAATTATGCATCTCCTGACAAGGGTGTGACCAAAACCTCAAATAAAGGGCAAAGAGAGAATACCTTGAGGACGAAAATGGATAAAGGATCGCCTTTAAGGATTCCATCACCGAAAAGTCTCAAATCTGCTGTAAGAAGTTTATCTATTCACTGAGATTTATTTTGCTATCTCCTTCGGTTATTGTGCTTGCCAGACAAAAATTCTGACTTATATTATGATATGGATAGAACTTGGTTTTTTCAGACTTGGTGATAAGATTTAGTCAGAGTTTGGATGACCTCATGTTTTCTGATGATCCTCAAAAGAATACTGTAGGAAATTTACAAGAATAATCTTATAATCCTATCATAAAATTTGTGTATTTGAAAACAATATTATTTTATGGATATGTAGACACATTTTTGTTATCAATTATGTAAGGAACATATTAAATCAAGCATGTTTCTCCATCACTTGTCTTAATTGTCTTTGTCCCTATTCCAACACCATTGCCATTCTCAGGAGATTATATTTACATCTTTTTCGATGACTATGTGAGTTGTAATTTCACTCAAAGAGCAACCCATATTGTTGAAGCAGGGCTTGAAACATAATGAAATTAATAATGTTATTATTATCAAATTAATGAATGGCTGTTCAGACTGTTTTTCCCTAACTAGAACTGATCACTTGCAGGATTTTAATAATTTTTCAGCGAAAATTGGACAAGAGAAGAAAAGGTATTTCATACTGCCCAATGCATTGTATGCTTATTTATTCCTTTATTTACTTATTCAGTCAGATGTTCTGATATAAAATATATAGTGGTGAAAGTAACCAGGTCTTAAAGAAAATTGTTGTAATTCCTAAACCTGTCTCTGGCAAGTGTGATGCTGATGTAAGACGATCTACAAACAGGTTACCAAGCAAGTAAGTAAAGAAGTTCTCTTTATTTCTTTCTGCGAACAGCCATTCAAATATTTTTTTTTCTTGTCCATGCAGGCCTCAGATATCTGTTGGTTTAACTAAACCAGAACTAAAGCAAAGCAATGTGGTTTTTAATTTTAAAAGTCATGAAAGGGCAGAAAAAAGAAAAGAGGTACTTTGCATTCTGTGTACCTGTTTACGGCTACTACTGCTAGTGTTAATATAATATTATGACTTTATTGTTTATCATTGTCCCATGTGTAGTTTTATACTAAGTTGGAAGAAAAACAGCACGCCAAGGAAGTGGAGATGAATGAGATACAAGCTAGAACACAGGTTTGTGGCATGGTCTCATTGTGAATTTTATAGATCTGCTACATTTCTTCAACAATAGTTTTCTTCATTATTATCAGATAGTGATTTGGTGTCATAGATATTACTTTGCATTACTTCATAATTAACTGGATTTAAATGACTTTAGAAAACTGTAAACATGCTCAATTATGTTCTTGAAATTGCATATTCGTCGTAATAAATATAACTTAAAGTATAAAATCTGTCAAAACATTTTACAAATCAAGTTGTTGGAATTTCCCAAATTTTTAGAGTGTCAATTTTGAAACATCTCTCCCTCAAATATATGTGATTTCACAGGAAGAGACAGAAGCTCAAATAAAGCAGCTGCGGAGAAGCCTCAATTTCAAAGCAACACCTATGCCTGCCTTTTACAATGAATCTATGCCAAGTAAAAAGGTCAGAAAATGCATCCTTTTCTTTCATATTTGAGTTAATGGCTTTTTATGATGACATGGAAAGAAATTAAATGGTTAATAGTCGCTTGATGTGAAATCATGTATACTAGAAAGGAACATAGGTTTTCATTTCTTTTGATGGTTAGTTTGGTTTTTATTTATTTATTTATTTTTAATCTTTTATTTTTGCCCCACAAGTTGCTTTAAAGTGGGGACAGTGCATCTGATCTTTTACTTTCTAGCCTCATTTGTCAATTTTAACCAATGAGGGTGAGTCTGGTGCACCCGTGAAGGTTGTTCAATAGCAACTCAGGTACCACTGATTCGAGGTTACTAAATAGCCTGTTCATACAGGTTTGAACTAAATGACATTCTTTAAGACAGCAGGAAATCTTAATGTCATTGATGAGAGAAAATGTCTTGCTAGTAGCTATCATGAAGCAATTGCTTAATGACATTACTCTAGCTAGTTCTACAAGCAGTCACTTTCTGTTGTTACTTTAAATGTGCTCCAAAGACTAAATTCTTTTAGGCATTATCAAATCCTGCAACTTCTTTTGCGGACTGAATTTCATGACTTTATAAACATTCTAGATGGTAGTTTTGCTGGTTTAAAATCTTCTTTTTGGACTGAATTTCATTGATGAAGTCTTGTTGCAATTGCCAATTGAGAAATGTGGTTGCCTTTGCTACTTCCTGTTACCCAAGAGTCCGATCTCATTGCTTAGAAAATATATGGCATTTACATGCACAGACTGTAGTCTCACAAGCAAAACCTACGAACCTGCTGAACAAATCGGCAAGCCCAAGAAGTAAATCTTCACTCAAAGTCAAGTCCCAGCTGGCAAATCAAGAAGTCTCCCAGTTCAGGGAATCAACAAGCTCAACTCAGGGCGGCCCAAGAATATCTGAAGCCGAACATGGCTGTTTGAATCCAAAAGGTTCACCGGTGAAAGAAACCACGAAGAAGACTGAGAGATGTAAGACTCCTGTACATCAACAGCCAGTAGAGAACAAGGCAAAGAAAGGGGAGAGAGTCATGAAGATGAAGATGATGAAGGGTGTTATCAGTGGAAGTGTTGCAGTCCATGTTGCATCTTAAGGTGTACTTTCACATATATTTATTGTTCATCTCTTAAAATAAGAGGTAGCGATGGAGGAAATCATCTGTCTTCCATTCTCTTCCCATTCTTATTGACCAGCCCATTCATTGTCATTGTGAATTCGCTTTTCGCCTTTTTGTATCACCTAATACATGCCTTTTGTCTAGAAATCCTTCATAACCTCAACTCATGATATAAGGTGGTGTGGTTTTGTTTTTCATTGTCATTAGTATAAGATGGTGCTTCTCATGTGGGTTATGGGGCTCCTTGTTGGCATTGCTTTTCAGTATATGAGAGGCAGAGACAAGGAGCAGCACTTGGTTTTATTTGGTCACATTGGACTCAAAAAGGGTCGTTTTGATTCTTTTGAACGCACCAACAGCAGGCACAAACCCTGTTGTTCCTCAGCCTTTCAGGGCTTTTGCTTCCTCATTGGAATTGTTATATTGGATTAGTTTCAAACCTTATATGTTCCATCATATTTTCCTCAGAAAATTAGGATTTTATATGTGTGTATATTGATAATTTTGGAATTATTTAATTTATAAAAAATACTTTTATTATGATTATATTATATAAGAGGCAATGGAAATTGATTTGTTATTTCCTTAAAATAAGCCTTTCAAAATCAGAGAGAAAAATAAAAAATACAAAACCATGTTAATCATGATATGGTGTCATTCACTGGCCACACGTGTGGTAAATTAAGGAATTACTACCCGGTGAGCATACTCTCCTGTTCTCTCTATTGGCACTTCGTGTCTCTTTCCTAACTGTTGTATCGAGTGAAGTCCATAGTCTCACCTAGAGTGACCATAATCAGCTTCAATTTTCTAGAAAAATCCATTCCTATTTGCCGCCATTGTACTCTCACGTGTGGCTCGCGAGCCGGGAAACGACATAAAACCCTCTACATTCGCCGCTCCTCCTCCCTCTCTCGTTCTCTATCTCTGACTCTCTCTCTCTCCTTCGCAGCTACAAACCCTAACCCTAATCCAATGCTCTCAACGGCGGTGAGAAGCGTCTCCTCATCTCCATGGCGATCGCGGCGCCATTTCAATAGCGTGATGACCGGCTACGATCGCATCGCGAAGACCTACGTCCGGAGGAGAAAGACGGCGGAGAACCCACCGGGAAGAGAGCTGGCTATGGCGTCGCTGTCTCATCCGACATCGCCCCCATCGGAGGAGTTGAAGACCTGCGCCGATTGCCGTACCTCGATGACCCCTCTCTGGCGGAAAGGCCCCGATGGTCCCAAGGTTCTCCATCTCCTCACTGCCCCATTGCCTTGATATTGTTCGATTGATTGCTTCTAAGACTGAGTATCCCGTGTTTGTGCTTATTCGCAGTCGTTGTGCAATGCGTGCGGGATTAGGTACAGGAGGAAGAAGCCAATGGGTAACGAAGGCGGTGGATCGAAGCTGAAAGCCATGAAGAGCAGTAAGAACGGTGCCAAGGAGGGGAAAGAGGGGATGGTGGTGCTTCTGATGCAGCATCGGAGCAAGGAGGAGAATGGCGGCGGTGATTATGGGCGGCAAGAGGCCGAGGCGGCGCTGCTTCTGATGGCCCTCTCCAGTGGCCTCTTTGTCCCTTCTTAGTGAGTACTCTCCTTCCTTTCATTCTCTCTTGTCTTTTCTTTTCACAGAGAGAGAGAGAGAGAGAGTGAGAGTTAGGGTTTTAGAAACTTTTAAAAAGTTTTTTTTAGTGAAATTTGTGTAATTAGGGTTAATATCTAATTTTCTATTTGCTAAATATGGATGTAAAAGAGGTCTATGGGAGGAAAATTATATAGTTAAATATAAATTTGTTTTTTAAAATGTTGTACTGCAATGTGATTGTATATATATATTTTATATTTATGGCCATTTTATGAAATTACAAAATAGAAGCCAAAATAGAGAAAAAATGGCTTTTTTTATTTAAAATAAAAACAAAAACAAAGAATTTCTAATTTTAAAATAATAGTGTCAAAATGGAGCAGTTCCGTCGGCGTCTCTCTTTGTCTCATAAATCTCAGATGGGCCACCACTTGACACCTGGCACCATACTTGAAATACTGGTCCCCACTTTTCATTTTTATATAAAAAACTAATAAAATATTAAATTAATATATTTAGTTTAGAAATTCACCCTTCTAACTTATTTATAAAATTATTTAAATAATTCTATATTTATTAATATGTTTATTTGTCTTTATTCATATTTTAGTGGATAATTTATTTACAACCCATTAATCCAAATTATCATCTCTAGGCAAATCAAATAAGACAGATTGATTAACTTTAATCTATCAATCTAATAAACTCCAAACTTAATCTCTTTTTACTCTCAAATACAACAACCTCAAGCTTAATAATAATATATATAAAATAATATATGTGGCCATTCAACAACAAGACACTCCTCTATGTTCCACCTTCCACTTTGCCTTCCTCTCTACTCCTCTTAAACGGTCCTCTCCATATATATCCCTTCTCTCTCTCTTGAAAGAAACACAAGCACCAAACATGTCCAAGAAGCACAACATGGGGATGGGGATGAGACTCCTTCTCTTGATCTCCATGGTCTTTGAATCTGCAAGACTTGGGCTCTCAGATGACACACCTCCAGAGTGTCCTTATCCATGCTTGCCACCACCTGCATCTGTCTCAGGCTACCCTCCTCCATCTATCTCAGGCTACCCTCCACCTTCAAATCCAGGGACACCAGACTTTGGCTACTACCCTCCACCATCTGGTTATGTCCCTTACTTATCTCCACCCTTTGTCAACTTACAAGCTCCTCCTCCTCCCAACCCCATCCTCCCTTGGTTCCCTTTTTATTTCAGGCCACCACCTTCTCCCAACTCCTCTCCTTCTCTGCTTTCTCACCCTGCTTCAACCTTCACCTTGCTTATCACAATTTTTCCTTGCTTGTTCTTGTTACTTGTTTAGCAAAGATGCATGAATTATCATATCATGTAGATGGATGGTTGTTTGTAAGTGTTGGTCATTTCATTTGCTGGATGATGGTGATGATGGAGGTTGGCCCTGTTGGGTGGTGGTGCAGAATGGAGGTCTTCAAGGCTTTGTTTGGTAGGCAGACCTTTCAGTCTTTGTGTTTATTATTGTGCTTGTTTTTCTATAGTTATGTAAATGTTACTACATCAAACAAAGTCATCTTTAGCATGCTGTTATTACTTTTATTCAAGTTTGACAAAGAGGGAATGGTTCAAAAGAGTGTGTCATTACAGCTTTGACACTTTGGTCATTGGATCTGTCTGGATTCCACTGATGCTTTTTCAATAATTTAAAGTGTTTGGTGAAACCTTAACATCAGCAAGCTGCCAATTGTCATGCTCTCATATTTTCTTCTGTTTATCCTCATGAATATGAAGCCACAATGCTACAAAATTATGAAACAGAATTGTGATGAAAACATGAGGAAACAAACAATACAACCACCAAATAAATACACACATGATATAAGAATCTCTTATCTCATATTCCATGGTAAAAAATTATAAGCCAGCTTAGTTCAACATTCTCCATGGAAACTCTGAGATTAATAATAAAAGCACAAGCAGAATAAACACATCTCTGCAACAATATAAATAACTCTACAAGGAATGAAAAACAAGCAAAAAAATCTAGCTGTAAATTCTCAAAAAGACGAGCAGCAGAAACTCAGTCCTTCGAGGCAATCCGCCGGAATATAGCTGGAAACGTTTGGCCACCGTTTCTGGCCACCTTCTGACCTTCCTCTGTTGCACAAGTCAAGAGCTTAACAACGGGATCAGCTTCGAGTTCTTCCTCTGGTACAGGTTCAAACAGAGGGTGATCCTCCAGGCAAGATCTCATCCAATCTCCGAGCTCTTCAACGTCTGTGATTGTGTATATGATTCCCCCAACCTCTAGTGTGTATGCGTACTCATCAAGAAGCTGAATGCTGATAACCCTGCGTCGATGGTTCTTCTCTTTGAAGTGAGGATCGGGAAATAGAAAGAACATCTTGGAGAGTTGGCCTTTCTCAAAATAATTCGGAATGTACTTCATAGAATTGGTGCGGACAACAGAGATGTTCTCGTACTGCCCAGGGTTTGATGCTCGCAAAGCTAGGATACGCTCCTTGACATATTCTGTCACCTGTACAACAAATTTCAAGCATCTTGAAGAAGAGGAAATGTAAACAGGACAAACAAAAGTATACTTGCTTACCTTGTCCCTGAGTTCCATTCCGATCATAAGAACATCGGGGAAAAGTGTTGAAAGGCTGACCAGCAATCCACCAAAACCACAACCTATATCGGCAAACCTGACTTTGGGGACTGGTGCTTCACTCTTGTCTTGATTACACATCTTGGAAGGGAAGAAGTGAGGAAAGTGATGAGCATAATCCACATCAGAGGGACTGATGGGAATTGGGAAATGAGAGTCACTGAGTGGATTACTGTGTGCCCTTGCTCTGTAAAATCGCTTCCTGGGGAGACGACCTGATTGGCCATTTTGATGTGTTTTTTCATTGTTATTTGACATCGGGACTGCTATAAGATATAGTGTTTTGATATGGATATGGATACGCTGCATATAAACAAATAAAAGAACATTTTAGATTGTATATGGTCAGTGATATGATTAGAGATTGAGAAAGCTTCCCATAGCTTTACTAGTAGCTAAAATGAGATCTATTGTTTCAAAATTATACAGAAAAACTAAGAATAAACTCTTCGAAAAGTACACATCATACATATAATTCTCGGACAGAGGGTCAAGATAATGTGGCTTCTAGTGTCATGCTACTCATCGCATAAAAGAGTCCATACATGAATGTTATAAGAAGAGGTACATGAACATTGTATTTTCTTCTCCTTTAAGACTTATCTAGATGATAATCACAAAATATAAAATGATTCTTCAAGTATCACGCATAACAGATTAGATGGCATGTTATAAAAGTCAAGAAGGCCGATCCTTATTCTGGAATATTATAATTAAGGCAAAATAGTGACAAAGAAGATTATCCCAGAAGAGAACTCAAGCCCAAGTAAGATAAAAGTAAAGCTTTAAAAAGAAGAACAGTCTAAGGATATTTTCTATGTTAGCCACAATCAGGAAGGATGGGACTAAAAATCAACTAAAAACTTCCATCTTCAGGAACAAAAAAAGAAGAGCTCACATTTTTAGTGCAATAAATATATATTGATTGAGAGAAAAAGGCAAATGCCTGAATTGAAACAACATCTTCTGTAGCACCAATCAATTAGACTAAATGAGCTAAATAATGCACCAAAATTACATAAAAATCTAATCTTTAAAACAATAAAGTTCAATCAAGATCTCCAACCTAAGAAATCGTGCATCAGGCACAAAATTAAGCAAACAAATAAAAAAAGAAAACAAAACAAAATTGGAAATGTTAACATTAAATGACACTGAAGTATTTGCCTAAATTTGCACAAGCATCAAATGCCACATAAAAAACCACAATCTCATCATTGAAATCCAATGCATAAGAATGTAAGCAGTAATCAAACATGCAGATCTGCCCCCTCGCAACTTGTCAAGCAGAAAGTTCATCTTTTTAGCTCTAAAACACAAACATTAAACTTAACAAACAGCTTGCAAGATGGCCTTTATTACCAAATTTCTTGAAAACCAATTGTCAAACAACTAAAACACACATCATAAGAAAAGAAAAAAAAAAAGAATTAAATCCATCAAGGCTCACAACTAGATTATTACCTAAGGGTTTCGTTCCGCGAGCTGGAATGTTGTAGAGCAGCGCAGAGAAATCTAAAGGGAAAAAGTTGGCTCTTTTAGCGAGTTACATTGATTAGATGACATTAAAACCCAGCGCTTGCTTCAGCTCTTGGAGGAAGTAGCTCACCTGGATTTCGGCGCAGAAGAGGAGGCCAATAAAGCTGGCCGTTCGGCGCGTAGACAACCGGAGAAGAGAAGGGCGCGCACGGCGCGGTGGCACGGTGGCGCAAACCCTAGGACAAGGGCGGCGAGATTAGGAGTCAGGGTTTTCGTTAGGGAATTTTCCGTATAAACCCCTACCTCATAATTATTTATGAAAAAAACCCCTCTTTATCAATTTTAAATTTAATGTTGAATTGAAACAATTTTATATTTAGGGGTAAAGCCATTTTTTGTCTCTGAAAATGAGACCAATGTTCATTTTCATCCCAAAATTTAAAATTTGTTCAATATGGTCCCTATGTATTACATATTTTGATATTTTAGGTTCCTATATATTTCGTATTTTGGCATATTTGGTCCCTATTTCTGACGTGGCGGTCATGTGAAATACCAATGAAATGCATATAATCTTTTTATTATTATGTTTAGAATTAAATCGATGTGGGTGATAAGTGGCGATTATATCTTAATGTAACTTGTATTAAACAAATTTTAAATTTTTGGGATGGAAATGAACATTGGTCTTGTTTTCAGGGACCAAAAATGACTTTAACCCTTATATTTACTAATGTTTGATCTCAATGCCACTTTTTGTCCAATTTTTTCTCCTTTCAAATTACTTTTCCATAAATTTATTACACTTCTAAAAACAAAAATAGGGGAAAAAAATTAGGAAGAGGACCAAATTGACTCTATATTGATGTAACTTAATGCACCATCGTTCTTCAACTTTTTCTGAGCAAATTCTAAATACCCCTTTAGACCCAATTTTAAATAAATATCAATTATTAATCACAAAACTAACATTTCAAATATAAATAATTTATTTTAATTAGTATCTTGCAAGTTAAAACTTATTCAAAGGCTGTTTTTTCTTCAATTTATTTATTCAATTTCAAACCACAAACCAATCACAATAAATTATTATATTTATTTTTTTAAAAAATAATATAAATACTCACAAATATGAATTCTAATTTGATGAAATTTATCCCATGTGAAAAGAGATATGGGACCACCAATCTGGTTGAGCCCGACCAACAAGATATTTATATTAGATTCTCAATCTAGAACTTTCGGTTCCAAACGGTGATTATCTCAAACAATACGGAACTTTGCCAACTGTTTCGTGCCACGTTTGATTGCCCTCATAAAATATCTTCAGAGAGAGAGAGAGAGAGAGAGAGAGATGAACCGCCATTGAAGCTCCAGAAGCTTCCCATGGCCTCTGGGACCGTCCCATTCCATCGTAGATATTCTCCTCTCCTCTCCATCTTCATCTTGATGTGTCTATATAGCTCTTTATATTTATACACCGCATGGATAGACAACAAGCTTCAAGTGTGCGTGTTCTTGTCTCCAATATTGATGGGCTTCTGTGCCATGGACCAGCAACAGAGGAACTACTACGCGGTGCTTGGTGTTCATCCAAACGCTTCCCCTTCTGAGATTCGCTCTGCTTACAGGAAGCTCGCCATGGTGAGTTGAAAGTTCTCATCTTTTTCTTCATTCTCACTGTTCTAATTTGGAGCTAAAGGCGTTTGATTTAATGCTTGATAGAAATGGCACCCGGATAGACAGGGGAGAAGAGAACCATGGATTGTTGCTGAGGCTAACCAGAGATTTCAGCTCATCCAAGAAGCATACCAAGGTGAGGTGGTTGCTCATCTCTTTCTTTCATTCATTCATTCACCATTGATATAAATAAACAAGCAAATGGAGGACAAATGAGTTGATGAATCTTTTGTTTGGTTTGCAGTGTTGTCTGATGAAAAGAAGAGGAGGTTGTATGATGCTGCGCTCTATAATCCATTTGAAGATGAGAAGGAAACAGAGGTGCATACACAAAACTCAGTTCCTCTGTTTTTTATCTTTGTGATTCTTGCGTTCTCTCAGCACTGACATTGGGCTTCTCATGCATGCAGGGTTTTGCTGATTTCCTTCAGGAAATGCTGATGCTCATGGCACAAGTAAGAAGAGAGGTACACACACAACACACACATATAATTCAATATTTTGGCTGATAGATGGACAGTGTGGGATTATTAGGAGAACTATTAATTAGCTCTAATAATAACAAGAGAGTGTATGTATATTGATGGCAGGGGAAGCAGTACAGTGTGGAGGAGTTGCAGGGAATGTTAGCAGAGATGGCAAATAGTTTTGAGAATTGGGATTCATCCTCTAGTGCATGGTTTTACTCTGGAGGAAATGGAGCTGGAGCTGGAGCTGGTTTTCCAAGGAGTACAAAGAGACCTCGTTGTGATTCAGAGTCACAGAAGCCAAGGAGAAGATCAAGCATGCACTTATCAGGGATGGAGATTTTTGGCAGCATGAGATATCAGTAGGATGAGAACAAGAACAAGATGATGTGAGAATCATTGAGTTTGCAATGTTCCTGAATGACTGACACGTTGCAAGAGTTTTCTTTTCTCAGTGGATTTTCCGGTTTGCGATGCTGTGCGGTGCATGGAGTTTTGTGATCCTGGAAATTTGTGGCACCATCTTGAAGTTGAACCATCAAATGTGGAAACAAAATGTGCATATGTATGTATGCGTCTCTGTAAATAGAATTTGGTTGAACAAAATTATCAGAGATCAAAACAAATCTAAATGAAATGAAATGAATGAAGTTTGTGAGAATCGTTTATTGTGATGTATTGAGTGATGTTAAACTTAACTGTGATTAAGTGTTTAAAGTTGCAATGGTGAAGCAGAATAAACAGCTACAAACAAGATGATGGAAGAGACAATTGGAGAAAAGTAACATGAAGATATATTTTAGATTCATTCATTATACCAATAGAATTACATTGTAACTTATAGGGAACTATACTGATCTTCAAATTGCAATATTTCAAATCAAGTAAATCTCCATTAAGTAGATCTCCAATCGAGGCGATTCCCAATCAATCGCTAGATTTCCACGAATTTAGAATAAATCTTCACACACCTCAAGTTGGTGCATATATCATACATGCTAACTCTGTCATAATTTGAGAACCTTCGATTTAGAGCGGCTTTAGTAAGAAGATCACCTAACCTGGCCCTCGACGGATTTTAGGTAATTCCAACATACCATCATCAAGCTTCCTTAATGAAAAATCCGCCCACCTCAGCATACGCTTTGTACGCATCATATGTTGGGCCGGGTTATGGGCAATACATCACATCGCTGGCTTTATTATCACAATACAATTTAATTGGTTATTGCCTAGATGAGTATCCCAAATCCTCCAAAAGAAGTTTCAACCATAGTGCCACAAAGTTCAAGTGCCATACCTCAATTCGGCTTGCGTGACTCAACGGCGAACAACATTTTGTTTCTTCGCTTTCTCCATGCAACAAGATTGCAGCCACGCTGACAAATGTAAAATAAAGTTGAACGCCTTATCATCTTGTGATCGGCCAAAATCTGCATCAGATATATGCATGAATGTACCGCGATCACATCCGCATTGATGTTGTAACTTTCGTCGCCCGGTCTACATTTTAGTAACAAAACTCCTTTTCCAGTGCGAGATTTTAAATACCTCAAGATGCATAATCGATATTCAAATGTTGCTTCCTCGGTGATTGTGCATGAATTGGTGACAATAATACGCATAAGCAAGATCCGAGTCTTGTGTGTGCATACAAGTACATCGATCCTTCCTACAAGCCTTTGATATCTCCCTTTATCTATTGGAACTCGACTGGCTCAATGCATAACTTCAAGCCTTCTTCCACAGCGGGTGTATCCGGTGGTTGACATCTTGGCGATACGGGCTTAGCAGGTCTAAGGTATACTTTCTTTGTGACAGAAATATCCCTTTCTTGGATCTTGAAACTTCAATTCCAAGGAAATACTTCAAGGGACCAAGGTCCTTCATTTCAAATTCTTTAGATAAATACTCTTGTAATGCCTTTCTTTCTTCTGGATCATTCCCTGTGACAACCATGTCATCTACATATATAATGAGTCGCGATGATCTTACCTTGTTTCCTTTTTTAGAAACAATGTATGATCCGGAATTGCTTGATGATAGCCAAAAGTCTTTCATGGCTTTTGTAAACCTTCAAACCATGCTCTTTGGGGAACGCTTTCAACCCGTACAATGATTTCTTCAATTTGAACACCTTCTGACGATGTTGTGCTGGTATCTTGCAATTTGGTAGGAGATCCATATAAACTTCTTCAGATAATTCTCCATGTAAAAAGGCATTCTTCACATCAAATTGTTGCAATGGCCAATCTAGGTTTTGCGGCTAAAGATAATAGCACTTTCGAGCGGTGTTGATTTTAGCTACTGTGCAAACGCTTTGATATAATCAATCCCATAAGTTTGGGTGTACCCTTCGCTACAAGTCTTGCTTTGAAGGCGTTGATTATGCCATCACGCCTTGTATTTCAAGTATAGATCCATCGACATCCCATCGCTTCTTCCCGTGGACAATCAACAAGTTCCCAAGTTTGTTGTTTTGCAAGGCATTCATCTCTTCATTCATATACTTTCCATCTTGTCGGGCTTAAGGCCTCCTGCGCTTGTTAGGAATAGCTACAAGTAGAATAATTGATTTACATATGATCTATTTGATCTGCAAAATTTTGGTAGGACACCTAAATGACTCATAGGATATTTAACTTTACTAGAGAGGTCGTTCATAGGTGGGTTTAGGAATACCTCTAGTTTGGCGTTGTGGAAGTTCTTTTTATTGGTGGTTGAGACACTCATCGGGGAACATCTTCAGACGATTGGTGTGGTATATTGGCGAGGGGCTCGCTTACTCTTTCAGTTACGGCCATTCATCACTATTCAAATCCAATTCAACATTATGTTCTGCGGTTTTGTGGCGAATCTTCACTGCAGAGGGTTCAGATGTTGCGATTAGGACTTCTGTAACTCTATCAGCAAAGTATCTTCGCAGTTACAGCGGTGTACGTGTGTTGCGATTTCTGCTGACAGAATTCTCTTGCAACATCATTGTAGTTTCTTCGAGAGATCCACGTAGTTTGAAGTCTCATAAGCTAGAGTCCGAATTCCTGAATTCCCCCGTGCTCCTCAGAGTTTAATTCGGATGAGAAATACATTTCATTTTCATAGAAAACTACATCTTGTGACAAACATGCGCCGAGTTGGAGGATGATAACATCGGTAACCCTTTTGGTGTAGAGCATATCCAACAAAACACATGCAACGCTTCGAGGAGCTAACTTGTTGCGTTGATGTGTATAAGAGATGCACAAAAGCGATTACCAACCAAAGACACGAGGAGGCAAATTTGGGGCGCTACTTGCACCTACAACATCCCAAAGAGCTTGTTATGCGTTGTCAGAAGGCCAATAGAGCTAGAGGGAACTCTATTGATCAAATATCTTTGCCGAGAATGTAAAGCTTCTCCCCAATAGGGATAAATGGCATATGGGCTGCGATTAAGGAGGCCACGAACAACTTCCAACAAATGTCGCATTTTTCCGCGAACTCCATTTTGTTGTGGTGTATTGGAACAAGTAGTTTGATGGAGAGTATCATGAACTTGCAAGAAACTCAAGTTGAGGAACTTGTATACTCTCCTCCATTGTCGCTCCGAAGGATTTTGACTTGTGAATGGTACTGAGTTTCAATCATTTTATGAAATCTTTGAAATAATGAGTTCACTTCTCCCTTGGATTGCATTAAATATAACCAAGTCATCCTCGTACAATCATTGATAAAGGTGACAAACCACCGAGCTCCTCCCAACGTTGAGACTTTAGATGGTCCCCATACATCAGAATGTATCACCATAAATGGATGTGGACTCAATGTTGAACTCAGTGGAAATGAAGTTCGATGACTCTTCGCCATTTCACATATATCACAATGGAAACTTGAATTATCCACTTGTGCAAATAAATCCAGGGAAACAACTTCCGTAGATAGCCAAAGGAAGCATGTCCAAAATGCCTATGCCACAACGTATTGCATCTTCTTCTCCCCTGGATCCACTCACTTTGAGGACTTGTTGTAACTTGTTTGAGGTTCCTGGACTCATCCAAGTAATACGCTTGCTCCGTCCTAATACCACAACCAATGCGTCACCGTGTGTTTTGATGTCCTTTGAAAACACAATGATCAAAGCAAAAAATAACAACACAAGATAAGGCTTTGGTTTATTTGAGAAACCGATAACAAGTTATATTCTAAAGATGGGACAACCAAAATGCGGAATCAAGACGCAAAGTATTAGTGAGGGTCAAGGATCCTTCCCAATAAGCGGGATAGTATTACCATTGGCGGTGGAAACAAATTGTTGTGAGGAGGGGTTTGAGAAGGTTGACTTATGCAGAATCAAATGTCATATGATCGGTAGCACCTAATCAATTATCCATGTACTACTAGAAAGCGGGTGAGGAAATATTGAAAGCCTTACCACCAAGTTATTTGTAGGTGTTACCGGTGTTGAGGTATGTGTTGCAATATGTGTTGCAACATACATTTGCAACAACCCGAGTTCAGTCTTCCTTCTTCGAAGCTTGCGACGCTTATGATCCCACCAACTGGATAGCCTACCGTGTCGGCATCGATCTTTGGTATGTCCAGATTGATGGCAATGGGTACATATATATATGAAGATTTAGCGACACTATTGGTGCGGCTTTGGGATGGAAGCCTCGTTGTCGCATCCTTAGATCTTGAGTTGGGTAGGTCTGAGTCACCATGGGCGGTACCGCAAAACTTCAGATTCGACTAGAGTTGCTCGACTTACCCCCTTTGAATTCACCATAGTCGTGATACCATGTTTAAAGTTGCATGAAGTTGTAACAAAGAAAACAACTACAAACAAAGATGATGGAAGAGACAAAAGAATTGGAGAAAAGAATATAAAGTAAGATATATTTTCATTCATTCATTATCTCAGAAAATTACATTGTAACTTATAGGGAACTATACAATCTCCAAATTAAGCAATATTTTAAATCAAGTAAATCTCCAATTAAGTAGATCTCCAATCAAGGTGATTCCCAATCAATCAAGCAGATTTCTAAATTTAGAATAAATCTTCAACAAGTAACACAGTCTAATTTAACTTTTTGTACTGTGAGAAGGTGGAGTGGAGGGATTAAAATTTCTGAAAAAAATTTATGCCTTGTAAAGATAAGATTAGCATGGCCAACAAGGGAGAACAAATATATTAATATTATACAATTTGCACAAGAAGAACAAAAGCGGTACACGAGATAATGATCAGTGGTGGCCATCATGGCTAATGGTTAGATATATCGAAGTGACAAAGGTATGAGACGACACAAAACCTCTTCAAAAGAAGTATGATATATCAAAGTGACAAAGGAGCATCACCCAAGGAGTTGAGAGTGAGATAAGGCCTTTGAGAAAACCATATTGACAAGAAGGAGCAGTTGATGAAATACCCACATCCAGATTTACAGGCTTTTATTTCTATAATATTTTGTAACCGGGATGTAATGCAAGCTATTCGGTAAATTATCAGAAATAAATGTTGGGTTGGGTCAGCCCCATCTGGGCTAAACTCAAATTCCTTTATATGGGCCTCCACCACATTAAAAGATGTATGGTTAGGTTAAACCATAAATTAGGGGACCCTTTCAACAACTCAAGTGAATTTGGTGTGGCATTAGAGAAGCTAAGGTTTTCTCTCATACAAGGAGAGAGGAGAAGAAGAAGGAGAAACTAGGTCTTGCAAGAAGATAGGTAAATCTGTGCCAGACTTCGCTCAAGATTGGGGTGAAGGATTCTTTGTGAGAGTCTCTCCAAAGTGGTAGAGTTTGATCTTTATTCACTCTTTCTCATTGTTAATATCATCATCTATGTGTGTGATGGCATGTGTAGCTTGAGAAAGCTTATTACTCTTATATGATTGATGCCTCATGGCATGTATTCCTCTAGTTAGCTGGAAAAGAACGAATTGATATAGTTGAATCAGTGGTTTTTCCCGAGAAGGGGTTTTTCACGCTAAATCGTGTGTCTTTGATTATCATCTTGTTAGTTTGATTGTTTATCTATTTTGTACACAAAGGAAAAGGAGAAGACAAGGTCTAAGAAACAAGTGGAGATTCTGAAGAAAATAGAGAACCAAACAAGCCTGTTTAGATCCAGACGGGCCTGTCTGCAAGCAAACAGAGAATCAAACGGGCCCGCCTACCTTTATGTTTGAAGTCTACTGCAGTTATTGTTTTTGGTTGTGTTGATCTACAATTTTTCTCCCCAACAATAAATATGTTTGAACTATTTTTTTCAAAAGAGAAGACGAAGGAATGTACAAGAATGACTTCACTAGTGGATCGTTGGTCTGGTCATTACTTCAGAAAATGGACCCAAAACTAAACGAGTCCGCACCTTCAAACAAGGACTTGCAACTTTGGAATTTGTGGTGACAGAGAACTAATTGACAAAAAGATCTTAACAAGGATGTTAATATGGGTAAAAGTTTATTTTATATATTTATTATCTCCTTCTAAAGTAGTTTCTATGCATCTTTTCTAAATGTGTGAAGAACTAATTAGGTACATGCTTGAAGTTATATTTTACTAAAGAAGACACATCGATCATATGTGTGGCCTAACTTTTATGGTTGTGCATCAACAAGAATGATTCAAACAATTTCCCGATTAACACACATTTATTCATTTTTATAAAATCTTTATTTTGTTTTCTTTGTTTTTTATTCTCTTATTTTCTTCTTATGTTTCACCCATTTATTGCACCCTTTTTCAGCATATCAAATCAAATGAAGAAATAAGATATGAATAATATAACAATATATTGTATTTTCTACGTGGATAAAGAAGAACAAAGAGGATGGACTAGGAAGAAAAATTGGACTTTGCATAAAGGGGGATGACCAAGTCTGGAGACTTGGTTCATAGAAGTTGACCTACTTAAGTTCCTTATCCAGTTGACTTTTCAGATGTACATTACTATTCAGACCAACGCCTTTTGAACGTTCATTCACAGTCACCCACCTGTACAAATCACGCTTATAATCAAAGACGAAGAAAAACAAACACCTCTGAACTTTCTCATGAAACTTCATACAACGTCCTTTGATCACCAAAACCCTAACCATGCTAGCTAGTGTGTGTCCCAATCTTGACTCTTGTGACCATTCTACCCTCCTAATTAAGACCATAGAATATTGATGGATAGAATAGAGCAGGAACCATTCAACACTCCTACAAAGTCCTATAAAAGAAGCCTCCTCCTTCATCAACTCTTCAAGACTCTTGCTGTTGTTCATGGCCATTGGAGGGATGTTCCGTTCTGTGAAGTCATTGATGGCAGTGGCTTCCATGAAGATCAGGATTAACCACTCTAGACTGTCCAAGTTAACGGTATCTTCCCGGCGACGTGTCGCGCCTCTCCTCGCACGTGGAGCAAGCTTCATTCCCATATTTGGCACCAAGAAGAGAGTCTCTGAGGATGACGAGAAGAGTAGGACCTCTGAGGAGTACACCGACGCCTTTGAAGATGGAGATGAAGATGATGAGAGGGATGGAGTATGGAGAAAGACTATATTGATGGGAGAGAAGTGCAAGCCATTGGACTTCTCCGGAGTCATATACTATGACAGTGAGGGAAGGCAGCTCTCGGAGTTTCCGGTGTCCCGGTCTCCTCTTCGCAGTCCTTCACCGTCTTTCGTCTTCTATTCTGAAGTAGAGAAGGAAGAGGATTTGGTGAACTGAGTGTTTTTATGCTTAATTAATTTGTTTCTTTGTGTTCTTCTGTATATCTTTTAGACGATGAGTGTTTTGGTGAACTTATAAAGTTTTTCATTGTGGATTAATTAATCAGCCTCATATGTCTTAATTTTGATTTATCTTCTTGTCTTTGTGCTATATGTTACTTGTTGTTAATTGATATGTCTTAATTTCAAGACCAGAGAGTACGTAAGTGAGGGAGAGAGAGAGAGGGCATAGGCTTCATTGCAGCAGAGATCAAGAGGAATAGAGAGAGAAGCAGGGAGAGCTCAAGCTCATTCAACAAGTTAGTTGACCAAAAACTAATTGAATAGAATTGACTTCTTTTCTTCATGAAAATAAAGAAATCAAGTTGTATTAATTAAGGAGAGATGGACAAGAAAAATATAAAGTAAAAAAAAATATAAAACAATAAATATGCATGAATAACATTAGTGAAGCAAAACCGGTGTACAATTAACGAAGCAAAACCTGTGTACAATTAACCAACAAACGGTCTATTGGTATTTCAGTCCCTGTAATAATTCCAACGACCAAAATGTATCGGGTGATGGCACATTTCCGGGAGTGATATTAGTGGTTGTGGCAGACGGTGCCAGAGCCCTCTTGTGTGCGGACCCCGCCCTCATATTTGCTATGCCGAGACTTGTGCACGCCTTTGATTTTTTAGTGACTTACCTCTCATGTTACTAAAAAAAGAAAACATATATAATTCATGTTGTTGTGCTGGTCCTCGAGATCTGCACTCCATTCAGAACTCAATTGAGAAGATGGTAATTGCTGTGTGATCGGATAGGGATGTTGTGAGCACGACAGTAGCCTTAGGGGAAGATAAACCCTGTGTAAGGAGAAGGAGGAAAAGTCACAAGCCTCCTTGCCCAGGATGGGCATTGCTTCTAACACCAATACCGACGGCTTCTTAGGAGAGGGCCGGCTTACTATGTAGTCCCATCACCTTTAGCCGACCAGATCATCCATTTTTCCCCTATAATAGTTCATATCTTATTATAGAAAGTTTGTAATTATGAAGTTTACTGGGGGTATTTCTACAAAAATATCTCAAAAACTTGGGCTGAACCCAAAAAATACGTAAGGCCCTTCGTTGATAGCCCATTAAGCCCATTAAGCCCATTAAGATACAAAGTTTTCGTGTTCTCCAATCCGCATCCGGAGTAGTAGAAAAGAAGAGAACGAGAGAGGAAGAGGAGAGAATTGACGGCGATGTCTTCCTCTAACTCTAAGACGATCGAGCACGCGGTGGAGAGCAACTATGATTTACTCCGATTCGGCCTCGATGGTGTCAAGGGCGGCATCGTTGGTGCTCACCCCCTGGAATCCCTCCGCGAATCCGTAATTTCTCTTTGTTTTCATCTTTTGATGTTCTGGTTTGATCTTGCTTTTTGTGATTTTATTTTACTTCGATTCTTCTTTGTGGCTGTTCAGGAGAGTCGATTTTGGGAGGGGAAGAAGCGGGAGGGGTGCGATCTCCTCTATGGCTCGGCTTTCAATCTCCGGAAGGATCTCGACCGGCAAATATTTTCCAGGTCTTTATCTTTTTTTTAAGTATCTAAAAAAAGTCAGGGACTTTAGATCAGACTGTTTAATCTTTAATCTCATTATTTTTTGGTTGTGATTTCATATTTGCTTTAGGATGAGATGATGTAGTTACACGTTAATAGGATTTGCGGATGGACCAGGATTTATGGAATTTTTGAGATACACGGAATAATTATCTGTGGCTTTACCACGGGAGTTTGAAGAGTGAAGGAGCATTTGGATTTTAATGTTTATGGTTTAAAGTTTAAAGCTTTTATCAGAGGTGGCCTGCTTTTCCAATGTCTAGCTGAGCTTGTTTAATGTGGGTTTTCTCTAATTTGGATTGTTATCATGGTACCTTAGGTATAATTGATTTCATGAACTACGCATGTGGAATACCGTAGGTATGTCAAGCATCATTCACTTGATTTTAGTGTCTAACTGAGCTTACCCTTTACAAAAAATTGTTTAATGGAGTGTTTTCTTACTTGCATTGGTATCTTGGTGCTAGGTAGTTTTAACAAAAGTTACCTTTTTGAGAAATTTTGTTTGAAGGAGGTATTATCTATTTAGCATTAATGTGAGGGAACTAGGTATATGGAATACCTTAGGTCTGTCAAGCATTCTTCCCTCAGTTGCTCTGCAATCTCTTTTTCAGATGATAAGAAGTGGATTTGTAATTCAGTGCACTTTTTCTGTGTATGAAATAAAGATGTGAATTTTTAATGTGGAAATTAGTCTTAATATTAGTTAGTGATCTTTGGCTGTGCTTTATAACGCTAGTCGTCACACTTGCTCAAGTTTATTGAATATGAAATATTGGATATCTAATGATGCAAAGTGAAGACACTATAATTAGTGCATATTTTGGGTGATAAATTGCTAGGACTGGATTCCTGGTAGGTTATTCAATGGTTTTGAAAGTACTGTTAGTCATGAGAATATTGGGTGAAGGTTGAATGACAAATACTTTGCGGACTTGTCCTTTGTTGTGTTGGAGCATAAAATGATGAATAACTCGTGGACATTTTTTTTTGTTATTATTATTATTTTAAATGAGCAGACTTTTAACTGTAGCTGACAAGAGATGGAGAAAGGGAAAAATATATAAAGAAAACATGTAGGTGGTTTTGAAGTGTGAGGGAGATTATAGACATTTTAAGGAAATCTCCATATTATTGATAAAATTTTAATCTATCCCTTCACACAATGGGCTCAATGGTATTCATATACGGCTCATCATACCTTATGCAGTTAATCTATGTGCTTGTAAATGCAACCCAACCTTCATGGGTTACATTAGCGGGTAAGCAATTTCGCTTGATTAAGTGAGCTGGGTGGCACCAGGATGTTTGCAATGGTTTTGAGCCAGATGTTATATCAAATCTCATGCATATCCTTTTACAAGAGCAAAAGACCAGGTGCGAAAAACCACTTTAATGGGACAATCAACTAACTTTGTTGTTGCAGATTTAAGAGGCCGCCTGGAGCTATTCCATCCTCCATGCTAGGTCTGGAGGCACTCACTGGTAGCTTGGATGATTTTGGTTTCGAAGACTATCTTAATGGTAATAACTCTTTCTTCTCTTCCTAGATGACGTCCTTCACTTTATTGAGGTTCATGTAGTAATTTAGATCAGAAAAGTCTTCGTCAGATAGGGTCTTCATTTTAAACTTTTCATTTGTAGGAGAAACTATTCACTAAATATTTTGATGTGAAGTTCTAATGTGTGTTGCCTTTTGAGAGCCTCTTGGGGCACTTGAGATTTGCACATGATACATAAATGTGGTTCTTTGTATGTCAATTCATACAGCTTAAGATGTTTTTACATGCCATATATCAAATAACCTTTTCTTGCCATCTTTGCAGTGCCTCAAGACTCAGAGGTCTTCCGACCAGCTGATATGCATCATGGAATGGAGGTCCGTCTTGGCCTATCCAAGGGACCGGTTTGCCCCAACATCAACTAACTGCAGACTGGCTTATGTTTTACCTGATGCTCTGGAATACTTGGCAGCTATCTTTAGACCCTCAGAATTATCCAATGTTTTTTAGGTTTTGTGCTTATGTTACACACATTTGCTCAATATCTTGTTATTCAGAAGACATGAATTTATTGGCCTATCTAATGAGCATATATTTGCAACTAGTTACCAGATGCATAGAGGTATTAGCAAAGCTCTGATATTCTTCTAGATGAAATTGATCGTCTATCCACCAAAATGAAGTTCATTTACCATTCATTTGATCAATATTCAGAAAAATGAAACAATAATCACTGCTAAATAAGGCCCCATGAATCATACACCACACCATATTCCACACCAAAACAAGGACTACTGTGTTTACATCACAAGAACATTAACAATTCAGTGTGTTGGCTTTTCACAAATCAACTATATTTTTGTTAGGTTTAGTGTATTTGAAGGAAATCAACATCCTTTCTCAAGCTCTTCAACATACCCAGCAGCCTCAGAAGACATGTAATCTTCATTTCTAAAACGACATAAGAACTGCACTAGCCTGTACACATCTTCGAAGGAGGAAACAGGACAGAGAGAAAGGCGAAGAACTTCTATATGGTATGCAGGTGCACCGGGTCTATCACTCTCCCATTGCTTGTCTTGTTTCTGCTGCGACTCCAATAAACTCAGATCGCTGAGATTAGCAGTACCAAGAAAGATATTGTTACTCTCTGCAAGCTGTTGCACCAACCTAGCCGGAAAGATACTTCCAGTTGAGTCTAATACATTAAATGCCAGTACAGAGCCTCTGTGCTGCAGATCTGGTGATCCATACAACTGTGTAGACATAAGAGGTTTATACAAGTTATTTCGTGCATAATTCATGAAAATCAAGAATTGAACTCTTTGGTGGAAGATTGTTTTAGCAGTGTAAGTGAATATAAAGGCACAGGCATAACATGGTTAGAATTCAGGCAAAAAAAGAGAAATAAATACCTGCATTTGTAGCAATAGCTAAAGGGATCATATTCTCCTACTTCTACACAAGCAAAGCTCTTCAGTTAGTAACTGTGCACTGTATTTCTGAATGTCGTATCGGTCCGGACAATGTATGACATTCTTTCATTGATCACTTCTACGAACACATGCAGTTTACTATCTAAGCTTCTTAGCATTCTTTTCATGTTTCATGTGCACCCATATATTTGCTCTAATTTTAACATACATCATCTAGCCTCTTTGGATGATGATTTACAGTTCTTTCCAGTTCTAAGATACGACCACATTAAAACTACAATGGCCTTATATTACTCGAGAAAAAGGCATGGATAAAGCAAAGAACCAACCTGCAAAAGAGGCTTATCGTCCAATATGTGCTTCAATGAGTTGAAAGTCTTGACAAGCCAAGAGATGAGACTCTTAACCCGCTTCTGAACAGCCAAAATACCGATGCTCTGTAAATGTTCAAGCCCAAAGTACAGTGATGCAAATGTGTGAATATTCAAACTTCCACCTTCTGTCAAAATATGGACAGCCTTTCCATCATCAGGTACTTCAGTGATTCGCAACCGGGCTGATCCTGTCTCCCGACAGATGGAATGAGAACTCCTTCTAACAAGTAGAAAACCAACATTCGAAGGATATCCCAGCATATGGTACAGCGAACCGATCACAAACTCAGGTTGATACAAAGAGAGATCCACATCGACCATGGGAATGCAACTGGAAACATCCAAAAGAACTTTCCATCCATTTTGCTGTGCACCAACAATCCAATTCAGAGAATGGCACATCCCAGAGGAGGACTGTGCTGGGTAAGCCAGTAGCCCACATCCATGGTTACTCCATCCTCTTTTTCTTAGCAATTTGTGGAATTCAGTGACATGGATGCATAAATCCTTCTTCTTGAAAGGTATAGTTGCAATTTTTGCATTGCCTTGAGCTACTCCTTGAGCCATTTGCTGAATAAACTTTTGATGGTCTTGAACAGTGAGTACCAAACTGCCTTTCGGGAAATGGTGCATCTCACCAAAATGCCTATAGCATGATGAAATCCCTGAAGTGAAAATTACCGAATATTCATCCTTGTTTGTGTTGAGAAGATCCAAAATGTGTTCACAAGTTTTGTCGAGATGGTTATATTGGAGTCCACTTTGTTTGCCTCTGATGTAAGTTGAGCCAAGGAAGGGATGTGCATCTTCAAGCAAGAATTGCATATGGTTTTCAACCTGCAAAATTGAATCAAATGATCAAAGGAATTCACTGAGTAGTAAAAGTACTTTGGCATATGTGTTAAACCATTTAAATTGCAACTCCTAAGAACTAAAATCTAACCAATTAGACCATAAGACACTGTGAATTGTGACGATTGTCAAGTATAACACTGCAAATTTTTTACTTGTTAAAATACAAAATAAACTGAAGTTGAAGCATACACACCTGAAGCCGTGAAAACAATGGACAAGTGGCATGATCCAAGTATGTGATTCCTTGCAATTCAAGCTTAGGATATTGATCTCGCCGCACATTATCCACTGAAAGGTGCAAGAAATAGCTTTCATAGTCTTCTAAGAACTGTTCTTCAGCTTCCTCATAAGGAAGCAATGCAGAGTGACCGAGACTTCTCTCCTCGGAGAAGCCAGAGGAAGGTGTTAGGCTTTCTTGACCTTCATTTGTGGAGTATGTTTTAGGAGAGTACTCAAGACTTGAAGTTTCATCAGAGATGTATGATGCCGAAATCAAAGTATCAAAACTCGGATATGCTTGTTTAGCGTAAGAAGCCGGAGAAGCTGGTTTAGTTGGTACCAGTGAATTGAACCTCTGAAAAGGATTTTGCTTTCCATTCTGCAAGACAAAAGAATTCAAATTTCCCTGATTAATGATATACATAACAATTAAATACATGCGTGATGATCTCTCATAAAACAAATCAACAAACTAATGCCTCCATGAATTCAATGTTCCCATGTGAAACTTTGTTCCATGATTAACAAACAAACATGCACAGAGATCAACCCTCCTGTTCAGTTGCAATAAGTAAGGCATGAGGGTGAGGCAATCAAATGCTTGGCTTTATGCCACAACGAAGAAGTTAAACATATCCCACAACAACTACTCGATCCATCCAAGCTCAATGATAAAAATTAAGCACTGATCCATAACTGTTCGACAAAATGCCTCAATGAAACAGCAAGAGCCAGATGCAACGCTGCTTCACAGCCACGCAATCAAACGCACAAACATGCTTCACGGAATGAATGGGGAGACGAGAAAAAGGATATCAGACCTGCGAAGAGGACACCTTGCTGGTGCGGAAAGTGGGGAGCTTGGAGAACATGGCCACTAGGGGGCGATGGTAACTTGCTTAGCTTGCTTCCTGGGACATGCATGGGATTGGGGGGGCTTAGATGGGCAGTGGTTGGGAGACGCGTAAGTAGGCTGGCGGCAACGTCACTCCAGTGAGAATGGACAACGGGGTCAGCAGGGCATCGCGTTGCCTCTTTGGACCTCGTCCTCTCTCTCTCTCTCAACAAGTTCAAAGCATCCAGAATCCATGGAAAAACTCACCATTGGAAAGCCTTTGCCAGACATAGACGTTGACGTCGATGTCCATGTCTCACTCAAAGAAAAAGACTTCTTCATGGAGCGGTATAGATCCCTTGCACAAGCGATTCGTCAATCCTGGGATGACGCAGGACATGGATCACCTAGTGGGGTAATTCATATGAGTCATCTCTGTGTTGGTTCAAATAAATCGGACAGTAAAATAAGTTTCAGCTGTGTAAAATCTCCGGACGATAAAATATGTTGGACTATGTGAAATCCGGGGGGATAAATTAAGTCTTTGTACATGTCTTATTTGACTGATCCTTCAGAAACTCTTATTACTCAAAGATAAAATAAAATAAAAAAATAACGGGCTAGCATATAATTTTTATAAATATAATTTCCATGTTTAGTATATTGAGTTAAAACTATGGTCGAAATGAGATTTATTAATTGAATAATGATAAAAAGAAGGTACATGAAATTTGGAAGAGAGAAGCATATATAATATATCTAGTGTTTGTCTGAAGTATGTATAATCAAGTGGTCCGATGCCATTTGGGGGAACAAGCTTCTTTTGAAGTGGAAGCAAGAGCTTGATTGGACTATGGATCTATGTCTAACTATTGTTTTCACTAATCAAGCTTTACTGGTGTCTTCGCCGAATCACAGTCCAAACAAACACTTGAATGCCATGGCTAATGTTCTTGAAACATATCAACACCAGTGCACAAACCAGATGCAAGATGCCAAATGTGTGTATATAGTATATATATGGGGAGTTTGCAATTGTTGATTGAAGGATTGATTAGTTTTTTTATGTGAAGATTAGACAGTGAGGTCTCTTGATTTATATGGAAATGATTTAACACCAAGTCTCGAGAGAGTTTTTTTTTTAATTTTATAAATGTGTACCAGCAACTAAAAGCATGCCACCGATATGCCGATATGGTTCGAACCCTCAACCCCTCTTTGTGAGAAAGAAGAGTTTTACAGTATAAAAATCGATCTCTTATCTATATCGAAATGACCCACAACCTAAAGTTGACCAATGGGTCATTCCACTTAAGAGTCTAATTAGACACTGATTAGGTTGGTTGATGAAAATTTAGATAACTTATGTCCAAAGTAATGGTTTTAATTTTGGTTTTACAAATAAATAAATAAACGTTAAAGCCTCATTGGATTTGTCTTTAAAATGAACTGGATGCCCAAACTCAAGATTACAACAAGATAAGAAGATAAATATATCAACGAGAACAAAACTTGTAAACTATTAAGCAAACAAACTCCCACAGCAGTAAAGCTTCAAGTCCACCGTCTCCATAACCTTCTCCATCCTTCTTCTTCTTGCTTGATCTCCTTCACAATATGCTTCTCAAAACTCTAATTCTCATAATATCTCACTAGTGAAGCTTCATCTCTTTTCTACTGCACCAATGGGAATCCCAAAGCACCTTTACCTGTGACTTGTGTAACACTCCACTGTCACACCATACTGTCTGCCATATTTCTTGTAATTCCAAGACATCTCTATCTGACACCAAGTTTTTCCTATCTTAGGATTAATACCATGTGTACTCTCGACCAAAACCCCAGATCCTATCAAGTCATAAGTTTACTTTCACTATGCCTTGAACTTTGGTCCTCCGACTCTTCATGTGTACCGAGCAACAACTTCTCTGTTATATCGCCTTCTGCCAAGTGGCATTACATTCTATCTCTGCACACTCTGCCTAGCATTCTGTTCGGCCAACTTCTATTCGATTTTGAACTATTCGCCGAACTTTATTTCAATCAACCTACTTCGCTAACACTTCTCCTTGGTCAACCAACTTGGTGTTGGACCTTAACCCAACACTTTTGTCATTGGTCTACACTTCAGTGAACCAAATACGCCTGATATGTTCTAATAACCTTTTTGTGTGAATTTACTTGAAAATGAATCAATAAAAAAAAGGCATCGCCCCATGTATGAATTTTATTAGGGTCTAAACTTGTATTAGAATTTTCTGTCCAAAAAGAAAAACTTGTATTAGAATTACACAATAACTTTATTGACTATAAACACAAGGCCACGCTACGCACATGGCCGCCATCGAACGCACACGCGCGTGCAATACCGACGGGGCCTCGAGTGGTGTTGCACAGCGCGCGCGCTTCGATCGCGATGCCGGGGAATCGCGCCGGGGCTGCCACTTCGTGTGGCGCCTCTGGTTCCATCGCCGATGCCACCGCCACAGCGGCGCCACATCCTTGACCGCGCCGCGCGGCGAGGCCTTAGACTTCTCCGCGCCCGGTCGCATTCGCGTCCCCAAGCGTTCTCGCGTGGCCGCGTTTGAACCCCAGAAGAAGGTATCTTGACTCTTTTCATCTCGGGTTATCTCTCAAATGGAAAAAGTTCCCAGCTTTTGGATTTCTCGGGACGCGATCCGGGTTGGGTTGTCATTTGCTTTTGTTTTTTTTGTTTTTGGCTTTCAATGCTCGGTTGGAGTTTTCTCTGATAAGGTTGTTCTGATAAGGAGAGTTGCGATTTGGTTCTTATCTTTTTGGATCTATTATTTGGTGATTGGGATTGGTGTTTGTATTTGGAAGGAGGTGAGATCTATTGGTTTCAGTCTCCGAGGTGTTCGCGGGATTTGGAGCAAAAATCTCAGTTTTACAGCTCAAAGGTGTTCACCTCTGGTTATATGTTTGAGTTTCTTGTCATAATTTCAAGTTCATAGTTTCGATGTTAGAGTTTAGCTTAAAGCTTTCATCAGTACTGATTCAATGTCGAAGGCCCTTCTAGTAAACATGTTAAAATTCATATTTTTCATTCACCGCTGTAAATGATCTTTAGAATGATGTTGCATTGCCTCTCATCAGAAGGGCTTTCTTATTTAGTTATCTTTATAAATGGGCTTTTTCCTTGGATATTTATGCTGCAGTTCTCTTTATATGGTGATTTAAAGCTCTGGTAGATTTGAGCTTTCATCTTTACTGATTCAATGGCAAAGCCCATATTATAAATCAAGTTAAACTTCATATTTTTCTTCCACCACTGCGATGCTTCTTAGATTTATGTTCCATTGGCTCAGAGAAAGGCTTCTTTTTAGATATCCATGCCATTTTAATTTCCTTTCATTGCTGCAGTTCTCTTTGCATGGTTATTGAGGCATTTTTCTCTCTGAATTATTAGAGGATGGTTGACACTGAGTTTTTCACTGAATATGGGGAAGCAAATCAATACCAGATTCAAGAGGTGATTGGCAAGGGAAGCTATGGGGTGGTGGGAGCTGCAATTGATACTCACACTGGTGAGAAAGTGGCTATCAAGAAGATTAATGATGTCTTTGAGCATGTTTCTGATGCTACCCGCATCCTGAGGGAGATCAAGCTGCTCAGGCTGCTTCATCACCCTGATATTGTTGAGATTAAGCATATAATGCTTCCGCCGTCACGGAGAGAGTTCAAGGATATTTATGTTGTTTTTGAGCTGATGGAATCTGATCTTCATCAAGTTATAAAGGCAAATGATGATCTCACTCCTGAGCATTATCAGTTTTTCTTGTACCAGCTCCTCCGAGCACTGAAGTTTATCCATACAGGTTAAAAAACCTTGTTTTAGCTAATTTTCTATCCTTCAATTATCACTTTCATAACTTCTGATGATATCTTGTTGGTGTTTGCTGCAGCAAATGTTTTCCATCGGGATTTAAAACCCAAAAATATTCTTGCCAATGCGGACTGCAAATTGAAAATTTGCGACTTTGGGCTTGCCCGTGCATCTTTTAATGATGCCCCATCAGCAATCTTCTGGACTGTACGATGTTTCACTCTTTTTTTCTTCTTATCTTTTATTGGTGTTGATTTGTTGGTCATAATACCTTTTCTGAGAAATGGATATAGTGAAAATGTTCTCCAATCTTTTATACATCATTTTTTTTGGGTACTCAGTTATCCGTTTTGAATGTTGATTCAGTTATAATCCTTTGTGTAGGATTACGTCGCAACAAGGTGGTATCGAGCTCCTGAATTGTGTGGCTCCTTTTTCTCCAAGGTGTTATTTTTCTATAGGATTTGTAATCACTGAGTGTTTTATAATCTTTAATACCCACAGTCCAAGTATCTTGGATCATGTGATAACTGGTTGTACACCATGTAGATTATTTTTGTCTTCCTTCCCATTATGTGAGATGTGATATTTGTCTTCCAGTTCATTTTGCTGATTATTAATCCACAATTTGTTTTAGAAGAAAGTATAATTATATTATCTGTTGTCTTTTTAATTAAAGTAGGAATTATATGTTATATAAATCCTAACAGGTTCCTTTATTTTTTATTTTGCAGTACACACCTGCAATAGACATTTGGAGCATAGGATGCATATTCGCAGAAATGCTTACAGGAAAGCCATTATTTCCTGGTAAGAATGTGGTTCATCAACTGGATCTCATGACTGATCTTCTTGGTACTCCTTCAGCTGAATCCATTGCAAGGGTTAGTTCTTACAATTTTTTATGTGCAAACCTCTCTTAAAGGTCTGGAATCTCTGTTTGTTTATTTCTTTATCAGTTTGATCCTGGTTGCATGTAGTTTAAGATATCAAACAAAGTTAAACCTAAGTCCTGTGATCTTTAAAGATACAGTAATTGAGATGAAACTTTGGGTACTAGTGGCTTCATGTTCCAAGTGGGGTGGCAAGAAAAACATGGGAAGGTGTTCATTGAATTATTGCTGCTTATATTTTCAGTTCGTCACAATAACTTTGTACTTCGTAAATAAAAAAAGGTCATTTAGTTTGCCATTCAATGTAATCTGAAACTTTTAATTATTTGAACAACAGTGTATCTTTTCTTTGTTCCCTTATGAATCGGTATTATATAACTTTTGCAGATTAGAAATGAAAAGGCTAAAAGATATTTGAACAATATGCGGAAAAAACCACCAATTCCTTTCACACAGAAATTCCCTGATGTAGATCCTTTGGCTCTTTGCTTGCTGGAACGCCTTCTTGCCTTTGATCCTAAAGATCGGCCTTCAGCTGAAGAGGTAAGTTTCAATTTAGTATGTGCCTATTTTGCATGTATTTGGAGACTCTATAAACCTCTCTTAAAGCCCCGCAAGGTCTTTTGAGGGCATTTCAATGTTATTTGGCATCTCTAACACGAAGGCTTTTTAATTTTGTGCTCAGGCATTAGCTGATCCATACTTTCAAGGCCTTGCCAGTGCAGATCGTGAACCATCCACTCAACCAATCTCAAAACTTGAGTTTGAGTTTGAAAGGAGGAAGTTGACCAAAGATGATGTTCGAGAATTGATTTATAGAGAGGTAAATAAGCAGGCCTGATAATTATTTTTTGAAGTGCCATCTTAATCCTGACAATTCTCATATCACTAACAATAACTGTTCAAAAAGCAAACAGATTTTAGAGTATCACCCTCGGATGCTGCAAGAGTATCTTTGTGGTTCAGACCAAACAAGCTTTATGTATCCAAGGTGTGGCATTCACTGCATATTCAAATATTTCATTATTCCTTATCTAAGGTTCATACTGACTGAAATTATTAGTATTCAGTACAATTTTATTTTATTTATTTATTTATTTATTTGGTTTAATTGGTTTGGTTGCTCACATCTTCTCGCATTTACAAATGCAATATACCTTAGCATTTGTAAATGCTCAGCTGATAACAACTTTTTGGTTGAGAGGAAAAAAGAGATTGAACGAGTATTTTTCTTATAAAGATTAACTCTTAACATTTCAAAAATTGAAAATATAAAGAATCTAAACTAATTGTTTGATGTTTCTTGTGTTTTTTTTCTTAAAAAAATCTTTTCTGCATTTTTGTATGTTAATATGGATGTTTCTAATTGTATATTGTGTTTATTCATCAAATTTAATCTGTCGCGAGTTGCACCATAATGCGCTAAGACCTTTCATTAGCACATGTTATGTTTAGAATAAGTGTATACAATCAAGTTCGGCATGTCAGTTTTTAACTTTTTGGATCATATTGCCACTTCAATTAACTAATTTAAGTCTTTGTTGACAGTGGAGTTGATCGTTTTAAACGACAATTTGCTCATCTTGAAGAGCACTATGGCAAGGGGGAGAGAAGCACGCCACTCCAGCAGCGGCACGCCTCTTTGCCCAGGTGAAACTTTTGTGATATTAGAAGAAATTTTGCAACAAAATCAATTGTCTTGTTACATTCAGCGTAGGAATGTATTTGTGAAGCCATGGAATAATATGGTTTCACCTGTCAGTTTACTGTTTGTGTATTTATTTGGAATAACAATTACTTGTTTACTTAGGGAGAGGGTGTGTGCACCGAAAGATGAACTTGCTGATCAAAATTATGATTTTGAAAAGCGGAGTGCTGCTAATGTTGCTCGTACTACCCTAGAAAGCCCTCCAAAGTCAAAGCAAGGTGAGCAATCAGATAATCTACTGGCCTTTGAAAATGGCGTAAATGGACCAAATTACAGTGCCAACCGAAGCTTGTTAAAGAGTGCTAGCATCAGTGCTTCCAAATGTGTCATTGCCAAAGGAAAACCTGATTCAAAAGTAAGTGCAAATTAAATAAATCTCTTTTGTTGCTCCACAAAATTTGTTTACTTTTATTTTTCAAATTGTCAAGCTTTCTCACAGGTGAAATCATTAAACCATGACATTATGAACTCACTCTTGGGTCTTCTTAATAAATAATTCAAGATGCTGCTAATGGATTTTCTTAAGAAGTTGTGTTCAACAGAGAATTAATGCATCTGTAACATCTAATTTCCTGGTGTATCACAGGATGAAGCCATATCTGAGCATACTGATCAGAGATTAGACAGCATTACAAGTGAGGTTGCTGGGTTGGGTGTATGACAAGAAGATATCTATGGCCTTACTTATTAAACAGGGTGCACGCAAGCCCTTGAAGCTGCTTAAAAGCACCAACTCAGATCATTGGGAAATTTTTTATCTTTTCCATATCAGTGACTGGAATGTTAACAGAACTGATGAGCCTAGCTGGTTGCAAGGATCTGCAATCGCATACATGTGCATGTCTTGATAATATGTCATGCTTGTACTGCACAACAGACTAATATTGTTGTTTCTTCGTCAACTGTAATTACTTTCAGTTAGAAGTTTGATAATAGAACTTTCACAAGAAAAGTTAATTAATCCATTCCGTCTCACAGAGAAAGGAGATTGGGGGTTCGAACTACGTCTGTAACGTGTGTTTTTAATAGCGTGTTCACATTTATTAAAAAAAAATTGATAATAGATTTCTTGATACTGTACATAGTTCTGGTATTTGCTTAATTTCTCAATTTTGCCAATCCTGATAGTTTTGTCGTTCAGAGAGAAAATAAAAAAACAAGTAAATTGTTTGCAGGTTAAATCAGAGGTGCATGGCAATAATTGTTCAATTTCAAGTGACCTCTTCTAGTCTGCTGTTATGGGAAAATTATTGTGTGGACTTGTGCAATCCACCACCCTTCAAATAAGAGTACACCCTATTCACTCTACTGGGATAAAAAAGCAGATTGATACGATCTTCTCGTATCGAGTCCTTTTTGAGCAAGGATGAGCTCCTAAGAAGACAACCGAGGTTCGGGGGAGGAGAGGAATGAAGACGAACAAGACCAGAGAAAGAGGAATTTCATTCAAAACATGGGATAATCCTTCAAGGAATTACATTCTTTGCTTTTATACTAAAATTTGTAGCTAATATGACATCAATTAAAAGACAACCAATCGTGACGCCACCGGTCCCGCCATCGAGTTTCAGAGTCGAGTGCGAGAAGATTCGCCACACGCCTTCCCGATATGCGTGCGTTAGGCCCACGCGTCCTGCTGCCATTCACGCGCCAATCACTAGGTGGTGTAATCGTTCAACCAAGTCGGTTGAGCGCGAGCTCGTCTGGGTCTCTCAGATACAGGGTTGGGTGCCACTGTGTCCGAATCTTCATTAGTGGGTAGCGGTTTTGGAACCACCAATGAATCTTCTCCACTTGGTTGCTGAGCCACCGTCTTCTCCGTCTGCACCTGTGAATCTTCAGAGAATAGGGAGAAGGGAAAGATCGTATCATTCACCCCCTCTTGAAAATTCAGCTTGTCCTCAAGCTGGAACTCTGGATAGCGGCGGCTGAAGTTCTCCACAAGCTCCCATGTGGATTCCTCTGGTGGAATCCCACGCCACTGGATCAGCACTTGGCGTTGAGGTTTCCCGTTACGAAGTATCTGTCTCATGGCTACAACAGCCAGAGGATAAACTCCTTGACCTTCGGTTGGCGCCAAAGCTGGTAAAGATCTCGCTAGGGTTTCCGCTGAACCTCGGAAGGGCTTCAAATTGGAGATGTGGAAAACAGGGTGAATGCGACTCTTCGGGGGCAATTCGAGGCGGTAGGCCACCTCCCC
Source organism: Dioscorea zingiberensis (assembly GCA_026586065.1). Classification (NCBI taxonomy): domain Eukaryota; kingdom Viridiplantae; phylum Streptophyta; class Magnoliopsida; order Dioscoreales; family Dioscoreaceae; genus Dioscorea; species Dioscorea zingiberensis. The sequence continues at coordinate 9,494,331 of CM048822.1, read as the reverse complement.
AATACGCTCCGCCACTTTGAAGGGTCCGAAAAATTTGGGCCCCAATTTGTTAGAGGAGTGTCGAGATACAGAAGTTTGGCGATAAGGCTGGAGTTTAACCAGAACTCTGTCACCCATATTCAAAACAAGCTCCCTCCGGTGAGCATTGGCCTTCTGCTGCATTCTATGCTGTGTTGATTGTAAGTTTCTCTTCAACTGGCGCAGCAATTCATCTCTTTCTTGCAAGAAGGCGTCCAATGATTGAATTTTAGTGGTGCCTTTCGAGTAAGCAGGGATAGTTGGAGGGGGTCTTCCATATAATGCTTGAAAGGGAGAAGTCTTCAAGCCGCTGTGGTAGCTGGTATTGTAGTTGAATTCAGCCCACCCCAAGAAGGTCACCCAACTAGTTGGCTTGTCCTGAGTGAAGGCTCTGAGGTACTGCTCGAGTCCCCTGTTTGTCACCTCAGATTGTCCATCAGTCTGAGGGTGATATGTAGTGCTGTGGTGCAGGGAAGTACCACTGAGTTCGAAAAGTTTCTTCCAGAAGTGACTCACAAAGACGGGATCTCTGTCAGATACTATGGTTCGGGGAAAACCATGAAGCTTCACGACCATGGAGGCAAACAATTCAGCAGCATGGCTGGCCGTGAAATGGGTGGGAAGGGCACCAAAATGTGCCGATTTGGATAATCGATCAACAGCGACCATAATTACTGAGAGTCCATGCACCAAAGGTAATCCAGTAATGAAGTCAAGGGTGATCTCCTCCCACACTTGATCAGGAATTGGGAGAGGTTGTAGGAGTCCAACAGGAGCCTGTGTAGAGCTCTTGATCTGTTGGCAAACCAAACATGCAGCTATCCAGTTCTCCACATCCTGGCGCATTCGGTGCCAATAGAAGCAAGTAGAGAGTCGAGTCAGAGTCCTTTTGATACCCTGGTGGCCAGACATGGGTGTAGAATGGAACTCATGCAGCAATTTCTCCTTGAGAGAGGATACTGGACTAATATAATAACGGTGCTTATAGAGAAGAATTGCTGCATTAACTGCGTAATGAGGAGACAGTTTGCCATCATGGAATTTTTGGTGCAAGTCCACCATGTCTGCTAAATTTGTATTCTCATGTTGCAGGACCTTTATCAGATCAGGGATTGGTTCACTGATGAGAGACATCTGATGAGCTGTGGACTCAGGTGGGTCATTGATAACTCTTGATAGGGCATCAGCAGCTGCATTTGAGTTCCCAGGCTTGTATTCAATTCGAAATTGAAAACCCAAGAGCTTTCGAAGGATGGCCTGTTGCGCAGGGGTTTGTAAGACCTGCTGCACTAGTTCCTTCAAACTTCGATGATCAGTTCTAATTACAAAGGGCCTGCCAAGGAGGTACTGGCGCCACTTTTGTACAGATTCAACCACAGCATGAAGCTCCCTGATGTAGCTAGATGCTCCACTCAAGTGAGGCCCCAATTTCTTACTGAAATATGTAATGGGGTGGCCCTCTTGCATTAGGACAGCCCCAATACCTGCATTGGAGGCATCAGTCTCAATTACAAATTCTAGATTGAAATCTGGCAGCCTCAAGACAGGAGTTTCAGTCATGGCCTTCTTCAAGGTATTGAAAGCAAGTGAGGCTTCAGTGTTCCAATGAAAGGCATCCTTACACAAAAGATCAGTAAGTGGCTTGGCAATTAAGGCATACCCCTTAATGAACCTTCTGTAATAGCCAGTAAGGCCTAAAAAACCTCTCAACTGTTTGATGTTTGTAGGTGTTGGCCATGATTGCATTGCTTCAATTTTCTGAGGGTCAGTACTCACCCCTGTTGCAGATACAATATGCCCCAAGTAGTCAATGGATGCCTGACAGAACTTGCATTTTGAGAGTTTGACAAAGAACTTATTGGCCTGCAGACAAGAGAACACTTGTTCCAGATGGTGTAGATGTAGATCTAGGGAGGAGCTGTAAATTAGGATATCATCAAAAAATACTATGACAGATCTCCTAAGGAATGGTGAGAAGATCTGATTCATGGCTGCTTGAAATGTAGATGGGGCATTAGATAGCCCAAAGGGCATGACAAGAAACTCAAAATGTCCCTCATGAGTGCGAATCGCAGTCATGTAAACATCCTTAGAGTGCATCCTTATTTGGTGATAGCCAGCTCTGAGGTCAAGTTTACTGAAGACTGTTGCTCCTCCAAGCTCATCCAGTAATTCATCAATGGTGGGGATGGGAAATTTGTCTTTAATAGTGGCAGCATTAAGGGCCCTATAATCAACACAAAATCTGAATGAACCATCCTTCTTTTTGACCAACAACACAGGGGGAGTATGGACTCTGACTGTGTCTGATGAAGCCTTGATCAAGCATCTCCCGCACCAATTTCTCCATGACATCCTTTTGAAAATGAGGATACCTGTAAGGGCGCACATTGATGGGTTTGGTACCTGGTTGTAAGTGAATTCTATGATCCACATTTCGGTGAGGTGGCAGTTTGTTTGGAATGCCAAATATATATTGGTAATTCTTCAGCAATTCAACAGCAGGTTGTGGGATGTCACTTGGAACTTCAAACTTGTCATTGTGGGGGTTGAGTATCTCCCCCTCTTGATGAGGGGAAATCTAATGCAATTCGAAGAATTCAGCAACCTCAGTACTTTGAATAAGACCCTGCAATTGATTGAAAGACACCACACGAGGGGCTGTAAGAGGTTCGCTGTGCAAACTGATTGTGCCACCTTGCCATTGAAATTCCATTGAAGATGCTGGATAGTCATGAACAACACGACCCAAGCTATGGAGCCATTGCCAACCCAAAACTATGTCAGGGCCTCCAATTAACAGGACATGTAGATCAATTTTGAAAGAGTGTCCCTGCATGGTGATAGATACCTGGGGACACAGGAGATTGCATAACAAAAAAGCACCACTGCCAATGTAAACCTTGAATGGTTTAATAGAGATGAACTGTAAACCCAATTTCTCAGCCAATTTCGGGTTGATGAAATTATGTGTCACACCGTTATCAATCAATACATGTACCCGATGACCAGACACAATTCCGCTAACTTGTAAGGAACGGAGGTCATGCTGACCAGCAAGTGTGTTGCATCGGGCGACATCATCAGTGATGGCCAATTCATCCAGAGTTTCACTGATATTTTTAGGGGGGGTGGTATCCTCAACATCGTCATCATCAGTCCCTAATAAGAGAAGGAACTTACTCTTGCATCTGTGGCCTGGTGCGTACTTCTGATCACAATTGTAGCATAAACCTCTGTTTCGTCTATCTTGAAGCTCCTCATTAGTTAGCCGTTTCACAGGTAGGTTAGGAGTTGGCAACAGGGGAGGTAAAGCATTTGCTCGAGTAGTACCAGACACTACCGGGGAGCCTTGTGTAGGAGAGTTGGGCTGTTGAATAGCAGGGCCAATAGATCTGGTGTGATTCACAGAAGGAGAGAAATGTTTAGTGAATACCTTCACGGGAGAACACTGGTCAGCAATAGAATCCTCCACACGAGCCTCATAAGCTCTAGCCAGGGCGAAGGTCTCTATTAAAGAGGACGGCCTGGTTAATAACATCTCGCGCCGGATGTTAGCTCGAAGACCACTGATAAAGAATGAGATCAATAAGGGCTCCGAGAGACCAGTCACCTTGTTCATCATGTCTTCAAAGCGAGATTGAAAATCAACAACAGACGAAGTCTGAGAGAGTTTAGACAAGGTTCCTTGGGGATCCTCGTAGATCGAGGCTCCAAAACGCTGCTGGAGATTCACCAGAAAACTTGGCCGAGTAGATAACATATTGTTAGATTTCATCCATTGAAACCAGGAAGATGCTTTACCTTCAAGATGAAATGAAACTATCCGAAGCCTCATCTCTGTTGGAGTGTTGTGAAAATTAAAAAAACTCCTCCGCACGAAATATCCAATTGCTGGGATCTGATCCATCGAACTTTGGAAGTTCCATCTTCATGGATCGAGGGAGAGATCCTAAATCAGACCCATCCCTGGAGTCCCCGAAGCGAGGGTGTGATGTCTCTGTGGCTGGAGATGGAGACATCTGAGATCTGAGCTCCTGGTAACGGGAGTCCATGGTGGACATGTAGAGCTCCAGAGCTCGGTGATGGGAGGCGGCCTGGTCATTGATCTTTGCGCTCAGCTCTGCGCTCAGCTCTGTGCGTAGCGCTTTCAGGGCATCCAAGATATCAGAAGAGGTCGCCATAGATAAACGATGAAAGCACCAAATTGATACGATCTTCTCGTATCGAGTCCTTTTCGAGCAAGGATGAGCTCCTAAGAAGAGAACCGAGGTTCGGGGGAGGAGAGGAATGAAGACGAAGAAGACCAGAGAAAGAGGAATTTCATTCAAAACATGGGATAATCCTTCAAGGAATTACATTACTGCTTTTATACTAAGCTGTAGCTAATAACAGACTGAATTAAAAGACAACCAATCAGCGGACGCCAGCTGGTCCCGCCATCAGGTTTCGTAGCTGAGTGCGAGAAGATTCGCCACGCGCCTTCCTGATATGCGCACGTTAGGCCCACGCGTCCTGCTGCCAGTCACGCGCCAATCACTGGGTGGTGTAATCGTTCAACCAAGTCGGTTGAGCGCGAGCGCGTCTGGGTCTCTCAGATACAGGGTTGGGTGCCACCGTGTCCGAATCTTCATTAGTGGGTAGCGGTTTTGGAACCACCAATGAATCTTCTCCACTTGGTTGCTGAGCCACCGTCTTCTCCGTCTGCACCTGTGAATCTTCAGAGAATAGGGAGAAGGGAAAGATCGTATCACAGATTCATGGAATATTCAGGCTTGCAAAGCTTGGAAATAATGATACTTATTCCTCACGTAGTGAAGCTAAAACAATATCATTGTATGCAAAGTTTCTCAAGTTATGGCCCTTGTCCTACAATGTTCAGGAAGAGACTCATGTATAACAGGAAATATCTCTCTTCCATTCATTTTTATAACTTCATAGTGGCAAAAGGATCAAATACACAATTGTGTGACAAATAATACTGGTTCTGAGGGGGCACTTCTGGCAATGAAAACTTTACAAAGAAGAGTTCCCATTTTCCACCTCTGCCATGTCTATGCTTTCGCCTCGAAGATGATCTGAATATGGTTCTTTAAATAGTTTCCATCTGGGTTTGAATAAATTGAGCTTCAAAACGGTCTCTATATATAGGAACGTTCCTAACTAGCCACTTCCATCAAGTTGCCCCTGAGATAGGAGATGTGCCATGTATTGCTGGAAAGAGGAAAAAAGTTGATGTCACAATTATGCCAAATAGATTGCTTCAAGAATGATGATTGAAGTCTTCTGAAAAGGCATTTCTTTAAATTAACCTTGCAGTACTCCACAGATTCAAAAAGCAAAAAAATAAACCAATCTACTCAACTAATGCTCAAAGAGCCAAGACATTGTGCTGGATTGTCACACAGGATTTACTTCAAAGCATATTACAAACAATCACAAGTTTTTGGAAAATTTAACCTGCAAAACCACCAAAAAATAAGAAAAGGATATATTGGTGTTCTACCAGAATATTGTGGCAGGTTTTGCCCTGAGCTGACCTGCGAAAATGCAGGACCCAGCAGGAGCTTTCTTATCATTGTCAGATGTGCGATGGACACTTTAGGTCATTAGAGTAGAAAAAATTGGAAAATTTAACTAATGAATTACACACATAATGACAACATTTTTTCTTTGGGATATCAATATTCTCAGATGAGCAAGAAGATAGTGATGACGTTTAAAATTACAGCAACATTTGGTAGACAAGAAGATGTAGCAACAAACAGAAACAAGATTTGCTGATGAAAACAAGGTGTAACTTATCTCGTTTGTTCCTTCTATGGCATTAACTATGTTCTTTTTTTCAAAAACTAAGATATGTCACCATGTTATCATATCCATCGTGTGTGCATGCACGCGCAAGGGGCTCATACCATTTCAATGCTCGTGTGCAAGCATACAGCATAGTCAAATTCCCCATCTGTTGAAACTCTTTACTCATCTATTAGTGTATAACTATTAGTAGGTTCCAAAATTAATTCACCTGTATGCTGATATTATGCTACTAGATGCCATGCTAATCAAACTCCTACTCAAAAGAAAAGCCATTCAACAACTTCCTTCATCCCTGCTTAGACATTGATCAGAGGTAACTATGTTTAAATGCTAAAAAGAGTTGTTTAGGATGATATTTGTACTCAACTCAGATATGATATGACAAGAATGACAAAGAGTACAAACTAACAACTATGTTTTCAAACTGTTTGTCTTTCCTCGGCTATAAAAAGGCAACAAATTAGGGTGAATAGACAATTAGAACAAGTATAAACTAATTGTTGAATGACATAAAATTTCAACTCACAGCATGGTAAGCATAAGGTGATTTTCCTTGGCGTTCAAAATGCTTTGCCATAATGGAGAACTCTATTGGTCCCCAATCCTCTTGTCCAAAACAGTTGCCAAGAGCAGCCTTGTACAGCTGCCAATAACAATAAAAAGATTTACTTCAAATTCCAGAAGAAGTGCATATGAGGAATCCAGTCTATTGAGTTGATAATTAATTTTTATTTGATAACACAGAGAAAAGCACTAAGTTCAATCAATCTAAACCATAACTTAAATTTCAAATATCAAATACCGCAAAATGTATTTGACTGTTTTTTCTTCATTGCAAATCATATTTAATTGGCACACAGAAACAAATAGTCTGGCACTCATTAAAACAAAAATTAAATTATTTTTTTTTTTTAAAAAGAACTCTATCAAGAATGTCATTAAAAGACAATCAAGAACACATCTTTCAAATAAAAAAGACAGACACTTGCAAGAATTAAGCCATATGAGCAGAACTGCACCAATTGAATCATCCAACTGGAAATAGTGAACCGTAAGTCAAAAACATCTACAACTAATCAGTATAATTATAACCATTCAAGTACATTTCATCCAATCCCAACCTCTGTAAAACAATGAAGAAATAACTGAATCAAATGATGTCAAGATGAAAAGATAGAATTACACCTCCACAACACGACTTTACAATAACAATAGCAATGAATGCCTTAGTTGATGAATATGCATTACATACACCACAATTAACAGATGACATCAACGATATCCATGCAAGAAAACAAATATATCAATGAGAGATTAATCCACCAACAAAAGAAAGGTTTTTCCGTAGTACCTTAGCTGTGTCAGTGAGAAGCTCGATGCCAGCAGGGTAAGCGGCATAGTACTGGTCGGCCCTCGACATGCCGGCCCTAGTCCTGAAATTCCATAAACAAAGACGAAGAGGGAAGTGAGAGGGTGCTCATTGATGGCCCTTGAAGTGAGAGAGAGCCTGAGAAAGAGAGAGAAGGAGAGGGGAAGGAGTACGTGTTGCTGGTGTAGGCATAGCTGATGAGGGTGACGAAGCCATAGAAGCCGGCATAGGAAACCATCCTCCTGAACTTCTGGATCTTCAGGATCGCCTTCCATTGCTCGTAGAGCTCCATCAATGGAGGTAAAGACTTATCTAGATGACAATCGCTAAATATAAAATGATTTTTCAAGTATCGCCCATAACAGATCAGATGGCATGTTATAAAAGTCAAGAAGGCCGATCCTTCTTCTGGAATATTATAATTAAGGCAAAATAGTGACAAAGAAGATTATTCCAGAAGAGAACTCAAGCCCAAGTAAGATAAAAGTAAAGCTCTCAAAAGAAGAACAGTCTAAGGATATTTTCTATGTTAGCCACAATCAGGAAGGATGGGACTAAAAATCAACTAAAAACTTCCATCTTCAGGAACAAAAAAGAAGAGCTCACATTTTTAGTGCAATAAATATATATTGATAAAGAGAACACACAAATGCCTGAATTGAAACATCATCTTCTCTAGCACCAATCAATCAGACTAAATGAGCTAAATAATGCACCAAATTACATAAAAATCTAATCTTTAAAACAATAAAGTTCAATCAAGATCTCCAACCTAAGAAATCGTGCATCAGGCACAAATTAAGCAAAAAAAAACAAAAAACAAAAAAACAAAAAAAACAAAAAACAAAAACAACAAAAACAACAAAACAAAACAAAACAAAACAAAATTGGAAATGTTAACATTAAATGACACTGAAGTATTTGCCTAAATTTGCAGAAGCAAAAAATGCCACATAAAAAGCCATAATCTCATCATTGAAATCCAATGCATAAGTATGTAAGCAGTAATCAAACATGTAGATCTACCATTCGGAACTTGTCAAGCAGGAAGTTCATCTTTTTAGCTCTAAAACACAAACTTCAAACTTAACAAACAACTTGCAAAATGGCCTTTATTACCAAATTTCTTGAAAACCAATTGTCAAACTACTAAAACACACATCATAAGAAAAAAAAAGAATTAAATCCATTAAGGCTCAGAGCTAGATTATTACCTAAGGGTTTCGTTCCGCGAGCTGGAACGTCGTAGAGCAGCGCAGAGAAATCTAAAGGGAAAAAGTTGGCTCTTTTAGCGAGTTCCATTGATTAGATGACATTAAAACCCAGCGCTTGCTTCAGCTCTTGGAGGAAGAAGCTCACCTGGATTTCGGCGCAGAAGAGGAGGCCAATGAAGCTGGTCGTTCGGCGAGCAGACAACCGAAGAAGAGAAGGGCCCGCACGGCGCGGTGGCGCAAGCGAACCCTAGGACATGGGCGGCTAGATTAGGAGTCAGGTTTTTCGTTGGAGAATTTCCGTATAAACCCCTACCTCATAATTATTTATGAAAACACCCCCTCTTTATCAATTTTATATTTTAAGAAATTAATTTGCAAGAAATATGGTTTAAGTTGTTTTATAGTTTCTCATAGTTTTGTCAAGGTTGTCAGACCCGGCCCGGGGAATTGACCCGGCCAAGCCCAGGGTCAGGGGTCAAGGGTTAAGGGTTCAACCGGGGTCAATAATAAAATATTAAAAAATAATTAATAATAATGAAATATGATATAAAACAAAATTATAATAATAAAAAATATGATTGATTAACTAAATTTAATATTTATATTTAGTCCATGCTTAAAACAACACATACTAAACAAAACAAATAAATCAAAAATATTAAAATACACAATTAAAATATAATCATAGTTACTAAGTATACAAATACGACTTGTTTTGAAAAGTATTTGTAAGAACCACTCTGGAAATTTTGGTAAAATTTGAAATTTTATTTTTTTTCCATTCATCGCTCATTTTGTTCGGTTTAGTATTTTTTCTCTTTGTTGGATTAATACTATTTTCGGGGTTATGTTTTGACTCGTGATAGTCTATTGAAAATTTTCGGGAATGTTTGGAGTTATATGTTAAGATTTTATATTATTGGGGCTGAAATATAAAATGGCCGGGATTTTCATGTGGGAGTTTTGGATATAAGAATTCTTTAGGGACTCCATGGTAATAATTGGATAAGAAAAGGATTAAAGTGTAAATTCTATTTTCAATTAGGTACCTCGTCCATTGTTGGTCCTGAGTGCTTGATCATGAGTGCTTTTGGGCATTCTTGACTTTGAGATGGGCTATCTTTTCATATGTTTTGTAATATCAAGAGTAAAAATAAATAGGGAAATGATATATATATATATATATATATATATATATATATATATATAATAAATAAACCAAATGAGGATTTTGTTTATGAATCTTCTCCTTGAAGCTTCTAGAACACTTGATTATTTAGTTATTAAGACTTACCATTCTCCTTTTTCTCTGCTTCTTTAGCTTTTGAAGAGACAACCCTCACCATTAATTCCACAGGAGTTATTAAACTATTTAATAACTAACCATTCTTTTATCTCATTCCTGTTCTCTCTCTCTTTTCTTGATTCATTGAGATACATTTAATTTTAGTTTCTCAGTTGAAATGAAAAGGGGAAAAGGAAGCATGGCCCTCCTTTGACCGTAGGAGGAGGTAACTAAGGAATTGTTGACTAATTCTTGATTTTAAGATGAAGAGGTCTTTAGAAACAACAGTGCTTAAACATGAAGAGACTCCAAGGAATGAACTAAAAAATCCTACTCCTTGGTTGATCCCATAGAGCTGCAGCTACTGACCATCAAGCCTCCCAACCATAGCTGGTGATCTTCATCTTCTTAAATGGTGACAGTCTGAGACAAACTTCTCCTCTCGGTGAGTTAAACAAAACCCTAATTGAATCTTAATGCTTGATGCTTGATTTTTACTCCTCTAATGGAGATAGGAAGAAGCTGAAAGGTGTGAGTGTTTTGTGAAAGCTGGGGTATAATAATTTGCACTATCCTTCTTGTCTTCTCTTAGCCTTTGACAGGAAGAGCAACTACAACCTGTGCATACATTCATAATTGCATAGAAATTGCATTCTTTTGAGCTTTTGCCACCCTTAGACTTGAACACACAGAGTAGAGTAACTGAAAGAAATCCCAGGATTTGCTGTGAAGATGGTAAGAGATTTGATGGGTTTAAGTGGAACTGCTTATTGGGTTTGGTTTTACTGATGAGACATTGTGTATTGCAAACTTACCAACGAGTTACTTGCTAGTGTATAGGATCATTGCCAACTTATGAAGTGTCCTTCAAAGATGGTTGAAGGGCAACTAGAGTGAAAGTGAATGAGTTACCTAAAATGTGCTTTTTGAGCCATACATTTTGTTAGGTTCTTTGTATGAAATATTCATGTATGCCTCTTGAGGACATGAACAACCAACAAAACAAACCTCAGAAATTTCAGATTTCTAAATTTGTCCTCTTTGATCATCAAGGAGCTATCTGTATATTTGGAATGTATAGAGAGCTAATCTCTGCTACGCAGATGGATTTTCATACTAAATAGTGTGAATTGGAACTATTAATTATTGTTATGATGACCTCATACAACATCTTCCATGTTGGTTAGTCTGTTGGTGGATTCATGCTTACATTATGGGTTGTGACCATTCAGAGATTATAAGGCCTGATGATTGTATTGGTGTATAGATCAAGTTGGATTTGAAATTGATGGTTAGAATTTCATGAAGTATTATCTCCTACTGTCCAGGTCCTCGATACAATTTGGATTAACTATCATGAGTGGAACTACAAGGTTTATATGATTTTTATTAGGAAACCTTGTACCTGTCCAACAGAAATATCCTTACATATTTGTAGCAACTTAGATTCCAAAATCTAGTTATAATTATGACTGCAGTTTCCGTGTGTTCAATGACATAGGTGGCGGTAATAGATGATAGAATGCTTAAGTAGGAAAAGAGCATGTTAGGAGCTAAAGATTTACCTATTACTAGCTGTCAGGATGCCAATGTCATTTTGGGGCGTTGTTACTCTCTTTGATCGGGGATTATGATACACCATTAGAAGGGAAGAGATCTTTCCAATGGACATTAGATCAAAGAAATCTAACTTATGCATTGAAAGATATAAACAATTCTTTCTCCTTGCCTCAACATGATTAGAATTCGTAGTAATAGGAATAGTAATTTCGGTATTTTTCCAAATGAGTCGAATTTGATTCGATCATCCGATAGTTCGAGATATTTAAACTAATAAAAAAAAAATGGTGCTGACAGGGTGTCGAGAGAGCCCTGATCTATCGGTTATAAATTAAAAAGTCGACATTTCGGTAATCTCACGATTGGGGTAATTAAATGCATGTAATGCATTCAGATTGTTATGAAATGTTGTATGATGAACATTTACCATGTTTAGGACGTGGTGAGACGGTCTAGGACCAGACGGGGAGGATCGGGCTCGAGTAGGCCCAAGAGCGAAAAAGGTAGGATGTCGCACGGGTACTGTGAGTATTTCTAACTCATAGTATTCTCTTGATTCTTGTTGTTGCTGTGCTAAATGGATGTTGGAGTCCATCTTTTGATACATGCTCTGCATTGACATGTTATGCTTCTTGCATTTGTTTGAGCTTGTATCTTTTGATATGATTCGCTTTGAGGAGTACCCCTTGACATCCTTCTTGTGTTGTTGTGGGATGGCGGAGGTGGTACTCCATGGCATATGGCCGGTGGGAGTGATACTCCATGGCATAATGGAGTACCCTCAGCATCCCTTGCACCTGGGATAGTGAGGGGGTGGTACCCATAGCGGTCTGTCGATATTCTATTCCTTGCATTAAATATTCTCTCTCCTTCTACCCTCTTTTTGATTTTGTACTTATTTATTTCCTCGAGAGTTCAATACATATTGAGATGGGTTTCCTCTATGTATCGGTTTTATATCCTCGAGGAGATTGTTGCTTTCATGTTTTTCAAATGCGATTTAAGTAGAGTTTACTCCTTAGATACGTATTGGCTTCCAATCTCGATGAGATCTACGATCGTATATTCAAGATGTTGCTACCTTGGATATATATGTATACACGTTGTTAGGTATTAGTACTTATCAATCTCTTTACTTTCGTGCATGATACATTGACGGAGACCGCAGTAGTGTATAATATCGTAGCGCCAAATGCAGCGAGGGCGTATAATATCGACCCTGGCGCTTGAATTGCTCCAGGATGGAGACCACGGCGAGAGGTGTATAATATCAGCCACTTGGCTCGGTCGAGAGCGGCATTTTGACCATGTGCACATGTATGCTATATGAGCGTAGCCTCTTGGGCTTAGGTCAAGACGATACCGATGGTGTTAGATGTCAGACATCTTAGTATCACATATGCCGAGGTTGAGTACATACGTGATTTATCCACTTTTCCTTAAATTTGTTACTTACTTGTGATGTTATTATTGCATATTTGTACTTCTTTTATTTCTATTCTTTCCTAGTGGCTTTCGCCACCTTTATTGATTTATTCGGCGATCCTGGGCTTCTTCTTTGGCTCATGCACTTGATGGATGTTTTGGTGACAATGAGGGAGTAGGGTCGGGACTAGATGAGGACCTTGCGAGTAGCTAGGAGCCGGAATTCGAGGAGAGCTTAAGCGGATCAACCTAGCATGGGGGTATGTTGAGTGAGGTTTGTAGCCTCTATTCCTTTAAATTGAGAGTTGTCATTCGGGACTCGCTAGGGTTTTATAAAACCTTATATATATTTCTTCCAATGATTTATATTTAAACTCCCATTTAATTATTCAGCTTATGTTTACTTAGCCTTGCGTGCTTAGGTGACCCTATAAGCACTTGGCGTTATGTCTTGTAGAGGTCCGGATCCCTAGGGTTGAGCGTGGCGATATTAGTTTCAAATATTCAAAGACTTGGAAGTATTTAGTCCCACATTGCTTATGGATAAAACTTTCACTCTCTTTAAATAATAGTTTCATTCTACCAATTAATAGACCTTGTTGGTGAAAAGGCTCTTTTATGTGCGCACGGTTTTTGTTTATTAATTTCTTTTTGTTTTTCACTTCCATATAAAAAAAAAATCCCCTGGGCCCGGTTCACTCTGTAGGCGGCCCAGTCAGGCCCAACCTCGCCTGGTCTTGGTGGCGTAGGGTCTCAACACCCCCGGTTTTGGGGTCCTACCCTACCGCCCACCCGGTTCCCTGTTTTCGGGTTGAGCCGGGTGGGTCCCACAAATAGTGAGTTTTGTATGGTATGACTTTCTTGTTTGTTTTCATTTCCATTTAGATGGTATAGTTTTTTATGATTTTTTTTATGATTTCTATGGTTTAAAAACTGTCTTTTTTGTTAGATTTTTCAAACCACTGATTTGGTGGTTTCGCTTGGTTTTAATTTTTTTCTATAAAAAATATCTTTACTAAGTTACTTCAATCCCCTCTTCTCCTTAGCAAAATAAAAAAAAAGTCATTACTTCAATCCCCTATTCTCCCCAATATAATCTTCACAAAGAAAAGCCGATTAAGAAAATGATTTGTCTGTCTTTTGTTAATTCTGTATATTAATTTTAAATTAATTGGTAATAATTTGAAGTATATTTTGTAATATTTTAATAATAATTTTTTATATTTAATTGAATTTAATTTTTTGATCTTAAATCATTGAATTTAATAGGGTTTTTGTAGGTGTATCTTTGAATAATTTTGAAATTGCATATTTACTCTTAAATAAAACATAATTGCATACATACCACTGAATAATAGGTCTAATTATGTATGTATCCCTGGTGTTAAAATCAGATGAAAAACTATCAGTTAACAAATGGTAGACATGCGAAATGACCATTATATCATTTGCATATATACTCATGAAAAGTTTGTTTGACTGTAAATTTATAAATACCCATTTTAGAAATATAAAATTTAAAATAGTTAAAATATATAAAGGGATATTTTAGAAATTTTTCAACCCTTAATTGAAGTTGTAACCGTGGTTAAATCATCTAATTAACCTCGGTCATCAGAACCTAACAACAGCGGCATATCCACAATTCAACATGTTGTTCAGAGGTATACAAGTAATTATGATTTTTCGGGGGTAAATGAGGATAACCAATTTTTCCAATTTAACGTGATTTCATATTAATTTGTATTTAAGGGTATTCTGGTCATTTTATTATTTCTGTAACCATACCATACCATCAAAACAAACACAAACAACTAATTAACCATACCATGGTAGCCAGAACCGGACCGGCCCGGCCGGTTCAACCGGTTCAACCGGGAACCGGCCATGTGGCCGGTCCGGTATAACCCCCAAAACCGGGTATATGTTAACCCGGCCTGGACCCGGGTGACCCGGCCGGTTCAACCGGGAACCGGTTGACCCGGCCGAGTCAACCGGGTCACAAGCAAGGGTTTTAATAATTTTTTTTTTATCTTCAATTCCCCCCCTTCTTTTCATCGTTTTGGTTTTACTTTTCCTGTTTTCCAGGTTTCCTGAGAGGCGAGAGTCCGCCGTCCGCGATTGAGCAGCCCTCGCGCCGCACCCTGCTCACCGAGTCACCCTCACTCACAGTCACAGCCTCTCAGCGCCTCAGGCCGCCGGCGTGCCGCTCGTCTCCATCGAGTTCATCCTCCATCGCCGCCTCAGCCCCTCTGCGACGCTCGTGAGTCGTCTCGTCTCCTCCCTGTCCCTGCAACCCTCTCAACCACGGCGGATCAGTTGTTCGTCGCCAGCTCGCCGGCCCGCAGCTCTTTGATTTTGAATCTTTGATATGGTTTGTTAATTTAATAATTTGTATAAACTATAAATTGTAGATTTGTATCATTGTATTATGTTGATATGTTGTGTTATTTATTTTTTTTATTGCATAAAACTTAATGGGTAAGAGATTTTTATGGTAATTTTGGTTCCAACTTCCAAGTTCCAACTTCAAGCCTTCAGGGGATGGGCAGCTGACGAAGGAGAACAAGAATTCAATAAATTAATTATTTAATTTAGTATATTTTTTCTAATGTGCTATTTAATTGAGATTTGAGACCTAAATTTCAGGGTAAGAGATTTTTATGGTAATTTTCTAATGTGCTATTATAATTATATTTTATATCATGTTTGTTAATTAATAATTATTAATAATTATTTTTATTATTTTATTATTGACCCCGGTTCAACCCCGGTTGAACCCTTGACCCCTGACCCTTGGGCTTGGCCGGGTCAATGCCCCGGGCCGGGTCTGACAACCTTGAACCATACCGTACCATACCATCATTTGAAATAAGCAAAACAGGAATTACAATACGTACCATATTATGTCATACCATACCATACATTACTAAACCATACCAACCAATCATCCAAACATGACCTACGGGGCCATTTGGTGCTTTAGAGAAGTCTTTCCCTATAAAGTCTTTTTCTTGTAATTGCTTTCCTTGTAAAATAACAATACACTATTTGTTACGTCCAATCAGTGGCGAAACCAGAAGCAAAATTACAGGGGCGGCTCAAGAGAATTGGAGGCCTAAAGCGAGATTTTAAAATGAGACCTTTAATTATTTAATATAAATTAAATTTTATTTATTTTTTTAACAACCACTTATATGAGATATTTTTTTAGTTATTTTATATATTAACATGATAACTCTTATGGGTTTTGATAGGAAAGTAATTCTATAACTACTCCAAAAAATAAAAATAAAAAATAAAAAATCTAAACAAACAAACAAAAATTTAAACAATAGATTAAAAATAGATTATTTTATAAAAAGAGATTTTTTTTTTTGGAAAATATATAAAAAAACTAATTACTACAAAAAATTATTTAAAATTTATTTTTCTTACTTTTTTATGAGAAGTTATTAATTAAATTTTTATAATTAATTTGTTATAATATTCATTTTTCAATTGATAATGTGGTTAATCCATTTAATATTTCTTGAGACATTCACTGATCGATGAGTATTGCAAACAAGAACTCAAAAGCAAAGATTAAAAGAGTAAAGATAAAAAAAAAATTAAAAACAATCTCAATTTATAATAGAGAGAATGACCGTTACTTACTACATTACAAACGGCTACATATTTAATAATTCTTGGGATTAGATTTTTAACAACTAGTAAGGTAGTTGGGAGAAGATATAAATTTAATTATGTATTAAACTAAAAAAAATTAAAACTTTAGTTTATTATCTTTTATTTTTAAAAGTTAGATGATAAAAGATATATAATTGACTAGATATTAAATTAAAAAAATATTAAATAACTGTAAATTTCAGGTTCAAATGTAGTAGGAGGTCTCCAATAGATATTAAATTAAAATTTTTAAATATTAATTTATCATACAAGTAATTATTATAACTACAATAATAAGCTTTTAAAAAAATTTAAGGTTTAAATTTTATACGAGGCCTCCAATAGATATTAAATTTTAAATTAAAATTTTTTAAATATCAATATATTATAATAATCTATTATTATAGTTATTATTATAAGAGGCTTTCAATAGATAAGCTTTTAAAAAAAATTTAAGGTTTAAATTTTATATGAGGCCTCCAATAGATATTAAAATTTAAATTAAATTTTTTTAAATATCAATATATTATAATAATCTATTATTATAGTTATTATTATAAGAGGCCTGCTTTTAAAAAATTTTAAGGTTTAAATTTTATATGAGGCCTCCAATAGATATTAAAATTTAAATTAAAATTTTTAAATATCAATATATTATAATAATCTATAATATTATTATAGTTATTATTATAAGATTTTTAAAAAAAAATCTTAAAAGATAACAAAATAAAATATGAGGCCTTCCAAATTTGGAGGCCTAAAGCGATCGTTTCACTCGCTTTACCCTTGAGCCGCCCCTGCAAAATTAAAAAGGTGTTGACTTCAACTTGAAAAAAATATATTAATTTAAACTTAAGATTACTTGTTTATGCTAATTTCTCTACTTAAAAAATAACAAGTTTCATTTTTTTTTTTGGTACAGGTCTAATTCCATCTATGTTTTATTGGAGGGATATCCGTAAAAAAACATAGAAATCACCAATGTTATCAAAACCGGACTGGACATTGAACTGTTCAAGGTCCCGGGTCACCAGTTCACCAGTTCAACTGCCGGATCAATTGGGTCAATATCAGGTCAATATAAATATTAATAATAAAAACTATTTTAAATTTTGTTTCTTTTAAAAAAAATTATTTAAATAGAATATTTTAATAATAAAATAATATAAAAACTGGAAATGATGAGAACTGGACAGGTTCCATGGCCGGTTCACCTGGTTGGACCGTCGGTCCGATTCTTGATAACACTGAAAATAAAAATTAAAAAAAATTATGATATTAAAATTAAATTTAAATAATAAAATAAATCAATGAGGTACAAGGTGAAAAGGAAAAAATTATTGGGATTATATGACCAAAATTTAAATTTTATAAGTCAAATCAGTGATTGCTAGGATTTGAACCCATGTCTACAAGGGCACAATATAATTCTAACCACCAGACTATACTAACATTTTCTTATGGATTGCGGTAATAATTTGATATACTTATAATAGTAATTTCATGGAGGTAGAGGCCCTCTCCCTTCGCCTTTGCGTTCAATGTAAATTGTAATTAAAATACATATAAAGTTAATTCCTCTATTTGGTGTTAATAAGCTTTCTATACAAAGTAATGTTTATTCTTAATTTTACCCTTGATTACTCTAACTAATAAAATTGGGTTTTATCTAACTTAAAATGTTTAATTTTCTAAATATATCTCCATTTATTAATTGCTCTTTAATAGGAATTTTGAGTTAATGTTTCTCACGAAGAAAAAGAATAAAGTTCAGGGTTCTCAAAAGAAAGAAAAGACAATGGATGTGATTTTTATTTTATAAATAAATTGAATTAGAATTTTATATCTCCTATATTTTCCCGGCCACGGCCACCATGTAATCCTTCTTCCCCACGCACCATATAATTCTCTTTTGATGAGTTTTTCCAAGATACGGAAAAGATGTCGGCCACCATGTAATCCTTCTTCCCCACACACAATATAATTCTCTTTTGATGAGTTTTTCCAAGATACGGAAAAGATGTCAAGACACGCAGAAGATCTTCCTATATC
Source organism: Dioscorea zingiberensis (assembly GCA_026586065.1). Classification (NCBI taxonomy): domain Eukaryota; kingdom Viridiplantae; phylum Streptophyta; class Magnoliopsida; order Dioscoreales; family Dioscoreaceae; genus Dioscorea; species Dioscorea zingiberensis. The sequence goes on along the minus strand of CM048822.1, from coordinate 9,475,922 downwards.
ATAAATTAAAGAGACAGTACCCGGTTATGAGTTTTTTCCACAAGAACTTTGATGGGATTGAGGCCATGTGTTCTCTGTTCTTGGTCATGGCAGTCCTGTCGGATAGATATATATATATGATAGGGTTAATTGAACTAAGACATAATTTTCCAAATGGTTTAAGAAAAAACTGAAACCCAAAATTGATATTAGAAAATTAAGTAATCAGCCACATTTTGCTTAATTAATAGCTTTTTTTTTAAAATTTTATTATTATATACATGTAAATGAATCCCAACAACAAAATGATTCTGCACAAAATCACTGGACATGTATATAGTAGTCCATGTGCATGGATGAGAATGTTCAAAATTTGATCCTCTCTCTTTCACAGGGCAAGGAAAAGATGCACGACAGTATGGAAATTCTATGCTGGCTTGGAATTATGGAATTATGGTCACATCCAGAAAACATGTCAAATCATGTAATAAGTGTATGGGCATTTTCTTCTCCTTTTGCATTTATAGACACTCAATTCTTATGGAAAATTCTTCGATAAAGAAGGATTGACTATAATTGGAGGACCAAGACATTTGCTACCCGCAGAAATTTCCTCAAGTAAATTATTATTATTTTTTTAAAAAATAAATCATACTTATTTAATATTATAAAGATCTAGTATTTCACATCTCAGTCATAAAAAAAAATAACAAAAAAAAACAAAACAAAACAAGAAAATACATCAAATAAAAAAACCGCTTTATGAGCAGAGGTGTTTTTAACTCAAGTCCTCTCTGGAGGTTTTGCCGTCCGTGCTAAGGGATTTTTATCTCAATCTAATTAGAAACTGAGAGATAAAATTTATTTTAGAGGAGAAAAATACAGGAGTTAATGGCTCGACAAAGAATGCTAGAAGAAGTGGAGTGTGCACATTCTATGAAGATGCCAATCTAGCTTAGAGATTATATTTATGTTTTCCAAAGAGCTTGTATTAATTAGTTAGTCTAACTAAGATTCTCATTACACAAAAAGAAAAGTGTTAGGGGGGAATGGCTCTTGCTACTTTTGTGATTCAAAGTGACAATCATCATTAATTCTCTACTAAATATTAATTATAGACTTTTCAAATGCAACATTAACATTTATATTTTCTTTTTAATATATTAATAAAACTAACAAGACATCTCAGATCATTTTTACTAAGTATTACTTACATGGATTCTCTCTCTTCCCTTCCACCATCCCACTCTTACTTTACACTGTCCTATTCATTTCCAATTTTCATGGTATATCTAATGACTTATGTTTGTCATTTATTTATTTTGATAAGATGGATAAATCACATTCATTTATTTAAGTAAAAGCCAGTACAAGAGTAAATAGATCTATATTAGATCCAATACAAGAGTAGAGAAGAAAACAGGTAAGCCCTCTTTCGTCAATCATATCTCCCATGTTGTGGCATGCCCTTCCCGACTGCATTTCTTATGCATGTATCTCCCTTTTCCAAATAGAATCCTTGTGCCTGAGTATCGTCAAAGTCCTCTCCCAGTGATTGATGGATCCTTTCGCATGAACTCCAAGCTCCGTTTCTTATGATCAGCTTTGGCTTCTTGGAGGCTTGGGCTGCATCAAACCAAGAGAGGGTCAGAAAATCGATATCGGGAATTGTTTCGTGAAAACGCGTTGTTTGTCATGAAAACATCGTCAGCTTCTTTCTAACTACACACTCCATATAATGGCCATAGTGATGAGATTCCACCCTTTCCTTGACTCTATAGGCAGCTGCTTAGCAATTGTGCTATGACCCCATAGATCTTTTATCGTTTGGGGACCGGTGCCTACGTGGAAGAGAGTTAGGTGAAATGTCGCCATACTTTTGAAGTATAGAAACATTGTATAAGGAGATGTTCTGCTGTTTCATATGCCTCGTCATATAAATAGCATGTGGTATAAGTTCCGATCCAATCCCTATTCCTCAAATTATCTAGGGTGAGAATCTTGTTATAATTAGCTAGTCAAGCAAATAATTTGACCTTAATGGGGCATGACTGTTTTCAGAAGCCCATGGTTAGTGTTGGTTTGGCACCCACATCCATTAGAAATTGATATAGGGATTTGACGGAGAAGGAGCCAGATGTTGTGAGTTTCCAACTTCTCATGTCCTCTCCGTCTGGCGCCTGGTTCCTCACTGATGACCCGGATCAATTCCTCGAGCTCTGATGTGCCCACTGCTTATAAGGGGCCCTCCAATATCAGAGAATCGCCTCGCAATAGTGTTTGCCTAGCTTCCCATATCGTGTTTACCAGTTTTGTATCACACCTTATAGTATTGGGAACTTTAGGTAAGGTGGCTGGCCGTCGACCCAGTTAATGAGCCAAAGGAAGGTGGTGTTTCCCCTTCTCAGCTTTGTGGTGATATTATGCATTAGGGCATCGCTGTGCTGCGAAATCCCTTTTCAGAAATGAGAAGTTGTAGCCGACGCTTTCCTGAAAAGGTTTGGTCCTCCATGTTTGAAATATGAATGTTTTAGTATAGGGTAGAATATCTCGGCCTTCCCTGAAAGTAGCCTCCACCACCATTTCCCAAGCAGTGCCAAATTAAAGTTCCTTAAGTTGAGAATTCCCCAACCCCCAACCTCTTTTGGTCAGCAAATTCTTTCCTAGTCCACAAAAATTTAGGACCCACGTTGACAACCGGTATATAAAGAGCCAATGCATAGGGATGACAGATATGACGGAATTGAATAGGATGATTCTCCCCTAGTGATAGTAACCTTCCTTTCCAAGAGGCTATATATATGGCTTACGATTTTATCAATGAGCACCCTACAATCCTTCCTGCTCAGCTTGGTGCTCGACAGTGGAAGACCCAGGTAGCTTATTGGTAGGTGTCCTACCTTACAACCTGTGATGGTCCCTAGTTCTTGTGGGGTGTGTGTGATTGCTCTGATGGGAATAACGAGGCTCTTGTGGTAATTTATTTGCAGTCCTAATAGCCCTTCACATAAGTAAAAAATCAACTTCAAGGCTTTGAAGTGATTGGTGTCTATGATGCATAATATCAATAGATCGTCCATATACTGCAGTGACAAGATTTCCTCGCTGCCTCAATGGATGCCCTTAATAATGTTTGCTCTTGTAGCATTAGCTAGCATTGTGCTGAGTACATCTGCCACCAAGAGAAAAAGCAGCGGTGACAGCATGTCTCCTTGTCTGAGCCCTTGCTGATATCTCACATAGCCTATATGAGTACCGTTAATAAGGAGCTTAGCCTTTGAAGAGTAGAGAATCAATTTGATCCAACCAATCTACCTCGACCCGAAACATCGTGCCCGAAGAATATCTACTAAGAACTCCCAGTCCACCATATCGAATGCCTTCTCAAAATCAATTTTTAATAAGGCCTTATTCTTATGACTTTTCTTTATCCCGAAGATCAGCTCCTCCACCGCCACAATATTATCATGAATACAACGTCCTTTGATAAACATTGTCAGTGTGTTATCTATCAATTTGTCCATGAAATGTTTGAGTCTATTTGCTAAGACTTTGGTGACTATCTTCATGGAACAATTTAATAAGTTGATCGATCTGTAATTCGAGGTGGTTATTGGTGTTGCTCGTTTTGGAATAAGGCAGATATGTGCCCAGTTGATCCTTTCAAGATTGGCGTTTCCTTGGTGTAATTCCATAAAAATTTGCATAATATCCTTCTTCATGAAGGGCCAACCTTGTTGATAAAAGGCCATTGGTAGCTCGTCTGGTCCTGGGGCTTTATCAGGGCATAGGTCCTTGACAGTTTCTTAGATCTCTCCTCTGTTGTAAATGGGTTTTCCAGAATTGTCAGGTCCACACTCTCTTTATGAGATCAGAAGAGTCTCCCCTAATCTGTGGTGTATCTGAATTTCTCTTCACATTTATTTTATAACACGGTTAATAAAAAAATAGGAACAATGAATATGTGAATACCAAATGTTGTAAATTAATTAAGAACATTCCTCGTATATCATATAAACAAAAGAAATTAAGTTGGCATATAAATATCAGAAAAAAAAAAAGATATTTGTTTTCTTGGACCTAACAATATTTTGGTTGGCATATAAAAATAGAGCAGGGGATGACTCCCAAGCAGGGGCGGCTCAAGGGTAAAGCCGGTGAAGCGACCGCTTTAGGCCCCCAAATTTTAAAGGCCTCATATTTTTTATCCTCTAAGATTTTTTATTTTTTTTTGAAATCTAATTATCATAGCTATAATAATAGATTATTATAATAAATTGATATTTAAAAATTTTAATATATATTGAAGGCCTCATACAAAGTTTAAACCTTAAAATTTTTTAAAAACTTATCATTGAAGTTATAATAATTATTTGTATGATAAATTAATATTTAAAATTTTTAATTTAATATCTATTGGAGCCTCTTACTACATTTGAACCTGAAATTTTTTAAAACTTTATCATGCTAATAATGATAATTATTTGTTATAATATATGGATATTTAAATTTTTTAATTTAATATTTAATCAATTATATATGTTTTATCAACTAACTTTTTAAAATAAAAGATAATAAACAAAAGTTTTAACTAAAACTAATCCTAAGCATTATTAATTACGTAGACGTTGGTAAATTGGTAAGTAAGGATCATTTTCTCTATTAAAAATCAAGATTGTTTTAAAAAAATTTATATCTTTATTTTTTTTTCAATCTTTGCTTTTGAGTTCTTGTTTGCAATACTTTAACATTTTCTACTGTTTTAACCTTTGTTTGTTATTTTAACTTATATTTTATAAATATATTTTGCTTAATTTATAAATTTTTCATTAAATTTTTTTCTGTTTTTATAAAATAACCTATTATCTTTCTATTGTTTAAATTTTTTAAGTGGATATAAAGTTACTTCCCCATCAAAACCCGAGTTATCATGTTTCATGTTATTATATAAAATAGTTTAAAAAAAAATATCGTATTAGTGTTTGTTAAAAAAATTATTAAAATTTATTTGTTATTAAATAATTAAAAACCTCATTTTCAAATTTTGCTTTAGGCGTACAACTCTATTGAGCCGCCCACTGCTCCCAAGTCATGAAAAGGATGGGCTAAGACGTGCACAACAAGATAACTATCATTGACAAGTGTTTTTCACAAAATGAGGTGTTCTGTGACTCGTTCCAACTCCAATAAGATGTTGACTAGTATTATATATTAATCTAATTGAAACTTATTTCATGTACAATGAAAAGAATCGAATGGCTCATCTTCTTCTTCTTCTCCATTATGACAATGCATTGAGCTCCCTCTTCTTTCTCCTCTTGCTCATCCAACATGCCAACTCTGCAACCCTACGCTTCGACACCATCAACTTTGACTGCAATGGCAGCAAATACACAGAGAACAGCACCTTCTCCACAAACCTCAAAACCCTCTTCTCCGACCTCAAAACCAAGTCCTCATCCTCCATCTCCATCAACCAAACCTCCGGTGAGGCCCCGGCCACCGCTTTCGGTCTCTACTTCTGCACCGGTGACCTCTCACCAGAAGACTGCCAAGACTGCATTGAGACATCCATTCAAGAAATAGCTTATAGTTGCCCGAATGATAAACAAGCAATCATACGGAATGACTACTGTGAGTTGCGTTACTCTGATACCAACTTCTTTGGAGTCCCAGACACCAATGGCTTCTCCATGAGCAATCCTAATGAGAACACCACCTCATCAAGACCAGTGGAAGTGGTCTCCCAGTTAGTGCAAGAGGCTCCACTGGTCCAACCTCTCATGTTCAAGACCCAAGCGTTGATAAATGAAAGCTTATATGCTCTTGCACAGTGTTCTTCAGACTTAACCAGCAAAGGATGTAGTCATTGCTTGACTACCATCTTGGCAAAAATCAAGGCTTGTTGCGTTGGTTCTAAGGGATGGAGATATTTGGCTCCTAGCTGTTGGATAAGGTATGAAGCCACTCCTTTTCTTCAGAATCTCAATGGAACTAGTACAGAGATCATTAAGAGCTATTGTCCGGGTAACAACTTCCCTTCAGTGAACGTGAATGCCACCTCAACAATAATGAATCTTTTGTCAATCTTAACCGAAAAAGCTCCAGCAATGGAGGGATTCTACAACACTAGCATAGAGGACGGCATAAACAAGCTCTATGGCTTAGCATTGTGCCGAGGGGATATACAAAACAAAGTGGATGATTGCAAGAGCTGCCTCAAGAATGCAAGTGCCAGCATAGTAGGAGACTGTCCAAACAAGACACAAGCAATTGAATGGTATGAGAAGTGTTTTGTTAGGTACTCAAGCCAGTTGTTCTTCGGTGTTGTGGATAATGGTATTGAGCCCTTCTGCGGTGTGCAAAAAATATCGGTTGATGCCGATAATGCCACCACAAAGCTAGCATTGAGACTTATCAATGAAGCACCTAATGATCAGATGTTTGTGAGAGCTGGAGAAGTGGTGATCAATACCTCATTGACAAGCTATGTTCTAGTGCAGTGCACTCGAGATCTTAGTAAGGAAGGATGCAGACAATGCTTGCAGACAGGGATGAATAGCATATCCAGTGCATGCAAGCTGACCAATGGGTGGCGCTATCTCTCTGGTAGCTGTACCTTGAGGTACGAGGTCAATCCTTTCTTTAATACGTCGTTGATATCAACTCAGTCTCCACCAGCGTCTCTTCAACCAAACACTCCTTCGGAGACAAATGATGGTGAGTGATCTCTGGTTTTCTTTTCTTCTCTCTTTCCAAGTTCTTTTGCTGTATGATATGATAAGGTCTAGTTTTGTTTGCATAAGCAGGAAGTGGTAATAAATCAAACAGTGTCAGTATTGCTGTCATTGTTGCCCCTGTTCTGGGAGTCATACTCTTGGGTTCTTCTATCTTCTATATGTGGTGGAGGTTGAGGCGCATAAATGGTATATATCTTTCTCAATTATCTTATTCTGATAGTTTCCTTGTTATATTCTGTTGGAGTTTGTATAGAAATAGAGAGAAAGATAATCCCACATCGAAAGATTGAAAGAAAAGTATATAGTTTATAAGTGTTAGTGGATGACTTAAGTAAAAGAACAATGGCAGAACTTTTAGTTAGATGGGAACTTTGGCTGGGGAACTTTGCACGAGAACTTTGACTTGGATGAGGCTTAATATATATATTTATATATTTATATGTCGAAGATGGGCCGGTCCTTGGGGCTCTTGGGGTCTCTTACGATTAAAAAGAATTCATTTTTATTTTTTAATTATTTTAATTGGTGAAAAGGTGTGTTAATACAACACAACCTTTCGGAAAAGACAACCTCTCGAGGAAGGACACATCCCTCTCCAAAGCGTGATCTTTTCTCGCAAAGGGTGTTTAAATGCCTATAAAAGCGAAGCCAAGTATCGGTTTGAGATATCATCTTATCTTGTTAACTTTTGGGTCTTTCCAATCCTTAAAGCCTCGCAATTTACGAGGAAATCCACCAAGTAAATTCGTAGGAAGAAAGAAAACCGAAGTCTTTAGGTTCTTGGCTACAGATTATTGAATCACGGTGGCAGACGCCAACGAACTACTGTGAGTAGGGCGAAATTTATAGGACATAGCATCATTATCTCAATCTCAAATCAAGTCAGTTTTATTGTTTACTTGTTTGCAAATTATATTAGTGTCTGTTTAATTTAGTATTGCTGTATACAAATTCCTGATTGTTTTCCAACATATTCTTAGTGTTATTTTATTTCTCTAATTTTTCAGAGAGAAAAAGAAAGCTACTGGATGAATACAGGCCACTGACTAGCAATGAACTGCCATTCATGGATCTTGCTACTATACAAGCAGCTACTGGTAACTTTGCTGATGAAAATAAACTGGGAGAAGGTGGATTCGGCCCTGTTTACAAAGTAAATTGCTCGCACCAATCATTTTTTTTTCAGTAATTAACAGCAATATGCAGTTTCTGAGAGGAGATTATCATGCCTGCATGCAGGGTGTCCTGAATAATGGAGCAGAGATTGCGGTTAAGAGACTTTCGACAAAATCTAAGCAAGGTGCCACTGAATTTGAAACTGAGGTGAAGTTGATTGCCAAACTGCAGCATAGAAATCTTGTGAGAATGCTTGGTTGGTGTGTTGAGAGAGAAGAGAAGCTACTCATCTATGAATATCTGCCAAACAAAAGTCTTGATGCTCTCCTATTTGGTGAGTTCCAAACCAAACAAAAGCATTATTAATCGATCATTATTTTTTTATTAAAATAAATCCATCATTAGTATATTGAAACATTAACAGATTGTTGAATCTTCAATTCTGTTGCCAGATCCTGAAAAGCGAGCACATTTGGATTGGAATACTCGGCTTCAAATCATCGGAGGAATAGCAAGAGGCCTTCTCTATCTTCATGAAGATTCACTGCTGAAAGTCATTCACAGAGACCTCAAAGCCAGTAATGTCTTATTAGACAACAAAATGACACCCAAGATATCAGATTTTGGCATGGCTAAGATATTTGGAGGAGATGAAAATGAAGCCAATACAAATAGAGTCGTCGGAACTTAGTAAGCAAAACTCATCTCTTATTTGTTATTAATTTGTTATACTACATGCTTCCACCATACTAACTCCATACTTGACAAATGGAGCAGTGGATACATGGCTCCAGAGTATGCAATGGCAGGCTTATTCTCCGCAAAGTCCGATGTTTTTAGCTTTGGAGTTCTCATGCTAGAAGTACTAACCGGAGAAAGGAATGGCCGAGCACACTTTGAAGAATATGGCGAGACTCTCATCAGAAATGTAAGTAAATATATTTATGTTAATTCACATCAATTACAAACAAAATATAATGAATGAGATCAAAACTCTGAATTGAATTGAAGTACAACAGATGTGGCATAAGTGGATTGAAGACAAGGCACTGGAGTTGATGGATCCTTTGCTTGGAAGTTCATATTCAATCAATGATGCAATGAAGCTGATCAAAGTAGCCTTGTTGTGTGTCCAGGAAAATACAGAAGAGAGGCCGACGATGTCTTTGGTTGTTCATATGTTTAGGAGTAGTGATCACACAGTGTTCCCAAATCCCAGCCAACCTCCCACATTCATCATGCAGAGAAAGAATCAGTCTGATGTCTCTTCACCAAGCTTGAATTCCCATCCAACTAGTGTTCATTCCATCAATGATGTGACCAATTCTGAACTCCTGCCAAGATAGATTGTTGGTGTTTTTCTTTTTTCACTGAGCTTAAATTTATGTTGGTTTTCTTTGAACATAGTTACTGTTTTATCTTTTTTTAATCCCTTCTTATTTTAGTAGAACCATACGTTCCATACGTTGACCTCTCCTTACGAGAGGGAGGATAGAGATAGTGACCTACTTTTGTTGTGAAAGTTGGTTGTTTATGCATTTCTTATATATAAAATATCAGGTTATTATCTTGTATATTTGTAACATGCTAAGCCCTTCTTTGTATAATTACAAGAAAATACATTAATATCATGTTATTATAAATAAACCACTATGTTTGTGAATGATTTTCCGTTCCTCACTATTTTTCTATTTTTCCTTGATAAACTTGTTGCTCTTTGCGCAACAAAATGTTGTAGTTGTACACTACATTGTTATGTTTAAAAGGTCCATAATATGAATTAAATAGTTTATCTGTAATATATTGTAAATGAGTTTTCTTTTCATATGCCTCTTTAAATCAACCTTTTTTGCATAACTCCCTAATTTCTTTATAATTACATATATTCAATCAATTAATGTAACTAAAAAATGTTATTTTGAATCAATTAACCCGATCAAAATAATCACATCAAGTCAACTTAAATTTAATCTAACTTAATTCAACGATTCTTACTTAAATTAGTTTAAAATGAATTAAAAAAAATCAGAATATAAAAATAAATAAATAATTAAATTAATAATAATAATAATAATAATAATAATAATAATAATAATAATAATAATAATAATAATAAAACTACCCATGATGGCAACTTTAGGTGGATGAAGTCTAAGTTCGCTAGAGAAGACGAAAGATGTAAAATCCAAGATTTTAATAGTAAAATAAAGGATTTAAAATTTCCCTAGGTTATTGCTTAATTAATTAAACTTTTCCTCTAAATTAATTAAAGTAATTTGCCACAAGGGCATTTTGGGAATAAGTTAAACCCGAGGGCATTTTGGTAAATGGACCCAAGGGAGATTTGGAAATATAGATAAAATTATTTATAATTTTATTTATTCTGATTGATGAAGGATTTAATTTAATTTGGAAATATATGATTTAATTAAATTGGGAAGCTTCTAAATAATCTTGTTAGAAACTTAGAAGGAAGGGGTGAGATATTTGATTAAATCTATTAAAGGTAATGCCCTAAGTTTAGTAAGGGTGGGATTTAATCAAAAAGAAATCGGATCAAAATTTAAATTCAAATGAATTTAAATTATAGGAATATTTAATTTTGAGTTTTATTTGGCTGCCAGGGACCTATTAGAAATTTTATAAGATTGCGAGGACTGGGAGATAAAAGTTGTTGTCTCTGGCAAGGGACCTGGATACAAAATGAAAAGGAACGAGGATTAAAAGGGAATTATGTTTCCTCTCACAGTCCAAGGACCCAGACACAATTTTGGAAAGTTGGGGGTCTTCTGTGCAAAAGGAACGGAGAAGTTGTATAAGAAGGGAACAAACGGCCAGGATCTGACGATCTGTGTTGATCCGATCACGAGGCACCTTTCAGCCGCTCGATTCGTTGAGCAGAAGTAAGGGTGCGCATATCCCTACCGTGCGCACACGATCTGAGCCGCAGGATCTTAAGTGGAAGCCAATCCCTACGGCCATCGTACTTCTTCTCCGAACCCAGCGCTACGCCAAAACATGCTGAAGGTCGCGAGCAAACCTGCACAGAAGGAAAGAGTAAAGATGGAATGTTTTCTTCCAATCAGCAGCCGCGAAAATGGAAGGGGCTCGTCGCGATCTTTAAATCACTGAGGTGGAATCTCGCGTGATGCCACTGTGAGGCCTATAAATGAAGGCGGCTAGGACCGAAGTCACTAAACACTGCGGCGCTCCTCTAGAAAACAAGTTGAGAGAAGGGAAGTAACGCGTGCCTTCGAACGGAACAGAGAAGAGGGAGTGAGGCTTCCCTCCGTCATTGCTCTTCCTGGCGGCACGGCTACACGGACAGAGGGAGTCAGGTGAGTCCTCAGCCTCTGTTCCTTGTTATTTGTGTCATGCATGCATTTAGTTGTGTTGGCAAACGTCGGGAGGAGTCACAGGACCCTCCGCCGACCTCCGTCAGGGAGAGGAACGTCGGAGGGGATGACGCCGCCGCCGCCCTGGGAGACAGTAGGAGGAGGAGGGGAGGCTCCCAGACCGGGCAGACCACGGAGGTGGTTCCCCAGGGACCCGCCACGGAACTTCATGCCATCGGCCACCGCCACTTGTATTTGGCACGCAGGGGCGGCGAAGAACCCTTACCCTTTACACTGGCAGAATGGTCAGTTTAGAGAGAAGTAGAAACAAAAAAAATAAAATAAAATAAATAATGATACTATTAATAATAATAATAGTTTAGTTAAATTAACAAAATATTAGATTTACTTAATTGCCAATTAATTAGTGATTATATTAATTAATTGGTTTAATTAATGGATAAATTAGTAGTTATGTGAGTGAATGATAGTTGGTATAATTAACTAATTACTAACTAAGGAAAATTTGCCTCATTGATTAATTAGTTTATGGAAAACTAATCAGGTAGCTAGCTAACACGAGATTCATCTAGTGGAGTAATTAATTATCTAGATAATTATCTAGATGAAAGGACTGCAACTAATTGGATAGTTGATTAAAGTTAATTAAATTAGTAGCTGGCTAATGGGATGATTAACTAACCATTTAGTTAATTGAATATCTTATTGAAAGAGAACCAATTAGTTAAATAGTAGAAAAAAAAAAAAAACCAATTATATTGGTTACCAAAGGGCTAACTGGGCTTGGGCTAACCTATTTTAAAAAAAAAGGGGAAAGAAGTATAGTTTTAATTAATTGACTGAACAAGTCATGTATAGGTTCGTTGACTTATCAAATAGGTATGCTTTGAATAATCAAGTTGTTGATCTAATAATGAGATTAGATTGAACTGAAAGACTTGATGAAACTTGGTTAATAAATATCAATTAATCAGTGAAGGTCCTGACTAACTATTTTTTAAACAAATGAATTAGTTAGTTAAAGATTGGCTAATGAGTAAACGACATGGGAATGTGAGGGAAGGCTCGCAAAGTAGAATTCAGGCTCGTTAGAGCATGCATTGTAGATGTAGTATTCATGGACATGCACGCTTATTGAGATAGCAATGTATTTGCTCGATTTTGACTTGGATGCTGTAGAGTTCCCGGTAGAGCACGAGGCTTTCGCGATTTTAGGTAAGTACTTACCTAGTACCTTTACTCTTTGATGGTATTCTTGACCTTGTTATTGCATGTGAGGCATGCCTTGTTCTTCCCTATAGGGATTTTATTTTATATGTCTTTGTTGTGGCGTATTGTTTTTCTTACATTGCTTCCATGAATTTTGTCAGAATTCCATATATAGCATGTTTGATTTGTTTTGGGGATGTTGGGATCCCTACTTGTATGCTATTCTTCGTCCGGATTAGTGGAGCGGGTGAGCTCCGATTTTGCGAAGGCGTTGGGGGACGGGGACACACGGCGTTCGGCGCTCCTAGCGGAGGGAGAGTGTTGCAAAGTTCGCTGTCCTTACCCGGTCGGTGGGGTGCGATCACCGACGCCGACATGAGAGCGGTGGGCGCTCTTGGAGCATACGACATCGATGCCGTAGCCATTGGATGGATTAGTTTTCTCCAAAGTTCGATGGTAATTAGACCGGGAGGCGATTGAAAGCTTCCATTGGAACTCTTAGCTAGGAGTCACAATCTTGTTATTTTATTGTGATAGACTCCTAGGTTTGTTTTGAGGCGGCCCAGCTCGCTTTGATATTCATGTCTTTTGATATCATATTTTCTGAACCCGCTAGAAGTACTTACGAGCTTTAGCATTCGGAAAGCTCATGCACTTGTTTTCTCCTGTTCTGAGATCCTGGAGGCTGAGGACACTGAGTACAGCGGAGCCGAAATGGGTGAAATGATTTCTGCAGAGGTCCGGCGGGACCTTGTACATCTTTGTTTTGAGTGAGATATTATGTTTTGTAGGTCCCCTTAGGGCCTGAGTATTTGTACACAACCTTGTTATTTATTTCAGCTAAACTCTGTTTTATTTTGAATAAATTAAGTTGTTATTTTGCATTATCTCGCTTACACACTTAGGCCTTGTATCCAGGGTGGGCCCGCCGTCTCTACTTCGGCTACGGCCCCAAGACATCGCTGCCCAGGTCCGGGATCGGCCTGGAGGCGTTACAAAAGAGGAAGTTAGGGAAGCCATAATAAACACATCCTTCTCAAAGGAAATTGGAGTGGATGGCGAGAGTTTAGTGACGGGTGGTGGAGTCGGTGTGACAGAATGACGAGCATCCCTAGGGGTAAGCAGGATCAAGAGGGAGAGGACATACTAAGGTTCTGGTGGGGCACAAGGGAACATTACGGAGCCCGCATAGGAAGGGCACTAGCTACGTAGAGGTGGTCGCCGGATGGAGTAGCGAGTCCAGAATAATAGAAACCCAACATGAGGACAGTCTCATAGAGACACCGATGGTCAACAGGGTATGTGGCTTTGTGGTTGAAGGTTGGATTGAAGAGGTAAACCACCCCCCGGCCCCTTGACCCCTCGATCCCCCAACCAGCAAAGGCACAAATTAAGCCTAGCTCGAGCATGAGGAAGTATCATTGAGAAGAAGATCCCTCTCGATTAAGGTGTCAGATGGGTCATACTGAGTCACAACCTGGGTCGAGCTTGTGTTAGGCCATCATCCACACGACCCGTGGGCAGGCACGACCTGCACGAGGTCAATCGTGCTGTGCCAGGCACGTTTTATGAATGATGCCGTTGCGGGCCATGCTTGGGTATGGCCAGTGATGACTTTTTTTTTAAAAAAAAAATGTTGTTAATGCCTTTTAAAAGCCCGAAAAGACATTTTTTTACCTCTTTTAACAACTATAAAATGACTATTTTTTACGGCATTTGTGTCTTTTGGGTAAATGGCATTTTTACTCTCCCCAACAACTATAAATGGCTAGTTTATAAGAGTATTTTGGGTATTAAAAATTTAAGAAAAAAATCTATAAATACCCCTAATTCTTCTTATTTTCCTCACACGAACAATTCAATCGCTTCTCAATTCTCTCATTCTATCTCCCAAGAATTCAAACAAATTTCTTAAAGAATTCAAACAATTTTCTTCAAGATCAAATTATTTTTACGTTTAAGCCTTCAAGTGATCAAGTCCTCATTCCTCAACTACATTTCAAGGATACCGACTAGGTATACAATTGTCAGCTTTCTTCAAATCTTCTATAAGCAATGGAGGTAAGTCTTAACTTGTATTTTTAATTGCATAATGGTAGGTTCTTCGAATTTTGTAAACGATAATTCTTATTTTTATCTTTTTCAAAACACTCTCTTGAGTGTTGATAAATCCAATGCTAGTAACAAGGGTAGACCATCTACTGGTGCCTGTGCCAAAACCAGTAATAGAAAGAGAATCTCGGGGGTTTGGGAATTTTTTTAACATTATTGAAATTGTAAATAAAGGTCCATGGGTTATTTGCAAAAAATGTAAAAAATATTTTGAGTTAAAGCCATTTTAGGTCTCTGGAAAGAGGCCGATGTTCATTTCTATCCTAAATGTCAAAAGTTGTTCAACACATTCCCTGTATTTTGAGTATTTTGTCACATTTGGTCCCTGACGTTGACGTGGCGCTGACGTGACATATGAATGAAATACATTGTATTTATTTGTTTTTTTTTTTATTTTACAAGTGGTCGTATTTTGATGACTTGGTGGGCCAACTGGACTGCTGACATGGCATGCCATGTGGCAAATTTTTTTAAATTTAATTTTATTAATTTTGTAATTATTTTATTTTATTTTATTTATTATTTTATTATTTTTATATTTATTTATTTTATTTTTTCAAAAAATAAAATAATAAAATAATAAAGTAAAAATAATTTAAAAATTGCCACATGGCATGCCACGTCAACAATCCAGCTGACTTGTCACGTCATCAAAATATGACCACCGGTAAAATAAAAAAAAAATAAATAGCATGTATTTCATTCGTATGCCATATCAATGCCACATCAGCGTTGGGGACCACATGTGACATAATACTCAAAATACAGGGATTGTATTGAACAACTTTTGGAATTTAGGATAGAAATGAACAATGGATCTTTTTCCAGGGACCAAAAATGGCTTTAACCCAAATATTTTTCATGTCAAACTATCAATAGCAGTATCGACCTTAAAAGACATGCTAACAAACATGTTTGGTCCCAACATGATCTTACTCAAACCCAAATAACTAATATTTATACTTCCCCTCATAGTGAATTTTATTTTTCTAATGAAAATGTAAGAACAATTATAGCTAAATTTATTATTCACGATGAACAACCTTTTAATCTTTTTTAAAATCCTAACTTTGAAAAAATAATTCATGATGTTTTTTATCCCCAATATAAAAAAGTTTCAAAAAAAATACTATGAGCTAGGAAAATAATATTTTTAATTTATAATGAATATAAGAAAAAAAAATCTTTGATTTATCTAATATTAAAATTTGTATTACTTCGGATATTTGGATCTCCAAATATCATGCAAGTTATATTTGTGTCACCAGACACTATATTGATAATAATTGGAATTTACAAAAATGTATTTTGAGTTTTAATGAATTAAAACATAAGTACACTAGTAGTGCCATTGCGGGGTGTATTATAAACACAATTTTTAATTATAAATTAAAAATTTATTTTTTTCTATTACTTTTGATTATGCTTCTTGTAATACTGATGCAATTGAACTTTTAAAAACCCATTTATACCTATATTTTCTTGAAGGTTATTTTATATTCAATGTGCATGATATTTTAAATTTATTTGTGCAAGATAATCTAAAAATAATTGAACCTCACATACAAAAAATTAGAAGTTGTATTTTATTTATTAGAAACTCATCAAATAGAAGACAAGAATCTAAAAGATTTTGTATTCAATATAGTAAAAAATATAAAAAATTTATTATTGATTTTGAACATAGGTGGGATTCCACTTGTGCCATGTTAGAAACATGTGTTTATAAATATAAGGACACTTTCACCATTTTTTGTAATAAACATTTTAGAAAAAAATCAAATTACCGAATTTGATTGGAAAGTAGAAAACATGATTATAGAATTTTTAGAATTTTTTTTACAATGCAACAATTTTTTTTTTTTTTGATATTTATTATCCTACTTTTACAACTATAATTCATTTGTATTTTATTGGTGATATTTTTGTTAAATATAGATATAATGAAAGTTTTGCTCATATTGTTGCTTTTATGGAAGAAAAATTTTAAAAATATTTTGGAATAATTGAACCAATTTATATTTTATCATACATGATAGATCCTAGAATTAAAATTGAAGTGTTTTTTTTTTTTTTTAATTCTAGACTCATATGATGAAAATATAGGTGTAGATCATAGTTCTATAAAATAGGAATATAAATCCATGTTTTTTTTGGAATGTATATTATTTATAATCAAATTTATGGTAATAGAAGAACAACCCCATCAAGTGATGTTGAAAATATTTTACAAGCAAAATGTAAAACTAAAACTCATTTATGATTAATAAAAATGATGAAAAAAATATAGTGGTTCTTCTTCTTCCTTCTCCTCTTCTACCTTTTTTTTGCATAAATTAAACAAATATTTAACAAATAATTTTAATGATTACCTCACTTCAAAGGAAATAAATAATTTAAATATGTTGTCATGGTGAAAAGCATAAGAGCATAATTATCTGGTGCTAAGGTGTTTTTTTTATTCTAGACTCATATGATGAAAATATAGGTGTAGATCATAGTTCTATAAAATAGGAATATAAATCCATGTTTTTTTTGAAATGTATATTATTTATAATCAAATTTATGGTAATAGAAGAACAAACCCATCAAGTGATGTTGAAAATATTTTATAAGCAAAATGTAAAACTAAAACTCATTTACAGTTAATAAAAATGATGAAAAAAATATATGATGGTTCTTCTTCTTCCTTCCCCTCTTCTACCTTTTCTTTGCATAAATTAAACAAATATTTAACAAATAATTTTAATGATTACCTCACTTCAAAGGAAATAAATAATTTAAATATTTTGTCATGGTGAAAAGCATAAGAGCATAATTATCTGGTGCTAACTGTCATGGCACATGATCTACTAACTCCACCAGTGTCCACAATAATATCAGAGGCTTGTTTTAGTACAGTGAACAGAATATTGGATGACAAAAGGAGTTGGGTTAACCAAGTTTCTTTGGAGATGTGTATATGCTTGAAAGATTGGTTGGATGCCGAAGATAGACTATAAGATCAAGGAGGACATGACACAAGTAACGACACTAGAGTAAACACAATAACAATTGAAAGATCGGATCGAGAATAAAGTTACTTGAAGATGAAGTCTTGAAACTTGAAGACTTTTTTTTGATAAACGTAGACAAACCACTAGAATACTGTAAAATCCAGAATTTTGTGGAATAAATATTTTCTAATTATTCTTTGATTAATTAGTTAATTAAAAAAATTTCCCCCAAATTTAGAATTAATTGATTTATGTATGTATAAATATATATATTGGAGGTTTAATTAAGATGGAATAAAGTAATGGTAAATGTGAAGCTTGGCTGCCATTAATGGATTCAAGCTTTGGCTGCCATTAACCAATTTGAAAGCTTTGAAATATATATATATATATATATATATATATATATATATATATATGGGCATGATATAGTGCAGTTGACCGCAAATGCCGTCGACCCGCTATGTGAGATGGCATATTGGGCCGAGTCTCGGGCCGCTTGGAGCCCGGCTCGATTGTATACTCACATAGCGGGCCTACCGCACTATATATATTATATATATATATATATACATACAATGGTGATAAGGTGAGGCCGGCTGCACTTGCAGTCGACCCACCTTATAATATTTACTGTGCAAGTAAGGTCGCCTCTCATTTGGCCACTTGCATAGTATTTTAAGGATTTTCAACCGTATGGATGAAAAGAAGATCAAAAAATAAGATAGCATGTTAATTTTCATACAATTTGGGAACTTGTAGGGTCTTCATCTTAACGGGTGAAAATTTATAAAAATCTTACCGGTTAAAAATTTCACCATTTAAGATGAAGACCCTACAAGTTCTCAAATTGTATGAAAATTGACATGCTAGCTTATTTTCCAATGTTCTTTCTATCTATATGGTTGGATTTCCTCAAAATACTGTGTAAGTGGGCCAAAACGAGACGACTGCATAGTATCATTCCCGTATATATATATATAGAGGGGTGGCTGTCATTAATGAAATTTGGAAGGTTTTTTTTTGGTTATGGATCGAAGTGCGTGGGGATTTCCTCTGACAGTTCTGATATAGCAAGTAGAATCGTATCCTATCAACGGAAATGAGAGATCGCCTTGATATCTCTGAGAGCCTCTATAAGATAGGATGATAATTACAAACCCTAGCACGTTCTTCTCTCACTGCCGCCACCATTGAGGGACAGAGAGAGACAGAGGAGTAGGAGAAAGGAGAAGCCCAACATCCCTGTGAACAAGATTGTCTTGCCGCCGCTTGCTACCAAAGCTTCTTCACAACGACGTCGTGGTGTCACTGTTTTTCGGTGAGTTCTCCTAACCTCTATCATATCTTTGCATGGATTTAGGTAGGTCTAGCTTGGTGTTTACCATCTTGGAAACCTTGGCAACCATCGTTAGGGAAGAGTAGTAGATAACTAGTCATACATGCATGGTGGACTGTATTTGTGAGAGCATGCAAGGGGTTTTCTTTAATGCTTGTTACTGTGAACTCATGAGTTGGCATGTTGATTAATGATAATGATAAATTGTGCATGCTTAAAGATTGATGGATGATGATAATATGAGTTTAGTATGAAGTTTAGATAAGAATATTTGTATATGCTATGATTTGTTGACTTGCATGCTTGAATAACAGAGATTGATTATGCAATTATGAGTTGTGATGCTGGGTTGGATTTGTTTGGAGAGGTGGTCAGTTCTGAATCAATTTGGAAATGGTTTGATAGACCAAGTCGGAAGGTTTAATAGTTTGAGTTAGGCTAGTCAAGTTGGAAGCAAAGAAGGGCCTACAAACTGGCTGTCCCCTTCGAGGGACATCTGGGCAACCCGTGATTATCTAATAGAGGCATATAATATACCGTTGGAAAGATGGGGAAGAGATATCTTTCTAACGAGTATTAAATCAACTTGATTGGGTTCCTGGATCAAAAGTTGTGAGCTGTTCTTTGGGATTGCGTAACAGATTCAGGAATTCTGCATTAATAATATTATTATTAATATTAATAGACCTTTTTATTTTGGTGATGGTACTAAGTTGTAGTTATCGTTACCAGATATTGATGTAAAGCACTGAGCCACGTCAGGAGGGACACTGGTCAGTTGGTTGGTTTACCAGTTGAGGTAAGTACGCCTGCCTAGTTCCCATCAGACTTCGGGTTTCATTGGCCTTGAATCTTTTTGTCATTTATTTGCATGATATTCTTTGTTATCATTTTGGCGTGAAGTACCGGGGAGTTTGGTGAGGGCGGCGGCGGACGATTGGCGTGGTGGCGAGTCCGGCGGAGAGTAACGGTGAGGTCATCTTCTTGGTTGCAGTGAGGATGATCACCAGCAGCAGTGTCGGCTGATCATCAACACCACCATGCATGGGGTGGTGTTGTTCTTCGATAGCAGTGGAGTATGACCACCAGTACCACCACGCATGGGGCGGTGCTGTTCTTGGGCAGCAACAGGGACAATAACCAACACCACCACGCATGGGGTGTTGCTGTTATTTGGCAGCAACGGTTGGTGACGACGGCCTCCACAAGGGAGCAGTGGGCTTCATCATCGGAGGTGGCGACGGCCTCCACAAGGGAACCATGGGCTTCAACATCGAAGGGCGGCAAGGGCCTCTACAAGGGAGCCATGGGCTTCAGCATCGGAGGTGGCGACGACGGCGGCCTCCACAAGGGAACCGTGGGCTTCATCATCGGAGGTGGCGACGGCGGCGGCCTCCACAAGGGAGGCGAGGACTTCATTATTGGAGGGTGGTGACGGCCTCCACAAGGGAGCCGTGGGCTTCATTGACGATGGGCGGCGACGGGGAAAACCGGAGAGGGTATGCTTATTCTTTTTCTTCCCCTCTGCTTCCCCCCTTTTTCATCTCAATATCTTTTTTTATAGACCAAGATCCAACGTGATATCAGATATGTTTTTTTTAAGAAAAAAAATTAATTTGACATTCTGATTTGATTTTATCTCAAGCTGGATAATATCAAATATTTTTTTTGTTTTAAAAATTATCATCGAGATAAACCTCCTCTAAACAATGAGAGGATAATATCATATGTTAATTATTTTGAAGAAATATAAATTGGGCCACAAAACCAAATAGATAATACATATTTTTATATATCTTATTTTAAATTTAACATGGCAGATGGATCTTAGTTATGGATAAGATCACAAGATCACAATTTTATTATATATTTATTTTTTTAATTTTATTATTTCATTCATCATCATTTTTTTTATATCATTTTTTTTAATTTGAATTTTTTTAGGTTGCCTCGAGATTTGTATTCTCGGGCTATTTTGGAATTTGATATTGCCTAGATATATGTATTCTCTGGTTATCTTGGAATTTTAAGATTGCCTCGGGATATGTGTTCAGGTTATCTTGGGATTTGAGATTGCCTCAGGATATGCATTCTCAGGCTATCTGAGATTTGAGATTGCCTCGAGATATACGTTCTCGGGCTATCAGAGATTTGAGATTGCCTCGAGATCTGTTCTCAGGCTATCTTGAGATTTAAGATTGCCTTGAGATATGTGTTCTCGCGCTATCTCGAGATTTATGTCCTTGGCTCGCCTTGGGATTATACCCTTGGACTGCCTCGGGATACATCCAAATATTCATTTATTTTTCCCTTAAATTAAAATATTTTGATTTCAAAATATTTCAACAGAAATTTGGTTTTATATCAAAGGGACGGAACACCCTTGCGTTTCGGTTTGTCATTCTAGAGGGATGTCACTCTGGTTGTCCTGCCCATCTGTGGGGATGATTCGCTGGCCGTATCGACACGTACAAGAGGTGGCACTACTGACATACCACCTGAGGGTTGAGTTCCAACAAGTTGCTAATGATGCTGGCCTGGGAAAGACGATTGTCGAGCTTGCCTTTGGAACTCCTTGCAGAGCTTGAGAGCTTCTGTAGTTAGGGGCCGTACTGTTGTGTTTGTTTATGGTAGACTCATAGAGATAGCTTTTAAGGGGTGTGTCCCAGTTGTTTGACTTGATGATCATTTTATTGATATTATGACTTTGTAAACCCCACATAGGTATTTACTGGGCTTTCCATTCGAAAGCTCACGCACTTATTCTTTCTTTTTCAGATCCTGAGGAGTAGGAGACTTGAGCTCAGGAGTCGATAGAGGATCGGGTTATCATGCAGAGGTCTGAGGATCTCTTTTTATTTTCTTTCTGTGTGAGGGACTTTTATTGTAGGACCCTTATAGGGTCTGGCATTCTTTAGGGCATCTGGACCCTTTTATTTCATTTTAGCTAAGACTCTGTTAATTTGATATTTGAGATTTATTATCTTTCTATTATGTTATCTGCTGTTACTTACTAAGGCCTTGTATCCGAGTAGGTGCGCCTTACTTGGTTACGGTCGGTTTGCTCACGTACCCGAGGTCCCGAAAATCGGGTCAGGGCGTGATACCATTACAATCCAAATTTCATAAAGAGTTCTCCTAACTCTGATGATGATCCGTCAAAGCATTAGAACATATAACAATGGAGACATAAAAACATATAAGAGAGGGTTATTAGGGTTTGATGGTTCTCAGCTAGTGTAGATGTGGACTCCAATGGTGATGAGGAAGATGGTGATGAGGCCGAAGTAGATGATTGTGTGGATGAGTATGGAGATGCCGCTCGTCCAAAAGTTGGCGAACTCCATCACCCTCCCGTTCCCCGGCAACTGGAGCAGCGACCCATACGTCTCCACTCAATAGCACGAACAACACCACTACTATCACCATCGGCCCCCAATCAGCCATTCCTTCACTCGCGTTCTCTCAATCTCTTTCTTTCTTTCAATTGGGAACAAGTGAGATAGAGTTATTATTTTTTTTGGTAATTTTTTTTGTTTTAAAATTACAGTTTATATATAAAAGAAATTAAAAATTGGCCAACCGACCCGTGAACGACGGGTTACGGCCCATCCCTCAAGTTCTATGGGGTTCTCGGGACGGTTATGGGTCATCCAAAAGTGCCCCATGAACCGTTAGGTCTTCCAGGTCAACCCAGCTTGGCGGGTCACTCCATTAGCCAAAGCTGGTTCCAGGTCAGCCTTTGTCCCACTTGGAACTGGAGGATTAGGCCCACCGGGCCCAATTAACCGACCTGTGACCACCTCTAGCCAGGGTACTCTCTATATCCAGGATAGCGTCCTCGTTTGGGTGTTGTGCAAGGTTCTATAAAGTTAAAGCTATGATTTTCTTTATGAGAGATTCCATCTTCATCAACTTGGTTTGTTGGTCATGTTTCGTAATATATATATATATATATATATATATATATATATATATATATATATATATATATATATATATAAAGAATCTTTGGTTATATTCAAATCAACATGACGGTGGTCACTAATGACTTGTGATTACGAAAATAAGCATCAGCTCAGTATGAGAAAAATTCATTACTCAAATCATGTACCGTTCCATCATCCTTTCATATTCTCCAAGACAAACATTTCAACTCCTATATATATTCCCACCTCCGTTTCCATTAGAGGACATCGTTGACATTAAAGTCCTTATCTAAGTCAACCAGAGCTTCTGTTAGAAAATGATCAACTCGGAGGCACGTTTCCGCTGTTCTTAGAGAGATTTACGCGCCCTATCACAAAGATTTCCTAAGAGGGTTTTATGGGGTCTCTCCCAGGATACAACCGAAGATCAAAACTTGGAAAAAACGTGATTCTCCAAAATCTCACTATTTAGGAAGGAAAAAATTGAAGACAAAATTGTTAGAATGTTAAGAGCTTCTTGAATGACAAATGGTATAAATTAGCCATTATTTATAGCTTTCAAAAGACTCATTTGAAGAGTTACAACCTTTTAATGAAACCATTAGCCCTCAAAAGATGCCTTTGAAGTGTCACATCTTTTTACCCAATAGGATCATTTCAAAAGTCATATAGCACTCTTTTAAAATATATTGATTAATTTAATTAATCATACTCAATAGATGCTTTTGAAATGTTACATCTTTTGGCCTAAAAGTCATAATCATAATATTAACAATCTATATAATAGCTTCTAGTGATGGAAAAATGAACAAAAGATTTTCAAGGCGGGGAGAAACTTGTGGGATCCATTGTCTTAGCCTAGGAGCTCGTACAAGAAAAACTGATGATGCTCAGGAGTGAGATCATCATTTGCCTTTATAACTTGATGAAGGCCAGATTCCATAAGCTCAAAAACAACATAAATATCCTTGAACTCTCTCCGTGATGGCTGAAGCATTATATGCTTAATCTCTTCAATATTAGGATGATGAAGCAATCTGAGCAGCTTGATCTCCCTCAGGATGCAGGTAGCATCAGAAACGTACTCAAAGACATTATTAATGTTCTTGATAGCCACTTTCTTGGTCTATTTTTTTACCCTCTTATATTTTTAAAGGCTTCCACATTCTCAGTTGTGGGTAACTTCCTAACCAATATCTTTTTCTCTTTAATAATCTTTTGTACCTCCTCATTCCACTACCACAATTCCTGTGGTTAAGGTCCTAGCCCCTTAGAGACCCCTAAGCCCTTATGTCCTACCTTGTCAATACGATTCGTCATCTTCTTCCATAAGGTGTTTACATCAGCTTCTATGTCTCTGACTCCCACTTCCCATATTTTATTCATAAACGCTAATTGGTTGGTCCGTTTTAAAGTCCACCATCTAATCCTTTGTTGCATAACCTTCTTGAAGAGCATACATACTCACTATGTTGATTGTCCTTTTTCCCAACACTAGCCTCAAATGTATAATCCCATCTCCTACCCTTTTCACTTCAACTACTTTGTCCTTAATTTTTTATTCCACAATAAGTCCCACACCATTCTTATGTTTATCTCCTCCACAGTACCATAATTTATAGCATGCATGTGTTAGCAATCTCCATAGCCTTGTTTGATATGCACCTAGTCTCTTGCAAACACACTATATCTATCATCTTCTTTGTAAAATCCAGGATTTTAGGGGTTAAATTTTTTTTAGCTATTTGCTTTGATTATGTGCTTAATAAGGGAAGATGCCCAAATTGGATTTTACAGTTTTAGGGTTTTCGATTTGTTTTAAGGAATTTTTAAGAATAAATGATTTATTTATTTTTAATTGTTTCGTTAATGGAGGGAATCTTCTAAACTTGGGGTAATTGAGTTTTAATTCAGAACAGAAGTTTTTAAATTAATTGGTTTTGTTTATAAAGATATATAAAATTAAAAAAAAAGCTTTAACTTAGCTATCATGGCATCCATTAATGAAGTATGGTCCTCATTCTTTATTTTGAGAAATGAATAATGGAGACCGAATTGTTTGATAACAATTGATTGTTTGATAACAAAGAATCAAAGATGCATTCAAGTCATGATGTGATAGATGAATAGATATAATCTATATATATATATATATATATATATATATATGATAATGGAGACAAATGAGATCAAAGGTAGAATGATGTCATGGATAGATAGATGAGGTAAGAATGACAAGGATTTAGAGATAGATTTCCACCAAATGACATCATGATCCATTTCACTCATTAAAGTTAGAGGAAGGATTGGCTGAAACCGTTGCACCACATCAGCATATACCCCCATCCAATAACAAATTGCCACATCAGTTTTGTTTTTTAAAAAAATACTTCATTTAGTTTCACACATCATCTCTTGCCACATAGATTTGTTAAAATAAAAAAAAATACTTCATTTCCTTTCTCTCTGCCATCGCTTTTACTGTAGTGCGGTGCCCTTAAACGCTTGCCGCTGATGCTCTCATTTACTGCAACAACAAGCTCATGACCGGCCAGTAGCGAGCGTGATCGCGAATTCAAGATATGCACCTCTTTTGTTTTAGCGTATTTATCCAAGCTTCGACCCGCGTCAGCGTGATGGCGTTCCTCCTCGACTCCTCCTTGAGTGCGCCCTTCTCCTTCTCCTCGATTATCCAATCCATCCATCAATCAAAACCCTAACACTAAACAAACCTCCATGGCGCCCCTCTCTCCAAGCAACTCCAGCTGCCCCTAATGCGTCCAAATTACGCGCTCCTTCACCGACGTTTCCTCCCTTCCCTCCACAGTAATCCCCACCCATCCTCTCTCTCTGTCTCTCTTTCTTCTACGCTAATCAAAAGAAAGGCTGACTTCTTACTGCACACTGGACGCTGAGTTGGCTCTTGAACCCTCTCGAGAGAGCAATCTCTTGACTCTTTGCCCTCGTCTCCATCTGGATTTCCGACCAAAGTAAGGTTATTCTTTTATTTACACTCTTATCCACATTGAAAGATCCCGAACCATGCCGATTGTTTTGTTCGGATACATGATACTAAGCGCCTCCGGCGTCCAAGAGTCTCAAGTCTTTGGGTGACAAATGTTATTGTTGATCGACATTTCACTACCAGAGATTTTCACAGGCATGGTGATAAGCTGACTTTGGAATTCTTCTTGCTTTCACTCTTTTATTATGTGTTGTTGTTTGATGTATTAAAGCTTTCATCCGAGGCGAGGTGTTTATGGAGGTATAGTTGTTTGATGAGTATGTCACGATTCTTCAAGTCCTTGTAATGCTTTGTTTGAAATTCAGTGATTTTTAGGCGTTCAGGTTTGATATTGGAGCTTCACATGTTGCTTACCACTTCTTGGAAGGCCTCTATCTCATGACCGCCCCGACCGGCCAACCCGCTGATCAGCGAAGCAACCATGACGAGATCAGGAGGGATCTTGTATTTACCCAAATTCTTGATTATGTTATGCCTTAATGGCACATTGCTAATCTTGGAGAGTATTATGATTAGTAGAGTGACTATTACGATTAAGTAGAATGAAATCATGTAAATTAGGAGACATGGAGTTTGTTAGAATCATTGTATGCGATTGGAGACATATCCTAGCACACTAGGTGTTTGAGGAATGCACGAGAAGTTTGTTACAAGTCTCTGAGGTTGTTACAAGCCATTATATAGGATACAATGTAATGGAATGTGTAAAATTATACACTCAAGGATACTAGTTATCCTTATGTCATTATAATTTCCTTGAAATCTTTAAATGCAAATGAAAATCAGATGACAAAAGGCAATCTTCAATCAATCAGAGATCAACAATTCATGAAGTTGTATTGATTCCATACTCTGATTACAATACTTGACCAAAGGACAACAACATACCGCTACAAAGCAGTTGCAATGGGTGTCCATTTAAGAGCAATCAATGAAGAACCCTCAGAAGTTGGACAAGCATTTGCTACAAAAGCAGATTACAATTCATGAAGTTGGACATCATGTAGAGATTTGCTTGTGTTCTTGTATCAACATATTGTCTCCCTCACCTCCCAATCACATAATCTAAAAAAAAAATAGTTAAATTGGAAGTTAGAGAAAAAACAAACGCACTGCAAAAGAAAGAGATTTTAAAATACCAAATTCTTCACAATTTCATTCAAGGGAAGAGAAGTCTTCATGTTAGCTTATGAACCATCGCCTTTTTATTGTATCATTCTCAAATCTTATTTGAGTACATTATGTGAATGTTAAGCTTAAGACTAAAACTGTACTTCATATCTACTTCATTCTTTCTGGGACAAAAGGTTTTACTTTGAGGCATTAAGCATGCTCCCAAAAGTCACGCGGGAGAGTCACACGAGAACTAAATTATAAGCTTAGTTAAGTTTTTGAAAAACATTAACTCTTAATCTGAATACTAATTGCAAATATCACATTTACTAACCTTGGATAGAAGCTCTCCTTGGAATCATGACTCAAGAACCTCCATGGCAAAATCTCACTGCTGAGGATGGCATAATCAATCAAAGAGGAAGAAAGAAAGGAGATCAGGGGAAGGGCAGCAACATCGGAGAC
This sequence comes from Dioscorea zingiberensis, assembly GCA_026586065.1. Lineage (NCBI taxonomy): Eukaryota > Viridiplantae > Streptophyta > Magnoliopsida > Dioscoreales > Dioscoreaceae > Dioscorea > Dioscorea zingiberensis. Next base: position 9,448,543 of record CM048822.1, on the reverse strand, counting down.
GAGGAGGCAAGACGGGAATGACGACAACACCGGAGATGAGAAGGCAATCAAGGAGGGAGAGGGCATCGGGGAGGGAGAAGTCACGGAGGGAGAGGGGCACACCTCGATTGTCCTGAAGAGCCTTGGAGAGGTGTCCATGAGAGCATGCGGTGTTAGCCCGAAGAAACGCTAGAGCGGCCGAGTAAAAAGCGGCGAGAAATGAAGTATTTTTTTTTATTTTAACAAATCTGATGTGGCAAGAGATGATGTGTGAAACTAAATGAAGTATTTTTTTTAAAAAACAAAACTGATGTGGCAATTTGTTATTGGATGGGGGTATATGCTGATGTGGTGCAACGGTTTCAGCCAATCCTTCCTCTTAAAGTTATACCATGATGTTATACTCCACCAAAGACTTACATTTACATAGCGGGTCATAGGAGATGGACGTTTGGCATATAATATGGGTATATGAATATTGTTTTGGTTGTTAGAAAATTGGAGGTTGATTTGATTGATGGGATAAGATTGTTAGTTTTGAATATATATCTATTTAAACCTATCATGTGATAAGATTAGAAATTCCGTGTGCATGAATTCCACATTATAAGTTTTGAATTCAAAGATTATAAAAATATTGGATAGATTAAGATATATAAAGATATTGTTTTAAAATTCAACCTCCACGTGAAAAGCCATGCATGAGTTCTAAGCAAGTAGCTGAATTAGAATGAAATTTAAAGAGGAATCATTAGTTGACAAGATGGCTTGGTTTGATGGATGGACATTTTATAGAAAATTATATAACATTATATAAATGTAAGCATGTTACGGATGAGGAGATGTAAATTAAAAATAAAATGGGAAATAATCGTACATGCTCTCAGGAAAAGGGTTTACTTGAGGACGTTTGAATTTGAAGGATTGGAAAGGAATTTTCCATATTATCACATGTTAAACTAGAAATGAATTAGTGAAATCGGGGGGTATTTTATTAAAACTACAGGGCTTTCATGCATGAAGGGAGAGTGGACGGACAGGATCACACCTTGACTTGATCCAACGATTGACATAAAAAAAAAAAAACTGGGTTTTATTGTGATGAAGGAGCGGTTCTCGTCGCCGATGAGCCGCGCGTCACCGCGAATTGGATTCTCCGTGTGCTGGGCGTGTGGATAAGGATGAAGACTCGTTCAAACGTCGGTTTAAATGTTGTTGAGCCTTATCCAGATCATTGGGATTGATCGTGGGTTCCTATAAGAAGGAGCCCTACTGGAACGGCGGCGTACCAAAGAAAGAGAAGGCCGAGAAGGAAGATTGAGGAAGGACTGGCCGTGTTCTCCAACACCAGAATTTCCGCTGCAAGGCCATCGGACTTGAACACCGACTGGTGAGCCTTTTTTTTTTTTTTCCTTCTTGTTATTATAGACCTGCATGGAGATCATATGAAGATATGACAAGGGTTTTGATGACTAGTAAATGGTTTTATTAGTTATTGATTAAAATTATTAAAGGCATTGGAGAGTTGCCAGGATCATATATAATGGGTATAGAGAGAGAGAGTTGGCCTAGTGTGCAAGGGTTCTATGAGCTAGTTGGGATGATCAGGTATGTTGGTATTATTTCATGTGTGGAATATTGAATAACTATTGATGCTAGTTGGGCCTCAAAGAACTTACATTTTTGTATGAATATAAGAACAAAGAATAAATGGTCTTGTTTGCATGCTTGTAGACACTAGTGGTTGCTAGATACATGGTTTGAAGAGGCTTTTATTTGTTTTGAGATGAACTAGTAGTGGTTTAAAGGAATGAGTGATTTGCCTCCTCACAGAACTTATTATGAAAGGTTGATATAGTCTAGTCTTCATTGTTAAGGGAATGAAATCATAATGTGTTGGGCTTTTATCTTGATTTGGATGTCTAGTATTATATGCTTTTGTGTTTACTGGATATCAATGAGAGTTATAGCACAATTGTAATGATTCTTTATGGGTAATTTGAGATGATTTATAGGCACTGTTTTGATTTGTCTGGACAGTGAAGACTGGTGGTGTTTGATAAATGGTTTGAGGGATTTATTATCTTATTAATAGCATGAGAGAGAGTGTTTGTGTTATGCTATGAGTGCCAGTGAATTTTCAGGATCTTGTGGTGGTTTTAGTTTGTTGCTTGGGTTCTTGTGATCTAAGAAATGGGGGTGCGAGGGAACTGGGCAGTGGAGAACTATGAGAGCCTGAGAATGAGAATTGAGGTGTACTAAGGGTAATAGCTGGAAGATATTATCCTGTATTGGTTATTGTTTTGGCCTTTAATATTTATCTTGTACTTCTGGATTTTACTAGGTTGGGCCCAACATGGGTGTTGATCAAGTTTGAGGGGTGGTGTTGTTGTGTTTGGGTTTTTCTTTAGATGGGCTTTGGGCCGGACTAGTGGGCCAAATTGAAGGGAGTTATCTTATTTAAAGATTTGATTAAGTGGTTAATTAATTATGTGGGTCAAGTTAAGTTAATCTAAGTTATTGGGCCAGGCCCATTTAGTGCACGTGCATGATGCTGGTTCCTTTAAATACTGCGTATTATGTTGAGTGTGGATCCGTGTTCTGATTATTATCGAGGGAGTGTGGTGCTTGAAGGGGCCGATCCGGGCTGTCGGTTGGATGCGTTAGAGGTAAGTCACCTGCCTCGTTTTCACCTTGCATGGGTTTTCTTGATTTTTGTTCGATGCTATTAGTTAGCATGTTCTTGTTTATTACACAACTTTTTTGATTCATGCACATACATGCTTGTTGCTATCTTTCTGGTATGTGTGTGGTTGATGGCTAGAGGTAGTGTTAGCGATCCACGAGGATCCGTTGATCGACGCGGCCGTGGAAACCGTGAGCACTGTTCTCCGTCAGGATAGGAGTGTAAGTTTCACTCTTGGTTTGTTGAAATACTCTTTTGGACTTACCCGCGGGCCCATAGGCCGAATGATCATAGGCCATGGTCTTGTGTCTTTGGCCGGGAGGAGTGCGTGCCAAGCGAGTTCCGATCTTCCGCCGGTTGCGGTGGGAGTCCAGAGACTGTATCCCTGTCGATGGGGTTGATTTGGCCATGTCGACGCATTAGAGGTGTAGTGCTACAAGCGCGACAAGTTAAGTCGCTCGGTCAATTGGTTGCGGATCACGAGGGCTGCGTTTATGATTCTGACGGCCGAAATTTTGTTGTCAGGAAAACTTTCGAGTGTTTTTTGGACTTCTTATCCGAGGACTCAGAGGCCGGTGGATTCTAAGATCCGACGATTGTGTGGGTTAGCCTGTGCTGATGATTCAGGTTGATTGTGATATCTTGTTTCATCTTTACATTTGCCTTGGAAGTTCCTTGCGAGGTGCTACTTGGGCTTTCCATTCAAAGCTCACGACTTTTCTTCTTCTCTCATTTAGGGTCCCGAGGAGTAGGTTGACTCGGGCCCGGGGGACGTCTGAGAGTTGGTTGGGGCTTTAGGGGAGGTGAGGAGGATCTCTAGGATATTTACTTGTGTGAGAGAGGACACTTACTTTGTTATTATACAGGACCACGTGGTAGGGCTTTGGATTATGTAAGAGTGAGGGACCCTTATTTGATTATTTCTCTTCATTTGGATTTTATTATTTATTATTTATTAACTTTTGATTATGTATGTTATGCTCACTCATGTTTTTAGGCCTTGTATTGAGTGGGGCTCGTCTCTACTTGAATCTGACTGACCGATGTTAGCGAGGTCAGGGATCCGGGTCGGGGCGTTACATTCTTCTTAGAGTGTCTACTAACTCTATAGTCTTTCCTATCAAAGACCCTATATTCTGACTGTTGATCATAATCCTACTCTAATGGACTAACTTCTTTACTTGCACTGTTCCATTAATATGCAGGAACCCTTTCTTATCTATCACCACATTCGGGCGCCGATGTGGTGAGACTAACTTCTTTATCCACATTCGTTCATAATGTAGGACCCCTTGTCTATATTCCCTCACACCCGGGCGGTAATACGAGAGAACCCCTTGCTCATTTAACAATACATCTGGGAGCCGATGTAGCACATAGGGACGGAATCAGGACTCACTTTTAGGGGGCTAGGATGAGGGCAAAATGTAAAATGAAAAAAAAAATTCATCCAACATAACAATTGCTTTATGTGACAATATAATTTTTTTTTATTAAAACAACCGCAATATGAATATACATATCGAAAAAATATATAAAATATTTTTCTATGCACACTCAAACAAAAATTACAGTCAGTACGGGTACCGGACGTTTGAGGCACGTGACTAAGAGGAGGTAATTATTGAGCTTATTTTAAATAATATTTTCTAGGATATTATTTGAAGGTCTCACTTGAGATACCACACAAAAGTTATATATATATATATATATATATATATATATATAATATCTTGACTTATTTTAAATAATATTTTTCTTATAAGTGGAGAAATAAGGAGTAAGTTTGCATAGAAAACAATTTGATTAAAACAGAGTGAACAATATTTACTAACTTAATGTATATATATTAAACAAAATTTAATCATATTCGAGATAAATTACTTTTTTCACCATGAATTTAACTTCATTAATATTTCCATCTTCTATCTTTTAGTGTTATGCTGATGTGACAAACTCACCTTTTAAGTAAACAAATCTCACATAAATTGTTATGTAGCATCAACTAGTGATAATGTCAACTCAATAATAAACATTTAAGTTGTTAACCAAAACTTATACAAAGTAATAAATTCCAGAATCAAAGATGCAACTAAAAAAAAAAAAAATCAACTCTAGAAGTAGTGTCAAACTGGAGCTTAAGTACCTGCTCAAGTAATTTACCCTTTTATTTATAATATCACACTCTATACCGATTATAGTGGGTCACATTCGGATTTCTTAACTTTTACTCATAATATTAAGCGAATTGAATTCAAAGTCAACTAATTGGTTTGGTCCTAACTAGGATCCAACCCACACTAAACCCACCAATCCATCGTTGACACCAGTGCACACCAGTTTATACCAAAACACGTGTTGCCCTTTAATTTCAATCTACATCCCTGAAATGATAGTTTTTGAATCTCAAGGCAAGATCCAAAGGTAGATGCACAACCCTCATCATACCGTCAATTTGGTACTAATTTCTCAACATTTGAATACACAAATCAAAAGGCTATCTCCGTCTCCCTCTCCCTCTAGACCCTCTCTAATGCTGTCTATTGCGATCAATGAAAGAAACCGAGACATAAGACAAGGGGAGGATTGTCGGATGGCCCAGACAAGATGGTCGGAGTCTTGCCGGAGTTAGGGGGGTTGGTTGAGTGCTTGGGGTGGTGGGGGTTGGGGCCCAAAGTATCCAGGATTCTCGGCAGCTCGAGAGGGAAGCCCGGGGTCTCGCTAGGGTGGGGGGCTGAAGCCCCTGCTTGCCCCCCCTCCCCTTCATTTTGCTCCTGGTACTGCGTGCCTAGGTGGGCACGTCCCAACGTTATAATTTCACAGAGAATTCATATTATATATGTGACAAAATTTTATGCAAGTTGTCAACCTACCGCAACCTTCCTCCTTTACCGGAATTGGGACTGGCTACACTCTCATACACTTGCATAGGCGAAGTTATAAAATGGGATTTAATCTAATGAAATATTTCATTTTTTTTCAAGATAATCGTGAGATGAAATTTCCATATTTCTAAACCATTCTTCAATTAAAATAATTGACACAAACACAAATAAAAGAAGAAAAAAATAGTTAATAAAAAAACAGAAAAGAATAAATTACTTAATAATAAGAAACAAACTTTATTTAATTAATAATCAATATATTCGCAATCTTCAGTTAAAATTACTGACACAAACACAAATAAAAGAATAAAAAATAGTTAATAAAAAATACTTTAATAATATTTGAAAAAAATAAATTGATTAATAAAAAATTATTTAATTAATAATCAATACATTCGCATTCATCAACAATAACAGTACTCACATTATCAACCCTAACAACTAAAGAACTATTTATTCAATTTCAAAAGAATTTTCAATTTTAATTTTTTAAAAACTATTTGTTTTCATAGAATAATAGTCACATCAATATAAAAACCATTATACCATAGTTAAGGTAATTGTCCTAAAATTCAAAAAAAGTTTAAATAAATAATTAAAAGAAATAAATAATAAATTAAAAAAGCACACACTCAAGACCTTGTTTTCTATTTTAAGAAACTTTTAAAATTCCATCATAATCTTATTCCTAAATCATTCTTCAATTTGTTTAGGGATGATCATGAGATGAAACCTATCTCTAGACCAATATGAGATGAAACCTGATCTCTGGACCAATACATATCCCCGCATGTTAATTGAAAGAAAGTATTTGGAAATATGGATGAAAGGTCAAGACAAGAAGACACTAAACCCCTTGTTTCCTTCACTTAAGATTAATAACCATTGCAAAGACTATATATATATTGATAAATGTGAACAAACCATTAGAAGTGTTTTTTGAACCCTCAACTTTTTTTTTTTTTTTTTTTGAGAGGGAATAAACAAATTATCTTTTCTTTCAAATATTGTTGATTAAAGACTACAAATATTCAAACAACAATATTATCTATTCTTTGAGAACACAAGTAATATATCTTATTATTGTTATATTTCTTCTTACACTATTGCATATAAATGAGTTGTTAGTAATAATTAGCATGATACATCCAGAAGAAACACAACATCCAAAGTTTAAAATAAAAATAAAAAAAAACAAAACAAAACAATATAAGTTGATACATTTTAATTTTTTTAATCTATTATCTGATATGAATATAGAATACCTGGCTAGCTCATAATAAGCACTATGTATGCTCAAGTTATTCAAACTCATCAATCCCAAACTACTAAGAGTTTGAGATGTCAGAAACAAATCACATGGCTCTTAAGGCTATGCTAATTATTTATAGTGAATGTCATTACTTGTGATAATAAATGCATTGGGATTCATAATTAATAATACTTAGGAATTAAAGTGAAGTTTAATGATATCTAATAAATAATAATAAACTTATACACAAAATTCTATAAGTTCTGCCAACTCTTTCTAAACTTTCAAAGTAATTCCATGGCTAATTACTCTTCCAATGCTCTCCTTTTCATCATATCCTTGCTTCTCACCTTCTTCTTCACTAATATCTTTCTCACAAGTTGTACTGCTGCAAGCCTAAACTCTGAGAAGAATGGTTTCAACTTACCGTTACTTCAAAGGGACTATATCCTTAACCCTAGTTTATATGCCAACCTCACCAATGAAGAGAGGGTTGTAAGGCTATTCCGATCTAGCTACAACCCTAGTATGATTCGCCTTCCATTATTGGCACAGAATAATGGATTCTTGACGGAGATTGAGATCGGTTCTGGAGGTGGGATTCAAACCTACTACCTCGTGGTTGACCTCAATAGCCACTTGACTTGGATGCAATGCATCCCATGCAACCCTTCTTTCCCTCAGACAAGACCGATGTTTGATCCTACCCATTCTAGCACCTTTATCACCATCAACCACACCAATCTTCTGTGCAGGCCACCATTCTTCTCAATTCAAAACAAGTGCGCATACAACATTCAATACCCACATGGAAGCCAAGTCTCTGGCTTCCTTTCGAATGACATTTTCACCTTCAAAGATGCTAGCGGCACCGGGACCGAGGTTAGGCGTATGTACTTTGGATGTACTCATGCGAGCCATATGAATTTCTTCACCGGTGAACCCGCCGGGATTATGGGGTTAAACCGAGCTCAAATTGCATTCCCTAAGCAATTGACTAACCTGGCTCGTGGTCGTTTCTCGTACTGTTTGTTCATGTCGACCACCACTAATGTCGGCTTCCTTAGGTTTGGAACTAGCATAGCAGTGAGAATTCCATTGCAATACACCCCATTCAAGAGTGGCGCTAATGGTGAAGCCTATGATCTTGTCTTACTAGGCATCAGTCTCGGCTCCCGCAGGCTTGTATTCTTGCAAGAGACATTCGAACACACCTATATTAATTCTAACACAATTGCCTCACTGCTTGTCGAGCCAGCTTATGAAATAGTAAAACATAAGCTTACGATCTACTTTCAATCTCATGGACTTGTGCCTGTGCATGTACCAGAGTATCCATTGTTCGAGGTGTGCTACCATTTACCGCAGAACTATACGTCAATATTGCCAACAATGACATGGCACTTACGTGGAGCTGACCTTCTTCTCCAAATGTCGCATCTGTATGTGATCGATACCCAAAGAAGTTACTTTTGTTTGGCAATCCAGTCAGACCCGCTTATGACGGTATTGGGTTTGTACCAACAATATAACTATAGATTCATCTTTGATCTTAACAGAAATGTACTTTCGTTTGGTCAAGAGGATTGTGAGCGTGATGCACACCTCTGAATGTTTTTTTTTCTTCTTTTAATTAGTTAAGGAAAATAATTGGTATTGCATATCTAATTTCTTTTTATTTATTTATTTATTAATTTTTACAACATCTCTAGCAAGAACCATGCATCCTCTCAACTTCAATTGCTAAACTCAAGGCTCATGTCAAACTACATGATTTACACAAGTATCAATTTAGCTGCTATTACTCATCACTTCACTCAAGAGAATGCACTAATTCAATTCAAAGTAAGCTTCACAATGACAAGTGATAGTATCTCAGCTGGCAACTCTCATTGTAATGTATTATCTCAAAAATCGAGGTTGACTCTATATGCCCCCCTACTTTTGTTTGGTCAAGAGGATTGTGAGCGTGATACACTCCTTTGAATGTTTTTTTTCTTCTTTTAATTAGTAAAGGAAAATAATTGGTATTGCATATCTAATTTCTTTTTTTATTTATTTATTAATTTTTACAACCTCTCTAGCAAGAACCATGCATCCTCTCAACTTCAATTGCTAAACTCAAGGCTCATGTCAAACTTTATGATTTACACAAGTATCAATTTAGCTGCTATTACTCATCATTTCACTCAAGAGAATGCACTAATTATTCAATTCAAAGTAAGCTTCACAATGACAAGTGATAGTATCTCAGCTAGCAACTCCCATTGTAATGTATCATCTCAAAAATCAAGGTTGACTTTGTATGCCCCCCCCCCCTCTTTAATCAAAAAGCAAAAACCTTCATTACTCAACCTCTAGGGGTCCTATGTTAGGAATACGAATGTAGTGCCATAGAAGACCTCATCTGAGGAGGGAAACTCGGATAGTTCTTAAAAGAAGACCGAGAGAAGAACACCTCATCTTCACCACAAAAAATAACAGACAAAATTCTAATTAACTTCATCGCAGGAGGACCGGGGTTCGAGGGAGAAAGTTCGGCATCCAGAAAAAATTATGCTCGGATGGTCGGCTCAGTCTAGAATGCATCACCCTTGAAGAGTAAGAAGGAAAAAAATGAAAGTGATGTGCATATGTGATTGGAAGCACCGAAATCAATGATCCAATAAGAAGGCATACAAGTAAGAGTCGTACCAGTAAGGAGAGCTAAAGACCCTCCTAATTCATCTTTGGCTAAAAGAGTAAGGAGTTTATTATATTGATCAGGTATCAATTGACTAGCCGGAGCAACAGAAGAAGATTATGAAGGTTTGGGTCGCTTTCCTTGCTTGTCGGGGAACCCATGAATTTGATAACAGGTGGCTTGAGTATGACCATGTTTATTATAGTGGTCACAAAAAGGATGTTGTTGTTTTCCAAGAGTTCGAACATGTTTCGAGACTTGGAATGTCGCAGAATCAACTGTTGGCATTGCTTGGAAGTTGAGTTCTTGTTGCTTTTCCTCCTGTCGCACGAGATTATCGATTCGTTGAATTAAAGGAAAAGTCGCCAAGAGAAATATTTGACTTCGAATAGCAGAGAAGTTGTCGTTTAACCCCTGAAGGTATTCCATGGATCTGTCTTGGTTTTGCTGTTCAATGATGCATTTTACATTGCTGCAGATGCATGGAGGAATCGAGATGATAGAGCTAAGTTCATCCCACAAAGATTTGAGTTGAGTGAAATATAAAGAGACTGACAGGCCATCTTTTTTAAGAACAGAAATTGAATATTTCAATTGATAAAGTTTTGGAGCATTTGATTGTGAGAATCATTCCTTCAAATCCGTCCAAATCTATGTTGTAGTCTCAGCATAGAGGATGCTTGGATGGATCTCTGGAGAGGCTGAATTGAGTATCCAACTACCAACAAGATCGTTGCAGCGTTCCCAGTTAGCGATGTTATTCGTTCTACTTTGGGATCAGAAGGGAACCATCAACAAAACTGAACTTGCTTTTTGCCTGGATCAGATCCATTATAATTGCTTAGCTCCATGATTCTAAATTATCACTAGTTAATAGTGGGGTGAAAAGAACTGTGGAAGGTCTATCAATTAAAATGATGAATAGCATAAGGATCCGTTTTGATAGGTGTTGATTGAGTGTTTGGGAAAGGATTGTCAGCGAACATGTGTTGGAAGTTGTCTCAAATTCAAGTCAAATTCACCACTTTGAGTCCAACTCTAATTATTATTAGAGATATGATTGATTTAGAGAGAAATTTAAGTCCTATCAGAAATAGGATTGGGTCCTCTTAGAGATAAGATTTGATTTAGAGATAAGTCTTTAAGTCCTATCATATCAGAATAAGAGTTATCTCTAAAGGGCTATAAATAGGCTCTAGTCTATTGATAGTTGGTTAAAATCCCATAGGTGTCTAGTGGGAGAGAGCTTTGCATTCATGGAGGTAGGCAAGTTGCCAAATCACGTAAAAAAAAGTAGCTCGGAGAGATTTGCAGTAGACAACCTTATACTGCATATTGATTATGGTGGATTGATCTTTGCCCCACCACGTGTGGATGTAGGCAGTTTGCCGAACCATGTAAAAATTTGTTTCTCTCTCTCTCTCTCTCTCTCTCTCTCTCTCTCTCTCTCCTATCTTGATTGTTTGTTTTACTTTGATTGTCCTTTTGTATATTGGTGATTGGTAGATTAAAGATTGGTGATTGCTTGCTCTTGTTCATCTATTCCGCAATCTTGTTTGTTGAGCCAAATCATTGAAAGGAAAGTCGAGGGTGTTTTGCACAACAACATGATGGAAATAGAAGCCCTCAGACCGGGATATAAAAAGTCAGACATCTAATACCATGATAAAACCAATTAGCTTTATGAAAGTTGGATGAATTTATTGATGTATCTGCCGGTATATATAGCAAGTATTACAAAAGAATCATAAATTAAAAATAGGTTACAATGGATAAAACTTAAATCTAAAATATTGATGGGTACGCTGTGGAAGAAATCTATCCATTGTGCAAATCTGTTAAGAATCCAAAGCCATTGTGCAAATCTGTTGGGAATCCAATAGTCTATCTCATGTATCCAATAAAACGCGTCGTTTGTCTTGGAAACATCACCGATTTCTTTGTTCCTATAATGTCGAGATGGCTGCCATCGTCAATAGTTCCCAGCCTCACTACAAGAAAATGTATCTTTTGTGGAGACAAAATTCGTGACTAAAAATATAATAAATAGCCACTACTTCTTATAGTGACATTTTTTCAATTTCGTCACTTGCCGTCACAAATAACCTCGTCACTACTTCCTTAGTGACACATTTAAATAATTGTCATAATTATGAAATACGTTTGTGACAAATATATTGACACTACAAAGTAAAATATTGGTGATGAACTTAGTGTAGTCAAAATAACTCCCAACCAATTGTGACAAGTTTATTGTCTCAAAAAAGTCTAATTTTTGACCGAAAACCCTGTGACAATAGCGGATTTTGTTGTGATGACATTATTGGCACTAAACATATTGAGAACTTTGACGATAAAATTCGTCACTAATATTATGATCATTAGTGAAGGTTAATTCGTTACTAATATTATGATCATTACTGAAAGTTAATTCGTCACTACCATTATGATCATTAGTGAAGATGAGTAGATGACTCCATCATCATCAGGAACATAATTTGAAGCATCTCTCTCATCCTTCAAATTTTCTGTCTTGAAATTTTAATATATATATATATATATATATATATATATATATATATATAGCATGATATGGGAAACATCCTTGGCAATTCTGCTAACATTTGTGAGTTACCAGCAACAACAATTTGAACTCTAGCGAGGAGAACTAGCTTTGGCTTCCAAGAACAGCAGCTCCATATTTGCTAAAACTGTAATGAATTCAATATTCTCACCCCTTTTTTTTGGGATAGGGAGAAAGTTTGAAATTGTTTGATTGTTCATTGGAGGGCTGCCCACAACTTTCTAGGGAACTTCAATCCTTGATTCACCAAGTTTTTGTTGAACAAAAGAATCATTGTCATTTAAAGACCTACATGAATATCTTTTAAACAACTTTCCATTCAATGAAAATCCCATGCCTTTCATGAGTTCATCCATTTCACACAGCTTAAAATGTTCAACAAGCATATATTGAAAACATTCATTTGCCAAATAGAACATGATGTTGCGACTCATTCCCATTTATTTGAGAAACTTGCTCATTTGCATACTCTTTCTCATTCTAGTTGCAGCCCTATTTATTCTTCTTTTCTTTTCTTTTCATTTTTTTTATGGATTGACTGCATCTTTCTTCATCTCTTCAGGGCATGGCTGCAACTCTCTTTATCCCTATTTTCCTTCAGCTTCAGCCCTTTCAGAAATTTCTACAGATTTATTCTCTGATTGCATTGTAGTTTTGTCATCACTTTCCTTTATATGCAAAGCTAATACTAGAGGATCAGAAGCCTCATCAGAATGTGTGCAAATGGTACTCTTAATGTTTCTCTCCTCTGTGTTTCAGCATCTTGAAATCTTGATTTTTGGAGCTCAATGTTACTCTTCAAATTGGATTCAGTTTGCCAGGCCTTTGGGTATGCAAAGTCAATCTCTTTGGTTACTAAAGGTCTAGAGCATGCCTCTAAAATTGACCTAGTATAGACTTCTCTTTCCTCCCAATAATGAGACTTTGAATTCCATATAAAGTATTTCCTTAAGAATTTCAATACAATGCATTTAAAATCTTGGTTCCAAAGTTAAAGAGTTCTTTCAAGCATTCAAGCATTTCATCAAACACTTTAAAGGCACTTTGAATGTTATTAATTTTCATAGCATGGTTAAGCATTGTAATGCTTTACAAAAGTTTACAATAAATAGCAAATTGTTTCTGCAGCCCAAAAAGAACTTAAACAAAGGAACAAACTCCATGAATGTATAGAAGAACAAGACATTATACTTGACTCATTTGGAGAAGTCTCATTACACTAGCAAAATTAATCTCCTTTTGGTGGATTGTGTTTTAAGAGGAGTGCAGCTGTGCAAGAATTGGTTGGACATTCACCAACTCAACATTGAAAACAAACCATAAGTTTGCAGGTATTTGTCCACATTCTTTTGATGACTTTATATTATGTAGTAAATCACCTTCATCCATATTGAGCTCGTTTTTTTTTAGAAATTTCAAGCATACTTTTCTCCATAGATGTGAGTGGTATTTTATCCATGAGATAGCTTAGTAATCCTTCCAAATCCTCAACATTAGTGGGCCGAGTGAGAAGAATCTTTCAATCATCAAAAGAGTCATTATTTTCCTTCATGCTTTTAGTCTTGCTGAATTCCTTTTCATTATTTGCAGAATTATGAACCTGAGCTTCCAAGGGGGCATTGGAAACAAAGAAGTCTCAAAATTCCAAATCTTGAATATTTGCTGAATCAGTTTGTGAAGATTGCTCATTTGTGGGCATTCTGATATGACTTTGTTCTTGCAAACTTGATGCCTCGGGTTGTGCTCCTGAGCTGATAAAATCCTGCCAATCATCAAATAAGTCATTGCTATCTTCCACGCCTGGTTTGTTGCTAGAATCCTTGTTGCTTTCTCTTCAGCCTCGGCATCGACGTGGAACATAGTTTCCTTTTCTTCTTTCTCTGGGAACAGCAGGGCCTCAACGGCGGTAGGCGACGAGGGTGCATGGTCCTTTTGGTGGCTTGGCGATATAGAAGGCTATTGCATATCATATATGCTACCTTCGGCTCCTTCTCTGGCGGTGTAGAGGGGAAGCTATTGTATAGCCTTTGCCCCTTTCTCCGGTGACGGTGAGAAGCAGGGAAGTGACGCCGGGCGGGGTAGCGATTATCCTGTGGGCTAGCTGCAACCTATGGATCACAAGGAAGAACAAACGAAGAACCAAAAGAACCAGAGAAGATACTCTGAAATTCAGGAAAATATTTGTCACGCCCCGAACCCAAACGGGACATCGGCAGACCGGCCGCATACTTGTGGGTATGCAAGGCCTCATAACCTGTTCGCAGTTATTATGTAACCCAAATAACACAAATTTTATTGTCTTTTTAAGGAAAATCGAGTTCTAAATTCAATATCCAAGAGACCACATAACAAATGGAAAAGTCTATGGAAATCAACTAAACAAGCCAACTTATTCAAAACAAGAAATGGAGTTCGTAGGACACTAATTGTTGAGTCTGTCTCTAGATAACCCATCAACCCACCAAGTAGCTATTCCTCGGGATCTGAAAAACATGTCCAGAGATTAGTGAGCTTGGGAGCTCAATAAGCATCCACTAAAATAAAAATGAACCATGCAGATTTTAGTAATGTAATATGAGATATAAAAATGAGAGAAAAATCAAAGACACATTTAATTTAAAGAAAAGATACCATACCAAAATAATATTTTCTATGATAGTATCATAAGAAAATAATGCCAAGTCACAAAATCATAGAATTTGCATTTATATTCGAAAATAGTATAATGTCTCCCAAACGTACTATGACCACTATTTACCCCGATGGTGCGGGTGAAAATTTCATATGTGTGATCTCGGTAACCCAAGTCGAAATGAGACATCTCCCAAAGGAAGTCGTCTCTACCATTTGTTTTACCTCGGTGGCCCGAGTCAAAATCAAAAGACTGTTATTATTCCCGACAGTACGGTTTGAACTAGTTCACAAGTAAAACGTGTCGACACGGCCAATGTATAACCCCCATTGACGTGGGTCAAAACATAGACCGTTTGGAGACGTATACAAAAACAAAACACAAAAAAAAAAAAACCCAAAATAGCTATGTCCAAAAGAGCATAACAAACATTAGTCGACTATATCACCAAACACAACATACATGCATGGTTCAATTGTAGAGAAAATAAATCCTTTATGTTTTCATGAACTGTTAATGAAACCATAAACAAAACTTTAATAAAGAAAATAGATTTCATATTCATATATGAAAAATTTTAATAAATTTAAGTGTGGAAAACTTACACCCACGCTCCAAGTTTAGTCTAACCGTGACTGAAGCCCCGTATCAGGATCTAACATAGAAAATATGGCGTCAGTTATTGAGTTTTACAAGAGTCACACACTACTGTACATATCACCAAATCTCTCTACAGGAACACCATCACGAGATTCCATTATATATTCTACCTATAAGTTATCTAATTTAACCTATTTATTTCTCACAACTAACTCTGAGAACAATCAAACAAATATTTTTAATCATAAAAATAAATTTGTTTATAATATCAGTTATAAATATATATATATATATATATATATATATATATATATATATATATATATATATATATATAAAAATAATAAAACAGAATAAAAATAAATTAATAAACTAGTTAAAACAATATCAACACATAATAGTAATAATACTTTGAAAGCAGCCGCCGTTTCCTAGAAGTTCAAAATCGAAGAAGAAAAATAAAATAATTTTTAATTTATCAAAAAGCATGAGATGAGGCTGATCTCACAAACAAAAATAAATAAATAAATAAATAATAAAAATAACGAAATCAAGCACAACCGTAGACACAACGCCTTTCTTTTGTGTGATTCATTGACTCGCACGAAAACGAGATATTAATAATATAATAATAATCATTTATAAAGGGTTTAATATTAATAGAAAAGATTGGAGTTTTATAATTAAATCTCATAAAACATATCAGATAAATAGAGAATTAGTGTAAAACCAAAAATCAGCCAATAATATAAGGGAAAATAAAACAAAAATTTAATCAAGAAATCAAATTAAAGCCTAAGTTGTAAACCCCTTGCGTCATAAATAATTTATATTATCAATCCTAATTTAACCCAACAAATCACAACAACAGAGATCTAAAACACACATCGTCAAACAATCTAACCCTAATTCCCATAAAAGTTCCAACAACAAGAATCAATCAAGGGCTCACCTTGACCGCCTTCTGCTTGGAATCCCTCCTCGTCTCTTCGGGTTGGCGTGCACTCTTCTGTTCGAAGATAGAGGGGAATGAGAAGGTTTCATGTATGAGGCGGGCAGTAGAGATTAAGTAATAAAATTCTAATTTAGTTATGTTAAGATAAGCATCACCCTATTTTACGTTTTAACCCCTACAATTTCTCATAATTATTTTTAACTTTTAAGGGTATTATTACAATATTATTACTCAAAATTCAATAATAAAAAACTAACCCACAAGCCGGGTTAAATAGCCTCAAAGATTAACTTAGAAACCTTATCATCTAATCTAAATTTATTAAAATTGACAAATTATTATTTAAAACTAAACTTATCTAAATTTAAAACTCTAAACAAATCATATAACTCCTAAAAATCTGAGATCAAATCGGATTCAAATCCTATCCTAATTTGGCATATAAAATATTACCAAAAATATAAAAAAGACCAAAAACCCTAATTCGGCGGATTAAATATTTCTAAAAATAGAACAAAAAACTAAAATTCTTTCTAATATGACATCCCCGTGTCATGCGCGCCGCAAAGAGCTTTCAGAATTGGGGTCGAATGCTCGATTCTGATATCGGTAGCCAAAGTTATGGCCAAAATACCGAATCACACCCAAAACCGACCCAATCTTGGAATTGACTCGATAACTTCCCGTCTTTAAGTTGACCCGCCAACCCGGTACCAATATTTGACTCGAGGCTCCTGCATCAGGAAGCTATTGTATAGCTTTTGCTTCTCCAGTGACAGCTGTTTATATAAAAAAAATATATATGTATTCATCTCATTAGAATTAAAATTCTAATTCTAATAAAATTCAACTTATCATAATCCTGGCCAAATCAAGATTTGATAAGAAAACACATCCCGAGGCAAACCAAGGGGTATAAATTCCATCCAAGAACATATCCCGAGACAAATCAAGGGGTATAAATTCCATCCAAGAACATATCCTGAGACAAATCAAGGGGTATAAATATTATCTTTAAAAAAAAAAGGTGGAATACCAATCCCGAGGCATAATCCATATCCCGAAGCATGGAGTACAAATCCCGAGGTATTATAATAATAATTAATAGTTCATTGAATTAATTAATTAATTATTATTATTAAAATTTAAAATTAAAAAAAGAAAGAGGGATTTGATCTTATCTCTTGTTCCTATCCGGTTGAGAGTTGTGATCTCTCGGGGATTTTACGAAGAAGGGGTTGAGAAGAGATAAGGACAAAAAAGATTATAAGACAATGAGAAGAGAGACAAGAGAAGTCTGAAAAAAAAAAGACCGAAGGACAAAGAGAGAAGAAGAGAACAGAGGAAGCAGCGAAGGACAGACGGAGAGAAAGAAGACAAGAAGGAGGAAACCCTCGCAGAAACAATCAGGAAAGGACAAAAAAAAGGGTATTTCTTTTCTCCCTCTCTAAATTCTATATCATAATAATAAAGAAAAATAACATATAAATGAAATAAAGTAAAATAAAGAAAAAAAAGGGGGGGCATCAGCCCTTCTTCTCCATCTCTTCCTCTCACGGCCGCCAGACCGGCGCCGCCACCGCCGACGCCACGGCCAAGCTCGCCGCCAAGCCACTGCGCCGCCCGGCTGTGATCTGCAGTGCAAGCCAAAGCCTGCGCCAAGGCCGCTTCGCCCAAGCGCCAGCGCGCCAAGGCCAGCTGCGCCCGTTCCTCGCTTCCACTGCAAGCCCTCTCGCCCCGAGCACCGCCACGGCCATCTGCTCCGGCCACAAGACTTCCACTCCAAGGCCTCGCTGGCCAAGACTCTCTTCTCACCACGCCTCCACCTTGATCTGTTCGCTTCTGAACAAACATCAGCTCCAGATCCACCCCAAAGAACATCGCCTTGGCCGAAGCTCGCTGCCTCGCGCCACCACCATAGCCGTGCAGCAAAGATCGGCCCCTCAAGCAACATCAACCCCTGCAGCAGCGCTGTCTTGCGCGACATCAACCTCGACATTTGCCCCTGCAGCAACATTGACGTCAAGCCTAGCAGCAGCAATATCGACATCAACCCCTGCAACAATGCAGCATCGCCGAGCCCCTCCGACCAAAGCACCAAGTTCCTCAAGGCCGACTCCGGCCAGCGGCTCGCATCAACTCCCCTGCAGCCACGCATCAACTCTCCCATCCGCAGCAAACTCCGGCGACCTCCTTTCCGAAAGTGGCAAAGACCTCCGTGATCGGGCCCTCTGCGCAAGATCAAGACCCATCTGCGGCAGACTTCGGTCATCCGATCGTCATCAACAATCGCACTCGCTCCACGATCAAGACTCGGCAGCAGCAAGAACCCAATAGCGCACCAACATCGCATCACCGTGATCAATGCGCATCAACTTCAATCAGATCAACCACAATACCGACGCTCGTGATCAAGCAACATTAGCATTAACTTCAAGACGCGATCAATGCCCCGCATCAACCTCGCGTCATCAACCGGAGAACGCCCACGCGCTCACCATCAACAACGAAGTCCGACAACAGCCCCCCGTGTTCGTCATCAACAATCGACAGCAGCACCCTGCATCAGTTGGTTCGTCTGCAACAATACCCTGTTGGTTCGTTTGCAACAGCACCCGTTGGTTTGTCTGCAATAGCAACAACCCCGGCATCATCAGTGTTCGTCATCAACAAATGCTGAAGGTCGCCATCAACAAATTCTAAAAAAATCGTCAATCAGTGCATAGTTCTGTCTGATTGCCACCAATAATTTTGAAGGTCGTCACCAACAGTTTTGAAGGTCGCCATCAAATAAATTCTGAAGGTTGTCATCAACAAATAGTGAAGATTGTCATCAACAACAAAGATCGGCATCAACAATCACTGTTCATCATCAAAAATCAGTGCTTGTTCGTCATCAACAATTGAAGCATTGCCGTAGCTACTGATAACGCGCCGCAAGGAAAGCTACAAAAAAGATCGGAGCCACTGCGTGCCGCAGAAAACAAGAAGACCATGTATGATTGAAGATTGTGTATGAATTGATGTGTTAACGTGAATGTTTGTACAACAACTGAAAACCCAAATACAGGGGAGACTCTGTCAAAATTTTCTAATAATAGTAAATAAAAATTAAAAAGCTACTGACTGCTACTGCAAAATGAAGAAAATAAAGGAAAAGAAGTTGCTGTAAGGTTCAGATTCTCTTATATGTATGCACTGCAGAGAGTTCTCTAGGAGCATTGCAAGTTCCAGGCACCATTTCCAGAAACAAAATGCTGAAATGATAATAAAGAGGCTGAGAAGGAGATATTAAAATGGAGGATTCATGAGAAAGAGAAGCTGCAGAAATTTGTCAAAGGAGGGAATACCTCAATGGAATATCTTTCAATCTGGAGTTATAAAAGAGGAAAACATTATTATAACTAATTTTGAAGACTTATGTGAATATTGGCTCAGAATGAACCAGTGAAGTCGAAGAAGATTGTCAAGATCCTCGGTTTTGGTCTAGCAAACTGAGGGTGTTCATAGTGATGCTCAAGTCATTGAAGCTACTACCACTAGCATCTTATGCTAAAGACAAGCAAATGGTTGCTGTTGTCGATGATCACATTATTCACAGATGATGATTGTCAAGATAGAGCAATGAATTTTCTAGCAGTATGGGTATTTTAAGAATGGCTGCTGAAAATTATTGAAAAGCTGCTGTGAATTGCTGTAGATACCTCTGCGGTATTACTGAAAACTGTTGCGAATTGATTCCGCGTAAACAAAAACATTGCCGCAGATTACTCTAATAAAGGGTCATATTCAAAAATTCATAACTCCGTCCAAAGAACTCCGATTGAGGTAAGATCTGCGGCGTTGGAAACTAGACATCCACATCTTCAACAATTATATACAGCACAGATCCTTTCAGCAGACCGATCAGTGCGTATTTCGATGGGGAAAAAGGATGAACATTATAGCTCGGCAAATTAATTCCTGAAACCTCGTCTGATTGCTCATTTTCAAAAATTCATAACTCCGTCCATAGAACTCCAATTGAGGCGATCTCTACGGCGTTGGAAATTAGACACCTGGGTCTCCAATATTCATATTCAGTGCAGATCCTTTCGCTGGTCCAATCAGCGTAGATTTTGATAAATAAAAGGGTAGATTTCAGCATTTCTGCCGACAGCCATGCTGGTCACCCAATTTCAAAAATTCACAACTTTGGCCTGGAAACTCCGATTGAGATAATCTCTGTGACGTTGGAAATTAGACATCCGGGTCTCCAACATTCATATACAACACAAACTCATTCGGTGGTCCGATCAGTGTGGATTTCTGATAAACAAAAGGGTAAACTTCAGCATTTCTGTCGCTAACTATGTTGATCGCCCAATTTCAAAAATTCATAACTCTGGCCAGAAAACTCCAATTAAGATGAAATCTGTGGCATTGGAAATTAGATATCCAGATCTCCAATAGTCATATACAATACGGACTCGTTCGGCTGCTCAGTCGGTGTAAATTTTGACGAATAAAATAGTCAATTTCAACGATCCTGCCGTTGATAATGCCGAAGACTCATTTTCAAAAATTCACAATTCCTGCATGGAAACTCCAATGGGAATGAAATTTGTGGTGCTGAAGACTAGATACCAAGATCTTCAATAGTCGTATATAGCACAAGCCCTTTTTGCAGCTCGGGCAGTGCATATTTTGATGGAGAAAAAGGCTAATGCAACTCTTAAAAGGCCAAGCGATCCAACCTCGGTCACAAGTCTCAAATGCAAGGCAGCCGGTGGATTATGGATCCCATATGGCGGGGCACAGATCTTGAGGCGGGGGGCGGCGTCATAAATAAATAAATAAATATACCTATATATATAAACATATGCTGATATGTAACGAATCATATTGCAATAAAATAAATTATTCTTCTCATTCTCTCTACTTGTATTTTTGCCCTTAATCGGAGGTTCCCACGACATTGTCTGGGGTAATTAATAATAGAGGCTTACCTCTATTAGGAATAAAAGAACCCACAAAACTAAAAATTGATATTTGTGCTTCGATATATCGTCTGGTGTCACACGATGCCAGGCGCGTATTTTCGATCCCACAACAGCAGGCATCAACGGCGATCACCCGGGCTCCTTCATCGGAAGTGGTTCGGCATGATGATGATGACAATCTTTTGCGGTATTACAATCAATCGACGGACCCAAGCATGTATCCTTCAGCAAAGCCATCAGAGACATGCCCGTGTTCGCATATTCGATCGAGATTGATCCGCTTGTGGATGAAGACGACGAGGAGGAGAACACGTAGGGGAGCTTGATCTTTCTCTTTTCTCCTTGGCCGCTATCCTTCTTCTCTCCCCTTTTTTTTCCTTGTAGTCCCTCTCTATTTATAGAACCTCCTCACATGATAAATCATAACTTAAATTTTGATTTGATTTATTCTTTAAATTTAGATAAACCAAAATTTAAGTTTTGATTTGATTTGATTGGATTTTTTTTTTGAATTTTGATTTGATTGATTTTTTTATTTATTCATTCAAATTTGATTTTGATTTGATTGATGCTTTCCTTTCATGATTTAATCAAGATTTAAATTTGGTTTTATTTCGATTTGATTGATCATTTCCTTTCTTGATTTAATCAAGATTTAAATTTTGTTTGATTTTGATTTGATTGATGATTGATTTATTTTTTTTGGAAGAGAATTATATTTTTGGATTTGCCTCGTGATTTGTTCCCTTAGATTTGCCTTGGGATTTGTTCCCTTGGATTTGCCTTGGAATCTGTACCCGTGGATGATCCTAGGATTTGCATTTTTTTAGATTGCCTCGAGATTTGCTCTCGTGCTATCTTGGGATTTGAGATTGCCTCGAGATATGTGTTCTTGGGCTATCTATTCCAATATATATATATATATATATATATATATATATATATATATATATATATATATTTCATCATAATATTTATATGAAATATTTCATATTGGCCCTTGAGACATTTTGTATTTTCAAGGCTCATATATATATATTTTATATATTCCCCCCTTTTTTATTTATTTATTTATTTTTTTTATTTTTTTTAGTGTAAACATTATTCTTAAACGCTAATTGGTTGGTCCGTTTTAAAGCCCACCATCTAATCCTTTGTTGTTGCATAACCTACTTAAGGAGCATACATACTCACTATGTTGATTGTCTTTTTTCCCAACACTAGCCTCAAATGTATAATCCCATCTCCTACCCTTTTCACTTCAACTACTTTGTCCTTAATTTTTTATTCCACAATAAGTCCCACACCATTCCTATGTTTATTTCCTCCACAGTACCATAATTTATAGCATGCATGTGTTACCAATCTCCATAGCCTTGTTTGATATGCACCTAGTCTCTTGCAAACACACTATATCTATCATCTTCTTCTTAGAGTGTCTACTAACTCTATAGTCTTTCCTATCAAAGACCCTATATTCTGACTGTTGATCATAATCCTATTCTAATGGACTAACTTCTTTACTTGCATTGTTCCATTAATATGCGGGAACCCTTTCTTATCTATCACCACATCCGGGCGCCGATGTGGTGAGACTAACTTCTTTATCCACATTCGTTCATGATGTAGCACCCCTTGTCTATATTCCCTCACACCCGGGCGGCAATACGAGAGAACCCCTTGCTCATTTAACACTACATCTAGGCACCGATGTAGCACATAGGGACGGAATCAGGACTCACGTTTTGGGGGCTAGGATGAGGGTAAAATGCAAAATGCAAAAGAAAAAATTCATCCAACATAACAATTGCTATATGTGACAATATAATTTTTTAATTAAAACAACCGCAATATGAATATACATATCGAAAAAATATATAAAATATTTATCTATGCACACTCAAACTAGAATAACCGTCAGTACGGGTACCAGACATTTGAGGCATGTGACTAAGAGGAGATAATTATTGAGCTTATTTTAAATAATATTTTCTAGGATATTATTTGAAGGTCTCACTTGAGATTCCACACAAAAGTTATATATATAATATCTTGATTTATTTTAAATAATATTTTTCTTATAAGTGGAGAAATAAGGAGTAAGTTTGCATAGAAAACAATTTGATTAAAACAGAGTGAACAATATTTACTAACTTAATGTATATATATTAAACAAAATTTAATCATATTCGAGATAAATTACTTTTTTCACCATCAATTTAACTTCATTAATATTTCCATCTTCTATCCTTTTAGTGTTATGCTGACGTGACAAACTCATCTTTTAAGTAAACAAATCTCACATAAATTGTTATGTACCATCAACTAGTGATAATGTCAACTCAATAATAAACATTTAAGTTGTTGACCAAAACTTATACAAAGTAATAAATTCCAGAATCAAAGATGCAACTTTAAAAAAAAAAAATCAACTCTAGAAGTAGTATGAAACTGGAGCTTAAGTACCTGTAATTTACCCTTTTATTTATAATATCACACTCTATACCGATTATAGTGGGTCACATTCGGATTTCTTAACTTTTACTCATAATATTAAGCGAATTGAATTCAAAGTCAACTAATTGGTTTGGTCCTAACTAGGATCCAACCCACACCAAACCCACCAATCATTCATTGACACCAGTGCACACCAGTTCATACCTAAACACGTGATGCCCTTTAATTTCAATCTACATCCCTGAAATGATAGTTTTTGAATCTCAAGGCAAGATCCAAAGGTAGATGCACAACCCTCATCATACCGTCAATTTGGTACGAATTTCTCAACATTTGAATACACTTATCAAAAGGCTATCTCTGTCTCCCTCTCCCTCTGGACCCTCTCTAATGCTGTCTATCGCGATCAATGAGAGAAACCGAGACGGTCGGGGTCTTGCCGGAGTTAGGGGGGTTGGTTGAGTGCTTGGGATGGTGGGGGCTGGGGCCCAAAGTATCCCAGATTCTCGGTAGCTCGAGAAGGAAGCCCGGGGTCTCGCTAGCCCTTATTATGCTCTTGGTAGCGCGTGCCTAGGTGGGCACGTCCCAACATTATAATTTCACAGAGAATTCATATTATATATGTGACAAAATTTTATGCAAGTTGTCAACCTACCGCAACCTTCCTCCTTTACCAGAATTGGGATTGGCTACATTCTCATACACTTGCATAGGCGAAGTTATAAAATGGGATTTAATATAATGAAATATTTCATTTTTTTTTCAAGATAATCGTGAGATGAAATTTCCATATTTCTAAACCATTCTTCAATTAAAATAATTGACACAAACACAAATAAAAGAAGAAAAAAATAGTTAATAAAAAAAAACAAAAAAGAATAAATTAATTAATAATAAGAAACGAACTTTATTTAATTAATAATCAATACATTAGCATTCTTCAGTTAAAATAACTGACAAAAACACAAATAAAAGAATAAAAATAGTTAATAAAAAATACTTTAATAATATTTGGAAAAAAATAAGGGCCCGTTTGGTTTGTTTTCCATTTTCCATTTTCTGGAAAGCTGGAAAACACAGAAAATGGAAAAACTGGAAAAGAAAAAGGAAACATTTGGTTGGAAAGCTGTTTTTTAAAGCTGTAAAAATGGAAAAGTACATTTGGTTTAATAGAAAGCTAGTAGTATGTTTTACGTGATTTTATCAAATATGTATAAACAGTTTTTTTTTAACTATTGTAAAACAATATAATAAATGTAAAATAGAACTATAAACCAACATAATAATTGTAATAATAAAAGTTCAAAATATAAAAAATAACAAATGACAAATATGATATTTTTATAAATTTCAAAAATATAAAATAATGACAAACATGATATTTTTATAAAGTTCAAAATATAAAAATAACAAACATAATATTTATATATATTTTATATATAATAAATAAAGTTTAAAAATATATTTTTAGAAATAAAAATTGACAACATTATATTTTTATAAAGTTTAAAATATAAAAATAACAAACATAATATTTTTTATATATTTTATAAAATTTTAAAAATATATTTTAAGAAATAAAAAATGATAAACATGATATTTTTATAAAGTTTAAAATAAAAAAACAACAAACATGATATTTTTATATATTTATATAATAACAAAAGTTCAAAATATATTTTAAAAAATAAAAAAATGCAAACATGATATTTTTTATAAAGTTCAAAATATAAAAAAAATAACAAACATGATATTTATATATTTTTACAATAACAAAAGTTAAAGAAAATCTATTTTAAAAAATAAAAAAATGATAAACTTAATATTTTATATATTTTTCTAATTAATTTTGAAGTTTGGTTTATTTACAACAATGCCACCGCCTTTTCCAATCGTTTTCCAAACTAGAAAACGATTTTTTTTCGTTTTCCCGTTTTCCGTTTTCCAGCCATTTCTGTTTTCCGCCTTTTCCAGAAAACGGTCAAACCAATCGCGTTTTATGCGTTTTCGCAGAAAATGGAAAACGCAGAAAACGGCGAAAACGCGGAAAACAGGCATACCAAACGGACCCTAAATTAATTAATAAAAAAACAAAATTTATTTAATTAATAATCAATACGTTCGCATTCATCAACAATAACAGTACTCACATTATCAACCCTAACAATTAAAGAACTATTTATTCACTTTGCCATTATGTCTAAAATGGAATATTATCCAAGTTCAAACGAATTTTCAATTTTAAGTTTTCAAAAATTATTTGTTTATTTTCAATTTTAAGTTTTCAAAAATTATTTGTTTTCATAGAATAATAGTCACATCAATATAAAAACCATTGTACCATAGTTAAGGTAATTGTCCTAAAATTCAAAAAAAGTTTAAATAAATAATTAAAAGAAATAAATAATAAATTAAATAAAGCACACACTCAAGCCCTTGTTTTCTATTTTAAGAAACTTTTAAAATTCCAACATAATCTTATTCCTAAATCATTCTTCAATTTGTTTAGGGATGATCATGAGATGAAACCTATCTCTAGACCAATATGAGATGAGACCTGATCTCTGGACCAATATATATGTAATGCCCCGACCCGGATCCCAGGACCTCGGGCACGTCATTAGACAGGCCGCACCCGAGTGGAGACAAGCCCGCTCGGATACAAGGCCTAAATAATAAGAGCAGATAACAAAAACAAATCCATAATAATTCAAAATAAAATCAAAGTTGCAAAATAATCAAGTCTGGGTATATATGCTCTACATATATCGGGACAAGATGTCCTACAAAGCCTCACTCATCAGCAAATAAAGAAATAGAAGAGGTCCTAAACCTCGTCAAGCCTGTCCCACGTACTAACCCTCAAAGCACGCCTCCTGCTCCTGAGGACCTGAAAAGAAGGGAAAAACAAAGGAATGAGCTTTCGAAAGGAAAGCTCAGTAAGCACCCTGCAAGGAACACAAAAGTAAGATATGAACAAACATATCACAAATGAAGTCAACAAACAGTGGGACCACTATCCTGTATCCTGGAATCCTAGGGATCTACCACAAAGGCAAAGACAACGGTAAAACCCCTATCCTATATGTGTTCCTCTAAAGACAATCCCCGGTCAGTACTATCCCACAGCCTCAGCTGTCGATGACAAATCCGTCGCCCACGGTAGCGCCACCTCTCTCTCATGTCGACATGGTCAGTGATCGACCCCACTGGCTGGTAGGGACAACCAGAGTACCATCCCTCTGGTCAGGAATGCCGGAACGCCAGGGTGTCCCGTCCCCAGTGCTCTCACATAATCCGGAGCTCACCTGCTCCACTGAATCCGGGCGGAAGAAAAACCAAAGCTAGGGATGCCAACATCCCGAAACAAACATACATGCACCAGAATCCAACCAAATCATAAAAGACATGCATGTATCTAAATCATAACCAAGTATGATATCACCAATGAAAATCAAAAACACGTCCAAGAAAACCCGAAGCCGGGTGGGAACGAGGCAAAGGTATTTACCTGTAATCACTAAGCCTGGTGTTCCACGAAATCTCCTTCCGACGCATCCACATCGATATCTAGTAATAACAATCACTACTCAATACCATCTCCGACACAAAATGGGCTATTAATATTAATAACAACATTAAAGCGAAATTTCTGAAATTACTATGCAGTCCCAAAGAACTGCTCATAACTTTTGATCCAGAAACCCGATCGAGGTGAACAAAGGCTTGTTGGAAAGATCTTTTCCTCATCTTTCCAACGGTAGCTTATAAGACCCTATCGGGGTTCCAAAGGTCGCCCAGCTGTCCCTCGAAGGGGACAGCCAGACTACAACCATTAGTGCACCCCTATCTTGACTTGGGTTCAATCCACTCCTTTAATTAATCAACTTGGCCCACCAGTGGACTGTTAGACTTGGTAATCTGAAGTTAATTAACAACTTTTAAACCTAATTAAACCCGATTTGACTTCATCAACTTGGACTTAAAATAAATTACTTACCCAAGTAATTACCTTCTCTTTAATCACCTCTAATCCACTTTGTTAACTCAACTCACCAACTTATTTCTAAATTGGCTCAATCCAACCCGTATTCCTTGGCCCACAATCCACTATCATTATTCATTAATCCCAAGTTCTGATTAAGCCACTACTTTTGCATGATATAATATCAAAATAATATTTATGGCTTCTGGGTCGGCCCGAGCCCTCAAACCACACATAATAGCTCATACTCCATAATAGTGTCAATGAGATAATGATAATCCATCACCAGATGCTCTCCAAAGGTTCCTAAGCATAAAAGAATAAATTAGTGGGTTACACAAACACTATCCTCACTGTCCTCCCCAGCTATGCAACTTCATAACACCTAACCCATTATTATTCCACAGTCATGATCAGAAGACTACCATCTTCTCAACATCATCTCCAACATTACCTTCATAATGTCTGGCCCATCCCTGGTAAACCTTTAAAAAGTACTCTTACACACCTTTGATAGCATTTCTCCATCAACCCAAACATCATCTCTCTCTAGAATCACATGGGAGCTTCACAAACTAATGGATTTATAACACCATCACCCTCTCATTATACAACCAATTAAGAACCAGTGCTCATCTGCACTCACAAACACTCCACATGACATCCAATACATAGCCTCATATTGGCTCTCACACATCATCCACTCACCACTAGAAATCATGGAAGTCCTCAAAACCAACTCACATACAATATCAAAACCCCCTCCATTTTGGGCTACACATCACCAGCCTTACTAAGCTACCCACATGTTTAAAAGCCCTTGCCCTCATCTCACAACCTGTAATTCAACCCCTCAACCTCTATATAATTCATCTACAAAACATAAGGGCTCTTGTGTAACTAGTACTGTCAACACACACAGATCATAGCACAAAGTATGCATGCTTGATGGACTAATCTCATACTCCACTAGTGTCCACGTTATTAATACATGCATAACTACTATCTATTCATGCCTGACCCAAACAACACATACAAACCAATGACATAGCTGATCAAGAGAGCGTCGGAGATACTTACCGGATCCAAAGACTGTCGACCTCTCTATCTCCCTCCCTCTTTAGGCTCTATCTCTCCAAGAAGTTTCCCGGCCAAGAGATGGAGCCTCTCAGCCAACAGAATCCAAGAGAAGCCGGTCTGACAATCACTAGATCAATAAAGACGAATAGAGGAGAAGGAGAAAGTAGGGACAGTGCATACTCACCGTTTCCCGGGCGGCGAGAGCCTCCTTTTGTGCTTCTTGCTTTCCTTCTAAGCACCTTTGTGGCCTGTGCAAATTGTGGGCATCCGCTTATCGTCCCACGATAAGAGATAAGATGAAGTGGTTCCATCAATGGTAACCCATGATCAGGGGCCCAATCTCAGGCGGTTGGCAAGCCCGGAGATCACGCCGTCAGTACCTATCGCTTCCCCAACAACCCAGTGTGAACTCATCGGATCATCTTCAAGATAAGTATTATCTACAATCGCCACTGTCCACCGTTAATTAAACATGTCTGCAGGTGTTACAATATGAGTTTTGCAACAAAGTCCCCCTTCTTTATCACCTTTACATGCAGGTCCTTGAGAGTTTTTAATGTGTGAGAGAGAGATATCTTTTTAACCCCCTAGCATTTATCTTAATTATGTATAGTTAAATTAATGAGAACTTTATGCACAATTGCATAAGTACCCCCCGGAGTTTGTAGTAATTATGTATAGTTGAACTAATAAGAATGTACACAATTACCTCTCAGTCCTCACAATTTTAAAAATGTTACATACACATCCTTGACTTGTGAGATATGGAGAATTTCCTCTAAGTCCTCGACCTTTCCCAAAATTACCAAGGAGTCCTTGACGATTTCAATTAACCATTAAATTCCACTTTTCAATTAACTAGGTTTAAGAGACATCAGAAAGAAAAACAACCTTTATTCATAAAATCCTTGGATTTTACAATATATCCCCGCATGTTAATTGAAAGAATGTATTTGGAAATATGGATGAAAGGTCAAGACAAGAAGACACTCAATCCCTTGTTTCCTTCACTTAATATTAATAACCATTGCAAAGACTATATATATATATATATATATATATATATATATATATATATATATATATATTGATAAATGTGAACAAACCATTAGAAGTGTTGTTCGAACCCTCAACATTTTTTTTTTGAGAGGGAATAAACAAATTAACTTTTCTTTTAAATATTGTTGATTAAAGACTATAAATATTCAAACAACAATATTATCTATTCTTTGAGAACACAAGTAATATATCTTATTATTGTTATATTTCTTCTTACACTATTGCATATAAATGAGTTGTTAGTAATAATTAGCATGATACATCCAGATGAAACACTACATCCAAAGTTTAAAATAAAAATAAAAAAAACAAAACAAAACAATATAAGTTGATATATTTTAATTTTTTTAATCTATTATCTGATATGAATATAGAATACCTAGCTAGCTCATAATAAGCACCATGTATGTATGCTCAAGTTATTCAAACTCATCAATCCCAAACTACTAAGAGTTTGAGATATCAGAAACAAATCACATGGCTCTTAAGGCTATGCTAATTAATTATAGTGAATGTCATTACTTGTGATAATAAATGCATTGGGATTCATAATTAATAATACTTATGAATTAAAGTGAAGTTTAATGATATCTAATAAATAATAATAAATAGTAATAAATTAAGAATGACTTATACACAAAATTCTATAAGTTCTGCCAACTCTTTCTAAACTTTCAAAGTAACTCCATGGCTAATTTCTCTTCCAATGCTCTCCTTTTCATCATACCCTTGCTTCTCACCTTCTTCTTCACTAATATTTTTCTCACAAGTTGTACTGCTGCAAACCTAAACTCTGAGAAGAATGGTTTCAACTTACCGTTACTTCAAAGGGACTATATCCTTAACCCTAGTTTATATGCCAACCTCACCAATGAAGAGAGGGTTGTAAGGCTATTCCGATCTAGCTACAACCCTAGTATGATTCGCCTTCCATTATTGGCACAGAATAATGGATTCTTGACGGAGATTGAGATCGGTTCTGGAGGTGGGATTCAAACCTACTACCTCGCGGTTGACCTCAATAGCCACCTGACTTGGATGCAATGCATCCCATGCAACCCTTCTTTCCCTCAGACAAGACCGATGTTCGATCCCACCCATTCTAGCACCTTTATCACAGTCAACCACACCAATCCTCTGTGCAGGCCACCATTCTTCGCATTTCAAAACACGTGCTCATACAAGATTCAATACCCACATGGAAGCCAAGTCTCTGGCTTCCTTTCGAACGACATTTTCACCTTCAAAGATGCTAACAACACTTGGACCGAGGTTAGGCGTATGTACTTTGGATGTACTCATGTGAGCCATATGAATTTATTCACCGGTGAACCCGCCGGGATTATGGGGTTAAACCGAGCTCAAATTGCATTCCCTAAGCAATTGACTAATCTGGCTCGTGGTCGTTTCTCGTACTGTATGTTCATGTCGACCACCGCTAATGTCGGCTTCCTTAGGTTTGGAACTAGCATAGCAGTGAGAATTCCATTGCAATACACCCCATTCAAGAGTGGCGCTAATGGTGAAGCCTATGATCTTTTCTTACTAGGCATCAGTCTCGGCTCCCACAGGCTTGAATTCCTGCAAGGGACATTCGAACACACCTATATTAATTGTAACACAATTGCCTCACTGCTTGTCGAGCCAGCTTATGAAGTAGTAAAACATAAGCTTACGATCTACTTTGAATCTCATGGACTTGTGCCTGTGCATGTACCAGAGTATCCATTGTTCGAGGTGTGCTACCATTTACCGCAGAACTATACGTCAGTATTGCCAACGATGACATGGCACTTATATGGAGCTAACCTTCTTCTCCAAATATCGCATCTGTATGTGATCGATACCCAAAGAAGTTACTTTTGTTTGGCAATCCAGTCAGACCCGCTTATGACGGTATTGGGTTTGTACCAGCAATCTAACTATAGATTCATCTTTGATCTTAACAAAAATGTACTTTCGTTTGGTCAAGAGGATTGTGAGCGTGATGCACACCTCTGAATGTTTTTTTTCTTCTTTTAATTAGTTAAGGAAAATAATTGGTATTGCATATCTAATTTCTTTTTTTATTTATTTATTAATTTTTACAACCTCTCTAGCAATTGAACCATGCATCCTCTCAACGTCAATTGCTAAACTCAAGGCTCATGTCAAACTACATGATTTACACAAGTATCGATTTAGCTGCTATTACTCATCACTTCACTCAAGAGAATGCACTAATTCAATTTAATGTAAGCTTCATTACTCAACCTTTAATCAAAAAGCGAAAACCTTCATTACTCAACCTCTGGGGGTCCTATGTTAGGAATACAAATGTAGTGCCATAGAAGACCTCATCTGAGGAGGGAAACTCGGATAGTTCTTGAAAGAAGACCGAGAGAAGGAGAACACCTCATCTTCACCACCAAAAATAACAAACAAAATTCTAATTAACTTCATCGCAGGAGGAACAGGGTGCAAGGGAGAAAGTTCGGCATCGAGAAAAAATTATGCTCAGATGGTCGGCTCGGTCCAGAATGCATCACCCTTGAAGAGTAAGAAGGAAAAAAATGAAAGTGATGTGCATATGTGATTGGAAGCACCGGAATCATTGATCCAATAAGAAGGCATACAAGTAAGAGTTGTACCAGTAAGGAGAGCTAAAGACCCTCCTGATTCATCTTTGGCTAAAAGAGTAAGGAGTTTATTATATTGATCGGGTATCAGTTGACTAGCCAGAGCAACGGAAGAAGATGATGAAGGTTTGGGTCGCTTTCCTTGCTTGTCGGGGAAGCCATGAATTTGATAACATGTGGCCCGAGTATGACCATGTTTATTACAGTGGTCACAAAAAGGACGTTGTTGTTTTCCAGGAGTTCGAACAGGTTGTTTCGAGGCTTGGAATGTCGCAGAATCAATTGTTGGTGTTGCTCGGACGTTGAGTTCTAGTTGCTTTTCTTCCTGTCGAACGAGATTATCAATTCGTTGAATTAAAGGAAAAGTCGCCAAGAGAAGTATTTGACTTCGAATTGTAGAGAAGCTATTGTTTAACCCCTGAAGGAATTCCATGGATCTGTCTTGGTTTTGCTGTTCAATGATGCATTTTACATTGCCGCAGATGCATAGAGGAATCGAGATGATAGAGCTAATTTCATCCCACAAAGATTTGAGTTGAGTGAAATATAAAGAGACTGACATGCCCTCTTGTTTAAGAACAGAAATTGAAGTTTCAATTGATAAAGTTTTGGAGCATTTGATTGTGAGAATCGTTCCTTCAAATCCGTCCAAATCTGTGCTGTAGTGTAAGTATAGAGGATGCTTGGATGGATCTCGGGAGAGGCTGAATTGAGTATCTAACTACCAACAAGATCGTTGCAGCGTTCCCAGTTAGCGATGTTATTCCTTCTACTTTGGGATCAGAAGGGAACCATCAACAAAACTGAACTTGCTTTTTGCCCGAAGATCCATTATAATTGCTCAGCTCCATGATTCTAAATTATCACCAGTTAATAGTGGGGTGACAAGAACTGTGGAAGGTCTATCAACTTAAATGATGAATAGCATAAGGATCAATTTTCATAGGTGTTGATTGAGTGTTTAGGAAAGGATTGTCGGCGGACATGTGTTGGAAGTTGTCTCAAATTCAAGTCAAATTCACCACTTTGAGTCCAACTCTAATTATGATTAGAGATATGATTGATTTAGAGAGAAATTTAAGTTCTAACAGAAATAAGATTGGGTCCTGTTAGAGATAAGATTTGATTTAGAGATAAGTCTTTAAGTCCTATTCATATCAGAATAAGAGTTATCTCTAAAGGGCTATAAATAAGGCTCTAGTCAATTGATATATCGGAGGACCTACAAGTAATGTGGCATGCTCTCACAAGATGAGTAATGATATATCGAACGAAAAGATTACACGAAATCAACACACGAATGACGTGGCATCATCCACGTGGAATTTAAAAAACAAAAATCGGTGAAAGCACGAGCCGAACGTCCCCCTCTCTCTCCGCCTATTCTCTCTCTACACTGTCTTCTTCAGCTCCCTCTTCTCTATCTCCTCCATCCTCTCCAGCGCTCCCCTAATTCTCGACGACTTCATTGTTCCTCTCCCTCTACTCAGAACCTCTCCTCTTCACCTCAACCTTCAAAGAAGTGGGTGGTTTCTTTGGGGGCAATGGAAAGCAAAGCTCAGGCATGCGGCGGAGCCGGCTATTGGTCTCCTGCCAGAACCTTTCGAGAATCGCTCGCTCGAACGCGCATAGGGGCTATCACGGTCGAGAGGCTATCACCGTCGGACGAGGCATCTCCGTCGTCGAGCACGAGGAGGCGGACAGTGGCAAAGGAGCAGTCCAAACTTCTTGAAAGCAAATCCGGCTGGCGTTGCTTGGTTGCCTTGCCGGTCACCGGGAGTTCCCGGACAGGGAGGCATTGTGGCTATGGCTGCGGATGGGATTGGTAGGTGAGGGTTTCTCCTTGCTAGATTGGAAGGAGAAGGACTCGCCTTGGAAGGAGACTGAAAGGCTGCCGGTGGTAGTGGCGAGTGATTTGGAGGAACTCAAGGAATTGGAGAGAGAATGGTGGAGGACTGAGCTGGGAGAAGGCATGGGAGAGGAGGAAGAAGAAGAAGAGGGAGAAGGAATGGTGGAGTCTTTAGAGGTCTTTGAGGTGGAAATGGTGCCATTGTGGTTATCATAGGGGAAGAGATGGAGAGTCACCATGGATGCAAAGTGGAGAAGAAGATGGAGTGAGTGAGACCTCTGAAATGAAGAAGCTTTGAAACAAAATTAATGGCTTCTTTGAAGGTTGAAGTGAAGAGGAGAGGTGCTGAATAGAGAGAGAGGACGACGAAGTCGTCGGGAATTTAGGGGGCTCTAGAGGCGAGACGGAGGATGGAGGAGATAGAGAAGAAGGAGTTGAAGAAGACAATGTAGAGAGAGAATAGGCGGAGAGAGAGAGGGACGTCTGGCTCATGCTTTCACCGATTTTTGTTTTTTAAATGCCATGTGGATGATGCCACGTCATTCGTGTGTTGATTTCGTGTAATCTTTTCGTTCGATATATCATTACTCCTCACAAGATAGACTAAAGGACAATTAAAAGAAAAAGCGGGGGGTCTTTAGCAAAAGTGCATGAAAATTCATGCACGTGGATGGGGTGTTCTGTTCGCCAACAAGCGCGTTGACAAGCGATGGCCTTCGTCGCGTTTAGATTCAACTGGTTTTGCTAAGATAGGATTTGGTGGAGATCTCAATTCGGATCATGATCTTGTTGAACCGATTTCCACGAACTCTATAAGAAGGAGGCATTGAAACCTTAGCCTTGCCTTCATCTCCGACGCCGCCATCGCCCGTTTGCGCGATCAAGAAGGGAGGCACCGCCGCCGCCACGCCTGGAGCTACCGTCGACGCGAGGTTGTAAGCCCCTGTCCCTGGGTATTTATACAAAGAAGAATCATATATGAATGCATGCTAGTTTGTTAGCTGGTACATGGTTTGAAGTTTAGAGGAGTTTAGAGGGAAAAGTCTTTTGGTTAATACTTTCATGTATGATCTTTGGTTTTGTAAAGTTATTTTTGAGAGGTTTGTTGAGATGTAGATGTCTGGGCAGTGTGCAGGTGTGCAGGGAATTGTTGGGTGACTGTATACTTAGAGTTGTCTGCCATGAAAGAGTGTTGCTATTGTTTCTGTTGGCTGTCATGTTTTTTTTTTCTGAGAACCAAACATGGAGGTTGTGAGGATGAGCCAAGTTTAGGCTTATGTATTGGTGTTGGGATTATGGTTGTTTGTGGAATCTCTTGAAGCCTTTGAGCTATAAGAGTGGTAATGGTAACAGTTGTTCATAGCTTTGAGAATCCTAGATCATGGGAGGGTCTGAATAGTTTCTGTGAAGCTGTGTATTCTGTATGGATATATGGAGAGGTGTTGTTGAGGTTTTAGGTTTAGTGATCAATGGGTGATGTTTGAAGTTTGATTTTCATTAAGGTACTTGGATTATATGTTTGAGAGAGAGAGAGTATGGTATTTGGATCTTTAGAACTCTCTGTGATCCTAACTAAGAAGTGAGTCTTGGATTAATGATGATGCAGGAAGAGCATGGATAATGAGTAGGTGATGTTGTTTTTGATTGATGTTCTTGATGTGTTCTGTGAATGGATTGTGGTGTCGAGGTTCCGATGATTGTATGGTTTTATGATTTTATAATGATTGTCAGGTCTGGTTTAGATGTTTGGCAAAGATCCATTATGTTTAAGAGGAGTGTACCTGCTGTTTTCTGAAAGCTATGAAAGAGTGGGAGATGTTAGTTTGGACTGAGGTTTAGTGGTTTAGAGGTTGAGTACTTCTTTCCTTTAAACCTAGTTGTATGAGTAACCATAGATATGTGGACTCTTATTTGGGGTTTTGAAAGTATGTGGTTTTATTTTTGTTGTTGGGTTCAGAGGACTGTGTGATAATGAAATTTAGATGATGTCTTGGGTGGGTCTTTGGTTGTGCCCTAAAGTTGAGTGAGGATTATGCTTATGATTTTATGTGAAGGAATGGAGATTAGAGTTGGAGAATGGCTGCTGCCTGGCTGGCCACTTCAACTGAAATCTGGATAGTGTATAAACATCAGATAGTGTCATGTAAGGTACCGTTGGAAAGATGAGGAAGAGCTCTTTCCAACGAGCCCTGGATCAACTTGAACGGATATCTGGATCAAAAGTTATGGGCTGTTCCTTGGGACTTCGCAATAGATGCAGGAATTCTGCATTAGTGTTGTTAGCATTAGTAGACATGCATCGTAGGTTTGGTCGTTCATGGACACGTGTACATTGTTTGAGATTAGTATGTGGTTTTCAGGTGTTGACTTGGAGTTTTGAGCTGCGCCGGGAGGGACGCAGGATTGACGATTGGAGTTGCTAGTAAGGTAAGTTACTCTTGCCTCGCTCCTACCCATTGTTTGGGTTTCTTGTTTTGATGAATGCTATTTGTTAGCATATCTTCTTTGTGGTATCTGTTTTCTTGGATGCATGCACATACATGTCTGTTTTGCTCTCTTTCCTCATATGTGTGTGATTGATGTGCTTGTGGTAGTATTGTTACTACCTGTTTGTTTGGAATGCTCTGTTGGGCTTGCCCACCCGTGGGCCGACACTTGACTATAGGTACTAGTGGTACTTGTGTGCAGCTAGGTAGGTATTCGTCAGTGGAGTGAGCGGGCTCGCTGAGCATAGCCTCCTGTTGTCTGGCATGAGACCATGGAGATACCCAGTACTTGTGTGCTGGTCGGGTAGGTGAGCGCCAACTGAGTTTCTTCTTCCGCCCGGATTCAGTGGAGCAGGTAAGCTCCGGATGTTGCAAGAGCGTTGGGGACGGGACACCCTGACGTTCCGGCACTCCTGGCCAAAGGGATAGTACTCTGGTTGTCCCCGCGGTCAAGGCGATCGGTGACCATGTAATGAGAGAGGCGGCACTACCGAGGAGCGACAAGTTAGTCGCTGGCAGCAGATGCTGTGTGTTGCAGACAGGGGGAAGTTCGCTGAGTTTCTTTGAGTTCCTTCTTGAGCCCGAGGGTCGCCATTTAGACAGAGTAAATGCAGATTGCCGATGGTTGTGGTAGACTCCTAGGGTTTTGATTGTGCGGGGTGTATCCCCATTGCTTGATGATTCTTTGATTTTTGATATCATGTTTCATCTTATGTCTTTGAGATCCTTGCAGGGTACTTACTGGGCTTTCCTTTCGAAAGCTCATCATTTTTTCCCTTCTCTCATTTCAGGTCCTGAGGAGTAGGTAACTCGAGCTCAGGTGACGTGCGAGAGTAGGGGTGGGATTTTGCTGAGGTCGGAGGATCTCTCTTCTTTGTTTATGTGTGCGGACATATTAGTTAGGACCCGTTTAGGGCCTGTATTTGTTTAGGGCGTTTGGTCCCTTATATTTAATTTCCGCTGTAGAACTTTGAGATTGTTAATTATGATATTTGAGGCATTTGGATTATATTTGTTACCTGCTTATCATTCTTTAGGCCTTGTATTCGATTGGGGCTCGTCTCCTTTTGAATACGACCAATCTGTTGACGTGCCCGAGGTCCCGGGATCCGGGTCGGGGCGTTACAACACTCTACTCATTTGAAGAATTAAACCGAGTTCCTAGAGCTTTCAAGTTGATCTCCAATCTCCCTTCTATTGTTGATTCTAAACACCTCTTCAAGGTTTTCTGCGCTCTTTACTCTTCTCAAAAAAGAGAACACTTGGCTCGACGGCGGCGGCGCTCCCTCTCTTTCTCTCTTCTTTGTTGGTCACTATTCTATTCTTTTCTATCTATATGTTGTTACAATTGACTAGACTATGTCGTATTTATAGTCCTCTAATTCTTATTTTGATATGAGTCATATGAGTAGGTTTTAAACATAGAGTAGGATTTGAACTCTATCCTACAGCCAATTTTATCTTTAATCTTAATTAGTGTTGGTTTTGAACTTAGTTTCAATTGGAGTAATTATCTACTTTTGTGTCAAATATAATCATATATTGGCTGCTAACTAGTTTGTGATGATTTTACCCAAAATACACCCTCGTTTATGGTGGTCATTAATGACTTTGACTACAAAAATAAGCATCAGCTCGGTACGAGAAAATTCATGTACCTTTCCATCATCCCTTCAAATTCTGCAAGTCAAACATTTCGACTCCTATTTTCCCAGCGTTTACATGAGGGGACATGGTTGGTTGACGTAAAAGTCAACCATCAACCAATTAGTCGACCAGACCTTCTAGTGATAGAACAACGTACACAAGATTTTCAAGGCCGCGACCAACTTGCGGTATCCATTGTCGTCTTAACCGTGGGACGTGAATAGAAACAAGAAATTCAACCAACCATTTTCACTCCCACAATATATTTTTGAAAAAATTATACTAAACTACCATGTGATTTGTATTTATATCAATTCAAGGTTTATGGTTAATATTATTTATGGACATGTCATAAAAAAAATTTAAAAAAATTCACAAAAACACTAAAAACATAGGGGGAAAAAAGAAAAAATTCTAAAAAATTTTGAAAATTAGAAAATCCCATATACTAAAAACATTATAAATAAAATCAGGAAATCACCGAAAAGCAAAAATCTTTAAAAAAAAAAAAAGAAAAACTTATAAAACCCCGAAAAATCGCTTAAAGTTCAAAATAAATAAATAAAATAAAATAAAATAAAATCTTAACCCCCTCAAAAAGAAAATTAGAAAAAACTTAAAAAAATAATCCATGAAATTTGAAAAAATAAAAATAAAATAAGCTTAGAAATTTCCAAAAAAAACCCACAAAACTCTTTAAAAAATAGAAAATTCTGGAAAAAAATGTGCAAAAAAATCAAAATAAAAAAACACAAAATCCCCTAAAAAACTAAAAAAAACCTAGAAAATTTTGCAAAATAGCGATTAAATTCACAAAAAAGAAAATTTTCCTTTTTTCTCCTACTTTTTAGTGTTTTTTTTTTTAATTTTTCAATTTTTTAAAAAATTTTATGCCATGTCAGCAAATATTAACGGGTTAACTATTTTGATATCTTTTTGCTCACATATTAAACTACAGGGTACTAAGTTGTCACAACTTAAACCACAAGTCTTGAATTGATATAGAGGCAAACAGAGGGTTTCCCCTATATTTTTTTAATGATATATTCACCGGATTTATTAGTGTCGCATGATTCATCTACCATTGTCAACGAATAAAAATTTTGGAACGTGAGAAACCCTAACAGAACGTCAGGTCTGACCTATTCCAAGTTAATAATGATCTATCTACAACGACAAGCAACACTTGAATTAGTGCTATATAGATAGGGAGAAACACATGATGATCTTAACTCTTAAGCCAAAAGATCAAATGGCTTCTCTTCTTCTCCATCATAACAAACCTTTGTGCGCCCTCTTCTTTCTCCTCTTCATGATCTACCATGACACAGCCATGGCTATTCTCACATTCAAACCAATCAAGGCCAACTGTGCCAGCACCAAGTACACAGAGAACAGCACCTTCTCCACCAACCTAAAAGACCTCTTCTCCATCCTCAAAGCCAAGTCCTCATCCTCCATCTCCATCAACCAAACCTCCGGCAAAGCCCCGGACACCACCTTCGGCCTCTATTTCTGCACCGGTGACCTCTCACAGGACAACTGCCAAGCCTGCATTGAAACCGCCATTACCGACATCACCGAGAGCTGCCGAAGCTCAAAACAAGGCGTAATATGGTATGACTACTGTGAGCTACGTTACTCTGATACCAACTTCTTTGGAGTCCCAGACACCAATGGCTTCTCCATGATCAACCCTAATGGGAACACCAGTTCATCAAGGCCAGTAGAAGTGGTATCCCAGTTGGTGAAAGAGGCTCCACTGGTCCATCCTCTCATGTTCAAGACTCAAGCGTTGATATCTGAAAGCTTATATGCTCTTGCACAGTGTTCTTCAGACTTAACCAGCCAAGGATGTAGTGATTGCTTGACTACCATCTTGGCAAACATCAAGGCTTGTTGTACTGGAGCAAAGGGATGGAGATATTTGGCTCCTAGCTGTTGGATAAGGTATGAGGCCACTCCTTTTCTTCAGAATCTCAATGGAACTAGTACACAGATCACTCAGAGCTATTGTTCAAGCAATGACTTCCCCTCTAATAGCGTCGCGAATGCTATTCCAAGTCTTTTGTCAATGTTAACACAAAAAGCCCCCGCCATGGCCGGGTTCTACTACACCAGTGTAAGGGCGAACAAGAACATTAATCTATATGGCTTAGCACTCTGCCGAGGAGATCTACAAAACAAAGAGGATGATTGCCAGAGCTGTCTCAAAGACGCAAGCGAAAGCATAGTAGAAGACTGTCCAAAAAAGACACAAGCCATTGAATGGTATGAGAAGTGCTTTGTTAGGTACTCAAACCAGAGGTTCTTTGGGGCGGTGAATGGCGATAGCCGGACTTTATGTGGCCTGGAACAAGTCTCGGCCGATGCAGATGAAGCCACGGAGAAACTAGCAATGAGCTTGATCAATGATGCAGTGAATAATCCAATGTTTGTGAGAGCTGGAAAAGTGGTGATCAGTAACTCATTGTCAAGCTATGTTCTTGTGCAGTGCACTAGAGATCTTAGCGGACAAGGATGCAGGCAATGCTTGCAGACAGGGATGGATAAGGTCTCCAGTGAATGCAAGCTGACTAATGGATGGAGGTATCTCTCTGGTAGCTGTACTTTGAGGTATGAGACCTTTGCTTTCTTCGATACCGCCTTGATATCAACTACTCCAGCTCTTCAACCAAACTCTGCTTAGGAGATCGATCGATCGATCATCTGGTTTTAGCTTTAATAATACGAGAAGAATCACGTTCATCCTCTTGGGTTCGATTCTATATATATCTGGTGGACGTTGAGACACTGGAATGTTATATATGTTTCATGTGTTATATATTCCTCTAATTGTCAGTGAATAAAACAGAGGAATTAGATGAATACAGGCAACTGCTAGCAATAAATTGCGGCCATTCATGGATCCTTGATATTGCTACCAACAGCTGCATGCTAGAAACTTTTTGTCATGAAAACCAAGTAAAAATAAATAAAGATGGGCTTAATCATGGTAAATGATCAAGGGACTTGATTAAACCTAGGAGAGGTCTAAAAGTTAAAATCAAACTCACAATCTAATTAATTAAACTTAATCAATCAAAAAATAATATACCTCTCTTTTAATTGAATATAATGTGATGAGTTGACCTTTGAAAAAATTATGATGATTTCAAT
Organism: Dioscorea zingiberensis; assembly: GCA_026586065.1. Classification (NCBI taxonomy): domain Eukaryota; kingdom Viridiplantae; phylum Streptophyta; class Magnoliopsida; order Dioscoreales; family Dioscoreaceae; genus Dioscorea; species Dioscorea zingiberensis. The sequence goes on along the minus strand of CM048822.1, from coordinate 9,406,965 downwards.
ATTATGATGCTCAAATTTGAATCTTCCATTATTTATTTTAAAAAAATTATGAATTGAACAAGTTATATTAATAATAAAATTTCAAAGTAATTTCTAATTAATTTTAATTTTTCAATAAAATAATGATTTTTATATTTTATTTTATTTCAAAAATTGAAAATATAATTAATTATAAAATATTATTGGGAGGATCTTTCGTTTGCAACTCCTCTTTGATGAGTTTTTCCAAGATATGCAAAAGATGTGGAGACACGCAAAAGATCTTTCCATCTCATAAATCAAAGAGATTGGTTAATATCTTAGTTGGAAAAACTCATGTCTTGGTGTTGGCCGTAACTTGGAACTTTTGGCTGAAAAAAATAGAAGATGTTTCAACGATAAATGTTCGACATACAGATTTCCTATCGTGGTTCGAAAGTGCCAGTGCCACCCAATAGACGACGCTACAAGCAATGAACACCCTCATCAAACTCAGCTTTACTCTCACCAGGGAGGAGCACATGTCTAGGACTCCATATTTAGAATTTGAAGAGGAGAACCTTCAGGGACCTTCACTGACACAAGGGACAAACAACCCATAAAATATGACAACCTAATGTATTCATTGGTCCAGCAAAGGACCTGTTATCTATATATTTTTTTAGCAACAAATCAATAAATAAATAAATATAATTTATCTATTTTATGAAAAAAAATGGAATGGAAAGATACTCTTTCCACAATCTTTCCATTCGAAGTTACGAGTTTTCCACAATCTTTCCCTATCATAAATCAAAGATACAGTTCCAAATCATGAGTTTTTCCGCAATCTTTCCATATCATAAATCAAAGAGACAGTCAACTAGTAACCCTTTACAAAACAAATAAACAAACTTCATTTATCCACATTATTAAAAAAAAAAAACCAAAGAGACAATTCAAAGTCATGAGTTTGTCCACAACTTTGATGGGATTGAGGCCTCTTCCAAATTCACATGGCAGTCTAGTCGGGTATAACTTGCGGAACAGGATCTGGAAACAACCATGTTCACTAAAAGTTAAATTATTTGCATAACTAGCAAACGAAAACAGTATTCTCACCCTCGACAACCTTCATAAAAGGAATTGGAGAGGGGATCGCACCATATGCTACATATGTGACATGGAGGAGGAATTTGTTGGACACCTGCTCATCTCATGTTCCTATTCAACACACATATGGAACTATTTCAGGAACTTGTTTGGAATACAGATTGGAGGGTTTAACATACAAACCCCATGGGGATCTAGGGCCGTCTCGCTAGGGGTAGAAAACACCATAAGAGGCGAATGAGATCTTGCTATGATGGAAATAACTTGGAGTATTTGGGGTGAAAATACAGTATGTTTTCAGGATAAACAACTCGTTTTTTTAATAACTATTCATAATATTTTTTTCTTCATAATCTCTTGGTTTGATGCAGCTCCAATGGCCAAGCAACTCAAGTTGGAGGCAACAGGAAACCTAGTGAAGCGGAGTCTAAAATTCATTTTGAACACCCCAGGAAGGACCAACGAGGAAGGTGATACCTTCGAGGATGATCCCACACAAGTCCAGGGCAGAGCAAGAGGAGGGGCATAGAGGCTCCGAGCGGCAAGTGGTGACCTTAATTTGGGAAAGTCTACACTGAGATGCATATCTATCTTTAATTTTCCTGATTGAGCAATGTAATGAACTCCTAATATTATCATTAAATAAACGTGATTTCTCCATTTTTTTAAAATTTTTTTTTGGATAAATCACGCTTCACTGTCCACAATCACAGTGAAGCGTGGCCTTCAAAATGATTAGTTTATTTATTTATTTATCTATTTATTTTTAATAAATGCGAGACGATGATGATCCTAAAAATAATTTAATAATTTCAATCATTCCATAAGCCGCTTTGGTATTAATAAATATATATCAAATATTTGATATTTAAGTTATTTGGAGATAATGGTGTTGATAATCTTGAAAAAATTGAATGGTTTCAGTCGAGCCTTATCAATGAATCTATTCAATTTGTATATCATCACTCATAACCTATTTTAGGTTTAATTATCGAATTAGTCCCTCTACTTTTCTCTCTTTATCCTTTTTGTCCCTGTTTTTCAGATTATCCCCTTTTAGTCCCTCTACTATTTAAAATGGGCAAAGTAAGTCCCCCATCCTAACCGGCGTTAGTTTTTCCGTAGTTTAAAGCTGACGTGGCTTTTTTCATATTAAAATATTATTAAAAAAATATAAAATTTACCAAGGTTTGCATGGTGTCTTGGGATAGAAAAAGTCCACAGACGTGAATAGGCATCTTTGTCTCTGGCGCGGCCGCAGATTCCTCTATGACGACTGTTTATCTACAAAAAAATACATGTCCCAATCCTAATAAGATTTAAATTCCAATTTAAATAGAATTCATATATATCCCAACCTCGATATATTCAAGATATTTATGATAATAAATAAAATTTCAATATGTCCTAATCTTAATTGATTTAGGATTCTTTTGAGATAAATTGATAAATTATTTGGTTGCATCTTGGGCAAAAATACAAATCCCGAGACAATCTCAAATTTCGAGATAGCCCGAGAACACATATCTCAAGGCAATTCAAGATAGCCCGAGAATACATATCTCGAGACAATCTCATATTCCCAAATAGTCCGAGAGCAAATCTCAAGGCAATACAAATCTCAAGATGGCCTGAGAACAGATCTCGAGGCGATCTAGGAAAATGCAAATCTCAAAATGGCCTGAGAACAAATCTCGAGGCAGTTTAAGGAAATACAAATCCCGAGTCAAATATAATAATAAAATAATAATAATAATATAAAATAATAATAATAATAATATTAAAATAATAATAAAATAATAATAATAAAAATGAAATGAATTAAAAAATATAAAATATAAAAATAATAATAAAAAATAATAAATAAATAAAGATAAAATAATTAAATAATTAAATAATAATAATAATAATAATAATAATAATCAATCTTATCCTTTCGGTGAGAAGTTATGGGCTGACCCGACTTGCGATGGTTCCACGATCTCCTTCTATCTCTAGACCATTACCCACACTTCATCGTCATTAAATAGGAGAGAAAAGAATTGGAAAAAAAAAACGATTTAGACAAAGGGAATCCGACAGAGAGAAAGAAAAACACAAGGCGAGTTTTTAGAGAAAGGCGTCGAAGAGAAGAGAGCAAAGGAGAAAAGAAGAAGAAAGAGGGAGGTAAAAAAAAAAGGTATTCTGACATATTATATACTATTATATACTATATATTACTATTATATATGATATATTATATATATACGATATAAAGAAGAAGAAGAAGACCGACCCCTCTCTGTCCTTCTGCGCCGCTAAGCCACCGGAAGCCTCAGTGCGTCCCTTTGCTGTCGAGTCGCTTATGAAGATAGAAGTTTTCTCCTCCTCTGTCGCCATGTCGTCGAAACACGATGCCGCAACCGGAGAAATAATGTTATATATATTATATATGAAGACTTAGCTGCTCCCCACCGCCTGCCGCCTCCGCCGGAGAAGACCACAAAAGCCACCAAGACGACAGTATTTGGGAAGATGACCAAACGTCACCACTGTGTTCTTTTGCTGCTGATGTCGCGTTTCGAATCAAGGCGCCGCCTATGTCTGTTGATGAACCGCTGAAAACCCGGCCAAATCATCGCCGCCGCGCCGCTGGAGAAGGACCACTTCTACACCATAGGGGATATTATACAAAATATATGTTATATATACATGAAGACAAAGCTTTCTGCGCTCCTACACAGCTATGCCCTGACTGATTGCCGACGGCACCCAGGATCAACCCCATCGCAGATGGGATGCTGTCGCCGAGATACCTAAGATCAGCCTCATCGCCGATGAAACGCCGTCGACGAGACGCCTGAGATCTTCCCCAATTGCTACTCTCCTTACTGCTGAGTTATCAAAGTACCACAAGCCATTGGAAAGGGAGTCAAAAGTTGAAGCTTCTGCTGGATTTCAACCGCCGCCCGAGAAGGAAGCCTTATATTTATATTATATATCATATATGATGGTCTTCACTACATCCCTTCTTCGCCGATGAGCTAAGTTTCACCAGAAGATGACGATGTCATGGTCTAAAGATTCATCTTCTGCAACCCAGCGGCTGCCTTCTAAGTCCCATTCAATGGAGGAAGATGATATATCTTATATCATATATATATATATATATATATATATATATATATATATATATATATATATCATACCCTCAAGAAGAAAAGATAGACCAGAGCCACATCTTCATCTTCGACCGCGCGTCTCTAAGGGACGCCATTAGTCGAAGGGCTTAAGAGGAGCAAGCTCAGCCACATGATAGGAGAAAAGCAAGCAAATACACAGAAGAGGAATTTTTGGTGACGCTGATGGTCGAATGACTCGAATATCGCCATCGGAGAAGAGATATATATATTATATTATATCACCGAAGTTTTACCAAGTTTCCTCCCGCTGATGATCCATATGACGAACCCTATAACCTGTCGCTCCATGATCAGCGTAAATGACATGTTCCCCAGCAATTTTAGACTTCAGGAAAACAGCCACATGTACTCCAAGTGCCACACTTTTGGTGATGCTTGCAAGGTGTTCGTCACTTTGACTCACAAGAAGCTGCTGTCCAGGCTGCCACAGTGCATCCCAATGAAGCTGTTGGATGGCATCTAATCCACCTTTGAAGCTAGTAAAAGATTAAAAGTGGATGGCAAGATTGTTGCAAAAATAAAAACAAAAAAAAAAGAAGGTGTTGAAGTTGCTTTGCTGCCACAAGAAGGAGAACAGAAGGAGAGAGTAAAGATGATGACCAAGTAGGATGGGGCCCACTTGTAAAGAAAGGGGTCTAATACCCAATTTAGTCCCTCTATTATTATGATTTGTCCCTTTGGGTCCCTCTAATATAATTTGATACTTTTTGGTCCCTCTATTTCCCCGATTGAGAAATGTAAGTCCCTCCACAAGCCTTTTTGGTCCCTTTATTTATGTTTTTCAGGCCTTTTTGGTTCATGTAAACTTCGCAGGGAGGGATTTAAAAGGCACAAACGTAAAATTAAAGGGACCAAAAAGACACGTTTTATATTAGAGGGACCCAAAGGGACAAATCGTAATAATAGAGGGACTAAATTGGGTATTTGACCTAAAGAAAGGTGTTGGATCAATTTCATAAAAAAGAAGAGGGGAAAAGAGAGAGGCTTTGGCCGGGCCTATCTAAAAAAATTAAATAAATAAATAAATAAATAAATAAATGTGTATATATATATATATATAAATATAAAAGGGGGAGATAAAATAATAATAATAATAAATAAACAAAATAAAACAAAAGTGGGCTGATTTCATGAATTATCTTGGGCGATTTAGGGTGGAAATGAGAGGAGATAGAATGTGATGAAATATGCATCCAGAAGCGGGCAATAAAAATATAAATCTCAAAGCGGTACTCACTTTGAGGTGACCAATAGGCACAAATCTCAAAACGGCACACACTTTGGAGCCGTGGTGGAATACTCATTTTGAGATGGTCAAATACTAGCGGTGGTGGAGCATTCACTTTAAGGTGGTTGAAACACAAATCTCAAAATGGTGCAAATGTCACAGCGGCAACGAAGCACGTATTTTTGAGGCGGCGATATAGCGACGCAAATTCAAAGGCGGCGGCAAGGCATACAAGGCGGTGCATAAAATAAATAAATAAGATATGAATACATATACCCATATATAATAAACTGTCATGTTCTGCAATAAATACATTATTTTCATTTCCTCTACTTGTACACATTTGCCCTTAATCGGAGGTTCCCAAGACTCCGTCTGGGGTAATTAATAATAGAGGCTTGCCTCTATTAGGAATGGAAAAACCCACAAACTAAAAAAAAAATATACGACATTTGTGATTCGATGTGTCGCATGGTGTCTCTTCACAGACACGATGCCAGGCGGGTATTTTCGATCCCACAACGACCCCGACGGAGGACGGCTCCTTTTACTCTCTAATAAACAAAGCCTTCGACTCCCATGCCGGAGACCTGGCCGGATTCCTCCACCCCACCTCCCCTCCGGTCAACCTTCTTCTCTAGACTACAACCCTTAATGGTCTCCGTCCATCCCCAAGTCCTCCAACATCCGCACCGCATTCATCTGTCCTCTCAACGCGTGCTGCTACCCTCACCTTCCTCGGCTCGTCAGAATCCCTCACATGCGAAGACTCCTCCCGGTCATCACCTCACCACCTCATTGTTAAACCGGGTGGATTCCATTCCCCACTAAACTCTCTTACAAACCCCATGAAGCAAGGATTATATACTACAGCTCCATGTATCTCCCTAACATCTGCAGTTCCTTGTATCATCAACACACCACCGCCTAGACAATGAGAATGAAATATGAGAATGCCTCTCAGGTGAGGCGTGTAGAGACCAACTAAGTAAACAGAGGCAGAGTATAGCAAGGCAATGCAGAGGAGGTAAGGGATGAAGACCATGGTGGTGGAGATGAGGTGAGAGGAGAGACAGTAGAGACCCGAGGAGGCTTCTCGAGGGAGGATGGGTCTCTTGCCAATGAAGATGGGGAGAATGTCAGTAGTGGAGGAGAGGAGGAAGGTTAGAGTGAAAGCGAAGAGGCCAAGACAAGACCAAAAGCTTCAATGGTGTTAGTGAGGAGAAGTTGGCGATCTCTGTTCGTAGACGAGTTTCCATGCATGAGCGGCCGTAGAGGGTGAGAATCTTGTGGGAACGAGGGCTGGCGTAGTTGATGGGCATGCAAGGGTTGCAGGAGGAGGAGGAGAAGGGTTGGGTAATGGTGGGGGAGGAGGACAAGGAGAGGGGGAATGGAGGTAGGTTCGTCGAGGAGGATGATGGAAGGGTTAGAGAGAAGGCTGAGGCCAAAGGAGATGAGGCGGCGCTCTGCACCGGAGAAGGAGGAGGAGAGGAGGGAGTGGGAGTCGGGGAGAGGCAGGGAGAGGAGAGGATGCTGGACGTTGCAGAGAGGGGGGGGGGAGGAGGAGGAAGGCGGCAAAGATGAAGGTCTCGGAGACGGTGAGGAAGGGGAGGGAAAGGTCGTGCTGGGGCGTGGGAGGAGATGCGGCGGAAGAGGGAGGGACGAAGATGGGAGGAGTTGAGAAGGAGGTGGCATGACGAGGGGTACCTGAGAGCCGAGAGGATGTTGAGGAGTGTGGATTTGCTGGCGCCGCTGTGGCCGACGATGGCGAGGACCTCGCCGGTGCAGGTTGTGAAGGATATGTCATGGAGGAGGAATGTTGGAGATGGAGTGGAGTACTGTGAGGGTGGAGGAGATGGGAGGAGGTGGTGGGTTTGGTGTAGGAGATGGAGCGTGTTGTGTGCTCGTAGGTTTTCATGGTTTGTGATTGTGAGCTTCATGAGGTGCTTGGTGGTTGGCCATAGCCATGGAGGAAGAGTGTGGAGATGATTGGAGGAGACAGTAAGAGAGGAAGCATGAGCATGAGCTTGCTGTTGCATGATGAGATGATCTAGGAGGGTGACAGAGGCTCAAGCTTTTGGATAATTATCATTAAATTAATTGATTAGGTTTAGTGTATTATTTCAACTTTGGAGAGGGAGCGGAGAGTGTCGAAAAGAGATAATGCGTTGGCGTTGTCGCGGCCGGAGATCGGTTCATCGAGGAGGAGGATGGAGGAGGCAAATGAAGTCTTGGCCGCCGGTGACGAAGAAGGAGACATTAGGGAAGAGAGGGAATGAAGGCAACCACGTCCGCCACCTGATAAATTTTATATTTTTTTAATAATATTTTAATATGAAAAAAGCCACGTTAGCTTTAAACTATGGAAAAACTAACGCCGTTTAAGGCGGGGGACTTATTTTACCCATTCTAAATAATAGAGCGACTAAAAGGGGACAATCTAAAAAGTAGGGATGAAAAGGGAAGAGAGAGAAAAGTAGAGGGACTAATTCGGTAATTAAACCCCTATTTTAATACGGTCTCGTTGTACATTGGTGTAAGAATAAAAAATGGCTGGTCCTCTTCTCCATCTTGTGGCTGCCGAAGCCTTGAGCTCCTTCTTGTACGTCCTCCTCCTCCTGGTTTACCATTCTAACGCTGATACCGAAGTCTTCACCTCTATTAATGCTACTTGCACCGGTGGCAACTACACAAAGAATACCAACTTCTACACAAACATCAACTCCTTCCTCTCCACCCTCAAGTTCTAGTCATCATCCTCCATCGCCACCTCCCAAATCTCCGGCACGCCCTTTACTGACTTGCGGTGACCGCTGACCGTCACCGCATTAACCGCCAAGCCTACATCGAAACCGCCATCAGAGACATAACTAAGAGTTGCCCAAGCTCTAAACAAGCCATCATATGGTATGAGTACTGTGAGCTAGGTTACTCTGATACCAACTTTCTTGGAGTCTCAGCCTCCAATGGCTTCCATATGAGCAACCCCTTTGAGATTACCACTTCATCAAGGCCAGTGGAAGTGGTATCTCAGTTGGTGAAAGAGGCTACAACCCTGCAGCCACCCCTTATGTTTGCATACCAAGCATCCATCCTAGAACACCTGTTTGCTCTGGCACAGTATTCCCCAGACTTAGCCAGAGAAGGATGTAGTGATTGCTTGACGACCATCTTGACCAACATCAAGGTTTGTTGCACTGGTGCTAAGGGATGGAGGTATTTGTTAGGGCCAAGGGCACCCCACATTTCATACTAGCAACGATATTGTCCGCTTTGGGCTGAAGCCCGCACGGTTTTGTTAATTGGCTTAACCCAAAAGGCCTCGTTACTATGAAATGTGTCCCTCTATATTTATACCCCTTCACTCTTCTCCCATTAGGCAATGTGGGACTATTGTTAGAACCCAACAATCCTCCCCTCGAACATAGGACCACATATTTAGGGCCTCCCCTCAAGCAAAACACTGTGAACCTTGTTCACCTTGCTCCATCGGCTTTCTCAACATCACTGCGTCGAGAGCACACGCCTTATGTGAATCACCGGAGTCCTTGATGGAACGATCACACGCTATACTTGGGGCTCTCTTCCACATGATCAACACCCGGGGATCTACCCATCCACATCTCTGGGAGAGACCTGTCTCTAATACCAATTGTTAGGACCGGGGGAACCCCACATTTCACACTAGTAACGATATTGTCCGCTTTGGGCCGGAGCCCTAACGGTTTTATTTTTCGTTTCACCGAAAAGGCCTCATTGCTAATGGAATGATTTCAATACTATTTATGCCCCTCACTTTTCTCTCTCACTTCCGATGTGGTACTAAAGTGGGCTTTGTTTGCCCATTCCCAACAATCCTCCCCTCAAACAAAGGACTACATAATTAGCCCCCCTCAAGCGAAACACTTGCTCCATCGACCCCCTTTGCACATCAGTGCGTTGAAGCCACACGCCTTACGTGGAACACCAGGGCCTTCCTAGAGAGCCAACTCGCCATACTTTGGGTCAGCCTCCTCTTAAGCGAAACATCATCGATTGCTCAACATCACCATGTTGGAGCACACGCCTTATGTGAATCACCCGAGTCTATCGATCACACTGCTATACTTGGGGAACTTCGTTCCGGCTTTCTCTCTCTTTGTTTGGCATGAGGATCTACCTTCCCACATCGCTGGGAGAGACCTGGCTTTGATACCAATTGTTAGGACCGGGGGCACCCCACATTTCACACTAGCAACGATATTGTTCTCTTTGGGCCGAAGCCCGCACGGTTTTGTTAATTGGCTTAAACCAAAAGGCCTCGTTACTATGAAATGTCTTGGTGATACCGACTAATATCTCAACCACTCCTCTGCCATATGGCGGTGAGTGTTTTCTATTTGGAACATTAATTATTATTTTGTTTTATTAGCTAGATCGAGGATATAGAACTATTAGCATTATTGTCACTGATACTTGTTTGAGATGATGAGTGCTTTGTTATTTAAACTATTAACAGCAGGAAAGAAGTCATCCGGTGTTAGTGTTTTGTTTTGTCTATTCTCATCCCAATTCTGGCTGTCATTCTATTGGCTTCTGCAACTTATCTGTGCTGGAGGAGGTTCAGGCACAAACATGGTACATTCTATTCACTAATTGATTATGATTGTTCAATGTTTTTTTTTGTGTCATTGATGTAAATAAGCATTTGCTAATACTTCGTCGCTTCGATCTCCTTCTCAGTGAGCAAAAGAGCTCTATTTGATGAAGACCAAGAGTTACCCTTCATGGATCTTGCTGCTATACAAGCAGCTACTAGTAACTTTGGGGATGAAAATAAGCTGGGAGAAGGTGGATTTGGCCCTGTTTATAAAGTAAATTACTCACACTAGTTGTCTTACTTTTAATTAATTACCAGTAATGCATTTTCTGAGAAGAGTTCATCATGCATGCAGGGTGTGCTTAATAATGGAACAGAGAGTGCTGTCAAGAGGCTTTCAATAAAATCCAATCAAGGTGACACTGAATTTGGAAATGAGGTGAAGTTGATTGCCAAACTGCAGCACAGAAATCTTGTGAGAATACTTGGTTGTGTTGAGTTGTGTGGAGCCTGATTATAAAGGACACCCAACCACGCTTTTAGGATTTCTGATTTCCCTATATATTGTTTATCCTTGTAAAGTTTTTGTTCTATTGAAAATTAGTGAAAACAACCGGCGGCCGTGGACGTAGCCCTATTTTAGGGTGAACCATGTAAAACTCTGTGTCTTTCTTGCTTGTTTTCTTTGTTTGTTCTTGCTTTGTCTCTCATGATCTGAAGGAATCTCGTCGGATTCCTAACAAGTTGGTGTGTTGAGAGAGAAGAAAGGCTACTCATCTACGAATATCTTCAAAAGAAAAGTCTTTATACCCATCTATTTGGTCAGCTGCAAACCAAACAAGAGCACTATTAAACCATCATTCATAAATTGAAACATTGACACTCTGTTTCTTCTTCTTTTTTTTTTTATTCAAGGTCAAATACCCAATTTAGTCCCTCTATTATTACGATTTGTCCCTTTGGGTCCCTCTAATATAAAACATGCCTTTTTGGTCCCTTTAATTTTACGTTTGTGTCTTTTAAATCCTTATGGCCTTTTGGTCCCTTTATTTATGTTTTTCGTGCCTTTTTGGTCCCTATAAACTTGAAGGGAGGGATTTAAAAGACAAACGTAAAATTAAAATGACCAAAAGATATTTATATTAGAGGGCCCAAAAAACAAATCATAATAATAGAGGGACTAAATTGGGTATTTGACCTTTATTCAATTGCATTTCCAGATTCAGAAAAGCGCTCACAATTGGATTGGAATACACGACTCCAAATCATTGGAGGAATTTCTAGAGGCCTTCTCTATCTCCATGAAGATTCACTGCTCAAAGTCATTCACAGGGACCTCAAAGCCAGTAATGTCTTGTTAGATAACAAAATGACACCTAAGATATCAGACTTTGGCATGGCCAAGATATTTGGAGGAGATGAAACTGAGGCCAATACAAACAGTCGTTGGAACCTAGTAAGCAAAACTTATCTCTTAGACGTTTGTTTCATTATACTATATACTCAAACCATATCTAACTCCATACATGACAATTGGAACAGTGGATACATGGCTCCTGAGTATGCCATGGCAGGGCTATTCTCTGCAAAGTCTGATGTTTATAGCTTTGGAGTTCTGTTACTAGAAATACTAACTGGACAGAGGAATGGAAGAGCACACTTTGAAGAACACGGTCAGACTCTTATCAGAAATGTGAGTTTTATTTTAATTCACAGAAATTAAAGCCATTAAATGAATGAGATATATAACTCGAATTGGGTTGAAATTGCCACAGATATGGCATTTGTGGGTTGAAGGCAAGGCACTAGAGCTGTTGGATCCTTTGATCGGAGGCTCATATCCAATCAATAAAGCAATGAAGTTGATCAAAATAGGCTTGTTGTGTGTCCAGGAAAATGGAGAGGATAGGCCAACAATGTCCCAGGTTTTGCATATGTTTAAAAGCAGTGATCACACAGTGTTCCCAAATCCCAGCCAATCTCCCACATTCATGAATCAGAGAAAGAAATTTCAGTCTGATGGCTCTTTATCAAGTTTCAACCCTCATTCAATCAGTGTTTACACCATCAATGATGTGACTAATTCCATTCTCTTGCCAAGATAGATCAGTATGCCTCCAACCTTTAATTCTGGAATTTGCCAACTTGTGAAAATTTTTTGTTCTATTAAATTTCCTTTGAAGATAATCACTGTATATAATCTTTTTTTTTTTAATCTTTGTTTGTTTTTGTTTTCTTAAAGACATTTTCAGTGTTAAGCATAGGTTGAAACGTGGATAATGAGATTCTAAAAGAAGATACTCAGCTATCCAAATATTTAAAAGAAAAGATCTCATTCTTTCATTTAAGTATCTCAATTAAAGATATCTTAATTCTTCTATTAATCCAGTATGGGAAATACATTCTTGATTTGCTACGATTTTTCCTTTGACCAGTAAGGTTTGAGTACGATTCTAGGCACATATTCAAGGCTATGGAATCTTCCATAATGGCCCTACAACATATAATAATGTCATTAGTGTATAGTATATAATTTATATTTAAGGATTCACTAATTCTAATGCCCTTAAGCATATTTATGGACGGTACTTTACTAAAAACACTTGTTAGGATTTGGGACATTAGGATAAATAGATAAGGGGAGATGGGACCACCTTATCTAATAGCTGTTATAAGTGATGAAAGCAACATTAGAGGGGTCAATACAAGTAGGCTATCCATCCATTTGTTATGAAAATTCATTTTAATCAATACAACTAGGAAAATATCTCATGTCACAATGTCATATATATATATATATATATATATATATATATGGGTTAAGATCGTAGGGCTATTTATTTTAATTTTAACTTGTCATTTTTAAATTTAATTGACTTGCAGGTGTTTTAGCCAAATCCGTAGTATGGATGGAAAGAGCGTCGAAAATAAAAGCGAGAATATCGATTTTAAATACTGATTTAGGAACTTGTAGGGTCTTCATATTAAATGGTGAAATCCTAACCGTATAAAATTTTGCCCGTTAAGATGAAGACCCTACAAGTTCTTAAATTGTATGAAAATTGACATGCTTGCTTATTTTTCGATGTTCTTTCCATCCATACGGTTGGATTTTGTTAAAACACTGTGCAAGCCAATGAATGAAAAAAGATGTCAAATGGTGTGTTAAAATAGTGTGTCCCCTGATCCTAACCATATATATATATATATACGGGCATGCTACAATAAAGCCGACCGGAAAACTGTTCCGATAAGGTCACCTCTCATTTTGGCCCTTGGAGCATGTTTTAAGGATTTCCAACCGTATGGATGGAAGCGGTCGAAAAATAAGTTTAAGATGTCGATTTTAATACGATTTGGGAACTTGTAGGGCCTTCATCAAAATTTCACGTTAAGATGAAGGCTACAAGTTTCCAAATCATATGAAAATCGACACGCTACCATTTTCACGATATTTTCCATCAATATAGTTGAAAATCCTCAAAACACTATGCAAGTGGGTCAAATGGAGGCGATCGTACTTACATAGTGATAAGACCGGCCGTATAGTAGCATGCTCGTGTGTGTGTGTGTGTATATATATATATATATATATATATATATATATATGAGTTGGTAAGCAGTCATTGTCCATATTTATTTTGAAGAAAGAAGGATGAACAAGATACTCTCATGAGCAAGCAAAGCACAATATAATTTAATATTCACCGAACTAAAATGTTATCTTGTGGGAAAAATATTTCAATTGATTGAATTAAAATCCTATTGATTATTTATTAGAGAAATTTGCATATATATATATATATATATATATATATATATATATATATATATATATATATATTATCATAAAGTATAACTACATAAAGATCTAATTTCACAATTAATGGTGTCGATTGAACATAAGGATTGTCTACATAAATTCTAATCAAATACATAAATGATTCAAGTTGTTGAGTATTTGTTCATATTTATTTTGGAGAGAGAGTGAAGGATGAACACGACACTCTAATGATTTCAATTACAATAGTAAAGATCTCACCTTCAATGTGAGAAACTACAAAACGTAAAGTTCATTGTTGGAGTAGATAAAGAATAAGTAAAACCCCAAGAATTTGTTTCTTTCAATCACAAAAATAAAACTCTCTTCAACCCTCAAGAAAAATCATATTCTTGAGTAATATAACTAAAATAAGTATATTTAAATCAATTTATAACTATTTTTAATTCTAATCAACGGCTTCTTGACCTATTGACATCGGGTCCCTTATATAAGGCGTAGATAGTTGAGAAGAACTCAAAATCGAATCCTCATGATCACAAGGTTAGGGCACGCTTGCACCACCCCTGACTTACCTTACAGAAAGGGGACATTTGTCGCATTTGTCAAAAAAAAAAAAAATCTATATCTAATCCTAATTAAAATAAGCCTAAAACAAGCCATTTTTTAATGACGGAACCAACATGTTGTTAGTATTTATTTGACTTGACTCAAAACGGGCTCAAATACAGCTCATGCCCTCAATCTCAAGAAGAAACAAAAAAGAACAAAAAATGGCATCTCTCCTTTTTCTCCCCCCTATTAAACTATTTAGCTCTCTCTTTGTCTTTGTAGCCGCCTTCATCATCCTCCTTGTGCACCCTGCCAATGCCGGAACACTAACCTTCACTTCCCTCAGTTCCAACTGCACCGGTGGCAACTTCACAGAGAATTCCAACTTCTCAACAAACCTCAAGTCCCTCCTCTCTAACTTCAAATCTAAGTCCTCATTCTCCAACTCCAGCTATGAAAACTCCGGCACCGCCTATGGCCTCTACTTCTGCACCGGCGATCTCTCGCAAGAGAACTGCCAAGCCTGCATCCAAACCGCCATTAAAGACATCACTAAGAGCTGCCCAAGCTCCAAACAAGGCATCATATGGTATGACTACTGTGAGCTACGCTACTCTGATACCAACTTCTTTGGAGTCCCAGACACCAATGGCTTCCCCATGATCAACCCTTTTGAGAACACCAGTTCATCAAGGCCGATAGAGGTGGTGTCCCAGTTGGTGAACGAAGCTCCAACCCTGAAGCCCCTTATGTTCTCATACCGAGCATTCCCCCCAGAACGCTTGTATGCTCTGGCACAGTGTTCCCCAGACTTAACCAGAAAAGGATGCAGTGATTGCTTGTCTACCATCTTCTCATATATTGAGGCTTGTTGTACCATGAGGAAGGGATGGAGGTATCTGGCTGCTAGTTGTTGGATAAGGTATGAAGCCACTCCTTTCCTTCAGAACCTTGATGGAACTTACATAGAGGTCACTCAGAGCAACTGCCCCAACAAAGAAACCCTTTCTAATGGCCGGAATCTCAAAAACATTCTCTCCGAGCTGACGGCAAACACTCCGGCAAAGGCTGGGTTCTACAACACGAGTGAAGGGGAGAAGACGGACAAGCTCTATGGCTTAGCACTGTGCCGGGGGGACCTAGCTCCAGAAGGGGATTCTTGCAAGAACTGTCTAAATAAAGCAAGCAGCAGCATAGTAGAAGATTGCCCAAACAAGGCACAAGCCATCGAATGGTATGAGAGCTGCTTTATCAGGTACTCCAACCAGAGCTTCTTTGGGATAGTCGACGCTGATGGAAGATCAATGTGTGGCACGGAACAGAGCAACCAGGCTGCTGCCAATGTCACGGAGGCCATGGCGTGGAGACTGATGGGTGATGCAGTTAATAGTACAGTGTTTCTAGGAGTCGGAAAGGTAGTATATATATATATATAAATGTGAACAAGTCACTAGAAGCACGCAGTTGGTTGTGAGAGGGGATGAGCTATCAACTTTCTATGTTGTATTATAAGGTTTTTGGTTGAATTGAGCTTCTGTGACAGGTGGAGATAAACAGTTCGTTGTCGAGCTATGCTATGCTGCAGTGCACCAGAGACCTCAGTAGAGCAGGCTGTGCGGACTGCCTGCAGAGAGGGATGGATAAGGTTTTGAAAGACTGTGCGACGACAAAGGGATGGCGTTATCTCTCCGGCAGCTGCACTTTGAGGTATGAGTCATTCCCTTTCTTCGACACCTCAGTGATACCAGCTACTTCCTCAACCACTCCTCCGCAGCAAGGTGGTGGTGAGTGTTCTATTTGGATCAATATTTTGTTTAAATAAAGTATGTAGGAATATTAGGACTATCATCTCTAATACTTACATCAGATGATGAGTGCTTTGGTATTTAAACTAGTTGCAAGAAAGAAATCATCCCATGTTAGTGTCGTGGCAATTGTCATACCAATTCTGGCTGTTATTCTCTTGGCTTCTTCTTGCTCTTATGCGTGCTGGAGGTTGAGGCGCAAACATGGTACATTCTTTTCAGTAATTGATTCTGATTTTTAGGTCCTTGTTGTGTCACAGAAATAAATGTGCATTTGTTAACAATTGAGTGTTTCAATCTCCTTCACAGTGAGAAAAAGAGCGCGGCTTGGTGAATATGGGAATCTGAATAGCAAAGAATTGCCCTATATGGATCTTGCTACTATACTAGCGGCCACTAATAACTTTGCTGTTGAAAATAAGCTTGGAGAAGGTGGATTTGGCCCTGTTTACAAAGTAAATTACTCACATTAATTCTCTTATTTCATATAACTAACAGTAATACGGCTTCTGAGAGGAGATTTATCATACATGCAGGGAGTGCTGAATAATGGAACAGAGATTGCAGTAAAGAGGCTTTCAACTACATCCAAGCAAGGTGCCACTGAATTTGAAAATGAGGTGAAGTTGATTGCCAAACTACAGCACAGAAATCTCGTGAGAATGCTTGGTTGGTGTGTTGAGAGAGAAGAGAAGCTACTCATCTATGAATACCTTCCAAACAATAGCCTTGATGCTCTTCTATTTGGTCAGTTGCAAACCTAACAAAAGCATTATTAATCGATCATTAGTTTTGTTTTTTATTAAAATAAATCCATCATTATAGTAGATTGAAAAACATTAACAGATTGTTGATTCTTCAATTCTGTTGCCAGATCATGAAAAGCGAGCACATTTGGATTGGAATGTTCGGCTTCAAATCATCGGTGGAATAGCAAGAGGCCTTCTCTATCTTCATGAAGATTCACTGCTGAAAGTCATTCACAGAGACCTCAAAGCCAGTAATGTCTTATTAGACAACAAAATGACACCCAAGATATCAGATTTTGGCTTGGCTAAGATATTTGGAGGAGATGAAAATGAAGCCAATACAAATAGAGTCGTCGGAACTTAGTAAGTAAAACTCATCTCTTATTTGTTATTAATTTGTTATACTACATGCTTCCACCATACTAACTCCACACTTGACAAATGGAGCAGTGGATACATGGCTCCAGAGTATGCAATGGCAGGCTTATTCTCCGCAAAGTCCGATGTTTTTAGCTTTGGAGTTCTCATGCTAGAAGTACTAACTGGAGAAAGGAATGGCCGAGCACACTTCGAAGAATATGGCCAGACTCTCATCAGAAATGTAAGTAAATATATTTATGTTAATTCACATCAATTACAAACAAAATATAATGAATGAGATCAAAACTCTGAATTGAATTGAAGTACAACAGATGTGGATTAACTGGATTGGAGGCAAGGCACTGGAGTTGATGGATCCTTTGCTTGGAAGTTCATATTCAATCAATGATGCAATGAAGCTGATCAAAGTAGCCTTGTTGTGTGTCCAGGAAAATACAGAAGAGAGGCCAACGATGTCTATGGTTGTTCATATGTTTAGGAGTAGTGATCACACGGTGTTCCCAAATCCCAGCCAACCTCCCACATTCATCATGCAGAGAAACATTCAGCCTGATGTCTCTTCATCAAGCTTGAATTCCCGTCCAACTAGTTCTACCAATGATGTGACCAATTCTGAACTCCTGCCAAGATAGATTGTTGGTGTTTTTCTTTTTTCACTGAGCTTAAATTTATGTTGGTTTTCTTTGAACATAGTTACTGTTTTATCTTTTTTAAGCCGCTTCTTATTTTAGTAGAACCATGTTTCAGGGGTGCCTCGAGCATCAACCTCTCTTTTTAAGGGTAGTAACCTACATTTTTTTTTAATGAAAGTTGGTTGTTTATGCATTTGTTATATATAAGATATCAGGTTATTATCTTGTAAGTTACAAGAAAATACATTGATATCATGTTATTATAAATAAATCATTATGTTTATGAATGACTTTCCGTTCTTCTCTATTTTTCTATTTTTCCTTATAAACTTTTGCTCTTTGTGTTGGTTTTATTATCGGGAAAACAATTTTCAAAATTTACGGAAGCGTGAATAAACATGTATAAAACCAAATTCCAGGATCGGTATTCATAAAAACCCTTTTTATGAACACTATGTAAAGTATAATAATTAAATTCTATTTGTGAATTAAATCAAACTAGAGCGTACCTTGAATTCTTGAAATTCGAAAGCTCGGAGAATAGTAGATCTTCTTCTCCTTCCGTTAAGGAGAATCGGGGTTGGACTTGTGTGTGGGCACAATGTCAAGATTAGGGTATTGATCACTCATCTAACTTTTTCTCACTAAAACTCATCCCATGAACAACTGAGACACAGACTGTTATAGAGAAAAAACTCTCTTTTAAAAACTAGCTAGGATAAGATTAGGTTTGAATTCAAATAAAATTAGGCGAACCACCTTTTGAATTCAAAACCAAATTTTATGATAGAGATTTTTTTTTGTCAATTTTAAAAAAATATCTCTTATTTTTATCTTTTTTTCATGTGTTTACTTATTTGATTTTAAATTCAAAATTCAAAATCAAATCTAACTTTCCTCATACATTGAATGTAGACATATGCTTCACAAGCTTATCTAAATTCAAATTAATTTGAGTTTATCTTAATTTTAACTCAAATTTTAAACACACGTGTCATGGCTCACAATATACAATAAGTCCATAAATAAATATATAATCAAATTATGTATTTATTTATTTTATTTATAAATAATCTTATTATTCATAAATACTACAAATTAATTCTCAATTAACTTGTAATAAAGTGATCAACACCAAATCAATTAAACTTGTCCAATCGGAATTTCTTGTCCGGAGGGGGACTTATAGACCTATAACCCCGGGCTCCAATAAAACTTTATATTAATTAATTAAACTTTATAATTAATCAATATGTTTTATTAATTCCAAAGTTACTCCACTAAAAACTTGGAATTGTACTCCCTAAATTACAGATATAAAATTAGTCGGGATTCGAGTCATCCATATGATATAGTCATCTCCTATATATTGATCCTCCATAAATAATTCATAATTATAGCTAGGTAAAGATTCGTTAACCTCTCTAATTACATCTTTATCCTCAAGTACCAATGATTCTCTAATGAATGATAAGATTCAAGAACAAATCAAGATTTGAGTACTCATACCATTCAAGCCCCGAATCATCACTCAAGGCAATTATTTATCTACTTCTTATAAAGAAGGAATGGATTTCATCTTGTGATGTTAACATTCCCTGCTATTCATTTTGTTACACCTCCAAAATACAGAGTTTAAGAATTATGATCTTATAATCCGTACCGAGTAAATCAAAAGATGTAACGCAACAAATAGGAGTTTGGTAACCACCCAGGATTAAGATCATTATATATCCGACCATCAGTGACATGATTTGAATGCATCATATTTTAACAGAAATTATCAATGATTCAAATCACATCGTGTCCCAGTCCCACATAATCTTATTATCTATAGTGCCCTCATTAGATATCCCTCTACATCAATGGTTCGGATAAAACCATTTCATTCTTAATGATAATGAGCTGCACTAGTGAAAATCAATTAAAGATTCCATACTTTAATTGTTAAGTCAATTGACTAGTTTTCACGGACTAATTTAAATTATCATCCTTAAATAATATCCTCCCATAAATACGAAACTTATATATATTTATTTAAGATTACATAGATAATTATGAAATTTTGTGATATTCATAAAGTATTCAAACAATATATGCACTTGTAATAAAGATATTATTTTATTCATAATTAAATAAAATTCATAACATCATATGCTTTGGAGCATATATCCCAACACTTTGCCCAACAAAATGTTGTAATTGTACATTACATTGTTATGTTTAACGGTTCATAATTTGAATTAAACAGCTTTATCTGTAACATATTATAAATGAGTTTTCTTTTCATGTGCCTCTTTAAATCAACCTTATTTGCATAACTTCATAATTTCTTTATAATTACATATATTCAATCAATTAATTATTAATGTAACTAAAAAATTATTTTGAATCAATTAACCTGATCAAAATAATCAAATCAAGTCAACTTAAATTTAATATAACTTAATTGAACCATTCTTACTTAAATTAGTTTAAAATGAATTAAAAAAATCAGAATATAAAATAATAATAATAATAATAATAATAATAATAATAATAATAATAATAATAATAATAACTACCCATGATGGTAGCTTTAGGTGGATGAAGTCTAAGTTCGCCAGAGAAATACGAAAGAGGAAGTTAGGGAAGTCATAAACACATCCTTCTCAAAGGAAATTCGAGTGGATGACGATAGTTTAGCGACGGGTGGTGGAGTCAGTGACAGAATGACGAGCATTCCTAGGGGCAAGCAGGATCGGGAGGGAGAGGACATACCAAGGTTCTGGTGGGGCACAAGGGAACATTACGGAGCTCGCATAGGGAGAGCCCTAGCTACGCAGAGGTGGTCGCCGGATGGAGTAGCGAGTCCCGAATAATAGAAACCCAACATGAGGACAGTCTCATAGAGACACAAATGGTCAACAGGGTATGTGACTCTGTGGTTGAAGGTTGGACTGAAGAGGTAACCCCCCCCCCCCCTGGCCCCTCGACCACTCGATCCCCCAACCAACAAAGGCACAAAGCCTAGCTCGAGCACGAGGAAGTATCATCGGAGAAGAAGATCCCTCCCGATTAAGGTGTCAAATGGGTCATACCGAGGCACAGTGTTAGGCCATCATCCGCACGTCTCGTGGGCTGGCACGGCTAGCAAGAGGTCAGTCGTGCTGTGCCAAGCACGGTTTATGAATGATGCCGTTGCGGGCCGTGCCTGGGTATGGCCTGTAATGACTTTTTCTTTAATGTTGTTAATGCCTTTTAAAAGACACAAAAGACATTTTTTTACCTCTTTTAACAACTATAAAATGACTATTTTTTAGGGTATTTGTGTCTTTTGGGTAAATGTTACTCTCCCCAACAACTACAAATGGCTAATTTATGAGAGTATTTTGGGTATTAAAATTTTTTTTAAAAAAATCTATAAATACCCCGAATTCTTCTTATTTTCCACACACCAACAATTCAATCTCAATTCTCTCATTCTAATCTCCCAAGAATTCAAACAATTTTCTTCAAGATCAAATTATTTTTACATTCAAGCCTTCAAGTGATCAAGTCCTCATTCCTCAACTACATGTCAAGGATACTAACTAGGTATACAATTGTGAGCTATCTTGATTCTTCAAATCTTCTATAAGCAATGGAGGTAATTCTTAACTTGTATTTTTAATTGCATAATGGTAGGTTCTTCTAATTTTGTAAACGATTGATGATTCTCATTTTTATCTTTTTGAAAACACTCTCCTGAGTGTTGATAAATCCAATGCTAGTAACAATAGTAGACCATCTACTAGAGCCAGTGCCAGTACCCGTAATAGAAAGAGAACCTCGAGGGTTTGGGAATTTTTTTAACATTGTTGAAATTGCAAATAAAGGCCCATGGGTTATTTTCAAAAAATGTAAAAAATATTTTTCATGTCAAACTATCAATAGCACTACCAAACTTAAAAGACATGCTAACAAGCATGTTTGGGCCAAACATGATCTTACTTAAACCCAAATAACTAAAATTTCTACTTCCCCTCTTAGTAATTTTTATTTTTCTAACGAAAATACAAGAAAAACTATAGCTAAATTTATTATTCATGATGAACAACCTTTTAATCTTTTTTAAAATCCTAAGTTTGAAAAAATAATTCATGATGTTTTTTTTCCCCAATATAAAAAAAGTTTCTAAAAATACTATAAGCTAGAAAAATAATATTTTTTAATTAATAAAGAATATAAGAAAAAAAAATCTTAGATTTATCTAATATTAAAATTTGTATTACTTCGGATATCCGGACCTCCAAATATCATGCAAGTTATATTTGTGTCACTAGACACTATATTGATAATAATTGGAATTTACAAAATGTATTTTGAGTTTTAATGAAGTAAAACATAAGTACACTAGTAGTGCCATTGCGGGGTGTATTATAAACACAATTTTTAATTATAAAATTAAAATTTTATTTTTTTCTATTACTTTTGATGATGCTTCTTGTAATACCGATGCAATTGAACTTTTAAAAACCCATTTAAACCTATATTTTATTGAAGATTATTTTATATTAGATGTGCATGATATTTTAAATTTATTTTTGCAAGATAATCTTAAAATAATTGAACCTCACATACAAAAAATTAGAAGTTGTATTTTATTAGAAACTCATCAAATAGAAGGCAAAAATTAAAAAGATGTTGTATTCAATATGGTAAAAAATATAAAAATTTATTATTGATGTTGAACATAGGTGGGATTCCACTTGTGCCATGTTAGAATGTGTTTATAAATATAAGAACATTTTCACCATTTTTTGTAATAAATATTTTAGAAAAAAAATCAAATTATCAAATTTGATTGGAAAGTAGGAAACATGATTATAGAATTTTTAGAAATATTTTATAATGCAACAAATATTTTTTTTCTGTATTTATTATCCTACTTTTACAACTATAAGTCATTTGTATTTTATTGGTGATTTTTTTGTTAAATATAGATATAATGAAAGTTTTGCTCGTATTGTTGCTTTTATGGAAGAAAAATTTTAAAAATATTTTGGAATAATTGAACCAATTAATATTTTATCTTACATGATAGATCCTATAATTAAAATTGAAGGTGTTTTTTTTTAATCTAGACTCATATGATGAAAATATAGGTGTAGATCATAATTCTTTAAAATAGAAATATAAATCCATGTTTTTTGAAATGTATACTATTTATAATCAAATTTATGGTAATAGAAAAATAACCCTATCAAGTGATGTTGAAAATATTTTACAAGCAAAATGTAAAACTAAAACTCATTTACAATTAATAAATATGATGAAAACAAATATAGTGGTTCTTCTTCTTCCTTCTCCTCTTCTACTCTTTCTTTACATAAATTAAACAAATATTTAACAAATAATTTTAATGATTACCTCACTTCAAAGGAAATAAATAATTTAAATATTTTGTCATGGTGAAAAGCATAAGACATGATCTATACTAACTCCACCAATGTCCACAATAATATCATAGGCTTGTTTTAGTACAGTGAACAGGATATTGGACGACAAAAGGAGTTGGGTTAACCATTCTTCTTTGGAGATGTGTATATGCTTGAAGGATTGGTTGGATGCCAAAGATAGACTACAAGATCAAGGAGGATATGACACAAATAACGACACTAGATAAAACACAACAACAATCAAAAGATCGGATCGAGAAGAAAGTTACTTGAAGATTAAGACTTGAAACTTGAAGACTTCTTTTTGATAAATGTGGAAAGGCCACTAGAATACATTGTGGGCGTGATTCGAACCCGTCACCCTCTCCTTATGAGAGAAATGAGTTACCAACTTTCCTTGTGGAGATTGATTTAAAACTTAAGACTTGAAGTTCAAGATTTCAGAATTTTGGAGATTATAAATAAGTATTTGTTTTTAAACATTTATAACATAAATATTTTTTGTCATATTTTTCAAATAAATCATAATATTTTTATTAGTTCCTTTTTCAATAAATTAAAATATTTAATAATTTGATTCCTTTGTAATTTATGAGTTAAGTTTTTATCTTAATAATAATTTCAGAGTTTTTTCATTTATCTAATTTGGTTTTTTTAGGTTTGCAATATTTTGTAATATGTGTTTTTGAAGGTTTTTATGAGTTATGTATTAGTCGTTTTATAAGGTTTTCATTTTTTTTTCTTTTTTTTTGGATTTTAAAGATTTGTTGTGGTTTTTTTATTTATTTTTTGGTAGTTTCTGAAATATTTTAGGGATTTTTATAATTATCTAAATAGTCCCAACTATTCGATCATTTCTATTTGAGTCACCAAACTATAAAAAATTTCAATTAGGTACCCCAACTTTAGAATTATGTTCAATTAGGTCACCCACGTTCAATTAGGGTGTTAGGTTTTATTAATTAGGGTTTTGTAAAGTAAGTAATAGTTGTATTATTTGTTATGTTGTTTAGAATTACATTGATCCAACCCACTGTATTATTTTTAAAAAAAATAATAACATAATTTATGAATTAACAAATAACCTAATTAATGCTAATTACAATCAAATAACATATCATTGAAGGTTAATTTTTTTTAACAAATAACATATTCATATCTAAACAACATAAAAAATAATACAACTAAAGATTACTTACTTTACAAAACCATAATTAACAAAACCTAACCCCCTAATTGAAAGTGGGTGACCCAATTGAACGTAATTTTAAAGTTGGGGTACCCAATTGAAATTTTTTATAGTTTGATGACTCAAATAGGAATGCTCGAATAGTTGGGTGACTATTTAAGTAGTTTACCCTAATTTTTTTAGTAATTTTCTATGAATTTTATATAGTTTTTAAAATATTTTGAAGAGCCCAACCGAAGCCCAAGCCTAACTAAGCCTAGAGCACCAATGGGCAACTGAAACCTATTCATACCAAGGCCCAGCCCACTAGTCCAGTACCCACATGGGAATAGGGCCCATCCTAGGCTACGTGCAGAGCCCAGCTTGAAGTAGGGAAGTGCGGAGTCAATAAAGAGTTTTTCAAATGCATAATGGGTTAATTTAAACCTTTCTAAACATTTCCCCAGGTTCATCCATGGACTGAAACTTGATATTAGATGGGGCATGGGAATAAATCAACTCAAGGACAACATTAACTACACTTAGGGGCAAGGAAGCCTTCAAATAGGATGAGGAAAACATGCATGCCATGGAGAAAGACAAACCTAGGGGGAAGGGATGGAAATCCACAAAAGCTCAGGAGGAAGAGCATAGAAACACAAATGTCACCCAAAGAGGCCACAAGATGAAGCAAAAGGATAAAAGACCTACAATACAAAGTTGTAAAAATATGGATTCATACCACCGTTGTAAAATCCGAGAATTTTATGGAGTAAATTTTTTTCTTGTTTTAGTCAACTAAAAGGAAGGTTCCCTACGTATTTAGTGATTGAATTAAGAAGAGAAAATAAGGGTTAAAAGGATTAAAACCCTAATTAGGGTTAATGGAGGGTTAGAAGGACCTTAATGTAATTTCAAAGAGTAATAAGGACTTTAGGGAAATTTTCATCTCTCACAGATGTGGACTAAAGTGTAATCTAAAAAGAAGCAGGGATCTCTAGTTAATTTGTTAGAGAAAAGTCCATATAGAAGTGAATCAACGACTGAAATCTAATGATCTCAGATCGTTGTAAATCGCGGAGCGTTATAGTGGCCACGGTGAGGCCACGTGTCGATCCGGAATTAGATCCATCTGATCGTGTTTGGATCCGAGGCATTTGGTGATAGTGGCAGTAAAATGGTCTCACGGTGCGGGTTGATGAGGGCCGCTCATCTTGTGATTTTCACAAGTTCGAGACAGGAAGGCAAGATCTGGCCATTGATCACGATTAGATCGCGACTGTCTGACTAAGCAGTGAGCATGATACGAGGTATATGGACGTGTTCCTGGCCATTGGATGGATCTGGGTGATCCTCATTGTCCATTTGGAAAACCCGATCATGATGCAGGCCGCCTTCTCCCTCAACCGTGTAACGCCCCGACCCGGATCCAGGGACCTCGGGCACGTCAATAGATCGACCGCACCCAAGTGGAGACGAGCCCCACTCGAATACAAGGCCTAAGTACAGAAGGCTGCATAAATAATATAATCAAAAGTTTATTAATCCAATAATAAACAAATACAAATCAGAGTGCTAATGCGGAGAATGAAGTACAAGGGTCCAATACCCTTAAACAACACCAGGCCCTACAGGATCATAAACCAATATCTCACACAAGAACTGAAAAGAGGTCCTCCGACCTCAGCAAATATCCCACCTCAATCTCGACGCGTCTCCTGAGCTCAAGTCACCTACTCGTGACCCGGGAAATGAGAGAAGAAAAAGTGATGAGCTTTCGAAAGGAAAGCCCGTAGTACTGCAAGGAATCTCAAAGATGTGAGCACAATAAAAGATACATGATGTCACAATCAACGAATCATCAATAATCAGGATCCTAGGAGTCTACGCGGAAACATCACGCGAATCTGCGACTCCTATCCAACAACAGCCCTCGAGGCTCTAGAAGAGAATTCCAATAACAAGCTCAACAATGATTTCCAAAGAAACAACTCAGCAATGATTTCCCGTCAAGAACACGGCATACGCCGGCCGCTACCGACTAACCTGTCAGCTCCTCGGTAGCCACCTCTCTCTCTCATAGTCGACATGGTGGGTGATCGACCCATCGCCGGCAGGGACAACTGCAGTATCGTCCCTCTCTCGCCGGGAATACGGAACGCAGGGTGTCCCGTCCCCCAACGCCTCGCAACATCCGGAGCTCACACCGCCCAATCAATCCGGCGGAAGAAGAAGCTTCCGCTTGGCGACACCTACCCTACCACAGACAAGTACGATATCTCCGGTTCATGCTGCATAACAGGAGGCTTATGCCGGCCGAGCACGCCACTACTGACGATACCTACCTACCGCACACAAGCACCACGAGTGCCTACGGTCCAAGTGCGGCGGGCGGCAAGCCCAACAGAACATTCCAAACAAGCGGTGGTACAACACTACCACAAGCATCAATCACACACATACTGAGGAAGGAGAGCAATAAATACTATGCATGTGCATGCATCCAAAACAATAAGTATCACAAAGAAAGACATGCCAACAACCTTGGCGATTCAAGAAAACAAGAAACCCAAGCAATGGGTAGAAGCGAGGCAAGAGTAACTTACCTCTAAAGCGCCAATCCAACCGACGCTCCATCGCCTCCGTCGAAGTACCACGCCCTCTAATGATATATCTGTGTACACATAACCCGTCTCAAAACAATGCACAAGTACTCAATAAACAACTAACACTCGATGGATGTTCTCAAATGGGCCCGCCCATTACTAAACCCATCTAGAATCCACAACCCTACCTTGCCCATTTTCACCAAGCCCATGTGGACTCAACATCAAAACTTAAATCAAATTAGATCCAGATGTGATCATAAAAATCTCCACATGTAACCTAAGCACCTCTTGCTAATATGCATACTCAAACCTTACAACACTCTCTCCAGTTCTTAGGAAACAGGTAATACTATGTGTAAATCATCCTCACCCCATGACATCAGTACAGGCATTTGCAATCAGAGGTTATACTTATTAAACCCAATTGAACCTCCGAATCACACTAGCTAGTCCTCATCCAAAGCTTCAACAGACAATGCTAAACCTTCACAGATCAACTGCACGTAAAAGATATATTCCTCCTAGCATTTCATCACAGCCTTCATCTACTCATTAAGATCATAGATGAACCCATGTGCCACTCTTGATCAACAGCACACACAAGATCATAACACTACCAAGACTAATTTCATGCTTCTCTGAAATTAACATTAAGAGTAAACGACATGCCATGAAATCCCAAAGCTCTAACTAAAGAATCCTCAAACTTGGCTGTTCTCATAAGCACAGAGAACTAACCCCTAGTTCTCACTAATTCCACTCGAGAAATTATCAAAGTTAATGTCCCCGACCTTGCTTAACTATGACCCGTCAATTTCGCTTTATATACCAAGGTAACCTCCGCAAAACTGCCTATATAATCCGTAACCCAACTAAGAAATCAAACTCATAAATACATGTGCAGATCAACACATAACAATACCAAGCATGATCACAAGTCTAGTTCCACCGGAACTTCAAAAGAATCACTATTACATACCTTAAATCAATTCACCAAGTCCCTCAAAATAGAACTTCTGTTCATACTTAAAGTACAAGGAGAAATCATCCATTACAACATAGTAAGCAACATCTCTACTAGCCCTTGTTTCAAATTCCTTTAACAATGAAAACTAGACTATGTCGACCTTTCACATGCTCTGTGAATAAACAACTTACTCATTCCATTAACTCACTGTTACTTTAGGTTCTTCATCATCTCAGACCAAATAAAAACCCCTTCAAACCATGAATCTATCAAACCAAGGACTTCCAACTACTTTGTCCATACTAATGTGTTGGTTAACAGGGAGAGAGAGATAAACATTCTTTACTGAACCATTTCACCAGTCAAACTTACCAATAAGCCACCTCCTCTCTATAACTACACAAAATCTCAAAACCTGACTATCAACCTGCACACACATGTGTGCATGCCACCAGACTACACATTATCATGTATACCAAAATATCAACAGAACCTTATCTTCTCTTATAGAGCATACTTACAAATCCCAGATCCCATTGGAGACTGTCTCTCAAGCTCTCCTCTAACATCAGCACCACCACCATGACCCCAGCCATCAATACACACAACTCCAAGGGGACCAAGAATCAGATCAAGACCTTCCAGATCTCTGAACACCCACCCTGAAGATCAACAATTCTCAAAGAAAATTATACAACCACCTGAGCATGACCAGCACAAAGATTCAAAGAGTAATATCCCTCAACAGCCATTGTTCATGCCCTTTCAAGTCATGCTCATCATCAAAGAATAAAACATTCCCACTTCTGATCACTTAACCTCACTGAAGTTCAACAATTTCAAGAGTATAGATCACTAGATACTCTAAGAAAACTCATGCTCACTACTACTTCATCCTCCAACAGGGATCTATCAATCTAGTCTTCTCCCTCCAAAGAATACTAGATCAGATGCTCATGAAAACTGCAGCAAGCTTGCCCATCAAAACTTCTCCTATCTCCACACATGATTTTGTTCCAAACCACATCCAATATCTAGACCATTATCTTATGTAACCATGCCAGACTACTATACTCACAGATCATGCACACCTAGCAGAAACCTCTATACCTCCTTATCATCATCACCATCAACCATTCATTTCATAGACTATGTAAACACATGCAAACCCAAGCCATAACTACTACTTTTAGATCATCTGTTCCTCAGCCAAACGGAAACCTAGATTAGGGATTCTTCCCTCTCTATAAGACCATGCATGCATGTTGACTTATCATCCACATATACTACTGGAGGGAATCAGGGGCTTACCGGCGGTCCGAAGGTGATGATGCTTCTCGGTATTCTCAAGCGACACACTTCCTCTCCTGATCGATGTCACCCCGTGCTCCGCCGCGTCCGATGCCAAGTCACCTCTGACGAGTCCTCAACCTGCACAACGCTGGCCATCCTCCCTTTTCTCTGGAGGGTTAGCCGCCGAGGGTCTTCTCTCTCACAATCTCGCATGAAAGTGTGCCGCCACTCAAAAAGGTTGTCATTAGGGTTTCCGTGGGCGGGGTTCTTATAGGAGGCACTCATGAGGATTTGGATAACCACTGTCAATCCCGTTGATAGGGCTAATCTACAAGATTTGGAGCTGGCCACACGAGATCTTAGGAGAGGATTAGATTTATACAGCGGCATGCCTACTGGCGACGCGTGTACTCCCCTGCCTCGTATCCGTGATTTTGCCAAGATGAACGGTGTTTCTATGGAAACTGATTCCCTCCCAAAACTAAATTTTCTCACGTGCTCTCACACCTCAACCGTCCGATGGTCTTCACCCAATGATCACATTAAATCTTAGCCGAGAGAAAATTATCAAAGTCCTCAAACCCAATTGATTATATAGCAACCTAGGACTCAGTTAGGCCTGCAAAGGTTCACAAAGTCAAATAAAGACATTAATGGAGGTTGAGTGGGGTATGAAGCTCTCATTCAACATTCTCTCATTTTATATCCTTATTTTATATTTTATTAAACCTCTATATTTTACTAAACCCCAGTTTAATAGTTGTGCTATAGATAGAGAATTCAAAATCGCAGGAGTGGATTTTGAACCCCTTTTTTTTTATTTTAATCCAAACCTTAGGTCAAAGAGAAATTAAAAGTGGGTCCCCCTACACTTATTAAAATTCCTTGTTTTGCAGTAAAGTCCAACCACTTCATAAATTTTCAATTTAATCCTCCATTTCCAATTAAAACTAAGTTCGGGGACTTTTTTTTTATAGCCAAATAATTTTTAGAAAAATAGTTAAAAAAAAAAATCCCCTAAAATCTTGGATTTTACAAACCCGCCGCGAATGCCACCGTGCATCTTGCCTCCTTCCCCGGTCGTTACACGCGTAAAGGCTAGGCGTTGCTAACAGCCTTGCCCCTTGTAAGGCGATTCCTCTTCACTTTCTCAGCCTATAAAGGTGGCAGCTACGACTTGAGAGGGTACATCGAACGTAAGGGTCAGTGAGCCATAGTGGGAGTGGAGCTCTGACGAGCTGTGCTGGAGAGAGTAAAAGGGTCTCTACCAGCGTTTGAAGCGCCCATGTCCATTACCGGCGTTTTTGGTCAGAGGAGAGGCCGAGAGAGGAAGGAGAAGGTGGTGGTAGTTGATCACCGGTGCAGCCTCGTGCGCCGAAGAAGACAGAGCGCTTGTAACCGCTGAGGGAGCTCTCAAGTGGCGGTGTTTGTCAACGGAGACCTTCTGGTAAGTGTTTTCCTCGTTGTAGCTTTTTGGACTTAGTTTTATGCATGACGGCGTTTTACTTAAGCTCGACGAAGGAGGAGAAGGTCTCAGCCGGAACTGAGAAACTTTGGAGTAGGTGTAGGCGTCCGTCGCCACCCTCGGAGGGAGTTCTGACTGACGTGATCGCAGAGGCATGGCAAGCCAATCCCGGTGGGCTGTGTGCTTACCGATGGCGGCTCCGGTGGGCTCGACCGAGAAGAAGAAGAAGAGGGATAAGAGGGATTAGAGGGATGATTATTTGAGTAATTAGTTTAATCTAACTTAATTAATTAAATTGGTTATATAATTAAGTTAAGTTGATTTAAATTGGCTAAACCCAATCAAATTTTAAAGGGGGTTTGATTCACTTAGTTTAGTTGATTAGATTGAACCATTATGTGATGATGGTTAGGTTCAACCAATTAGGGTGAATCAATGTTTAAATTGGGTTAAATCTAAATTAATTCTATTGATGTTGGCTAACCATTAGTAATTGATTGGGGTTCGGACCTAATGAGTTGATTGGGTCAGTTGATTGTGAGCTTGATTGATTTAATTAAGTTAGTTAGGTCAAACTGATTAGTTGACTAGGTTTAATTAAATTGGGCTTACTCAACCTATTAAACCTAATCAAGTAGACTAGCACAATGTGGTTGGGCTAGCCAAGTGACTAAGTCTAATTGATTTAAAAGGGTAATTAGTTAATCTATTAAGTTGATAAGTTGGTTAATTTAGTCTAATCAATCAAGATTTGGGTTCAGGGTTGGGTTCAACCAACTAGTAACAAAGTGAGTCCAAGGGATTGGATTGGACCAGGTTTAATTATGTTGAATTTGATTACTTGGCCTATGTGGTTAGGTTCAATAATTCAAGCTAGTTAATTAAGGTGGATCAAATTGGTCAAACCTAAATGATTTATTTTCTATCCATGGTAGTTTTGAGAAGAGTAATGGAATATGAAAAATGCCATGGGGGTTATAAAGTTGAAAGGTTAGAATTATTTGGGTGTTGTCTTGAGGTTTATGAGGGAGGTTTAGAATGGGAAGGGTTGTAGAGGTCACACTTGTAAGGCCTATATAAGGTATGTAATCTTGAAGCTTGGCATAGAATAATAACAAGTTTGAGAAAGTTTATGGGCTATTGGGAAACAAGAAGAGAGGTGAGAGGAAAGAAGAAAAGAGAAAAACTTGAGAGACTAGGAATTTTTTTGTTCAAAGGTGTGTTGAGCATGCTCTATGTTCATTGTCATTCCGACCATTTTCACCGTTGGATTGTGCTTATTTTTTGTGAGATTGTTCATGACTCTTCATTCTTCATTTTGAACGGTGAAGATTGTTTTTGGTGGTCGGGAGAGTAGGGTTCTGGTGTGTGAAACAAAACCTATCACTGTTGGTTTCCTGCACCGACCTATTTCATCATCTGCTTCAATCGGATAATCATTCCTAGTCTGATCGAGCTGATTTTTGGTAAGTGCGGTGAAAACTTGTCCTGCTCCAATCGGAATGGTGGAGATCTGGTTTAGATGGTCAGTTTGTCTTCAGTTTCTGTTGACATCTATACTCGGTGAGTTTCTCTAAATTCTTGCATCTCAGCTGTGTGCAGTGATAAATATGCGGATTCATATATGCATTCATGCATGGGTTATAAGGATAGATGGGGGACTGAATGAGTAAAGAATTGGTCCAAGGGTTGGAGTTTTACCTCTATGGGTGGTTTTATGAATTGAATTTATATACATGATCATGAGAAGTGTAAAACCAATCTAACCCTATCTTTGAAGGTTCATGAAAGCATGGACATGAGTAACTTGAGGTTGCTGGTTTATGGGAACGATTTAAGGATTAGCATAGGTGTTGTTTGATAAGAGGGATAGAGAACTTGGTTTCTGTTAAAGGGTTATACATGTAGAGGTCAATAAATGGGTTAAGTTAATTCACTTTAACCCGAATTGGCTTAATAACCAAGTAGTGAGATTAAAGAAGGTTGGGGTTTAGTCAAGTTATGTTTGATCAAACCCAATGAGTTGGGTCCATTGTGAAATCAAAATGACTTAATCAAAACTAATTAAGTTTAATGGACCAAGATTGGTCAAGATGGAAACAAAGAAGGGCCTGCTTTCTGGCTGTTCACTTCGAGGGAAAGCTGAGTAGTCTATGATTCCCTGATAGAGACATATAGTATACCTTTGGAAAGATGAGGAAAAGATCTTTCCAACGAGTTTTGGTTCAAATCAAACGGGTTTCGGGATCAAAAGTTATGAGCAGTTTTTTGGGACTGTACATTAACTTCAGAAATTTCACATTAATATTAATATCGATAGCCCACTTCGTGTTGGGGATGGTACTGAGTAGTGATTGTCATTACCAGATATTAATGTGGATGCATAGGGAGGTGATTCCGTAGAACATTAGACTCCGTGATTACAGGTAAGTGACTCTTGCCTAGCTCCCACCCAGAAATGGGTTTCTTTGGCCTTGCTGTTACCTGGTTTCGTATGTCATTTATTGGTTTCGTGCTTATGCACATTGCTATGGTGCTTTGGTTATCTGTTGTTAATTCCCGGTATATATATGTTTTGGTTTGATGCTTTCATACCGATTTGTTGGATGTTATATGAGTTTGCTTTTGGATACTCACTGAGCATGCCACCGTGGACTGGGACATTATTGTGAGACTCGTGGTCGAAGTTTTTAGGTAGGGTGGTATGCGTCTGGATGAGTATGCGTACTCATAGAGCATAGTTCCACCTATATCCGGCACTTGACCATCGAGACACGCGGTACTTGTGTTGGTCGGGTTAGTGTGTGTTGGTTGAGTTCTTTCTTACGCTCGGATCAGAGGAGCAGGTGAGCTCCGGTTTGAGAGAGAACGTTCGGGGACGGGACACCCTTACGTTCCGACATTCCATGCCAGAGGGGTGATACTCTGGTTGTCCTGCCTGTCAGCGGGATTGATACGCTGGCCATGTCGACATGTGCGAGAGATAGCGCTACTGACGAGCGACAGGTTAATCGCTGGTAGCAAATGTTGTGTGTTGCTGACTGGGGAATAATCGCTGAGTTTCTTTGAGTTCCTTCTTGGGCCCGAGGGCTGCCATTGGACAGGAGTCATACCATTGCTGATAGTTGTGGTAGACTCCTAGAGTTTTGATTGTGCGGGGAGTGGCCCCGATTGTTTGGCTTCTACTGATGGATGTTTTTGATATGTCTATTTTGACCTCCATTATTGTCAGTTTTGGCTTCGTTGTGTTCTCTGTAGGGTACTTACTGAGCTTTCCTTTCGAAAGCTCACGCACTTGCTTCCCTTCTTTTTCAGGTCCCGATAAGTAGGTGACTCGGACTAGAGTATTTGTGAAAGGGGATGGGGTTTGGCTTTCTTGGCGTCACGAGGACCTCAGGTTTTTCTTGAGTGAGAGATTGTATTACTGTAGGACCCTTTATAGGGCCTTGGCCATATGTAGGGTATGTAAACCCTAATTGATTTTATTTTCGTTGTGACTCTGATATTATCTGATTATTAAATTTGAGTTATTTGTTATCTGCTATGATTTTCTTAGGCCTTGTATCCGAGTGAGGTGCGCCTCTATTTGGGTACGGCCGATCTGTGCACGTGCCCGAGGTCCCGGGATTCGAGTCAGGGGGTGACAACCGTCAATTTTACTCAGGAAAAGATCAATGGCAAAGGATCCTCCACCATCCTAGGTTAAAATATAAGAGTTTAGCCTGAGGGTAGCAAATATAAGACATTATTGAAAAATGAGGATGTGACAAATAATTTAGCAATTCTTCAAAAAATGGCAAGTAAAAAAATTTCTTTTTTTAAAAAAATGAATATGGATGAACCATTTTCATTAACAGTAAAAAGGTAGGGTTGTCACATTAGGGATTGTACAATCTAAAAAAATTAAAAGATGTAATAATAAGCTATGTCCACCCCTCACAAGCCAGAGCTAGAGGGGGCACTAGCTGGGTTTTGACTCGGACCGACTCAGAACCGGCTTGGCAAAACCTGCGAATCAGCCGACCCGGCGGGTTTATACCCCGAATCCTCTGGGTTGACCTATCGGGTTAGGCAGCCCAACGGCTACAATGCCACTCAATTTATTCTCTATTTATTTTATTCCTATGCATTCAAATCATTCTTGAGAACTCTGGAATGATCCACCAAAACAAACAACAAACAATCAACACACACCACACCATCACAATCCAAATTTCATAAAGAGTTCTCCTAACTCTGATGATGATTCATCAAAGCATCAAAACATATAACAATGGAGACGTAAAAACAAATGAGAGAGGGTTATTAGGGTTTGATGGTTCTCAGCTGGTGTAATGTGGACTCCAATGGCAATGAGGAAGATGGTGATGAGGCTGAAGTATATGATTGTGTGGACGAGTATGGAGATGCCGCTCGTCCGGAAGTTGGCGAAGTCCACCACCCTCCCGTTCCCCAGTAACTGGAACAACGACAAATGCGTCACCAATCAGCAGCATGAACAACACCACCGCTATCACCATCGGCCCCCAATCTACCATTCCTCTACTCACTTTCTCTCAATCTCTTTGTTTCTTTCAATTTGGGAACAATAAGAGAGGGTTATTAGTTTTTTTTTTTTGGGTACATTTTTTTTGTTGTTTTAAAATTACATTTTATATTTTTAAAAAAATTAAAAATTGGCCAACCGTCCCGTAAACGGCGGGTTACGGCCCAACCCTCAAGTTCTATAGGATGGCCCGAGCCGGTTATGGGTCATCTGAAAGTGGCCCATGAACCGTTAGGTCTGGCAGGTCAATCCAGCCTTGCAGGTCACTCCATTAGTCCAGGTCGGTTCCAGGTCAGCCTTTGTCCAACCTGGAACTAGAGGATCAGGCCCACCAAGCCCAATTAAGCGACCCGTGACCACCTTTAGCCAAGGCACTCTCCATATCTTACCAAGGCACTCTCTATATCCAGGATAGCGTCCTCGTTTGGGTGTTGTGAAAGCCATGATTTTCTTGATAAGAGATTCCATCTTCATCAGCTTGGTTTGTTGGTCATGATTCGTAAAAAAAATCAATATTTCAAATTGATTTATCATCAAGGAATCTTCGATTACATTCAAATCAACATGCGGTAGTCACTAATAACTTGTGATTACGAAAATAAGCATAAGCTCAGTATGAGAAAATTCATTAGTCAAAGTACCTTTCCATCATCCTTTCATATTCTCCAAGTCAAACATTTCAACTCCTATATATATTCCCACCACCGTTTCCATTAGAGGACATGGTTGACTTAAAAGTCCTTATCCATGTCAACCAGAGCTTCTGTTAGAAAATGATCAATTCGGAGGCACGTTTCCACTATTCTTAGAGAAATTTATGCGTCCTATCACAAATATTTCCTAAGAGGGTTTTATGCGGTCTCTCCCAGGATACAACCAAAGGTCGAGACTTAGAAAAAACGTGATTCTCCAAAATCTCACTATTAGAAAAGGAAAAATTGAAGACAAAGGTGTTAGAATGCTAAGAGCTTCTTAAATGACAAATGATATAAATTAGCCATTATTTATAGCTTTCAAAAGACTCATTTGAAGAGTTACAACCTTTTAATGAAACCATTAGCCCTCAAAAGATGCCTTTGAAGTGTTACATCTTTTTGCCTAATAGGATCATTTCAAAATTCGTATAGCACTCTTTCAAAATATATTGATTAATTTAATTAATCATACTCAAAAGATGCTTTTGAAATGTTACATCTTTTGGCCTAAAAGTCACAATCATAATATTAAAAATCTATATAACAGCTTCTAGTGATGGAAAAATGAACACAAGATTTTCAAGCCGAGGAGCAACTTGTGGTATCCATTGTCTTAGCCCAAGAGAGGTACAAGAAAAACTGATAATGCTCAGGAGTGCGATCATCATTTGCCTTTATAACTTGATGAAGGCCAGATTCCATCAGCTCAAAAACAACATAAATATCCTTGAACTCTCTCCGTGATGACGGAAGCATTATATGCTTAATCACAACAATATCATGATGATGAAATAGCTTGAGCAGCATGATCTCCCTCAGGATGCAGGTAGCAACAGAAACATGCTCAAAGACATCATTAATTTTCTTGATAGCCACTTTCTTAGTCTCTTTTTTTGCACTCTTATATTTTTCAAAGTCTTCCACATTCTCAATTGTGGGTAACTTCCTAACCAATATATTTTTCTCTTTAATAACCTTTTTGTAACTCCTCATTCCACCACCACAATTTCTGTGGTCAAGGTCCTAGTCCCTTAGAGACCCCTAAGACCTCGTGTCCTACCTTCTCAATACGATTTGTCATCTTCTTCCATAAGGTGTTTACATCAGCTTCTATGTCTCTAACTCCCTCTTCCTATATTTTATTCTTAAACGCTAATTGGTTGGTCTGTTTTAAAGCCCACAATCTAATCCTCTGTTGCATAACCTACTTGTGAGCATACACACTCACTATATTGATTGTCTTTTTTCCCAACACTAGCCTCAAATATACAATCCCATCTCCTACCCTTTTCACTTCAACTACTTTATCCTTAATTTTTGGTTCCATAAGAATTCTCACACCATTCCTATGTTTATCTCCTCCACAGTCCCATAATTTATAGCATGTATGTGTTACCAATCTCCCTAGCCTTGTTTCCTATCCACCTAGTGACGCCAGGTAAGGTAGTGATTATCCCGCTGGCTAGCTATAACCTTAAGATTGCAAGGAAGAATGCGAGAAGTTATCCACACAAGAGAGAAACGTCTTTCAAATTTAAAACAATTTCATAAAAATCAACGCTTACTGAAAACTAACCCACAAGCCGGGTTAAATAGCCGAAAACCTAAACTTATCCAAACTTAAAATTTAAAACAAACTAAATAGTTATCCGAAATCCTAGATAAATAGGATTTAAATCTTATCATAATTTGAAAAACTAATAATTACCAAAAATGATAACAAAAAATATACAAAAACAAAGTTTTGAAGGGAAAACATTGGAATTTTGCATCGAAAACGGACCAAATAACTGAATTACATCATCTGGCACGGATCCTCCTGCATCAGTCACTTGGGGTTGGAAAGAACTCGTCCTCAAGTTCACAACAACGACTTCAGAATCCATAAAACAATCATGGTGTTGGAATTCCTCATTCGGAACTTGCCCATTATGACCACGATTGAAATCACGCACCGACAGACGCCGAAATAACCCTGTGACTTGCTTTTGTAAATCCTCAATCATCACCTCCTGAATGTTACAATAATGACATTAGACTTCCTCCTTCGGAACCTGCCGATGACGACCACGATCGAAATCGCGCGTCGTCAGACGCCGGGATAATTCTATGACTTGCCTCTGTTGATCCTCGCTCATCACATCCTTGACGTCTAGATCACGGTCCTGGACCTCATTCGGAACCCGCCCACAATGACCGCGACCTAGACGTTGACCTCCTGTCATGCCCCGACCAGGTTCCCAGGGCCTCGAGCACGTGCACAGACCGGTCATACCCAAGTGGAGGCGAGCCCCACTCGGATACAAGGCCTAAATGAATCATAAGCATGCAATAAAATATAATAACTATCAACAATAATCAAAGTTATCTAGCGGAATTGAAAATACAAATTTGGTTTCTGACATCCTACAAAGGTTATGGCCCTACAAGGGTTTCACAATAACATCATCTTACACAGGAGAAAAGACTTGAGGTCTTCGAACCTCGGTAAGCTAGTCCCAAACCCTTGCGCAGCTCCTAAAATCAATCCAGCTAATCCCTCAAGCCTGAAAGAGAGAAAATCAACAACAATAACAAAGATCCAAGGCATCAAAGAAACGTGCACAAGAACGAAATTAAGAAAGTAATGAATCAAGAACATACCAAACAAAGGAATAACAAAATCAATAAAACTCATAGCTAGGTGGGAGCTAGGCAAAGGTAACTTACAAGCATAAAATCAAGAAAACATCCAGCCAACAAATTAATAAGGCCAGAGTACTTACAAAATAAAATATGACAACAACAATTCCAAGGAACACTCCATAGAGTGGGTACTAGGCAGAATTACTTACATCAACTGGAAATCTAATTGACTGATCTGTGTTTACCTCGATGAAGTTCAGCACTCCACGTCAATACCTGATAAGGCAACTACATCTCAGAACCATCACCATAATCAAAGTGGTTTATTATTACTATTATTAGCGCTATTGCAGAATTCTGCCCATTCTGCGCAGTCATAATAAACTACTCATAACTTCTAATCTGGGAACCCGATTTGACTAATATAATATTCATTAGAAAGGGCTTTCCCTTATCTTTCTAACAATGTGTTGCAGGTCCCGATCGGGGAACTATAGATAATCCAACTGTCCCTCGAATGGGGCAGTTAGACTGCAGCCATTGACCAACTCCTAACTTGACTAACCTAATCCAGTTCCCAACTGATTGAGTCTAACCAAACCGGACCCAAGTCCATTAACACGTTTCAACCCATTTAACATTACTTATCAAATCAAACCCAACTCACATAAATAAATTGACTAACGTAACTCGGTTTGATTTAAAACAAACCCAATTCAACTTAACTACTTAACTAACTTAACTTGGTTTGCATTAACATAGATCTAATCCAACCTACTAACTCAATTAACCCAATTGATCTTAATCCGGTTTTATTTTAAAATAGGCTCAACCCAAACCACTTACTCATCTATGAGGATCTTATTAATTTATATGCCCACACACAATGCAGAATTTCTGCTATTTTTGCACAGCCGGAAAGATTGTCCATATCTTCTAATCCAGACATCTGATTACATTGATTTAGGATTCATTGGAAATATTTTTTTCATAACCTTTCTAACAGTATATCATATGTCATGATCGGAATACTATAACTAGATGAAATTACACTTGAAACTGGTAGCTCAGAACTGCACAATCACAGTACCGTATTATACACAGTCCGAAAGAACTGCTCATATCTCTTAATACATAATTTGGGATTTAATTATGTAAGATTTATTAGAAAGATCTTTTCCTAAATTTTCTAACGATATATTATACACACAAATCGGAGAACAATAAGGGACTCAAATATCTCTCGAAACTAACAGTCAGACTGTAGGTCTGAAACTGTCATCCTAAAAAAATCCTAGGATGTCTCTACATGTTGCCTTAAGTTTATCCCTTCCTGATCTATCATTAATTAAAGGGAGGGAGAGTGAAGTTATTTACCTCTATCAAGGACGTCTGGAATCATGCAAGACTCCCTCCTGGCGTGTCTCCACACTCTACGTCGATATCCCTTAGCAAATCCTTCACCGAATTGTATCTCAATTCTCTCATTATGACTCTCCTTATATAAAGGGGAGTGTCCTAGTCTTACTCTAATGAGATAGAGATAAATCACAAATATTTTATAATTATCTCTATTAGATAAGTCTTCATCCAATTCAAATCTAACCATTGATTATAATCCATAACCACAAATAATCCAAAATTATCTCTACGAGGCAAATCTTTATCCAATTCAAACTCAAACTTATAATCAAGTTAAAATCCGTATTTGGATAGAGATCAATTATTATTATTTTCATGAGATAAGTCTAATTTAACTCAAATATAATATCCTACTCAAATTACAAGTGATATTTCAGATAAAGATAAATCATAATTATTTTATAATTCTCTATTTTATCTCATTTCAATCCCTACAAGGTTAATCCAAGTCAGGTGGCATGATGAATTTGATCATGTTGATTTAATCACATTAATCCCAAACTTTCCTGAAATTACCAATAGGTCCCTGACAAACACTTTTAACCCTAATCAAGAGTTAATCAATTTAATCCCTCTTTCACACAACATCTCTTTTAATCAACTAACTAATCATCTAATTACTTTAAAGGATAATTAGGATTTTTATTCCAATGACGGTTCAAACAAACCCTAACCTTGGGAGACTCTCCCTTATTTACCAAACAATTTAAGTGAAATAACAAATTAGAAAGCAAAACAAAATAATCTCTAAAATCCCTCGATTTTACACCTCCACTAGCCATTGATGACGATGCGATCTCGTCCCATGAATATGTTGAGCTTTGATACCAACTGACGCCGGGAGGGGTAGTGATTATCCCGCTAGCTAGTTGTAACCTAAAGATTGCAAGGAAGAACGGGAGAAGTCATCCACACAAGAGAGAAATGTCTTAAATTTAAAACAATTTCTTAAAAATCAAGGTTTACTGAAAACTAACTCACAAACATGGTTAAATAGCCAAAAACCTAAACTTATCCAAACTTAAAATTTAAAACAAACTAAATATTTATTTGAAATCCTAGATAAAATAGGATTTAAATCCTATCATAAATTGACAAACTAATAATTACCAAAAATGATATATATATATATATATATATATATATATATATATATATATATATATATATATATATATATATCCAAAAACAAAGTTTTGAACCGAAAATATTGGAATTTTGCATCGAAAATGGAGGGAAAACATTGGAATTTTGCATCGAAAATGGTCCAAATAACTGAATTACATCATCTGGCACGGATCCTTCTGCATCACCTAGTCTCTTATAAGCACACTATATCTATCATCTTCTTCTAGAGTGTCTACTAACTTTATAGTCTTTCCTATCAAAGACCCTAGATTCCGACTGTTGATCATAATCCTACTCTAATGGACTAACTTCTTTACTTGCACCTGTCCATTAATATGCGGGAACCCTTTCTTATCTAGATCACCACATCCGAGCCCCGATGTGGTAAGACTAACTTCTTTATCCACATCCGTTCATGATGTAGGAACCTTTGTCTATACTCCCTCACACCTGGACAGCGATGCGAGAGAACCCCTTGCTCATTTAACACTACATCCGGGCGCCGATGTAGCACATATGGACGGAACCAGGACTCACTGGTAGGGGGCTGGGATGAGGGCAGGAAAAAAAATCATCCACCATAACAAGTGCTTTGTGTGACAATATAATTTTTTTATTAAAATAATCACAATATGAATAGACATATAGAAAAAAAAATATAAAATATTTATCTATGCACACTCGAACTAAAACTACCATCAGTACGGGGTGCAGGACATGTGAGGCATGTGACTAAGAGAAGGTAATTATTGAGCTTATTTTAAATAATATTTTCTAGGATATTATTTGAAGGTCTCACTTGAGATACCACACAAAAGGTATATATATATAATATCTTGACTTATTTTAAATAATATTTTTCTTATAAGTGGAGAAATAAGGAGTAAGTTTGCATAGAAAACAATTTGATTAAAACAGAGGGAACAATATTTACTAACTTAATGTATATATATTAAATAAAATATAATCATATTCGAGATAAATTACTTTTTCACCATTAATTTAACTTCATTAATATTTCCATCTTCTTCTATCCTTTTAATGTTATGCTGACGTGACAAACTCACCTTATAATTAAACAAATGTCACGTAAATTGTCATGTAGCATCAACTAGTGATAATGTCAACTCAATAATAAACATTTAAGTTGGTAACCAAAACTTATAAAAAGTAATAAATTCCTTAATCAAAGATGCAACTTAAAAAAAGAATCAACTCTAGAAGTAGTGTCAAACTGGAGCTTAATACATGCTCAAGTAATTTACCCTTTTATTTATAATATCACAATCTATATTGATTATAGTGGCTCACATTTGGATTTTTGTAACTTTTACTCATAATATTAAGCAAATTGAATTCAAAGTCAACTAATCGGTTTGGTCATAAATAGGATCCAACCCACATCAAACCCACCAATCCATCATTGACACCATTGCACACCAGTTCATACCTAAACACGTGCTGCCCTTTAATTTCAATCTACATCCCTGAAATGATAGTTTTTGAATCTCAAGGCAAGATCCAAAGGTAGATGCACAACCCTCGTCATACCATTGATTTGGTACTAATTTCTCAACATTTGAATACACATATCCAAAGGCTATCTCCGTCTCCCTCTTCCTCTGGACCCTTGCTGATGCTCTCTATTGTGATCAATGAGAGAAACTGAGATAGGGGACTAGGGGAGGATTGCAGGATGGCCCGGACCGGACGAGGTTGAGTGCTTGGGGGTTCTCGGCAGCTCAAGAAGGAAGCCCGGGGTCTCGTTAGAGAAACGAAGCCCCGCTAGCCCCTCGCTCTTCTGCTCCTGGTAGCGCGTGCCTAGGTTGGCACGTCCCAACGTTATAATTACACAGAGAATTCATATATGTGTGACAAAATTTTATGCTAGTTGTCAACCTACAACAACCTTCCTCCTTTACCGGGCTTGCGACTGGCTAACTCACATACACTTGCATAGGCGAAGTTATAAAATGGGATTTAATCTAGTGAAATGTTTCACTATTTTTTTTTCAAGATAATCACGAGATGAAATTTCCCTATTTCTAAACCATTCTTCAATTAAAATAATTGACACAAACACGAATAAAAAAGAAAAAATAGTTA
The DNA here is from genome assembly GCA_026586065.1 of Dioscorea zingiberensis. Lineage (NCBI taxonomy): Eukaryota > Viridiplantae > Streptophyta > Magnoliopsida > Dioscoreales > Dioscoreaceae > Dioscorea > Dioscorea zingiberensis. Next base: position 9,363,561 of record CM048822.1, on the reverse strand, counting down.
ATAAAAAAACCTGAAAAGAATATATTAATTAATAATAAGAAACAGATTTTATTTAATTAATAATCAATACATTCGCATTCTTCAATTAAAATAACTGACACAAACACAAATAAAAGAATAAAAAATAGTTAATAAAAAAATACTTTAATAATATTTGAAAAGAATAAATTAATTAATAAAAAACAAACTTTATTTATTTAATAATCAATACATTGGCATTCATCAACAATAACAATACTCACGTTATCAACCCTAACAATGAAAGAACTATTTATTCACTTTGCCATTATGTCTAAAATAGATTATCCAAGTTCAAACGAATTTTCAATTTTAAGTTTTTAAAAACTATTTGTTTTCATAGAATAATAGTCACACAAAAATAAAATCCATTATACCATAGTTAAGGTAATTGTCCTAAAATTCAATAAAAAATTAAATAATTAATTAAAATAAATAAATAATAAATTAAATAAAGCACACACTCAAGCCCTTGTTTTTATTTTAAGAAACTTTTAAAATTTCAACATAATCTTAATCCTAAACCATTCTTCAATTTGTTTAGGGATATGATCATGAGATGAAACCTATCTTTGGACCAATATGAGATGAAACCTATCTCTTGACCAATATATATTCCCACATGTTAATTGAAAGAATGTATTTGGAAATATGGATGAAAGATCAAGACAAGAAGACACTCAGCCCCTTCTTTCCTTCACTTAAGATTAATAACTGTTGCAAAGACTATGTATATATTGATAAATGTGAACAAACCATTAGAAGTGTTGGTCGAATTAACCCTTAACCTTTTTTTGTGAGAGGGAATAAACTAATTAGTTTTCCTTTTAAATATTGTTGATTAAAGACTATAAATATTCAAACAACAATATTATTTATTCTTTGAGAACACAAGTAATATATCTTATTATTGTTCTATTTAATTCTTCTTACACTATTGCATATAAATGAGTTGTTAGTAATAATTAGTATGATACATCCAGAAGAAACACTACATCCAAAGTTCAAAATAAGAATAAAAAACAAAACAAAACAATATAAGTTGATACAGTTTAATTTTTTTTAATCTATTATCTGATAGGAATATAGAATACCTAGTTAGAGATCTCTCAAACATTACATCTCCATAATAAGCACCGTGTATGTATGCTCAAGTTATTCAAACTCATCAATCCCAAACAACTAAGAGTTTAAGATGTCAGAAACAAATCACATGGCTGTTAAGGCTATGCTAATTAATTATAATGAATGTCATTACTTGTGATAATAAATGCATTGGGATTCATAATTAATAACACTTATGAATTAAAGTGAAGTTTAATGACAGCTAATAAATAATAATAAATACAATGAGACCCCAATAAATTAAGAATGACTTGTACAAAGAATTCTATAAATTCTGCCAACTCTTTCTAAACTTTCAAAGTGACTCCATGGCTAATTCCTCTTCCACTGTTCTCATTTTCATCATTCAATTGCTTCTCACCTTCTTCTTCACTAATATCTTTCTCACAAGTTGTACTGTTGCAAGCCTAAACTATGAGAAAAATGGTTTCAACTTACCGTTACTTCAAAGGGACTATATCCTTAACCCTAGTTTTTATGCCAACCTCACCAATGAAGAGAGGGTTGTAAGGCTATTCCGATCTAGCTACAACCCGAATATGATTCGACTTCCATTATTGGCACAAAAAAATGGATTCTTGACGGAGATTAAGATCGGTTCTGGAGGTGGGATTCAAACATACTACCTCGCGGTTGACCTCAATAGCCACTTGACTTGGATGCAATGCATCCCATGCAACCCTTCTTTCCCGCAGACAAGACCGATGTTTGATCCCACCCATTCTAGCACCTTTATCAACGTCAACCACACCAATCCTCTATGCAGGCCACCATTCTTCGCAGTTCAAAACAACTGCGCATACAACATTCAATACCCACATGGAAACCAAGTCTCTGGCTTCCTTTCGAATGACATCTTCACCTTCAAAGATGCCAGCGGCACTGAGGGCAAGGTTAAGCGAATGTACTTTGGATGTACTCATGTGAGCCATATGAATTTATTCACCGGTGAACCCGCCGGGATTATGGGGTTAAATCGAGCCCAAATTGCATTCCCTAACCAATTGGCTAAGCTGGCCCGTGGTCGTTTCTCGTACTGTATGTTCATGTCGACCACCGCTAATGTCGGCTTCCTTAGGTTTGGAGCTACCATAGTAGCGCCGAGAATTCTATTTCAACACACCCCGTTCAAGAGTGGCGATCATGGTGAAGCCTATGATCTTTTCTTACAAGGCATCAGCCTCGGCTCCTACAGGCTTGAATTCCCACAAGGGACATTCGAACACACCTACATTAATACTAACATAATTGCCTCATTGCTTGTCAAGCCAGCTTATGAACTAGTAAAACATAAGCTTATGATCTACTTTGAATCTCATGGACTTGTGCCTATGCATGTACCAGAGTATCCAATGTTCGAGGTGTGCTACAATTTACCGCAGAACTATACGTCAATATTGCCAACGATGACATGGCACTTACATGGAGCTAACCTTCTTCTCCAAATGTCGCATCTGTATGTGATCGATACCCAAAGAAGTTACTTTTGTTTGGCAATCCAGTCAGACCCGCTTATGACGGTATTGGGTTTGTACCAACAATCTAACTATAGATTCATATTTGATCTTAACAAAAATGTACTTTCATTTGGTCAAGAGGATTGTGAGCGTGATGCACACCTCTGAATGTTTTTTTTTTCTTTTAATTAGTTAAGGAAAAGAATTGGTATTGCATATCTAATTTCTTGTTTTTATTTATTTATTAATTTTTATAACCTCTCTAGCAAGAACCATACATCCTCTCAACTTTAATTGCTAAACTCAAGGCTCATGTCAAACTACAAGATTTACACATGTAAGTATCAGTTTAGATGTTATCACTCAACATTTCACTCAAGAGAATGCACTAATTCAATTCAAAGTAAGCTTCACAATGACAAGTGATAGTATCTCAGCTGGCAACTCTCATTGTAATGTATCATCTCAAAAATCAAGGTTGACTTTGTACCCCACCCCCTCCTACCCTCCCTTAATCAAAAAGTGAAAACCTTTTATTAGTCAACCTCTCGGGGTCCTATGTTAGGAATACAAATGTAGTGCCATAGAAGACCTCATCTGAGGAGGAAAACTCGGATAGTTCTTGAAAGAAGACTGAGAGAAGGAGAACACCTCATCTTCACCACCAAAAATAATAAACGAAATTCTAAATAACTTCATCATGGGAGGACGAGGATGCGTGAGAGAAAGTTCACCATCCATGAAAAATTATGCTCGGATGGTCGGCTCGGTCCAGAATGCATTACCCTTGAAGAGTAAGAAGGAAAAAAATGAAAGTGATGTACATATGTGATTGGAAGCACCAGAATCAATGATCCAATAAGAAGGCATACAAGTAAGAGTCGTACCACTAAGGAGAGCTGAAGACCCTCCTGATTCATCTTTTGGCTAAAAGAGTAAGGAGTTTATTATATTGATCGGGTGTCAATTGACTAGCCGAAGCAGCAGAAGAAGATGATGAAGGTTCGGGTCACTTTCCTTGCTTATCGAGGAAGCCATGAATTTGACAATAGGAAGCCATGTTTATTACAGTGGTCACAAAAAGGACGTTGTTGTTTTCCAGGAGTTTTCGAACAGGTTGTTTCGAGACTTGGAATGCCGCAAAATCAACTGTTAGCGAGCATACGTTGAGTTTTTGTTGCTTTTTCTCCTGTCGCATGAGATTATCGATGTGTTGAATTAAAGGAAAAAGACGCCATGAGAAGTATTTGACTTCTAATAGCAGAGAAGCTATCGTGCAACCCTTGAAGGAATTCCATGGATCTGTCTTGCTTTTTCTATTCAATTATGCATTTTGCATTACTGCAGATGCATGGAGGAATCGAGATGATAGAGCTAACTTCATCCCACAAAGATTTGAGTTGAGTGAAATATAAAGAGACTGACATGCCCTCTTGTTTAAGAGCAGAAATTGAATGTTTCAATTGATAAAGTTTTGGAGCATTCGATTGTGAGAATCGTTCCTTCAAATCCATCCAAATCTGTGCTGTAGTGTCAGCATAGAGGATGCTTGGATGGATCTCGGGAGAGACTGAATTGAGTATCCAACTACCAACAAGATTGTTGCAGCGTTCCCAGTTAGCGATGTTATCCTTCTCCTTTGGGATCAGAAGGGAACCATCAACAAAACCGAACTTGCTTTTTTGCCCGGAGATCCATGGTAATTGCTCCGCTCCATAATCAGTAATTATCACCAGTTAATAGTGGGGTGACAAGAACTGTGGAAGGGCTATCAAAATGATGAATAGCATAAGGATCAGTTTTGATAGGTGTTGATTAAGTATTTGGGAAAGGATTGTCGGCAAACATGTGTTGGAAGTTGTCTCGAATTCAAGTCAAATTCACCACTTTGAGTTTAACTCTAATTTTGATTAGAGATATGATTGATTTAGAGATAGAAATTTAATTAAGTCCTATCAGAAATAGGATTGGGTCGTGTTAGAGATAAGATAAGTCCTATTCATATCAGAATAAGAGTTATCTCTAGAGGGTTATAAATAAGGCTCTAGTCAATTGAGAGTTGGTTAAAATCCCATAGGTGTCTGGTGAGAAAGAGCTTTGCATCCGTGGAGGTAGGCAAGTTGTCGAACCACGTAAAAAAAAAAAAGTAGCTCGGAGAGATTTGCAGTAGACAACCTTATACTTCATATTGATTATAGTGAATTGATCTTTGCACTGCCGCGTGTGGATGTAGGCAATTTGCAGAACCACGTAAAAATTTGTTTCTCTCTCTCTCTCTCTCTCTCTCTCTCTCTCTCTCTTATCTTGATTGTTTGTTTTACTTTGATTGTCTTTTTGCATATTTGTGATTGGTAGATTAAAGATTGGTGATTTCTTGCTCTTGTTCATCTATTCTGCAATCTTGTTTATTGAACCAAATCATTGAAAGGAAAGTCGAGGTTTTTTTGCACAACAACATGATGGAAATAAAAGACCTCAAACTGGGATATAAAAAGTCAGACATCTGATACCATGATAAAATCGATTGGCTTTATGAAAGTTGGATGAATTTATTGATGTATCTGTCGGTATATATAGCAAGTATTACAAAAGAATCAGAAATTAAATATAGGTTACAATGGATAAAACTTAAATCTAAAATATTGACGGGTACGTTGAGGAAGAAATCTATCCATTGTGTAAATCTGTTGAGAATCCAAAGCCATTGTGCAAATCTGTTGGGGATCCAATAGTCTATCCCTTGAATCCAATAAAACGCGTCGTTTGTCTTGGAAACATGGCCGATTTCTTTGTTCCCATAATGTCAAGATGGTTGTCATCGTCGATCGATAGTTCCCAGAGATGAGAAGGTCAAGAGGTCCCCTACATTCTCGCCCGAGTGAGGGTGTGTGAATATGGAACAGATTCCCATAAAACTCCCATAAAAAGGTAGGGTTGTTAGATTAGGGATCCTATCATCTAAAAAACATTAAAAGATGCAATAATGAGCTTTGTGCACCCTTCACTAGCCGTCTCTCTTAATAGTGTCCTCGTCTTCATCAACTTGGTTCGTTGGTCATGTTTCCTGTATCAAAATAAGAGAATTAAAAATAATAATATTTCAAATCCATTTATTTATTATGAAAGAATCTTCGGTTACATTCAAATCAACTTGACTGTGGTTGTTGGGGTAGAACACACGAATTCACCCTTCCACGGAAGCACAATCACGCATACAATTAATCTTGTCCAAGCAACCTATCAAACAATCTCCAAGCACATGCACAAACTAGGGCAAGAAAAGAGAGAACTCACAAACCATGACACAAGAGATTTACGTGGAGTTCGGCAAGGATGCCTACATCTCCAAGGGATAGGGAACAAAAAATCCACTAATATGAGCAACTCCGACAGCTTGAACAAACCTCAAGCTTGTCTCCAAGAAAACAACTTCTCATAAAGAGTACAACACCAAGAAGGAGAAAACAAGAACAAACTCACTACACACTTTACTCGTTTGAAGAATCAAACCGATCGAGTTCCTAGAACTTTCAAGTTGATCTCCAATCTCCCTTCTATTGTTGCTTCAGAACACCTCTTCAAGTTTTTCTGCTCTCTTTACTCTTCTCTCAGAAAAGAGAACACTTGGCGCGACGGCGGCGACACCGCTTGGCTCCCTCTCTTTCTCTCTTCTCTGTTGTTCACTCTTCTATTATTTTCTATCTATATGTTGTTACAATTGACTAGACTATGTCTTATTTATAGTCCTCTAACTCCTATTCTGATATGAGTAGGTTTTAATTATGGAGTAGGATTTGAACTATATCTCTACAACCAACCTTATCTTTAATTTAATTAGAGTAGGATTTTATAAAAAAACTCTAGTTAATTAGGAGTAATTATTTATTTTTATGTCAAATATAATCCTATGTTGACTCCCAACTAGTTTGAGATGACTTTACCAAACTAGACCCTCACTTATGGTGGTCATTAATGACTTTGACTACAAAAATAAGCATCAGCTCGGTATGAGAAAATTCATTAGACAAATCATGTACCTTTCCATCATCCCTTCATATTCTCCAAGTCAAACATTTCCTCCTATTTTCCCACAGTTTACATGGTTGACGTAAAAGTCAACCATCAACCAAGTCAACCAGACCTTCTAGTGATGGAACAACGTACACAAGATTTTCAAGGCGGCGAGCAACTTGCGGTATCCATTGTCGTCTTATCTATGGGACGTGAATAGAATCAAGAAATCCACATTTTTGACTTTTAATTTAAATTATTATTATAATTATTATATCTACATTGAATAGTAACAAAAATTCCAAATTTAAGTAAAGTTTTCAAGATAAGCAAAGGATACAACCCACTCCACCAATATATTTTTGGAGAAATTACACTAAACTACCATATGATTTGAATCTATATCAATTCAAGGTTTGTAGTTAATATATATTTTTTTTGATAAATTGGATAAACCACAATTTATTTATAGATTAATTTAATAAGAGTTCATTACATTGCTCATACAGCAAGAAATAAAATACATCTATTAGTGCTCTCCCCTGCCTGAGATGTTGCCTCCTCTTGCCTCCTTGACCTACCCCATCATGCCTGCTTGTATCATGCCCTGGGTTAGTGGTGGATTGTCCTCGAACACATCGCTACCCACATCAGCCCGTCTTTGCGTATCCAAGGTGGATTCATACTGCGTTTCACCAGGTTTCTTGCCATTTCCAAATTGAGCCACTTTGCCGAAGGGGCTGCATCCAACCAAGAGATAAGGTGGAAAGTAATATCATGAATAATTCTTAAACAAACGCGTTGTTTGTTTTGGAAGCATCGTCTATTCCTTTCACCCCAAATACTCTAGGTGATTGCCATCACGGCCATATCCCAGCCTTCTCGTAGGGTATTGTCCACCCCAGAGAAAGCATCCCTAGTTCCCCAAAGCGCATGTGTCTCGAATCGACTTGTTCGTAGACCAAACATCCTCCCGAAATGGTTCCATATTTGCACTACAAAGGGACATGAGGTCAGCAAATGTATTACAGATTCATCTTCTGTTTCACACAGATAGCATCTTGTACGTTCCCCCCTCCAATTCCGTTTATGTAAGTTATCGAGTGTGAGGATCCGGTCTTTTTTTGCCAACCATGCAAATAGTTTGACCTTAAGGGGGCAGGGTTGTTTCTAGAACCGATTCTTTAGATCACTCCAAATCCCACCATCCACCCTGAAAAGATACAGTGATTTCACCGTGAATGTTTTATTAGGTATGAGTTTCCACTCCCTTGTATCAGTCACGGAGGAGGTTGGATTGAGGTTCAAGATTGCCTGCTTAATCATGTTAAAGCCCTCTTGTTCCTTGTTATTAAGTGGGCCCAGCTTCAGGAGTGGCATGCCCCTATGTAGTTTGATTCTTGCTTCCTGGATAGTAAGATGTTGTTTGATTGATAGTTCATATAGCCCAAGGAAGATATTGCATAACGAGAGTCCCTCCCACCAATTATCCCTCCAGAGGTTGGTAGTTTCGCCCGTCCCCGATTTGACCCACATATTCGCCATTGTTGGCGGGGCTTCCCGGCAGATGCCTTTCCAAAACGGGGATGCTCTGCCCGTTGTCGGCATGTAGGGGTCGATGTACCCTCTTCTGGAGTAGGCTTCTTGAAAGATCTTCTGGCAGATTCCTAGACTGCCTGTAAGGATCCTCCACCACCATTTTCCCAGCAGAGCCCCATTAAATGTTCGAAGGTTCAGGATTCCCCAACCTCCGTTTTCTTTGGGCCTGCATAATCTGTCCCAATTCACAAGGTGGTAGCTTCTTGTTTCTTTATCCACTCCCCTCCATAGGAACTCCTTCCTGATACTATCAATTTTTTGGATGACCCATTCCGGGAGACGGTAGGCCGACACCCAGTGAATTGGTATTGTGGAGATAACTGAGTTCAAAAGTGTGAGTCGTCCCCCTAGTGACAATAGCTTCCCCTTCCAAGTCCTCAACTTGCCCCTGATCTTCTCTATAAGGATACTCCAATCTTCTCTTCTTGGCCGACCCCCAGACAGCGATACTCCCAAATATCTTACTAGAAGGCTAGCTCTTGCACAATTCAATACTTGTGCGAGGTCATGGATATGTTGTTCTGGGGCCTTGATCGGAATAATAACACTTTTGGTATAGTTGATCTTTAGCCCTAATAATCCCTTGAACAGGTAGAAAATGAGTTTCAGAAGTCAGGCCTCCGATAATCCCCCTGTACAAAAGACTAGGATGTCGTCAGCGTATTGTAATGACGTGACGGTGGTCTCCCCATTAATCCCAATTGGGATTCCCTAGTAGATGTTTGACCTAACGGCCTCTGATAGCATCGTGGGTAGCACATCCATGGCCAATACAAAAAGTAACGGGGAAAAGGGGTCGCCTTGTCTTAAGCCTCTCTTGCTCCTTATATATCCCGCCGGCACACCATTAATAAGGAACTGTGCTTTAGAGGTAGTGAGTAGGGATCGTATCCATATCAACCATTTGGGTCCGAATCCTCTGGCTTGGAGGATTTCTAGGAGGTAATCCCAATCCACCGTGTCAAAGGCTTTCTCCAAGTCAATCTTGATGAGAACCCCATTGTTGTCTCCCCCTTCATCTTGTAGATTAATTCCTCGGCTACAATTATATTGTCGTGTATCAGTCTGCCTTGGATAAATGCAGTTTGAGAGTCATCCACTAGGTCCCCCAAAACTCCTTTGAGGCTATTTGTAAGGACTTTGGAGATAATCTTGATGGAGCAATTGATCAAGCTAATCGATCTGTAATCCTATATAGCCTCTGGGGATTCATTTTTCAGGATCAAAAGGATATGTGCCCAATTTAGGCATTCCAGATTAGCCATGCCCTGGAAGAAGTCATCGAAGAGTCTTTGTATGTCTTCCTTTATGATATTCCATCCTTGCTGATAGAAAGTCATAGAAGCCATCTGGCCCTGGAGCTTTGTCCGCTCCTAACTCTTTGACCGCAATTCTGATTTCCTCCTTCTGAAAGGGTTGCTCCAAATGGTCCAGGTTCACTCTCCTTTTGTGTTCAAACAGGCGAGGTTTTGTACCTCATCTCCCGTTCGGTCCCAAACAGAGCAGTGAAATATCTGAAAATAACCTCGGTAATTCTTGTTGGATCAGTGATGGTCAAACCCTCTACCTGGAGCTGAGTTATCCTGTTTGCATTCCTTCTTTGACTGGCGATGGTATGAAAAAATTTTGTATTCTGATCCCCTTGTTGTAGCCAGTTGATCCGAGATCGTTGTCTCCAATAAGCTTTCTCCTCGGAGATAATCCTTTCATATTCTCCCTTGTGTACTATTTCCTAATTTAATTCTTCCCCTGTGAGGTCCCTGGTTTCTTTATGGGTGTCCAGTACTTTAATGGCCTCTAGAATGCCCCTCTTCCTTTCCCTCTTTTGATTGAGGGTTTCCTTTTTCCATCGGGTCAGCTTATCCTTGGTGAGTTTTAGTTTTTTAGGCACGATGTAGGCTCCATCTCCCGTTAATGAATGCCCTTGCAAGTCCACCCTTATCATCTCCCAGAAGCCCTCTTCCTTAGCCCACTCCCTATTGAATCGGAATGGGGATGGATGAGGGGTGTGCACCCCACATTCTAGACATAGCAGGGCATAATCAGATCGTACTCTGGGTAAAGCAGTTTGCCATATGCGAGGGAACTCAAGGACCCATTCAGTGGAAAGGAGGAATCTGTCTAGTCTGGCGAAGGCCGATGGTTCTCGCCCATTGGTCCACGTGTACCTTCTCCCCAAGAGAGGGGGATCAACAAGGAGGAGATCTTGTATCATCCTCTCGAAGTCCTCCCTCTCCCTTATCCCATGTGATGAAGAGTTGGCCTTTTCCAATCTCCGGGTAGTATTGAAGTCCCCGCAAAGTAGCCATGGACCATCCCATCTTCCTCTTATTTCTTTGAGTTCATTCCAACAGAGTATTTTCAAGGTCGGGTTGCATGGAGCGTAGACCATGGTAATTATTCTTCAAATTTCCTGATTTGTCTTATCAGTCAGGATGACCGTGACTGCAACTTGGTCTCGAGTCATACTATGGAGGTTGTATTTGGAGCTGCTCCAACCAATACAGCAGCCTCCTCTTGTGTCTGTCACCTGGAGTTCTGCGTGTTTGTCGAACAGAGTTCCACCAATAGTCCGCCAGGTGCTGTTGCTTATGTTAGCTAGCTTAGTTTCCTGTAGGCAACAAATATCTGCATTGTGGAGGGAGAGGAGATCCCGAACAAGGTAGCGTTTCTTCCTTTTATCCAGTCCTTGAACATTCCAAGAGATGACTTTCATTAAAATAACATGTATAGGCCCGGTTGTCTCAGTTAGGGGTGACTAGAAATCCTAGTTGATTTACTGCCACTCCCTTTCCCGCTCCTTCTCCCTTTCCAGTATATGTTGAACATAAGAAGCTTTTTACTCTTCGGATGGACCAAGGTCGATCCCTACCATCAGTGCATTGTCCAGGATTTCCCTATCTTGCCACTCACAAAGTGTTAGGGTAATAAGGGTAAGGAGATGGTCATTACCTTTCATTTGAGGCTTTCTCTTGGAGGTGGACGGAGCAATGAATCCTTCTTTCTCAAGTCTTTCAGCCATCGGCTTCCGGGCCCTTCCACTTCGACGGATAGCTTCTTTGGGGGGTGACAACGGTACTTTATGCTTGGACCGGTGTTCCTTCCTTTCTTTGCTGATGGTGTCCTCCTGCGTTCCTTCCTCCATAGCCCCTTGCCATGCATGGTTGGATAAATCTATGTCCGGTTGCTGGCCAGGGATGATGATTTCCTTTCCTTTGAGCTTGTAGTTAATATTTACTGACACGTCATAAAAAATTTGTGACGTGAATGAAAAGAGTTGGGTGAATTTCATAGTAACACAAGTTTTTTTGGATTAATTTGCACTGCATCTTGTCAAGTTCCAGTCTGTCTCTTAAATTAGAGTTCATCAGTGATGTCTGAATGAAATTTTTTTCTTCTTTACATCTACTATGAAGTTAGAAACATGGAATTCTAAATACATGTATGTGTCAGTTTAAGAAAATATAAGATTGAGGTCAAAAGAATTAGTGAAAAATTAGAAATATTTTCATGATTTTGCCATATGTTACATATGTAGTAATACATCTATATTAAGAAAAGAAAATATTAAATGGGTTGCTTGTACAGGTAAACTTAAAGAGGTTACAAGAGAATGTAGAAACCCAGCTATGTTAGGAAATGATCATATCACTGTTTAATTCTTTTTTATACTTAAAACAGGTCGAACATGATGAATTTATAAGTAAAATAATTGTTAAGTATCAAGTGATCTTATATCAAGTGGTAGCGCACTGCCTAAATGACAACAGAGAAATATTGCATATAAACAACACAATACTAGTAAAGCTCTAGATTGGAGAAGAAACTAAATCCACAGAAAAAAAAAAAAAAAAAAAATCCATACCTGTATTTAGAAATAAAGAATATAAACTAGATTAACGTTGCAAAAGCTAAACCTCTCAATGTATAAAACTTATGTTAATGATCTGATAAATATCTCTACCATGCACCATTAACTATCCAAAGATCATTAATCTTTGACGAGCATTGTTGTGTGTGTAATTGGGAGGGTTGAATTTGTAAGGAATTCTCCAACAGTTATGTATTGGCTTACAAAACTGTTGGAGTACTATTTGTGAGAGGTTTTTTTCTTGGAGACGAGCTTGAGATTTGTTCAAGCCATCGGAGCACTCATATTTAGTGGATTCTCTGTTCCCCGCCCCCCATGAAGACATAAGCACACCGCCGAACTCCACGTATATCTTGTATTGTGGTTTGTGTGTTTTTCTCTATCTCTGCCCTAGTTCTTTGCATGTGTTTGGAGACTAATCTTTGACAGGTTGTCGGTGTTGGATTCAAACAATAGTCTCAATTTGCTTGTGGAAGAGAAGTGTAAGGGGTTTAAAAGAGTAGGACCCATCTTCATTAGTGTGAGGCCTTTTGGGCTTGTCCCAAGAACAAAACCACTTAGGCCTTGGTTTGGGCGCAAGTGGCACTAATGAAGATGAGTCCTACTCTTTTAAACCCCTTATACTTCTCTTCCACAAGCAATGTGGGACTATTGTTCCCCCACTTGAAATCAAATCTTCAATCAAGCATCAATGAAGCATCAAGCATTGTCCTCCAATCATTCAGGTCACATCTCCACTAACCCGGAAAGCCTCCTACATTGAGATGTCTTCTCTGTAGGCACAATCTTTGTCAACAAATCCTCAAGGTTGTCATTTGTGTGGATCTTCTCAATATGCAAATATCCACTCTCCAAAGTAAGCCGGATAAAGTGGTACCTCACATCAATGTGCTTTGTTCTAGAATGAAAAGCGGCATTCTTGGCAAGATGTATCACACTTTGACTATCACAATGCAATGCATACTTTCCTTGTACCACTTCAAATTGATTAAGCACATGTTTCAACCAAATCATTTCTTTGGCTCCTTCGGTCAAGGCAATATATTCCGCTTCCATAGTAGACAAGGCAACAATGTCTTGAAGTTTAGACATCCAACTCACCGCACCACCACCAAATTTGAAAACATACCCCGTAGTGGACTTGTCTCTCTACAACCAGCATAATCGGCATCAACATAACCATTAACCACCAATGAAGAACCCCCAAAGCACAAGCATAAATTTTGTGTACCCTTCAAGTAACGAAGAATCGACTTGACGGCTTGCCAATATTCCCAACCGACACTAGGCATGTACCTTGAAACAACCCCCACCGCATAAGCAATGTCCGGCCTTGTGCATATCATAGCATACATCAAGCTACCAACCGTGGAGGTATATGGAACATTTTCAAATTTTTCATCCTTTGGAGAACTCTTCTTGGATAGATTAAAATGTGCCGCAAGAGGTGTAGAAACCGGTTTGCAATCAACCATTCCAAACCTTTCAAGGACTTTGCCAATGTATTCGGTTTGACTCAACCATAACTTCCCATGCTCTCTATCTCGGTGAATGCGTATGCCTAAAATCTTCTTTGCGGCACCAAGATCTTTAGTAGCAAACATCCTTGACATATGGAGCTTCAAGGATTTAATGTCCTTCCGATCATTGCTAGCTATCAACATGTCATCCACATAAAGTAACAAACAAGTAAACATGCCACATGTGGAACCTTTGAAGTAAACACAATGATCAAAATCACATCTAGAATAGCCTTCATCTTGCATAAAATTGTCAAACTTCTTGTACCATTGTTGCAAAGCTTGTTTCAAGCCATACAACCCCTTCTTCAACTTGCACACCAAGTTAGGATTAGACTTGTTAGCAAAGCCTTCCAGTTGAGACATATAAATCTCCTCTTCAAGGTCACCATGTAAGAAAGCCGTCTTGATGTCAAGTTGTTCAAGCTCTAAATCAAGATTAGACACCAAATATAGAATAACTCTTATGGAGCTATGTTTCACCACCGGAGCAAATATTTCATTGAAGTCAATACCATGCTTTTGACCATAGTCCTTCACCACTAGTCTTGCCTTGTATCTTCTTGATCCATCGGTTTCATACTTTATCATGTACACCCATCTATTCTTTAATGCTTTCTTTCCACTTGGAAGCTTCACCAAGTCCCAAGTTTGGTTCCAATGCAAAGAGTCCATCTCTTCTTCCATTGCCTTTTGTCATTTAGCTTTCTCAAGACAACTTTGTGCTTCATGAAAAGATACCGGCTCACCGGCATCGGTAAATAAAGCATAATATATACAAGGATGGAGAATACCTTTGGATAGGTTTAGGAGTCCTTGTAGATCTCCTTAAAATTTGTGGAGACAAAAATTCTTGTTACGAGTGAGGAAGCGCGGAATGAGATCTAGGGTTTCTTCTTCTCTAATACCAATTGTTGCGAGTGAGGAAATGCGGAATGAGTGTGGCAATTCGTCGAACACTTGATGTGCAACTTCACCAACACCTATCAATAACACAATGGATGGGCAATACAAAGAGAATATACAACCATTCACACAAGAACAAAATGGAGACACCAAATTTAACGTGGTTCAGCCAAGAAAAGCCTACATCCACGGGAGGACAATGTTTCACTAGAACTTGGGGGATTACAAGAGCAACAAGGAGAAAACAATGGCTTAAACCAAGCCACAATAGAAATACAAGAGTAACAAATTTCCCTCACCTCAAGACACCAAGGGATTCACCCTAACAAGATGAGATCTAGGGTTTCTTCTTCTCTTGTTCACCTTCTCCTTTCTCTCTTCACACACTCTCACAAGACTCTCTTAAACAAAACCCAACAAAACATAACCCTATATCAACCATAGAGAAACCTAGACCATTGGATTAAAAGAGAAAGATTTGGCTTCATCCCAATGATAAACCATATCCAAAGGAAAGCCAATATTAACAGTTGGAGCATTGTCGTGTATGTAATTGGGCTCATGTGGATGGTTGAATTTGTAAGGAATTCTCCAACAGTTTTTACAAAGTTCCGACGACTCTGTTTGTATTGGCTTCAATTTAATCTCCTGTCAATATCTTGACCATGCCAAAATCTGATATCTTGGGTGTCATTTTGTTGTCTAATAGCATATTACTGGCTTTGAGATCGCTGTGAATGACTTTAGGCATTGAGTCTTCATGGAGATAGAGAAGTCCTCTTGCAATTCCTCCAATGATTTGAAGCCGTGTCTACTCCAATCCAACTGCACTCACTTTTCAAAATCTGGCAATTGAAAAAGTGTTGTATTAATGTTTAAAACTATTGATGCTGAATCAAAAGTACTCCGTATCCTTCGGAACTTACCAACTAGAAGAGCATCAAGACTTTTGTTTGGCAGGTATTCATAGATGTGCAGCTTCTCTTCTTTCTCAACACACAAACCAAGCGTTCTCACAAGATTTCTGTGCTGCAGTTTGGCAATCAATTTCACCTCAGTTTCAAATTCAGTGGCACCTTGATTGGATTATGTTGAAAACCTCTGTTTGTTTGTTTCTTTTTTTTTTTCCTTTTTTTTTTGTAAATGTGGACAATGGCTAGAATACATTAGGCGTGATTTGAGCCATAAGTAAATGCGTCTAACTGTAGAGGGAATGAGATTCTAGAAACTTTCTTGTGAAGGTTTGGTTGATGTTGAAAGCCACTTGACCGCAATCTTTGTTCCATTATTCAACACACCCTGCATGCATAACAATCTCCTCTCAGAAAATCCATTAGTGCTAATTACTGAAAAAAGATCCATGAATGGCAATCAGTCTGAGAAATTTACTTTATAAACAGGGCCAAATCCACCTTCCTCAAGCTTATTTTCATTAGTAAAGTTACTACTAGCTGCTAGTATAGTAGCAATATCCATGAATGACAATTCATTGCTAGTGAGTGTTTGATCACATGGTCCATATACCCTAGTGATCATCATAGGCTGATCATTTCAACTCTTATCTTCTAGTATCATGAGATCGAGAAGTTATCTATGAAATATTCGGTGAGATTGTAGTGGGTGTTGTTTTCCTCCACCATCTCCAACTCCCGAGCACTGTTGCTTTCCTCCACCAGTGTTATCAAGTCATCTGCCCCATCATTCATTCTCTGGTGTAAAACTCCCGGGTGGTCTTCCAGTTGACCCTCAGTCAAAGTCTTCTCTCCACAGTGGACTAGCCAACTTAACACAAGGTTTCAACAAGAAAAAATGGTGGACTGACTTGTGGAATACTCTGCCTTGGCTTTGAATGGTATGCACTGGAATTTTGTGTACCGGCATCATTCAAATGGAAGAAACAGTCCTTCTAATACATAATATGTGATTTATTGAACTTGGAAAATTTAATTTGTGAGAATGAAGTAAAAACCAAAGACTAGCTAGACTTCTGAGCCTTTCTAAGTTCATATGTTCTACAATGACTAAAAGCAGGATAACAACACTTATACTATCTATATATGATGCGTGAACATGTATCTCATATGCAGCACAAACAAACGCTAGATCTTAAGCCAAAAGATCAAATGGCTTCTATTCTTCTCCGTCATAACAAAGCTTTGTGCGCCCTCTTCTTTCTCCTCTTCATGATCTACCATGACACAGCCATGGCTATTCTCACATTCAAACCAATCAAGGCCAACTGTGCCAGCACCAAGTACACAGAGAACAGCACCTTCTCCACCAACCTAAAAGACCTCTTCTCCATCCTCAAAGCCAAGTCCTCATCCTCCATCTCCATCAACCAAACCTCCGGCAAAGCCCCGGACACCACCTTCGGCCTCTATTTCTGCACCGGTGACCTCTCACAGGACAACTGCCAAGCCTGCATTGAAACCGCCATTACCGACATCACCGAGAGCTGCCGAAGCTCAAAACAAGGCATAATATGGTATGACTACTGTGAGCTACGTTACTCTGATACCGACTTCTTTGGAGTTCCAGACACCAATGGCTTCGCCATGATCAACCTTAATGAGAACACCACCTCATCAAGACCAGTGGAAGTGGTCTCCCAGTTAGTGCAAGAGGCTCCACTTGTCAAACCTCTCATGTTCAAGACCCAGCCGTTGATATCTGAAAGCTTATATGCTCTTGCACAGTGTTCTTCAGACTTAACCAGCCAAGGATGTAGTGATTGCTTGACTACCATCTTGACAAACATCAAGGCTTGCTGTACTGGAGCCAAGGGATGGAGGTATCTAGCAACAAGCTGTTGGATAAGGTATGAAGCCACGCCTTTCCTTCAGAATATCATCAATACGACTGTGATATCACCCTCGCCACCGCCGAGTGTATCTCTTGCTCCGTCCACTACTCCGGAAAAAGATGGTGGTAAGTAGTCTCTCAAACTCTTCATATTTGTGTTGTGTAAGAATCAAATCTTAAAGACATCAAAGTAACATAGAATTTGTTTCATGTAGCAGCAAGCAAGGAGAAGGCATCAACCATTAGTTTTGCAGCTACTGTCAGCAGTGTTCTTGCAGTGATCATTTTATTACCTATATACTAATTAATGGCGAGATTGAGAAGAATTGAGAGGATTTTATTGTATGAGGAGCTTTTGGATTTATATTTTGCCAAGTTTATGTTTCTTATATGAGATTTATATTGGTATGTATCCATCATGTGTGAATGAAATATATTCTCCTGTTCATCTGTTTTCAGATGAAAGGCTGAATTTTAAATACATAGATGTGCAAATATAAGAAAATATAAGATTGAAAACAGAGGCATTTGTGAAAAATCAGAAACATTAATATGATTTTGCAACATATATTATAAATTTAATACAAACCAGTTCATACTTAGGAGGAGCAGGTTTTTTCTGCTGAGTTCATGATGGTGGACACAATGGATATTATGCATCTCTTCTATCAAATTTCTTTCTGACATCAATAGATTTGTTATCTATTATGCGTACAATAGACCCAAATGGTCTTACCTTTCCCCAAACCTCACACATAGCGGAATCTTTGTAGCATCGGGCTGCCCTTCATCAATAGATTTGTTATCTCCTTTCTTAAAATATGAGAAGTGTATACGATGCCGTCTTAAAATGTGAGAAGTGCATACGATACAGTAGAAAATATAGACAAAGAAATTCAACAATATGCACAGAGGTCAACCACAATCTTTATTGAAAAAGAAAACATGGGTTACAATACTCTATCGCAGCCGCCACACAAAATTGTAAACCTAAAAAAAAAATACATGGGTTAGACAACTAGATTGAAGAGCACTCGCCACGGGACTATTTATAAAAGAGACCAGTCATTTTTCTGGGAGAGGATTTGTAAAGAATGACATGCGGTCCTCCATAACATCATCATTCACCCAGGAAACGAGAAATCCACAAACATATTGTTAGACAACTGGGTTGAAGGGCACTTGCCATGAGACATATTCCCTTCCCTGTAATCCCTAATGCCATGAGGGGTCATATCAATCAAGCAAGCATGAGGAAACTACTAAGAGGACTTCCAATTCTCAAGCCAAAACTGATAACACTTACTGGGGCAAGGAGCATAAACTATTGCAACAACACCTGAGGGTCATCCTAGGGACAAGGGAAGTTCAAAGGGCATGACAACTTGCCACAAATCTTTGTACATATTCCGGATTGATGGCGGAACCATGAGTGATATGAGGTTGTGCTTTTGGAAGCGCCTTTATCCCCTCAAAATCAAACTATTCACATGGCTAGCAAGGGAGGACCGAATACTCACAATAGTCAACTTCCACAAGAAAAATTGGAAAGGTACTTAGGTATAACTTACTGCCTATGCGATACTACAATGAGACCGTCTCACATCTTCTCCTCAACTACTTGGTAGCTCGCAAGATATGAGACCACTACAGGAGACTATACGACATATATATACATGTCCTCGACTTCCACCTAATAGTCGTCATATGAACTTTATAGAAAGAAAGGAATATGTTTCCAAAATAAATGACGTGTTTTTTTGCAAATTAATAGTGATACTAACTTTATCCTACTATTTTGGTTTGATACAGCACATCTGTCTAAGAAACCAAGGCTACAAGAGAAACAGAACCTAGTTAAAAGGAGTCTGCATTTCTCCTTGAACACTCCCCAGGGGACTTAGGGCGATGAGGCCCAGAAGGATGGTTAATTGCTAGAATGTCGGAGGATACAACTCGTCCCTATTGGTTTATCCACCTTTTCAAAAAATAAAATAAAATAAAATAATACACGGGTTACAGTGCAATCTCTCTCACAGCTCGACCTCCGACAATCTGTTGTAGCGCAACCTTCTCGAAAAACCAGCAACATACTTCAAGGCACATGCACAACAGAAATCATCAAAAAAATTGGCATTGATCATGCTAATAAATAGAATATTACTTTTTGTTTTTATAAATGAGGATTGAGGACAAACCACCGGAAATATGTCTATACCAACTCAAGCATTATTCAAATTCTCAACCTCTCCTCATGACAGCACATCAAACAAAGTTAAAATTTCAACATATATATATATATATATATATATATATATATATATATATATTGTAACGCCCCGACCCGGACCCCGGGACCTCGGGCACGTTCAATAGATCGGCCGTACCCAAGTGGAGACGAGCCCCACTCGAATACAAGGCCTAAGTAATAGAAGCAGATAACATAATATAATCAAAATGTCATATATAACAATGTCAAAGTTATACAGCGGAATTTAAAATCACAAGGGTTCAATTCACCCTATAACAAACTATACAAAATCAGGCCCTACATGGGTCCTACAAACAAACTCTACGCACTCAACACCGAGGTCCCTCGGACCTCTCCTTCCTATCAGTCCAGCCTTGCAGCCCAAATCTTGAGCCATCTGTTCCTCTTAACCTCGAAGGGAAAAGAAAGTGAAGTGAGCTTTGAAAGGAAAGCTCGGTAAGTCTACTACTTGAGGAGAAATCACGATGAGCACCGTCCAAAGGGTCAAGATGGACAAATCAGGACAATCAGTCAAGACATGAATCATATCAAGAAAATAACCAAATCAACACAAGAAACCAAACAACGGGGCCCCCTAAACTCATCCAATCATGCCTCCACGGTCAGCACAAGTGCTACGTGTCTCAGTGGTCAAGTGCCAGACGACAGGTGGCTATGCTCCATGGGTACCCCTACCCAATCCAGATGCATACCAACCCAACCTAAACACAAGCACCACGAGTCTCACTGTAATGTCCCTGTCCACGGTGGCATGCTCAGCGAGCATCCAACATCAAACTCATACATGCAACCAATCCACAGATATGGAATCAACAACAAAGGACCAAGGCATCATAATAACATACACAAGCACAAAACCAACAAAAAAACACCAATCCAGGTAACAGCACGGTCAAAGAAACTCATCACTGGATGGGAGCTAGGCAAAGGCACTTACTTCTATCGATGATCTACTTGAGATCCCCACTTGGCGTGTCTCCACTCTCTATGCCGAAATCAGAGACGATCGTTCCCCGGTTCCTTGCGTCGTAAGTCCCCTGTCTTTCTTTGCGCTACTCTGGGGGTGATTCATGCTTCGGTGAGTGCCGTCCTCGACGTTTGTTTCCTTCTCTCTCTCTCTCTCTCTCTCTCTCTCTCTCTCTCTCTCTCTCTCTGGTACTCTCAGTGGTGGTGGTGGCGTTGAATAGTGGCCAGGGCATCGCTATTTATAGATGTCATGAGGGGTTTATCCGATTTCGAATTCACTTTTATCTCAAATTCTAAGTTTTAATTTATCTCTGAGTTTAAACCCTGACGTCATTCTCCGAACCGACAGCAATGCGGAGGCGATGCACTTTCTGGCGGATGAGGGAAGATATCGATGGATGGTGGTGGTCGCGATTCGCTCATGATCACGTGTTTTCTCCCATGCCCGTCCATGCTTTGTCATCGGGCCGCACCACCACACCCTCCCTCTTTGATTACAACCGTAGATCTCTTACTAATCCATTATTTATTTATTTATTTATTTTTAATATTACGTCCGTCCATCAACCTCACATTGGTCTTCCATGGTTCCACGTGCATTATGTAAAGAAGACATCTTCAAAATCATATTATATATACATCCATTTAAGCAGTGTTTGGTTGTTTGTAACTCTCCATACATGTATGGGGAGTTACAGTATGTGCTTGGTTGATTGGTTAAAAAGTGATGGATGTAACTCTCCATTCATGGATGTACACCTTTAGCAAATCATGACATCAATCCTTTTTTATTTGATTTTATTTATCACCCTTGATTATGTATATCTCTATCACATCGTGCCATCTTGTCAATTAATCTTACATGGTCCACACATTAAATTGTTAAAAATATATATCTTTATATAAACTACTATCCTATCATAATCATCATCTTGATCATGTTTATGTTTTTATTATTTATTATATAGATGAGAATTAGGATTAGATAAGATGGGTATATATATATAATATTTATCTTATTTTCTTTAATCAAGTAATCATGAACTAAATTTGAACAAATTTAAAACTTATATTTAATTAGAAATAGAATTAAATATTCAATCATATATATATATATATATATATATATATATATATATATATATATATATAATCCCCTCTCTCTATATATATATAAATATCTCTACATTTTACATGTTTAAATATATCCATTATCTTCTTGCCTTCCATCCATACTCGTGCATGGTTTCCAATTCAAAACCTTATCTCATATTTTTATATATATTAAATCTTTATCTAATCTAACTCACACCAATAAATATTTATATTTTGATATATTTTAAACCAAATAACATAAACTAAATTTATCCAAACTTAGGGTTTTAAATCTGATAAAAATATAGTTAGAAAATAATCTTCATATCAAATCTAATTATCTCCATATATTTTTTTTGAAGAAGTGGATAAACCACATTTTATTTAAGTTTGTTAATAGGTTTACAATGCTTGGTCAGATGGGGAAATCAAAATGGAAACAGATACATCGTTTAACACACATCCCCTCTGCCAGCATCCCTTCCCCCACGGTGGTCCTGTCTAGTCTTAGGCCCGGCCTGGGGTCTCCCCTGAGGAGGCTCCATCTTCAATCGCCCTTTCCAGTGTGTTGGATGTGAATTCAGGGCCGTTTCACTAGGGTGAGCATTTGCCTCCAACTTTGCTTTTTGTAGGTGGTACTGCGTCCATTAGAAATAATGAGGAAAGAAATATCTCTGTTTATACCAAAAAAAATATAAATATAAATATAAATAAATAAATTTCCAAAGGGGTCAATAACTATGAAACTTTTGAGGGGTATATAAGCAAATTTCCTATAAAAGTTTAAATCTCAAAATATTCTGAAATCGAAATATTTTTGGGGCATATCCCGGGGCGGTCCAAGGGCACAAATACAAGGTGGGCCAAAGACACAAATTTCAAGATAGCCCGAGAAAACATATCTCGAGGCAAATGCAAATTCCCAAATTGCCCCTGAGAACATACCTCGAGGCAAAGGCAAATTCCCAAATTACCCCTGAGAACATATCTCAAGGCGAAGTCAAATTACAAAATTGCCCCCGAGAACATATCTCGAGGCAAATTTGAAATTTCAAGATAGGCTGAGGAACCACATATTCCAAGCAACCTCAAGCTCGAGGGATGCGCCCGAGAACGGATCTTGAGGCGACTCAAAGGATGCAAATCTCGAGATGGTCAAAGAAGCACACATCCCGAGGCGATTCAAGGAATGCAAACACATCCCGAGGCAAATAATAAAACTATTACAAAGAAATAATAAAAAAATAAAAAAAAATTAAATTTGATCTTATCCACTTTGATCTTATCACAAAGTGGAGAAGTTTGGATCTCTCGGACTGATCTCACGGGAGGGAATATTTCTTTTTTGGAAGATAAAAAGGGATTGAGACAATGAAAAAAAAGGGAAAAAAAAAAAGAGACAAGGAAAAGAGGGCAGGAGAAACAAAGACGAAGAGAAAGAGGAAGGAATGAGGAGGAAAATAGAAGAAGAAAGGTAAAATATTCCTCCCCCCCTTTCTCTTATATCTTCCCCTCTTGCACCTGTTCTGCTGAGCAACATCACCCCCGGCCCAAGTATCGCGCACAACACCAGTTCCCCACGCCCAAGCTCGCGCCCGCGCGCTGCGCGTCCGCTCGCCTGCGCGCCCGCGCGTCTGCGCGCTGCGCGCGCGGCTCAGCAGCCCTCCGCGCCTGCTGCCAGCCTGCAGCAGCCCCAGCTGCGCCCCGACGGCCTGCAGCAGCTCCAGCTGCGCCTCCAGGCCTGCAGCAGCCTCAGCTGCGCCCCGACGGCCTGCAGCAGCCCCAGCTGCACCCCGTCGGCCAGCAACAGCTCCAACTGCGCCCCCAGGCCTGCCCAGCGCCCCAGCCAAGGCCCTGCCAACCTGCGCCCAGCACCCCCCTGCGCGCACGTCCAACCTGCGCACATCTCCAGCTTGGCCCTGCACGCAGCTGGCCTGAAGTCCAGCCCCTGCGCCTAGCACCAGCCATCTGTGCCCCACTTGCAGCGCTGCACCACCAGATCTGTTGTTGGCTGCTGTCCGCCCCTTTCAGCTTCTCCTGAACCTGATGCCGCTCAGCTGCCCGGATCTGAAACTCCCTGATGCCAGACGTCGCTGCTAGCTTGAAAGCTTTGCAACTTGATGCTGAATTGGTTGCTGCTCTTGTTAATGGTTGCTGCTTCAAGAACTGTGGCTGCTTCAAGACTGGTTGCAGATGGTTGCTGTCCCAAGACCATGGATGCTGCTTGGATGCTGATTTGAAGACCGTGAATGCTGTTTGGTTGCCGATCGAAGACCCTGGATGCTGAATTGTTGCTGCCTGTCGCTGCATGGATGCTGCTTGGTTGCCGATTGAAGGCCATGGATGCTGAATTGTTGCTGCCTGTCGCAGAATGCTGATGAAGAATGGATGCTGAATGGATACTGATGAAGAATGGTTGCTGATATTGGATGTTGACTCGCCGAAGGATGCTATAGCTGTGTTGCTGCCGATGTTGCCGCTGTTGTTGCGATGTTGATGCCGTTGAGTTGCTGATGCCATGCTACCAATTAATCAAGCCCCAGAAATTGATCAAGGGATGTTGTCATGAAGATAAAAAAAAGCTGCAATCCAAAGGAGAATTTTCCAACTTAATGGGGTTGACTATTCAATGTTTAAGCTAAATCTGAAGTGATAGGAATTGATTCTACTAAAGTGGCTAGCTCATCTTGTTGAATAGAGAATATTGAAATTGTTCAGAACTTTGGGTAAACCATGGAGTTCAAGTGATTGTATTCTTGCTTGGTGCTTTTGTATTTGCGGGAGATGCCAAAGACCTTGAAGACCTTTGATTCTAACTGATTTTGTCACTCTTGATCATTTGAGCGAAAAGGAAACATTGAAGGCCATGGATGAATGTGAAATAAAGGAGGCATCCATTGTTGTTCAAAACTATCAAATATTTTGAAGTTATGAAGGGGTGCAAGAGTTATAAAAAATATATATAATCAATAGTGTGTTCATGACTGCAGGAATTATGGAAAGTGTCTATCTTTGTTGAAAGACACAGTCCAAAGCTATGAAAAGTGCATAATTGGAAGAGTACCCTCTTGATGCTTGACCAAATATCCCAAAGATATTATTGGAATAAAAGTTCTGTCCTTAAGTTCATAACTCAAATGATGCCATTATTGATATTATTGGGATATGGTGGCCAATTTTCTCCAACACAAAGCTGCTGCTTGAAGCCTGATGCTGAATAATGGATGTTGTCTCAAAACTTAATGCTGAAGCTGCCTCAAGAAAATGGATGCTGATTCCTGGTTGCAGACGAAGACTGGATGCTGATTTTTTTTGGTTGCTGATGAAGAATGAAGGTTTGGTTGCTGACTCATGGTTGCTACGTTGCTGTTCAGAGCTTTAAGGAGAAAAAGAATGGTCGCCGATGTTGTCGTGACATTTGGAAGGAGTTCTTGCATTTGACATTCTTTGTGTCTTTGCATGTGCGACAAAAAATTAAGAAGAAGATGAAACAAAAGAAAATATTCTCAGATTCCGTTGCAGAGAAGCTATGCCAGCAAAGACTTGTAGAAATTAATTTTGAAGATGCATTAAAGGAGTTTTGAGGAAATCTTCATATTATAGAGTATCAAGTTCAAGGGGATTGATATTCATGTTGATTTCATCCACTGCAATCCGGGCTGAATTGGATAAACAAGCTTCTATGATTATAAAATTTCTTCACTGAAACTACAGGCTTGCGCAAAGACAAAAGAAAAGCTAAAGCTATCATATAATGGCAAAACCTGCAGATGGCCCCAAGAGATACTAACAAGCAAAATTGTCATAGAATTAAAATTATATGTAGTAGTGTGATTGTAAAAGTTGATTGTTGTTCAAT
Organism: Dioscorea zingiberensis; assembly: GCA_026586065.1. Classification (NCBI taxonomy): domain Eukaryota; kingdom Viridiplantae; phylum Streptophyta; class Magnoliopsida; order Dioscoreales; family Dioscoreaceae; genus Dioscorea; species Dioscorea zingiberensis. Next base: position 9,338,057 of record CM048822.1, on the reverse strand, counting down.
GAAATGAATTGGTCCATTGAAATGAAGATAAAAGACTCAAAGGCATAAAATTAGGTGAGGAAACTCATACTGCGCACTTGAATCGAAGTTAGAAATAGAGGATTTGGTGTTCCAAATGTTGCATAAAAGCCAAATCAATGTCTCCACACTTACGATGGCTAGCGGCGTTCCTACAAAAGAGCTGCAGCGGCAGCTTATTGTTTCGTAGAAATCACTGAAGAATTGCTGCTGCTGCTGCCGCGCGTCGCTGCTGCTGATGGATCTGCTGCTGCAGAAATAAAAAATTGTGTCGCTGCAGATTTTTGTTATAAAGGACCTGTTTTCAAAAATTCACAACGCCGGCCCAGAGAATTCCGATTGAGGCGAGATCTGCGACGTTGGAAACTAGACATTCACATCTTCAACAATCATATACAGCACAGATTCTTTTGGCAGACCGATCAGTGCTTATTTCGATGGGGAAAAAGGATGAACCCTATAGTTCGACAAATTAATTCCTGAAACCTCGTCTGATTGCCCATATTCAAAAATTCATAACTCTGGCCCGGAAGCTCCGACTGAGGCAATCTCTACGGCGTTGGAAATTAGACACCTGGGTCTCCAACATTCATATTCAGTGCAGATCCGTTCGGTGGCCCGATCAGCGTGGATTTTGATAAATAAAAGGGTAGATTTCAGCATTTCTGCCGACAGCCATGCTGATCACCCAATTTCAAAAATTCACAACTTTGGCCTGGAAACTCTGATTGAGATAATCTCTGCGACGTTAGAAATTAGACATCCGGGTCTCCAACATTCATATACAACACAAACTCATTCGGTGGCCCGATCAGTGTGGATTTTTGATAAATAGAAAGGTAAATTTCAGCATTTCTGCCGCTAGCTATGTTGATCGCCCAATTTCAAAAATTCATAACTCTGGCCAGAAAACTCCGATCAAGATGAAATCTGTGGCATTGGAAATTAGATATCTAGATCTCCAATAGTCATATACAACACAGAATCGTTTGGCGGCCCAGTCGGTGTAAATTTTGACGGATAAAACAGTCAATTTCAGCGATCCTGCCGTTGACAATGCCGAAGACTCATTTTCAAAAATTCATGATTCCTGCCTGGAAACTCCAATGGGAATGAAATTTGCGGCACTGAAGACTAGATACCAAGATCTTCAATAGTCGTATATAGCACAAGCCCTTTTTGCAGCTCGGGCAGTGCATATTTTGATGGAGAAAAAGGCTAATGCAACTCCTAAAGGGCGGCTCAGTTGGCTTATCACGAGCCTCGATCACAAGTCTGGCTAAGGCAAGCGGTGGTGGATTATGGATCCCATATGGCGGGCCGCAGATCTTGAAGGCGGAGGCGTCATAAATAAAACAAATAAACATATATCTATATATATAAACACATGTCGATATGTAACAAATCACATTATATTGCAATAAAATCAATTATTCTTTTCTCATTTATTCTACTATGTATTTTTGCCCTTAATCTGGGAGGAGTTCCCACGACATTATGCAGGGTAATTAATAATAGAGGCTTGCCTCTATTAGGAATAAAAAGAACCCACAAACAAACAAAAATGACATTTGTGCCGATATATCATACGAATTGTCACACGCGATGTCAGCGGTAGCGTATTTTCGAACCCACAAATTCTGGCACGCCCGGTGGGGACACTATTCCTCCTCCCATCTTTGAGGCAAAAGTACAAGTAGAGGCTTATGAATTCTGAAAGGTGGCTTGCCGTTGGGCTCTATAATGAAGAGGGAGTTTCAAGACCAAAGCAAATCCACTGAACGATGTTCTCCTACAACTGGCTAGTCGGGTTGATTGACTATTGAAGAGAGAAGAGAAAGCGTCAGCAGAGACTCTCCCACAATCAATCCCTTGATCCTACCAGTAAATGTCGTGCTCTACTCAAAAGAAGAGATGCATACAAGACCTCTTCTGCAATTGGAAGTTCGGCACCCATAGAAGTCCTAATAGTGTCATACCTTCCACACAAGGAACATCGGCCTAACATGCTTCTCTTGGTTTGATATGAAATCTATTGGTCAAGAATCAAGGACTTCCATTTTGTAGGGGTTACCCCAGCCCAGCCTAAGAGGGTACTTTTTACAGAAGAAGATGATGAGCGCACCTTCAAAAATTTGAGAGAAGGGAATCTTCAACCTTGTGAAAGGCTTGTAAAAAAAAATCAAAAAAAAAAAAAAAAAAAAAAAAGAAGAAAGAAAGAAAAAAAAAAGGAAAAGAATAAAAAAAAAAACAAAAACAAAAACAAAAAAAAAGGGAGAGAAAAAGAGAGAAGAAATATTATCTAATGTGCACCTACTAAAAAGTGAAAGTTCCAAATTAGAAGTTGCACTTTTTCTTCTTTCAAAATCTTAAAGCTATTGAGATAGGTTCATTCAAACCCCTTGGGTTGGCAAGAACGAACTCAACTACTATGGAGCCATGACCTCAACTCGATGCATATAAGGATGGTCGACCTCCAACATGTCTCCATAATATGAGTTTTTTTCATAAAAAGACCCAGCATGACATCGAGGAAGCTCCAACCGATAAGATGACGCTAAATCAATTCTATCATCTAGATGATCATTGATGCCCAAGAAGGCCCACCACTTCTACCATTCATAAGATCCTGGGGGCATACGAGAGGAAGGATCAAGTCACGTGCTGCACAGGGGGCAAGGAACTGGAGATGACCTTCAACAACAAAATTTTCCCAAAAGGAAGGATAACGAGGATGAATCCATTTTCATTCCAACCCAAAATCCTCCTCAAAGCATTTTCATGAATGTATAAGTTCGTATCATCTGGACGGCTATTGAGGCCCGAAGAGAGCCATCACACACACCATTCGCAAGATCCTGGGGGCATACGAGAAGAAGGATCGAGCCACGTACCACATAGGGGGCAACGAACGAGAGTTGAACCTCAACAACAAAATCTTCTCTCCAACCCAAAATCCTTAAGGAAATTTCAACAAATGAAAGCATGCAATATATCGTCGGTGGGTCTGCTGGCATATCAACTTGAAGACATACAAAAGTTGAATAACCTTATCCCTCTACATGCATCATTGTGATGGAGTTCTAAAACGGCATTTGAAAAGAAGAATCAAATCATATGCCACACAGGGGGCAAGGGAAAGGAGTTGATCTTCAACAACAAGATATTCTCAGAAGGAAGATAATGAAGATGAATCCATTTTTCCTCCCAACCCAAAATTCCTTGAAGGAGATCTCAACAAATGAAAACATAATATGCAAATACAACAACAGCTGGTTGGCCTAGTGGCATATCAACTTGAAGGCATACAAAAGTTGAATAACCCTGTTCCCCGGCATAAATAAAAATTCAAGCTACTGGAACAAGGAAAAACCTCAAGTGCCTCTATCCTTGAGCAGTTGACAACAATGACATGACAAGTGACACAATAAATGGTCCATACTTATCTTGAGGAGTATAATGCGGATTGGCACTTGGCTCACTTTATGACAACTTGTGGGTGTACAAGTATAAAACCTCACTCCTTTGGTAGCTCACTGCAAACAATGCAAGAATACCATAAATCTGCACCCAAGATATGGTCATAAATAAAGGATGCATTACTAATACAATACCAAAATCATTAGCATATATATACACGAAAATGAATAAAGAAATTCGTGCAAGCCGGGGCAAGAAGCCCGCCATCTAAAGCAAGAGCAAGAAGCCCGCCATCCAACGCAAGAGCAAGAAGTCCGCCATACGGCGCAGGAGCAATAAAATCCCCATAAGCCCCTATAGGAGACAAGGCATCTCATCCGACATCAGCAGCGGAGATGTGGAAAGTGACAAGGGAGAGTGTGGACCTTGAAGCAACAACATCCTCAAATTTCAAAGCGATGAAGTGTGCATCCCGATGCAGTGAAGCACACAACACAAATCTTGAGATGACGATCAAACACGCATCTCAAAGCAGCTGATAAAATATGGCACAAATCTCGAGGTAGCGATGGAGCAAGTAACTCGAGACAGCCTATAAAAATATAAATTCCAAAATGGCACAAATCTTGAGACACGGTGAAGCACACATCTCAAGGCAGCCAATCAAAATATAAATCTCCAAAACGGCGCCAACCTTGAAGCATGGTGAAGCTCACATCTCAAGGTAGCCAATGAAATATAAATCACAAAGCATCACAACTCTTGAGGAAAGGATGGAACACACCTCTCAAGACAGCTAATGAGACACAAATATCAAAGCAGCTACAAATCTTGAAGCAACAAATGAAAAGACGCTTCTTGAGATGGTAACAAATCCCAAATGATGAAGTGTGCATCCCGATGCAGTGAAGCACACATCTCAAAGCATCACAACTCTTGAGGAAAGGATGGAACACACCTCTCAAGACAGCTAATGAGACACAAATATCAAAGCAGCCATAAATCTCGAAGCAACGATGATGAAAGACGCCTCTCGAGATGGTAACAAATCCAAAGCAAAGAAGTGTGCATCCCGATGCAATGATGCATACATCTCGAATCAGCACAAATCTTGAGATCACGATCACACACGTATCTCAAAGCAGCTGATAAAAATATATATCCCAAAATGGTACAAATCTTGAGACATAGTGAAGCCCACATCTCAAGACAGCCGATCAAAATATAAATCTCCAAAACGGCGTCAACCTTGAAGCATGGTGAAGCTCACATCTCAAGACAGCCATTGAAATATAAATCATCAAACAGCACAACGCTCGAGACAAGGATGGAACACACCTCTCGAGACAGCTGATGAAACACAGATATCAAAGCAGCCGCAAATCTTAAAGCAACTATGAAAGATGTTTTTTGAGATGGCAACGAAGTGGGCATCCCGATGCAATGAAGCACACTTCTCAAAGCAGTACAAATCTTGAGATGACGATCAAGCACGTATCTCAAAGCAGTTGATAAAATATAAATCCCCAAAATGGCACAAATCTTGAAACATGGTGAAACACACACCTCAAGATAGCCAATGCAAATATAAATTCAAAGAAGGTACGAACCTTGAAGCATAGTGAAGCACACATCACAAATCTCGAGGGGGCAATAAAACACACATCTCGGGGTAGCTGATGAAATACAAATATCGAACCAGCCAAGGATTTCGAAGCAACGATGGAGCACAAATCTCAAAACGGCTGATAAAATATATAAACTCATAAACTCCAAAATGGCGCAGATCTTGAAGCATGGTGAAACACGCATCTCAAGATAGCCGATGAAATTATAAATCTCTAAACGACGCAAGTCTCGAGGTAGTGATAGAGCACATATCTTAAGACGATCGATGAAAGTACAAATTTTGAAGCAGCCACGAATCTCGAGGCGCCGATGTAGCACGCATCTTGAGGTGGTAGTAAATTTCAAAACAAAAATGATGAAGTGTGCATCTCGATCTCGGGATAAATGATGAAATACAAATATTAAAGCAACCATGAATAATCCGAGACAACGATGGAGTACGGACCTCAGGATGGTTAATGGAAATACGAATCCAAAACAGCTACAAATCTCGAGGAGGCGATCTAACATGCACTTCGAGGTGGCGATAAGTCCTAGAAGCATTGTGCATCCCAAGGTAGTAAAGCACATATCTTGAAGCATGACAAATCTCGAGGGGGGTATGGAGAGCTTGCATCTCGGGATAAATGATGAAATACAAATATCGAATCAACCATGAATTTCGAGGTAGCGATAGAGCACAGGTCTCGAGATGGCTGATGATGCAAAACTTGAGGCGGCGAAAGCACAAGACGGCCGATGATAGATCCCAGAGCAGTACAAACCTTAAAGCAGCGATAGGGTATACATCTTGAGGTAGCTGGAAATACAAATCCGAATAGTTATAAATCTTGCAAAGGCAATCTAGCATGCACTTCAAGGTAGCAACAAATCCTAGAAAATCTTGAAGCAATGAAGTGTATACCCCGAAGTGGTAAGTCACATCTCGAATTAGTACAAATCTCAAGGTGTTGATATCGTACATATCTTGAGGTAAATGATGAAATACAAATATCAAATCAGTCATGAATTTCGAGATAGCAATAGAGCACAGGTCTCGAGATGGCTAATGATGCAAATATTGAGGTAACAAAGCATACATCACAATTCTCAAAGTGATCGAGACACAAATCCTGATGCTTCCTGAGAGTACAAAATCCAAGATGGCTAAAGGATACAAATTTTGAGGTGGCTTTCCAAAGCGCATCGACACCACTTCAAGAGCTAATGGAAAAGTTGGATAGAACCAGTCCAAAAGTATTATCCGATCGCAGAAGCTGAAAGTCAAAAATGAAAGAAGACATCAAAGCTTGTTTCTTCATACTATAAATGATGCCATGGAGCTCCATAAACCTGTTAAACGGCTGGGGGCAAGCTACGATGCATATGAAATCAAAAGAAAATGGGATATGACACATATAAAAGGAAAAAAAATTGTTTCCGAAAATATATATAAAAATGGAAATTCTTTACTTGGGTTCTCAACCACTCATGTGATGAGATCACCAAGGAAATTTGAAATCTTAAACCTATACCCTCTATCAATGAGGTAAGGTATAATATGACTCTTGAAATTTCAGTGTCAAACCTGTATCCTCTATTAATGAGGTCAGGTAAAATATGACGCTCCTAAAAAATGATGAAATCTTCATTTGGGTTCTCAAACATACAATGAGATCACCAGATATATGAAATCTTCATTTGGGTTCTCAAACATATAATGAGATCACCAGATATATGAAATCTTCATCTGGGGTTCTCCAACATATAATGGGTTCACCAGATATATGAAATGTCATCTGGGGTTCTTAAACATATAATGAGATCACCAGATATATGAAATGTCATTTGGATTCTCAAATATATAATGAGATCACCAAATATATGAAAATCTTCATTTGGGTTCTCAAGAATATAATGAGATCACCAGATATATGAATGTCATCTGGGTTCTCAAACATATAATGAGATCACCAGATATAATGTCAAACTTGGATTCTCACACTCATATAATGAGATTACCAAGGAAATATGGAGTGTCAAACCTGTATCCTCTAGCAATAAGGTCAGGTAAAAAAATGACGCTTCTAAAAAATGATGAAATGCAAATTCTTCACTTGGAAACGTCAAACCTGTATCCTCCATTAATGAGGTCAGGTAAAATATGACGCTTCTAAAAAATGATGAAATCTTCATTTGGGTTCTCAAACATATAATGAGATCACAAAGATATATGAAATATCAAACTTGGGTTCTCATACACTCAAATGATGAGATTACCAAGGAAATATGAAATATCAAAACTCGTGCCCTCCATCAATGAGGTCAGGTGAAAATATAACACTGGAAGCTTCACATATTTCCAAAAAAAAAAAAAAAAAAAAAAAAAAAATAATGGAATCGAGATTTCTAAAAATGATGAAATGAAAAAGTGCACACTTGGTTTCTCAAATACTCATATGATGAGATAATCAAGAAATATGAAATTTCGGATCAATAGAAGGCCCATAAGTACGATCCTTGATGATGTTGAAGAGGAAAATGCTGGGGCAAAAGTGGAAGTCTTCACCCTCGAGATATCAGAGGAAGCTCGGAGGCAACCATTTATGAAATATTTGGGATATGATAAACTCCCAGGGGGCAAATCGGAAGGCCTTCAGGTAAAGCGAGGCTCCCTAAGATTCATCCTCATATGAAGAAGCGAACGAAATCATGCACGATGTACACTTCATAATATGCGGTGCACGTCAATCTAGGCCCAAGATGTGACTTAAAAGTAAGCGCATGGGAATATCATTGGCCAACCATGGTAGAAATTGCATTGAATATGCTAAAAATGCCATATGTGCCAAAAGATACCATCAACATCCAAATCAAAAGCTATGTCCAAAGATAAAAGAGCCGGCATTATAGACTCCACGAGATGTTAAAAGCGGTTATCATACCACCTATATAACACATAATCCACACCATACACCTTTGTGTTTGGAATCAAAGCAGTCCTTTCCCTCCAAATTCAGATGGCATTATGAAATAAAATATCAAATGAACACAATATTCTCCTTCGTCAATATGAACTGGACTCACTTGGCGATGTTAGCATGGACATCACAAGCTTGCAACAAATGGGCTCACTTCCAAAATGATGAAAAGTGACCTCAAGTCTCCCAGAAAGGGCTCGGCTATAGGGACGAAAGAAATTTGCATGTTCATACTTCTCCCTCTCAAACAAATTTCGTGAGAGAAGTATGAAGGGGGCATTTGTTTATACCAAAAAAAAAATAAATATAAATATAAATAAATAAATTTCCAAAGGGGTCAATAACTATGAAACTTTTGAGGGGTATATAAGCAAATTTCCTATAAAAGTTTAAATCTCAAAATATTCTGAAATCGAAATATTTTTGGGGCATATCCCGGGGCGGTCCAAGGGCACAAATACAAGGTGGGCCAAAGACACAAATTTCAAGATAGCCCGAGAAAACATATCTCGAGGCAAATGCAAATTCCCAAATTGCCCCTGAGAACATACCTCGAGGCAAAGGCAAATTCCCAAATTACCCCTGAGAACATATCTGAAGTCAAATTACAAAATTGCCCTCGAGAACATATCTCGAGGCAAATTTGAAATTTCAAGATAGCTCGAGGAACACATATTCCAAGGCAACCTCAAGCTCCGGGATCGATGCGAGAGCGGATCTTGAGGCGACTCAAGGATGCAAATCTCGAGATGGTCAAAGAAGCACACATCCCGAGAAGCTGATTCAAGGAATGCAAACACATCCCGAGGCAAATAATAAAACTATTACAAAGAAATAATAAAAAAATAAAAAAAAATTAAATTTGATCTTATCCACTTTGATCTTATCACAAAGTGGAGAAGTTTGGATCTCTCGGACTGATCTCACGGGAGGGAATATTTCTTTTTTGGAAGATAAAAAGGGATTGAGACAAGGAAAAAAAAGGGGGAAAAAAAAAAAAAAAAAAAAAAAAAAGAGACAAGGAAAAGAGGGCAGGAGAAACAAAGACGAAGAGAAAGAGGAAGGAATGAGGAGGAAAATAGAAGAAGAAAGGTAAAATATTCCTCCCCCCCTTTCTCTTATATCTTCCCCTCTTGCACCTGTTCTGCTGAGCAACATCACCCCCGGCCCAAGTATCGCGCACAACACCAGTTCCCCACGCCCAAGCTCGCGCCCGCGCGCTGCGCGTCCGCTCGCCTGCGCGCCCGCGCGTCTGCGCGCTGCGCGCGCGGCTCAGCAGCCCTCCGCGCCTGCTGCCAGCCTGCAGCAGCCCCAGCTGCGCCCCGACGGCCTGCAGCAGCTCCAGCTGCGCCTCCAGGCCTGCAGCAGCCTCAGCTGCGCCCCGACGGCCTGCAGCAGCCCCAGCTGCACCCCGTCGGCCAGCAACAGCTCCAGCTGCGCCCCCAGGCCTGCCCAGCGCCCCAGCCAAGGCCCTGCCAACCTGCGCCCAGCACCCCCCTGCGCGCACGTCCAACCTGCGCACATCTCCAGCTTGGCCCTGCACGCAGCTGGCCTGAAGTCCAGCCCCTGCGCCTAGCACCAGCCATCTGTGCCCCACTTGCAGCGCTGCACCACCAGATCTGTTGTTGGCTGCTGTCCTCCCCTCCAGATCCTCCTGGACCTGATGCCGCTCAGCTGCACGGATCTGAAACTCCTTGATGCCAGACGTCGCCGCGAGCTTGAAGGCCTTGCAACTTGATGCTGAATTGGTTGCTGCTCTTGTTAATGGTTGCTGCTTCAAGAACGGTGGCTGCTTCAAGACTGGTTGCAGATGGTTGCTGTCCCAAGACCATGGATGCTGCTTGGATGCTGATTTGAAGACCGTGAATGCTGTTTGGTTGCCGATCGAAGACCCTGGATGCTGAATTGTTGCTGCATGGATGCTGCTTGGTTGCCGATTGAAGGCCATGGATGCTGAATTGTTGCCTGTCACGAATCTTTGATGAAGAATGGATGCTGAATGGATGCTGATGAAGAATGGTTGCTGATATTGGATGCTGATTCACCGAAGGATGCTATGGCTGTGTTGCTGCCGATGTTGCCGCTCCTGTTGCGATGCTGATGCCATTGAGGTGCTGATGCCATGCTATCAATTAATCAAGCCCCAGAAATTGATCAAGGGCTGTTGTCATGGAGATAAAAAAAAGCTGCAATCCAAAGGAGAATTTTCCAACTTAATGGGGTTGACTATTCAATGTTTAAGCTAAATCTGAAGTGATAGGAATTGATTCTACTAAAGTGGCTAGCTCATCTTGTTGAATAGAGAATATTGAAATTGTTCAGAACTTTGGGTAAACCATGGAGTTCAAGTGATTGTATTCTTGCTTGGTGCTTTTGTATTTGCGGGAGATGCCAAAGACCTTGAAGACCTTTGATTCTAACTGATTTTGTCACTCTTGATCATTTGAGCGAAAAGGAAACATTGAAGGCCATGGATGAATGTGAAATAAAGGAGGCATCCATTGTTGTTCAAAACTATCAAATATTTTGAAGTTATGAAGGGGTGCAAGAGTTATAAAAAATATATATAATCAATAGTGTGTTCATGACTGCAGGAATTATGGAAAGTGTCTATCTTTGTTGAAAGACACAGTCCAAAGCTATGAAAAGTGCTTAATTGGAAGATTACCCTCTTGATGCTTGACCAAATATCTCAAAGATATTATTGGAATTAAAGTTCTGTCCTTAAGTTCATAACTCAAATGATGCCATTATTGATATTATTGGGATATGGTGGCCAATTTTCTCCAACACAAAGCTTTCTTTGCTGAAGCCCGTCCCGAATAATGGATGTTGTCTCAAAACTTAATCACGAAGGCGCCTCAAGAAAATGGATACCGATTCACGGTTGCGCACGAAGGCGGATCTTTGATTTTTGGTTCTTGATGAAGAATGAAGGTTTGGTTTCTTGACTCATGGTTTACGCTGTCGCTCGTTGAGCTTTAAGGAGAGAAAAAGAATGGTCACGATGTTAGCCATTGGACACCGGGGAGTTGCCGCGAATTTCTGCCGTGGTGTCTTTGACATTGCGCAAAAAATTAAGAAGAAGATGAAACAAAAGAAAATATTCTCGATTCCGTTCTTGCAGAGAAGCTATGCCAGCAAAGACTTGTAGAAATTAATTACATTTGAAGATGCATTAAAGGAGTTTTGAGGAAATCTTCATATTATAGAGTATCAAGTTCAAGGGGATTGATATTCATGTTGATTTCATCCACTGCAATCCGGGCTGAATTGGATAAACAAGCTTCTATGATTATAAAATTTCTTCACTGAAACTACAGGCTTGCGCAAAGACAAAAGAAAAGCTAAAGCTATCATATAATGGCAAAACCTGCAGATGGCCCCAAGAGATACTAACAAGCAAAATTGTCATAGAATTAAAATTATATGTAGTAGTGTGATTGTTGTTCAATGAAATGAATTGGTCCATTGAAATGAAGATAAAAGACTCAAAGGCATAAAATTCGTGAGGAAACTACTGTGCACAACGCAATCGAAGTTAGAAATAGAGGATTTGGTGTTCCAAATGTTGCATAAAAGCCAAATCAATGTCTCCCTGCACAGTGACTGCGCGTTCCTACAAAAAGAGCTGCGGCAGCTTATTGTTTCGTAGAAATCACTGAAGAATTGCTGCTGCTGCTGCCGTGCGTCGCTGCTGCTGATGGATCTGCTGCTGCAGAAATAAAAAATTGTGTCGCTGCAGATTTTTGTTATAAAGGACCTGTTTTCAAAAATTCACAACGTCGGCCAGAGAATTCTGATTGAGACGAGATCTGCGGCGTTGGAAACTAGACATTCACATCTTCAACAATCATATACAGCACGGATCCTTTTGGCAGACCGATCAGTGCTTATTTCGATGGGGAAAAAGGATGAACCCTATAGTTCGACAAATTAATTCCTGAAACCTCGTCTGATTGCCCATATTCAAAAATTCATAACTCTGGCCCGGAAGCTCTGACTGAGGCGATCTCTACGGCGTTGGAAATTAGACACCTGGGTCTCCAACATTCATATTCAGTGCAGATCCGTTCGGTGGCCCGATCAGCGTGGATTTTGATAAATAAAAGGGTAGATTTCAGCATTTCTGCCGACAGCCATGCTGATCACCCAATTTCAAAAATTCACAACTTTGGCCTGGAAACTCTGATTGAGATAATCTCTGCGACGTTAGAAATTAGACATCCGGGTCTCCAACATTCATATACAACACAAACTCATTCGGTGGTCCGATCAGTGTGGATTTTTGATAAATAGAAGGGTAAATTTCAGCATTTCTGCCGCTAGCTATGTTGATCGCCCAATTTCAAAAATTCATAACTCTAGCCAGAAAACTCCGATCAAGATGGAATCTATGGCATTGGAAATTAGATATCTAGATCTCCAATAGTCATATACAACACAGAATCGTTCGGCGGCCCAGTCGGTGTAAATTTTGACGGATAAAATAGTCAATTTCAGCGATCCTGCCGTTGACAATGCCGAAGACTCATTTTCAAAAATTCATAATTCCTGCCTGGAAACTCCAATGGGAATGAAATTTACGGTGCTGAAGACTAGATACCAAGATCTTCAATAGTCGTATATAGCACAAGCCCTTTTTGCAGCTCGGGCAGTGCATATATTTTGATGGAGAAAAGGCTAATGCAACTCCTAAAGTGGCGGCTCGGTTGGCGATCCCGACCAACCTCGATCACAAGTCTCCCGCGCCAAGGCTTAAATTTGGTGGATTATGGATCCCATATGGCGGGCACATGTATCTTGAGGCGGAAGCGGCCATAAATAAACAAATAAAACATATATCTATATATATAAACACATGCCGATATGTAACAAATCACATTATATTGCAATAAAATCAATTATTCTTTCTCAAATTTATCTCTACTTCAGTATTTTCTTGCTTAATCGGAGGTTCCCACGACATTGTCTGGGGTAATTAATAATAGAGGCTTGCCTCTATTAGGAATAAAAGAACCCACAAACAAACAAAAAATGACATTTGTGCTTCGATATATCATCTGGTGTCACACGATGTCAGGCGCGTATTTTCGATCCCACAATCTCGAATCATTCTTAAAAAAACGCGATGTTTTCCTTGGAAACATCGTCTATTTCGCTCCCCCCATACTCCAGGTGATTGCCATTACAGCGATATCCCAACCTCCTGTGAGGATATTGTCCACCCTCGAGGAGGTTCCCCTGGTTCCCCATATGGCCCGAAGTTCCATTTCCCCTGCTCGAGACCCAAACAAAGTCTCGAAGTGGTACCATATGTGTCTTACATATAGGCATGAGGTGAGCAAATGTTGCACTGATTCATCCTCGACCTCACACAGGTAACACATATGTCTGTCTCCTCGCCACTGTCTTCTATGTAGGTTGTCTAGGGTGAGGATCCGGTTCTCTCTAGCCAGCCATGCGAATAGTTTTACCTTTAAGGGGCATGGTTGAGTCCAGAACCCCTTCTTCAGGTCACTCCTTATGCCCCCATCGGTTCTGAATCTATAGAGAGACTTTACCGTGAACATTTTGTTACTTGTGAGCCTCCAGCCCCGAGTGTCGTGTTCCTCCTGATTTGCAGTGGGCTCGGCAAGTATCGTTCGTATTGCCTCAATCCCCTCAGCGTCCCTGACCGTTAGAGGTCCCGGCTTAAGGAGTGGGAGACCATTTTGGACCCTGGATCGTGCTCCCTAGATAGTCAGTTGATTGGATAGTGTTAGCTCTTGCAACCCCGGGTATGAGTTAAACAGAGATAGTCCATACCACCAATTGTCTTTCCAGAAGTTGGTATCCTTTCCATCTCCTGGTTTTATACAAATGTTTGCCATTACTACATGGGCTTCATATGACAACCTTCTTTAATTAGCAATTAACTTAAGGGTAAATTGGAAAATTTAATTCCCAAACATACTTCAATTACACCCAAATCTTGAGGCCTTTTATTCCTTAACCTAATAACTAGAAAATTTTATTAACCTAAAATTTTCGGGTTTCACAAATATATATATTTTAATTAATTTCCAAATTAACAAATTCTGAGATGGGTGTTAAACACAGCAAATAGAGAGATGAAAACTGAATAAACCATTTTAACTTTAAGGATGAAAATTAATATTTTAACATCCCCTGACTTGAAAGCCTTCAAGGCCGCCAACCAAACACAGTTACATAACAGAACTCTTCAACAACCCGTACATGGATCTTCACAAAGCAATCACAAGGAATCCATGCATCCATTCGATCAACCAAACATTTAATTGTTTAATTATATGACCAACTAATCAAGAAACCTATTGAACTATCTGCCCTGAACATCAGAATTGGTAACCTCATTGACAGAATGAACACTGACTGAACCAGACTTGGAGCCTGATGAAGATGCATCAGAAGCAATGGTTCTCTGTCTCATAAAAGTAGGAGGTTGGCTGGGCTCTGGAAACAATGTTTCACCACTACTCCTCAACATATGAACAGCCAGGGACATTGAAGGCCTCTCCTCTGCATTTTCCTGCACACACAATAACCCTATTTTGATCAACTTCATTGCCTCGTCGATTGGATATGAGCCTCCAATCAAAGGATCCATCAGCTCCACTGCCCTGCCTTCAACCCATAAATGCCACATCTGTCGTATTTCAATCCAATTCAAGTCATATATCTCATTCATTAATGGCTTTTGTTAGTGCAACTGCACTAGGAATGGCATCATTTGACACACCAAGTCAGTGTTGTTCAAGCCCGTGACTCAAGTGTTTTGAAGACCACATCAAAGTGCAAATCAAGATGATGCTGGTTCGGATCATACTATTGGAAGCATCAACATTGAAGGCTGATTGGAGAGATTGGAGGATGATTGAAGATCACATGCAAATCTAGAATGGTTGATTGAAGATTGGTGGAAGACGCCATGCGACTTGATGAGGCAACTTCAATCAGAGTGGTCATGCGATGGTGATTTAACATGCACAAGATTGCATGCAAATGGGCCACATAATCTCGGTGATTGGTGACTAATTAGAAGCACATGCAGCTGATTGATGACAGATTTGGCAATCCAAGATTGATTCTCAAGGTGCTACATTGAAGCCAAATCAAGACCATTTGACAAAGCAAACATGGTGGATCGTGAAGGCTGAGTATGCGATGGAGAGGTGGATCGGCTAGTCGCCGCGGTCGAGGATCGGGAGGATCTGACGCAAAGAGACTTCGGGACTCAACCCGGAGGGTTGGAGGTGCGCGAAGTTGAAGTTATGCGATGGAGTCCAGTAGCCTTGGTCCGGCACGCAGGGTCATGTTGCAACTCGTGTTACAACCAGAGTTGCAACAACCAGAATTGGAAGGAGTCTAATTCTGGAATGCCGCGGAGAATCCTGAAGGTGGAGGATGTGCTGTGATGGCGTGAAGGCAGGGTGGACACATTATATAAGACCGGAGACTCTGAGGATTAGGGTGAGCCAGCGAGAGTAGTCCCTTGGTAGGAAGGGTGATCGTGGTCACTTGTTGTAATCGAGGAGTGAAGGTGCTTATGTGGTGAGAGAGTGAGGAACTCCCTGCATCTTTGTTTTCCCTACACTTTTAGTGATCGCCTTCTCCTGCATGGCCCCCGTGATGTAGGCATTGTTGGCTCTAACCGGTAACCAACTCTCTTGTCTCCTTGTTGTCGTGTGTTTTTGTTAAGTGTGTGAGTACCACGATATAACTCAGTGAGCAGAGTGTTACAACGTGTGTTACAACACCTGTTACAACAAGCAGACAACCCGTCCAGAACTTACAAGTGGTATCAGAACTTGGTCGCCGGAGTACACCCTGTTTTCAAGGTCGGCGAAGTCCTGGAAGAAGTTCTGAAGATGACCGGGAATGACGCATTCTCCAACAGCCGTCCACCACTTCTGAATGAAGCAAACTATTCCTATTGGAAGGCACGCATGAGGGCGTATATCAAATCTATTGATGAAAGTGCATGGATCTCTATCTTAGATGGTTGGGCACCTCCAACATACCTCGATGCTGAGAAGAATGCAGTTGAAAAGGAGAGGAGCACCTGGACCCAAGTGGAACTCAACAAAGCTACTGCAAATGGGAAGGCTCTAAATGCTTTATTTGGAGGAGTCAATGAGAGCCGCTTTACTCATATTGCAACCCTCGGTGGAATCGCCAAGGAGGCATGGGACATACTTGAGAGAGTGCATGAGGGCACAAATCTGGTACGTATGTCTCGACTTCAAGTGCTAACTTCTAATTTTGAAAGCCTTAGAATGGAAGAAGGAGACAACATCACCATCTTCAACACAAAATTGATGGCAATTGCAAATCAAGCTGCCCAACTTGGGCTAAAAAATACTCAAATGAGAAGCTTGTCCGAAAGACTTTAAGGTCTCTCCCAAAAAGGTTTGAAGCCAAAGTTGCTGCCATAGAAGAAGCCCGTGACATCACCAAAGTGAGACTTGATGAGTTGATGGGATCTCTTCAAGCATATGAGATGCACTTGAAGCCAGACAAGAAGGAGGAGAATCTTGGTTTAAAGGCTGAAGTGTCAAAGAAGAAGGAGATTTTAGAATCAGGTGATGAAGAAGCTGACATTGCATATCTGTTACGCAAATTTCACAAAATGATGAGGAAAGGAAGAAGGCAATATCAGGCTGAAGAAAAGAAAGTCAAAGATGATGATCCAAGCCAATCTAAGAGGAGGATCAAATGCTTTGAATGTGAAGGCTTTGGTCATGTTCAAGCAGAATGTGTTAACACATTAAAGAAGAAGGGAAAATCACTCAATGCTACCTGGAGTGATGGAGAGTCAGAAGAAAGTCAGGAGGACAAAGATGCTAAAGGTATGATAAGTCACTATGTTGCTTTTCCTTCTGTGTTTAACCCAACAGGAAGCACAAGTGTTGCAAAAGTATGTTTGCAACTTCTAGCGCAACATCCAAGACAAAGTGATAGCTATAAAGGAACTAACACAACAGAGCCGCTCAAAAGCTATGAAGTTATGTTTGAAGAGGTTTGACAAGATGATGATTGAAAACAAAGCAAAATTAGAAGAAGAAAGAAGCATTATGTTTAAGGAAAAGGAAGACGTGAAGCAAAGCTTGTACAAGCAGATTCAAGAGAACAAACTTCTTCATGAAGATAATGTAAACATCATGAAGAAGAATCAGCTCCTAGTTGAAGAGAAAGAAAGCATTTTGAAGGAACTAGATGAGTGTCAATACAAGCTTCAACATGTAGAGAAGACTTGTGATTCTCCTAACAAAAGTAAAGCCGCTAATAGAACAAGTGATGATCACAAAGAGCCCTGTTGTGAAGAAGAATTCTCAAGCATCAAGAAACAACTTCAAAAAGAGAATGAAGATACTAAGAAGGAACTCTGGATGTGTCAACCTTGAAGTTACAACATCTTTGAGAAGGCAATTGCTTCTACGAACAAGGGCAAGGCCAAATTGGATGAATCCATCGACTTTTTGGGAGACTCACTGGGAATCGGAAAGGACTTGGATACTCGTGGAGAACCCTCTCGAACTAAGAAGGACTTCCGAGAGATTATCTTTGTTAAAGCTCAAAGTGAAGTCAAGGAAGCTCACTCATGCACTTACTGTGGAAAGCATAATCATCTCAGAGAAAGTTGCAACAAGCTAAAGAAGGACCTGAAGACCAGAAAAATTGAAGGATATATCCAAGCAACCTTCACACAAAAATTCAAAGGAAAGATGTCCATTGTGAAAAAGGTCTGGGTCATGAAACATGTCTTGGATGGCACAAAGAAGTCAGCACCTGAGATGGTGCACCCAAAACCTCTGTAAGTCTGAATTCCCCTTTTATAAAAAAAAAAAAAAAAAAATGAAATAATGAAAAAGGGGGAAAATAAGGTTTTGGAGGGAAATCAGTTATCTCTGAAACTGTTTTATAGTTATTTTTGTGTAAATTTAATGTATTTTGGTTTTCTCTCAAAGAAAGCCCTAGTTTCTTTATCTTCTTCATAGAAACCTCAGCCGAAATTCATCAAAACCATGAAGCGCAAGATACTTGCTCAGAGGAAATCATCCAGGCCGAGAAAATCTATCAAGCCAAAGGACCAATCTATGGAAGAGGGAAGTGAAGCCGAACCAAAGGAGCAATCAAAGGGAGAGGAAAGTAAGACAACACTGCTCGACAACACCATCAGTGCAGAGGAAGAGTTGCATCGCACTGAGGAAAAGGGATCTGCTGAACCTCCTGCATCTGATAGTGGTGAAGGTACACAAAATCTCTCACTAGTTGTTCCTTCCTTAGTTGCAACTTCCAGTCCACACACTGCACCATACCTTTGGCTCAAAGAAAGGATGCCCGATCTCTTTAAAGAAAAGGAAGGCCCTACAGCATCCAGTGGTCCCTCAGTCACGATCCCAATCATGGAGGGCCCAGAAGAAGAAGAAGATCCTAAAACCCTAGTTTCAGATCAGACAAAAGAGGATCTTGTGACAGAGGCAGGTGCTACTTCAATTGAAGAGCGTCCAGTTGAAGACAAACCACATGGACCCACAACTGATGAAGATATTCCTATTTTTTCTCAAGACGAAGAGAAAGGGGTTGCAACTCCAGTGCAACCTGATGCTGAAATTGGTCAGGAATCACGTGTTCTTGACAAGGGCAAGACAGTGGTTGAAACCTACTCCTCTCGACAAAGGTGATTCTTCCAAAATGAAGAAGTAGATCCTCGCAGATACTGGGCCGATGAAGAACTTTGTGCCGCAGTAAATTCTAACAGTGTGAGTCAAAGTGTCGCGAATCGATGTCAGAACTCATCCTGCGACTCCGGATAGTACAGATGATAATGTGCCTCCGTCTCGGTTGCCAAAGAAGAGGAAGATGAGTAAAAAGGTACAACAGAGGCTTCCAAAGAAGCGAGAAGATGTGATCTTCCTCCTGCTCATCCCAAAGTTAAAGCCACTCCCCGAAGCCTCGCAAGAGAAACCAGTCACGTAAAAAGGGGAGAAAGCGAGAAACCAATGTGACTAAGAAAAACCCCCTTTGCTCACCATCTACAACAACAAAGGGAAAGAAGAAGCCAAGGGTGCGTAAAATGACCGAAAAATTCCTAAACTCAAAATGCAAGGGCAAGTTCAATCTTATGTCAATTCGTGGACTAGTTATTGAAAGGAGTATTGATGAAACAAAGATACAACAAATTTGATCTCATGTAGCTTTTGACAGAGAGAGAGCCTCTTGAAATCTGTAACATTTGCTCAACATTATAATATCTCTCTAGTGCAAGAATTCTACAGTAACTTTCCTGAGGAGAAGAGTAATTCTTCACAAGTGTTTGTGCGAGGTATGATGATCTCTTTTACTCCTGATGATATTAATCAGTTTCTTGATTGTCCTGCAACAAGTACAGAACTCTTTGAGGAAGGACTCCAAGATAGTGATGAAATTACGCATGAGATGCGGTGGCGGATGCCGGGAGTGGGGAGCAAAGCCTGATTCCCAAAGATCACTCTTGACAGCTTAAGTATAATGTGCTATTCGTAATTGGGGTCTACAATTGGTTTCCTACTCCACACAATTCCAAAGATTCCTCAAAGATATGGTAGATTTCTTTTATGCCGTGGTCCAATCGGGAAAAAGTTTAATCTAGGGAAGCCGATCTACAATAACATTGCTCGCACAGCAGCAAGTACAACTACTAAGATCGGTCTTGGACACTCAAAGACTTATAAGTGATGTCTTTCACAACAAGGAGTTCCACAGGACCAAAATGAACTTCTTCCTACTAATAAGAAGATTACTATCTCTGCTAAGTTGTTTAAACGAGGGAAGACTGTAGACCTACCCATTGGCAGAGAATCACCTCCTCCAGTAGCTGGCTATGAGCTTAATTTGTCTATGGATGAGGAATTCGAAAAGTATCTTGTCAATCATCTTGCTGAACTTGAGCGTCGTCAACAAGTCTATTCTCAACAACTTATTCAGCTTTCCAATGAGCGGCAGCACATTCATCATTTGCTGGAAGCACTTCGACGGCGTCGGGCTGCAAATACAGGGGGAGTAGACTGCAAGGCGTCCATGCTGCAAGATTTTCCTAATCAGCCTCTTTTTGCAGTGTCCGCATTATTTTCACAAAGGGGGAGAAGTGGTCTCTTGTCTGCAGTTTCTGTTCTGTCACTATATTTTTCTCTGCTAGATGTTCTAGTGTCGCCACATTCTGTTCTATGTTTGTTTTGAACTGACTTTGAGTGTTATGGTGGTATTGAACTGATTAGCTCCTGCTTCCTGCTTTATGTCATTATTTATGCATTTGTATTATTCAGGGGGAGCATTACAAGTACGCCTATGGAAAGCTAAGTGAATGTAATTTAAGTCAGTTCATGAATGTAACTTAAGTCAGTTCATGCTAGTTCTAGTCAGTTCTGTCAGTTTTTATGCCAGGATGTTGCAAGTGAGTTGTAACTAGGAGATACAACAACTACTCAGACTAGCAGACAAAAGAGTGTTGTGTCAAATAATGCCAAGGGGGAGATTGTTAGTGCAACTGCACTAGGAATGGCATCATTTGACACACCAAGTCAGTGTTGTTCAAGCCCGTGACTCAAGTGTTTTGAAGACCACATCAAAGTGCAAATCAAGATGATGCTGGTTCGGATCATACTATTGGAAGCATCAACATTGAAGGCTGATTGGAGAGATTGGAGGATGATTGAAGATCACATGCAAATCTAGAATGGTTGATTGAAGATTGGTGGAAGATGCCATGCAGCTTGATGAGGCAACTTCAATCAAGTGGTCCACGAATGGTGATTTAACATGCACAAGATTGCATGCAAATGGGCAGCCATAATCTCGGTGATTGGTGACTAATTAGAAACAAATCACGGTGATTGATGTGATTTGGCAATCCAAGATTGATTCTCAAGGTGCTACATTGAAGCCAAATCAAGACCATTTGACAAAGCAAAACATGGTGGATCGTGAAGGCCGAGTATGCGATGGAGAGGTGGATCGGCTAGTGGTGTGTCGAGGATCGGGAGGATCGGCGCTTGCAGACTTCGGGACTCAACCAGAGGGTTGGAGGTGCTGAAGTTGAAGTTGTGCAATGGGTCTTTGTAAGCCTTGGTCATATCTAGCGGTCATGTTGCAACTCGTGTTACAACCAGAGTTGCAACAACCAGAATTGGAAGGAGTCTAATTCTGGAATGCCGCGGAGAATCCTGAAGGTGGAGGATGTGCTGTGATGGCGTGAAGGCAGGGTGGACACATTATATAAGACCGGAGACTCGAGGGATTAGGGTGAGCCGTGAGAGTGAGTCCCTTGGTAGGAAGGGGTGATCGTGGTCACTTGTTGTAATCGAGGAGTGAAGGTGCTTATGTGGTGAGAGAGTGAGGAACTCCACTGTGACTCTTTGTTTTCCCTACACTTTTAGTGACTGTCTTCTCCTGCATGGCCCCCGTGATGATGTAGGCATTGTTGGCCGAACCCAGAATCCAACTCTCTTGTCTCCTTGTTGTCGTGTGTTTTTATTAAGTGTGTGAGTACCACGATATAACTCAGTGAACAGAGTGTTACAACGTGTGTTACAACACCTGTTACAACAAGCAGACAACCCGTCCAGAACTTTCAGCTTTAATTTCTGTGAATTAAATTAAAACTCACATTTCTGATAAGAGTCCGACCGTGTTCTTCAAAGTGTGCTCTTCCATTCCTCTGTCCAGTTAATATTTCTAGTAACAGAACTCCGAAGCTATAAACATCAGACTTTGCAGAGAATAGCCCTCCCATTGCAAACTCTGGCGCCATGTACCCGCTATTCCAACTCTCATGTGGAGTTAGTATGGCACAATGCAGTAAAAAACAAAAGAAACATTTAAGAGATGAGTTTTGCTTACTAAGTTCCGACGACTCTGTTTGTATTAGCTTCACTTTCATCTCCTCCGAATATCTTGGCCATGCCAAAGTCTGATATCTTGGCCCTCATTTTGTTGTCTAATAGCACATTACTGGCTTTGAGGTCCCTGTGAATGACTTTGAGGGTTGAATCTTCATGGAGATAGAGAAGTCCTCTTGCAATTCCCCCGATGATTTGAAGCCGGATACTCCAATCCAACTGCACTCCCTTTTCGGAATCTGACAGTGGAATTAAAACGCAAAAAAAAAAAAAAAAAAAAACCATTGTGTTAATGTTTCAATCTATTAATAATGGATTAATAGTACTTTGTTTGGTTTGGAACTCACCAAATAGGAGAGCATCAAGACTTTTGTTTGGCAGATATTCATAGATGAGTAGCTTCTCTTCTCTCTCAACACACCAACCAAGCATTCTCACAAGATTTCTATGCTGCAGTTTGGCAATCAACTTCACCTCAGTTTCAAATTCAGTGACACCTTGCTTAGATTTTGTAGAAAGTCTCTTAACCGCAATCTCTGCTCCATTATTCAGGACACCCTGCATGCAGGCATGATAATCTCCGCTCAGAAACTGCATATTACTGTTAATTACTGAAAAATATTATTTGTGCGAGCAATTTACTTTGTAAACAGGGCCGAATCCACCCTCTCCAAGCTTATTTTCATCAGCAAAGTTACCAGTAGCTGCTTGTATAGTAGCAAGATCCATGAATGGCAGTTCATTGCTAGTCAGTGGCCTGTATTCATCCAGTAGCTTTCTTTTTCTCTCTGAAAAATTAGAGAAATAAAATAACACTAAGAATATAACAAGGAAACTATCAGAATAAGATAATTGAGAAAGATATATACCATTTATGCGCCTCAACCTCCACCACATATAGCAGATAGAAGAACCCAAGAGTATGACTCCCAGACAGAGGCAGCAATGACAGCAGTTCTGACACTGTTTGATTTATTACCACTTCCTGCTTATGCAAAAAACCAGACTTTATCATATCATACAGCAAATGAACTTGGAAACAGAGAAGAAAAGAAAACCAGAGATCCCTCACCATCTGGTGGAGACTGAGTTGATATCAACGACATATCAAAGAAAGGATCGACCTCGTACCTCAAGGTACAGCTACCGGAGTAATACCGCCACCCATTTTTCAGCTTGCATGTACTGGATATGCTATTCATCCCTGTCTGCAAGCATTGACTGCATCCTTCCTTACTAAGATCTCGAGTGCACCGCACTAGAACATAGCTTGTCAATGAGGTATTGATCACCACTTCTCCAGCTCTCACAAACATCTGATCATTAGGTGCTTCATTGATAAGTCTCAATGCTAGCTTTGTGGTGGCATTATCGGCATCAACCGATATTTTTTGCACACCGCAGAAGGGCTCAATACCATTATCCACAACACCGAAGAACAACTGGCTTGAGTACCTAACAAAACACTTCTCATACCATTCAATTGCTTGTGTCTTGTTTGGACAGTCTCCTACTATGCTGGCACTTGCATTCTTGAGGCAGCTCTTGCAATCATCCACTTTGTTTTGTATATCCCCTCGGCACAATGCTAAGCCATAGAGCTTGTTTATGCCTTCCTCTATGCTAGTGTTGTAGAATCCCTCCATTGCTGGAGCTTTTTCAGTTAAGATTGACAAAAGATTCATTATTGTTGAGGTGGCATTCACATTCATTGAAGGGAAGTTATTACCCGGACAATAGCTCTTAATGATCTCTGTACTAGTTCCATTGAGATTCTGAAGAAAAGGAGTGGCTTCATACCTTATCCAACAGCTAGGAGCCAAATATCTCCATCCCTTAGAACCAACGCAACAAGCCTTGATTTTTGCCAAGATGGTAGTCAAGCAATGACTACATCCTTTGCTGGTTAAGTCTGAAGAACACTGTGCAAGAGCATATAAGCTTTCATTTATCAACGCTTGGGTCTTGAACATGAGAGGTTGGACCAGTGGAGCCTCTTGCACTAACTGGGAGACCACTTCCACTGGTCTTGATGAGGTGGTGTTCTCATTAGGATTGCTCATGGAGAAGCCATTGGTGTCTGGGACTCCAAAGAAGTTGGTATCAGAGTAACGCAACTCACAGTAGTCATTCCGTATGATTGCTTGTTTATCATTCGGGCAACTATAAGCTATTTCTTGAATGGATGTCTCAATGCAGTCTTGGCAGTCTTCTGGTGAGAGGTCACCGGTGCAGAAGTAGAGACCGAAAGCGGTGGCCGGGGCCTCACCGGAGGTTTGGTTGATGGAGATGGAGGATGAGGACTTGGTTTTGAGGTCGGAGAAGAGGGTTTTGAGGTTTGTGGAGAAGGTGCTGTTCTCTGTGTATTTGCTGCCATTGCAGTCAAAGTTGATGGTGTCGAAGCGTAGGGTTGCAGAGTTGGCATGTTGGATGAGCAAGAGGAGAAAGAAGAGGGAGCTCAATGCATTGTTATAATGAAGAAGAAGAAGAAGAAGAAGAAGATGACCCATTCTTTTCATTATATATGAAATAAGTTTCCATTAGATTGATATATAATACTAGCTAGTCTACAGCTTTTATTGGAGTTGGAACGAGTCACAGAGAAGACCTCATTTTATGATAAACACGGGTCAATGATATTCATATTTGATATTTTCTAATACTTTAATGCTTATAGTTATCTTGTCGTTCACGACTCTTAGCCTTAGCCCATCCTTTTCAGGACTAAATCTGAGTCATCCCCTGTTCCATTTTTCCATTCTAACCAAAAAAATTGTTAGGCCAAGAAAACAAATATCTTTTTTTTTCTAATATTTATATGCCAACTTAATTTCTTTTTGTTTATTTGATATACGAGGATGTTCTTAATTAATTTACAGCATTTGGTATTGACATGTTCATTGTTCCTATTTTTTATTATTTATTTTTAAGACTTTTTGTTATAAAATAAAAAAATAAACGACATAGATAGTCAGTAAATTATGTGTAAGTTTTTATTTTAGTCACATAACTAAAAAAAATTCAATTAACTCTCTTTACTTATTATTCTCTTTCAATTAGGTCATTATGGCATACGACGTTAATCTGCAGTTCGATATGCAATGACAAAGCATTGTTATCGTAAGAAATCCATATAAATTCCGGCCACTAAACTACGCTACAATTGCTCCTATTTTAGTCACTCAACTAAATTTTATTTATTATGATTCATTACTATAAAATACTCATCGTTTACTTAAGATTTAATTAAAATTAATTAAAATTAATTTTTTAATTAAGATTTAATAACCCACTTAAACCAAGATTAACCCAATTAAACCAATGGACGTTAATAGAAGTGTTATTTTGAAAATTTAAAAAAAAATTCGGTGCATTTTACACACTAAAAAAAAGAAAAGAGAGAGAGAGAGATGGTGTGAAGGGAAGAGAGAGAGAATCCATGAAAGTAATACTTGGTAAAAATGATTTGAGATGTCTTGTTAGTTTTGTTAATTTATTAAAAAGAAAATATAAATGCTAATGTTGCGTTTGAAAAGTCCATAGTCAATATTTAGTAGTAATTAATGATGATTGTTACCATGTTACTTTGTTAAGTGGTTTCACTCTTTTTTAAAAAACTTGGGATCAAACCACACCTCTTATAAATTGGGAACTCAGGCGAAACAAACGTGCTTTGCATCTAGCCCCATCCTTGATTTTTCTCATGGGGATACTTGTCATCTTTATAAAAAAAACAAAAACTATAAGGACTTAAATTAAAAACACCTCTAATCGAAAAGCAGCTCGGGAGGACTTGAGTTAAAAACACCTCTACTCAAAAAGTGACTTTTTTATTTGATGTTTTTTTTAAATAAAAAAAAACGAGATGTGATATATTAGATCCTTATAATATTAAATAAATATGATTTATTTTTATTTTTTTTTAATAATTTACTTGAGTAAATTTCTGCGGGTAGCGAATGTCTTGGTGAGCTCGGGGGCTGGCAGGCCTAAAGTATGCCAGCGTCTAATAGTGTTTCAATAATATCTGTTGGGACACTTATATTATTTTTTAGGCTAAATCCAATTATACAGGATGGGAAAAAAATCACTGGAAAACGAATGTTAATTTTAAATACTGATTTGATTAAGTTGAAAATGGTAAAATCTGTACCGTTCAAATTTCTATAAAATAAGAACTATTAAGTGGGAGGATCAAACCGTAACCAAATTATATGAAAATTAACATGCTGATTCATTTTTTTATGATCTTTTCATCTGTACGGTTGGATTTCGTTTAAATATAGTATAAATGTCCCAAATTGAAATATTGTAGGGGCACAGCAGCCCCCCGAACTCTGTCTTGGTCCTCCAATTATTATCAATCCTTCTTTTTTGAAGAATTTTCTATATGAATTGAATGTCTATATGTAAAGATTAGAGCAACTAGGTTCCTATCATATGTTGATTTGCCTTGGTTCTTCTTCTGTTGATTGCTTCTTCAATGAAGTAATCAAATTTTCATGATTTGACATATGTTTTCTGGGTGCTACCATAATTCCAAGCCAGCATAGAATTTCCATACTGTCGTGCATCTTTTCGTTTCCCTCATAAATTTCCTCATTATTAGATCGACATAAAGTTCCAGCGATTTGAAAGCTACAGATGGTGGTTAGGTTTATATACATTATACAGATATATTGCATGGATGAGAGAAATGTGACCTGTGACCTGTGACCTGTGACCTGTGACCTGTCAAAGAGAAAGGAGCAACACAATAACATCGTGACCAACGACCAATTGATCCATTAATATCTTGGTCCCATAAAATTTCAACCACCAAGAAATCTCAAATTAAATTTATAAATGAGGGCACATTTCTATGACTATAAATAGTGATTATGACATATGTTCCCAATGTGTATATTTGTGCGGGTCCCACCCTCGTGTACTCTACTCCACCGAAACTTATACACGCTCTTGATATTTTAGCGATAAATCACTCATATTACCAAAAAAAACATATTACCATCATCCTCTCTCGAATGGAAATTAGTATGTATCTTTAATATTGCAGAGAAAACAAAACAATATGGTTCATTGCAGAATGGAATACATAGATAAACATGTGTGAAACCTGGAATTATACATGCATGTAGCCATCAAATTTTCAGAGATACACAATTAATTTCATGTTTCTCTGAGAGTATTACATATAAACAGCGAATTACAAGCTGTTTAGCTTGAAGTAATAATGAAAGTCAGGTGTCGGCCTTGGATATCCTTAAAGATGCTTGGGATGCGCTCCTAGCTCGCGGAACTACACTACATACAGTTAAAGCCGGAGACTTAGCCGGCTGGAGATGGACGGAGATGGAGGTGAGCAGGCCAAAGGTGGCGGCTCTTCTCAGATCTATATTATCAAATCTCAAAGAATAAACCCTAAACATACATGTGTATATATACACCCAACTAACCGGATCCGGGTAAACCTAAGCCCGACCCGTTAACCCGTTAAGATTTACAACACTCCCCCTCAAGTTGGTGCATATATATCACACATGACCAACTTGGATACAAATTTTGAGAACACATGTCCTGCCACTGCTTTGGTGAGTATGTCGAACCGGTCCTCTGATTCCGACATTGGTGGCAATCAGCAATGATTTTTCCCATCAATCTTTTCCTTGATGAAGAATCTGAGTCCAACTTCAACGCGTGTTTTGTCCGGCGTCATGTTGAAATCGAGGATTATGTGCAATGTTACGAAAATTTTGATTGTCCGCGAGTAACACGCGCCATCGATTGATTGTTCCTCAAACCTAGATCCTTCAACAAACTCTTGATCCACAACACTTCACATATCCCCAACGTCCATACCTCGATATACTCTCTGCACTAGAGCGAAAGCAACCACATTTTGCTTCTTGCTCCTCCATGACTAAATTACCTCCCAATGAAAAGTAAAGTAGCGATGTAGAACGCCATCATCAATCGCTTTCTGTCGGCCCAATGCGCATCGATTATATCCCTCGACTGAGATGGATTTATTCTTCTTGAATAGTATCCCTTTTCACGGACTCCCTTTGAGATATCGCGGTATCCTCATTCTGCATTCATGTGTTGTTCTCCGGATTATGCATGAACCGGCTAACCACTCCCAAGGCATGTGCTAGGTGGCGAGGTCTAGTATGCGCCAAGTACATTAGCACACTCGCCAACCAACCTCCTCGGATATCTCCCTTTGTCCAGGGTACCGGGTTTGGATCCACTCCAAGCTTCGTGCCTTCCTCCAAAGTATCACAACTGTTGACAACCCGGCATGCACGTCTCTCCATAACAAATCTAATGTGTATTTTCTTTGAGACAAGAAAATTTGTGATTTAAGTCCTGAGACTTCAATCCCCAAAAAATACTTCCAGAGCCTAGGTTCTTCATTTTCAAACTCAAGCTGATAAGTACTTTTGAAGTGCCAATTGTTTCTTCTACATCATTCCCTCAGAACTTAACGTATATCGCCAACATATACAATGAGAGTTGTGATTTTTCTCTCTTTTTCGCTTTTATAAAAGAGTATGGTCCGAAAGTTACTCGCCCATATCCAAACCTTCTCATAGCATCCGTGGAATCTACTAAACTGTGCTCTGGAGACTATTTGAGTCCATACTGAGGACTTCTATGCAACCTACAAACCTTCTTGTTCCAGAGAGGTCTGCATATCATTGTATCCGGTGGCAAGTCCATATACACTTCCTCGACTAAGTCTCCATGTAGGAAGGCATTCTTCACATCTAGTTGATGTAAGGGCGATCCAAGTTGGTCGCTAGAGACAAAAGACACGCGTATGGTGTTGATCTTGGCTACTGGTAAGCGTCTCCGTGTAGTCGATTCCATATGTACGTGAGTATCCCTTCCCACCAATCTCGCTTTATAGCCGAAATAGTACCATCTGCTCTATACTTGCTAGGAATAAACCCATCTACACCCCACTGTGCTTCTTACCAAATTTGGCAAGTCAACTATCTTCCAGCGGCATTCTTTCTTTTAGTGAGCTCAACTCCTCATTCATTTGCTTCTCGCCATTTTAGGGTGAGCCAAAGCTTCCTGCAAGTAATCTACTGGTAGGAATAGATCACGATGTGGATAATTGATGGGCAAATGACTTATTTGACTCAAATGAGCCAATTGGTGGTCAGATACATAGTTGCTCATAGGATATTTCACCGCGGTATTTTTGGGATCAGCTCATATGTGGGTTTAGGTATACCTCGATTATGGCGTGGAGGAAGGCGTTGTGGTAGCTGGATATCCAGCCCTCAAGACGCATTGGTTATCATTAGTGCTTTGTTTGTTGGGCTCCGATGATTCTTCAATTTGCAAAGTCTCAGATCCGCTGGCCGCCCTCGCGGCGTCAATGCGGTAATCGGCTCCTCGATTCGGATTTCATTCTCCGTGTAGCATCACCCATTAGTATCATTCGATATATCAACAATATCTACAAAGGTGATCTATGTTCTGGGGACTTCATCGTAGTCCGTGAGCCTGAACTTCTTGCTCTCTCTCCCTCGGGCTTAAGGCTCAAAGCGGTGAATAATACATATCACACTCATGAAAGACCACATCCATAGTAACAATCGTCTCTTAGAAGGCGGGTGATAACAACGGTACCCTTTCTGGTGTAAGGCATACCCAACAAACACACACCCTCGTGAGCACGAGGTTCTAACTCTACTCTGCTTGGTGGGATGAAGGTGAACAAAGGCTGGCACATCCAAAGACACGCAGGAGGCAAATTGGAGCTAGGTAGTGCGGTAATAATGAGCCGAGAGTGCATCATGTGGCGTCGAAAATTAACCGTCACGGGGATGGTACACAGCTTGATCAAGTACGCCGCAGAGACAAGAGCCTCACCCTAAAAAAGGATAGGGCGTGCGCCAAATTAAGGAGGCACGAACCACATTGAGAAGGTGACGATTCTTCCGCTCAGCCACACCATTTTGTTGGGGGGTATATGGGCAAGTTGTCTGATGAACAATCCCATGGTGATCAAGAAACCTACGGAGATCGGAATTCACATATTCACGCCCATTATCACTACGGAGAACTTGGATCTGCGTTTTATAGTGAACAACAACCATTTTGTGAAATTGCTGGAAGGCAAAATTCACTTCATTTTTTGATTTCAGAAGAGACACCCAGGTCATACGAGTACAATCATCAATAAAGGTCACAAACCAATGTGCACCACCTAGAGTAGCAATTTTAGATGGACCCCACACATCGGAGTGCACAACCATAAAAGGAACAGAACTTTTACTTAAACTGGGAGAAAAAGTACTACGCTGACTGTGCGCCAATTCACAAACATCACACTTAAATTGAGAAACAGGACTCTTTGAAAATAAACTAGGAAAGAGTCGCTGCAAGTACCCAAAAGAGGCATGTCCAAGTCGACGATGCCATAACCAAACTGCAGAAACAGAACTAGTCTTGGGCTTCTCCCCCTGCGGATCTCCAACTGACATGTGCATCAAATCACCGTTACCGCCCCGAGCGCAAGTCCAAGTAGTAGAGTGATCCCTCCTAGTGCCATAACCAATCAAGCTCGGGTCTGGATATCCTTAAACACACAGGAAGAAGGCCAAAAAATGACAACACAATTGAGAGCAACAGTTATTCGAGAAATAGATAACAAGTTATAATCAAGGGAAGGAACTACAAGAACAGTATCAAGATTGAGGTTAGGAGAAAGGGAAACAGTGCCCTCCCCAATAACGGGAACGGAGCTGCCATCTGCAGTAGTAATAACAGTTTGGGATGAAGGAGTTAAAGATTTAACCAATTGAGAATCAAATGTCATATGTGTTGTAGCACCCGAATCAATTAACCATGTACTATTCATAACAGAAGCAGAAACCTTTAAAGCCTTACCCTTTGTACCTGCAGTGGAAACTAGGGCAGTCTCGCTCTCAACGCCAAGTGCTGGATGCGCCCCGTGCCGCCAATGTAAGCCCGCGAAGCTCGATTTTGTTGGAACGCGGAAGTTACTGAATTCTTGTCCCGACCTTACAGGGGTAGCCAACCAATTCAAAACACCTCTGTTTGGGGTGTCCAGTCTTGCCACAATGCTCACACTTCATGTAGATAGCGTGTAGACGGACCCGGTAAAGTAGAGGTGTGCGACTGGGAAGTGCGATTGCAGGAGCCACCAATGCGCCTGTTGCCGCTTGCTCACTGCGTGGTCAGCCTTCCCTATCGACTCAGAGCGAATAATATATGCATAGGCGACTGTAGACCAAGTGGAGGATCCTTCCGAAGAACTTCACCGCGAACTTGTTCGTATTCATCATCTAGACCACCCAAGAATAAATAGACTCGTTGTCTTTCCTTGGACTCCAGGTGGATCTTGAGGTCCTTATCACAAACCATGGTAATCTTGTTGTAGTGGTCTAACTCCTGAAAAATTTGTTGACAGTCAGCTCTCCAAAGTAGACAGAGACAGTGTCCGCCATTCTTGGCTCCCAGAGGCTTAGGAGGTCTTGATTCAAGGTATACACCCTCACTTCATCGCGTTTCATCAAAGGCTGTCTTCAAAGCATCCCAAATCTCATGGCGGTCCGCAGTAGTTTAATGTAAGCGTTTCGATGATTTCAGTGCTTCATGGATGCAGGAAGCTACTTTGACATTCTCGATCCTCGAGAAACCAGTCGTCATAGCTCGGATCGTCTTCAGGTGGGGCTTTAACCGTACCCCGAAGATATCCCATCTTCTTCCGCCCGGCAATGTGCATCTCCATGAGCGGAGCCCACAAATCATAGCTTCGCTCATCCAACACTAACCCAATATTAAAATGGGAACTCTCTGGGTGAATAACAACTTGGGGAGCATCACCGGAGTGACAAGTGACTGTATTTTGTTTTGTATATTGGTTTTTTTTTTTTGGTTTGTTTTTTTTTTAACACATAACAAAGTCACAGCCTAAACCATCCAACTGTACAGCTCTTAAACGTTGATATAGTTGAGTTGATTGATGTGACAACTCCTTTTAAAAATTTGGCAAAGATAATCATAGCAGCCTTGCTTTCCAAAGATAAATACCACTTAGTTGTGGATCGGTACGTTCTCGTCCCCGCCACTTCACGGCGCTGGCCACCACAAAGAAAGAAGCAGCATTCTCACGGAGCTTCTTCGGCCGAGCCACGAAGCTTTCAGAGACAACTTCGGCCAAGTGGCCTACACCAGCTTCTTCACCAACGCCTCACCAGCAACACTCAGAGAAACCAGTTGGTCTCATTAAATTCACGTATAAACACCCGCGGCTTCACGGCTCAAGTAATACCTCACAAACAACAGCTGCTTGCTTTAACAACTACTTGCGTGAAGAGCTTCAACACAACCAGGTGCTTGCTTGAAGTCAACAGCTGCTTGCTTGAAATCCCAAACCAGGTGCTTGCTTGAAGAACTCCAGGTGCTTGCTTGAAGAACTCCAACACTTCAGCTCCCAGCCAGCAGTGACAGCGGTAGCCGGACCTTCAAACAACTGGGCTCTGATACCAAGTTAAAGCCGGAGACTTAGCCGGCTGGAGATGGACGGAGATGGAGGTGAGCAGGCCAAAGGTGGCGACTCTTCTCAGATCTATATTATCAAATCTCAAAGAATAAACCCTAAACATACATGTGTATATATACACCCAACTAACCGGATCCGGGTAAACCTAAGCCCGACCCGTTAACCCGTTAAGATTTACAACACATACCGTTTAGCAATCTACATTGTGAAAAGCATTGATCGTCCCATTCATTTGATAGGCGGCCATGGGCCTCCCTTGCCTTAAGATAAAGCGTTAATTAAATCACGGGCGTGACCAAAGTGGTAGATAGTTATTGCAGTTTTTTTTAGTAAGTCCCAACCTTGTGAGGCTTAACACAGACAAAGAAACATGTGATTCTTTTGGGGTGAGCAAAACATATAATATTTTTGAGATAAACAACAAGTTTTTTTAAGAATTATTTGTGATATCTCTTTTCTCATACTTTTTTTGTTGAATATAGTTTCACTCTCCAAAAAAATAAAACTAAAGGTAACACATAACTTGATAAAAAGGAGTCTAGAGTTTGTCTGTCACATGCCGGTATGGATCACAGAAGGTGACGAAGCCTTCGAGGACGATACGACAGTGGACCAAGGAGGGACCTGAGACATCAGTACCACAAAACTCAATTAAAAGGCCGGCACTAAATTTGAAGATTGTATCATTTTGCACTCTACTTGAGTTTTTTTTTAATTTGAACTCAAACTTCTACTATTAATAAATAAATATGATTTATCTACTTCATACAAAGAAAAAGATTATGCTACATCTGAGAAAGAAGTTATATATGGAATAATATAAACAATGAACGGAAGGGAGAAAGGTAAAAAATGTGACGCCTGTCCCAAGCCAACTCGGCTGACCACCAGGACGGTGCCATCACACCCAGTCGAGGTTAGGTTGTATTTATCTGCTACACAATCACATATGACAGTAGGAATATGGAATCCAAAACACAACCTGTCATATATACATATACGTAAAATGTGTATGTTTACAATATTCATATATATAGAACCAAAATATAAGTCTAGACATCACCAATGTTTCCCAAATATATGCTACTCAACAACTTCTATATACAATGGTCAGAGCTTGCTATTAGTCCTATACAAGATGACTGATCAGGTACATACTTAACCTCATGGTTCTTATAAGACCTTTAACTAGGACTGTACCTGTAAACTGAGAATAGTAGAAGTGAGCTTATGAAAGCATAGTGAGAGAAGACATCTCTTCTTCTCTCACTGGGTTTTCATGAGAAAATAATACAAGTTATGAAATTTATATAGTTTATTGAAAGCATGTCAGATCTCATGCTCAACATCAAGCTGCATATGTTGGTCATAACCACAATAACAATAAGAATATTCATGTTGATCATGTTTCACATCTTCAATCTAGTTATTATGCCAATCATACGAAAACCAATGCAAAATCCTATAAAACAATCAACAACATCAAAACATAACCATACAACTCAAACAATAAATATAACATCCATCTATCCTCCAGCCAAGCGGCTCAAATTGGAAGCTGCGGGAAGCGCAGGAAGCGGCGCAGCCTTCAATCCGAAACCGAACCGGCGCGGGCCGGGATGGTAAGACGATGATGCGTTTGAGGACGACACACCTTCCACTTTCGGGAATGCCTTGAACAAGCAAGGTGGTTCGACGCACATAGGAGGCAACATCTCATACAGTGGCATGCGTGGGAATGATGTTTTTTTTTTTTTTTTATGTTGTATGAGCAATGTACTGAAATCCTATCAAGTTAATTATTAAATAAAATGTGGTTTATCCACTTCCTCAAAAAAAAAAAACATCCATCTATCTTTAGCATGCACCCGACCTCATCACCTAAGTCATACCATATCTACATGAAGCATAATAATCTACACAAAGCTATTAATTTATAGAGAAAATTATACTAAACTACCATGTGGTTTGTCTTTATATCAATTCGGGGCTTCTGATTTAAGTTGTTATAATTTAATATCTTGTAGTCTAATCTGTAAGAAAAACGTGCCAAAACACTTAAACCCGTTAATATTTGCTGACGTGCCATAAAAATTTAGAAGAAAATTTAAAAGAATTCAAAAAAATATTAAAAAAAATAGGAAAAAAAAGAAAGAATTCCAAAAAAATTCTGAAAAACGGAAAATCTCATATTCTAAAAACATCATAAATAAAATCAGAAAATTACCAAAAAAAACACAAAATCTTTAAAAATCCAAAAAAAAAAATTGATAAAAACCCGAGAAAATCGCTTAAATTGAAAAATAAATAAATAAAATCTTTAAAAAAACAAAAAATTAGAAAAACTACTAAAAAGTCCGTAATCCATGAAATTCGAACAAATAAAAATAAAATAAAGTTAGAAAGTTCCCAAAAGAAACCCAACAAAACTCTTTAAAAAAACAGAAAAATCTAGAAAAAAAAATTTGTAAAAAGTGCAGAAAATAAAAAAAAAAACACAAAATCCCATAAAAAACTAAAAACCCTAAAATTATTTATAAAATAGCGATAAATTTCACAAAAAACAAAAAACAAAAATCAGATTTTGACCAAAAAAAATCCATAAATTTTAATAAATTTCCAAAAAAAACCAAAAAAAACCCCAAAATATCGAGAGAGAAAAAAAAATCTAAGTTTATATACAAATTTTGGGTTCTAATTTATATATTTATTTTTTGATATTTTGGGATTGTTTGGGATTTTTGGGAAATTTATGGAAATATCTGGAATTTTAGGCAAAATCTGAGTATTTTTTGGGATATTTTGTGAATTTTTTGGATATTTTACAAAATTTTCTAGGTTGTTTTAGTTTTTTAGTTTTTTAGGGGATTTTGTGGATTTTTTTTGGGATTTTCCAAACTTCTTACAAAATTTTTCAGATTTTTCTTTTTTTTAAAGAGTTTTGTAAGGTTTTTTGGTTTTTTGTTTTTCTGGGAAATTTTTAAATTTATTTTATTTTATGTTTTTCAAATTTCATGGATTACGGATTTTTATAGAAGTTTTTCTATTTTGGGGGTTTTAAAGATTTTATTTATTTATTTATTTATTTTGAATGTGATTTTATGGGGGTTTTATAAGTTTTTCTATTTTTTTCATTTTTAAATATTTTATGTTTTTTTTATAATTTTCTGATTTTATTTATGATGTTTTTAATATATAGGATTTTCTGTTTTTAAGAAAAATTTCTTTTTTTTCTATTTTTAGTGTTTTTTGAATTCTTTTAGTTTTTTCTGAATTTTTATGCTACGTCATCAAATATTAACAGGGTTAAGCCTTTTGGCACCTTTTTGCTCACAGATTAAACTACATAGTACTAAATTGTAATAACTTAAACCATAAGCCCCGAATTGATATAGAGGCAAACCACATTGTAATTTAGTGTAATTTCCTCTAATTTATAATAGAGGTGAAAATGGGAACACACATGGCCTTCATCTGGATAGCCACTTGTCTAAATCATGGGACCTTCAATGGTCCAGCAGCATTCAAATTATAAAAGAACATCCATTCTTCGGCTTGCTCGAACATGCTTGTTCTAGTCTATCCGTTCTTCGACTCAAAACACTCCGTCCAATCTTTGGCCCAAGATGGTTCATTCGTTCTTCGGACATGGACAGATGGATTTGGGCTCGCTCACCCTAGACCCCACCAGTTATTCACCACACTATAGAAAGGGGGTTCTGAAGAACTTTCAAATGCTTTATCTTTTAGAAAGACTTCTAGCTGTTATCCAATTGGCCTTTTAGAATAACTTTCAATTGTTATCCTGTTGGGCTTCTAGAAGAACTTCCAGCTATTAATCAGCTGGTGCCAACTAGCTGCTTAGCTGGCGTCAAGCTGGAGCATAACTGGAGCCAGCCTGTCCGACACATGGAGAAGTACAAAGCTTGCGCTCCAAGCTACTGAAGTTTATAAAAGGCAAGGGAGATAGGTCATTTGGACATTCCAACTTGAAGCAGCGAAGCCCTACCACTCAGAAGACTCGAGTTCTTCTTTCCAATTGGAGATTTCTACATTTCTTGCTCTCCCAATTATTCTTAATCTTTGTAAACATGATCATGACTAGTGGATCTCTTCTCTCTTGTGGTTTTTTCCTTGATTTTGAAGGGGTTTTCCACTTAAGTCTGGCCTCATTTGCTCTCTTTTTTATATTTCTATTTGATTTCCTCCTGATATAATCCAAACATAATTAAATAAATTCAACCGTTGGATTGGAATTGGGATCAAAATCATTTTTCAAACCAACAATTTATATGAAATTTTACATGTTAACAATTCTTAAGCAAGCAAAGCATATATAATAAATAAAGAAATGTTGATTTATAACTTCATCTTATACTTGACACATCTTATATCATCCTTGTATAATTATAAACCTTTACAGGTTACTAACTTTAAAGAAATTAAATGTGATAAACAAATAAATGATGAAGTATATGTTCACCGTAAAAGTATATAGAGAAAATTGGCATGTTTGTGCTCATTGTGCATACATTAGTGCATTATGGTGCAAAACAAGTTAGTAATGAGTTTAATGTAATATTTCTATTCGTGATAGTGTTTAATGTTTGCTTTGTCATTCTGTTTTGCTATTTATATGGTTTCTTGTGATTGAGATGCAGATAGTAGTTAACCTTAATGCACATAATCAAGTGAACTTGCTCGTGGCTCAATTGTATAAGTGTCAAACAGGTTGTGCGGCTCTTGGGTCGGCACGGCCCAACACTATAGCAGTAATGTCATGATTAGGCATGACCCATATGCTGATTCGTGTTGGGTCGGTTCCGCACAGCTTGCGAGCCGGCTAAAGATCTAGAAGCCCCTCTTTCTCTCTCTCTCCCTCCTCGCTATCGATTGATCTGAAGATTTTAGAGCTTCGCCATCTCATCCTTTTCGGGGCTGTTTAGTTGGTTGGATGAAGAGTTACATCCAGAAATGGGTAACTCTTCATCCAATACTTTTACTTTTGGTTGTTTGGTTGGTTTTTTAAAATTGGATGAGAGTTTGGTCATCCAAAAAAACTGGATGAATAGTTACGGTAAAAAATGACCGAATAGGGAGCATCTAGAGTTGAAAGCCCTCATCCATTATATATATTATATTATATAATAATATTATAATATATAATATAATATAATATTTTTTATAATATATAATAGGTATAATATAATATAATATAATATAATATAATATAATATAATATATATTATTATTATATATAATAATATTACATATTTAATAAAAAATATCATAAATATATTGAAAATTATTTAACTATAAATAAGTTGAAAAAAATATACCTAGTTTTTCTTAAAATAATATTATATATATGATTAAATTAAAATATCCTAATATTGAATATTTGAAATTAATCAAAATATTTTAATTAAAATTCACATTTAAATCAATTAATTTATTTTAAAAGATTTAAAATTATCTGATCATTAATTTTTCTCTTAAAAATATTTAAATACCTATAATGTTTCAAAAATCGGTAACCTCACTACTCACAAAGATGAGTAAATATATCCCTCCATACAATCCATCTTTTATTACAAACAAACATAAAAAGTGTACATCCACTTTCTATATCCATCACTTTTAAACAACCAAACACAAAAAGTATCCATCACTTTTAACTCTTCATCCGGTAACTCCCCATCCGTGTAACTCTCCATCTGTGAATGGAAAGTTGCAAACAACCAAACGGCCCCTTCTTATCTCAACCTCTGC
Organism: Dioscorea zingiberensis; assembly: GCA_026586065.1. Taxonomy (NCBI): domain Eukaryota; kingdom Viridiplantae; phylum Streptophyta; class Magnoliopsida; order Dioscoreales; family Dioscoreaceae; genus Dioscorea; species Dioscorea zingiberensis. Next base: position 9,299,808 of record CM048822.1, on the reverse strand, counting down.
TTGATCCTCATCTCTTGATCTTCATGTCATGGTTTTCATCTTTTTACAGGCTAATATGAGGATTTTTATTTTCTATTTTTATTTTCTTTTGTAAGGATATTGTTCTGCTTATAACATCCCAATCTCTTATAGAATTATTTGTTGTTATTATTATTTATTTATGTATTTTTATTTTTAATTTTATTTCAGTTTATTTTATTTTATTTTATTTTATTTTTATTTCATATTTGAGAGCAACGTGAAAACAGAGAATCCATATAGTCAACCCCATCTAGTATGGGATTAAGGCTTAGTTGTTGTTGTTGTTGTTGTTGTATATATATATATATATATTTTAAATATTTTAAACAATTTGGGCTGGCCCGACATGATATAAGCCCATGAGAGCTAGGTCGTGCCTCATGTCTGGCCGACCCCGCTGGGTCATGGGTTGTTGACACCTTTACTCAGTTGTATGGATTTAAGTTCTTATTTTTACATTATATTTGTTAAAATGATAAATCTATGTCAATTAACAAAAGTTCTAGTGTTTTGATTATAAGAACTATAGAATTTGATATAAAAAAAGTATTTGATTTGATAAATGTATAAGTGACTGATAAATGTAAGAAGGAAGAAACTTAATTGAAAAATATAGTTAGATTATTTCATTAATTTTTAGTCAAAGATTTAACATTTTTTTTCATGTTATTCTTTTGTTTTGATACATCTAATGAAATCTTAATTATCAAAATAATAATAAAATGAGTTTCTCCACGACATTTACATTATAATTTTCTATAAGTTATTTTTATATAAAATGAGTTTATTATTATCAATTAAAAAATGTGTTTCATTTTTTGTCTAACAGATATTAATGTTGATGTACATTACAACTTCTAAGGAAGCAGAGCATGATAAGTAAAAAGGAAAAAAAAGAAATTGATTGATTGATTGATTGATTTATTTTTTGAGAAAAGTGGATAAACCACATTCATTAGGTGTGTTAAAAGGATACGGTACATTGATCCTTAGGTGGATCAGGTGATCAGAAGCCAAAACAAAACAGAAACACAAGAGAGAAAAAAACATGGCCTTCCGGCTAGTTCATCCAGCATCTTCCTCGCCCGCCTCATCTTCAAAGTCTGCTCCTGAGGGACCGGGTCTCGTGGCCTCTCTTGTGATCGCAAGGCTTTGTTTAATGAGATTGTGCATTGGATGTAGTTGCGTTTGGTTGGTAACATTTGCGCTGTCAAGCCAGGAAAGGAAGAGGAGGTCGATGTGATGAGTCAATTTCCGGTAAACACGGTGTTTATCGTTGAAACACCTCCTATTTCTTTCAGTCCAGAGGCTCCAGGTCACCGCTAACACCAGCAGTTGCCATCCTTTGCGAAGTTCTTTCTTCAACTGTTTGGAGATTAGGGAGGGGCCCATAGATCTTGTATCGTTGAGGGGTTGATCCCATTACCCATGATTTGTCTATAATGCGCCCATATCTCAGACGGGTATTGACACCGAAGAAGGAGGTGCTCGGTGGTTTCCTCTTCCTTGTTACACAAGTAGCACAGTATCCTGTCTCCCTTCTTGTTTCTCTTTGCCAGGTTCTGTAGCGTAGGAAGCTTGTCTTCGAACGCTAGCCAGGCAAAAAGTTTGACTTTCAGGGGTGCGATTGCTTCCAGAATGGGGCGGGGTGTGGGCTGCGTAAACCTCCATCAATATTGAACTTGTACAACGATTTGACAGAAAAGATGCGGTTTGGGGTAAGCTGCCACAGTTTTTTGTCTGGTTGATCTGTACCTCCTTAGACCAGGTGATCTTACATCCGTTGGTAGAGATTGGTTGCCTCCTGTGATAGAGGACTCGGCCTTCTAAGTGGTCTTCCGGATCGTTGTTGTTGCCTTGCTTCAGTAATTGTGTGCTCCGCTTTCTCCCATAGGGTCTGGAATTTGGGACATATTTTGTACGAACTATGGCCATTGATCCACCGGTCAAACTAGAAACTCGTCAAAGCTCCTGTACCTGGTGCTGATTCTAGGTTGAACATAGTGAGGTCGCGTTGTTCCATAATCCCTTTCCAGAAATAGGAGGCGCGGGTGGGTGTCCTTTTGTACGGGTTCAGTTGTGTATGTCTGAAGTAGGCTTGCTCGATGATCCTACCGCAGATTCCGGCTTCCTCTTTTAGAAGTCGCCACCACCATTTGCCGAGCAATGTTTCATTGAAGGCTTTAAGGTTGATGATGTCCCATCCGCCTAGTTCTTTGGGCCCAGTTAGTCTGTGCCACTGTACTAGGCGGTAGGCTTTAGATTCCGGGTTAGCACCCCCCCAGAGGAAGTCTCTTCGGATGCCATTAATGCGGTGTATTACCCATTGATTTATATGTTCAGCTAAACTTAACATATTTTTTTCCATCCATGCATAAGTATGAACCAATATGAGTAGCAGGCAACATATTGAGATTAGACATTGAAATAACACAAACTTTTACAAAACTAACTCCATGTTATTTTTTGTAGAAGAAAAGTTATTAATTTGTTAAGTAGAAGGCTTTGATACCAGATAAAGAATACAAAACATCATGGTACACCATATTGATGTTACAAGAAAAAAAATTATTTATTTATTGTTTTTTTTAATTTTTTTTGACATGGGCAACAAAAGCCCCATTGCAGGATTGTTAGAGACATAGTATTAGATGACAAACATCTTTAACCTCTCACCGTGTGCGTACAGCTATTAGAGCACGCCTTATGTGGGTTGCTCCCTCCGTTAAGGAGACGGGCTGAGACTCTCGATCCTGAGATTACTCGAAAGAATTATCCAATACAAGAGATCAAAGATTATTGCTAAGCTAACTGGATTATTTGTTAAGAAAAAGACTGATACTATACAAAGAACATGAAAGTTGAGAATAAAGTCATAGATGCAGAAACAAAATATGAGAGATGATAGGAGAAGACAATAAAGTATGAGAACCAAAACTTTTATAATATCACCTTCAAATATTATTTTCATGTAAAAAAATTATTAGTTTTTAAAATAAAGTGTCATGAGATGCCATATAAAGAACAAATGAGATCATGATATATTTTTTTGGATGTTAAGAGCGGGTGGCTAGCCACCTATTAGTAAAGAACCAAAGGGCTGGGGCTGCCTGGGATCGAATCCCGACAGAAGCATGTGGAATAATGGCCATCACAAGGTGGCCCCACCATACCTGAAGCGCCCGCGAGAAGCTTGACCCAGGAGTCACTCGAACCCGAGACCGGGTGGGAGGCACGGAACCCAAGTACCACCGGCCAAACGGCCTTCGGTGAGATCGTGATATATTTGAAACAGAAACTATAGGCAGAGTAATATAAAAGAGAGGAGATGAGATAATTTATTAAAATAACCAAAACTCTACCTATATTACTTGGATTTATAACACCATAGACTTCATATTGTTTCCAAACCTAATATATGTTGATAATCTCTGTATTCACATTGTCAACATCCTAACTGAAAATATATCTTTCCTAAACTTGGCATTGCATATATTTGTGTAATTAATCTTTTTTTTTAAAAAAAAATATACAATGAATTTATACACCATACAATATTAATTATATCATATATGAATTAAATACCATTGATACATATGAGAAATATATTTTATTTTTATTTTTCGGTGAAAACCACTATGTTTACGTTATCATTGCTCTAACTAACAATGTATCCTATATACTTGTGGCGATACATGCCTGTTTTACATAAACTCTTCTTTCTTTTTACGTTTCTTCTAGGCATCTTTGTTTCTTCACCTCTACTTTCTTCTTCTTCCTTCTCTTTGTTATATTTGATAGCCATGACTAAGTTAATTCTTTGATTTTGGGAAGGTGATATATAGGAGATGTGCTGGACTTGTTTATTTCCATTGTGCATACGTCAATGCACTATGGTGCAAAATACGTTAACAATGGGTATAATGTACAACCATCACTTACAATATACCCTCCAACTGTTCAGATCATTAGAAGAACTTGTGATCTATTCACTTTGGTATTTTCCTATGTTCTTCCTTGTGTTGAAGCTTGATGTTTGAAATGTAACTTTGTTTTCATATTTATATGGTTTTTCTTGTTATTGAGATGCAGGTGATGGTTGATGTCGATTCGCCTGTTGAAAAATTGTTGTTGCAGGAAGTGCTATGAACAGGTTGAAGTTGTGACTCAGGCGAGGTTACCTTGTAATCGCCCTTATAGAACAATTCGCCTCTCTCTTAGTGCGGCCGGGATTAAATTGGCGATGTTCTCCCAGGATACAACAGTCAGGTCATTTGGTTCGTGCACCCGAATTGAGGACAGCGAGTGCTCGTTGATTTTGCTCCAACAAAGAAGAAGACAGTATGGTGACAGAAGATAGCAGGTAAGAAGACAGGAGGAAGTAGAACAGATAAAGTTCAGTGTTTTTTTTTCAGGCAGGGATGGGGTCCCTTTTATAGACTGAAACCCCAAAGGGCACAAAGTTCACAGAGAAACACCAGTTCAGAAATGACCGTTGGCAAACAGGCACGGGAAATTAGTTGAGAAGAGAAACAGTAAACGGTCAAGTTAGTTGGAATTCCAACAACCATGACATGATAAACAAAGAAATAAGATAATAAAAAAAGTCACGCACGGGGCCAACAAAGAAATTGGTGCATTTGTTAAGCGGCATGCGCCTACGAGTTGAAATTTCCAAGCTAGACTAGACGGATTTACCCCTCAGCAGTAGCGTAAGAGAACATGCCCACTAAATAAGTCCTAACATGCTAGTAGAGTAGAACATATAAAAAAGTGGATCGTCTTTTGTAAATAAGCAATGTGGTACTAAACTTACTCTATTGAATATGAATGTTTTGAAACACACATAGGAAGGCCCAAACACAAAGCAAGGCCCAAATGGGCTTCCAACATCGCCTAGTCTAAATTAGACATGTCCATGGGCCTGGCTATCCGCGCAAACCCGATAGCCCGCCCGAAAAATGGGCGGATTTGGACAACAAATTAGACCCGTTTAAAAAATGGGTCAGGCTTTGGGTATTATGGTTTAGGCTTAGGCCTGGCCCGGCCTGGCCTGAATTATAAATAAATTAAATTTATTTATTTATTATTTATAATTATTTATAATAATGTTAAACAATTTATTTGTATACTTTAATTTATAGATATAAAATGTTAGTATAATTTAATTTTTCTATCAAAACTCACTAGATTTAATTTATATTAATTTTTTTATTTTAAAATGTAAACTATATTTTTTAAATTAATTTTAATTTTAAAAAATTAAATATGGACGGATTTGAGCGGACCTTGGTCAGGTGTTTACAAATATGGGTGGGCTTTAGATAAAAATATGGGCCCGAATTCCATCTTTTAAAATCTTGGCCTGGCCCAACTCATGGACAGGTCTAGTCCAAATGAACTTGTATTAAGGGAGTGACTTATAATTTGGTATGGTTTTTATGCTCCTATGTTTGTTGAGATGACAAACTATGTTAATCAATGAAATTTTGGGGGGTTTGATCACAAAAACTACAAATGTTGAGAATTTCATTTGATTTGGGTTGATTTATTTGGTTTTTTTTTTATAGGATTGTGGTAGACATTTTTGGTGGAACTAATCCTTTGTGCACTAAGAAAAGCATCTTTAAATTGTAAATGATTATAGAAAAATGTAAATTCAATTTAAAAGAAATAGTTAGCTTGATCTATGATATTTTAATCAAAAGTTTAACATTTATTTTTTTTTTTTTGAATAAGTGGATAAACCACATTTTATTTAATTTAGATAACGTAGTTCGTTACATTGCTTAGCCAGAAATACATAAAATACATAGTTTAAAGATCAAGTATTCGGCCAACAATCCCTCCATGCCTCATGTTCTCATTCTTGAGATGATTTGTTCCCCAGGGGGTCTTCTTCCTCATCCTCTCTCCCTGTTGTGTCCGGTGAGAATTTCAGGCTCCTTTTCACCAGGTTTGATGTCGCCTCCAGCTTTGTTTTTTTTGCCATCAGAGCTGCATTCAACCAAGATATAATGAGGAAATAAATATCACGAATAATTCTTAAGAAAACACGTTGTTTATCTTGGAAGCATCGTCTATTTCTCTCCCCCCAAATACACCAGGTGATTGCCATTACGACGATGTCCCATCCTTCTCGTAGGGCATTGTCCACCCCCGAGGAGGAACCCTTGGCGCCCCATAGTGTATGGATATCCAGGTTCCCCCTTCGTGATCCAAATAGAGTCTCGAAGTGATTCCATATCACGTCTCACTTAAAGGGAGATGATGATGAGGTGATGATGTAGATTCGTTTTAGTCTCGCTGAGGATAGCATCTAGTGCGATCCCCTCTCCAGTTCCTCTTGTGCAGGTTGTCAAGGGTGAGAATTTTGTTTTCCCTCGCCAGCCATGCAAATAGTTTAACTTTGAGTGGGCATGGCTGTGTCCAAAATTCTTTTTTCAAGTCAGTTCTTACGCCCCATCGATCGAGATTAGTACGAGAGATTTAAGTGTGAATTTTTGTTGGCGTGAGGTCCATTCTCGGCGTCCGTTGATTGAGGTACGTGATAGGTTCAACGAGCACTTTCGGTAGAGGAGGAGAGTCATACGCCTCCCCTAACCGATATGGGAGAACTGGTTTGAGGATAGGTATTCCTCTTTGTATTCTGGTTCTTGCTCCTTGGATGGTTAGGTGTTTTATTAGTGATAATTCTTGCAATTCTTGGTATGTGTTTTCCAGTGAGTTACCCATCCACCATTTGTCCTTCTAGAAGTTGGTGTTGTTACCTCCCCTCGGGGTGACCTGTATATTTGCCATCACAGCGGGGCTTTCCCGACAAAGGCCTTTCCAGAAGGTTGATGCTCTCTTAGGGGCGAGTGAGGATCTATAATGGCCTCTCCTTGCATTATGCATTTTTGGATTATCTTCTCACATATACACTTGCCGGTAGTATCCTCCACCATCACTTCCCTAAAAGGTGCTCCATTGAAGGCAGGAGATTTAAAATTTACCCCCATTTTCTTTGGGTGCGAGTGCATCCCGGTTGGCGAGTGATAGCCATGCGTTGTCACATCACCCCTCCCAGCGGGAAGTTCTTCGATATTGTCAATTTTCTTTATTACCCACTTTCGGGGAGGCGGAAGGTGACATCCGGTGATTGGGATAGTCGATGCAGCGTTTTCAACATTGTGAGTCTTCCCCATCTTGATAGTTTTCCTTTCCGCGATGCGGCTTGGAACGGATTTTTCAATTAGGATGTTCCTGATCTTCTTTCACAGGTAGACCTCCGAGATCGGAATCCCAAGTATTTTATAGGTAAACTTCGTCGCGGTTGAGTTTGCGCTTTGTCGCGAAGTCTTCAATGTTGTAGTCTACCACTTTGATCGGGATGATGACGCTTTTTGTGTAGTTAATCTTTAGTCCTGAAAAGCCCTCGAACAAGTATAGTATTAGCTTTAAGGTGTGTGCATCAGCTGCACCCCCCGAACAAAAAATCAAGATGTCATCGGCGTATTGTAACGTCGAGATAGAGTCTTCTCGGTTTGGTCCGATGGGTATGCCATTGTAGATGTTTGCGTGGGTGGCATTCGATAGCATCGTGGGAAGGGCGTCCATAGCTAGAACGAATAGCAGTGGGGATAATGGGTCACCTTGCCTCAATCCCCTCTTACTTCTCACATATCCCGTCGGCTTTCCGTTGATGAGGAAATTTGCCTTTGACGTTTGTAGCAAACATTTGATCCATCCGGCCGTTTTGGTAAACCCCTTGCACGGAGAATGTCAGGAGGTATCCCGATCCGGCTGAGTCAAAAGCCTTTTTCTGAGGTGATTTTGATGGGGGTTCCGTTTAATGTTATCCCTCCTCATCTTGTGGATTAGTTCTTGGCTGCAATAATATTGTCATGAATCATTCTGCCCTGAATAAACGTTGTTTGGGAATCCTCCACCAGATCACTCAGGAAACCTTTCAGTCTATTTGCCAGGACCTTGGAGATGATTTTAGCAGAAGCGAGTTGATTAAGGTGATGCGGCCTATAATCCTTTATGTTCTCACGGTGTTTGATTTTGGGATAAGTAAGATATGGGGCTGATTTAGGCGTTCCATATTAGTTGTTCCTTGGAAGAAGTCATAGAACGGCTTTAACATATCCTCCTTTATAACATTCCAACCCTGGTAAAAGGTCGCCGGGAGATCCATAGGTCAGGGTGCTTTATGCGACACCTAGCTCATTTATTGCTCTTGATTTCCTCTTCCCCAAATGGGATTTGGTGATTAGTTCTATTCTCTCTTTTTCAGTAGAACGGTCACATCCCAGCGAGGTTTTGTACCTCATCTCCTTTCCCAGACCAAAAGATTGGTGAAGTCGTTGAGATAATTTACGAGATTTGTCTTGGAGATTGATTAATGGACAATCCCTCATCTTTGGAGTTGTGTTATCGGTTTATGTTCCTTAGTTGGTTGGCGTACGCATGGAAGAACTTTGTGTTTTGATCTCCTTGTAGCCAATTGATTAGGGATCTTTGTCTCGGTGTGTTTCTTACGTCCAGAGAATAGGTATCATTATGCGTATTCCTTCTTGATTGTTTCTTCCTCCTCCTTTTCTTCAGTGAGAGTTCCTTGTTTTCCTTATGGGTGTCAGGTATGTTTATTGCATTGAGAAGGTCACGCTTCCTCTCCATTCTTTGGTTAATGTTTTCCTTCTTCCAATTACAAAGTTTATGCTTTAGGGCTTTCAGTTTCTTGGCTATCTGATAGGCTCCATCTCCTATTAGTGTCTGTTCTTGCCATGTTTCCCCAATCATGTCCCAAAAACCTTCCATCTTTGCCCATTCTCGGTTGAAGCGGAATGGGGTGGCTTGTGGAGTGTGAGCACCACAGTCCAAGCATAGCTGCACTTCCATACATTAGTGGATTATCGAGAAAATAGATAATAAAATGATTCTTTTGATGATATTTATATTAGAAATTTTTATAGAATATGTTTATATAAAATGAGTTTAATATTAATATTCTAAATAGTTAACTTGGTCTATTATTTCTTAATCAAAGTTTTAACATTTATTTCATGTTATTCTTGAGCTTCGATACATCTAGTTGACTATTGAGAAAATCGATAATAAAATGATTCTTTTGATGAGTTTTAAATTAAATCTTTTTTTATCTATTCTAAAAGGTTAACATGAATATTAATGTTGTTGTATATGAAAATTTTGAAGTTGCTAACTATGTAAGGAAGCTTTTGCATGTGTTCGCCTTGAAATTAACACATCTTATCCCATCCGACCCATCCACATATAACTATGTTTACAAGTTACTAATTCTAGAAAAGTAGATTTGATAAACAAACAAATGATAGTGTATATGTTTATCATGAAACTATAATAATGAATTCTTAAAAGTTTTTGGCCCCAAGATGGAAAACAAGATAAAAAAAGAAAAAAGGAAAAATAAATGAAGGCATTAGAACTGTTAATATATGTTTATCATAGATTCTAACTATGAACTTTAACAAATAACTAGCCTTGAGAAACAAGCATGATAAACAAATAAATGATGATGTTACACCTATTAGTATGAATATGTTCAACCTCAAAGATGTAGTTTTTTGAAACCTAAGCTTAATTAAGAATATAAACATGACGAGCTTACTCTATATGTCGGTTCTAGAGCATAAGGATGAAATTATTAACTTAAAAAGCATGCAAATGAATGATTGATAAACTATACCATCACATAAATGTTTATTGAGGATAAAACTAGGTTGTGTTTAGTTGGAGAATACTTGGGGATATGAATAATTTTTGATAAATTTTTTTAGAGGAGAATTTTAAACTGATAAGATAGTAATGTATCTTCTATGTATTGATGGGTAACCTAAACTTTTTATTGGGAATTATGTAAACACAGGTAGGAAGTTTGCTGAGATATAGAAGTGAATAATGATGGTGTTGTTAAAATTTTTATTTTATATATATCTGTTCACCTTAAAAAGTTAAATATGGTTAAAAACTTATGTTTGAATTTGATAACCCTGATAAGCTGATTAAGAAGGGTCTGTTTTTTTTTTAAAAAAAAATAATTATATTAACTTGTTTTAAAATATACATGATACTATCTAATGGAGGTCATCTCTATTGCGCAGGTGTTGAGATAGAAACTGCTGAAACAAGCTTTGAAGGAGAAGCAAAAGCAATGAGAACTGGGCTCATGAAGCTGGTAGCTATGGGCAGTAGCCATGTGTTAATCCATACTGATAATATATGTTTGTCTAGAGCTATACAACAAGGAAGAGAAGATAGGCAGGGAAAGGGAAAAGAGGTTATCAGAGACTGCAGGAAAATGCTTAATATGATGAAAAGCTGGGAGATCACATACATCTCAAGGGAGGAAAATCAGGCTACAGACTACTTGGCCAAGATGGGCAGAAGAAGTGGAAGAACCTGGAGCTTTCAGAGCAAGGATGAAATGCCTCAAGAGCTATCAACTATGGTTCGAGTGATGCAGGATCAACTCAATTGCTGTTAGTAGCTGTTTATCAGCTCAATTTTGTACCAAAAAAAAAAACTTGTTTTAAAATATTTTTTTATTAGGAATATAAGAAAATTTCTTCAATTTTTGTTTTAGGGGGGGTCTGTAAAAGAGAAATAATAGAATAGAAAAAGCAAAGGGATGATGTAAATGGTAATGATTTGAGATGTTTGATTAAATGCTTGTGGAGAGAGTACAAGGCATAACGCCAGTCTGGTATTTGATTAAATGCCTAAGAGGACATGGCTCTTGTGAATGCATAGCGGTCAGTGATATCTGACCACCAAAAGGGGGTGCAGTAAAGGAAATATCCAAAAGAAAAGCAGCGAAATTTAATGCATGATGTAATTGATAACGAAGCAGAGGAGGTGTTTGATGAAATGCGTGAGAGAGAAAGAGAGAGAGGACAGGGCGACAAGGCGCCAGTGAATGCATAGCGGTCGCATGGGGAAAGGCAAGGCGAGCCATGCCCCGAATAAATGACAAGTGATATGATTTGATGCGTACTTGAAACCGACAAAACGCTCATTGTTCCGCCCATGGCCCCACAAACACAAAGACTCACTGCTGTGCTCATGCTCATGCTCATGCTCATGCTCATGCTCATGCTCATCATCCTCTATTGGGAAATGCCCACACTCTTCTTCCCTCTTACCCAGTGTTTTTTTTTAAAAACTTTTATCCTATTTTTATTTTATCAAAAAGTATTTGTGTTCTCACTCTCATTATATAGTCCATATGACATTGTCATCCAAATCTCAAAACACTTTCTTTAAGAAGAAAAAAAAAACAGGTTTATTTAATATTATTAATGAACAAGCTAGATCACCAAGATCAGCTCAAACTTGATTTGGGAGCCTAAAGTCTCTTTTCTAATTCTGATAATCTCCTAATCAGCAAAATTTAAATTATTAGTTTAAGCTAAATCAGTCATTGTAAATTTATTTGCCTGCCATCTTTTATCCCCAAAATTTGATCAAGTACAAGCTGCAATTGAAGAATCAAATGACATTAAAAAAATTGTCCTTTAAACAATTAATGAATTCATGAGACGTTGTGGATGTAAACCATGAATAAACCTTTTTTTTTTTTTTGGGATAATGAGTGGTAAGCAACTAAAAAATTAAAGACGTGCACAAATCTCAACGGAGCAGATTTGAAGACAGGGCCTCACATATGTCGACATTGAGATCACCCATTATAACCATTGTTCACACTTTTAAAAATGTGTCATATCCATGAATCAAATTTGGAACCATTTAATCGTTGGAATTCTTATGAGGATAAAAATATCAATATATCACTTGGTCATTGATAGTAAATCATAAATAGTTGAAATCAACTCAGGTGTCCCACATGTTATTCAATATATGGGACTAAATAGTTTAGAACACAAAAAAATTAAAATAAAAAATCACAAACATGGTATAAATGTTTTATATGAGTTTTAATTCTTACAAGTGCTAAATTTAGTGATATCTATATATTTAGATAAATGTTTTCCTCCTCAATTGCTCCACAGAAGAACCTATTGGTTTCACAGGTACAGTGACATGACCATCAGATCCGAATCGGACGGCAAGTAATGAACCGATATAGAGTCCGCGCCTAGGGAACAGACGAGAAGCGCGTCGTGAAACAGACCAGACATTTGAGGTTAATTACGAGGATGCCATAAGTCTTCTGGGACCCCCAATCATTTCCGGAGCCGACCTGAGACCCGACAAGCCGACTCGGCAACGCCCAACAGGGAGACCTGCCGGCTATTCTCCTACAGCTCACCCCCATGCGCGATTACACGTGTCAGTCCCTCGCACCTCCACCTCCGGACGTGACGACGCTAGTCAAACACCACCTTTCTCTCCCCTCATTAATACTTTATTTAATACTAGTTATTATATTTATTTATTCCTTTTATAAATCCCTCATCTATATCCAGGCCAGCCCATCCCTCATCTCACCATCTCTAATGGAAGAGTTAGGGAGGAGGGGCCCTTCTGGTCTGGAGCTCACTATGGCTGTCCATGGGCTTAGTTCCTCCTCTGGTTCTGGTGAGTGATGACTTTGATTTACAAGTACTCATAATTACTTCTGCGTATATTAACTTGATGGGATTGAACACTATAGAAGGTGGTGGTGGTGGTGGTGGTGGTGGTGGTGGGTGTCTTATGAGGGATCTGGACATGAACTTTCCGCCGGCGGGGGAGATGGAGGAGGAGTACCCGATGGGGAGCGTGGAGGACGAGGATGAAGGTGGCGGCGGCGGTTCCAGGCCGAAGAAACTCCGGCTCTCCAAAGAGCAGTCAAGGCTTCTTGAAGAGAGCTTCAGACAGAACCACACCCTCAACCCTGTGAGTTTTTCTACTTTTTAACAAAATATTTTACATTTTTTTATTATATAAATTTCTCTTGGCTTAATGGTGGTGGTGGTGATGCAGAAGCAAAAGGAGGCGTTAGCAACGAGGCTGAAGCTGAGGCCACGCCAAGTGGAAGTCTGGTTTCAAAACCGCAGAGCCAGGTCTGTCACTCAAATTGATTAATTTAGTAAACTTTGAAATATATCATTTGAATGCTGTTAATATAAACTTTTCTAATTTCTTTTTTTGTCTTTTGTGGCGGTAGAACGAAGTTGAAGCAAACGGAGATGGAGTGCGAGTACTTGAAACGGTGCTTTGGCTCGCTATCGGAGGAGAACCGGAGGTTGCAGCGGGAGGTGGAGGAGCTGCGAGCGTTGCGCATGGCGCCGCCGACCGTGCTGTCGCCGCACACGAGAGAGCCCATGCCTGCGTCCGCGCTCACTATGTGCCCGCGTTGCGAGCGTGTCACCACGGCCAGTGCTTCCGGCCAGCGCCACCATCATGTCAGGCCCGGCGCTGTGTTTCAACGCTCTCCTGCGTCGCCGTTCCAGCCCCGCCAGCCGTCTGCTGCTTGTTAGCAGCCAGTGTCTGTAGACTGTAGAGAAAGGGTGAGGGGGGAGGAGTGTAAGAAATGTGGGTTGTTTAATGGCATGAATCCTTTTGAGATGTGACTGGGCTTGGAATTGGAGTTGATTTATTCGACTAGTCTAGTACTCAAAGGTGGTAGCTAGCTAGATAGCTTGTAATGTTCATGCAGCTCTTGCTGCATATATGTTCACCCAGCTCTGTAGGTAGCTAGTTGCATGTTTCTTCCAATATAAGAAAACTCTGGTTGAATTGTTCAATGATGTTGAGTTTGTTGTCTCCAAGCTTTATGTGTTGTGTTTGTATATATATATATATATGAGAAATTCGCAATAGTGATGTGAAGTGCAAACATAAGGTAAAGAGAATGCATCTCGAAGTCATATTTTTTACTTAAAATGTTGTGCTTTTAAGTTTTAACTATTGTCTCTAAAGCCTGTGCATTTCCAAACACCTCCTAACAAATAAAACATAAATAATTAGTAGTCTAATAGTGATGGATATTATTGAATGAGATTATGATAACACCAACTAAGTCTTAATTTCATCCTAGATGGCTCTTTTTTCATTTAGTTTTGTCAAAGATAAAATCTGTCTATGTGAGTGTATACAGGTATATATAGTCGATCTCAAATCCGATAAAAGAGGGTTGTGATACGTTGACTGTCAATATAAAACCTTGTCACACATCTAACATGAATTTTCTACCAAATTATTGAATGAGATAATATCAAAAGAAAAAAATTACAAAACACTTTTGATGATGATTTAGACAATTTAGACTACCACAAACAAATGAAGTAATTTATAGGATTGTTTTGTGAAATTGATGAAAAAGAGGGTGTAATTAATAATTTCCCTTTTTTTTGGACTTTTATGGGAAAAAAAAACCCTCTGTTTTCTGGGCATGATTTGATCAGCCCTAGCTTCCCGCCTCGACTAGAGGATACAAACCTTCGCGCGGATGAATGGAGGCGATGATGAAGAGCGTCGTCGGCGATAAGTCCTGTGAGACGTAGGAGGAGATCGATGCGATGGTAAGGAAGAAGGTTAACGAATTGAAGGTAAGGTGTTGATCTACGTTACCTTGATTGCACTGTATACTTTGATCCGAATCTCCTCTGTTTATGCTTTTTCAGTTTTCAAATTCCAGGAATTGCGTACAAGGTGAGTGTAATTTAATGTTCATTGGATTGGAAAATGTGAATGTAATTGCACAACATTTGCCACATGTTCATTAGCTTAGTTGTTTTGCTAATCAGTTGTTAGAGAGATACTGATTTTGCTCAAAATTTGATTTTGGTGCTTGTTCTTTGATCATATAGAACTTGCAGATAAGTTCGGATATTCCTGTGATGTATCTGTGAACAAATTAGTTGTTCTACATAAAATTGGAAGAGTGTTGGTGTATTGGATGAAGATGAGGATATTTCATCAACTGCGCTTTGAGCTTTCTGGACCTATATGTCTATTTTGCTATCTTAAGAAGTTTATAAATGGGTCCTTCCAATTTAATCTTGCTATGTTGATGCTAAGATTGAGCAGTATGTTGTTGCAATTTTCGTATGAGAGCTTTTACAGAGAGATTGTATCAATAAATTCTGGTCATGGAAAATATGAAATAATTTATGAAACAAATACTGAGAAACTATGCAAATCATTTCATTGGCTATTGCAATCTGGTTGGGCATCCGATTGCCAGTTGGAATTGATGAAACAAATAAGGATAAATCCTTACCAAAATTGTCCAAGTATGCTTTGATCAATGTACTGCAGGTAATATATTTTTTATGGAAATATTTTATAAATGTTATATACATTTCTGATTTAAAACTCTAGAAAGTAAAATAGTGTGATACCAAGTTATTTGTGAGATCATGATCATATTCACGCATTTAATGGGATTAAAGACAGAGCATCACTGATTGTATCTTATTTTTTGATAAATGTGGACAAGCCACTACAAACATGCCATAGGCGTGGTTCGAACCCTCAACATCTTCTCGGAATAGGCTAGCCAAACTGATTGTATCTTTTATTTGTTCTAAAATTTACAAGTGTTTGACATTGTTTGTTGGATATGATGTCACCTGCCAAACTACTCCTTTTATATAATTTTCTTATTTCTGTTACTTCTGTATTTTTTCTGTATTATGTGGTGGATAGTTTCTATTGCTTTTAAAGTACAGGTAGTGTAATATTTGATAATACTCTGATAGTTACTACTTACTACTTTCATTTTTGTTTGCGACTTTTATATCTCAGTTCCGATGGGATGCTTTCTGCAGAATGTAGCTGCGCTATATTTAAGGTTGTTCAAGATGAAATGGAATGACACACTAATCACCTTCTAGATGGAACAGTTTAATTTTTAATGTACATCATAAGTTTAGCTAGTCTAGATAGGCAATGAGAGTGAATCTTGTCCTTGCTCACTATCTGTTTGAGATTGTTATTACAACATCTTTTGCTACCATCTTTTGTACAGAATTACTGTCCACGGCTTCTAGATAATTTGGTAGCTGATTTTAGAGCTCCCCAAAAGCTAAAGGTATGCTTTATAACGCTTTCGAAATTATTTAGCAACAAGTTCAATCAATAATTGTTTACATGGAAGCATCACTAATTTCAAGTTGGTTCAATGAAACCAGAAAGTACTTTTTCGTTACAAGTTAAATGGTTTCTTATTTTATGCGGAGATCAATCAATATCCGTCCTATATGTTGCTATCCATTATCTTTACTTTTTTTAATTAGTAACTACTCATCTAATTTAGTTTTCTTATCAAGTAAGAACATGTTGAAGACTTCTATGAGATGATTCCCATTCTTAAGGTGAAAGTTTGATTTCTTTAAGCCCAACAACAGGCCTTATCCTCTTGATGCCATGCTTAAGGTGAAAGTTTGATTTCCTTTAGCCCAACAACAGGCCTTATCCTCTTGATGCCCATGCTTAAGGTGAAAGTTTGATTTCCTTTAGCCCAACAACAGGGCTTATCCTCTTTTGTTGGTCCAATACCTCTTGCTACTCTTATTCCTCCCAGCCAGAGATTGGAAAATATCAAACACAGGGATAAGAAAAGAAGCAACCTGCCTTCCTTTTTTATCATTTGATAGAGGGGTGTGGACAAAAGGGCTAAAATTTTCCATGAGAAAGGAATCTAAAACTCTGTGAAGATCTGGAATACTTTATGTCAATGTCTCACCTTCATATCAAAGTTATGGGTTATGAATCAACTTCTTTCTGATCACATTGTTAGACAGATGCATATTTTTTTTCCATGCTGTCATGTGTTTGTAACTCCTAGATTCTATCAGATCTTTCTTTTATTGATGTTGCTATGCTCTTGATAGAAAAATCTGAGTTGGAACATAGAAATTTCATCAACTTTCAACTTTTTTTCACTGTTTGGATTATACTGCTGAGGATGAGAAACATTATGACAAAGGTATCTACACAAATCAGCTGGCTTTACCTTTTCCTGTAAATGCATTCAAACTACTTTAGACAAACAATTTATCTTGATCATATTATTATTTTGATTGTAGTGCTAGCCATTCAGTCGTAGTCGTAGGGTAGTGGGTTTTGCAATAAAACAGTGTTCAATTAATCCCAACAACTTCAATTTTCTTGCTACTCAATTGGTGAGGACCATGACTGGATCACAGGGGGAACAAAACGAAGTAGAAGACAATGATGAAAATAATAGGTTAGTTGTACCTTTTTGCTGATTTGCTCATGCACCCTAGTTTCTTCATCCAGACAAGCATAAGAAAACAATTCTCTCACTCTCTCTTACATGTACAGTTCTTCGTCTCCATTTTCCCTAAATCCAAGCACACCATTAATTAGTGCTCTGTCAATTTCCAACTCATCCACATGCATAACCCAGACATACAGAATCATGCTGCTTTCACCCATACCTGTAAAGTGGCAAACATATTAACAGATGTAGCTTTCTTTGAATCAACTGAGAACCTTTATCCTTCACTATATGTAGTTTCAAGTTTCCTTTCACTTTTCCCTTTGTTTTTTCTTCAATCCAAATATATTCAGAGGCTTCCAATCTGCAAGGGAATTTACAGTCAGTATCAGTTCAAATGAAGGAAAACTCTGAATACTAGAAGCCAGAGACTCATAAATGGCATGCATTAGAATCATTTCCTTGCTTCTTGAAATCATGTCAATAATGCAGCTCAAGCTGGCTGTTGGTTCACATCCAATTGGAGTCTCCTTCTCTCACATGGCCCAAGCATGGGCTTTTGGACCCACCCAGCTCTCAACCAGTCTTGCAAGCAACATTGCAGACTCTTTCTTCTCTGAAATTAAGACCTCCATGATGGCTTGGTTTGGTTTCTTCTTTTGCTCTTCACCTCTCATGGCTTTTCTTTTCAACTTGTCACTGGGTCCAATTTAACCTTTCCTTTTGGCTGCTGCTTTAAAGTAATTCCTATCCATTTCTAGTTTCAACCAACTACTGTGATGTGCTGTATTCAGTATCCATGCCAATGTTATTCTGTCACTGATCTTAGTGAATTGGATGATTAAGAGTTTGGGCCCACCAACTCCCTCTCCCTCTCTATCTCTCTGATTGCTTCTCAGTGAATTGGATGATTGAGAAATATCAGTGTTTAAGAAATTCATGTCCATTTTATCACTAGGTTTTGTAAACTATGTATCTAGTATCCATATTAATTATCCTGTTACTGGTCTTAGGAGTGTCAAGGAGCCACTCTTTCTTTCTCTCTTATTGTTGAATTGAAAAACTGAGTTATTTGGAACTTTCATCTATTCCATCACCAGTGTCTGCTAAACTACCGGTTTTTGGGACAAACATAAACTCAAAACCAGACTTATTGACAATTTGACATTTTGCTCTATCAAAAACTATTTTGTAGGGTTCTTGTGATTGCTGTATGATAATAAAATATAAAAACAAAAATAGTAAGATGACAAAGTAGAACATGAGGTGTCTCCTTATTGGACTTGGTATAAACAAATAGGACAAAAGGATCAGGTGGCAGGTGTTCCCATTCTACGTGACTTTTGTTCCCCAATATGCATGCAGCTTTGATTATGGCACCCGATATTTATATCATGTGCTTCATGCCTTGCCAACAAACTTATTTATTGAATCCCAAACTTAGCATCCTTTGGATAGATTTCATAACATTTCAAACTAAAGCAATTATTTATATCTTGATAGTTGTTGCCTTATGACATGAAGATCACGGGTTCGAGTCGTGGAAACAATCTCTTGCTTTAAAAACAAGATAAGACTGCATATAATAGACTCAAGTGATCCGATTTTTCTCCGGACCACACACAATGTGGGAGCTTTGTAGCACCGAGCTGCCCTTTTTTTAAACCTTGATAGTGCTTTAGTTTTTTTCTACCCTTTTTATGTACGTGTTAACTCCCTCAAATTATAATATTAATTCAAATAACTAATTCAGGCAAGGGAATTTCACAGAAAAAAAAACTGATTGAATTTTTGCACTTTTCACTATGTTTTAGCAACAGTTAGTATAGTTTTGGGATGTTAACAGTGAAAGATTAGACTATAAATATGTTTGCCGTTGGATTTGAAAAACTGTTTAAAAAAAGTTGAACAAAAAATTTGGTCCTTCACTAAAGTTTTATTCTAGCTATATTTTAGCTCGTAGCTATCTAGTGTTTTTTAATTGTCATATATTCTTTTCTTGTGGTCCAAGAGTTTGAGCACTGAAGTTCTTGAATATTTAAAAAATAATACCAAACAAATCCTAAGTGAAGTAATGTTAGAGGATTGATTCTTTTAATCGGATAACCATAATTAGGTTTTTAGTTGTTTTGTTGTTCATCCGAGATTAACTCCACCTTGATACCAAATTTAGCATGCCATAAAAATCAATTTAGAATACAGAATATAGAATTTGTTGATTGTTGATGCAATCTGGCAAAATGTTTGTTGATTGGGGATGAGGGTAGACAAAGGATCTATTTGTTACATATACATTAAAAAGAAAAAAAGGTTTTTTTTTTTGGAAAAGGTGAATAAATCACTTTTATTTTATGTGATAAAGAGTTTACATGTTACTTAGTACATGAGAATGGTATTCCGAGACCCTGGTTGGTCTCGGGATTTACACAAAGACCCTGATCCCCAAATGGACTCCTATTGGGCATTGTTTTATGAGGGAGAGGCCGCATCCTCAAAGTCATCTCCTGACTGCGACACCAACTTCTCTTAAGTGAATGCAAGACTTCTTTTGACTATTGATTCTATCTTCATCAGCATCAGCTTTTTTGACTCATGTGCTGCATTGAACCAGAAAACCCTCAATTGTGCTACGTGTTTAGCATCAAATCAAGGGGAGAGGGATATGAAATTTTGGGCAGGTTCCTGCCCTTAACTTATGCCATTCCCACTCATTTCACTCCAAATCATGCTTTAGAATTTTATTACTGTGGCCTCAAAACTTTTCCCGAGGTAATTCTTAATCTTTTTTAAAAATACTTTTTTAATATTTGAGTTATCTTATCATTAACATTTAAGACTTCAGGTAGACACAAAAGTTTTATTTGAGTAAAGCAAGTGTATGAATTTTTTAGTTTAAATTTTTTGGCGAAGGTTTTGGTGGAATTTATAATTTTAATAGGAGTCTTGACCAATGCCTTGAGTTAATGAATAGAAAACTCTTCTCCTTTTTTTTTAGAGTATAGGAAAAAATATATATATGTGAATATGTTATGAGAAATCTATATAGAAAAATAGGAATAAATAAAGCAAGAGAGGGACCTTCCAATTTGGTTTAATAAGACTCATGGGAGAATGTTGAGCCATGTGATCATGTCCCCCACTGCATGTCATTAACCATATCCTCCTAACTAAGCCTTGCCTAGTTTTCTATCATTTTATTGTTTTTAATTGAAGTGTTTATTTTTCATTTTTGTCCTTATTTAACTTTTTTCTCAACAAAAAAAGAACCACCTAACAGTAAAGGCCATACACATAAAACTTTAGTCAGGTTTCCCTATTATCTGTTATCTATTATTATCTCTAATTAAAATTGTGTATTTGTATAGTCAACCTAGATGTTGTGGAAAAGCAATGAGGAAGCAAAGACGGTGTATTTCTACTTACAAAGTTGAGGGTGTTCAAGTGCTTTTAATGAGGTTTTGCTGCAAGTGGAGGAGGTGAAAAGATAGTCACAGGATTCAAGATAAGTGGAGCCCCCACGGTAGAGGGAAAAGCTTGTGCTTGTGCAAAGATGGCCACCCTTTCTTTCTTTGTGGTTTTCTTTTCCTCTCACATGAGGTCAGAGGCTTATCTTTTTTATTAATTTTTTTTAAAAGCTCTATTTTATCTTCTTATTATGAAATATATATATTCTTTGGTACTTTTATTTTGGGCAATATAAAAATATTGCATTTTTTTTCTATGCAAAATCATAACCTATTTGATAAATAAAAAGACAAATGCCTATAATCATTCTAGAACAATTGCATCATGTTAGTTGATATTTTCCATATTTATATATATTTTATTTTATATTTGTCATTTGGCATAGTGGGAGCTTCGTAACACTTGAATGCCCTTTTATTTATCATTTGGCACTCATGATAAAGGCCCCTTAATTTTTTAATTAATACATATTGTGTTATTAATTTCTCTAAAGAATATTCTTATGTTAATTGAAATAGAGGTGCACATATATGTCTTTTAATTAATTTATAGTAAAAAAATGGACGTCTTTTTTTATATAACTGTCAAAGCTCACAGCAGCGTAGCCTTTTAATTTAAAAAAAAAAATTTGATGGATTCCATTCAATTCAAAAAGTTAAATTATCGGAGGATTAGACATGGGTATATACATACTGATTTATTTAGCAATCTAATCTTATGTCAATCTAACAACAATTTATAATAACAGAGCATAAACAAATCATACTGAGATATGGTCCAATCAGTGAAAAATGGGCCATGAACGGTGATGAATGCAGCTGGATGTCATGAGAGGGACCCAGATTGGTTGGAGCTTGGCCTAGCGGGGACCAAGTGATTAGTGCCAATCTAATCACTGTGCCTTTGTTCCACCTCTATCCATCCCCCCTTCTTCTTCTTCTTCTTCTTTAATTAATTGCCTTTATATTTTATTCATCAAATGTATTATGAAAAATAAAAAAAATGGTATAGAAAACAAGATAGAGAGTTTATGAAATGTCCATCTGATGAACAGAAGTGATGGCACGTAGCTGCTGGCAAGAAACAACAAACAACTCAATCTCCATATATCTCAGTATCCATGTCTTCATCCCCTCCCCAGACAGTGAAAGGGACTTCACCATCCTACACGGATCTACTAGATCCAGCTATTATGACAAATTATATAAAATTATTTTCAATCCCGAGATGAGAATTATATATAACCAGTAAGATAGTAGTAGTAGTATTGGTTCAAGCTCGAAGTTCCAGGTCATTGATGCATGGGAACCTACGTGGGTATATTTTTTTAGAAAAAGAACATGAAATGAGATGAAAGGGGACAAAAGGATTAGATTTCTCAGATCCCTAACAAGGCTATGCCATTGTGTGTGTATGTCTATAAATATATATATATAGACTCCAAAAAGACAAAAGATACAAGCAAAAATAAAATTTAAAAAAAAAATGAAGAAAAGAAAGAAAAAGCCATTGTGCTGCCCTGCTGCCCTCTATGACCCACCATTTTCTCTCATCAATGCATAGTTGAAATTTTCACCAATTGTGTTGCTGTTAACTTGAGCTTGAGCTTGTCCACAAGTCATTCAAAAGATCCAGGGCAGAGTACTATACTCACCGGTCCAAAAAGACTTGTTGTTGTGTTGTGAGGTACGGCGCCATGGATGTGGTCACACACTGGCTTCCTTCTTCTTCTCATGTGAATTGTGAGATATAATTAAACCTCATTTTCATTGATGAAACCAGTCAATAGTCATAGTCCCAGAATTATGTAGTAGACCAGTGTAATTGGCAGTGCTATCAACATCCCGAATATGACACTACATTCATAATTAATCAAACGCCTCAGTAAAAAATTCCTGATATATATATATATATATATATATATATATATATATATATATATATATTTTGAGTAATGATATATAAATTGAATAAATTTACTGAATAGGTTTATTAAATGACTGATATCCATTCAAATTATCTCAAAATGATGATGTTTATGATCCCAGAAAAAAATTAATGATTTTAATTATTTAATAAATCTATCTGATTTGTATATCATTACTCATATATATTATCATAAACACATGCAAACTAACAACTAGCGTAAATGTTGACAATTATATATATATATATAATTGAAATTTGAAAGAAAGACGTACGCGGTGCTAAGAATAGCGGGGTGGACGTTGTACTCTTTGGCAAAGACGAAAGGGACGATGCCTTGGGGGAGGGCCGCCTGTTTCATCAAAAAACAAACCCACGTGTCACTTTACTGACTGACACTGGAAACCCAGTAACAACCAGACACGTATAGTAGTACTACGTGTCTGAACTTGATTCGTTTCTTTATCCTTCCCTTTCTTTGAGAATCGTGCTTACCTGGACGATCGCCACGTGTAAGAGAACTCCACGTAGGCCGACGGCGATGGAGGCGGCGGCCATCACCGCCGGACCCGTTAGAAACCTAACCGCCATCGCGAATGCCGCTACCGAGTTGCCGCACGCGATGATCTTCGGCTGCAACGCCATGAACAGCCCTGTGGCCATCTCCAATTAAATCAGTTAATTAATTAATTAAATTGAAAATTGAAAATTGAAAATTGAAAATTGGAAATTACGAGACTAACCCAAGCTAAACATGGCCATGCCGAGCCCGGCGTCGGAGAGGATCGAGATCGACTTCTCGATGATCTTCGGCATCGCAATATTCCATCTGAAAATAAAGCATGAATTAAAATTAATTTTTGGGGATTAAAAAAAAATCAAGGAGAAAAGAGAGATAGAGGGAGATCAGATGGGAGACCGGAATGCGACGAGGGACCAAATGAGGCCGATGAGGCTGGAGTAAGTGTTGGGGTTGCGGATGAGCTTGCGCCAGACCATGATCAAGATCAGACGGGTCATAACGCTCGCGGGGGGCATCTGTTGATGATGATCGTGATGGTGGGGATGGAGGTGTTGCTTCGCATCGGACGGTCCTGATCCGGCGCCGCCGCTCTTGGGATCGAGTTCTGCCGTGGAACTCGAGCCAAGCTTGGAGAGACCCTCGGGCCCACCGCCTTGTTCTCTATCCTTCTCTTCTTCTTCATCTTCGAGGCCTCTCCCAGCTCCGAAGCTGATGTCATCGCCACCTCCGTAATCCTCGCCTTCAGGTATGGCTCCTTTTTTTTAATAAAAAAAAATTGAAAAAGGTTTTAAATAATTATTATGTTACATTTAGGAAAATGGAAAATGGCGGATTTTGGGTAGTGGGTGGTGTTTGTACCTTTGGATGGACCGTTGGGGGGATGATCGGCGGGGACGATCATGCGGATCTCCTTGGCACCGCCGAGGTCCGGCCGGCCGGCGGGGTCTGGCGTGGAGCCGAAGACGTGGAGCCCGCCGACCTCCGACACTGGCGAGGCGCTCGAGCTCCAGACGAACATGTGGAGCTCCTTTGTGTCGTGGTGCGCGGCCCTTTGCGGTGCCGGTGGTGGTGCCGGTGCCGGCGCCGGTGGCTTCTTCGGTACTGATGAGATCTCCGGGTTGGGGGCCGGGTAGTGCCCGAATCTCGGCGATCCGCAGCCGTGGAGTGGGTCTTCGAAGTTGGAGGGGCGTGGAGTCGGACCGCGGGATGATTGGAGAGAGTAGAGATCTGCGGGGCCGAAGTTGGAAGGGCGGAGGGGGGGTGCGCCGCCGACCATGGCATAGAAGTCGGAGTGGTTGAAGTTGGAGCCACGGGGAGTAGGGTTGCGCGACGAGCTCAAACTATAGATCTCGGCGCCGGTGAGGTTCGAAGGTCTTGGAGTCATCATCGAGAAGGATCGTCTCGAGGAGGTAGACTTTCGGACGGTGACGTGGATCTTGCCGTCACCGCCGACCTCCGCGTCGGCCTGGAGGAGATCGCGGCCGCCGTCGAGGGAGACGACGTCCGGGTCGACGTGGAAGGAGACAATGGAGGCGGCGGCGTCGCCGGGGAACTGGTCGGCGATGAGGAGCCTCGCGGCGCGGTACTCGAAGAGGAAGAGGAGGAGCGTGTACCAGATGATGCACTGGAGCACGACGACCTGGACCATGAGGGAGCCGGAGAAGCCGCCGTACATGGCGATGAGGAGAGGGATCCCCATCACAAGGGTGTTGGGGAGGGTGGAAAGTGAGAAGAGGGTGATGGCCCAGTCGAGGTTCCCTGAGGGTGCCAGGCGGGCCCAGGCGGCGAGGGCTGCAAGGACGATGAGCTTCTGTAGAGTATCCGCAGCGACGAAGCGGAGATTCATGGCGTAAGGGTTGTTAGTGGAGATGAAGCGGAAGGAGAGTAGAGGAACGGCGAAGATGGCGACGAAGCGGTTGATTCCGGAGCACTGGTCCGGCGAGAAGATGCGCCACCACCGCACCGAACCGTAGGCCAAGATCATGGCGACGTAGAGCGGCACCACCGCCGTGAGAACAGTGTAGAGATCTCCCCAGGTGATCATTATTAGAGACTGTGAGTGTGAGTGAGTGACTACTACTACTAGCACTACAGGATTCACGGTTCAACTTCACCACCAGGGTGAGAGCTGGAAATAGAAGTATATATATATATATAGAGACATAGATATAGATATAGATATAGCTAGCTAGCTAGATAGATAGATAAATTAAAAATGAATATTATTTAATAATTTATTTGGGGTAATTAATTGATAAGAAGAGCATGTGAGAGTTGGGAGGGAATGACACTGACAAGTGCAAGGGCAGGAGGAATGCTTGGGAATGACACTGACCAATTGTGTTTACTGGATTACTTCTTACTAGTGTTACTACTACTAGATTTATTATTTAATTTATTTTCATTTTGAAACATGTAAAGCCATGTTTGGATTTGGGATATATTTGTTTACCGGGTTAGTTAGTTGCTAAACAGGTATGTTAGATTTTGGATAAGGTTAGATTTTTAAGTGGTCAAAAATCTTGCACATAATAAGGATGAGATCTTAAGTTGGTTTGGGGAGATCAATTTATGAGTTAACTAATTTATATTAATTTTATATTCTATCTAATCAAACATGGTATGTTCATGTAAATCATTTCTCCTACTTGTAAGTCTTTAATGCATGTTTATTGAAGTGCCATACATACAACATGGGAATCATATTTACATGTTAAATAGATTGAGAAAGAATTTGCACTGTTATATAGATGGAATGAAACGAAAGATGTTTTAATAATAAATAGCATATTTATATGAAACTAATCGATAATATTAATTTTTTTTCATTTTATTTTGATTTAATACAATTAAAACACTCAAAAGAGTAAAATTGGAGACAATAGAAATCCAAGTCACTTTCACAAGAGAGGCACCAATCAGCTAAGGGACTAGAAAGAACGGAGAATTCATTGTAAAGTGACACACAAATGCCATGACATCTTTATTCCATGCTCTTAATTTTCAATATATCATCATGGTTTATTCATTTTTCTAAAAAAGAAAAAAGAAAACAAGAATTTGCACAGTCCAACTGATCTTGTAGGATGAGTTTTGGTTTGTTTTTTTTTTTTGTTTTGTTTGTGGAAGGGTGATTAAATAGTGAGTTGGCATGAGATGTTAACAAATTTACTGAGTTTTAATTAAAGAGAAGACATTATTTTCCAATTTTGGATAGATGTAACTTTTAGTAAAAACAAATGTAAGAGTTTGTGGAACTTGTAAAGCAAATAATAAATAGTTTTGTATCAATCAATCAATTAATTAAACAGTTATTGATTTGATAAGATTAGACCAACTCATGCATCTTATTGGTTCCTGATTCATCTCGTCCAAATTAAAGAAAATTGACTACTAGACAATTAGCTGCCTTGTGGATAGATGGTTTTAGATAAATTCAAATCAAGTCCAGAACTCTTCACCTGACATTCAGAGAGAGAAAATTAAAGAGATCGAGATTTGAGCGTATCAATGTCTGTAAACAGTGTTTTGTTGGTGGAATTCAGAAAGTTTGTGTAACTTTATAAATTTAATATGAAAAACTTAAATATTATTCATAGGATATAGCAAGTCAATAGATAGATAGATAGATAGATAGATAGCATCTCTAAATCTCTGAAAGCAAACAGTACTATGATGTAAATGATATATATTAGCTTTAAGTGAAGTAGCAAGCTAGTAGTAGACTAGATGGGGTCTCATCTTGGATGCCAAGTCTTTGATATATCTTAGTGTAGGGTTGGTTGGCAAGCTAATTAGTCATGGTCCCATTCTCCATTGTTCCTTACAATCATTCATATTTGCATTCCTAGAAGAGAGAAAAGGAGATCAAGGAGAATTGGAGAAGTGTTTGTTTGCATGCTTTCACATGCAAGGGTAGTACTCTTTTGCTTTTATTATTATTTATTTATTTAATTTATTTATCTTTACTAGTTGTGGATGGGCACGCATGGAAGGGCAATGATATAGGTAACACTTGTTTTGGCGATGGATCCTTTCTTTCTTTCTTAGGCCAAGCCGCAAGGCAATCAGAAGAAGAGTACCCTAGCTCTCATTTCACCATTTAAATCACTTGTTTTGGAGGTGATGGATGGATGTTCTTCTTAATGGACCTTCCCAGCTGCCTTTTTCTTAGCATATTATCTTTACATATTCGACCTTATGCCAACCAACCCTCTCTTCTCACTTTATCTAGCTATCTATTTATTTATTTATTACTTTTGAAACTCATGTAAAGTAATTCTCATTGTTTAACTTTTGAGATTTGATAATTCTAATTACACTTTCTTTGTTTTTTTTGGGGGGGGGGGGGAGACCAATAGTGAATTAACTTTTTTTTAAAAAAATGAATAAATTACATTATTTATTAATAATGGTATGGAGAGGTTGATTACAAACTAACTCAGGTAAGAATGACAAATTAATACATAGTTTGGTTCAGTGTTGCACTCTTGCCCGTGTTGTTGTGACCTCATGTACTATCCTCCTCTGGCATCTCGTCCTCGAAGGGCTTGTCACCTCTTACAGTCTGAGCTAGAGTGTTGCGAGTTCACTTCACTAAGCTTTACGTTGTTTTCAACTTTGGTCATTTGGACAGTGAAGCTGCATCAAACTAAAATATATAATATGAAAAAAGAGATATCACAAATAACTTTTAAAAAAACATGTTGTTTGTCTGAAAAATATTGTATATTTCTTTCGTCCCATATGCTTTAGGTGATTGCCATCATTGTGAAGTCCCACTCCCCTGTAAGGTTTTATCATGGAGGTGTCTCAGGGCCCGTATACTATAGGGTGATTGGTCCACCATTAATTAAATTAAGTCCTAAGTGATCTAGTTTATATAGGTGGTTAATTTTTTATAGATTATATCCTTGCTCTGGCTACTTTTCATCTTGCTTCTTGTAAAATAGAAAATTTGAGCAAGTTTTTGGTGCTTTATTAACTCTTCTAGAAGAGTTAATAGAGTTAATAAGAAGACATTGTGGACATGAAAGTCCACAAAGTCCAGCACAACGTGAGACCCATTGTCCATCATCAGGATACAGTAAAAGGTGGTTAATCATCAATCAGTTTGGCAGCTTTGTCTCCCAATTAAATGTTATATATATATATATATATATATATATATATATATATATATATATATATATATATAGTTTTACAATATTTATCATCCATAACAAATAAAAAACATGTTTATGTTCATACTAATTAATCACATAATATGAAGAGTTATGCTATTAATATTTCATCACGTTTTGGAACAAATTAGAGCACATGATTAACTATTTCATATGATCATGAAGTTCAATCTTAACATTCCTATGAAGAGTAGTACGTTTAGATCATATTATATGAATTTTTTAAAAAAACTTATAGCACTTAAGTTAAACTATTTATCTAATTTTTTTAACTTAACATATAGTGTGTGATTAATTATTCATGATGAAAAAACAATCTAGGAATAAGACGGCAATAGAGGCATAATGTAGGTAAATGTGGACCAATGGCTAAGTAATCATGAAATGAACGCCATTGACTCGAAAACAAAGTGTTGAAACTTAATGTTGAATAGTAAGCAACATAAAAAATGTGGATGTAGACTTGTGTAGCTCCCAACTTAGACTATCATTGACTCAATTACTCGGATATGTAGTTATCATAAAAAGAAAACCTTTTGTGGATATGGCTTTTTTTGTTTGACAAAAACAATAAGCGCCTTCCGAATATAAGTCAAGGATGTGTGTTAAAAAATTATGCATATATTCTAATACAATAAATAAATCCCAAGATCACTCACATGATAGAATTGTCGAGATAAAACATGCATGAACATAAAAGCTTACATGAGTCCATTAGTTTCCCCAAGCTTATGGAATCACGACACTACAGCGGAATAAAGTAAGGGTACTCGTCGTTAATTCAACAAGAACACCTTCCTTATACCTACAAAGGAACTCAATCTATGTGATGGGGAATAGAAAGTTTCTTGGTGTGTTGTGAAGGATGGACTCTCACCCTTTTATAGCCAATTCATAAGTACACCAAAGAGGTCCCATTAATCCCTAAGTGTAACTCCACCAAAGGACTCTTAATAATCCTTGAGTGTAACTCTGATGACCCCTCATCTCCCCCACACCGGTTACGGAAGCCTAAAGGACAACTTCCATTGATCACCCATTAAGTCCTTTATTAGTAATAGCCATACTATATTAATATTGCCCACAAAAATTCTAACAGTGTGCAGATGTGATCTCTCAATCCCGGATTAGTCCACAGGATAACAACACCATGCTTATTGCAGGTGTGGGCGTTTGACCTTGAGATAGTCCACAGAAGAACAACATCACATCTAATAGAAGAATCCCCATCTTAACAAGGGACCCGAGTGTGGATATGGTTTAATAAATGGAGGTTTTCTAATGAACTAATATTAGAGTTTTATGGCAATATTTTCAAATATAATGTTTCATAAATTAGGCAACGAGATCTATTCACATTTAACTTATCCATATCTATCTTTTTAACACGTCTTAATAGTGTCGAATTATTGAAGGTTGAAGAACTTGTCACTTGATGTATATTCCAAAACAATTTTTTTCAGTAATTAGATCAAATTTTAACTAATTCATGAAAAAATTAAAAAATAGATAAATAACTTCTCTTTTACTCGCTAATTTTTGGTACCATAATCTTAATTTCACTATATATCTTGCAACAAATTGCTATTTTTTTCAAAGGTGAATAAACCATAATTCATTAATGGATTAGAAGAATATTACATTGGATCCCTTGCTACATGAGTATAACAAATAAGTTAGAGCCAAGAGGGTCATGTTGCCTTCCTTCCGATACTAGGCCTGATCTCCTTGTGTGCCGTTCTCCCCTCATGATGTGGAGGAGTTGCTCTCTGTGAATCGAAGGCTTCATTTGATCAGTGATTGGGTTGCCTTCAACTTTGTTTTCTTCGAGATGTGTTACATCAAACCAAGATTATAGGAGAAAATTAGTGTCATAAATTACTTGTATAAAAACGCATTGTTTTTTTTTGAAAATATCGCATGTTTCTCATCCAACTAGATGTTATATATGATCGCCATCATCGTAAGCTCTCATCCTCGCTATTTTTCTTTTCATATTAATTGTAGTCATTACTAGAAAAAATTTTGATACCATTCAATAGCTCG
This sequence comes from Dioscorea zingiberensis, assembly GCA_026586065.1. NCBI lineage: Eukaryota > Viridiplantae > Streptophyta > Magnoliopsida > Dioscoreales > Dioscoreaceae > Dioscorea > Dioscorea zingiberensis. Next base: position 9,269,486 of record CM048822.1, on the reverse strand, counting down.
AATATGATCCCGCATTTGTTTCTGATTGGTTTTAAATCTGAGTTACTTACTTGCATTGTGATTATTTGTATTTATCTTTCCCATACTCGGATTGTCGATATGCAGTAAGAAGATTCATAAGAATATTATCAGACATGATTAATGCATCAAGGTTGTTAAGACAAGTCACTAATTTAGGGTCTCTATCCAATGAGAGCTGACATGCTTTAGTTCTCCACATTATCTTGAACACAATGAGCATGCATTGAGAGTAACTAAGGGTTGCCTTTACTAAAACAGGCCACCAACCCCATATACATCTTCTTGCACACTTGTGTCTCACTTCTCTTTTGTAGCCTAACTCTTAACTTTGTGGAAGTGGACAGCCAAACAGGACCATTTGACCACCAAGAACAGTCAATTAGGGTTTGATCAGCCACATGCATGCTCCTTGATTTCTCATTCAAAAAAGCTGCTAGTGATTGGGACCCTGTAACTAAAAAGCCATAACATGACACTTCAATTCAAATTTGCCCCTTGTTGCACATATTTATTGCACCACTTTACCTTCATTCCTATCTTTTCATTAATGTAGAAATATTTCTTCAAAACATTATTTGTTTGTTTTATTTCCAATGTAATATTGTGAAAAATCAAATCGATGCATTGTCATGCAAAATGCAAAGGATTTTGTTCAGAGAAATAGAAGGAACATGTATCTCCATAATAAGGTCAAGGCGACAAAAACTGTTTATCATTGTAATAGATAAAGAGTGAAAGTACAATAAGAAAATAAAAATCGACCGAAATATATACCTTATAAATACTATCAAGAACAAGAAAAACATTTTAAGAGGGTCTTCTTTATTATGTCTAAATATATATATATATATATTTATATATAGATATATATATAATTTAGTCACACGGTTTCCACATTAATACTCTTAAAATTAAAATTTATAAATATTTATTTTTTTGACAAAATTAAGAAGAATCTATGGATTCCTATGCTCCAAAAACACATTGGATTTTATTGAAAGAGGGGCATGATTAGTGAGAAGAGATTTGTTTGTTCATAAAGGGGTGCATTATACCTAGAGAAATAAAGCAAGATCTCTAGTACTCTTTTTATGTGAGGACTTTTCATGAGGCTAATAAACTAAAAGCAGAGGGAGTGGAGGCCACAACCCATGTGCATTCAAGAACATCATTTAAGCTACCTTTGTATGGCTTGTCACATTATTAAAAGACAAGAGAAAGAGGTTAGAAATGTCATGCTCTTTGATACACACCCTAAGTCACTCATGGTAGACCTACAACACTACACAAAAGATGAGGATGGGTCAAGTCTTGTTTGTATTTTTCATAACATGAATAATAATTCTAGTAATAATTCTAGTAAGTCGGGATCGATATTTTATTTTACTCATCGTCACCACGAGGGTAAGAGAACTTAGGTGACTTAATTATGAACATGGTATGATTATTATTATTATTATTATTTTTATAAACAAACTATTTATTTATTTATTTATTGAATAATCAACAATCATCTTCTTTTTTGGTTGTAATTTATTTGGTAAATCTACTTTCATAATTATGAAAATAACAAATAAGAAATGATGAAGGTTGTACTATATATGCCATTTAAAAAGAAAAAGAAAAAGAAAAAGGGAAAAGAAAAAGAAAAATGAATGTGATGAGATGATATATATATATGGTTTAATCAAGTCATGAAAGATGATGGATGGTCTAGTCGGACAGGTTGGCCAACATTTGATGTAGCGAATCAATTGACTTAAAAAGAGAGTAACTAACAGTAGTAGTAGTACCCACAAACATGGAGGGGACCAAATCAAGTCCGGGTTCCAATCCAAGCACATCAGTCCAATTTGGTCTTGGATTGGATTCGGGTCCAACACCTTTCGGCCATTGCTCGTTACTTGGTCGGGTCCCACCACCTTTGGACCATCCCATGCGCACCCAACCCATGCCATTTAAGTGCCATTAATGATCTCCACCATGTGTGCCAAAAGTCACATTACAATACAATACAATTTCGTGTCAACATCATTTATTTATTTATTTATTTATTTTGAGTTTAATAATTATTTTAAAAATAAAAAAATATCAAATACCGATTTAACATAATAAATGATATGTGGTGTTCTATAGCATGTGTTGTTTTTCGGTGATTATTCAATTCAAAATAGTTACAAAAACATGTCGTTTTTCAAGATTTTATTGTTTTATTAAATATGAAAGATAATAGAAGAGAATAGAAAAGAGAAGTAGAATCCAAATTTTTGTTATTGAATCCTTAATTATTTTTACAAAGAGAATGACTATATAGCCGTCAAAAAAACTATTTACAATTAAGTTACATCTAAAATTATCATTTATATATTTATAAAATAAACATATAATATCATTTTCTTGGAATTTAACCCTCACTCTATAGTTAGAGTTTCATTAGGATATTATATATATATATATATATATAAAACAAAGTCTAAAAATTAGGAGAATGATGTCGGTGATGTGTGAGTGAAAGAGAAGAAGCATTGATTAGAAGAGAGGAAGATTGAGAACAAGAAAACATGCATCTCTTGCATGCATGTGTGTGCTAGACAATAAGCAGAGATCAGTGTTTTAGTGTCCAAGGTTACAAGGAAGAGAAAGCCCAAGCCTTAATTATTATCATCAAATGCTTGGCATGGTTGTGTTTTGTGTCCTTTGCTTGTACACCATGGACCCCCATTTGTTAATCTTTGTGGAATTGACAAGGTTGGAATTGTGATGCAAGGTCATGCAAAACCCCACAATGGAAAGACTACTCATGAGCCTACTACTACTACTACTACTACTAGTACTCCTCGATTTGTGAGGGACCTAGCCAACGGGCCCAACCCTCATACAAGTGCTGGGCCTAACTACCTCAAAACCCATAGGCACACCACTTCTCCAACAATAACCGATGTAGGACTAAACCGTTACAATACCTCCGCCATCAAGAGCTGACTCCCTCGTAAGCCCGGATTCTGCCAACCATACTCTAAGTGAGGGCTGGGCCCGGTGGCTTGGTCCGTCACATCCTCCTATCACTCACTATGTGTCATGCTACAATGTGTCATGGTGATTGGACAAGTGATGGGAATGGGATGCATGAGTGTGTGTAGCCGAGATTAGTCACTGGGGGCCATAGATCAATCAATCTTGTTCTTGGTTTGTTCCCATTCTTTTCTTTGAAGGTTGGTTAGACATGGTTTAGAATAAATAAAGTTTTCATTATGAAATGTTATCTGTCCACTGATTTGGTTGGTAAGGCATGGGTGTCCAAATTTAATGAGAGGGTTTACTTAGTTTTTGGATTCTGTTTTTGTGATTGAATAAAGTTTGTGTTGTACTTGTTTAACAACATCTTATTCAGTACTCATCTTTAATTTTTATTTTTATGTGCATGTTGATTTATTAGTTTAATTTTAAAGAGGGAAAGAGTTTATCAATATTGGGTTAGCAGTAACATCAAGAAACATAATCATATTGGGTTAGGAACAACACCAAAAGACATAATCAGATTGGCACCAAAAGACATAATTGAGAACTTCAGGATTTGAGTATCATGATTTCAACTATTACAACCAAAAATCAGAAAAGTAATCAACAGGGTTACCTACTTGTTAATTATGGTCCTCTCGGTGGTGATAATCTACTCCACCGTCTAAAATTCACTACCTAAGTCATCATTGAAATAGCCATGCAGTAACAATAGCAAACTCAAATCAAGAATTATGATGTGAGATTTGTTACCACATACTGCTTAGGGTTTATGGTTTCATTCATCACTGCCTTTAATATATTATTATCAAGAATTAAGAAGATTTTGCACATAATATTCCACACGTAAATAGGACTACAATCAGCAACACGTGGCTCACTCAAGCATAAGCAAAATACTTCGGAATTTATTCTGTGAATACTTCATTTTACATGAATGAGTTCACAATCTTGAGCTACAAAGGCAATACTTATCTTTTTTACAAATAACTCTCACTTAATATGAACTGATAACAACCTCTGTAAGAAAAAAAAATATCAAGAACAACCAAACAAATTCTACTTTACTCTGCACCACTTCTATGCGCATCGCCTTTGATAGTAGGAGTGACAACTGCAAGTATAACTAAACCGCCTAAAAATACAAGCAACATGCCCAAGGAGTTCAAAAGAAGAGCCTCGGTTGAGTAGCGAGAGATTATACTGTTGCTTTGGAGGAATGTGGCCTTCTCCAAGATACCAGTAGCTGCAGTGGCAACAGCAAGGACATAAATGTATATCCCGAGAAAAACATGCCATGGAAGTAGGAAAGCTCGGCTACTTCTTGAGCCACCAGGATACCAGAAGGTCGCAAATCCAGCACCCCACTGTACAAAGATGTACAAAAACTTTGAAAGGGGAAATATAGACAAAGCAGACATGTTTGAGTAAAAGAATGATTAAACAAACTAATGGAACTTGGGAAACACCTGAACGCCAAACAAGAAGAGACATGCTAGACCCAACCATGAATGCAGGCTGTAGAAATTGTCAATGCCCTTGTCATTGTGGAATTTCAAAGCTGCCCATATGCCAATAAGACCCACAAAGAAGGCAAGGAACTGAACAGCGAGGTGCACTGCCTTTTTGAAATTTTTGGTTCCTCCAATTGTCTTGTAGGCCAATATGGCTGCAGTCACCCATGCCAATGATTGAGCACAAAAATAAAAAAGGATTTAGTAAGAATGATACCAAGAATTTATTGCCCCGCATGAATTTAGGAGGCACATACATAAGAGCAAGTAATCCAAATATATACACTCATTTATCTTCTAACATGATACAATCAGATATAACTTCTATTCAGAGGTAACTTTTAACTTCTCTTGCTTATTTAAATGCCCATACTATATGTAAAATGAAAAGGAAAAATCTGAACATGCATTTGGCTTTCCTCAAACAAAAGTTTGTTATATCATTTCTGATCCCATAAATAGTATATTGATTATCACTTCTGTGGAAGGAATTATCCTGCTTGTTTTGCATAAAAAGTTATTAATAGAAGTTGATTCTTCCAAAAAGATTCACAAGTCTGATTTGAGTAAAAGAGATTTCAAAAGTATAAAGAATACCACCATATTATGTTCAACAAAATATACCTCAAGCCACTGATCTATGATTTATGTTGCAATTTCAAAAGAGCCTCCCTTTTCAGTGATGTCGAAAATCTTAGAATGATATTAGTTAATATGAGAAGAAAAAGGTGAGATTGGTTCAGAAATCTAAAATTAATAGTTTGCTTCTGGTAGTCAAGTTCACAAATTCACCCTCAAAAACTGGCATTGCTAAGGAAGAAAACATGCTTTAACTGCTATTGTCCTATTTTATTGAAGGGTTATTATTAGCAGGACAATCTATAATGAATGTCACAATGAGCTGAAGGAATGCATAAGAATGAAACCTCTTTACCTTCACCATTCAATAGTATGAATCCAATCACCATTAGTACAGGATGAACCTACAAAGATGCATTTTCAATGTATTAAAAAGTAATATTCACAGATATATATACAACTTGTGATTTTCAAAATTACACTGTGACATACATATCTTTGCAAATCAATTGTTGCTCAATTTCACCCCATAACAAGGGCAAACATAATGAAGCATATACCATACATGTAGCATGCCAGTAAATCATAATATAGGTAGGAAATAGACCTCAACAAAGCTAACAATTTTTATCAGCTTCTTCTCAAATCATAGAAGTTATACAAAATGCAGCATCCTACAATTTACATCTTCAAAAACTATTCATCAGTTTGGATACTTGGTAAGCCAACTTATCCTAAAATGCTGTTCAATCTTATGTATTAAAGAAAAATTTTCCTTTTCCTAAGACAAGCAATAAGCAAGAACTGTGCATAGCATATTACTACTTGAAATCAGCCAATCTTATGTATTAAGGATGATTTTTCCTATTCATACAACAAGCTATAGGCAAACATTATACATAGGATTTTTGCTTGAGGTCAGCCAACTCAGAACACAACTGAAACATCTAGAAAGAGAGATAAATCAAACAACTTTCAACTTGCAGCTGAAGAGTTGATCCACAAGATAAAGACAAGCAACACAAATGGAACCCTGATTAAAATCGATTTAGAGAAGGCCTTTGACTCGGTAGACTGGAGATACCTCCTAGAAATCCTACAGGCAAGGGGCTTTGGACCCAAATGGCTAGGTTGGATTGAAAGTTTACTCCGATCTTCAAAGGCGAGATTCCTCGTTAATGGCACACAGACAGGATATGTCAGAAGCAAAAAGGGATTAAGACAGGGAGACCCACTCTTCCCATTGCTCTTCGTTCTGGCAATGGACGCACTACCCACGATGATATCGAATGCGATCCATGCCAATATTTACAGAGGCATCCCCATAGGGCCTAACCGGAAGATTCTATCGCGACACTGCAATACACGGATGATATCTTGGTCTTTAGTACTGGCAAAGTGGCAGACGCCCGCATATTGAAGTTAATACTCTATTTGTTATAGGACTTTTTAGGATTAAAGATCAACTACACTAAAAGTGTCATCGTCCCGGTCAGAATGGTTGACGGCAACATCGGGGAATTCGCACAGGTGCTAAACTGTGCGGTCGCCAACCTTCCCATAAAATATCTGGGGATTCCACTATCCGGGGGCCGCTTCAGGAAGGAAGACTGGCACACCCTAATTGAAAAGATTAGAGGAAAGTTGGCATCCTGGAAAGGGAAGTTATTATCGATGGGGGGAAGATTAACAATGCTAAATGCAGTACTTTCTACAATCCCGATTCATTGGATGACAGCCTTCCGCCTCCCTGAATGGGTCGTCAAGAAGATCGACGGGATCCGAAAGAACTTCCTATGGAGAGGTGTCGACAGGGGAACTCACAGCTACCATCTTGTAAAATGGGACATGATCTGTAGGCCAAAAGAAAACGGAGGATGGGGGATTTTAAACCTCCGTGCCTTTAATGGGGCCCTATTAGGGAAGTGGTGGTGGAGAATTCTCACCGGACGCGCGGGCATATGCCAGAAGATATTCCAAGACGCACACGCAAGGAGAGGACATATTGATCCTCATAGACCGGCCCCGCGGCGTGCATCAACCTTTTGGAAAGGTCTTTGTCAGGAAAGCCCCCCCGAACTGGCAAATATTCGGGTCACCCTGAGATCTGGTACAAACACAAACTTTTGGAAAGAAAAGTGGTGGCTGGGGAACTCGCTGGAGAACATCTACCCTGGGCTGCAAGAATTATCCCTATCAAAACACCTGACCATCCAAGGAGCTAGAACTAAACTCCAAAGTGGAGCCACAATACTCAAACCAAGCCCCATATCAGCTAGGGAGGCTGAAGGTCTCATCCAGCTCAAACAAGCACTTGTTGATTCTGACATAGACCCGGAAGCAATGGACACTAGGGAATGGGAACTCATGGCCAACAAAATATTCACTGTCAAATCGCTATACCGATTCAGAATTGATGGAGGCCTAAGAAGTGACCTGAAAAAGGAGTTCTGTAAGCAGCCATGCCCGCTCAAGGCAAAACTATTTGCATGGCTGGCAAGGGAGAATAGAATCCTTACCCTTGACAACCTGTACAAGAGAAAGTGGAGAGGGGACCGCACCAGCTGCTACCTGTGTGCGACGGAGGACGAATCAGTATATCACATCTTCATCTCTTGCCCTCTCGTAAGACAAATCTGGAACCATTTCCAGACATTGTTCGGATCGAGCAGAGATTTGGATACTAGGACACTTTGGGGCGCCAGGGGTTTCTCCTCGGGGGTGGACAATACCCTACGAGAAGGATGGGGTATCGCTGTCATGGCAATCACATGGAGCATTTGGGGGGAAATGAATAGACGATGCTTTCAGGATAAACAACGCGTTTTTCTAGAATTATTCGAGATATTTCTTTCCTCATCATATCTTGGTTGAATGCAGCTCCGATGGCGAAGAGAACAAAGCTGGAGGCGGCAGGGAACCTGGTTAAGCGAAGCCTGGAATTCTCATCGGCTACGCTAGAGAGAGGCGACGATGAAGGAGACCAACTGGGGGGAAACTCAGCCCAAGCATAAGCTAGGGAAAGGATCTGGTGTATTGCTGGCAGAAAGAATGATGCTATCAACTATGTATTCTTTTTATTGCCTTTCTAGCCAAACAATGTAACAAACTATCTTAACTAAATTAAATAAAATGCGGTTTATCCACTTTATCAAAAAAACTATCTACGAATCAGACAGCGGAAAAGTTGGTGGCAGCTATGCTCCCATGAATTTTTAGTTTATTAGGAAACTAGTCATTGGTTAGGTAATATGGAAAGGCTAGAAAGATCTCTATGAATGATAAAAAACTCATGAACAGTTTACTACTAGATGTTAACTAATGAACAATTAGAAAGCAGAAAATGTTACAATCTTCTGAATAACTAGCCGATCACAAAAACAACAAATGTGGACCTTACGGAGATTCTATCAACATATATATACTAGTATCATGCAAAAATTAGATTCATGAGGCTCCGTAAATGGAAATTAAGACTCCAAAAGATTCAGAAATCAAAAAACTATTCGCAATTACCAACAGAGAATTCATCTACAGTCATAGTCCTATGCTTTAGTTTTTTTCACAAAAAGATAGATCTTGAGCAAAAGAGTCCATTTAATCAAGGATAGACTAATCAACGGAAAACAAGAGAAATTTAGTAACCTAAGTCTCTAAAGAACAAGATCAAATCAGCATTGCAACCTATAAGAAAAAGAAAGAGAGAGTTTACGTTGAAGATGAGATCCTTGTTGTCGGAGACGAGGGCCATGCCCCCGCGGAAACGAAGAGCCCAGGTGAGCACCATGGCAGCGGCTGCGATGCCGAGGAGCCGGATCACGAACACGATGGGGAATCGGACCACCGGAGCCGCCATGCTTTCCGATTGGGATCCTTGGACTTGGAGTAGGGGAGACGAAAATGGAAAGAGAAAACTTATACGAAAAGGATTTTTTCATATGCCACCCTTCCTTATCACATTATTTCAGAAAACACCTTCCCAAAGTATATTATATTCTTAAACTCCTTTTTTTATAACTTATGATAAAATTATTACATCTACCATAGTTTAAAATAAATTTTACTTCAAAATATTGATTGGTTTGATGCAATTCTCAATTACAATCGAGTCAAAATGGAGTAAAGATCAATAACAAACATCATGTAATTTGTTTAAATATGTTACAATGAAGCACATGAGGATGAAGGAAAAATTTGATGATGATAAATTTAATTAGCCTTTCTTGGTGCCCAATAATCTTAGTAATATTTAGTCTTATTTTATACAATTATTTTTTTAAAAAAATTTGTATACATTTAACTTTATTATAGAATATGCTTGGTTTTTTCGTTCTACTACATATCACATAAACATTTTCACAATTTAATAAAAATAGTTTATCCACTATTAAAAAAACACTAAAACTGAGATTCTTCTTCTAAAGGTTTATAAATTGTCACTTGTGGTGTTCAATTTGTTTGTTTTTATTAGCTCCATATAAAAACAATGTTTTTAGAATATTATGTGACTTGGATAACCAAAACATACACAAGAAAACAATTTGATTTACAGAAGCTAGTGTGCCTTCTAAAAACACATTAGATGTCACTTGCCAAACGGATCTCACTAGTCACTAATACTATGTTCATTCATAAACAGAGTGGTTAGAGTCAACGCACTTGGTCATTGGTCTTTTTTTTATTTAGATAAATATGAACAAGTCACTAGAAACACACATTTTTAAACCCTTAATTTTTTTTGAGAGAAAATGTACTAATCAAGTTTCCTTGGGAAAGTGTCACCTATTCATTAGTTGACTAAAATAAAAGAACCAAACCAGATCATGCTAGCGAACTCTTTAGGCTTTATTCCATCCATGAAAGCTATATGTATGTTCTATATTCAGTTCAGATGGTCCTGATTCTAGCTGTATAAACAAATTTCTTCTTGTCAAGCAATCCATCCATTTCCTAGAGAGAGAGAGAGATGGGAGAACGCAACACGCAGAAGGTGGTTGTAGGAGAAGAGATCCCTCTAGTGTGCAACCCTGGGAAAGTACATGGAAGTGACCTTAACACACTCTTGGAGACTGTCGGACAGAGAAGAGCTGGTGCTGAAGCATAGTGCTATACTTCTCAAAGAATTTGATGTTCATGATGCTACAGGATTCAATAGGTTAGGACCACGTCTAATAAACAGGTTTTATACTGCCAACGAGGACCCACTCTCAGGAGTTCATCTACATTCACCCCATGAGCTTATCTAACATGCTATCGGTAGCCAAAATGAATCACAAATTTATCTAATGGTATCTCTATGTATGTAGATGAAGGAAATCTTGGAAAACATATTACTTTTCTGCAAGGTGGAACTGCAGGATGCTGGAGGAGTTCCCAGGTGCCCGTTGCCATTTGCAAGTGAGCTTATTGCCTGAGAGATCATGTTAGTTGGGACATTGCATTCAATGTAGTCAAGAACAAGAGAACGAGAATATGCAACTCCTCCAGGTCTGGTGGAGTTTGCATTAAAGAGAACAATAACATAAAGCTTAAGAGTAAACAGAAGTGATTTAACACTGCTACAGATGTGGGTGTATCAAGACCTAAGAGGATCCTCTGTTTAACAAAAGCTTTCTTTCCGCACACAAGCTAGATGGAATTATTTCCACAAAGATGAAGTTCATCCCAGTCTTCACTGAGCCCCTCTTATTTCCAGAAACGGGTTCATAAGCCTTGTCAGTCTCCTACAAATAACTAGATTATCTATTGTCAAGAGTTTTCTAGGATGCCCGGTTCGGGGGGGTATGACCCCGGCCCCTTCCCGCATAACCATATCCTCTACCATAGAATGAGCCCCGCATGCGTCCTCCTCCACGGGGACCTCGGCCACCACCACGGTTCGGTCGATGTCTTGGAAAATCACCGAAGGTCTGAAAGCATGGAGTATGCCTCATTATTTAGAATGAAATCCTAACAACATAAAGAAAATGGCTTGCATACCTCTGTATCTATTTTCATCTGTTCAGAGAACTTCATCCTTCCATTACGGGATCCATGATCCAGTGTATTGGAAGAGAGGGAATCAAAGAAATCATCCTTAACATAAACAGACTTCAGAAAAGAAAAGCAAGCTAATTAGTTCAAGCATAAATATAATATTTGTAGTAGAAAAAATTATGTAGCACGAACAATGAAAAGAGAAGTGGATCCAAACCTTGGCGCCAATCCTTTCATCTTCTGCAACATTTTCCTCATCATCAACTTCATCATCCTTCACATCTCCTTCCCTGTCTTTTGATGAGCTTGTACTTTTACCGAGATGGCCCCAGACTTCATCCTTTTTGAATTTTTCATTCATCGCCGTGAAATCAAAATCTTCAGTGAATTTTGTAATAGGCCGCTGATACTGCAAGACCATAGACAAATTCCTATTTCATTGAACTCAAATATAGATACATAATGTGAAGACATCAGGCCCCTTTTGGTGGGTGTGTGGGTGTGGGTGTGGGTGGGTGGGGGGGTGTGTGTGTGTGTGTGTGTGTGTGTGGGGGGGGTGGGGGTGGGGGTGGGGGGTGGTTATTTCATTAAAAGAGCAAACAACTCTTACAAATGTACATTGCCATATGTGAAGAAATATAAAGGAAAGAAAAGCAGTACCCCATTTCCTCTTCCTTGAAAGAGCAAACAACTCTTTCAACAAATGTACATTGCCATATGTGAAGAAATATAAAGGAAAGAAAAGCAGTACCCCATTTCCTCTTCCTCTCCCACGACCCCTGTTACTCTGATGGGTGTATAAAGCACTTCCATTTGGCTGGAAAAAATAGCATGTGTCATAAACAACAATATGCTCAGGAAAGAAAAACAAATCATCATCAAGAAAAATGAAGGTCTGTTTCTAGCAGATTAATTGCTGCATTAAGATCACTAGAACGAGTAAGAAACAATGAAGTTACATTTATCAATAAATAAATAAATAAATAAATAAAAATAAAAATAAAAAATACACAATGAAGTTACCAGCAAAAAATATCCTTAACAAGAAACTTCCAGAAAAATCCACAACGCCTCTTTTATGAATTCAACATCATTTCCCTCCCTCAACCATCCATCACTGAATGAAAGATGTTACAAAATCCATCTAAAAATTAAACCATGATTGATTGGTGTGGACGAGACCAAGGGACAAAAACAAAAACAAAAGCTACAAGATCAGTGGCATATGAAGGACTTGGGATAGATACTATATATATATATATATATACTCCATGTATCATACAACAGTGGTATAACAAGGAATTTTCACAAATAATTCATACTGAGATTCCAGGTTAAAAGAGTAGATGGAAGAGAAAACAAGAGTTTGCCTAAACACATCAGAACTGAAGGAGATATTGTTGGTTTGGACCAGTGTTGCATGCAATACATTATACATAGTCTTTTAGTCCTTATTTGTCTATCTTTTTGGCATTTTTAAAACTACTTTTATCCTTTTATTGTCTTTCTAAATCTTTTGGTAGATTTTCTGTATAACATCTTGATTTTACTAATTGTTTTCTAATTTTCCTGATATTTTACATATCTTATTTATATAACAAAGTAGCATGTAACAAACTGAAATATCTTAACGTACTTGTTTCCAAGATTCGTACCTAAATCTGTGTGATTCTAGGATTATTACTCTCCAATTGAGCTAAGACAAATGCTTGCATTCCATGCTAGATACCTCCAGATACTTTGATACTCTACACTACTTAGTAACACTGGTTTGGATGAATACATGAATGGGCTACTTACTGCTAATGAAGAAGTTAAAAAAAAGTCTTCATTGGAGCACAACATACGGACTTAGCCACAAAGCACAAAGAAATGTAGAATCTGAAATGCAATAATGTTGATGGCTACACATCAGGCACATGCATGCGACGCAGTAGTAACAAGGCTGAAGCATGACCAGCTAAGTCAAGCATCCAAAAAAGGTGAGACTAGTCAGAATGGTTATCTAACATAACCATATGAAGTGGGACTCCAGCAGAGACAAAAAATGGTTGGTGGGCGCATGCAAACATACGGCCATTAACTAGTGCTAGGTGTCCTTAAGAGAAGGTGTTGAGACTCTTAAAATGGCAAGGCATAGCCATTGTTTCAAGATTGTTTGCTTAATAACTCAAAATACTGGGAAGGAAGTTCTTAACTTATAAAATCACGTATTATTTGCTTTGCTTCATTCAAAAAACAAAATTGCTTTCATCTTCATAATTATCATTACATTTGCATCATCCTCCGCCATTTATAATTGTTTAGCTAATTCTATCCACATTGAACTACAAATTTTACAAGTCAGAAAGATAGAACTAGGAGTTGTGCTTTTGGAAGTGAACTTTGAATACTCCTCGCAAAAGCTACAAGTAGTTGCCTCATATGACTACACAATCTTATTCCTTCCACCAAAAACAATTCCAGTACAACCTTAAAAATTAACAATTTGCTTCAAGGTTTAATACATGAGAAAACTCAAAAGGGCATCTGAGCAACAGTATCAACAGCATCATATGAGGCATGCTACACAATCTTATTCCTTTGACCAAAAAGAATTCCAGTAAAAACTTCAAAATAAAAAGTTTGCTTCAAGGTTTAATACATGCAAAACTCTAAGGGCCTTTCAAACAACAGTATCAACATATGTCCCCTCAATCCTACACAGCACTATGATCATACTAGAAGATGTGAGATGCAAATTCAACAAATGCCCTATGAATGATGTCCAGTTATATGATTATACAATTTGTGGTTGACAGAAATGCATAACCATAATACAAATGGAAATGTATAATTCAAGTTTGATTCTAAATAGATAATCAACAAAGTTGAATGGCCTTTTCAAACAATCCACCACAATTAAAATAAAATTTTTTAGTACCAACATACCCTCCGATCAATTGGTGTAGGCAATGGAAGTATCGGCTCCTTTGCTTCTGCAGGAGCTGGCTCAGATGATGATGCTTTAACCTTTGCTTCAGGTGGTTTAATGTCCACTTCCTTATGAATCATCTTTGATGGCTGAGATAAGGGAAGTGAGGATGGAACAGGTTGCAACAGCTGACCAGAATTCACCAAAGGCATTGAAGTTTCCACTTGGCTTGATATGGATGAACTGGCAATGGAGTTCACAGACAGAGATGTAGTTTGATAAGGGATGCTTGTACTATGAACTGGCCGGGGCATGCTACCAACTATTGACGGCAAACTCGGAGACACATTAGAAATTGAATCGAGACTGGAAGTTAATGGTGGCACAAACGGCATATTAGGACCGAGAGTTATTGCTGGAAGAGAGGCTGCAGGAGGTCTATTTGGCAGCATACTCGATAATGTTTCTGGAGCTAATACACTAGCATGGCTGGGGGCTGGTACATTACCTTGGGTTGGGGGTAATACACTAGCTTGGCTGGGGGCTGATACATTAGCTTGGGAAGGGGCTAATACACCAGCTTGGTTGGGGGCGAATACACCGGCTTGGTTGGGGGCAAATACACCAGCTTGGTTGGGGGCGAATACACCGGCTTGGTTGGGGGCTAATACACTGGCTGGGTTGGCGGCTAATACAGTAGCTTGGTTGGGGGCTAACATGCTAGCTGGGTTGGACGCTAATACACTAGCTTGGGTGGGAGCGAATGATGGTAAGGTAGAGGTCAGACTCTGGGTGCTGCTAACGGGTGGCAGTAGTGGTGATGGGTTCTCAGTTAAATTTGGTGATGCAGATGGTACTAGGGTGTTCATTGTGGGATATTGCACAGGCTGTTGCATAGGAAGAGCTGGCAATCCTGATGGTCGGAGCATGGGTGGCGCTTGCAAATGAGGCATACTACCTGATGGTGCATAATAACCTTGCCAATACATAGTTGGTATTGCGAGTCTAGTTCCATTTGCTGTCAGAGGAGGAGGTGTTGAGCCCCATGATGCTAGGTTCCCCCCAGGTTGATATGGAGGCAAGCCTCCTTGAAATGATGGTCTTGCTACTCCTGACTGAGCTGTATTGGAACTATCTGATGCAGTTCCAGAGACAAAAGAAGGCAAGCTAGAAGGTGCAGGTGCAGGTGCAGGTGCAGGCGCAGGCGCAGGCATAGGTGCAGGACGAGAATACTGTGACTGCAGAGAATCAAAAGAAGATCACAAGTACGTCTTATGTTAAGCTAAAGGTCAATAAATTCTTGTCATACCTGAATGATTGCAGGATCATTGTGTATGGGAGCAGGTTGAGGAGGTGGTGAGGATTTTACCTGTAAATCCTGAAATCGAAAAAGAGGGAGAAAGCTCAAGAGTTTAATGCTCAAGGGGGAACAGATTATCTCATACATGAAATTCACGAGAAGTTGACAATGTGTAAATAAATGCTGGAAAGGTACACATGGCATTGCCACCAAGACACGTGCATATGTTTTCATGCTCTTCCGCAACTAAGCAGCATAAAATAGAACAACTTAATTAAAAGCATCCCAGCAATTAATATCCATAATGGTTTCCCAACAACAAAAACCAACCTTCAAAGCTGACACAACTGAGTAGGTTGTACAACTTTATCAGAGTTTTCATGTCATTCATAAAGTGGCCAGAACCATTTTTGCTGCATTAAATCTGGTTAATGATAATTCATCCCATTGATCACAAAATATTTTGATGCCAATGAAATCCAAATTACTAGAGCAAAATTAGAAAATATGACATCCGAGTTGAATGTAACCTGACATCTCAATAACTTTTAATTTCCTTTCCTTTCTAATATCTTAATGTCATGGTTAGAAACTACCAATATGTAGGATGTTTGAACGCATAATCTAGCATATGCCATTATTACTTTCATATACCTTGATATCACTTCCACGGAAGAGTATATACTCATAGATCTTATCACTAGCAAGAATTTGAGGCCCATCCTTCTTTCGTCCTTCAGTTCCAAAAGATTGAACTGCCAGAAGAAAAATTACCAAGTTGGGACAAACCAGTCATGCCATTTATAGAAAAATCAAAAATAAATATAAAGGCACAGATTGTTTTATGGAATGTAACAGCAATAAGGGATTTGCTTCCAAGGGCCTGAGGAGAATAAATTTCTTGTGCTTCCTGGCTCTATTTAGGATCAACACCAAGCGGGTTGAGTATGTGATCCTATTTACACATTCAAATAAATACAAATCATGGCTTAAAATTCAATCAAAACAGAAATGGTTCAATCTAAGTCATATCCAGTTCAAAATCAAGGTACAATTTAAATAGGAAAAATCTTGCATTATTTCATTTAACTATCTTGTTTGCACCCAAAGCCATTTTCACATGAACTAATGTTGTATTAGTTCAATTGAAAGAAGAATTATATTACTGAACTTAGATTAGCAACACAAATTTCAATGGTTAACCTATACAAAATGTGTGACTTAGACAGACTAAGGAAAAAAAATCTGAAGAATATACCACAACATTTTGTTTGCCCAAGGGAAATTGATAAAATGTGAAGCTAAAACCGAAAAATGCAAAATAACATGAATGAATGCGCTTTGTAAGTTCAGTGATAAATACAAGGTGATTGATCATATAAGGATTATAAGTACTGAAATCAGCATGGCCAAGCACACTTGAATCAAAGTGTGTCAGAAACTGGAGCATGTTGGAAAAAAATCAAGGTAACGCTGACCAATATCAAGAGAAGGAAATCACATTTATAATTAGCATTTTAATGAAACAAAAGACCTAACTCCTCAAGGAAAAAACTGTAGAGAATTCTAACAACAAATTAAGTATCATGATTAAAACAAATCCTATAGAAAAAAATTTCCAATCCAAGCATGTTCAGGCAAAATAAACATGGAGGATAGCTTCAATTGGTAATCAGAAAGAAACAAGCAAAGGCAGTAGTAAGGCTTTAATATCCTTTCAAGTGCGACAAAGATTCCAATTTTTTTAAAGGTATGCAGTATCACAGAAGATCCAAAACAATCTCAATAGATACAAACATTAATCAAACTGAAATGCAGAGATGGCAATACAAATATGAATAACACACCCCACAAAGCATATTTATACAAACAAATATCTATATATTAAATGAGAATCTTATCACTGTGTCATTGATCTGATAAGAAATTTCAATTATAAACAGTAGATTTTGCCATACAACAAACAATGAATACTGCTGCCATACAATACAGAGCTTACACAGATACATATATAATAGCATTTGAGGGCATCATGACAAGGTGCTAAATACCTAAAAAGACACCAACTTGCCGTATTCTTTACAAGAGACCTATTGAGAAGAACCACCTAACAAGCTAGCAATTTCGCAAACAAAAATATTCCAGAAAGAACATAGACCAGAAAAAAATAGAAAATAATAACAAGCAGAGAACGCAAACGCTCCCAAATCTATAGAACCGCATCCAAAAACCCCAAACTAAGACTTCACAATAATTTACTTCCTCACAAAGACTTGAAGAGCCAAAATCCGTCATTCAAAAACCAATAGACAAAGAGCCAATCAAAACCCTAACTTGTTACAGATAAAGAACCACGGGAAAAATTGCGAAAAGTGAAGGGTAATCACCGTTGCAGAGGCCGATACTAGACTCCTCGGTGTTGATGTTGTATAGGACGCCCTCATATCTGATCTCGCTCTTGGAGGTCAGACTGATGAGGCTGCCGATGTAGGAGTCCGCCGACGCACCCGATCTTGATGCCTCCGCTGCCATGGCCGCCAAAGGCCACAAGAAAGACCTTCAAACTAGTCTCCTCCTGAATCTAAACACACAGAGGGAGAGGAGAAGTGAGAGACGCCGAGAAGAGAAGGAAGAGAAGCAAGATGGAGATAGCCTCGGCGGAGAGACGAAGCCCTTTTTCTCTCTCGTTGGGTAGCTCTTGTGTGGTTTTGACCAATTGAGTGTGGTTTTTAAAAGCTCTTGGGCTTTTTTACATATCGCCCCCTAATAATTATTTGTATTTGCTTTCTGCCCCTTGGCATGAGAATTTACTTTAACCCCCATATATTTTTTTATTTACCTTCTGTACCATTTCTTATCCATCCCTATTTTTATGTGATTTACTGATAGAGTTTTCTTTTTATGGAGTTTTTTTTTTAAATTTAAGAGAAAACTAAAGGAAATAAAATCACAAAATGGATTGATAAATAAAGAATATTACATCATAAACTTCTCTCAAACACAAGGAAATATCTTTTTAGATTGATAGGTGTATAGTTAATTAGATCATAAATTGAATGAGTCACAAACTCACAAATTGATCCGAATAGTTAATCCTTATCAAATTGAACAGTAATGTTTTTAAAACATTAAGTTCATCTGATTAAAATTAACTAATTATTCTAAAAAAATCAGATAAGGCATGGCCACTGTCTGCAGTTTCATTTGCTCCTCAAATGACCAAAAGATGAGTGGAGAAATGGTAGTGGATTACAAATGGTTCACATTGCCTTGACAATGGAAAAAAGAAGAAAAGGAAAATAAGAATAATAAAAGAAAAACCAAAACTCAGAGAATTCAACACCTAGTCTTGATCACTTCAGCAGCAAAAAGGAACAAACTGCAAAAACATTGGGATAGACATTTGAAAATTACAGCAAATTACAAGCCCCTGAAATTGTGTCTCTTCATGTCCAATTCCGGCATGGTTTGATTGATTTTCCTCACAATTTCAGTAAAATGTTGGTGCATCTTGTGTATGGGTCCTCATTGATACTGCATTTCTTGTTCATTCTCAGAAAACTTGGCTCTCTTGGAACTGTCAAAGGCCTGTTTGATCTGTCCATTGATTCCAATTAAAACTTTTTACTGTCTCTCTAAAGGATACTTATATTCAAACAAGAAACAAAAGATAAATCATCTATTAGGGAGTGCAATTTGGTTGAAAAGAGTTTGTTTGTGAGGTTGCACTTCATCAAAGTGAGACCTGGAATTATATATTCAGGCGGATGCTTATTTATTTATTTATTTATTTATTTACTTTTTAGTTTTGATAAATATGGACAAGTCATTAGAAGCACGCCGATGCTTGTTTAATTAACCGATGTTTCTGTTACTTTGTGAGCTTTTACTACCTCTGTGGAGTGAATGGCCTGTCAAACAAAGGCATCAGTTGAGCTTTTGGTACCATTTCCTTTCTCATGCTCTTGATCTCCTCTTCTTCTATAACCTGCACAGTAACAAAAGTAAAAAGCTCAAAACTCTGTCTAGAAGTTTGAAAGATTGAAAGACAAACAACCTTTTGAATTTTCTCTTCAAATCTCCTCAGTATCTCCAGGGACTTTATCTTGCTTGCAACCTGAAACACTCTTAGAAGTTACTTGCAAGTGCATATACTTATACAAATTATAAACAACTGAACTTTACCAGATCATTGAAACCGGCGCGTCTCGCTGCTCTTTGTTCGGAATGAAGTTTAATGTTCAATGGTTTAGTTTGTTCCTTCACTGGAGGTTTTGGTAAATTCTGTACTCCAAATGCTTGGTTTTAGCAATTTGAATACAAGAAACAAAGTGTTATGTCATGCATTGTATACAATCACCTGAGGTTTATCAGTAGTTAACGGTAGCGCGACGGCAATTCGATGCTTACCCTCCACAGCCACCAAGTCTCGTAACTTCCTCCCAAATGCTCTCTCTTTGAGTTGTCCTCTCTGCTATATCATTTCAAGCAAAAGAGAAATCAGTGTTAACTTCATGCTTCATTCTAAGAAGTGCAGAAACCTCGCTAAACTATACCTCAGTGTAGAGCCTGAATGATTGAGCTTGGCCATTCTTGGGTCCTCGTTTCATGGGGGAGTTTGGAAGAGAAGAAGAATAAGTCTGCATGTTATTCTTCTATCGGAGAAATCGATAATTCAAAATGAAGATGTAGAGCAAGCTAGCTAGTAATTTGGTTCTTCAGTAATGAAGTACTTGCAAGGGAGAGTGAACAAGTGGAACTATTTATGGACACTAATCATGGAGATGATCAAGTGATGAGTTTATGTCAATTGTGTTGCAACTTCACCAATCATCTCTGCTTTCTTTCAAGAAGTTCATCACTATTTCATTGATCAGTGATTCTAATGGTAGGCCCCAGCAGTACCAAACATTCTGATGCCACTTCCCATCAAGCAAACAATATTCCCCAACCAACTCCTCTCTTTTTGTTTAGGATGAGACTGAGTTTCTCTCTTCTCAAATTGCTAAAGAGAACAAGCATTCATGACAACAAACATCCAAGATGTCACTTCTCAGAGTAGTTATGCAGTATTGCAATCTTCACACCTCTTCTTCTCAGAGTGCAAAAGGCCTGTCGTTTTTCAAAGTAGTTATGTTGTATGCAATTCTCTTAAGCTACCTTTGGATGCCGATATTCGAAAAACATGCATGAGGAGCCAAGCCTGAGAGGCAGACATGAAGTATCGACATACCGATAAAGGTGGCATTTCACATCTCTTCATAAAACAATGATTCAGTCATTTATCAAAGTAGTTAATTACTTGAAGAATCAAATCCTTCTGAACAAACTATGAATACTAATTTCTGAAACAAAGATTCAGTAATGGTGGCACTTCACATCTCTCACTCATCTATCACTTGCCAATGAAGGTATGCATGATAGGCCGATACCGGTAATAAATCAGGCAAGAGAGGCACTATCAAAGTTGTTGCTCACTATGCATGAACAATCAAGGTTATTCAATGAAGGTGGCACTTCTAAATCCCTCCATCTTAGTCTAAGATTGAAAGAGTAGTCATGCTGTCATTTATCATAGTAGTTACTAAAGGAGGCACAATTTTAAGCTAACCATGGATGAATAATACCGTTCATTTGTCACTGATTTTTACAAGAATTGCAAGTAAACTCTTTGGCTTAATTAATCATCTATACAAATATAGGAAGCAAAGGAGCAAGAGGTCAAGGATTGAGAACTGTTTTGATAATGTCTCTTTGCATTTAAGTTGTTATGCAGGAGGGAATCCTACTGTGCTAACTACCAGGATGCCCACATAATTATAAAAAGGTATCACTTCACATCCTAATCTTATTATTTTCTTAATTTGTTTATGAATGATTAATCAGATTGAAGATTTAAACATGAATGAGAAACTGAATTTTGATAATGGTGGCACTTCCACATCTTTCTTCTCTTAAGAATATGCAAGTATCAGTCATTTATCAAGGTTGTTATTAGGAAGCTGCTCTCCTAAGCTAATTACCAAGGTTGAATAAAAAAAAAAGTAAACATTCAGAACTGCAGACTAGATGGTGAAACATTGGTTTAGCTAATAAGCCAATCATGGTTGTGAAGTTGCTGTATTCATTGCTTGAAATATCAAAAATAGGAGAAGATGAACATTCAGAGAATTCAGGTCTAGTAATAACAACAGAAATATGCAGGAGAAACATATGCCATTGCTTAATCTACTTTAAGAATTTTTTTTCCAAATTGGAATTCATACTCATAAATAAGAATGTGTAAATGAACTCAGAAAAGTTAAGAATAAGCAACAATTAAAATTTTTAAACCTCAAGTAGTTATGAAAGAGAAACCGATATTTTAATTAGAGCACGAATGCTAATATGTGAAGCAAAGCATAAAGAAATCAAGGATACGGAAGTGTTTTTATCATGCTACTTTAGATCTTGGTAGTTATGCAGGAGGGATTAGTCCTCCAGTGCTAACAACCAGGATGCTGACAGAATTCTATAAAGTTAGCACTTCACATCACAATGTCTTGTTTTTTTTCCTTCATGATTTCTGTTTAAGAGACTCAAACTTGTCAATAATTCAATATTGTATGAAATACTAGAAGAATAAATTGGATTTTGTTTGATAATGTCTCACAAATCATCAAATAACAAAATCTGGAGAATTTCAAGACTGGTGGAAGTTCTTATCTCTCCACTGCACAACTGCAGAAAAAATCAAGTAATGAGCCTGTGCCATTTATCTGTCAGAATTAGCGTCTCCAACAAAATTAGTGACTTCTGAAATGTGATTAAATATTGTTAATGGTGGCACTTCCACATCTCTCTCTTACATAACTGCAGAAATGATCAAGCAATAAGGTTGTTCCATTCATCACCCCGAGTTAATTAATGCAAAGCTCATAAAATTCCACATCGATCTCTTCTCCAAAACTGCAGAATATTTTCAATTCCTATTATCAAGACTGAATTCTAATACTTGAGACACTATCTCTACATTTCCAAAATGTCGATGACAACGACACAATGGTTATACAATTGTATCAAATAGTAACTGATCAGAGTTCGGAATAAGCTTCATATCAAATTCTTCAGTACCAAAGAAATGTATCAAAGGTGGGACTTCAAATCAAGTAGTTATGCAGCAAAAGGCAGTCCTCCATTACTAACTACCAGGATGCAGACTTTGGAAACAAATTGGTAGTGATATACACTACAAAATCTCATTGTAGGTGGTGCTTCACATCATCTTGATATTAACTTTGCTTAGTTTCAGTAAAAAACTATTTTATCATACATGAGCATTGAACATATGCTCAAAAAGTGTTTCATTTCATTTATTTTATTTTTGAGAAATATTCATGGAATGATGACTGCTGTCTTCCATTCTCTAAATAGAGAAGTAGTTTATCACTAATCTCAGAGAATAAATAAAAAATAGAAGTGAAGATTAGGGCATTAGTGCAAAAACTCAATTTTTATAATCTAACTGTAAATATAATTTTTTCAAGGGTATATAGATAAAAATTTCTTACCGATCACGAGGCACTATTAACAGCCTTGATGATGTCACCGACGAGGGTTTTAGCGAGGTTTTCAGAGGGTCGACGAGAAGGAAGCCGCTTTAATGGCGGTGTCCTCGTCGTCGTCTCGTTTCGCCGCCCTCTCGAGAAGGACCCTCCAACCTCCCCTTCTCTCCGCCGCCCGCTACTTCAACGCGCCACTCCCCAGCGATACAGAGCCCTCACCGGACGAACCCGCCTCATCCCGGCAGCGACTCCCCTTCCAGCGGCCCCTTGAGAATGGCCTCGATCCTGGCGTCTATAAGGTGTGGAACAACTCGTGCTTTTTAATATATATTTTTTATATAGTTTTCTATCTAGGGTTTTGATTTTGCGCTTTGGGGAAGGCGGTGATGGTGGGGAAGGTGGGCCAGAGGCCGGTGCAGAAGCACCTGAAGAGCGGCCGTTCCGTCGTGCTCTTCTCGCTGGGCACCGGAGGAATCCGGAATAATCGCAGGCCATTGGACAATGAGCAGCCCCGGGAGTATGCCGAGCGATGCGCCGTTCAGTGGCACCGCATATGCGTTTATCCGGAGCGGCTCGGAGAGCTCGCCCTCAAGCACGTCAATTCCGGGTCAGTGGTTACCTTTCCTTCTAACAACAATTGTTGATTCTTTAAGATGGTGGATAATCACAAATTTGTGAACTTTTCTAAAGATATTTGGATCCTGATATCATTTCTTACAAATTTCTTGAAAATCTAAGGAGCTGCGCTAACCTTCTTAATGATTCACATTAGAAGGGAAAAAAACAAATGAAATTTTAGCAACCAAATGATTATGATTCTAGAACTTGAAGCTATGGAATGAACATTGTAGCACAATTGAAAGACACTAAGGGATTACTTAATAAAATTTGTCATGTTGTCATGACATCAAGGATAGGGCAACATCTAGCTTGAACTTTGAGTTTAAGGTTCAAAAATTATATTTGAGTTGAGAGTTTGAACCTTTTTCATTTGTGTACTAGTCTCATTAGTTGCGGAGGTCTTCGGTTAAGAGTTATAGAATTAGGGAGGATTATCAAGTTAGCCAATTAGGCGGTGCAGCAGCAATGCTGTTATTGTGATCCATGAGTTTCTCTAATGGATGTTTGCAGTAGGATTCTAAAACTCAGATATAAGCAAAACAACAACAACAACAACTAAGCCTTAGTCCCATACTAGATGAGGTCGGCTATATGGATTCTCTATCTCCACATTGCTCTCAAATAAGAAAATAATAATAATAAAACAAATAAAATGAAATAGAATATATTAAAATAAACAAATAAAAATAAACAAATAAATACATAAATAAATAATAAATAATTCTATGAGATTGGAATGTTAAAAGCAAAAAAACATTCCCCACAAACAAAACTAATGAAAGAGAGATTTTTAATCGACTTATCCATAGTCCCATACTAGATCGGCTATATGGATTCTGTGTCTCCATGTCGCTCTATCAAAAGCAAGATCCGGCTCAATATCTAACATACGTAGGTCTTTAGACATTACCTCTCTCCACGAAATCCTAGGCTTACCCCTACCCCTCTTTTTATCTTCTATGACTAAAGTATCACATTTTCGGACTGGAGCATCTGGGGTCTCCGGCGTACATGTCCAAACCATCTTAAACGTCCTTTCCTTATTTTATCTTTAATTGGTGCGATATGCACCTTCTGTCGGATGTGTTCATTTTTAATCTTGTCCAATCTTGTATGACCACTCATCCATCTTAACATCCTCATTTCTGCCACATTCATCTTATAAATATGTTGAACTTTAGTTGCCCAATATTTGCTCCCGTACAGCATGGCCGGTTTAACTGCTGAGACTATAGAATTTCCCATTCACTTTGTTAGGCATCTTCTTATCACATAACACACCTGTGGCACTTCTCCATTTCAACCATCCAGCTTTGATTCTATGGGTTACATTTTCATCTATCATCCTATCATCCTAAAAAATGAACCTAAATACTTTAAAATGGTTAACTTTAAGCACTACCATCCCACCTAGTTTCACCTCCCCTTCCTCTCTCCTACTTAGACTAAAATTATAGTGTATATATTCTGTCTTACTTCTACTTAACTTAAAGCCTCTATTTTCTAAAGTATTTCTCCATAATTCTAGCTTTTGATTTACTCCATCTCTAATCTCATCCACTAGTACAATATCATTTGCAAACAACATGCACCATGGGATGTCATCTTGGATATAACTAGTTAACTCATCCATTACTAAAGTAAACAAGTATGGACTCAAGGCCGAACCTTGATGTAAACCCACTGTTATAGGAAACTCCTTCGTATCGCCTCCTACTGTTCTCATACTTGTAACCGTTCCTTCATACATATCTTTAATAACATTTATATATTTTATATGAATGTTTTTCTTCGCCAATACCGACCAAAGGACTTGCCTCGGTACCATATCATATGTTTTTTCTAGGTCAATGAAAACCATATAGAGATCCTTTTTCTAAAACTCAGATATAACCAAACAGGGTAATTTATTTATGTTTTGAACTCTAAGTCAATCGAAGGGCAAAAGGGCAAATGATGTGGTGGATGCTTGGATGTTCTTCTCTATTAGAAACATAGTGGCCTTGGTAAATTAATCCACAAAAGGATGCCAAGATGTTTGTGGGGATTCACTGTTAGTTTAACATTATTCTTTTACAAAATGCTTTAGTTATGAAAATCATGAATAGAAGCTTCTCTGCATCAGTGACAAACATATTTGTGTGACTCAAATTCATTTAGAGAACTTGGGCAATATCTTTTTTTTCCTTGTTGAAAAAAAAAAAAGAGAGATGTGTTCATTGTTTCACTGCCTTATTGTGGTAGGGAAAGGCAGAAAAACCACAATTGAACTTCTCTATTATGTCATGTCTATTCTTGATCGAGAAATTTCCACATTATTTTTTGGAAATCCATATTATTTCCTGACATGAGTAGTGTGTCTGCCCTCAACCTTTATGCATTTAAATCTTTTGGGGAAAAAATGCATTTACATCATTTGTTTGTATTTATTTATTTTTCTATTTTGATTTATATATGAAGCTCATATTTAACCACCTGAACTGATTGATTTTTTTATATTTATCTACCATAGTTCTCTTTTATATCTAGAAGGGAACTTGGAGACCAAAGTGTTCAGTGATCCAACTACTGGCCTTGTGAGACGCATAAGAGAAATAGCTATCCGGCGAGATGGTAACTCCTCTCCCTCCATTAAGTCTGATTTGTTGTAGATCAAGTAATTTGTTTAGTTCATTATGAATATTGCTTTATTTTAAGTTACTTGTATCTTAGACATGAAAGCATAGAATAAGTTTAAAGAAATCTTAATGAAGGAATTTAACTGTTATGCTCCTAGAGTTAATATGGCAATGGTTCTAAATGTTCGTGTGAATTTTGAATTGTTGCTCTCATGGTCCTGTCTGTATGCAGTGCTAACTCTGAAAGTATTTTAATTGAAGTACTGATTGTAAAATGCTCCACTTGTTCTAAATGGATATAGGATTAGCATCAAAGCCACACACAATTAGATAGCAAAAAAAATCTTCCTGACAAGAAAAAGTGTCTTTCAAGAATAGCTAGTATCAATAACCAATGGGTTTTATTCACAGAAAGAACATAAAAAATGTAAATTAGCATCATAGAAAAATGATCTTGGGCAAAAGAAAAATGAACAATTCATTAACAAAGAATGTTATGACTCATGAACCGAGGATAAAGTGGATAATTGAAGCTCCTGGCTCTATTTCAAAGCTGCGTGGATTTAAGTTGTAAAGCAAGAACTCTATTTTGCCAATTTATTGGAAAAAGCAATCTTAGTGTGTAAAATGTTTGAGGCCATAGCTAGAACTATTATCTATGTTTAGAGTAATATTACGGGAACAAGTGTTGGGCAACTAAAGTTCAACATATTCATAAAATGAATGTGGTAGAAATGAGGATGCTAAGGTGGATGAGTGGTCATACAAGATTGGATAAGATTAGAAATGAATACATCCGACAGAAGGTGCATGTTGCACTAGTTGAAGATAAAATAAGAGAAGGATATTTAAGATGGTTTGGACATGTACATTGTCGATCCCCAAGTGCTTTTGAAAATGTGATAGTTTAGTAATAGAAGATAAGAAGTGTAGAGGTGGACCTATGATTGCATGGAGAGAGATAGTATCTAAGGACCTACTTATATTAGATATTAAGGATTTTGCCTTCGACAGAAGGATAGGGAGACAAAGAATATATATAGCCAATCCCATCTAGTATGAGATTAAGGCTTAGTTGTTGTTGTTGTTGTTGTTATTATTGTGTTACGATGAACACCTTGCAGACCTCACAGGGAAAAACTGGTGTGTGTCTCAAAGTTGTCTTTTTCCTCAATTTGATGAGTAATTCATACAACTCTAGGAGATTTAAGAATGTTTGGTTATAGTATTTGGGTAAAGTATAATCAGTTATGATGAGCTCACTGTAGGCTAATGCTGATGTGTCTAATGCAGATTTAAGATCTTCATTGAATTAAACTAAATCAACATATATAGTTTGCAATCTTGGCTGCAAATGCCTAAATCTCAAAAAACTTTGACCAGTGCATATAAGTACTAGCGATTTTACTGGCATGAATACTATGCAGACAAAAGTGTCTTTCTTTTCTTATCCGGAAAGATGGCTGATGCAATGATTGCCAGCTGTCTTTGTTCAAATTGAAGATTTCTGAACATATCTCCACCTTCTAATGGGGCCGAAGCACACTATCTCTGCTGCCTGTCTTGCTCTGAGCTGCTTGACTGCCTAGGCAAACTAGTTAAACTGACTTAGTTTGAACTAAACTCGGAACTCCTGTTCTGTGACTGCGGGAGTTCAAAAGCAAGGTACCCTGACTCGCTGTAGTCTAACTGAACTTTCAAACCTTTTTTGGCAGCTCTTCCATTGTCTGATTTTTTATTTTGTCAAACAATACCATGGTGAACATATTGCTTCCACTCGTGTTTATTCCTGCACATTTAATTTCCAAAATATGTGAGACAAATGAATTTCTTATTGAGTAGTCAAGTATTGTTTGCTCCATCAAATAGATCCTCTGACCATTTTTTCATATTTTGCTGCTGTTATTTCAAACAATAGTTTAATATGCTCTGCATGTCCGTTCTCTTTGTGAGCGTTTTTGCTGAAAGTCTTGTTAATTTAAGATCATTTATGCACACTAGTCTTAATAAAATTCTGGAAAGAAAAAGTAGCAATAAGTCAATCATCCATGTGCATACTCACTGCTTATATTTCTCACATTGTCGGTAAGATGAGCAACATTCTTCAGCATGTAATGAATGGTCAGTTGTCAGATCTGCACATAGAATGTGAACAGTTTTACTCATTTTTTCGGTTGAATCTGGAGAGTTAATTGATGTATGACTATAATTCTTCATACCACCTATGTGAACAGGTCGACTAGTCTTTCTCAGTGCCGAAACCGATGCCGGCCAGAGTCAAACCGAGCAAGCAGAGCTGCGGAGTGTCGGATACTATTGAAAGATGATCTAATAGGAGAACATCATCGAATTAGCTGTTCATTTCTGCCTAACAAACATGTCCAAAGGTGCTGCCTTCTCTTCTATAGAGATCTTCATCTTGCTCTGCTTGATTCACTGCATCTCTTGCTGCCAGATCTCATTAAAGTTTATGTTATTGGGATGTGTTTGGCTCTGCTTTTAGAGCCTAACAAAATCATGTTTATTTTTTATAGTGTGCTTAATGAATTATTCTCACAACTTTTGCAACTTCTCACGTGGGCGGTGAATCAACGGCGGCCCGCGCTTTCTGGTAAGAAGACAAACTTTCGCCAACATCACAGCACATCACGTCGGCAATGCATGTAGTTCTCATTCTCTTGATCACCCTTTGACTTCAAGCTTATCATATTATATCTCGCCTATTTTCTATCTTTCTTTTAAATCCTCAAGTTGCTCAACACTATATATATCACAGTTTTAATATATAAGAACTTAGAAAACTTAAAAGTTTTTCTGGTGAATTATAATTATTAATTAGCATTATCTATATATATATTTATACATGGATTATATTTTTAAATTTTATATGAATTTAGGAAAAGATACACCTTTATATGCATAACTTGGCTCTCAAATATATTTGTAGTTTCTTGCTTTATTTGACTAGAATAAAACTGGTTTTATTGTTGCACCTATCGTGAAAAAAATAATCCCCATTCACTCAACATTGATCTAAAAAAATGTCTGCTAGTCAAACAGAATAAAAGTATATTAAATTAACCAAATGACCATTGGTTTAACAGTATTTTGGATTTCGTGTGTGGTAATTCACCTGGTGAGTAAAGCTCCTCTCGCGGTGTTTGTTATCTAAAATCACGTCTTTTGACAAGCTCTCTGGGAGGTCTTTATGGTCTATATTAAAATAAATAAATATATATATATATATAATTATTACTTCAATGAAAATTAATGTAAATCTCATCTAAGTTTTATTCTTCAAATACAAATGTCTCAACTCCTAAATGGATTCCTAAAGAAACTTTAATAAAGGTTAGGTTGTATTTATTGGCTTTAATTTGAAAACTTGAATGAATTATAATGTTGGGATTGTTGATGAACGTGACAATACAAAGCAGAGTACCCATTCGTGCAATTACTACATTAACTGTACAATTAAAAAACTTCATTCAAAGTTCAAACACCTAAACTTAAACTATTACTATCAAAATACACGTATATTATAAACAAAATCAAGGTCTATTAATTTAATCAAAAGAAAAATAAAAAAAAGGCAAGGCAATTTAAAACTATTATGATGAAACCCATTTATATTAGAGTATGAATCAAATCAGAGACTCTCTCTATTTAAATTGAAACATGTGAAACTAGTATTCTTAGAAACAATAATCAATCACTTATGAATGGTTAGCAAAGTTCAATCAAATCCCAAATTTGTACCACTTGTCAACTTATGAACTACTCTTTGTACACCATCCACAAACTTAGTCCTCAACCAACCATTGCCTTTCATTCACTCCTTTGACACTTTCAATCTCTCTCATATATGCACACATACTCTATACTCTTTCACATATATTTATACGGACCAATGCACCAACCTTACAATAAAAATCCAAGCAAAGAGAAGAAGAAGAAGAAGAAGAAGCCTCTAATTCCAAAGATTTCTTCACATGTCCTCCCTCTCTTCCTCTTCTTCTACTCATACAAACACCTTAACAAGTGTCTCTCTTCTGCTACTTCTTCTCCTTCTTCTCGGCGAAAGCCATGGATATCGGCTACGAGGTGGCGGCTTTCCAGGCAACGGAGATCATCCTCCGGTGTTCCACCGGCGAAAGCCAGATATGTCAACGTCGGGCTTGAAGCCTCATGGATGGACGTTCAACATGCTCCCAAAAGGTGTTCCTATCCCTCCTTCAGGGCCGTCTAAAAGGCATAACTCAGTGCTTGACTCCATTGGGGATCCATGAACAGCTCTTGCTCTAAGTTTATCAACCATGCATGGCTTCATCTTCTTCCTTGTTTTCTCTTGTAAATATACATGACTGTGTTTTAATTCCTATATATATATATGAGATTCTTTTTGGTGTAAGGCTCTATATGTAATTTATATATAATCTTCTCAACTTCATGAGTTCAAGTGCTTGCTGTGCTTATAGTTGCTTCTCTTCTATCTCCTTTCTGTTTGTGCATTTAGAAAGGTAGATCTTGAGAGAGACTTCTCATCTACAAGTTCATGTCATGCATTGACATTGGAGACATTATAGTTGGCGTGATGGATTGGTTGGTATGTGTGTGTGTTTAGGTGAGCTTGATGTGTTGGCATGCCGCACCTGCTTGGCCTAATTAGTTTAGTGCATTATTTATTAGAAGCTCACAAAAGTTTATAGCCCAGAAATATTCAGGTCTGGTATATATATATATATATACAGACCTGAATATTTCTGGGCTATAAACTTTTGTTTATTATGTTTATTTTATTAAATAATTTACTATTGATTCCTGAAATAGTGCCCTAATTACCTTGGGGTCCTTGAAGATATTTGTTTATCATTTAGTGTTGTGTGTGTTTGACTTTAAGGTCCTTGAAAACAATGTCAAGGACCTATATATAAGTTTTCCTTATTTTATAGAAATTGTGAGTACTCAATCTAAAAAACTAGGAGAAAATTTGTTTTGAATGTAGAAGCTTGCTTCCCGAACCAAGCAAGTCCCTGGTTCACACCAATTATATTTTGACATTTGTCCAATTATATTATTAAAATATGAAAAAAAAAACATTTGAGTGAACATGTATCAAAACATAATTGGTGTGAATCAGGGACTTGGGAACCATGCAAGATGAATCCGTTTAATTAGGCTTCCACAATCTCAAACTATTTCCCTTTTTTATTTCTTAGTGGGATTTTACTATAAAACAGAATTTTTAGATAATCATATACCTTCCAAAATTAGAATTTTAACATTATCCATTTAAATAGTAGATTCATAATTTTAAATCTTCCCAACTAAACATAAAACTCTTCACATATAGATTTTTAAAAACTCTTAAATAAAGTTTAATGCTATATAAACTGAGTAGGCTGTTCGAACAGTTTGTCCGAATCATTACTTGCCAATGGATTCATCTCGAGATGGTCATGTTGATGATCCCGATGAACATTCAATGGCTAGCAATGATTCGGATAAGTTGTTTGGACGACCTGCTCAGTTTATTGCTCTTATATAAAATGTACCTTCGAATTTGGAGGATTTCCAATTATTTTCAATCAAACACATTTTTTTTATATGAGTTGATAGAAAACAATGTTTACTTAAATAAATAACATGATCATATATGAAATTTATCAACTAATTAAATTAAAATAATTTTTAATATATAGGCTGTGATTCTCCAGGGGAAAATAGTGGTTTTGGTATGAAATATTTTATTCAAGAGTTAGTGAAGCCTATAACTATCTTAGGGCTAAATTTTTATTTTTTATTTTTATAAATTTGGAACCTTAAACCATAGGCCATAACATCAAGGTTTGCCGTTTTCGACCGGGCCTAGAAGAGTCTAAGATTTGGGTCCAATTTCAGACGTATGGATTGGAACCTATGCTTAGTGTTTCTTTTTTGGGGGGCCTATTGACTATTATTTGTATCCAAAATTAAAAAATAGACTATATAACATTTAAAGTTTACCAAACCTCGTACATTTTTCTGTTATGTTTTCGAGGGTGGTTTTAATGAACATTTTGCAAACCATGCCACTCAGTTTCTTAATTCAATTTGTTGATGGTGAGATCTGCCTCTCTAGGAATCAGAGCAGGTCTAGATCAATAGGTGAGAGAGGTCGATAATAGTTGGAATGCTTCTGTTGATTTTGAGAGAAAGATCTAATATGATACATGATTTATCGGATAAACTTTTTCGTGCTCATAAGATCAACAATTTCACTAGAGATCAAACCTTCAACGATATAATCTCACCGGAATAAGGAACTGTAGAGAAAGAGGGCACGAACACTCATGCTTTGGGGAGCTTCCACCGCTCAAATCAAATTTCTTTCAAATCTCATAAAATATTTTATTTAAAAGGAAACACGCCATCCTTTCTAACTAAAATTCTCTCAAAACTTAAATAAATAAATAAATAAATCAACTTTTATTTCTTTCCCTCTTTTCTACTCATGAGTCATGATCTTGAAATCAGTCTCATTGATCTATACACTGAAAATAATGCATTTCTATGCACCAAAAATGGAATGATGAGGACTACTATGATTCATTCTGGTCTCAATTATAGTTCACAATCTTTTTTAATTCGGAATTTTTATATTTTCAATTAATTATCAGATATATTGAAACTATATAATAAATATTTCACGGCCCACACGACCGTTGAGCTCCTTTCTCTCTGACACACTCTTCCCGACCGTTACCCACTCTCCAAATTCAAAATCCTTTCCCCCTTATCCACCTTCCATTCTCCTAACCAACGTCCCAGATCAGCCCAGAATTTCATTCCCAAACTACCCCTCCGTCCCAAAGCTCTCTCCTTTCTCAGCTCCCCCCCATTCCACAGTGATTTCATCTCCATGATCCCCAATTAATCCTCATTTTATCTATTTTTCTTAGCAAAATTTTCGGTTTTTTTTCTATTCGGATCGATGCCAGTCTCTACTCGTTCTCAGATCTGCAGCTATGGCGATGGATCGAATCAAGAAGGAGCTCAAGCCTCCGTCCATGGCCGCACATTGCTCCGGAACCCTCACCATGGCCTCAAGGAGAAGATGAAAGCCCTCACTCTATACTACGAGCAGCACAAGGAGCTCATGGCGTCCAGGAGGGACCTCGCCGACACCGTCCGCAAGGCTCAGAGCCAAGAAGAGGAGAAGGATTCAACAGTGATGAAGGAGAACGTTGCGTTCACGAGCCCTTCCAAGAACGCTAAGAGAACCATAGTTTTCGCAAGGATCGATGCGAAGGAGAACAGGGAAATTGATACGATTGTCCCGAAGAAGGTCACAGTGGCGAGGAAGCTCTCAACTGGGGCACTGTCAGAAGGGAGGATGATGAGACCGGTTGTGGCGACGCCGGAGAGCTGTGAGTCCGGAGGAAGCCGGATTCATGTGTTTGTGAGGCTCCGGCCAATGGCCAAGAAGGAAAAGGAGACCGGATCTCGGAACTGTGTCAAGATTGTGAACCGAAAAGATGTTTACCTGACGGAGTTCGCCTCCGAGACGGACTATCTCCGGCTAAAGAGGCTCCGAGGACGCCATTTTTGCTTTGATGCTGCATTCTCTGATTCAACAACACAGCAAGAAGTTTATGCCACCACGTCAGTTGCTATCTTGTTCTTCGCTTGCTTTTAGAGATTGAAGTTCTACCATTGAAATTACTCTCTTTAAATCTTCATACGGATCATGTCATGATTCTTCAATCAGCTACTTGAAAATTTTGAGATTTTCAATGTTTACCTTTCATGATGCTCAGTATGGCATTGCATGATGCATTAAACTTTTGAATAGTAACTACTCTTCCACTGAATGATTTGCGTTGTTAGTTGATGCTTTGTTCATCTTGTTAGTTGATGCTTTGTTCTCTTTAAATCTTCATACGAATCATTTCGTGATTCTTCAATCAGCTACTTGAAAATTTTGGAATTTTCAATGTTTACCTTCCATGATGCTCAGTATGCCATTGCATGCATTAAACTTTTGAATAGTAACCACTCTGCCACTGAATGATTTGCATTGTTAATTGATGCTTTGTTCATCTTGTTCCTAAGATCTGGACAATGCTCACAAAGACTTTCATGGTGATAAAAAAGTTTTCTTTGTAAATGCAGAACGGCTGAGCTTGTGGAAGGTGTACTGCAGGGGAGGAATGGATCAGTGTTCTGCTATGGAGCAACAGGAGCAGGAAAAACATACACAATGCTAGGAACAGTGGAGAATCCAGGAGTGATGGTGTTGGCCATCAAGGATCTATTCTCCAAAATCAGGCAAAGGAGCTATGATGGGAACCATTTGGTCCACCTTTCTTATCTTGAGGTCTACAATGAGACTGTAAGAGACTTGTTGTCCCCTGGAAGGCCTCTTGTTCTCAGAGAAGATAAACAGGTTTTCACTTGGTCTCATATCATCATAAGCTTAACAATTATTTGACAGCAGTATAATGCTCATAGATGTTACCAACCTATTAGACAATATCTATTTTCTAGGCTCATCAGAAGATCCTTTCACATATGAAATCTCCTATCAGTTAGTTCTAGTGTAGTCATATCTGAATCCATGAGTATAGCCAACTGGTAATTTTGTAAGGTAACATTTTCTAGCAAGATTTCACTCTATAATGTCTTAAGATAGGGGTATAACTCATCATTTTGACTATTTATCAATCCTTGGTAAAATGTAAGAGGAAGTATATTCTTACACATATTCAAGCAGGTTTGTCATCCTATCTTTCCTAATTATATTGATACTAATGAACATTTCCAGTAACTTATAATTTTCTAATTCTAATCTTGAGAAATTCTTATGAAAGTTCTAACAGGGTAAAGTTTGTGAGGAGTTATGGAAGACCTCCCTTAAAGAGAATCAGATAAAGTTTAGGAATTTGGATCTTCTCACCTTTAATATGACCTGAATTGTTTTCCTTTTGCTAGGCTAAATCTACTAGTTTGCTTTTATTATGATTTGAATACCTTTGTGATGAAAGGAGGAGCACTCTGTAGCCTGAAAAGAATATATTGTCCAACTATTTCAGGGAATTGTAGCAGCAGGTCTTACTCAGTATAGAGCTTATTCAACAGATGAGGTTATGTCATTGCTTCAGCAAGGAAATCAAAACCGAACCACTGAACCAACCCGCGCTAATGAGACCTCTTCTCGGTCTCATGCTATATTGCAGGTAATTGAATTGTAATTCTATATGCCTTCACTTCCTGAAATCATACTTATTTCTATCTCTAAACTTCTCAGACACTAATCATTTCACTAAACTCTAGGTTGTTGCAGAATTTCGAGTCATACAGTCAGGTAACATTGTCAACCGAGTTGGAAAGCTTTCCCTCATTGATCTAGCTGGTTCTGAGAGAGCTCTAGCAACAGACCAGAGAAGTCAGAGATCTATTGAGGGGGCTAACATCAACCGCTCCCTCCTTGCTCTCAGTAGTTGCATCAATGCTCTTGTCGAGGGGAAGAAGCATATCCCTTACCGAAATTCCAAACTCACTCAACTCCTCAAGGACTCTCTTGGAGGTCCATGCAACACTGTCATGATTGCCAATATAAGTCCATGCAATCTCTCCTTTGGTGAGACGCAAAACACTCTCCACTGGGCTGACCGTGCCAAGGAGATAAAGACCAAGGTTGCAAATCATGAACATAATCTGTTTGTTTGATCATTTTCAGATTGAAATGAATTAACTGTGAACTTATTGCATGTCTATTGCTGTTCCTTTCAGGGATGTCTAATGAATGATGAAGCATTGCAAGTCCCAGAATCAGCTACTGACCAGGCTAAACTACTATTAGAGTTGCAGAAGGAGAACAGTGAGCTCAGACAGCAGTTGGCACACAACCAGAAAAAGTTACTGACTGTTCAGGCTGAATCACTAGCCGCAAACTCCTCTCCAGCACCTTCATCACTGCTCCTATCTCCACCTTGCTCTGTGCAACGCAGGCCAAAGCGGTCCATCTTATCTGGTAACTGCTTCACTACTCCCGAAACCAAAAAGAAGGAAGCCAATGAAACAGTAGTCAGAGAATTACAGAAGACAGTGAAGACCTTAGAGGCTGAGATTGAGAGGCTGAAGAAGGATCACATTCGACAACTTAAGCAGAAGGATGAGTTTATTCGAGAGCTGATGAACACTAAGAATGGTGCCACAAGAGTAGTCACAAGAGAGAGCTTCCGCAAGGGACTGAGAGCAGCATCTGATGCGGGAGAGCTTAAGAGCCCTGGTCATCGTTTTCTATCTCCAGTGCCAACTGCTAAGAAACGCACATTCTGGGATATAAGTACCACTAACAGCCCATCGGTTACGACGGTTAATGGAAGGAAAACAAGAAGCCATGTTGCTGCTGATGCTTCAGCTCCATCCATGCTTCTCCAGGTATATATATGACCTTCTATCTTTTCACTATACTACAATGATCACAATTATAGTATATCATCTTTGTATATCATCTAATACTACAATGATCACAATTATATATGACCTTCTATCTTTTCACTATACTACAATGATCACAATTAAAGTAAATCTTCTTTGCATATCATCTTTTTTTTTTTTTTTTTTTTTGCTGTAACCTGTCTAGTTTGAGCATCAATTAACAGTATCATTGACCATAAAAACCATTATCATGCTAAGAAATGTGAGCAGTTCTTCCTTTTACTTCTGTTGTGAGTATTCTCCTACTGATGCAGCTTGCATATCCATGTTTCTGGTTTGTGTACATGTTTGCGCCGCACATTGCAAATTACTTCTTTCAGCCTGGTTTTGCTCGCCAAGGATCAGAATTTCACAAATTTTGAAGATCAAGAAATAGATGCAGAGAGGTTTCTTTTTCTAGCCTGCCTTGTAATTCTTGAGTGGCATGACATAGCAAGGTAGTACCATTCTTTCTGACAGTTCTTGCAATTGCTAAGTTATACATCAGCTATCTCCTTGTAATTCTTGAGTGGTATGACATAGCAAGGTAGTTCCATTCTTTCTGATAGTTCTTGTAATTGCTAAGTTATACATCAGCTATCTTGATGTATTTGATAATACTATTTACAGAGTTCCAAAATCATTGGGAAAGAAAATTTGTTCAATTATTAAAAAGGTTTCTCGTCCTAGTTAGTTGAAGACAGAGTCCTTCTCTTCAACAGGTTTCTCCTCCACAGAATACCTTCATATTGTGGTTGATCACCACCACTCCCACTCTGGTGTCCAATAAACTCCATATCCGGCATGTCTTCTTTGCTTGAAGGTCCGGCTCTGATGATCTCCTTGCCTTTGGAAGAATACTCAATATCTTTCTCTTCATTACCGCTATTGCTGCTACAAGTTTCACTGCTGTTTCTGTTGCTGATGCATCTTTCTCTTGAAGTAGAATCATCATCATCATCGTCACTCAGTGTGTTAAAAATAGTTATGGTTTCCTTCTTCGCTCTATGAAAAGAGTGGCCTCTTGAACTACCATCATATAATGGTAGAATAGAACGTCGTTTAGAGCCGATACTGTCCCTACCTAGACTGTAACTAGTAGTTAGTTTCTTCTCCACGTCCTCCTTTGCTTTCACTAGTTCTCCCAGTTGTTCCAAGTGTTCATTTGTCGTCACCTTCTCCTCTAACTCGGAGATCATCTTGCGGAATGTTTGCCTCTTCTTGTAAAGAGAATGCTGGGATCATTTCAATATTAACAAATCCCTAGAGTTAACATATCTTTTGATTGCTCACTGATGTTAACCTTGATATACTTACTCTAGTCTCAAGGAATTTCCCAAGGCCGTGATCTTGAAGCTTTTTCTTTCTCCAGAATACACAG
Organism: Dioscorea zingiberensis; assembly: GCA_026586065.1. Classification (NCBI taxonomy): domain Eukaryota; kingdom Viridiplantae; phylum Streptophyta; class Magnoliopsida; order Dioscoreales; family Dioscoreaceae; genus Dioscorea; species Dioscorea zingiberensis. The sequence goes on along the minus strand of CM048822.1, from coordinate 9,231,536 downwards.
CAAAATCGGACAATCACCGCCAGCCCGAATATGATCACTAGTTGCAAGAGCAAGAACAATAAGGCTGTTCTTTCACTGTCTGATGAGCATGCATAATTTCAAGTCATTGCAATGATACACGGTACATAGAAGTAATGCAAAATGTTTGCCAGTTACCTGAATCAAGGCTTACATACTTTGTTTCCCCTTGTGAGCAGGTCCAAGAGAGCTTCTGATCTGATAAAATATAATAATTAACATATAAGGAATTAATAGAAGTACTTAAATATCAGTTCTCGGTGTTCTTAATATTACAGTTAGTGTAGCATGGTAAAGTGCTTCCAATCCCTGCATAAAAATGCAAGATCATATGATTTTGACTCATTAACCCCATTTAATTCAATTCGAACTAGTGATATCTCTGCAATTTCAATAACTGAAAACTTACTTTCTAAAGAAAGAAATGTGAGAAGAATCCTCTCATCAGATGCAAAGTAGTGCAAGTCAGTCTTTGATAAGAAACGCGACAAATCACCTGATACATTCAGTCAAATCTTAGAATTAAACACAACATGCAATTTCAATTTTTATCATCTGCAATGTGTGCTAATGTTCTTAATATATCAGCATCCTAATGTTCTCAATATATCAACTCATGTTTACCAGGGTATGTTCCCATCCAGTACACAGTTCCTGTAGCTGGAGCCAATAGAGTAACAACTAATTTCTGTGGATTCATTGCAGAGATATAAGTATAATCCCGGATATTATGACTTGATTTCACCTCCATTATAGTCTGAGATACATAAACGGCAAATCCAGAGCAATCAAGGACAGGACTAACTTGAGCCACTGAATCAGTTGATGATTTCTGAAGAAACTTCTTTAGATCTCCATTTGGTGAGAATGAATACAGGTAGCCATCAATTGAGCTTATGGATACCCAACCTTAATTTCCAGGAACCCATAGATTGTCAGCAAAATGAAACGAATTTTGTTCTGATAATTTATTTTTTAGAAATAGGAAAAACCTAAGTATCATAAATAAGTTTGAACAGAAATTCTGAAACCTTTTTACCATTGGAATCTACAACTGGCAAAGTGTCCTCCATGCTTAAAGGACCAAGAGTGCTTTGCCAAAGGACATTTCCTGTTGAAACTTCTAATGCCATTAGTAATGGCTTTCTCGGGAAAGTCACAAATAGGCGGCCATTGTTTCCAGGTGTTACTGTTAGAAGCTTGTCAACTAAACTGAAATCTTGGATCCATCGGAAGTGTGGTTGCCGGATATATAACGAATACAGCTGCCCCTCAGTGTTTGAAATCTGCATGTTTCATAAAAAAAATGTAATGTATTATTACTCCACAAAATTGATGATACAGTGGTGTTGTTGACTGTTGAGCACGGTTAAATGAAGAGGCCTTACATAGAGTGTTCCCTCACAATGATCAACCACAGGAGCTGTATTAAAGAAACAATGTGTTATATTCTTCTTGCATCCTTGACGATAGCCAAAGCGATGAAGCATTGGTCCAGAACTCCACACTAATTGTCCCCACAGAGAAAATGCAAAGAGTCCTCGATTTCGAATGACAATGAAGACCAATGAATATAATGCACTGACCGAAAGTCCTACTATTGCTTTTGATCCTTCACTTGTAGAATTAATGCTAAATAAAGTTTCAACCTTGGACTCAGAGTTAGCTATGTTTGAAGGAGTGATTTTTAGTATCCTCTCTTCGGCAATCAAATATATCTGCAAGCGTGAAAATTGATTAAATTTTTGCCAATTGACTGAGATCAATTTATTATGATTAGAAATTTTTTAAGAGAATGCAATGGTAACGAAAGCAATCCTTCAAAATTGTAAATAAATCACACAAAATCTCCATCCTTAATTCAAACCACAATTCAACATGCATTAAATTGGATGAAAATTAGAAAGCATAGTTGAAGAAACATACAGACGAGCAATGAGATAAAAAGATCACCTTTCCTCTTCCATCACTAACTGGGGGTATATCCACATTACATGTATAACCCAGGGGAATAATCCATGCAATTGTTCCTTTACTTTCAAATGAGAAAAGGTTGTTCTCTGAACAAGAATAGATTTTTCCATCATCTCCGATATGAGGCTTTGAGAGCCTATTAGCAATCTTCACTGAAGGCTCAGTACCTAGAATACCAACATTGTTAAGTATCAACAAAACAGAATAATACAACAAGCTTTGAGTATACTACTTCCTATTCTCTTTTGCTCTCCCTATGACTCAAGAAATCCTCTGCTTTTCTTCAATGATTATATGAACAGTCAAGTGAGCAAGCGAGAGTGCAAGATGGGAAGTTCTGACATACCGGTTGTAGTAGTGTTTCGAAGGAACGTCTTCAAGTCTAATGGATTGGAGGTTCCAGGGGATATCAATGAGAACACAAGGACTGGGAAAACAAGGAATTGAATCTCAGGCATTGGCTCCCGAGAGAGAGAGAAAGAGAAAGAACAAGTTTGTGAGTAATTTCAGCATTCAAAAAGAGGAAATGGAGAGTAGTGGGGGAGGTAAGGTGAAACCGTCCGGTTATTTTGCAGACAAGGCCCTTTATTTTACCTCTAATTATTATGAAGTACTTTTGATTTGATTTTTTTTTTCAACTGTTTCCTTTCATCAGAAAAGGTTTATTTTTTGTCTGAGTTTTCATAATTTTTCAAGGAAAATAAATTGAGGAGATTTTTTTTCCTAATGTTTGAAGCAATAAAAGTGGTTTTCCAATAATATTTGGGGCTTTGTAATAAAGAATAACACATAGGATTTCCTTAAAAAAAAAAACTATACCAACCAACTACACATTTTGGGAAAAAAGAACAAAAATTAAAATAGCTTTTTTTTTATAATGCGGATAACCATAAACACGCCAACCATCAATCTCTTTTTGTGAGTAAAAATGGACTAGTTAACTTTTTCTGGTGAAAGTTGATAAAAATAAATAATATATAAATAAATAAATAGTTATCTCCTAAAAATTGGACATAATAATATGAACATTGAGTTGAACATCTTCCTGCCAAGAGTAGTAGCATAACCGTGCAATACCGATCAAATCTCTTGATTAATTTTTTAATTTTTTTTCTTCATTAATAACACCCAAGAGAAATGAAACAGAAAGCAATAGATAAGAAACCACCAAAACACACACACACACACACACTAGTTGCTACATTTGTTTCCACCAAACAAGTTAATGTATCCAACACTTCTAAGTTCTATGATCATGTACAATGCAGAGAAATTCTGCCAGAACTACAGAACAGGAGAAATCAACTCCAAGTTCAACTACATTCTGGCTTCCATTTTCCCAATATTTTCTTTCTTTTAAGGGACAATCTTGATCTTGAACACCTTTCACCTTCATCATCACTTTCTTCACTATCTAACACAATTAATGTTTCCATGATCTTGGGACTTTTATCCACCTGATTCTGGTTTCCCTTCAAAGCTTTCTTTGTATCTTCATGAATTGGTTTTGGTTCACAGTTGATTTCAACCAGTGAATCCGCAGGATGTATCTGGGAGAAAACTAATGATAACCGTTGATTATGTGTCACATTCTCCTTCTCATCACTGTCACTCCTCGATACTTGGGGCTTAGGATTCAGAGATAACTTCCGACCTATTACCTGAAGCTTCTTCCGGCTTTCAGTTTCACCAACCACATTTACTGGCTCGGCTTCTGCTTTCACAACCTCCTACCATTGAAAGGAGTACAAGGCATAATATGATTATTATAGAAAAAGTAACCCAAAACTAATAAATAGTTCTGCATCCATACGGAAGATACTAAATGTTGCAAGAGGAAAGCAAAAGGAACTATGGTTGCAAAGGAGCAAAATTGTCTGAAATGGCCAGAAACAAGCCTTCTGTCTCAGGTTATAGGTGTAACATCTCTGGATGTTTAAACTTTAAACAATGAAGTTCAGAACCTCAGATCGATTTCATTTTCTAAACATGCAATGTCACAGGAGAACATAGCTAATTAACAATTCCAACTTTCAATAAACGTTAATGAAATGAAGTATAACCTTACCAGACTAGTCTTCCCTGAAGAGGCACTATCTTTACTTCCGCAAGCTCCAGCATATTTCTCCGTCCATGATCGAGCCTTTTGTTCAAAAACTTGCCTGTTATATTTGTATTCCCTGCTCTGTATATGCACCAAGAAGAGAAATTGTTTATGTGCAAACAAGTTTCTTGAGTCTTGACGTTGAGTCCATATTGATGTTGAAGAATGCTTACTGTTTCTGCCATAAGGCCATCATCTGGGTTAGGCTCACTCAATAACAAACCTATGCTTGTTAAAACTGTTGAAATGTTTAGAGATGGTTGCCATGCCCCCTAGAATCAAAATTCAGAAATTTTAATGGCAGGGTGAGGGACCCCAGGGAAGTATTCTCCATAACATATTTCTCAATTAATATATTCCAATTAGGATCAGGAAAAAGAGGCAACATATTAACGTATCCACCTTGGGGGGCAAGTTAAGAATATCCAGACAGATCCGGCCACCATTATCAATGTTGGGATGGTAAATAGGGGTGGTGAATGTCACAATGGGTGGCTGAAAAGGATATCTGTATATGGCCAAAGATTAAGAGAAGGAAAAAAAAAGAAATAATTTCTAACAAGAAATTTTAAAATTCCAAAGTAAAACCTTTCAGGTATTTGAATCTTAAGGTTAAAAACCCCTTCAGAATACACTGTTTCTTCAGGCCCTTTAATCCCTGTAAGTTGTCAATTAATGTCATCAGTTGCTATAAACCTATGAATGCTTTTGAAGAACTAAATTCAAAGCAAGAACAATTAAGAAAACAAAGAATGACAGTGGACAGCCACTGAAAGGAAAAATATGGAAAGGAATAAAACTTACGGGCTTCTATGACTGACAAGGAGGAAGATGAAGCATTGTCACTGTCAGAAAGTAGAGGAAGTGAGACCCCGTGTGGTGGGTCAGACATTAAGAGTTTCAGTTCCTTCTGCAATCTCAGATTCAGACGTGCAGCCTGAGCCATCATCTCATATAAAGGACACTAGCACACCAGTTACCTATTTGTTAGTAGCATGAGAATAACAAAGTTGATGATAATGAACTTCTTTGGAGAAAATATGTAACATGCAGTATTTCAGAATTAACAACATCATTCTTATAGATTGCTTGAACACATAAACTTCACCAGAAGTTTCCTTAATTCATTGCAGAAATATGAGTAAGTGGATCTTTCAATTTTTGCCTCATAATCAGAATGAGCGTACAAGTGGTGGCATCCTGTTTTGAACTATCTCATATTCTCATGTTAATCAAAAGTTCACTGTCATGGCTCAAACCTACAAAGTTTCAGGTTTCTAAATCTATAGGATCACAATATTATCTTTTTTGAGCATTGTTACATTTTGTTCTCTCAAAGCACATAAAATTTAAGCTTATAAATTGCAAACCCAATTCACTAGCAGATCCTACAAGCACTATGTATACATCATGGGCAATAATCCATGTACTACTGGATTACTATTTGCCATGTTTCTGCACAATAAACATTATAAAAGTCATCAGATGCGTATCAATACCATTGGCCACCAAAATTTTAAACTAATGCTGTGGCTAAATAACCAGGGAAACTTACTAAAAGTTTGGCAAGTTTACTTTGATAACCTAATGAGCCAATATCACTTCCACGGAGCCAATCAGAGTGGAGAAACGACGCATAATGACACAACCCAACAATCCTACATTTTAAGAAGGCTTGCATTTGAATATGAACATAATGGCATAACCATCATTCTACCCATCCTCATTGTCTCTATCATCAGCCCAATCAGGAAAATTTCTGAATAAATTGAATTTTTTATCCATTGTGAGCTCACATTAAACAATGGTAATTTTATCAAACAGGTGTCGTTCATTAATATCGGAGAGTTATCAGACCACCAAAGATCACATTGATCCAAAAGAAACACTACATCCTTGCGGAAAATTAATAAAGAAGACTTTCTCAAAAACAAAACAGAAAAAAGAGAAGTTTTAAAACTAAAAATATGGGGATAGATCCATCACTATTATATCCCACCAACGATGAAAACGAGACATAGATACACGGCTCGTGAATGGCTAGAAAACAAACGAATTATATGAACAACAAGAATACTTGGAATGCGATTAGATGCATACCTTGATCAATCTCCAATATCCCCACCCGATTGAGAGTTGAAAGGATTGTCTTCTCCAAGGAGAAGAAGAGAGGGAGTGAGCGAGCGATGGTTCCCGATGGTCACATTCAAACCCAGGTCAAAGGGCTTTTATTTATGGACAATTTGTCAAAATAGCCTTGTTCTATTTATTTATTTATTTGGCCCTAGGTCTAATATAATTGTCAAAATGGCCCTACACTTGTTTAGCCAGTAACTTCTCTGCTGACTAGGATTAAAAGAAATTATAAAATATTATACTAGGGACCTATAAGAAAAATAATATTGTTTTCAGGTGTTAAAGGTAAAAACAACAACAAAAAAACACCACCACCCTACCGATCTACAGGCCGGGCGCTGGTAATCGGGATTGAGTGAGAGAAGTTGGAGAAGGCTGCCATCTGAGAGTGAGAGAGGCTCGCAAATTCATTTCTTTATCTTCTCTTTAATGTTCTAATCTATTTGACAAATAAAACCCCTAACTATCTGCAAGTTGGACGGGACCGAGCGAGGCCGGAGATCGAGGAGAGAGGTTGGAGAAGATCGTGACGGCTCCTAACTGAGACTTCTCCCATTTGAGAGTGAGAGAGGCTCGCTATTTGAAAGAAGTGAGTCTTGAATCCACTTCTTTCTCTTCTCCTCAATTTTCTGATTAATTGCTGGAGTTTAGTATCTAGGTTTTTCTCTTCACATGGAAAGACATGTATGTATCTTAGCATTGCATGTTTTTTTTTTTTTTTAATGATTCACCACATTGATGTTTTCAATTCATTGATGTCTATTTGATATTCCTTGCACTGGCATATCAGGAATCAACATTTGATTTATGAGTTGTTGTTGAGGTATTGAGACCTATGAGTTAGTAGAGGCATTGTATTATTGTGTTTTTCCTGTTATGAGCTTCAATTGAGGTATTATGATTGTGTCATGGTTTATAAAGCTTTTTGATAGTGAGGATGATCACTTAACAAGCAACATGAGTTTTGTTGATATGCTATTGTGTTTCTATCACCCTTTCCTTGCGGTTTCAGACAAGTATTTTGATATCTATTTGCTAAGCATGATTGATCATTGAAATGTGTTTGTTATTAAATCTAATTGTCTTCTATTATTAGTCTTTCATAATATATATATATATATATATATATATATATATATATATATATATATATATATATATATGTATTAAAAGTTAAATTAAGGCTTGTTCATTGATTTTGTAATTGATGTGATTTTTAATGAGCAACATAAACATTTGCAGAAAAAACTCATTACTATTGCAGAATCTCAATCTTGGTAATTAGGACAAGTGACAAAATGTCAATGCACTGATCAGAATCCAGAAGACGAACTTGTCGATTCGGTCATCCACTTCGGCTCTTTTGCGCGATAGAATATTGCTCGCGCATTGATTTTTTTCTTGCCAATTTGTAAGGATATGATCATCTTGGAGAAAGCAAGTTGTATTATAATAAGCAGTGAAGATTAAACTGAATCGATTAATCGATTAATAGACATCTATATAGTCAAGCTTGATCTCTGTCCGAAAAGAAGTTCTAAAAGTTCAAATTGGTCAAGGACAGAGATCTTATTGGCTTGGAATATAGGCATTGTTAGATTATAAGGACTATTAGTCCCCCCCCATGCAACCCAACCTATCTTTTGACTCAATTAGGCTTCCACAAACTTGAAAAACAAATATATAAGGGATGAAATCTATGCAGGACTCAGCTTCAAGATAAAGGTGCAACAAATAGGCAGAGGCGAGTACAGAGGCGGGCACAGAGGCGCGGAGGTCGAAGGTCTTGATATGTATTTGTGGATGGCTTGTTACATTTAAATTTACATGAGTTGTGTATTTGTTCACATTTATATGTGTATTTGTTGAGTATTAGCACTTGGTGTGTTGTTTATGTTTTGTGTTTGTAAATAATAAGAATATGGCTTACAAAAATATACTTTTGTATTAATTGAGATTGTTTCATGCAACCAGGGCGATGGTGCTCACATTTACAGGAGTTGTGTGTTGGTTGAACTATAGGTATATTTTTTGGGTTGTATTGACAAAGGCTGTTTTGCTTGGAAAGTAAGTTTTCTGGAGCTAAACGGTCTTTCAAAGGCCGTTTAGCTCTAAAAACACCAGGTTTAGCTCTCTGTTTGAGATAAACGGTATTTGACAGACCGTTTTGCTCAGACAACAGAAATTAAGTTTTTTGGAGCTAAACGGCCTTCCAAAGGCCGTTTAGCTCTAAAAACACTAGGTTTGGCTCTCTGTCTGAGATAAACGGTGTTTGACATACCGTTTTGCTCAGACAACAGAAATTAAGTTTTCTAGAGCTAAACGGCCTTTGAAAGGACGTTTAGCTCCAGAAATACCAGGTTCAGCTCTCTGTTTGAGATAAACGGTGTTTGAAAGGCCGTTTAGCTCCAGAAATACCTGGTTCAGCTCTTTGTTTGAGATTGAGATAAATTGCTTGACAGACCGGTTAGCTGAGATAGAGAACAGATATATATCTAACTAAATCGACCAGAACATATTTAATTTTAATGAGTTAAAATAGGGAAAAAAAGAAAGATTTTTTCATTTAGCTACACAATCCACGTAAGCATCATCACCCTGATTGCATGATACAATCTCAATTGATACAAAATATATTTTCACAAGCCATTTGTTCAGTTATTACAAACACAAACAATACAACTATGGTAACCAACACACAACTCCAAAAAATATGAGCCACATCACCCTGATTGCATGAAACAATCTCAACTGATACAAAAGTATATTTTGTAAACACGATACACATCAACAACTTATGTGAACAAATACACAACTCGTGTAAATGTGAACAAATACACGACTCATCAATAGGACCTGGTCGAGGATGGGAATCTCCGTATCTGAAATTAAGAAGGCACAAAAAAAATTAGTGAAACAAATAAAATGAAGTCAATATAAAAAATTATTACGTAGAAAGTAATACACAAAATATCAACCCAATGAATTAAACATAATACCGAAATTAAATACTAACCATCATCTATCCCTAACTTGTCCCCTACAAGTGGTTCTATAATGTCCTGATTTTTTGCATAAAGAACACATGCTTCTCTTGGTTGAGTCGATAGTCCTATCCATGTGCATGAGTTTACGTTTCACCTTTGGTCTGCCAGCACTATGACGTACAACTGGAGGAACCATCGGTGACCCAGGCACAGGTTGCCAAAATTATGAACTGGGTATAGGATGAAAACGTGGAGCATAGGTTTGCCTATACCATTCAACAGAGTACCAAGGATGACAAAACACATAGGGGCTAATATTCACATTTTCAGCAATGCACACCCTCAAAATATGTACACATGGGAATTGCTCAACAATCATAACCCCGCATGTACATGTAGAATTAATGCCATCCACAATTACTTCATAATCTAGTGTACGCTCATTAGTACATTCAGTGACCTAAAATTCATTATGGTTGAAACGACGCACACTTAAGTATCTCGCCTTTCCAATACCTCCTTGTAATCTTGCCTCATGTTTGGTAGTGAGGTTCCTGTTCATGTCTGCTCCGAGGTCTCGATTCTTAATATAGTACATTACTGAACGATGGAATGTCGCACAAACTAATGATCTAATTGGCAAGCCACGTGCACCTTTTAGAACAGAGTTAAAACTCTCAGATAAATTTGTACTATGGCGCCCACATCGTCTTCCTCCATCATGTGCCATTGACCACATATTTTTAGGACCAATGGTTGAAGCAAATTCAGTAAATGAGGGACATCGTTCGTTCAATCTATTAACCAACTCATCAAATTTCCAAATAGAAGTTGTTGTTGATATATTCCAGAAAAGATCTGAATTTGATTTACTCTTAGAAAATTGACGGAAGTTATCTATGAGATGTCTTAAACAGTATCGGTGTGCATGACCATATTGTGGCGGGAATACATATCGCACAACATTCACATTGCCTGTGAACTGATCAGAGATGATGCATATTGGCCGATTTGGATCTAATATTCTTCGGACTCGCTCCAAAAACCAAGTCCAACTTTCTCTATTTTCACTTTCGACCACAGCGTATGCATAAGGGAATAAATGCTCCTCCGCATCAACACTTGTCGCTATTAACAATATACCTTTGTATTTGCCATGCAAAAATGTTCCATTAACTTAGTAGAGGCATTGTATTATTGTGTTTTCCTGTTATGAGCTTCAATTGATGTATTCTGATAGTGTCATGGTTCATAAAGCTTTTTGATAGTGAGGATGATCACTTAAGAAGCAACATGAGTTTTGTTGATATGCTATTGTGTTCTATTACCAATTGCCTGCAGTTTCAGACAAGTATTATGATATCTAATTGCTAAACATGCTGCTTATTGAGGAGTAGTTTCTGATTATGTAATTTAAGACTACGTTGTGGATTGAGTTCTTGTGATATGAATCAATCATAGGATTTAACACCTGAAAATAATATCATTTTTCATATAGGTCCCTAATATAATATTTGAAGCTGCTAACTAAGCAGCTGCAGGACCATTTTGACAATTATATTAGACCTAGGGCCAAATAAATAAATAAATAAATGGAACATGGCTATTTTGGCAAATTGCCCTTTATTTATCACCCCTCGAAAAGCTAAATATTTCTTGTAGCTCCTTCACTTTTTCAAAATTAATTATACTCACTTTCAGGGGGAAATAAGTTAAAATCCAGACAGGAGTTTTAAATTTTGAGCTTCGAATATTTTTTTTCCTATAATAAATATTTAAATTTAAAAATTATATATATCAACGCATCCATATATCTACACCAACTACATTATGATAAAAAATACCTAAATGTATTTATCTAACTTTGAGGGAAGTAAACATAAATTTAAGGCAAAAAAGTCATTTTTTGTCCCTGTTATTGTTCATTTTGATCTCTGTATTTATTATGACATGGCAACTTATGTGCATGTTGACGTGACATATAACTAAACTTTCAATATATTTGATTTAATGCTAACATGGTATGCCATGTGGCAAAAAAAAAAAAAATTGAGCATTTGGATTTTTTGTCATGTCATAATAAAAAAAATGGTTGTATTCAACTTATATATCGATTGGTTGCCACGTCAGCCCTAAGGACCATAATTGTCAAAACCCCCAAGTATAAAGGTTGTATTGAATATTTTCATTATACAGGGACTAAAATAAATAATATACTATAATACATGGATCAAAAATGATTTTTTGCCTAAATTTAATAATTTTGTAAGAGCATAGATACAAATATCCAACCAGTTACCAACTTCCTCATTGACGTGCTACAATATCATAAAGGCACTGGTACCATGTAAAACTCAGCACCCAAAATTCTATAACCCAACCATCAACACCCACCCCAGGGACACCCCACGGTATGCTATCATGCTTAAGCGTAGAATTCATCCCTCATTGAAAACTGCTTTTGAACACATCCACACAACAGCTGTTGCATCCAATGATGTCAATCAGGAAGAAATCTTGAAAAATAGATAATAAATCCCACTAAATCTCATAAGATAAACCCTACAATGTAAATATCAGCAATCCTCTGAAAAGAAAGAAAATTGCAATGCAGGATAAAGTACCTCTATAGAAGAGGCGATCTATATTTTGGTTTTCACTAACAGTCAATATCAGTAGATTAACATTTACAGACTTCAAGCCTAAGATTACAGAGAATAGAAGATTTCTGAAAGGGGAGAGATGCATCTACACTCGGCATTCGGGATATGACCCAACAGATTCGTCTACACAATCATAAGCTATTTAAAGGTGAATGCTATTAGCTGTCGGAAGTGTGCTCCGAGTCAGGTTGCTTCTGCTGCAAGTTCAATCCATTGTTCATTCTTGCGCGGGCCTCTGCAAACATTCTCTGCTGCTCGGCCAGTGCCTCTTCTTCTGTCATCTCTGTCCCGCTGAACTTGCCACCTTTAGGGGAGTCCTGCTGAATTTTATAGAAGAATCAAGCGGGCGTATGCACAATACAAGGTACTGAGTGAAAGAAGGAAATAATAGACAGAGATGAACTAGAGAGACGCTAACCAGTGTCTCCAGCCGGTGTTGCTCATATGCAGCATAAACCTCTTCTATGTACTCCCCAAAACCAAGAACCTGGTGACAATGATGGCTCACGTCAAACTTCAAACAGATTTAAGTACAAGAGTATGAAGAGAGCATCTTGTTCTGTTCCAATCAAAAATTCATTTACTATGCAGCCAATTTCTAGTCAATATCTCAAGACAAATAACAAGTGTCCAATTTGCTTGCATTTTAGCTAAACCAGAGAACTTCAAGTTGACTGGAAAATTCCAGCTTTTGGAAAGCCAGACAGGAATCCTTTTCGCCGCATGCAATTAAGAAGTTCCCTTTTCTTCAATTTTATTTGAAGGTACTTTAAGAATCTCACCCAATCTTGTCATGCAACAGATGCTGGGGTGGCAACAATGAGCACATAATACATATTAAAATCTGTATAAAAGATAACGCAAGCAGTTTGCAAATAATTTTTATGTTATATAATGCCTTACCAAAACAGTTTGATTCCTTGTTTGCTAATAATTCTTACAAAGGGTCATAAAGTCTCAACGCCCTTGTATCAGGAATGCAAATAAAAGAAAATGCAAACATACAGTATCTCAGATAACTTTAATGTTTGATCTTCTTGGAAAAATCAAAGTTCATAAACATTTTACATCCTTAGGATTTATGACGGTAATCATTACGATCAGAGTCATGTTATTATCTAACAAATAATAAATTCATTTTAACCAAACCAGCAGCAAGGAGGAAAAGTGGAAAACTACTAAAAGAGAGAATATATTAGTCAAAAAGTATTGGTCGCATAAACAACCTCTAAGGCCTTGAGCACATGTTCTGGAGCAATTGTCCTTTTATCCTCTCGGCTACAAACTTCATTAGACTCCGAAGAAACAAGATTGATGAATTCTGCAACAAAACGAAAGAAAAAAGAAATAGTGAATAATGACTAACAATTGTCTGAGAAAGATACTGACATATAAGCCTCATAATTCCTCATTAAATTTATTCCAAACTGGAGAATGCTCTTTTAGCACAAAATGATGCTAATTCAAGCCACCAAAGTGATAAATATATAATTTCATGGCGCTTTATCCACCAAACATCCTAACATTAACTTAGCACAGTTCTTTGTGTTTTGAGTGATATTAGATTCTCTGGATGGTGCTCTTGCTTCCTTGGGTCAATCAGATTCCAATGGTATGCTTGTCAAAGATTTCAAAGAGTAACAATCCTCAACAAATCTTTGCAAAGTTTGGCCAAAAAGCCATTTTGTTTCTTTTTTTACAATGAATTATTGACCTAAACAAGTGATTGTTGCCTGAGTGAATAAGTTAATTTCTTGATTAATGCGAGCAGTTGTGTCATTTGATTAAAAGAGAATCCAAGGTCCCACAAGTATTATTTGTCATAAGGTCCCACAAAAATAAAATCCATAGTTGTTTCACATTTTGTTCATACATCTTGCTCAATTTTAAAGAAACCCATAGATGAATTGGCTAATGTAACATGAATTGAATCAAAAGAATATATGAAGCAGTGAGCATGGAGCATGAAGAATTAACACGACATTGTGCATAACTTACCCACGCAACACTCAACAATAAGATCCTGAGCATCTCTTGCTACACGAACATCAGGTGGCAACATCTCCTTGATGATCTTAAACATAGTTGCTGAAAGTAAAAAAAGTAATGAATCAGTAACCTTCACTAGAATAACGCATTTACATAAAACTTCATTCTACTAATAGACTGAACTCCCAGTTGCAAATCTTAAAGTCACCATTTATGTTTTACAGATAGTGGTGTTGAGAATAGAAATAATGCTCAGCTCATCAAATAGCTAGATTTCAAAACCATAGAATTGCAAATAATAAAATTCTAAGCATACTTGTGGAAATAACTAATATCAGACAGATTTTATCATGTATTTAAGAAAATTAACATTAATTGGTAGGAATAATGGAGATAATAACAGGAAATCAAAATGATCACATAAGTTTCTCTAAAATAACTGGAAACAAATATATAAAGGAGTTCAATGATTGCAAAGCCAAATCCAACAAGTACAAGTATTCCTATCAACTAAAAAGGGCAGCCCGGTGCTACAAAACTCCCGCTATGCACGGGATCCGAGGGTCGGATCACTTGGATCTATCGTACACAGCCTTACCCTACTTTTTTGCAAAAAATTGTTTCCACGCAACGAACCCGTGACTTGGAGGTCATATGGCAACAACTTTACCATTGCGCCAAGGCTCCCCTTCTACTCCTATCAACTATCAACTATAATTTCCACCACCACATTCATAAGGATGGGCAAATTTTTTTTCACTTTCAGGTGATGAAATTTGTACCTCAGCTAGAAAACGGATAGCTGGGCAGAGACCTTTGCATCATCATCTCAACCTTCTCATCAATATAAAAACCTATACTTCACTGAAAAGAAGGGAGCGCTTTAATTCCGTTTTTCCTGCTGGCCTCTTTGGAAACCTTCATAATGTTTAAAACTATTCTCTCGCCACAGATAAAGGAGTGAGGACAGTTGAGAAGAGAATTACAACCTGACAAAATCCCTATGCACTCTAATTCTAAATTTGAGCCTAAATAAAGGGCAGCCCGGTGCTACAAAACTCCCGCTATGTGTGGAGTCCGGGAAAGGGTTGGACCACTTGCGTCTATTGTACGCAGCCTTAGCATGCTTATTTTTACAAAAGGCTGTTTTCACGACTCAAACACGTGACCTCTAGGTCACATGGCGACAAATTTGAGCCTAACTGAATATCTAAATTGACATAATTGCTGATCAATGATTAAATCCACCAAACCAAAAGTTTTTCATGAGCGTTTAAAATCAAGCCTTAATCCACATTGAAGGCTTCTATAAACACAATGTGCAAGCATGCCAGCATCAAAAGATGAGCACGAGCACAAAATCGAGGATTTCCATGCAGATCCACAAATCACATATACAGCATGCAGATATTACAAGTAGACATCCGAGAGAAAAAAAAAAAAGACAGCAATCCTTCAGATCCAGCAGTGCACAAAGTGCCCGAAACTTATGGTCTTTGGATGAGATAAAGCTTCCAAACTAACAAAATCTCACAAATCCCTCTCCCAAATCCTAAACAGAGGAGAAATCGAAAAATTGATGATTTTAAGTTTTCAACTAAAATAAAAAACACAATGAAGTAATAGAATACAGAAAAACGCAAATTTTGACAGATTTTAAAATTTAAAATCATACCTTTAGGAAGAGAGACATCTTCTTTTGACTTCCCAACGATGTCCATCGGCTCCATAGCAAGAATTGGATCAAAATCAAAAGGATTTATAGCCAACAACAAGCTTCGATCAAATCGAAGACGGTGAACAATAAGAACTCCTGGATTTAAAGAAAACAAAGAAAAGAAGCGATCTAGATGCTAAGATCGGAGGCGAGGATCGAAGAAATCGAAATCGATAAGCGGATTCGAAAGAAATGCAGAAAATCAAGGGATTGAAGACACGGGCGCAGATGACGACATTGACGAGGGATCACTGGGGATTTTAGGGTACGAACGGAGATAGGGAGAGAAAGGCCGAATGGGGGGTCGAATTACAATTAAATCCTCCGGGTTTTCAAATTTTCAGAAAAGTTCTTTTCTGAAAAGATAAGTCCATTTAATATTAATATGTAGATGTTTCTGTAAATAACTAGCGATTTTACATATATACTCCTATAAAATATTTAAATTACACATATACCTACGGATGTATGTATATATAATATAGTTTTTTACATATTATCACCTCAAAATAGCCAAATTATTTATAGCTCCTCACTTTTCAATAATATCTCATAATCTTTTATTTTATTTTATTTTTTACTTGTCATCCCCATGAGTTCTCCAAAGCAAAAACCTTGATTATTTCTTGAGAATAATTTTAAAAACCAAGTAAAAAAACAAAAATGCTCTCTTCTTTTTATGTTTAATATTTACTTGTGACTAAGGGTGAAATCGGTTCGATTTGGGTCAGTTTGGACTAATTTCCAAACCAAACCGGTATTTTTCGGTTTGAAAAAAATCAAACCAAATCGGACCGAAAAGTTTGAAAAATGAAACCAAACCAAATTGGTTCGGTTTGTGATTCGGTTCGGTTTGAACCTCGGTTTGAAAAATAAATCATAATTACATATCTATTCTCTCATCTTATCTCTCCTTGTATAGATGAAAGTGTGAAATAAATCATAAACTTTTATAATTATCTATAAATCTTGATCCAATTCAAATATCAAAATATAATCAAATTATGATTATCTCATTTCATCTCATATCAATCCCTACAAGGTTAACCCAAGTCAGATGACATATGTTGGTTCAATCACATTAAAAGTATGAATATCCGAATATGCGGTCCGGTTCGGTTCAAACCACATTTATGAAATTTCAAACCTAACCAAACCGAATATTAATCGATTTCAAACCAAACCAAACCAATTTATTTTCGGTTTCAACGGTTTGAAAAACCAACGGTTTGGGCGGATTGGTTTGGAGCGGTTTGGGCTGTTTGTCGGTTTAGAGTTTCAGCCCTACCTGTGACTAATAAACAATTAAAAACATTTTGAAGGAGGTTATAAATAAATTATAATTTTATTAACGGGACTACAAGTAAATTTATATTTAATTTATAAAAAAAATATGAGATTAACCTATATTTTTTTATTTAATTTTTAATAACATGCAATGCATTAAAAAAATATTTGTAAGATATTCCAAGTAAAATAAAATAATTAGATTCTCTATAAAATTAAGCACATGATATACCTTTTGAGTTGCTAAATTTCATTTGAAAATATGAAAAAGAATTAATTAAAAAAGATATGATATATATAAAAGTAACATATATTATAACAAAGAATTTTACCTTTTACAAAAAAAAAAAAACAAGGTAAGGCTACATACAATATACCCAAGTCCAATCCTTACGCTAACCCAACACATAGCAAAAGCTTTGTAGCATCAGATTTGAATGCCCGGCCTCGTAAATGGGGTAAGCAGCTTGAGTCGAGTTTAATCCTCAAGTTTGTACGTGCATGGTAAGGGGTCAGCGGATATCGAGTGAGTTTACTCTTCAGAGTTCATGGCCATGTCTCTGACTAATCCGTAAGGGGGGCTTTATGGCCTAAGTTAAAAAAGTTTAGTTCAAGGGGTAGTAAAAAATATAAAAACAAAACAGAAATTTATAGGATATTATTGAAAATTGAGGGGTGATAAATGATTTTATTATTTTTTAGGGGGTGACAAATAAAAAAAACTCTGTAATATGTAACAGAAGTGAGATTCTTCCCGTGTATAACTTTGAGGCAATTGTATTATCTATTACTCTATGATAATTAATGAAAATATCAATTATGCTCAATATATATACTTTTACAAAATATATATTTTTTATAGATTTTTTGGAATTTAATTTTTAATATTTTGTAAAATAATTTTATATTTTATAAATATATTATTTTGTGTTTATGCTTTTCATGTTGAAAAATAAAATTTTAATAATTAAGAATATATTGCCAATATTTCAATAAATATTTTATCTAAAAAATTATGAAGTAACTTAAACTTATTTATATATATAAAAAAGATTCTCCACCTCACTAATATTCAACTTATCTAATGGAGATGACAGATAACTTAATTGTGATGATATTTTTTAGGATTCATATTGCTCTTATTGTTTCATGGCAAGTGTTTTGCACTTGTTATTCAATGATGCTAATCTAATCTAATCTAATCTAATCTAATCTAATCTAATCTAATCCAATTATTTTATTATATCCCATGAGAGATAATATTTGACATTTTTACTTGTCAACCCCTGAAACAAAATACAAAATCATTTGTCACCACCTCATTTTTCAATAATATCCAATAATCCGTTATTTTATTTTTATTCTACTTACCACCCCCTCAATTTGTTTTCCCAACCAAAAGCCTTGAGTATTTTTTAAAGATCATTTAAAAAGCCAAGTAAAAGAAAAAAAATGCTCTCATCTTTTCATGGTTGGTATTTATTTATGACTAAGTAATTAAAAATATTTTGAAACAAGTTATAAGTAAATTATGGTTTTATTAAAAGAGGTACAAATAAATTTATGTTTAATTTATAAATAAATAAAAAAATTTAAATTTTTTTATGATATATATTAAAAAAAGAAAAAAAATGAAAAAAGGATTGACCTACATAAAGAAGTCTAAATGGTTATTTTAAATATATTATAACATAAGGCTTTGTATCTAACTCAAATTAAAACGTAAGAGTTTGGACCAAAGGGTAGCAAGTAAAATAAAAATAAAACAAGGGGACATGGGATATTATAGAAAAATAAAGTAGTGACAAGTGATTTCCCTATTTTTGAGCCGGGGTGATAAGTAAAAAACTCATAATATTTAATGTATGTGATTTAAACAAGGAAACAATTCTATATATGCTACTTGAACAAAAGAAGAATTACCTAAAAGACAATTTGATAAATTTGGTTTGTACAGATAGCATTACTTTTCAAATTAACTATTAACTTTTTTTTAAAAAAAAAACTTTCTATCAGTGAGTGAAGGTTTTAATCAAAAGGGACATGGTATATTGCACATGTAACAAAGCACACAACTTGTATCCAATCACCTCTAACACCAAATCAACCAAAGGGATATACTTCATAATAATACACCACAAACCATATTCCTTTTGAGAAATGAAGGCATGAAAACAATTAAAGCATCCAATACCATGAAACTTCATATTCTATTCTCTCTCCTTTTGGCTACTTGATATTGTTCTGATTCCCATTACTTATTGGATTGGATTTCATCGCATTGAATTAAATTGGAATGAAGTTCTTGTCCTATAAATACTCATGGATGCATTAGCAACTTCAGCAAACAAAGCAAATACTACACTTGAGCTTCATCTAAAGCCCTTTGAGTTACTTGAGAGATGGCATCAATGAAGGCCACAAGACCTGTGGGGATAGTGGATAGCAGCACCAAGGGACCTGATGTTAAGGCCCCTTCAGCCTCAAAGCAGCCTCCCAAGAAGGCTGAACCTAAGGCTTCAGACTCTAAGAAGGTACTTACTATTTTTTTTTTTTTTTTAACATACTTTTGGAAAATAATTATTTAATTTGGTAAAAACCCTAAATTTTTATAAGACAAAGGGAGTGTTATTTAAGAAATCAGTTTGTGGTTTTTTTTTAATTTTTTATTTTCCATTGTAACCATGGTTATTTGTGATGGTGGTTGCAAGCAGAAGGTTGGAAAATCAGCAGGCAAGAAGAAGTGAAGAGCTGAAGAAAAGAAAGAAAGAGCCAAGTCATGTTCAGCTTGAACAATATTAGGGGCTTGCACTTTTTCTTTTTCATTTATTTCGTTGGCTTGTTTATGTGGTGTTAAGATGTTGTGGCACTAGTGGTATTGTTGGTTGCTATCCTGGATCTTAATTTAATAAAAATAAAAATCTGGTATTGAAATAGTAACATTGTTGTCCTGCTCACATTGATAAACTGCATTTTTTTTTTTTTACATTCATATATTATATATATATCAACTGAAACATCATGAAAGATGAAATTGGAGATCAAACTGACAAGTTCATTGCAGTTAAAATTCTTCATCCTAAAAACCGAAACAATAAGAGTAAATTAGAATGTAATGAAATAAAAAAAAATTATAAGAAAGAAAGAAAGGAAGGAAAAACACGAGGTTCATTTATATATATTATATATATATATAAGTATATACATCATCTATGGTGGAAGAAATTAGCAGGAGTCTGGCTGGAGGGTTGGTATATGGCACCAATTGAAACTGCAAGCTGCTAACATGTCAAAGAGAGCTGATTTTGATCCCCTAAACAAACAAGGGGCTCCCGAGCACAAAATCTTCGAAGGATTGATAGGACTCACAGTGGCAAGGAGAAAGTGCAAGTAGTGTCCTCCATTCACATCTACATCTTGATAAATTAGCTGCATATCAGAATTTAGCAAAAACACAAAGTTAACTAAATCATTGTAAAATCTAATTTCTAAACACATTAAGGATTCAAGATACAGAATCAGTGATGCAATAAAACTAGTTCAAGAAACAAGTCTCATGCTGTTCTAATGAACATATTAGGATCACATGAACAATGGATCCCAACCATGACATCCTTTTGATGAAAGCCCAGGCCATAATCATGAAAAACATGTATTCAGAGTGACAGCATCTCTTTCTTCACGCTATTCAGAAGTATATATGCCATGAATCTTCTAAAGATTTGCTTTGTCATAAGAGAATATTCAGCTGGCAACTTATTAAATGCAGTAATTTTAAGAATGTTATTACGGCTAATAAATAAAAAAGGCAACCCGGTGTTACAAAGCTCCCGCTATGCGCAAGGTAAGGGAAAGGTTGGACCACTTGGGTCTATAGTACGCAGTCTTACCCTATTTTCTTTTTCTTTTTTTTGCAAGAGGTTGTTTCTATGACTCAAACCCGTGATCTCAAGGTCACATGACGACAACTTCACCGTTGTGCCAAGACTCCTCTTCTTTACAGCTAATAAATACTTAGAATTAAAATTTCCACAAAATAAAAAATAGAAAGTTTGTTTGTTAGATCTATTGCCAATACCTTCTTTTGTTTTGTACTTGATGAGGAAATAGTCAATGATGTTCGAACATGTACTTGTTTTGAGTGTATTTATTTTATATAAGTGTCTATGGGTTGATCACAAGTCGAAACATGGTAAGTGCACTTACGTGTCTTGACTTATACTAAATTTGGTTAATAATAATCTCAAAACATTTTCTGATTTATTTGATAGCGGACAATTAAAAGGAGACATTTTCTCAATCTTTGTTATAGCTATTAGATTCATACCTTTTTATTAGTGTAAGTTGTTCCAGGTTCTCTGCACGAGAAAACCATGAGGGAGAAAACCATTAGCGACAAAGACCAAAGACTAATAACTATGCTATGACACAACTGAAATACAAGCATTCAAAGGAAACTTATTGAAGCATTCTCCTCAGAAATAACAGAGAAAGAAAATAGGGTGGGTTAAATGATGGTTCAAGGCATGGAAGGCATTAGGTTAAAGCATTCCATAAGAATCCTCTAATTCTGGTCAATAATTGAATTTCCATATACCTTTCATCTCCAAGGTATAACGGTGCTGATATAGACATGATAAGAACCAATCAGCCTAGCCCTAACTTTGGCAGTAATATTACTAGGAAAATTATGGTCAAATCATTCATGAAACACACCCCTCTATTAATTGCATCATGACACATGGAGGAGCTCTTTGTTAGAGGAGTTAACCAGTATGGATCCTGAGTGTTTTATCTCATCATAAAGGGATCCTATAAAGAAGCTGAGATGACTACAATTGTTCAGCTCTCTCCTAGGCAGAGGCCCCAATATTGTTTGGTATTGATTAGTTTTAAGTAGATTGATGATTTTGTATCCAAGAAAAGAAAGAAATGTTCACCATTTATTCACCATATCAGTGATTTAAAGGGGAAAAAAAAGACATCACAAGAATACAACGTTATGTAGATATGCCATTCGTTTAAAAGCTATTAATTGAAAGAATCAGCCTACCAAGCATTTCTGATTGATAACTTAATCATCAAATTTATCCACTCATAGTCATTGATCTCAAGATCAACAGTTGGATATGACTGTTAACAATAATCAGATATACATAGTTGCATAAGGCGGCTATTGGTAAAAAATTTCTTCAATCCGAAACAAATAAATGACAAAAGGGCAAAAGTTTACCTTGTTTTGGAACATGTCATGTTAAAAACTTGCTAAGGTACCGCTGTGTTCTCAGTGCATTCTTGTTTAAATATTGTGTCTGATCAGGACATGATGCTCTCACTCCATCAGAGAATCTTCTTTTCTTTCGAGCACGGACAAAGAAATCCTCTGTGTCTAGAACATAACATACCTGCAGCACATACATTTTATAGCCAGAAATATACAAAAGTACAGAATGTTATAGGAATAGACAGATTGTATATATAGACACAAGCGCTTTAAAGCAAAGTAAAGATTTCAAAATCTGGGAATCCTGAATTATATTATATACCTTAGAGGAATTGCAAGACATCTTGCACTCCAGGCCATTGACAACTTGGACCCCATCCATGGCCTTGCAGTAAGCAGAATAATCATCAGAATGTCCAAGCTTGCGCTTATTTCTGCACAATATATCAATTGCTCTATGTAAAACTCATCCAACATATAATAGAAATGAGACACTTTTAAATACCTTCCCATGAAAACACAACTCTTCTTCCAATCAGGATCTCTAGACAGAAAGTCATTATAGAGGTATGCCGCAAAGTTGGGGTCCATAGAGACAGCGATCACTTCAGGTTTTTCATGTTCATATTCCATCAACTGAATGGAGAGTCGCGTTGGGTTTGAAGACTACAAAATGAATTTAAAACACAAATTATTAAGATCTGATCATAATTTATAAGCTATGTTGAACATGAAATCAATTTTCACAATTCAATGCCAGTTGTTGGAGGATCTAACATTTACACTTCCTTCCATTCATGTGGTGTTTAAATGAGACTTTAGCATGTCATGTTAGATATATTTTCTGTAAGAAGGTTAAACAAGTGCATGACAACATGCTGCAGGATCAGGTCAGAGAGCAATACCCCAGATAGGAAATAGTGAATATACACCAGAGCATTTCCATAAAAAGTAAAACCACACTAAGACTGACCCAATATACTGTTATAACAGGAAATAGATAACAAAGTTATTGGCAACTCAGGCAAAAGAAAAATTCGCTCATCCACATAGAACACCTGAAGAGAAAGAATTAAAGACTATACTGCTCATGTTTAAGCCAGGAGAATGCAATCAAAATATCATGGTTTATTTTCCCTTGATCTCAGCATTTAGTTATCTAGATTTTATGCTCAAAGGTGGAGTCATTAACTAGAAAATAACTACCATTTCAAGAATAGTTTTTCATTCAGCAAAATTATGATATCATAATTAGGGAAAAAAAATCAAACACCAAAAAAGAGTCATTAGAACCTACAAATTCAAACCGATATATTCTTTCATCATGAAGAAGGGCCCGTGCATTTTCATGATAAACCACATCCAAAAATCTTCCATGTCTCCGTGATTTTTCATAAGAATAGAGTTGGAGAAGCTTGTTTTCCATATCATCTGATGCCACTGCTTGAAGCTGAAATGAAAACAAAGATAAGAACAAAGCCAACAATTGTTCTCAAGAGGAGACATCCAATTACTATGGAATATACCTGTTTCACAATTTTATAAATTAATTTATCCAAGGTAAAAAGAACATAGGACTGAGCTCCAATTATAGAACGACAGTCATCTTCAAACTTTGTATTATCAGCAGAACCATCAAGTAGATTATACAGGGCACTCATAAATCTGCACCACAAAGAAAGGGAAAACTTGCATGAGATGTATTAATTTCAAAATTGTTTAAAAAGCATACAGATGAAATACATAAATTACTTTGCATATAAATCAGATGGGTTTGTATCCTTCATAGTTTTCCATTTTCTTTCCACTCTTGAGGAATTCATTTTTGCAGAACGTATCCTCTCATATAAAATCTGCAACAAGAAATGCAAAATTGATGATTGAAAAACTGAAAGCCAATATAAATCTAAATCAATATATATATAATTTATCTAACCTGATGAAGCCTAAAAAGCACATAAAATGAATCATTGCCATAGAAACTCCACAAACATTTATCATCCTTGTCTTGGGAGACTTCATGAACATATTTTGCAAGAGGTTTCACTGTGTGAAAAAAACGTTCTGAAAATGACAATGATATTCCTTCCACATCAGCATCAAGAGCATCAGGTATTCCTTCAGCCTCGCCTTCACTTTCAGGTTTACCATCTGGATCATCATGGTCCACATCTTCTTCCTCTTCATTATCTTCATGAGAGCACTCTTCGCCATCAATGGATTCACTCCCTGAAACATCCTCACCAGCCTCAGAAGCATTCCCGCTGTCTTCTGTGGTCCTTTGAGCACTTTCCTCACCCTCATCATCAGCATCAGCATCATTATCTGCTGCTGCCATACTAGAACATGCCACTGCTCCAGGTTTTTCTTGACACTGTCCACTGCCAGTACTATCCTTCACAGTAGGCATCGGATCATCAAAGACCACAAAGTTGTCCTCTTCAAAATCTCCATTAGGTGATAACTCACCCTCTTCTCTTTCGATTTTTTCATGACCATGGGAAGAAGAATCATGGTGTTTAGGGGTTTTGTTGTATTCACTTGCGCAACCACCATCAGTTAACAAACTTGATCTCAAATTTTCACCCACCTGGCATTATATTTTAAAAGAAGTCCAAGAAATTAGCATGACTTCAGAAGAATTAAATAAATGATTATAATAATGCTCATTACAGTACTGGCCAATAATAACTATGATCATCACATACTCTTTCAATTGAGCTAAGGCAATTTGAAAAAAAAAAACAAATTCTTAATAATTAGGCTCTACAAAATATTATCAAGCACAATAATCATAATCATGAGTTATAAAGGTACAAGATACTCCATAATTATTTGTACAAAATTAAAGAAACATCTTTTGGAGAAAACCAAGACCCATCTTTGTATAACACATCTATTGTATAAAACCCAAGCAAGTGTCAAATCAGAAGATTCGGAACTGATATATACTTCAGTGTGTACCTTTGAGGGAAGAAATTCATGATTTAACTGTGATTCAACAATCTTGTCACTGTCCGCATGACCAGACCTTGCAGCTGTTGAGCCGAGCCCTTTCAAAAGGAAAATAGAACAATCACAATTTTTAAAAACAAAAGAAATTATCAGGCAAACAAATGAAACATGATTTATTCTCTGACTCCACTAATACAATCCTCTACATCTTCAAAGCAGGTTACCTTAATTATGTTGGTAACCAAGGTAAACTGTCATAGCAGAAAACTGATATCCAAACTCCTTAAATCTTGGAATAATTTTCTTCTTAAGGTAAAAGAAGTTAATATGGGTGCAATTCAGGTGGAAGGACAAATCCCATATGCCCAAAATACAGCATCCTCAAAAAAAAGAGTATTTAAATCTACAGAACCCTAAACAAAAATGCACCTGATGTAATCTCATGCCGGGTTCTAGCATGGGTACCTTCAGCTCTATCAGCAATGGAAACATCATCCACCATCTGACCAGCAGAAGCCTGTATGCTGATTAGAGACATTTCGTCAACCACAGCAGCAACTTGTACCTTTCCATTGGACAGAGTGCTGCAAGGGTCATCATTTCTACCAGCAATTCGATGAACATCATGAAAGCCACTTCTGCTAATTGGTCTAACAACATCGACCAACATAGACTTCTGCAAATCTCCATTTTCTGGCATACTGCTAGCATCAGTGTGCATTCTAGGTTTTAGTTGCTTGGTGTTGCCAGCAGCAGCATCACTACCACAGTCATTATTTTCCCTTGTGCTTCCCAAATTACTTTTTACAGCATGATGTTTAGTTCTTACCACATCTACAGCATCCTCAGCACATTGGGCTCGGGGAAGAACACCCAAAATTGGCTCCATAAAGTCCGTCCATATCTGCAAGACTTTGTCCAATTGGTCACTAGAAGTACAAATCTCTCCACATGAATATTTCACAATCTGATACAAATCTTCATGAACATCTGAATCTGAATATTCAAACTGCATATTGGGGATGATAGGTCTCTGATTCCCAGCAGCAATTGCAAGAAGCACATCATCTTCTTTTTGCTTCCTTTCATTAATTTCTTTGATTTCACCTAACAAAGCTGTATCATAGAAATTTACAGCAAGTCTTAGAGAACCATATAGTGTCAATTGACGACAAGGAAACCAGAATGATTTTGTAATATTGCATTTTCATCTAACAAAAACACCTTCACAAAAATAAACTTCTTGATCTGCACAATGCTGTCAATGATGATTCTAACAAATATTAAATTGCAAAATCTAATACATAACAGAAAAATTGTAAAACAAGGTTCAACATTTGGAAGATTAAGCAAGAGCTTCAAACCAATAATGAATAGGGACATACAGTGGAATGAACGGATGCAGAATGCATCAATTACTGTAAGGAGAAGCAATGGATAATTCTAGAAACTTGTGGGAGAGGGTGGTGTATCATAGGATCAGGGAGAAGAAAAACTTACCAGATAAAGCTATGAAGATTTTATCTGGTAAAAAAACACTGTTCTAAGTAAATTTATACCATAGTTAGTTGAAATAATTATCTTTTACCCAAATACAACACTCAAAATAATAATAATAATAATAATAATAAACAAATAAATAAAATAACTGATAATAATAGATTTGAAACAAATTCTTAAGCTGCAGCACAAATTTACCTACTACAGAACAAAATAAAAGATAAAAGGGAAAAAAGAATAACAAATACTAAATTTTAGAGTGGCTATCTGCCAAAAAGGGTTATCATTAGACTTACCTTTTGTACTCAAGCTCTTTGTGTCATGCTGCTTGAAATAGAAACTACGATGGTCAAGTGACTTCTGATAATTCTTGGCATAAATTTCAGCCCAGACTTTGTTAAAATCTGATCGACACCTTGACCACTCTTCTTGTTTCTGCTTCAAACGAGTTAAGACAACAGGTAAAGAAACAATAGGATTCTTGCGCAGAATGTCCATCACATCCAACCCATGATCACCATATAGCCGTTCAATGCATCTCAAGTTCAAAGCTTTTTTCACAAAACCAAAAACACAAGAAACAAGAATCACAGGTAAAATCAAAGCTTACATACACATAATATTGCAGCAGTTCTGGTATAGTCCTACTCACGAGTAAAGTGGTCTTCAATGTGACTGAGATTTTCCATTTTAATTGTGTCATCCTGCATCTTTTCTATCAACTCTTCCACTCGTTTAATAGCAGCATTTGCTGACTCCAGTAACATGTCCAGTTCAAACCTAATAAGAAAATTGAACACAAAACAATGTCCACTTCATTTTATTCACAATACCAGAATATATAGTAGTAACGAAGCATACATATAAAGACAACATAAATGACGCAAGATGATCTGACTCTTATATTCTATAAAAAGGAGTGAAATGTAAAATCAAAGTGCACAAGAATTTGCTTTGACCCTGAATTGAAAATAGAAACAAATGATTTCCAATCATCACAAATGATAAAGACAGTACCTGTCATCTTCACATCTAAACAAACTTTCCTCATACTGGTTTTTGCGCATATGTTTGAAGGAATAATCTTCACTTCCAGAAGTCACTGATACCCAGACATCATTCAGTAAGGATGCACCAAGCTCAGTTCTACAACTTGCAGGAGGTATTGGATACTACAGGGTAATAGAAACAAGAGATTATCAAAAGGTGGGAATTTAAAATTTTGCCTGCTAGCCAAGAATAAGATAAATGACATTTACATTCTTTGGAAGCAACCGGTAACTAGGGGTACATCGCTGGCAGTTTGAGAGATCAAGCTCTGAAATTGGTTTATTCAAATTATACTTTTCCTTGTTTATAGGCAGACTGTTTCGATGAGGAGCCACATCTTTGGAAATATATGAAATGCCTTTATCAATTCTCTCCCTTTCTCGTTCACGGTCTCTTTCTTTCATCATCTCATCTCTTTCACACAACCTCTCTCTATCTCTCTCCTCTAGTTTAAATGCTCCGCCTTTATGTCCTTCGTTCCATAAGGACTCTGCCAGGACAAAGAACAAACATAAGCAGATTTCAGAGCCACCAGAAAAGTCAAATTATAAACTGCCTGACAGTATTTCACTCAAGAAACTAAAATAATCGATCTTGTGTGTAATGTAGAAAACAAGAAAAGAATTACATACTTTTATTGATTACACCTGTAATAAATCCATCTGCAGAGAAAGTGTCTCTCAGAAAAATAATCCAAAGAAATCTCCTTGTATCAAAATAAAGATAATAAAAAGCTTGCAGATCCCACAACTAATGTAGTTGCTTACCTATATTCCCAGGATTGGTAAAGATTTCATCCAAGCCATCCATAAGGTCTGGGTATTCTGTGATGAGATCGCGCAACTAAAAAAGACATGCAATAATGTTACACATGGACCATGAATAAATACTGAGAACTAAAAAAAGAAGACAGCCATGTAGGAGATATTCAGACAAAAGAGGCATAATGACAACAACTATACTCATTTAACTGTACAACTTATTGAACAAACTACTCATGCATACACCAGAACAGAAAAATAAAATTTCAATGGGATAAAAATGTCCAAATTAGAGACAAGGTTTCTACAAAAACCATCAAGAAAAACCAAGAAAAGTCATGTAATAAGTGTTCAATTGAAAAGAAAAAAAAAATTACTTCAGGCGCCCCTCAGATCAAAAGGAGTACATCTAATAAACCCAAAGGTGGTGTGTGATTGGGGTGGAGATAAATGGGGTTAGGTTGAGTTTCCGGTATGGGTTTTTGAATTTATTTTAAAGAGAAACTTTTAAATTAAGTTGACCAAAGTTTGACATAATTAATACTAATTAAAATAAATAATTGTAATTAAATTATTTTTAATTAATGATTGATATTTATAACTAGTATAATAATGTTTAAACACCAATTAGTTACAATATTTATTTATTAGTTTTTAAACATCAAAGAAGCCAGGCAGAGATTGCATTAGCAGAACTCGTATAGCAATATTTTGACCAGTAAATTATGCAACAATATATGAGAACATAAAACTAAAAATGCACAAATTTCCTTTTCAAAGTTCTGTACTACCCATATCTATACTTCCTGAAAAAAATATACAATACCAAAGATTAGTTAAGTGTTAGTTCTGTGAATAATCAAAATATTGAAATAATTAAAGTTATATTGGATAGTTCATAAAGTGTAGAGGAAAGGAGTTAGAAACTTAGAATATCAATACAGTTATTGTATCAATCAGTAAAGTCAAATACAGTCAATCAATAAGTTTCTAGTAATGGAAAGTTACCTGCTCAAAAAATTATATAGTGGCATTATAAGTAAAGGAAGGGGAGTTTTGGCACAACGGTAAAGTTATTGCCTTGTGACCCAGAGGTCATGGGCTCGAGTCGTAGAAACAGCCTCTTGTTTTAAAAGCATGGTAAGGTTGTGTACAATAGACCCAAGTGATCCGACCCTTCCCGGGACCCCGCACAATGCGGGAGCTTGGTAGCACCGGGCGGCCCTTTTTTTATTATAAGTAAAGGAAGGATAAGGCAAAATTTCACACATCAAAAAGAATTGTCGCTGAAACCCAAACCCCACAAAGATGAAAGACCCTCTTTATATGTTTTATTAATTTGAGAAAAGACAACCTTTAGAAGATATTTCTCCTCCATATACACCAGAGTAGTTAGAATAAATTTATTTGAAGTAGTCAGATCAAAAGCACACAGAAAGACTCCATTTGAGTTCTGAAAAGGTGTAATCCAAGGGCAAACTAAGATATTTACACAGCAGCAATAACTCAGAATATATTTATCAAACATGAGATATCATAAACAAGTTAAGAAAACATTGTAAGAGCTGAAATAGTGATGGCATTCAATAATCAGGTAAAATAAACCAAATAAAGTTTCAAAAACCTACAACAGGCATCAATAAAGGAACATATTAAAAGTCTTACCAATTTTTTTAGTTCACTTCGACTTATTATTTCTTGGCTGTAGATATAAATGCATTTCAAGAACTCATTATATGCAGTTGGATGCAACTTTTCCTTAACTTTCTCAAAGTAACTAACTTCTTGAGGGTAAACACCTGGAATGAACATGAAAAAATCAACAGAATGTAAGGGAAACCCAAACTAGATAATACATAAAAGATGCACTAATCTGGAGCAGTTTTAAAAGAGAGAGCTGAACAAGAAATTATCACACATTCAGTTCACAGTCCATTAACATGATCACATACATAGCAAACTTAAAAAGGAGAGAAAAAATGAACAAGAAAAATAATGTAACTATTCTTGCTTAAAAATTTTATGAAAAACTTGCACAGATTGCTGAGCTCTATAATCAACAATTTCAAAATAAATAGAAAGATGAAAATCAACAAACAAATTATAGCCTAGAGTGCATTAATCTAGTACTTGCTTAGAAACACTCAAGCCTAACTTGGGAAAAGAACATTCCAATGCTCATGTATCAACAAAATTACTAATTAATGAATACATGTGCATAATTGCTTTGATTACTCCATTTTAACATTTTAAAAATGAAAACCAAACAACAAAATTTAGATGTTTGCTAAGGGTTGAGACAAGATACAACTAATAAGAACAGAAATTCAGAAGCGTATATGGTGCATCACATAGGAAGTTACACTATCTACATATTAAGGTTGGGATATGGCTGGGGCCAATCAAAATCCTTAGCGTTTGATTATTTTAAGGCCTATTATCCAAACATTACCTTACCCAACTGAGAGGGATCAAGTCTATTGAAGTATTAAGTATTATCTTGGAACACAGAGAATGATAGTATGACTCATATATATATGTATATAGAGAAGGGGAGTAAGAGCCATTGGTGCCTTTTATTTGCTAAACCTAAATATTCTAATTTCTTGAATAAATCAACAAGCATTTGACTAAGAATGTTCAATTGTGTTTCAACTCAAATCTTCCCTTTGTTCACCATAGTGTAAAATCAAGCCCAAAATGCACGATATAGACGAGCAGTGGTTCTATATCTAACAATGTTATACACTAGGCTGCTTCAGGGCAGGTTGAAACTAGAAAAAAGCATTCTTGAATGTTCACCTAGCAGTTTTTCTATCAAGGAACATCATAAAGTACCCTATTGCCTAAAATTCTGTCCATATTACAAAAGAGGCAGTACAAAAATAAAGAAAAGAGTATATCAAGGTGAACTTGCGTGTACTGCAGCGAAATAATAACATGGAGGCAAGAGATATCATATGCATATATATATGAACATTGACAATATCATGATCCCACTCACTCTTCAATGCATTTTTTTCATCATAGGAAGAAGTTGAAATGCTAAATGTTCCGAAGTTCTCAGCACCTTCCCCAACCTCATGCAACTGCTCAGTCATAGCATCATCAGCCCTTTGAGAAGGTTTTAGCCTACGTTGTACATTGTCCAAATCCTTAAAATCATGCTCTAAATCTTTCTCATCCCGCTCATGGTCTCTCCTATCCTTTTCCCTTTCATGGCGTCTTCTTTTCTTGTCACGCTCTATGTCCAAATGATCAACACTGAGCTCACGGTCAGTGTGTGAGTTATAGGTTCCTTCCTTCTAAAAGCACAAAGCAACAGTTTAGCTGAAAATGGACCATTATGATAACTGATGCTTGAAAAAAGTGTTGAAGCTTGTATGAACTATTAAGAAAGGGAAAAAAAATCAAATTCTTAGGTCAAGATCATAAGAAAAAAAAAGCAAAGAAAATCTTACACCACTCTTAAAAAATAGATTGCCATATTCTAGACACCCAAAATCTAAATTGTTGGCATGACTATGTAAGGTATTCCATATAAATTGGAGAAAAAACACCACATGGCTAACTGAACTGAAAGACACAATAGAAAACTTGCAACATTAATTAAGTTCCCAGAATCTACCTGAATTGAGGAATTGATCTTAAAACCTTGGAAGAGGGTTCTAGTAGAAGAAACTTGAAGAGGAGCCACGGCAGAGGTGTCAGGTAAAAAGTGTGTGAATTCATCAAGCAAATCAGGATGTTCTCCAAATAGATCCGCTACCTACAGACAATAAAAAAAGACCATAGATACCTCATGGTATTAAAAACAAATGCAATTTTGAAAAAGAAAATGGCCAATGATACACATTATTTAGAATGCTCAAGTATATACCTCACTATAGACTTCACGAATGGTTTTTCGTTCCTTGCGGTACATATTTAGAATGCTCAAGAACGACTTGTACACATTATCCTCATTTTGAAAACGATTCTGCAGTAGAAAAGATGCATATAAAAAATAAATTCATTGAAATAAATGAAAGCACAAAGTCAAGAAGTGATAGAGAAGGCAAAATTTTCCAGTACAGAAGCATCACCTTTATTTTATTTACAAAAACTATTGCTTCTCGGAAGTCAATGGGCTTCTTAACCTCAGCGGCAAGCTTGATCTCATACCCTTTTGGGAGAAAGGTGTTGAAACCAAGAATCAAATGACGATATCCTTTAAACAATACTTTCACCCTCTCAATAACACCAGTTGTGTCAATTCTACAGGGATAGAGAATCCAACAAAAAAACATAAACTAATGTTACACCAAATCAATCAATTCAAAGAAAGATGAAGCCTTTGATATGAAAACAATTGAAAGAGAGAATTAAAAAGAGGATTCGATAAAAAACAACCTTTTGCTTTTGAAATCTTTCATGACTTCAAGAAATTCATCATACTTCTCCTTCTTATCATGGAATATATCCTTCACAGACTTCAAATAGGCCAACGCATCATTCGTCGTCAACTTACTGGCATCATTAGTAGCAGCTTCGTTTGCCATGTGTGTGTGTCTTCACAGAAAACCATAAAAGATCAGATAAATTCAACCAGATCAAAACCAGAATCCCACAAAATTAAACCAAAATAATAAATCCTTTCCCTTCACTCTCAACTAAAGAACCAAATCAAGAAAAAATCAACTCATCAATAATCTACAGGACATGAAAACAAAAAACAATATAAGAACAACACAATGTTATGAATTAAGACGCAAAACATAAACCCCTTCATATTGTCAAGAAACAACAACTAATCAAACACAAAACCAAAACACAGCCCCCATATCGAATTAACGCCGCCTAACAGAACACAATCCGAATTTCAAAATATACATATCTGAACATAAAAATAAAAAAAAATAAAAGACTCACGGCGACGAGTTAGGCCGCTGGGGCTGCAAATTCGCACAATCTTCGTCTTTCGCCTTTCTCATATCCTCGACAAATCAACATAAAACCATCCAGTCTCACCAAAAAATGTCAAGAAAAAACCGCCGGTTAAATCAAGACGATCCCGATCGGCAGTGCGCTAGCGCGGATCCGAAGTCGATAATCCCGCCGATCAATGGCTTTCAATCGAGGTAGTAGCGCGCACGAGCGTGCGAGCGAGAAGCGAAGAGCGAGAGAGCCAGAGAGAGAGAGAGAGAGAGGGGAATCGCGGGCACTTCTCCTTCTCGTTCCAAGTATTCGTGATTTTGTAATAAGAAAAGTAAATTCATAAGAAATATAAAAAGGGGTTAATATGGAAACTACTGCCGCGAATAGTCTGTTTATCTCGACCGTCAGATCTGTGCAAATCCCTTCGATGTGATTCAAGTGTTGATCGGACGGCCTGTGATGAAAGGCTCAGGGCTCTGTATTAGGGACATCTAGGTCATGATGCGGTTCTTATAATGGGCCAAACTGGGCCAAGAGCACAAGATTGGGCCTATATTTTGAAATTTCAAAAAAAAAAAAAACTTGGTTATTTTTTTAAAAAAAAAAAATTGAAGTCTATAAAAATGAAAATTATAACATATAATTGGACTTATTTATCATTTTTTTTCATATGCTTTCATATTATTTCCTATTTAATAATTTCTATCTCTAAAATTTCATATATATAGAAACAAGAATCTTGTTGTTAGAGAAATTGAAGTAAAAGTCAGAGAACTTCTTATGTATGACTATCCTTTTCAAGAAAGAGTATTTATTTTTCAATGTAGGACAGGTATTCTCAAATTAGAAGTGTTTATTTTTATAAAACAACTTTAATATAACTGGAATAAGGCATTGAAAACATGATTTTAAGAAGTCAAAACTTCTCAATTTCCACTTCCACATCATAACACTAAAACTATATTTGAAAATACAACATGCCAATTGCATCCTCACACCAAACATAAACCTGGTTAGATGTGGATTCAATTCAAAAGGTTCATGAGTTCCAAATTCCAAGCTTATGCTCAATGGATGAACAACTAAGAGACATGTTGGCATGTTTGGTTAGATGAAATAGATGGAAATGGAAATAAAGAAATATAACTTATTAAAAAAATATATTTCTAAAATAAATATCTTATTCTCACTGTAGGAATGAGTCGTGGAAGTCACATTCTCACTTTTTCTAAGAATAAAACATTTCTGAGAATAGTTATTTTGATCTCTAAAAAAGTGAACCAAAAAAACATATATCAGAGTTAAGAATTAGAGAGATTGTGAAAGTTAAAATACTGCTGTGTGGTTATTATATGCAAAGTCTACAACAGGAAGTAATGTATCAATCAGGCCACTTGTGAACAAATCTCACTTTTTTGCACCAAGAAATTAGCACACTGAATACACCTCATGTGGGGATTTTTACAGGAGGAGCAAGACTATTGACCAGATTTGAGAGATTTATATCTTTGTTCTCGAATTTTTTGATGAATGGAAGCTCCTGGAAATCAGACAGATATTCAAAACTCAAGCCTTTCCAATTGTCCCAAGAGAGAAATGGAATGGAATGGAATGGAATGCTGGATAAAATATAATTAAAGTACTGACCAGAAGTTCAAGAGAAGATAATCTTTTTTGAGGATCCTTCCGTAAGCTACACACAAGAAATGAAGTTCAGCTGTAAAATCTAGACAAGTAATTTTTATCAGCAGTAACAGATCTTAGATGGTGAACAGACCACAACAGCTTTTAATTTGAGTTATTCAGCCATTTCAGCAGTCGCATCCAGCAAATTGCAAGTTCATTAACAATATAACAATCGGTATAGATTATTAACCAACCTTTACTTGCAAGTAAGGTATGGAATCTCCAAAATTAGAAGTAGCATATGAGTGCATACCCATTCATATGATAATCAATAGAGTTTTAGTTTTTGAATCTTGATATACATATATAGATACTAGGACAGCCCTTTAGTCTGATCTGTAGCAGAGGATCTTTATTTTGGTCCTATAATAGATTAGTTACATCTAAAACAATAGATTAAACTTCAATAAATTATATATAACCTAGCCTAGAGATCTTTCAAATGTCATTTGAAGTTTATGACGTACTTCAAAAGGAAAATACACACGCATGAGCCATTGGCTTTGATAGATGGCAATCTTCAATCTCCGCCTTTAGAGAAATTTCTTAAGTTTTACAAATTGAACAATGAGAATGCATGTCCTTTTAAGGCTTTTAAAATTTGATATAACTAAGACAAAATCAATGAGTTTAAGCACAGAGCTTCAGATTACATGTTTGGACATTGACCACATCCAACATCGATCACATCCTGCAAGTGTGGTTGTATAGTTTGGTTTAATAATGACTAACAAGCACCCCAACATATTAAACCTCAGACGAAATAAATTCTGTGACCCACTGCCCATTAGTAGTTGTATTCTATATATGCCTTCAAAAAGACGATAACCCATGTGGATGTCTATAAATTATGATCAAGTGTAATGAAGAAAAACGCACACAATATATCCTCCTCAACACTCTAAGTGTATAAATGAAAATCATAGAAACATGAGTCCATAGAAAAACAAATCACAAAAGAAAATTGATCATACCAGGCTGAAATGAATGAACAGAATTCTGGTGAGAATTGGTCAGATGGAGCAGAAGGTGAGGACTGTCCCATGGCCTCCAAAAGTTCATAGCTCGACCAACCACCTTCTTGTTCCAGTGGTATGCAAGGAAAATGATCAATAGCACATTCTAGGACTACCAAACCAAAGCTCCATATATCACCCTTATAATCGTAGGTGCCTCCACCAATCCACTCAGGCTGATATCGAAGGAAATATATTTTAAATGGCATAAGCTAACATTCTTTGGATTTTTTTCAGATAACAAAAATACTTCAGTAATAGAGATGTTGGAAAACAAGAAAATATTTGCGACTTTATGGGTAATAAGAGAATCATAGTTCTACTCACTGGCAGATAATCGTGGGTGCCAACAGATGGATCTCGCTGACCCATGAAGCTTGATAGTACAGCACTCACACCACAATCAGTGATTTTCACTTCACCTTTGTGGTTCACTAACAGGTTTGATGGTTTTAGGTCCCTATGAAAGAGATGCCTTTCATGATGCAGATATATGAAACCCTTTAATACCTAAATATAGAATATTGGTTAACTAAGAACTTCATAGTATTAATAGAAAATATGATTTACAAAGTCAAATGTGGGTCACCTGTTTGCAAAGAACAGCGAGAT
This sequence comes from Dioscorea zingiberensis, assembly GCA_026586065.1. Lineage (NCBI taxonomy): Eukaryota > Viridiplantae > Streptophyta > Magnoliopsida > Dioscoreales > Dioscoreaceae > Dioscorea > Dioscorea zingiberensis. The sequence continues at coordinate 9,194,940 of CM048822.1, read as the reverse complement.
ATGGCTCCGGCATTGTTTTAACTTGCTTTATTATATGTGCAAGTGATCCGCAATCCATGTATTCCAAAACAAGAGAAAGAACACCGTTTTGGTAGAAAGAATGATACCACATAACCACTTGGGGGCACTGTGATGCTTGATATTTTCTGAGATCTCGAACAATTAGTTTTTGAGTTGTCTCACCGGCATTCTTTTGGATGCGCTGCAAAATAAAATTCTCTAGTCCACATTTATCAAAAAAATGAGAAAAGACATCCAGTAAAATGATGATTATGCAGAGTTTACCTTCAACGCAAAAATTGTTCCATTGCTTTTGTGTCTAACAAGTTGGACAACACCCCAACTTCCCTTTCCTATGAACTCAATGGTCTCTAAATCTGCAATCTGAGAGGCATCCTTGATAACATCTGGAATCTCGATCTTATACGGTTTCATCAAAAAGGTGTTGAAACCAAGAATCAGATCAGGATATCCTTCAAACAAAACTTTCACCCTCTTAATAACACCAGTTATATCAATTCTACAGGGATAGAGAATCCAAAAAAAAAAAACATAAACTAATGTTACACCAAATCAATCAATTCAAAGAAAGATGAAGCTTTGTATATGATAACAATTGAAAGAGAGAATGAAAAAGAGGATTTGGTAGTAAACAACCGTCTGCCTTTGATATCATTCATGATTTCAAGAAATTCATCGTACTTCCCCGGCTCTCCATAGAATGCATCCTTGACAGACATCACATAGGCAACCCTATCCTCCTCCGTCAATTCACTGGTATCCTTAGCAGCAGCTTCGTTTGCCATGTGTGTGTGCCTGGACCTTCACAGAAAACCATAAAAAATCAGAAAAATTCAACAAAATAATAAATCCTTTCCCTTCACCCTCAACTAAAGAACCAATTCAAGAAGAAATCAACTCATCAAGAATCTACAGAACATGAAAACAAGAAACAATATTTTGAATTAAGACGCAAAACATAAGCCACAGTTCTACACACTAAGGAATCAAACAAAAAACCAAAACACCCAACATCGGATTGACGGGTACTTAACAGAACACAAGCCGAATTTCAAAATATGCATTTCTACACGTAATAAAGAAAATAAAAGACTCAAGACGACGAGTTAGGCCTCTGGAGCTGAAAGTACACACGACCCTAGTCTTTCGCCTCTCTCATATTCTCGACAAATTAACACAAAATCATCCACTCTCACCGAAAATTTTCAAGGAAAACCGCCGGTGAAATCAAGACAATCCCGATTTCCAGTGCGCTAGCGGATCCGAAGTCGATAATCTCACCAGATCAATGGCTTCCAATCGAAGCAGTAGAGCGCGAGAGTGCGAAAGAGAAGCGAAGAGCGAGGAGCGACGGAGAGGCTAGAGCAAGAGGAATTGCGCGCGCTCGTCCTTCTCGAATAGCCAGTTTATCTCGACCGTCCGATCTGTGCGAATCCCTTGGATGTGATTCAAGTGTTGATCACGGTCTGTGATGGTTGGCTCAGGGCTTGATCATGGTGTTCTTGTTGTAATGGACCAGGCTGGGACAAGCCCACAAAATTGGGCCTATATTTTGGAAATTTAAAACAAAAACTACTTTACTTTTTTAAAAATTTTGAATTCTATAAATGAAAATTTATTTTATATAATTATAACTATTTAACAAAATTTCACATGCTTTTATAAATATTTCTAATTACTAAATTATTTTTATCCCATTTATTTCTTAAATACTCAATAGAAGGTTTATTGAAGCGGAGAAAAATCCAGCTTTACATGTGATATGATCCTAGAGCTCCGAGATAGTGGACTGATCACCATCATTTTCTAGTCATATGGAGATTCCTTCACACAAGGGACATGAGTAGAGATGCACGAGCGCCTGCATTGACGATCCCCATGACTAATAACCTACATGGTATAAAAGGTAGAGCGAAGAGAGATAGAGGGGACCTAGGGGTTGGACTCTGCCAGAGAGCTCATCTTCAACCTCAGCTTCCTCTCTCTCCTCTCTTCTCCGAACCCTATTCTCCACTCTCTAATTTGAAACTCATTGAAACTCCTCCCTCTTTTTTCTTCCTCTTCTGCTTACTCCTACTGATTTGATTGTCAAAGAGTCTGGAGAGTAGCCCCCGAACTTCCCTTATAGGAACCATGATTCTCTAGTTAGATGTTCATTGTCTCTCAGGATGGTGACTCACCTGAAGTCTTCACTCAGCTCAAGCCATTTTCTTATTTCATCAACCATCATCAACCATCACCATCAAATCTCTCTCAATTGATTTTCCCGGAGTGCAGATCCCAAGAATCCTCTGGTTAAAAGCATCGAGAGACCCACCCACGAGGAAAATAAGACTCAAGGTTAGAAAACTTCTATTTATGACTTTCCTTTTAAAGAAAGAGTACATTTCAGAATATAGTGCCTGTATTTCTTTTATTTTTAAGGCAAGATGTGTATTCTCAAATTATAAGTGTTTATCCTCACAAAGTAATTTTTTTTTTAATACGCCTAGAATAAGGTATCAATTGAAAACATAATTTCAAAAAGTCAAAACTCAAATTTAACTTGCACATTCTAACTGGGGGTTGGATCTGGGTTCAGAGTTTCATAACTTCCAAATTCCAAGCATACTTCGCATGAATGAAAATCTGAGACCTGCGGGCACAATTAAGTGCCACATAATACGCAGGGAGTTGAGTGATTGTGAAAACAGAAACCCTGTTGTGTGATTTATATGTGAAGTCTACAACAAGAAGCAGGTAATCTATCAAACAGGTTACTTGTGAACAAATCTCACTTTTTGGCTCCAAGATTGTTATGCTACATTTCTTCCGGTACAATAGAAATCAGCACATTGAATACTACACCTCAGAAGGCCATATTTACAGGAGGATCAAGACTGTCAACCAGAATTGCAAGATTTATATCTTTGTCCTCAAACTTTCTGATGAATGGATGTTCCTGGAAATCAGACAGAGAGATTCAAAAGTCAAGCCTTTTGAATTACCCCAAGAGAGAATGGAATGGAATGGAATGAAATGCTGGATAAAATATTATAAAAGTACTGACCAGAAGTTCAAGAGATGATAGTCTTTCTTGAGGATCCTTCTGAATGCTACAGGCAAATCATGAGACGATGTTCAGCAGTAAATTCTAGACAAGTAACTTTTATCAGCAATAACAGATCTCATGGTGAACAGAACACAACAGCTTCTAATTTAAGTTATTGAGCCATTTCAGCAGTAGCATCCAGCAAATTGCAAATTCATTAACAATATAACAATCAGTATAGATTATTAAATAACCTTTACTTGTAAGTAAGATTAGGAATCTCCAAAATTAGAAGTGGCATATGAGTGCATACCAATTTATATGATAGTCAATAGAGTTTTAGTTTTTGAATCTCGATATTACATATAGATACTAGGACAGCCCTTTAGTCTGATCCTTAGCAGAGGATCTTTATTTTGGTCCTATGATAGATTAGTTACATCTAAAACAATAGATTAAACTTCAATAAATTATACATAACCTAGCCTTGAGGTCTTCCAAATGTCATTTGAAGTTTATGACGTACTTCAAAAGGAAAATAGACACACATGAGCCATTGGCTTTGATACATGGCAATCTTCAATCTCTGCCTTCAGAGAAATTTCTAATGTTTTACAAACTGACCAATGAGAATGCATGTCCTTTAAAGGCTTTTAAAATTTGAGAAAACAAAAGACAAAATCAATGAGTTTAAGCACAGAGCTTCAGATTACATGTTTGGACATTGACCACATCCAACATCCATCACATCCTGATGACTAACAAGCACCCCAACATTTTAGACCTCAGACGAAATAAATTCTGTGGCCCACTGTCAATTAGTAGTTGTATTCTATAGATGCCAATGAACAGATGATAACCCGTGTAGATGTCTATAAATTATGATCAAGTGTCATGAAGAAGAATGCACACAATGTATCCTCCTCAACACTTGATAAGTCTATAAATGATAATCAGAGGCCAGTTAAAGTAAAATAAAAACATGAGTTCATAGAAAATCATTTCACAGAAGAAAATTGGTCATACCAGGCTGCAATGAATGAACAGAATTCTGGTGAGAACTGATCAGATGGAGCAGAAGGCGAGGGTTGTCCCACAATGGCCTCCAAAAGTTCATAGAAGCTCAACCAACCTTCTTCTTGTTCAAGTGGTATATAAGGAAAACGACCAATAGCACATTCTAGGATTACCAAACCCAAGCTCCATATATCACTCTTATAATCGTAGGAGCCTCCACTAATCCGCTCAGGCTGATATCGAAGGAAATATCAATTAAATAGTGCAAGCTAACATGATTTAATTTTTTCAGAAAAAAATAATACTTCAGTAGTAGATATGCCAGAAAACAAGCAAATATATTGTGACATTAGGGCTAATAAGAGAATAATAGTTCTACTCACCGACATATAATTGTAGGTGCCAACAAATGTATCTCGCTGAGCCATGGAGCTTGCTAGTACAGCACTCACACCAAAATCAGTGATTTTCACTTCACCTTTGTGGTTCACTAACAAGTTTGATGGTTTTATGTCCCTATGAATGACATGCCTTTCATGATGCAGATATACCAAACCTTTCAATACCTAAAATATAGAATGTTGGTTAAATAAAAACTTCATGGCATCAATAACAAATATGATTTGCAAAGTAAAATGTGGTTCACCTGTTTGCAAAGAACGGCAAGATATGGCTCCAGAATTGTTTTAACTTGTTTTATTACATCAGCAAGTGATCCACGATCCATGTATTCTAAGACAAGAGAAATAATGCCATTGTGGTAGAAAGAATGATAACACACAACCACATTGGGGCACTGTGATGCTTGATTTATTTTGAGCTCTTGAACAATTTGTTTCCGAATTGTCTCATCGACATTCATTTGGATGCCCTGCAAAATAAATTTCCTTTGTCAAGTAAATTGAAAATAAACTTAACACCAAAAACATAGTAATATGAATTATAGGACTTTCTGTTATCTTGTGGGGCTGCACACACAACTTCATAAACATTCTAACTGTTCTCTTCAAAACAATACGTACCTTTTCAAGTCCATCTGTCAACATGACCAACGAAGTTCAATTTACGCAAAAGAAGATTATCATTTTCTTTAGCTGACTAGTTAGTTCAACTTACACAAGTATGTTTTATCAATTTAATGAAAAAAAAACTAGTAAAATAATGTTTCATGCAGTGTTACCTTCAATGCAAAAAATGTTCCATTCCATTTGTGTCTAACAAGTTGGACAACACCCCCACTTCCCTTTCCTATGACCTTAATGGTCTCTAAATCTTCCAATGCAATCTGAGAGCCATCCTCATTAACATCTGGTGGCTGTGCAGCAACCTGGAAAAAGCAACATGACAATAAACTTCAGGCAAAAAGATAACAACAGAAAGAAAACAAAAGACCAAACAACAAATTATAAAGCAAGTTCAATGATGAAGATTGGTGTAGAACAACTGGGGAGCAAGTAGAACATCAAGCACCCTAGTATGGATATGTAAGGAAAACCAAAATGTTACATTATGTTGTAAACACAGTCTACATCTGTTGAATCTTAATCATATTTCTTTTCCATGTGTTAGCCCATTTTGAGGCTAAATTGTTGCTTGCCTTGATATTAGAATGGGTCAGCATATCACATATCATGTCAATGACAATAGGACAAGAAAATTTATACATCCAAAATACCCATAGACTTTCATTGCATCCAAGTGACGATTTTAAATATTCTCATTTTATGACTTGCAACATATGAGTTTACTGGAAACTCCAAATAAAAAAGACATTTCCAGCATTTTCAGTGCTCACCTATCCAAAATCCAAATATAAAGTCCAATCCCCCAACACTAATTGTTCAGGACTAACAAGGTTGAAAATTGCTTAATTGACATAGAATACCCATTAACCTTGCAATCACACAACATACTGCAATCATGATCAGTCTAAAATCTACAGAATTCTATAATATAGGCATTTTCAATTCCAAGTTTAAACTACTCTTGGGCTTCAAATTTCTAATATCTCACTACAGAGTTTTGACCTTGAACTATGTGATACAAATTACTTAATACGCAGCTACTTCACATTCTTGAGACATGAGAATGGGTTTCAAAGGGACACTAACAACAATAACACCAATGAAATAAATGTTTCAAATTCAAATAAGGAAGGCAGTAAAGAAGCAAATCAATCTCACATCACTTCCACTCTCTTTGGTGATCAGCCGCAACCCTTTTTGATTCAGTCTCAGATCTCCGTCCTGAAACGTCCCACTAGCCGTCCTGAAATGCAGCAAATAAACCTAAATCGCTCAGATTAAAACAAGAAAACAAGAAAACAAGAAACCCAAACCCACCAAGAAAACAAACTTTCAAAAGAACACATTGATTTCTCAAGGTAAACACTGAAAGCGCTGGAAATAAAACAAATCAGCGACCGAGGTTGGTGATCGCAGCCAATGAGAGCGTAAAGTCAACGAGGAGGAGATGCTTACAAGAAATCAGTGACAGGAGCCTCCTGTGAGGGAACGGCGAGCTGAAGCTTCTTCACTGGCTTCTTTCCCTTCATGATTCTAGGGTCTCAAGCCGATTGCTCTCTGCTCTCGCTAGGGTATCAAAATGGTTTTTCTCTTCGACGGGAACGAAAGGTACGCGAGAAAACGAGGACTTAAACTTTGAGTCTTTCTTAAGAGTACCGTAAAACATGACCCAATAATTTAACTCATGACTCCATTTGACAAACAACCCACGTGGAAGATGAACGAAGCCAAGGTGAAAATAAATTGTGCCTGTGAAATTAATGCTTTTATTAAAAAAATAAAAATGAAAAGTATGAATTTTCTTTTATAAAACAAGACTGACTTTCTTATAAATAAAAATAAATAAAAAAAACAAGACTGACTTCAAATTCAAACCACGAAGACCGCGAAATGGTAAAAAAAAATTTGTCAACAATTTTTAAATTAATTAAAAAATATTCAATAATCTTTAGATTTCATATACGAATAATTTTTAATTTCTATTTGCATAAGTATCATTAAAAAAAATCTCAAAATATAAATTTTGATTGAATTCGAGATAAGAGTAAAACTAAAAAGTAAAATATAGCTCTCTCTAATTAGTTAGGCAGTTCAATTTTGTAAACATGAATTCGCAAGACATGAATATTTCCTTATTTTGTGTGAACTTGACCTGATTTAATTCAGCATTAAAGACAAAATTCCAAAAAATAAAGGAAAAAAAGTTACTATTATTTGAAAATTAACTAGTCGCCATCTGTACATTTGAGACGAACATCATCATCTCCACGGAGAAAAGAAGGAAAGAAAGGAAAAGGTCAAGAGGGGGCGGCGAGGCCGAGAAAGTCAGAGGCTGACTTGGCCATGACGGCGGCGAACTCGTGGAAGCTGATGACGCCATCGCCGTCAGTGTCGGCCTCGCGCATCATCTCTGTGAGCTCAAGGAAGGAGAGGGGATGGCCCATGCGGGCCATGGAGCGGGCGAGCTCGGCGGCGGAGATGAAGCCGTTGCCGTCGCGGTCGAAGGAGCGGAAGACCTCGACGAGCTGGGCTTGGTTGACGAGGGCCTCGTCGCTCATCATGGGGGCGAGGGCGTCGGCGAGCTCGTCAAACTCGACGAAGCCGTTGCCGTTGGCGTCCATGTTGGAGAGGAGGGAGTGGAGCTGGTCGCCGCTGGGCTTGAGGCCGAGGGAGCGGAGGAGGGCGGCGAGCTCCAGGAGTGTCAAGCTTCCGTCGGAGTCCATGTCGAACCGCGTGAAAATGTCTCTCAGTTGCTTTAGGTGGCCGCCTTGTAGTTTCAGTCCCATGATCTTCAGCCTATCTTCAACGTGGGAGAGAGAGATCGATTTGACAGAGATGAAGATATGAACAGAAGGAGATAGGGTTGAAGGTTGATAGAGATAAAAGTTATGAAGATTTGGAGAGAGAGAGAGAGAGAGAGAGAGAGAGAGGGAGAGGTTGTTAGGGTTGTGAGGCTGGAGAGGAAGAGGGGGAGGGATTGTTTGTAGAGGGGGATGGGAAGGAGAGAAGAAAGCGCGTGGTGTTTTAGGAGAGAGGCATCGGTGACTCGGTGGAGAATGTAAATATCTAGAGAAAGTCCGAAAGTCAAAGTTGAAGTTTAGGGCATGGATCTGGTCAACGGTTATTTTTTGATTCGGTCAATTGACCCGGTTAGTCTTGACTTGTGAACCCAACTGCTTTCATGGCTTAAACATATCCGGTTTATTTTAAAAAGTTTTTTGATAGAAAGAATAATAATTTGACAATATGATGTTGTTATAGATGAAACTGATTTTGAAATATCTCAAAACATATAAATTTTTTTATTTTTATAACTAATTCTAGCTTCTTAGATCAAAAAAATATAAATAAAATTTAGATTTTTTATATTCCTGAATCCTTACCCATAATGGGGTTTATTTTACTGATTTTTTAATTGGCCTTCTTTAAAATCAGTTATGGGATCTAAAGTAATGGGAATCTAGTAGGTCTGATAAGTGTACTTTGTTGACATTGTTGTTGTTGTGTTGGCAATCAGGTAAGGAGAAGGTTCTGTGAAGGCCTCTGTTTTGTTTTATTACAAACATCTTTAAGACCCCTCCATGACATGCAAGCTCATATCTATATTCATTACCCATATGGCCAACCTGTTTCTTGTCTCCCTGATGCGACGCGGCTGGATCTATGATTTATCTATGCTTTAGTTCATCGCCAAAATAAAAAATTAAAAAAATATATATTAAACATAATACAGTATTCTGATAAATAGATGCGGGTAAGAGCTGTAAATGAACCGAGGGAACTTATTTGTTTAAGCTCGCTTGAGCTCACCTCAAATTTAAATTGAATCAATTTAATTTCAAAGTAGAGTTCAGATTTAACTTAAAATTAAAAATTTATTTAAACTTAATTCTTTCAATACTTTTATACAAGAATAAAAATGTATATTGATGAGGATAAAAACCGAGGAGCCTGACGCGATCCACATGGATCGATCCTATCTATTGATCGGTGCCAGTAACCCCTTCAGGTCCCCACTCAGAGTTACCCTCCTCGGGAAACAGAAGGAAGCCAACCGCCTCGGTTCTCTTAAGGTAGACACCCTCGGGAAAATTGGCTTACCTCTTCGATTTTCAGAGGGCGCCCTCCCTGACCCGAAGAAGGCACCACAGATCTCGAGTTCACAGGCCGCTCCACGAACCGAAGGACTTGACACCATTCGAGAAAGAATTACAGTTGAGACCTTTGGGCTGAATAACACCCTGACAATCTGGAAGCATCTAGAAGAAAAGGCCGTTAAGATCTAACTGAATGACAGTCTGACTATCTAGAAACATCTAGAAGAAAGATGAGTTATCAGCCCAACTAACTCCAACTGGCACCTACGTGGCCTATTAGGGGCTAGCCCACTAGCCTACACGTGGTCTATTGAGTGTGCCTTGCTCCCTAAGCAACTCCCACTCCCTGAAGCCTATAAATAGGGGAACTCACCAAGTCATCTTCAACCTCTGGAATGATCGGCGAATCCATGCCTCACCAGAAACTCAAAATTCCACCAACAATATTGTAATCTCATCGATTTGATAGTGATATCATCTCCGATCATGGGGATCTTCTGTGGTTTTCACCCCAATTTGGGGTTTTCACGTAAATCTTGTGTTCATTTTTTTTTTTTTTTTTTGAGTTTTTCTCTCTCGATCCTCTTCAATCTCATCCAAATTCGTCCCCAATCAAACTACAAATTCAATTGTGGAGCTAAATCGAGAATTCTCTCTGATTTTCGCATCAATATATATATATATATATAGGGGATGTTACTATCAGGCCGGTTGCACTTGCGGCAGTCTGATAATAACAACCCTAAATGATATTATCTATATATAATATATATGGCAAATTATCTATAGGTCACTGGCATTGTTTCCCACCCAAAACACACACACCCAAAACATTATTACACTAAACTCCTAGGCACACCCCTCAAGGACCCTAAGACAAAAAAGAAACAGTACCCGGGACTAATAATTAAATAACTATAATATATATATATAAATCATATATTATCTATCTACAATATTTAATATATATATATTATAAATAGATAATATCAAATAGGGCTGTTTCTATCAAGCGGCCGCAAGTGAGGCCCTGATAGTAATAGCCCTCTATATATATAAATATAGAAATACATATTTTTAATTTTATCAAGAAATATAATAAAAATAAATTTTCTAATGCGAATATATTTTTTATGATAAATTATATAAAATATAAAATATATTAATATATTTATAATGTATAATAATATATATCTTAACATATATAATTTCAAGCTAAACTCAATTGAACTCAGATAAGCTTGAAATTCAAACTTGAATAGAGCTCAAAAGCTCTTACAAATTGCTTGATCATGACATAGAGGTTGAGACCCTTTAGAGAAAGTAAGGACCACCAATGATCACGAAGATGATTTGCACCTTGGCACATTTTAACAAAAAATACAAATTAAATTGCAAGTGAAGCATGTTGATTAAACAAATTAACAAGTTTTATCATGAGAACAAGGGCTGCAACAATGAAACCCTAGTAGCAGGCCCCAGCATTTCGACGAGATGAGTAAATTAATTGGACCTCGCGCTATGATTCTGAGACAGTTATCTTCTGTTTTTTAAAATAGAAAGCAACGAAAATGAAAAACAAAAGGAAAATACATTGTAAGAGTTCTAATTGTTACAATAAATCTAGAACAGTCCCATCATTGATATTCCTTTTGAAGGCAGGTGTTCCGGCAAAAGTCTTATCGGTAATATTTTCTTGTGTTTCACGGAGTCTTCTACCTTAACCACCATCGCTGAATTGCTGAGACTGGACCGTTCAAGAATGGTGCATACTGATGAATGTATGGGGTTACAGACCGACCAATCTTCACCCACACACTCTGGTGATAGCCAGCAGTAGCAGGAGCATGATACATAAGCTTCAGCAGCTGCAACGCTCAAAGAAGATACATGGCAGTTGGTGAAAATCAGGAAAAAGAACACAGAAATGACTTGAGTTAGTTTGATAATTCAGTTCATGATGTGCACAACAAAGAACATAGTATCATGGTAAGGTTTAAGGCCAAGGAAAAGGATACATACATGCCAGTACATGAATGTTTGTATGATATTGCGCTGCCACCTGCATCAGAAAAACTTGGGTTTCAATGTCCACAATCCAAATAGGGCAAAAGGGGGAATTGAAGATAGACTATAGAAAGAAAGAGATAATTAGAAGGAATAAATATGGGATTCACTGACGAGAACAATGAGACGATCAGAAGGAATCCCAAAACTATCTCCACATTCGAACTTAGGATGTTCAGCGTAGTTACGTTCGCCTCCACCCATACACAAGGCTCCTCCAAATATTTCCTGATCAAGGCATCAGCAGAAATGAATAGTAGCATATAGCAAATAAAATCCTGACGCCCAGATTTATGGTACAAAATCTTCCAATCCAAATATATATATATATATATATATATATATATATATATATATATATATAACTTTGCATGCCATGTCATGCTTGCGAAATTGAACACCAATTATCGGTGCAAAGTTAAAACCTAAAAAATTTATTCTAAAAAAGAATCACATGATAAGCTGAGAGTAGTTGCTCTATTGATCCAGACTTACAACAGACTACCGTGGAGAACCACTTGACATGCTAACAAGTGAATGAACTAGGTACTGGACAATTCTGTGGACGTTAAGGCCCTTTGGGTCTAGAGAGTAGAATTTAAGGAAGGCTCACACTATTAATGAAAATCAATATGCTAAATGATATGCATGGAGCTGAAGTTTCATGCATGGCACACAAGACGCACAAAACTACCAACTTGTGATGGTAAACAGAATATAACAGTATGATATAGTTAGGTGCTGGTCAATGTCATTCTCAACAAGAGGGACTCGAGTATTTCATGGATTAAATATAATCATGTTACTTCAATCATGATATGTAACTAATTCAGCTATCCTGATCTTTGAGATGCAGCATTAGGTATTGCCTACTCACCGTCCAGCGAGAACATGTTCAGTTTCCGCAACTTGAAATGACTGATTCATTTTGATACTAACCATATAGCAATTGCCAAATTAAGAAATTGACATAAAAACATCCCATTGCATATCCAGTATGGTGTGTATGTACCTCTAGCATTTTCATAAATTTACTTGTCTGTGCTAGGACAAAGCATAAAACCTACTTTGCTAATGGTCTATTTCACATAAAGGGCTAGATGCTTAAGGTGAAGAGAAATCATAACTTGCTCATGACTGTCCATAGTGAAGAGTTATTAAACCATGCTAAAACTCACCGGTAAAGAGTGGCATTTGAGAAATTCCGCCGCAGGAACTTGGCAACATGCTCAAGTGCCCAGCAAAAGACAGGTATCAAGGCAACTGTCATCAAAATTGACATCAATTAATTTATAAGTCGGTAATTCATGATTCTATGGTAAAGTATTTTCGAATAGAGGAACAATGTCCTTACATTTGAAGTGTAGTTGAGATGAAACAAACATTAATGAGTAGAGGAAATGTATAAAATCCTTCGCCACAATTACAGATTGAAGCCATGTTTGGATAGCAGGCATATTCCATCCATTGGGCTTCTGAAAGAGAAATTGTAATAAACAAATTAATGATGACAACAAACAAGGCAACAACAGCAGCCATAAAATAGAATCTCAAACAAAAAAGAATAAAGTGTTTACTTCTATAAATATTTGATCAAGAGCTTACCCCATAGAGAGTGTATATTGAATACAATGAAGAACATGTGGTACCCAGCAACGATAATCGGTATGCCTTGTTTGCAATATTTCTTGGAACAAGTGGAAGAAGTCCAAGCACAGACACAACTAAAACCTGCCAAGTACAAGCATAGAACACCATGAAACAATAATTCAACCAGAACAGGCTGAGGACAAATGAATGCAAATAAAATCAAGAAATATATTTTGCATTCATCTATGAAGAAAATTTCAGTCATTAGATGTGGAGTGCTACAGGAGTACTTCTTCTCAAACCAGCCAATAATAATGAAGTAAAGTGAAATGAGATACAACATCTTGAACAGAAATTTAGAACATGATAAATTAGTCACCATGAATAGATGGTTGGATTGTAAGATAACAGGGTATGGGTTTGGACTAAACCAGGCCCAATTGGATGAATTCGTCTAATTGTGTCTTAATTTGGAACTAACATGACTATTAAGAAGAATAAAGAATCATTCATTTTTCAGCCAAGAACGACAAAAAATAAATACAACAACAACAACAACTAAGCCTCAATCCCATACTAGATGGTGTCGGCTATATGACTTCTTCACCGATCAGTCATCATGAAGGTGTCAACTATAATTGCTTTGAGCATAAACCTTCATGCATGCAATCACTTATAAAAACAGCAATAATAAAAGTAAATCAAACATACGTAAGACCTTAAAACTCTTAGCAGGAGGTTCACGCAATATTTCACCATACCCAAGCATTAGCAGAGAAATGTATGCTCCGCCGATCCAATCGTTGAGGAGTCGTGTTCCTTGTCGATGCAGCTGATGTTCCCGACCCAGTGCTAGGCCCTGGCCATCAAAGTTAGACAGTATGCATTAAAAAAAACATTTTTAGCCATATACTTCAGTAATGGGAGATGAAAACAAACTTCCACCAGCCCTACCTGTGCTACGAGGCCTTGAATTTTCGTTGGGCGGCGTAGATGAAGATGTGGTTGATGCCCTAGTTGGCTGAGATGAACTACTCGACGCCATTGGCTCGACAACCAAACCGGGATCCTAAAATCAAACAATAAACAAAAGATAACGTCTTCTAAATGACAAAATTAAGGCAAACAACCCTCCAAATTCTTCAGTTCTTCAGCAGATACGAAGATATTCAATCAAAATGAAAAATCAAAAGAAACCTAAACTACAAAGATTGACAAACACTAAAACCATGCAAAAATGGAAAAAAAAAGACGCCGAAAAAAGATCCTGGATCAAGCAACGGAACACGAACGATGTAGCGCTGATAGAACTTGTGCTTGAAGTGATCGCGAACATCGGTTCGAGAGGCCATGTGAGGAGGGATGAGGACGTTGGCCCAGTAATCCTTCCATCGAGGATCGTTCTCGTAGTCGTACGCCGCCGCCGCGATCTTCTTCAGTCTTTGCTGATCCCCCTCTTCCCCCATCTCTCTTTCTGTCTCTCTTCCTCGACTTCTTACGGAATTGTTTATATGGAGATTTTTTTTTTTTTTTTTGCAAATAAGCCCCTTATATTATTGAAAAATTTGGAATTGGAATCCAAAAACTTGGTAAAAACTCAGTGACTTATTTAATTAAATGTCAAACAATTCATGAGAGATTAGGTTAGATAAAATGGGTTTGAAAAGTTCTCAATTTTTTCATTTTAATTTTCTTTGATATAAAAATAATACCACAAATCGAAGTAATTGTTCATTTAAGAGACTTTTTTTCTTTGGGCATTCATAATCAATGTATCAGAGACAAATGGTCATACATTCCAATTAAACATATAAAAATAAAAATAAATGCTCAAATATATCATACATTGCCTGATTGAAAAAATTTACAAGTTACCACAAAAATCTTGATACAATATGGCCTCCAGGAAAAAAAAAACTTTTTTCTGCTATACAAACAGTATTATAGAAACAGTGCTAACCTCACAGTAAGAAATGAAAGAATGACTGCTCAAAGAAAACAAAATGTTCACAGATCTCTGTGAATTCTTCAGTTATTTGTGTTTAGTTCACTGCTGTAATCATGGCTGCCAAAAGGCATTCTCTGAAATATTCTAATTTCTGCAGAATGTCTCACGGAATCGAAGATTTCACTCTGGCCTGGTTGCACACCATTGCTTAGATCTGTGTCTACTAAAATATCAAGAGCTCTCACCACCTGATATATTTGAATTGCTTCTTGTTAGATGGTGGCAGAGGATTAAATGTTGTATTGTGAAATCTTATCAGATTACATATATAGTTTCTTATTGAGAGCATTAAAATGACTTGCCTGAATCATTCGAGGCCTCATTGGGGCTGAATGACGAACACAAGAAGCTGCAGCTTCAATCATACGAAACATTTCACTTTTGTTGTACTTGTTTTCGAGCCTTGGATCAAGTAGTCTTTCAAATTCTCCACTTTCAAGTGCATGAAGTAGCAAAGGCCGGGCCTGAGATTATTTGATGTTAATGATTCATTCTAGTATGAATTTGATTGAACTTCGAACGGAAAATACATATTGTTCAGTGTTTATGTTGATTCACACCATTTAATATCTGAGAATGCACTAGTTATGGAATGCATAAATACAAATTGTTTGTGCATGCAGTCTTTATAGAAACAAATACTTTTACTCCACATCTTATCAATGCTCTTATGTAATAAATCTCTTTTCTCTTCTGCATTCAATCCAAAATTTTGATCAGCATACTGAGTTTATCATCACCTTTTGTTCAAAGGAACTGAAATTGTTTTTCAAATTCAGACATCAAAACCGTTCTAAGCAAATGAAAATTTCTGAAGATCAAGAAATATGCAACTTATTTAGCGTGTGAGAGATGCAAGTATGCATTGCATTTGTTTTTTGGGATGGATAAATACAAAATGGTTTGTACTAATAATCTTTGTAGGCAGACATACATTAAATCCATATTGTATCAATCCTGTTAGGTAATAAATCCCTTTTCACTTCTGCATTCCATCATTTTTTTTTTTAATATCGGCATATAAAGTATCATCTGATACTTTATCATTGCCTATTGATCAATAGAATGTGAAATTCTTTTGTGAATCCAAGCATCAAAACCATTCTAAACAAATGAAAATTTCTGAAGTTCAAGCAATGTACAGCTTATTTAGCTTGTGAGAGATGCAACAAAAAGGAAAAACCTACCCATTCAACAAGACTTTCATCTCCCAAAGGCTGAGATATATCCACAGGCTTTCTCCCAGTAATAAGTTCCAAAAGAACAACTCCAAACGAATAAACATCCGATTTAGCAGTAAGCTTGCCGGTCGATGCATACTCCGGGGCCAAGTATCTGGAAAGACAGCAGAGTATCACTGTGAATTGCTGAATTATGTATATTAATAACAGTAAAGCAATGCTAAGAGTCTCTTGAGTTGATCTTTTGCTCAAACTTCAAAATAAATCCCAATATTTCACATAATTTCACATACCCAAAGGTCCCCATAACACGAGTAGTTATATGTGTGGAGGTATCCATATTTAGCCTTGCTAGTCCAAAATCAGAAACCTATAATTCATTAACACAGAAATGTCAATCCTGTGAAAAAGTGAAAAAAGAAACAGAAGAACAAGATAATTTGTTCGGAGATCATAGCTCACAGATTGCAGATAACCTGAGCTTCAAACTTGTCGTCTAGTAGAATGTTAGAGGACTTGATATCCCGATGAATAATTCGAGGATGGCCTGGTGAAATGATAAATTTCAGAAATAGCATTTTTATGAATGTGCATTCAACATGGTAAACATAATAGGAGAAAGAAAATCTTACAATCCTCATGCAGATATGCTATTCCACGAGCTGCACCGGCAGCAATCTTAATTCTTGTTGGCCAATCTATAACCTGCCTTCCTTGCTCTGCAAATGCAATTCATTCACAATGCCTCAATTACTTCTCAGAACTCAATAACTAATAGGTATCTGATACGCACCCAAAATTTACTATTAATGATCAATAAACTGATGAAATTATTCTTTTGCCTTGAAGATTATGGCATACCATGAAGATGATGGTAAAGTGTGTTGTTTGGCACGTAGTCATAGACAAGCAATCTCTGATTCTCTGATATGCAGTAACCTACAAGAGAAACTAAATGTCGATGGTGCACGCGACTAATGATATCAACTTCAGCTCTAAATTCTCGTTCCCCTTGTGCGCCGCCTACTTTGAGCTGTTTCACTGCCACCTCTCTTCCATCTGGTAAGCAACCTTTATACACACAACCAAATCCACCTTTGCCTAATAGGTTGTAATTTGAGAAGCCATTGGTACAATCTAATAGTTCTTCATAGGTGAAGCACAACGTTAAGCTGCCTAAACTCTGGTGAGAGGGTGAGTAGAAGAACATATGACTTCCAGAGCCATGCTTAACAAGAGGCCCTGTTGGAGACCTTGGATATAATGAATCTGATTGACAAAAAATGGAAAATTAAAATTCAATTCAGTCTACACATCAAGTTTAGGAAACAAAGTAGGGAGATTTCAGGGAGTGAATCATGAATCACATGATGGCTGTAGTGAAGAACCAAGGGAAGCAGGCATGACAGAGCCTACTGAATTGCCACCAGTGGTTGGCCTCCTGCGCTTCTTCACAAACCAAAAGGCTGCTCCTACTAAACTAAGCATCACAAGTCCTGCAACAACAGCAAGGGAAGCGGCAGCTGCCGTCTTAAACACAATGTCTCCAGAGCTACCTCGCCGTGGTACAGTGTTTCTTGATGGTTTGGTGATGTTACTGGAATCAGAACCACTATGCCTGTGAGTTGTTGTTCTTGGGGGTGGAGGATGAGGAACAGGTAAAGGTGAAGTCTTGGGTGGTGGAGCTGATAGAATTGGTGGTTCAGCCACTGGCATTGGTGGTGGTGGGAATGGAGGAGGTGGTGATGGATAAAGAAAAGGTGGTGGGGGTGGAGCCAATACCGGAGTTGGTGGAGGTGGTGGCGGTGAGATTGTAGGAGGCAATGCCGGAGGAATGGCATAAGGTGGTGGTGGAGGTGATAATGGCAATGGAGGAGGAGGAGGAGGAAGAGGAGATGCCATTGGAGGTGGTGGTGGAGATGGTAGTGCCATTGGAGGATGAGATGACACCATTGGAGGTGGTGGTGGAGATGATAGTGGCATTGGAGGAGGAGATGACACCATTGGAGGTGGTGGTGTAGGTGATAGTACCATTGGAGGGGATGGAGGAGAGTAAGAAGAAGTAGTAGGTGGTGGTGCATTGGGAGGTGAAGGAGGAGGCTGTTGGATTGATGGAGATGGTGGTGAAGTTGGCAAAGGTGGAGTAATGGAGATTGGAGGTGGAAATCCATAGTAGTCATTGCTAGTGATAGGAGGTACTGCTGCCATTGTTTCACAGTGAGAGAACTCAGAGAAATCTCAAGATTCATACAAACTTCAAATCTAAAAGCATAGTTTTCAGAGACCAACAGCAATGAAACTAATGAGAAACTAGATGAGATTCAAAGAATCTCAGCAGAAACCAATGCAGCATTTTATGAGACATGGGTGAACAAAGTCTTCTCCTCCTCTTCCTCACAAGAAGATGAAGAAGAAGAACATTGGAAAACGTGGCAACGACTTGGAAAGGGATTGATGCGCAGTTGTAGTTGGCTAGCTGGACAATGACTAGCTTTTATATCTCAATGTCAATGTCCTCTCTCTCCTCTCTTGGTGGGGGACTAAACTAGATTAACTAGTTTCATGTTTATGATTAATGACTTAATACATTGCTTAACTAGATTCTTACTTCCAACATGCTCTCTCTACCAAAGGCCACGATGGTCTATTGGTATCGGGTTGCCTTACCAAGAGATGGGCCTCGATCTTCATGTACGGGTCACGGGATCGAACCCCTCCTCTTATAAGGTATGGGTGCAGTAGCATTGAACGGATTCCGTACTTGCCGCCCATCTTTAACTTCCTTTGGAGGACGTTTGTCACCTTTGTCAAAAAGAAACATGCTCTCTCTATATTTGTTGGTGTGGAAAAACTAGATTAAATTAGTGATTAATACTTTAATGGAATGCTTAATGAATTGAAACTCTATCTATCTATGTGTCTTTCTT
This sequence comes from Dioscorea zingiberensis, assembly GCA_026586065.1. NCBI lineage: Eukaryota > Viridiplantae > Streptophyta > Magnoliopsida > Dioscoreales > Dioscoreaceae > Dioscorea > Dioscorea zingiberensis. The sequence continues at coordinate 9,175,976 of CM048822.1, read as the reverse complement.
TGTGTGTAGTTGAGACTAAACTAGATTAACTGGGTTCAAGTTGGTGATTGATGCTTTAATGGAATTCTTAATGAAGTGAGATTCTTCCACCTTGTTTAAGAGTTCTCATTTCCGAGGTGATTGAATGGCTCAATGCCAGGATACAGCACAGCAAATCCTGCAAAGCTTCATTCCATAATATGATATATCTCACCCATGTGAGTTGTACTAATATGTTTAGTTCAATGGAATACTTTTCTCACAAATTTATCTTGTTTGGATCCAAATATAACACTTTTTTCATGAATATCTTGGTTAATATTCATCTTCCTCAATATTCCAAAATCTAAATCAAGTAATCCATCTTTGAAGTCATTAATAGTATTTTAAAGTGATCTACTAGTTTATTTATTAATAGTATTTTAAAGTAATCCATCTTCCTCTGTTTGGTTCCACTCTCCCGAGAAAAGCTCGGGATCGAACCTCCCTCGTACAAAAGTGGGAACTCAGGCACATCGAGCGTGCTCTGCACCTAGGACCCATCCTTAACTTCTCTCGTGGGAGGCGCTTGTCTTCTTTGTCAAAAATAAATAAATAAATAAATAAATATTGTCATACAATTAATATGGCATATTATTATTATTACTATTTTTAAAATAATAGGGTAAATTATTTTTAAACCGTATAATTTAACCTAAATTTCCAACCATCATGTGAATTTTTAGCTTTCTCAATCAAATCTCTACTTCCAAATTAATTACAATATAGAGAAAGCTTCAACCCGCTTCTCAAGCAAGGCCCACTGACTAGGGAAGGAAGCCAAAAGCTTTTAGAACTAACAGAGAAAATGACTATGATCCAAGAGGCTATAAAAGATGTATATGTATATGGCTTTTAATTAGTGGCAGATGATAGATACATTAAATCATTGTACGGATTCATAATTGATGGAGTGGAGGAACCTGATGCCCAATCCAAAAGGGCTTTTGAAAATTACCATACTCTAAGAAGATCAAATTATTTTCTTGTTGGCTCAATAAATTACTCACCTAGGATAACTAGGCAAAAAGACATAGGCACACACAGACAATGTGTTATGTAATGATTCAACGGAAACAACATAACATCTACTCATCAACTGCACTGAAACTCAGAAAATCTGTGGAGTACTACTATCCAAGGTTTCGGTTGGAAACTAGCCCCAAGACGATACTTGATATATGGAGAGGTAATCATATGGGAAAAAAACTTCAAAAAGAAGCAAATCTAGGGTGGAAACCTTACAATGATTTCTATGACCTGGAGTACTTGACTCGAAAGAAACCAAATATGCTTTAATGGAAAACAAAGTCTTTTTTTTAAAAAAAAATAAGTGGATAAACCACATTATTTATTAATAATGATATAAAAGTTTATTACATAGACTCTCAACCAAGATTGACAAAAAGATACATAAATTCAGACAGTGTCACATTCTTGATTGAGTTGTTGATGCTTCAGGTTCTCTCTTGGTTTGCAGACTCATCCTCGAAGGCTTCGTTGCCTCCTGTGGTTCGAGTTGGGGTAATATCTGTGAACTCCAAGCTTCTCTTCACGAGCCTTTGTGCCACCTCTAGCTTTGGTTTTTTAGATAATGGTGTTGCATCCAATCAAGATAATATGAGGAAAGAGTTATCACGAATAAAATTTAAAAAAACGCGTTGTTTATTTCTAAAACATCGAATATTTCTTTCACCCCATATGCTTTAGGTGATTGCCATCACGGTGAGGTCCCATCCCCTCTGCAAGGTTTTGTCCACCATAAAGGAGGTGCCTCTGGGGCCCCATAATTGTTGAAGTGAGAGTGGTTCACCATTGATATTGAAGAGAGTGCCGAAGTATGCCCATATAGCAACTATGTAATTGCAGGAAGAGAACAAATGTGTTACCGATTCATCCTCCACTTCACATAGATAGTACTTTGTGCGTTCCCCTCGTCACATTTTTTTTATGAAGGTTATCCAATGTAAGGATTTTGTTCTCTTTTGCCAACCAGAAAAATAGTTTTGTTTTAAGAGGGCACGGTTGTTTAATTTCCAAAAATTCCTGCTCAAGTTACTTCTGGCTCCACCATTTTACCCGAAATGTATACAGAGATTTAACTATGAATATTTTGGTTGGTGTGAGCTTCCATTCCCTTAAATCCTATGTATGGTTATCCTCCTGGTGCTCACATAAGACCCTTATCAGGGTTGTCCACTCCCGAGCTTCCTGTTATATTAGGCGTCCTGGTTTGATTAGTGGTTTGCCTCTCCTAGATGTCTCCTTACAACCTAACAACGTCTTTTTACTAGAGTAACACTTTCTAATGTTATTTTGGTTTAATGTAGTTAATGTCTCCAATAAGCCAAAGCTGACACTGAAGGAAATCCATCATAAAGTGGAGTCTCACCCTCACAAATGACGTCGTCAAAAAGGGATGAAGAGGATGATTTTAAAGATCTCATCACCCAAGAGAACAACAACGAGGAATGAAATACCAATCTCTACATGTTATAGGAGTTGTGAGGAACACTATGTAAACCTCACCTACAATGATGTAACTCTCCATTTCAATAAATAAACATAATTTATTCATTTTTATAAAAAAAAATTCCCATATCAACCATTATTAATGGAATTGACTTTACATATGGTATCTCATTTCAGTCTCTATAGTTTTTATAAGATTTTTTTTTTAAATTTTAATTATTTAAAATTTCTATAAGTAATTAAATTACTTGGCGAAAGAGTTTTTTTAGAATTGTACCATGTCATGCGTTGATCCCCTTTAGAGACGTCATTCATGAGAAACTCCAACCTTAATCATCCAAGGAACTACATTTTTCATATAAAATCTGAAAAAAAAATCATTTTGACTCACAACACATTGGGACGTATTATTAGGTTTATACGACAAAATTAAAAAGTTCATATGTGGCGATTCCAAAAAGTAATTTATCCAATTTTTTAATTACTAATAAAAGTTAACAATATATAATTAGAAAATAACTATTAATATCAGAGAAAAAAAATCATATCAGTTAAATAATTAATAACCTAATGAGTGGTTGACTTTGAATTGGATGGAGAGTTTATGTTGTCTTTGATAATAAAATTACAGGAATTAATTGGACAAATTAGTAGAAAATTTACACTAAACGAGGATTAAAAAGCTAATTTACCCCTACATAAGTCATCATGTGGGCCCTGCAAGGAGAAAGCACAACGAAGCAACAGCCCGATGAAAAACGAGCCTCTCGACCTGGACTGGCGCACTATCCTGCACGGCGTCCATGGCGCACCACCGCCGGAGTTAGAGGTCGTGCCCTCCAAGGAGCCGGCTCACATCGACGGCTTCCCGGGGATCGAGGCGAAGATCCTCAGGTTTCGTGGACACCACCATGGTGGCGGTTTCATCTTCAAGAACCTGACGGTTCATGGCGCCAAACACCATTCAAGCCTCCGTCAATTAGAAGTAGGGGTATTTGGAAAAAAGCCTTCGAGGAAACAGAAGGTGAGTGTTCAATAGATCTGTGTATTTGGATATTAATCATCAAAAGAATCGGCATAAGTTGATTGTTTTGCCGCTGTTCTTGTTCTTGTGATAAGATAAGAGGGCAAAGACGAACCGATGTTTTTATTGGAGGATTTTGTGAATTTTTTTTTATTTGATTTATTTATGATAGGATTCTGAAACACGCGGGAGGGCCACTCAAGCGGAGACCATAGCCTCACCTGGTGAGTTTTGAAACTTTTCGAATGATTTTTATAGCATAAATGTATCAAAATTTTGGCATTTAGGTTGATGAGAAATCAAAGTGTTTGTTTGTGTGGAGTTAGAAGGAAAGAAATAGATTACTGGAAAGAAGAGATGCTATGATAGTTTAGTTTTGTTGACAAGCTTTCATCATTAAAATAATTGTGATTTTGAACAAGTGATCATAGATATTTTTTCTATCCATTCAAATATACTTTTAATGCTTATTGCTCTTCTGATTGCAGTTTCGATAAGTGACCCGGATTGTAGTCATACATCATCAAATTCAAACTCTTCACTTGTGTTTCATTGTCCTAAGAAATTGGAAGGCAAGGTTAGTGATTGTTTCTCTTGATCAGAACTTGGATTTTCCTTGACTTCTCTTTTTTGGTAAAGGCATTTTCATCATCCATCATCAGGCATATGCTCCATTTGATGAGGAATTGAGTTTTATTAGCCGAGATAAGCAAAAAAGGTCGTGGCTTGATGGACGAAAAGTAAATGAATCCAAATATACTGATGTATTCTCTTCACAGCCAGCTAATACATCTTTCAGAGAAATGCCTTTCCGTTGCTTTCTTGGTGTAAAGAGAGACAGTTGTTCAAATAGTCACCATACACATACTGGATCTTTTAACAGTTCATTACACGAAAAGAGAAAATTTGCTAGTCAAATTTCAAAGAGGTATGTTTTGATGCTTCAGTCACCTAATTCACTAAATTTACATGTCTCATTTCAAATTTTAAGGATTTCTGTGCTGTATATGATAATATATGTTGTAATTACCCTATGATCATTCATTCATTAATGAAAATGCCAAAGTAAAATTTGATTCTCTTGCCTTCTCCTATACTATTAGGATCTCAAAGGCAATGTGTGTATGTGGCGAACTTGAATTTACTTGTTTGACTTCTTTGTGCTGATGCTATACTCTTTTTAGGTAGGCATTCTAGTTAAGAGTATATCTCCCGGGTGAATCTTTTTGAGTAAAAGTATTAAGGATATATGTCAAAAAAAAGTATTAAGGATAAATCGAAATGGCAATCTTGTATAAATCTTGGGTACTGGAAATTTATATCTTTAGAGGACGTTAAGTTAATTGGAAGGATCTCTATAGATTTAAGTTGGTAATCCATGTCTTTTATTGGATCATGCTGAATATCTGGTAGATGCTTCTCCGAATGAGAAGACATATATGTGAGACAAAAAAAAAGAAGAAAAGAATAGACCTTTTGTTTGGATGTTTGAATAAGGATGAGGGTATACTAGACGTCTAACCTACTTCCATAAGGAAAAAAGGAATCTGTCCAAATATTGTTTGATCTTTACTTTTAATTATAGAAAAAGCTAACTGGTTAATATGACATTATTGTGACAGATATTATAACTGTCTGGTGGTCCATTGCAAGTTTCTTAGTGAAGATATAAATAAAAACTCTCTACATGCATGAAATTAGTTGTAGCTTTTGGTTTCGTACTTGTTCACACCAAGTAAAACATCATGGTTTCCAATTTAGCTCATGAAAAAGTTATCTCACAGAACATTTTTGTTAAATATTGTTGGAAATTATGTTATTATCGCTAGTATGTTATTTGCATGTTAATTTCAAATGTGACTTACTACCTACAACTTTGTTTCAGGTTTGGAAATCAGAATTTATTGAAGTCAAAGGTGCATCTTTGGTTTTAAGGTTTTTGTTTATATACTGATAGTACGCAATATTTTTTCATAGTCTTTTGGTGACTATAATGTAGTGTTTATACTTGCTGAAAATTAACTGTGTAACACTCATGAATCTATAACACTTCAGCAGCATCATGACAATCATATATGGTAAATTGAATGAGTATAACTTGCTATTATTGTGATAAAAAATTGTACTACTTGGAGTTAGTAAGCAACACAACTTATGAAACCAATCACTGAGGATCAAACTTTCTTGGTTTGGTTTTGAAAATCTGCCTTCTACGTTAAAATCAAATTAAAAATGGCATTATTTTCGTATTGTCATATGACTTCAAAATATGTACTAAATAATCTCCATGATTAGGGTTAAGGTTCTAGTCTCTGTGAACATAAATTTTGATTGTAAATTGCTAATTTCTTCAAAATGATGTGATTTTGATTGCAGTCCACTTTGAACTCTGATTAAAACCATTCACCAATAAGCATGACTGTATAACAATTGAGCTTTTTCAACTTTAATGTCTGTAATTCCTTTTTCTCACAAGTATGATTATTTTAGGCTGAGCTTAATGTACATCTCTTTGTATATGTTTATATCAGGTTGTTAAAAACTTAGAATGTGTGAAGTAGTTGCATTGTGATATCTATGTGCACTCAACTTCTATTAGGGGTCTTAAATCTGGACTCTATTGTGAAATCATGAAAAGTTTGGCTGACCCAGCCAAGTTGACCCATGACTCAGCCAAGTCCACCTGTTTTGGACCATGACAGCTAGAAGATATTAGATGCTCCACATCCTATCTTCTAGTGCCCTCTTCTTCTTCTTCTTCTTCTTATTAACATTATGGCCATTTCAAAGTTTTAGAAGCTCTCTTTGCAACATGATCAGAATACTCTTAATTATATTTATTTTTTTCAATTGAGTTTGCATGATTCGCCTGATTTGATAATCTTATAAATTCCTTTTTCTTAATGTTGAATCAAGCTTGGAAGTAGTTGACATTCTAATGTTAATTTATTGGAATGGTGCTTAGCCCCTGATTATTTGAAAAAAAAAAATGATCTGTTATATGGTTGCCATGATTAGACTGATGTATGTCTATGAACACATGCCAGGTAAATGATGTTGTTATTTTAGATGAAGAGGCACAATCTACACAACCAGTGAATGAGAATATGTCTGAACACTGGTAAAAGGAACTCTTATAATCATCTTAAATTTATATCATTGTTCTTGCCAAAAATCTCTCTGTTTGATAAGCTAATGTTTTATTGATTTTCAGGAAGGAGACCAAAGTTTACTACCCATCTAGGTGCACCATTTACCATTAGAAGAAATTGGTTTGAATTTGGATTTGAACTCTTACATTCTTTTCTATGGGCAGGGATGATCCAGACTCTGTTGAGATTTCCTACTCAGACATAAAATGCCTAGATCCTGAATCATTCTTAACCTCTACAATAATGAATTTTTACATTCAGTAAGTCTTCATTTAGTTTACTCCTTCTTACTGCTTTCGACTTTACTCATTTTTTTAATTTTCAGGAATTGCTTTCCTTTTCTTTCAACCATGCAAGCTTATCACGCAGACTGTGAGATGTTAAAGCAAAATTCTTATTATTGTCCTATTCTTTTAGTCTTTTCTTTTTCTTTTGATGATGATCAGAATGCAAGCCATGAAGTGATGGTTCCTTTGAAGTTCAATCCATATTGTTAGGATCCATTTGGTGGGAATTTTAACAAAAGAGTTTAAAAGTGCTATTTGAAAAGGAGATTTTCAGACATTTAGAGGATAAGGAGTGATTGGTGTGGTCAGGATGTAGATGAGGTGATGGTGTTGGATATATATGGATGAGCAGAAAAACATATGATTGGTTCTAAATAGTTGAGGTGTTGCTGTTGCTTATGTTGTTATCTTTAGGCTCTTGGAAACCGATTGCACATGCCAGATTCTTGGACACAGAATGACTTGTTGACATGTTTGCTAATTTTCTTTAAAAAGTGTTATCAATCATCAATTATGTGAGATGCTGTGTCATCTACATGGACAATTAACATGGATTCTTTGTATGATGATGAGTTGCTGATATGCCATCTATACATGCTTTCTTTGTATGACCGTCCTATATCTCTTGCATATCATGCCTCCTCTTGCACCACATGCATACATACAAATGCACCACAATAGGGATTACCAACCCTAGGTTTTTAGACATAATGAGTTGCTAACATGGCTTTCAAGCATCCACTAATTGTTAGATATGCTGATATGTTATCTCTGTGCATGAATGCTTTATATGATTTATCTATATGATTTATGAACCATCATTATTATACCATATGCATACATACAGATGTGTGTGCATGTGCAACTTGAAGATTTCTCTTTTAAAGCTCCTTATTAATTGGCACATGGACTTTGCCTAGATTACACTGTAGTTTTCCCAATATTCCAGTTTATTTTTGCAGGTACCTACAAAGATCGCTTGCTTCATTCAGTAGAGCAAGGGACAAGTATTATATTTTCAACACATATTTTTATGAAAAACTTAAGGAAGCTGTCTTTTGTGAGGTATGCTATTATGGATCCATATCAGGACGATGTCAGGTTGAATTTAATATATTTGATGTAATTGTAATGTGTAGCTGAATTCCATTTAGGCATATCCGTCTCCTATTCCTTATTTCTGATAATATAATCCCCTATGGAGCATAATTCTAATAAAAAGGGTTCTGTGAAAAAGGATGAACATATACTTTGAAACCAGATGGTTCACCTTTGCAGTTTGCCGAACTCTTAGAAATATATACCATATTGGTGGACATTGAAAAGACAGATTTGGTCAAGAGTGTTAAAGTAGATTATAATACTACTTTAACAGAAAGAAGTCATTGTAACTGAACTAGGAGGCTAGATGACAAGCAATGAGATCATGTTTGGTTTTACATTGAAGCTCGTGCTAAGTTGGAACAACCTCTCAATTCCTCAAGAGTTAAGTTTAGAAGATGATTAGCTTGATGTGAAGAACTATTCCATCTCTGAGGCAACAATGATAAGCCAGGAACTACTGAAATGCATCCCATGACAATGTGTAGTATATGTTGGAAATACCATTGCCTTTAAGCTTAAATGCACATTGATACTAGTTATTCACTGCAGAACCCAATATATGATATTTTTGGTTTCAGCAACTTCTTGTGTTCTCTTGCATCTTGCTGTTTAGCATCCATAATTCTAATCTATTTATTGAACTTATAGTTAAATCTTTATTGCTTGTGTTCTATACTTATTATTTATTTTTGGCTTTGTACTGTCTATAGTCAACCTATTGCTACATCCCTTGAAACTATAGTTAGAAAAATTTGCAGGAAGTGCAACTAGTGTTAGATCTCTTGAAGACCATTTTTTTATTCTTGAGAAAATGGACACAACCCATTTGATACTCTTGAATTCTGTTTCTTTTATTTGTCAGTGGCAGATTTTGCATTAATTAGGGGCTAGAATTAAGAATCTTAGATGACGGGTTTTACAAAATGCTATGTCATAGAGTATATTTGCTCTACTCTGCTTGAAGGCATCAATTTGATGGTTACCTTCGAAGTTGGAGGGAGCATGCTATCTAGACGAAATATTGACAATCTGAGCATCACTGATGTCCTTCAATTTTGAGCTGGATTATAGGGTTTGCATCTACTTGGAATTCAAATTAATCAAACCAAGAAATTGTCTTAGCCTTATAATTGTTGGTTTGGTTTGTCTTTAACTATATTATCACTTGTCACCAGTCAAAATTTGGGATAACCAGTGTCTTGCCTTAGATTCATTCTAAGAATTCCTTTCCACTTATTGAGATTATATAGATAATATTTGACATGTTTGATTTGTAATTTTGTATTGTAGGGTGATAAGGGTGCAAGCTTTTTGAAGTTGAGGCGATGGTCGAAACGTGTAAATATCTTTCAAAAATCTTACATCTTTTTGCCGATTCATGGACAGTAAGTACTCCTCATATTATGAAAAATATTTGACAAATGATAGCTTTCCATGTTTACCTATCCATTTCACATCTTAGACTAAAACTTTGGCGCAAGAATAATAATTGTTGCCTGTTGAATGCAAATGTAGATTTCAGTACATGTTATGTGCCATATGGTCATTTCACTAGGCATTTACTTTATTTTTATTAATAATTGGTAGAACTTGAAGTGGGATGAATGTACCAAAATTTGTGAAGTCCTATACCAAAGATCTAACACATATCTATCTTTGATATTGGAGCTTATGTAAGGCTTGTTTCATACCCAAAAAGGTTTTGCACAATCATATACTAGAAACAATTACTATACCCTGAAAATGTCATTGGACCTTTGTCCTAGATTTTTGTTTCTTCTTAAACTTAATGTGAAATTCTTTGAGGCTGTAATTGTTCATAAACCAGTTTGCACTGGAGCTTGGTGATAATCTGTATCCCAGCCAAGGAAGATGGATCAGGTCCTGTCATACTTCATTTGGATTCACTTGGGGTTCACACCAGCCAGCTGATTTTTGATGTGGTTGATAGGTATGTTACATTTGAGATTAGTATATTACTGTCATTTTATATTTTATTTAATTTTAACTTACTGCACACTCTTCCTGATAAAAATTTGATCAATAATTGGTGTTATTTTGGAAGAATTTTAACCAATTCATGAAGTGTATTCAATTTTGAAGGTCATAATTTATGATATCTATCTACTGCTAATAAAAAAGGAGACATTATGCATGTATCAGAAGAGAACACTCATGAAAAGCTGTACAAACATTAATATTATCACTACAATGTCTGGATTCTGCAAGCTCTCACATGTTACAGGGGCATGCAAAACTTTAAACACCTTGTGTAACTTCGGTCAGATTGTTGTCTGGTCTGATAGGTCTTTTCTCATGCTCAATATACACAGTCTATGAGATGATTTTATGCATTGTAGCTACTTAAGAGACGAATGGAATTTCATGAATGAAAGTGCAACTCCTCTTGATATTCCTTTCTCAAGAAGTATATGGCAAAACCTTCCCCATTGGATCGAGAAGAAAAAGATTATGGTAAAATCTCTTAAATCTGAAATTTATGAATGTAGTATTAGGTTATAAATTGATCAATAATGATATTATCTGATCATTGTTGTCAATTTATATTCTATTTCCTGATTTTCCATGTGCGCTGGTGATGAATTACTTGCGCATCTAATATGTTTTAACCAGGTTCCTCAGCAGAAGAATGAGTATGATTGTGGTATATTCGTGCTTTACTTCATGGAGAGGTTTATTAGAGAAGCACCTGAAAGGATAAGAACAAAAGACCTCAACATGGTTAGCAAACCAAAAACATCCAAGCACCTCACAAGTCACAAGCCATTACTTTTAACTTCATTTATTTGATTTTCCTTCTGTCTTTTTGTTTTGATAGTTTGGTAGCAAGTGGTTTCAGCCTGAAGAGGCCTCCAACTTGAGAAAGAGAATTCGCGCATTACTTCTAGAAGAATTTGAGAGTGCTATGTTGGACAATGAAGAAGAATCACCAGCATCTTCTGGCTGTTCTGAAAATTGTGGAGAAATGGATGAACCTGATGTAGTGGAATCAATTATATTGGATTGACATTGAATAATACACAAGTAAATTCACTCCACTATTAGTTGCAAATACTGTCAGAGGAATATTTCTTTCCAGATCAGCTGGAATTGTGTACAGAAATTACCCTGGGATTGTTTGATCGGAAGACAAACAAATTATGCAGCAAAGAAGCATTTATGGTGTCAATTTTTGATGATTTCTGATGCTTTTCGAAGATAATTTTGTTACCATGATTGTATAGGGAAAGCAATGTATAATATGTTTGACAGAATGCTCTTTGAAACTTTTATATAGTGAACTACTGTTTTGAAATCTGAGCATTTTGTGCTGTTGATTAGAGACTGGATCTAATAATCAAATTTTAGATCTTTTATTTGCACAAGATTGAAGACTTCACCTTGATATGTCAAACAAGAATGCGGAAGGTGCACAGGAAGAAGAGGGCACGACTCCACCAAACCCCTAAAGGTACGGGGATGCAGAAGGGGTTGTACGTTCAGGAGGTCAATAAAGACAGCCTGCACCTACATACTGTATACTGTACAACACATCACTGTAACCACGCTCACATCTATATATTATCATATAGCTCTGTAATAGTGTAAGCATTATCAATAAATGTGGTTTATCCACTCTTTTTTTTTATGTCAAACAGGAATTTCACATCTTTTCAAGCTTTATTAGTAAATCTTTTTAATGAAAAATAATAATCATCCTATGGGTATTAGCAATGTAATCCTGCATTGAAATTTTGCTAATGGAACCCAACTCTTCACATTCATTGCACTATATATTTTTATTGGATTAAAGTCATTTTTTGTCATATATTTTGACCCAATGTTCATTTTTGTCCTTGTACTTTAAAAATCTTCATTACGGTCCCTATACTTTGGGTTTTTGTTCGAATACCTCCCTAATGCTGATGTGGTAGCATAGGTGACATATGAACTGAATATGGTTAAATTTTTATTCTAGATGTCATGCCACATCAACATGCTATATCATCATTAAAAAAATTAGTTTATTTTAAATCCATTTTACTATGCCATGTCACCATGCCACGTCATCCTAACTTTGCCATGTAAGCCGCCACGTTAGAAAGACTAGCCACATGTGCTGTCACATCAACACTAGGGACGTATTCGAACAAACCCCCAAAGTATAAGGACCATATCGAAGATTTTTAAAGTATAAGGACGGAAATGAACATTGGGTCAAAATACAGGGACCAAAACTGAGGTTTATCCATTTTTATTCATCTGAATTTCCGTCCAACACTTTGAGGGATCTATTATTATTTATGTTAGTTAATAAATGTTAGTTAATAAATTTAGGGTGTTTATTTTTTTTATGTTGGTTAATAAATAAATGACTTATTTATATTTATTTGATTATATATATTTGTTTTTTATGTTAATAAAAATTAATCAAATGTAAAACTAATAATGTCCACGGTAATGTTACGGGGAGTGAGCCTATCCGACCTACTCGAGCTTACGAGGATAAAGCTATGGCGATGATGCTCTGACTGAACCTGACCACCGCCCTCCAATGGCGAGCATCACGGCGGCCTCCGCCTCTTCCTTCCTGCAATCCAGCAAGATACACTTCCTCTCCTCTAGCTCTTCCAAGGCCTCATGGCGGCCGACTAGGTCCCGGATAGTGGCCTATATGGAGAGGGATCCCAACTCCGCGGCCAGCATCGCCAGCAAGGTCATCGGTTCGCTCCCCGTGGTCGGCCTCTTCGCCAGGATCTTCAACGATGAGGGCGGCGTCGGCGGCGACATCATCGACTTCGCAGAGTTCCGCCGCCGCGTCGGGAAGAATTGCGGCATCAGCGACTCCCGAGCCTTCTATGATTTCCAGGAACGCCGCGGCCGGGTCCGTCTTTTTTACTGCCCCTTCCTTCTCGAATTACTTGGTTTATTTGATGATTTGATCAACGAAATGGCGCCTCAAAGCAGTGCCCATTCTCCCATTCTTGAAAGCCATCGTCTTTTCACAAGCACTGGTTTAGTTCTATTGAGATTAGAATTCAGGAAGTGATCTGACTTGTTTTCTTTAATAATTCGTTGCCAATGTGAAAGTAGAGTGTGAATGGTGAATTCCTTTATGCCCAATCTTAGAAATAAATTAAAAAAATGGTCATTTTAGGATCCATATTCAAATATTAATTAATAGTTCACAGGTGCAAATGGTATTCCTTTTATTGATCAATGGGACTTTGTAGCATTAACAATTTGAAGTACCATAAATTCCTTTTTACTGCTGCTTTTAGTGTCTTTGGATTAAGAGACAATAAAGGAGATGATGGGTTGTCTTCCATCTTTGGACCATTTTTTTCTTTTTTTTTGAATCCATATTTAAGTTTTGTTTAATAGTTCACACCTACAAGAAGTGTTGTGGCATTGACAATTTGAAGTGGTTTTGTATTATGAATTCCTTTTTGCGTCGTCTTTAGTGTGTTTGGGTTAAGGGAAGATAATGAAGGTGGTGGTTTGTCCACAATCTTAGAAATAAGAAAGAGAAAATAGTCACTCCAGGATCCATATTCAAATAAATTGAAGTTTTTTTGAAATAGTAGAGTATCACTATGAAATATGAATTTGTTTGTGCAACTTCTTTTAGTTTGTGTTTGGATTAAGGGAATATAAATAACGAGTTGGTTTGTCCACAATCTCACTATAAAGGAAAAGTCTGTAGAATCCATATTCACGTATTGTATAATAATTCGCGTGTTCAACTAGTAATCTTGTTATTGGTCATCACTATAAAGGAAGATAAAGGAGGTGGTGGATGGGTTGTTTGTCCACAATCCCAAAATGAAAGGTAGCTAGTTTAGAATACATAGTTAAGTCTTTTTTTTTTAATAATTCAAACATAAAAATAGCAATCTTGTTATTGGTCAATGCGGCATTTTAGAATTGCCAACTTGAAATAGTAGAGTAATTATAGTGAATTCCTTTGTACAACTTTGTTAGAGTGTGTAGGCATTGAGGGAAGATAGAGAGAAGAAAACAAGAGGGTAATTGGAAGTCAGGGGTAATATCTGAGCATCTTGTCATTTGTGGTCTTATCCATGTTTCCGAGAGTCTAATGAGCAATGCGATCTATTAGCTTTCTTAATCCCTTGTACACATGTTACTGAGAATGCAGTAGTTGACAACAAATGGAAACCCAAGTATGACTTGTATCATAAAAGACTACCTTTGAAGTTTGTGATGGTTTCACAAATCATAGATAATAAAAAATTTGACTAACTAGCTTCAATCATTACTATTGTTGGTTTTCGAAATTGAGATTTCTTCTTTTCTGGTAGGCAGGAGATCCGTTGTATGTTCTTCTTTGCTGTTGGTTGGCTGCCACTGGTGCTGGTCTATTGAAATCTGAAGAGATACTGGAAGGAGTGGCCAGGCTTCGAATCTCCAATGACATTGAGTTTGAAGAGCAGAATTTTCTCTCAATTATGAACACCACAAAACAGGTTAGCATTGTTCTTGCAATTTTTCACCATTGTCATCACGGTTTCACATATGTTCTTGATGTTTGTATATCAGTATGTTTGGTCATAAATCAAACCTTGTGTTTCTAAATTTTATCATTTAAAGTACGTAATTCTTATACCCTGAATACTATAGCAGTTTGTGCTGAAGATGGCTTTTTTCTCCTTGAGGAAAAGGCTCTTGGAAATTTCTTAGTTAATAGTCATTAAAGCTGATAAAACCTGCTGCTTGCTATTGTAGTTCTTGTATTGCATATAACTAATCAACTTATTAACAAACAAGAAATCATAGTCCCAACATGCAACTGACTAGCTGCTAGACCTAGCCAGGTGTGTCTCTTTGAGATGCTAGGGAGAATCCTACTTTTTAATTTTCAATGAATTGGTGAAAGCTTCTTTAATTAAACTCAGGATCTTACAATCTCTTGAGAAATAAAACAATAGAACAAAAGGGATGGATGGTGAACAAGTATGAAACACAAGATCCACTTTATGACAGGTGCCCTGCTTTTGTCCAAGCTGTACTTTATGGTTAGCCTTGCATGTGAAGCCCTATGACTACTTTATTTCAGTTAATTTTGTTGATCCATATGTGGTTGTGCTCTGGTTGTCTCTGTAATTCTGTTTCATTTTTTAGGCTGGTTGAAAATAGAGAACTAAATATGTTAATGTGTTACCAACATTCACAAGGAAAGTTAGTAACTCATTCCCTCTCACAAGGAGAGGTTGAGGGTTCGAATCACGCCTACGGCGTGCTTCTAATGGCTTGCCCACATTTATCAAAAAATATATATATATATATATGTTCATGTGTTCGGTTGAATGAAAAAAGTAAGCAAATTTCTTTGTTTCCTTTCAGTTTTTATCAAACTTTTCTTGTCATCTATTTCATGCGGTATGTCCTACATTTTGACACAGAGGCGATCAAAGTCCAAAGCTCCAATCCCAGAAGTTCCCATGGAGATTAGAGCAGAGAAAGCTCTTGATGCTATATATGTTTGTTGCTTTGGTAAAGGTCCCATAGAAGACGAAGACGTGAGATTACTCTCCGGCATGTTGAATGCTGTCTTCCCTTCTGTCGGGAAATCCAAGATTGAACAGATGGTCAAGACCATGGCAAAGGAAGTAGCTGAAGGCAAGAGGATAATTTATCCCGAGCCAAAGCCCTTATCAAAAGAAGCTCTAGAACGGCAACAGAAGGACCTCCAACAATTGAAGGACCTGCAGTTTCTGAAAGAAAGGAAGGAAAGCTCAAGTTGAATCGTTGTTACAAGAGCTTTGTTATGTAATTGTAGATGAAAAGACGCATTTTGTTGCTCTAATTTCATTTCTTTTTCATGTAGATTATTTATTTTCCCTTTTTCTAATTGTTATGAATTTGAGATTGCGATGTATGATACCAATTCCCCCTAAATCTCGGAATAATTGATTAATTAGGAACTGAATAGTAGAGCAAGATCCAACACCTTTATCAAATATTATATTTACCAATAAATATAAATGAAAACAAATCATTTCATATATATATTCAAATCAAATTGTCATTGATATTTATTGGTAGATTGATAAAATGGAAACTTTATATATGTGATTGTTGTCTACGTGACCCATAAGCATGACCGTTAACTTAAAACTCACTGTACTGTGAGTAAAATTAAAATTCTGAAAACAACAGAAAGGTTATGTGAATCACTGTACTGAAGTTTGAATCACTATACTCATGTTTTCTCATGCTACATGGATGTGTTTGTCACGTCGGTATGTTGGTAAAACCCAATTGGGGCTCTCTGAATTGAATATTCATTACAATACTGTCCCTGCAAAATTATATTTTAATCTTTATAATGCAATTATATTTCATGTAAGTCCCTAGGTTTAAAGTGTTCCTCTCAAAAAAAAATTGAGATCTTCATAATTTTAACTCAAGAATAAAATTTCTTTTCGTAGGTTTCCCAAGATTTCAATTTTTTTAATTAAAATAAATAAATCACATTCATTTATTTAGTAAAGATTGTAGGGTACATCTTCGTAGATGGAACCTAGTTATAATAAAACAGTGGCATTAGTACATGAGAAGAGATTAAAGCACCTGTATATTAGACTTTGAAGACATGGATAGTGTTGAATAGTTATTTCTATAGGGTCTTTTATGTAAAATATAATAGTTACTTCTATGGGGTCTTTTGTGTAAAATATCTTTTTATATATATACAGAGGGGGGTTGTCAAAACACCCAACTCTAATTTTGCCTACACTTTCTACATGGTATCAAAGCCGCCGGCCCCATCCTGATCTCGCCACTGCCGTTCGCCTGATCACCGTCCACTAGTGCCTGAGTTTAGGTGACTATGGAGATGGAGAACCCAGTCACCACTCAGGATATGAAGGATATTCTTAGGGAACTTGCGAAGATGTTCACAGCCAAGAGTGAGGCGGACGATGTGAAACTAGAAGGGACAAAGAACTATCTGAGTTGGTCTCGGAGGGTGTGTCTGATCTTGAGCACAAAGGGGCTATAACATTATGTGCAGGAGACCTGTGTTGAGCATGCAGACAAGGGGAGCATCGAGTGGAGGACCTAGCGCACCACTAATTCGCTGGTCGTGGCATAGATGATGAGTTTGATATCTCCGACCATTACTGGGATGGTGGAGGCAATCAGTAATATTGCGGTTGATATGTAGAAGATGCTGGCCAAGATGTATTCTGGAGCAGGGAATGTGTTACTTATGGTTGAGGTACAGACAAAAATTGAGAATCTGAAGCAGGGGGAGAAGAGTGTTTTGGAATATGCTGCTGAACTGCAGCACAAACCATTATGATCCCTTGACATTTTCAGATACTACATGCGTATCTTTGGGCAAGAGATAGATGAGCGCAGGAGGGTGAATCATTTTCTGAAGGGCCTGAATGCAGAGTTTGAGCACAGGAGAGCCACAATGTGTCATCAATCTTCCCTTCCCACTATGGAGGAGGCTATTGCTACGATGACCCAAGAGGAGGTTAGACTGAAGGTGATGACTAGTGATACAGAGGTCAAGGATCTGGGCCAACTGAGATATTTCCTTGGTATTGAGATTGCACGGTCGTCTAAAGGAATACTACTTTCTCAAAGGAAGTATGTTCTAGACTTACTCACTGAAACAAGAATGCTAGGTGCCGAGTAGCTTCTACTCCTATTGAGCAGAATCACAAGTTGTGTGCCTAATCTGGTGACTCTGTGAGCAAGGAGAGCTATCAGAGACTTGTTGGTCGCCTTATCTACTTAAGCCACACGAGACTCGATATTACATATGTTGTGAGTATGGTAAGAAGGTATATGCATGATCCCAGGGTTAAGCATATGGAGGCATTATACAGAATTCTGAGATACTTGAAGGGAAGCCCAGGGAAAAGCCTTTGGTTCAAGAGTCATGGGCACTTGGATGTGGAGGGATATTGCGATACAGATTGGGCAAACTGTTTGGATAACAGGAGGTCCACCTCAGGTTACTGTATCTTTGTTGGAGGTAACCTTGTGTCATGGCGTAGCAAGAAGTAAGAGGTGGTTGCTCGGTCTACAGCTGAGGCTGAGTACAGGGCTATGGCGATTGGTCTTTGTGAGATGCTTTGGATGCGGAGTTTGTTGTCAGAATTGCGACTATTTAGAGGGATGTATTGAAGCTCTAGTGTGATAACAAATTGGCCGTTAGCATTTCTAACAATCCTGTATAACATGATCGCAAAAAGCATGTTGAGATTGATCGCTTCTTCATTAAGGAGCGACTGTAGAATGGGATTTTGAAGCTGAGTCATGTTCATTCTGGCAAACAATTAGCTGATTGCTTAACTAAAGGATTAGGTCCTAGAGAGTGTAATAAAACATGTAACAAGATGGGGATGATTGATATTCATCGCCCACCTTAAGGGGGACTGTTGAATAGTTATTTCTATAGGATCTTTTGTGTAAAATATATTAATTACTTCTATGGGGTGAATTCTAAGATACCTTGGGTATTATTCCCAGGGTAGCATTTTTAGCACACAATTTATATACACTTGCACACAATTTCTATAGTGCTGCACACAAATTGCTACCGAGCCCGTTGCACACAATCCGAGCCCATTGCACACAATTGCTATAGTGCTGCACACAATTTGTATAACCTTGCACACAAAGGTAAGCACTGTAGCAAGGTATCTTAGAACGCACTGTCTTTTGTGTAAAATATCTTTTTATATATATATACAGAGGGGGGCTGTCAAAACACCCAACCCTAATTTTGCCTACACTTTCTACACATAGCTTTCTCAATTGACATTTCAAGCAATTCAAGCATAACAAGTAAATGATCTTTTCCAATTAATGAAGCCTTCTTAATTTTGTTTAACCTTCTTGTGGCTGTTGGTTTCACTAAACATAGCGGGAAAGTCAGTGAAGTGGGCTGACTTCATTCCACTTCAGTTGTTCATTTGTCATAAAATTGGAGAAGGAATACTTCCCCTACTTCGACACTTCCGTAAATTTGGCTTATGCACTTGCACGCCAACTCTCACAAACCAAAAAAAATGGCTAGCATATTCCTTTCACAAAAAAAAAGGTTGAAAGTTTGAACAACACTTGTGGTGTGTTTTTAGTGGCTTATCCACATTTATATATATGTAAAACAAAACTCCTATGGGCTTGCTTGCATGCACATACCTATTTCAACTTTATGAGTATGTATATACTCTTATAGCACTCAGTCTATATATTAGTATATTGTACTTGTCTTTCTTAGATTCATATATATCTTAGACGCCATGTATGATTTTATTTTTCATGTTGTTAAAAATTCATGGGTTTATCCATTAAAACGTCTCTCTCATAAAACTTTATATATTACTATAAAATGAGATAAAAACCATCAAAACCATAACTAGAGTAGTTTTGTTTGGTAATACAAGAATTTCGTAGGGAGCATTTGGTTTGTTTTCAGTTTTTTGTATTCTCAAAAAGAGGAAAATGTAGAAACACAAAATGTTTTGTTGTTATTTTTCAGAAACTCGAAAACTGAAAAATTGTTTGGTTTAGATTATTGGAAACTGTTTGCACAAACAGAAAATAGAGAAGCAGTTTGATTTGTTATAAAGTTGTTCAGTATGTTTTTCGGTGATTTTATCAAATATGTATATACAATTTTTTTTTACTATTATAAACATATATAATAAATCACCAAATAAAACTACAAACCAACATAACAACTATAATAACAATAACAAAAAGTTCATAGAAGGGTTTTTTTTACATAAATTTATGTTGTCATTTGTCACTTATATCTAATAATATCTGAGTTGCCATTCTTTCTCTCCTCACCATCACTTCATCCTCCCTCAGATCAATATATATGGGTTGATCAACATTCCCATCAGCATTTCCACCAGTATTTTCAGCAAGTGGAATGTCTATAGATTCATCAGATCATGCAGCGAACATATTGTCTAGCTGTTGCTCCCTTTTAATAAAGTTATGAAGGGTGCAACAGGTGATAGGAATTAATCTTAATTTGTCTCCTAACCGAGTAATTGGGCATCAATTTTAATATTGGAAAGCTTACCTTCAACACCTCGATGCACCGCTAAATTATGTTTCGACAAGAAGAGTGCCTATAAGTGAAGAGCTCTTCCTTGCCTTGCAGTCTACCCTGTCCACCATGAAAATCTCGTAAATGGTACCAAAGAGATCGATATGGTGCTAGAAATCCAGGTAGCCAAAGTCAACGAGGTAGAACTGATCTATTTACAATTAAACCTTAAACTTATTAACATATATTAAATCCAACGATAACAACTCATATGATTGTTAATGAGTTAATTAGCGTGCTAGGGTTTTCAAGAGTGAGATCCTGAAAAATGTTTATTATGTTTGGAGTTTGATTTTATTACAAAAATGTCACTGCCTTTTCCATCCTTGGAAAACGACTTTTTTTCATTTTCGTGTTTTCCGTTTTCACACCCTGTTTCTTTTCCACATTTCCGCGAAAACGGGCACACCAAATGTGTTTTCATGTTTTTCACATTTTCGTGGAAAATGGAAAATGAAGAAAAACGTAGAAAATGTGAAAAACGCCTAAACCAAACAGGCCCTTAGGAATTTTCATATTTCTACGCAATTTCAGGTGTCAAACGGGCCGACCTGGTTTGGCACGACACGACACAGACTCGACTTGTGTTGGGCATTTTGTGTGCCTGTGCTAGCATGGCCTGTTTGCAAGTTGTGCTGGATTCCTATCGAATTTGACTATATATATATATATATATATATATATATATATATATATAGAAATGTTAGTATAACGCCAGCCCGAACACTGTTCATTTAAGGTCGCCTCCCATTTGGCCACTTGTATAGTGTTTTAAGGATTTCCAACCGTATGGATGGAAAGAACATTGAAAAATAAACTAGCGTGTCAATTTTCATACAATTTGGGAAGGTGTAGGGTCTTCATCTCAACAGGTGAAAATTTATAGAAATCTTACCGGTTGGCAAGTTCACCTTTTAAGATAAGACCCTACACCTTCCTAAATTATATGAAAATTAACATGCTAGCTTATTTTTCGATGTTCTTTCTATCTATACGGTTGGATTTTCTTAAAATACTGTGCAAGTGGGCTAAAATGGGGTGACCGCACTTGCACAGTGTTACGGCCGACCACATAGTAACACGACTATATATATATATATATATATATATATATATGGTCATGTTAGTATAGGGCCGGCCTTAACACTATTCATTTAAGGTCGCCTCATTTTGAGGCACTTGGAAATATTTTTCCAAATCAGCAGTATGGATGGAAAGAACATCGAAAAATAAGTTAGCATGTCGATTTTCATACATTTTTGTGACCGTATGATCATTCATGGGTGAAATTTTATAGAAATCTTAACGGGTTAATTTTTTACCCTTTAAGATGAATGATCATACGGTCACAAAAATGTATGAAAATCGACATGCATGCTAGTTTATTTTTCGATGTTCTTTCCATCCATACCGTTGGATTTGGAAAAAAAATACGCTCCAAGTGCCTCAAAATGAGGCGACCTTAAATGAATAGTATTAAGGCCGGCCCTATACTAACATGACCCTATATATATATATATATATATATATTTAACTCAAATTTAAGAAAGATTATCAAATTCGGCTAACATTTGAATTTATAAGGGATTTTTGGTGAAAACTCAAGAAAAATCAAGAAAAGCAAACCAAAGAAAAGAACACCAAAGCTTTATGTGGAAACCCCATAAATCGGGGGAAAAACCACGGGTTTCCCGTTTGGGAGAAACGAATCCACTATTGATGCTTCTTGGATTACATGAGGGGGAAATGGGGTGGAGAGATAGAGAGAGAGACTGAGAGTGTCCAAAGGAAAAGTCCCTTGACTGGTGTGAGGTATCTGTTATTTATATGTTTCAGGTGTGCCCTCTTCGGACTCTAGCTCGGTTGTCAATTCTTCTAGAAGGGTGCAGGGCTCTTCGGTCATCTCCTCGGATCCCTTTGCTTGTTGAATGCTTCGGTTGCGAGGAGATAGGCTTGGGATGAGTAGATTAGGGCGCTTGTAGAGGAATTTCTTCAAGATCCCGAGGAGGTGGCTTTTGAATCTCGAGGAGGTCTGCTACCGAGGCGAATTACTCCGAGGGTTCAGACTCTTCCACGTGTCATGCTGGGTTGATTCCACGTGTCTCTCCAAACTTATCCCTATCATAAGGTATTATTGAAAATTAAGAGAGTGAAAAAAAACTTGAATTTATATAATCTGTGTAATAATTTTTGTTTTAGAGTTTACATTTCCTAGATTCATGGAGAAATAGTATAACATATAAATTATCATGCTTGCGTGTATCCATATAGTAGTAATAAAATAATAAAGAAGAATGTGATTTATCTATTTTTATAAAATAATAATAATAATAAATAATAAAGTAGAAGTTGAGAAAGATGCCTCCCACATAAGAGGGTGTATGGAGTACCTGGTCAGAAAGATCGGTCTTTGGATCGAGAGAAATGATCAGGTAGTCTCGATTCCACCAGACATGAGCCACATATTTGCCTTGAAATATATGTTTGTTTTAAGTTGAAGACAAATGTGTGGCTGTAAAACTACCACATCTCGGTTTCATGGTCAAACCGAGACCACCGAATCATGATATATGCATGCATCATGCTAATGAAAAATTTTGTTGGTTAAATATTATATGTTAAATACCTAAAACAAGACCAAATTAAAAAGAAAGAAATTAAGATCAATGGCCGGTGGTTGCATTTCAAAATCAGGAGTCAAAATGGTGTTTCAACACTCCACATGTCCGTTCCCAAATGTAGTAGGCACACAGTTTTCGAACATCAAATTGTGTTTCTGTTTTATCTGTATTGTCCGCCTTTTGTTTATTTTTTAAAATGGATAAACCTTGTTCCTCTATTAATTGATAAGAGATATAAGATACAAACTAAAGGGTGGTGCATAGATGCCCATATGCCCCCATGTCCCGTGTATCCAAGCGGACTACTTATGATAGATTTGCCCCGTCAACTCATCATTAAAGTCGTCTCTATTAAGTAATGTTTGTGGTGGTCCCTCATGATCGAAGGTCAAGGATTATGGACGATGGATTCCATATGCACCAACTTCAATTTCTTAATTAGCGGCATTTGCTATATCAAACCAAGCTAATAATAGAAAAATGACCCCCGAATAATACAAAAACAAAAGCGGTGATCCGTCTTTTGTTGCGGTGGTCCATCTTTTGTTGTCTTGTCTTTACTACCTCAAGCCCGGAGGAGATAAAAAGGAAGATTGAAGGACATTTCACATTCATACTTGGAGTCATGGTCTTAATTAATAGCAGATAAAACACTGCCAGTTAAAGAGAAAAGGGCATGAGTACGATTGAAAACGAACATTTTTAATGGTTGTTTGCCTCCTCGTTGTTGAAGAAAAGGACATTGTCATCCTCTGTGAAGCGAATGAACGGAAATTATTTGTGCTTTGTCCGCAGGTGGCTTATGCATGCAGAGGTCGGCATTCCTATATGTGCTCCTCGGGCCCCCCCCCCCCCCCCCTGAAGAGTAGAGGAGATGAGTGGTCACCTTTAATTTGGAAATTTATGGATGTTCCGTGGTAGTCTTTGCCTACCATACTATTGAGAGGGGGAGATCTAGAGAGAATAAATAACATATATGGGGGAGCATTTATTAGGGTCTAAACTTGGGGTTGTCCCACTTGCGGGTGACGACTACGTACTTTGCCCATATGCAAACACCTGGGGCAAACATGTGTGAAATCTGGTGTTTATACATGTAATTATAGAAATTTTAGGAGTATATATATATACACATAATTTATATATATGTTTATCTGGTGTCCATGCAATTCTGCTTACTGTCAATTTCAAGCACAGTATTGGTTTTCCTGCATTTTTGAATTATTGTGGAAAGGAACCTTAGTTTCCGGCTGTGTGATTGTACATATATATACAGCTTGACTGTGACTGCCCTCTTTCATGGGGCAGCGTTTGATTGTCGGGATATTGTATCACATGGATTAGAGATATCCATGAAAAGATATCCATCATATGGGTGTTTGGTTGGTGGGATTAAAAGGTGGGATAAAGATTTTTGGGTGTTTGGATGAAATGGATAAGGATATGGATATGAATTAAAATAATATTAATTATTTATAATTAAATAATTAATGAAATTTATATTAATTAATATATAATAATAACTATGAGTATCTATATTTCTAAATTAATATTATCTTATATTTATTATTAATATATAATTATTATGTATTTAAAATCATTTTTAAAATTATGAAATAATTTATATAATTATTATTTTAAATTATAAAATTATTATAAATATATAAATTTAATAAAATTAAATATTTAAATTAATATAATAATTAATATATATACTATGCATGCAAATACTGTCGCCTCCTATTTTATTATTTAGAGAGTGTTTTAAGGATTTCTAACCTTACAGATGGAAAGATCATCGAAAAATAAGTCAACATGTCGATTTTTATACAATTTGGTGAGGTGATGATCCTCCCACTTAACGGTTCTTATGTTATAAAAATTTTAACTGTTTTGAATTTCAACCTTTAAGTGGGAGGATCATCACCTCACCAAATTATATGAAAATGGACATACTACCATATTTTTCAATGATCTTTCTATCCGTACGGTTGGATTCCTTAAAACACTCTCTAAATGATAAAATGGGAGGCGACAGTATTTGACTCTAATAGTAATAGTGTTGTTAATATATAAAATATAATTAATTTATTTAAAAAAAACATTATATAATATTAAAATAATATTAAAATAATTTTTTACCACTAAAGTACAGGAGCCCATGTGCAAGGGCTCCCTTAATGCACGCCCTCTGGACGAGCAGCGTCCTTCCGATTTGGAGGGATGCCGCTCGTCCTGATATGAGGGACACAAGGCATCGCACGCATGTGAAATCCAAGTTGCCAAACGCCCATTTTTTACTGTAGACCCGGATATCCTGTCCCCATCCCAGAATATCTCAGTATCCAAACGCCCCCGGAATGAAGTATCAAAGTCTCCTGAGAGAAAGAGAACATTATTAGGCTGATGGAACACACACATGTTATGTTGTGTACGTGGATAAACCACGTACATTAAAATAAGACTCCTGTTGCGGCATAAGATAAGATTTGTAATTTTGTAGCCACAAATTTTACATCAAGTCAAAAAATTTAATCCTATTGATCATATCAGGATTTTTTTTAAAAAATAATATCTTAAATAATGATATTCTTTTATTAATATATATATTAAAATCAAATCCATAATGTCTCAATTTCAATAATGTTAACAAATCAAATTTTATATCAGTTTTAACCAATGTTTTTAAAACCGGACCGGGAAGCGACCCGGTCTCACAACTGGGTCACGGGTCAGTCGGTCCTACCGGATGACCCATTCCAGTCGGACCGGATGATGTCTTAAATAATAAATATATATATAAATAAAAATAAATTATATATATATATATATATATATATATATATATATATATATATATATATATATATATATATATATATAGGTAGAGAAGCAACACTTGGAAGTGATCACCAACACTTGGAAGTTGGAACATAATATAAAGAGCAACCATTGTCCATTGCATAACAAAACATAAACATCTTCATTACAAAACCTAATAGAAAGTATAGAGTAGAAACAAGTCAACAACAAAACAAAGACAAAGACTACTAAACAAAACAAAGAGTACCAAGTCACTAACAACATAACAAAACATAATAGAAAACATTTTCATTTAATTTGTTGGAGGAGGTGAAAGCCAATCTTCTTCATCTAAAATCATTGCTAGTATTTCCTTGGACACCAACCATTGCATTATCATCATTCTCAATTGCCACCATATCATCTTCATTACCACCTATAAAAAACATATATCAATTAAGCATTGACAACATTAACTATTGTAAAAATAATATTTCAAGAAATTAATAAAACTAACCATTAGACAAGTTGGTTGATTCTTCACCCATTCTTAGTTGCTCCTCTAACATAGATTCCAATTCATCATAGTTAAGTTCTCCTTCCGGTTCCTCTTCCACCACCCAAAATTCAGTTTTATCAATACACTCATAATCAATTGGATCATAAGGTCTATTTTTTGAAGCCAACCTAGGGAAAAAAATTAAAAAGGTTAAATCAATAATTCAATGTCATATGGAGTATTTTAAAAAGAAAAAGCACAAATCTTCATACCTATGTTGCAAACGTAGGTTGTAGTGAACATATACCAAGTCATTGAGCCTTTGGTGCTCCAATCTATTTCTTTTCTTGGTATGAATACGTTCAAACACACTCCAATTACGTTCACACCCCGAAGAAGAAGCGGTTTGACTAAGAATTCTAATTGCCAACGTTTGCAAATTTGGAACATCACAACCGAAGAATTTCCACTATTCATCTATGAAATTATATAATAAGACTACTTAAGTATATTGAACAATCATAGAAATGTAAAAAATTAATTATTATCATATAAGTTAAAATAAAGTAATTTCATTCTTATCGGGAGTAGTAGTCTTGCAAGTGCTTATAGCAAGTGGCCGAGCAAAAGTCTTTTGTCTTTCTCTAAATACTTTCATCTCTTCCATTAATTCACTTGATTTAAACAATGTTTGTCTCTCAATCACATCAAGTATGCCTCGTTGAACCTCCAATTTTTGGCACAAATTATGCTCATCATAATGAAATGCGGGATTCAACCAATATGCCAAAACATGAACCCCTGTAAATAAAGTCCTACTCCCCCGATCCTTGATAATGGAAGTATAAGGCTTGTATAAGTGCTTCTTTCTTTTGAACAATTCCTTAATGCCTTTACGAGCCCTATATATCCCATCATACACAACCCATTGCCGGCTTCTCATCCGAATCACAAATCCGCAATAAACGAAACAACGTGCCCATTATCTTCACCACTATCAAACAATTCCTCCAAAAATTTTCATCCAAAATAATTTGCTTAACTTCTCTCCCTTTTTGCATATTAAGAAACTTTTTGAAGTCTGAAGAAACAACCAAAGATTGCAAGTAATCTTTATGGTCATACAAACTCTTCAATTCAATAAAAGTGGTAGCAAAACGAGTAGCTCCAGGACAAATAACTTCTGTCCAATTTGGTTGTTTTCTCAACCAATTCAAAACCCATTTATGATTATAGATGAAAACTGTCACCTTTGAAGCAAGAATCGCCAAACTCTTAACAGTAGGCATGTCACCAATATCTTTGAAAATCAAGTTTATGCAATGTGCAGCACATGGAGACCAATAAATGTCAACATACTTCTCTGTAATCATCCTTCCAGCAGCCTTATAATTAGCCCCATTATCTGTCACCATATGAACTACATTTTTAGGACCAACCATTTCAATGATTTCAGAAAAAAGATTGCATAATGTCTCTGCATTTGTGATAAAGCTTGAAGCATCAACTGACTTAATGAATGATATCCCTTTAGGAGAATACACCAAGAAATTGATCAAAGATCTTTGTCTGATATCTGTCCATCCATCACCCATAATAGTGCATCCTGTTTCAGCCCATGTTCTTTGAAAAATATCAATAATCAACTTCATTTGCTGCTTGCAATCTCTTAACATCTTAGTTCTCAATGCATGATAACTAGGACCGGTATACCCATGGCCCATACTTGCTATCTTGCTAATTGCAACTTGGAAAAAGGTAGAGTTGACAGCATTCAATGGAATACAAGCATGATAAAACCACATGGCAATTGACATATCAGTATCATGCCATTTCTCCTTGCTTTGCAGAGAAGCCTTTATACTAGGTTGGGTAGGATCAGAAATTCCATGCTTGAAATATGATTCAATACCACAAGGAGCCTTTCTTTTTCCCTTGGAAGTTGCATTACTTTTGGCTACTTGACCAGAAATATCTTCAACATCATCACCTTCAAATTCATGCATAGATTCACCATGACCAACAAGATTGGCATCATCAAAACATCCTTTTTTCTCTCTAGCCTTTTGAGCATTCTCTCGCAATCATCCTTGCATTAAAAACGAAACATCTGAAGGTATTTTTTTGCATGAATCAACATTACCTTTTGATCCAGCTAGATCTTGCTTCATTCGGTTGATTCCTCCGCCAGCATTTTGCTTACCACAAAAATTACACATCAAAATCCTCTTTCCTTGAGAATTTTGTGTCTCACTTACATATCTCCATGCAATATCCCTTTTCTGTCGAATATTTACACGGGTAGAACTAGATTGCACTTCATGTTTTATATGGGACTTAGTTGAAGTTACTGAAAATAAGGGTTTGGTTTTATATAGGATTTAGTTGGAATTTTGAAAATAAGTGGAGGGCTGCAGACAGTTTAGACATTTCTAGTAATATAGAGATCAAGATGATTAACATAATCTTTTTATTAGGTATTACCTTTACCACTATTGATGTAATCTATTCAGATGTAACATGTTAGTCATCACTTAACATGCCAGGAAAGGAAACAAGGTTAATTTTTGGCATGACAAATGGATGGAAAGGCAAGCACCAAGCATCCTTCTCCCCGCACTCCAAGATTTAATTAAAAATCATTGCATGTCCCTTCAAGAAACAAAGACTGGACAAGAGGGGGGTGGCGTTACTAAAAGAGGGACCCCTCACAAAGGAGGGAACAAGAGAACTTGGGCTGCTAATTGAAGCTTTGGAGGCCGTTTGTTTTGTTTTTTGTTTGTTTGTTTTTTTTTTTTTTTTTTTTTTGACAAAGGAAACAAGAGCCCCCTCCCCGTGAGGTAAGTTAGGGGCGGGCAATGCGGCTCCTGCACGTGTGTCCTCATTTTGTGATTGTGGGGGTTCGATCTTGAGTTCATCACAACTATCTACGCCTTGCACAAGGGACTCAATACCAATAGGTCAAGAGGCCATTGGTTGGAATTCGTGTTTTTGTTGGTTAAATATTAATATATTATCTGTTAAATATATAAAATAAGATGAAATTAATACAACAAACATAGTTTTTCAATGGCCGATGGTTGCATTTCAAAGTTAGGAGTCAGAATGGTTCATCATTGCACAACCACGATTTTAATGTCGGCTCCCAGTCCAGATGTAATACAACAAGCATAGTTTTTGAAGATCAAAATGTGTTTCTGTTTTATCTGTCTTGACCCTTATCCATCTTTATTACCTCATGATACAGCCCTACCAATTCCACTGGGCTCATCGGAGGCCGAGCCCGGCGAAGGTAGCAGGTCCGCACAGGACCCAGTTGAAGTTGGCGCTGTTCCGGATCCGAAATACCCACCCATTGGGATCAGATCCATCAAACTTAGATATCTCCATCTTCATTGGTCGGATTAGGTGACTGACGCTTGTGTCATTTGTTGGTGGCTCAGATTGTCGATTCGGAGGAGAGATTCCCCCGAACCCAACTGACGCAGGAAATCCCACCAGTTGCTGGCGGAGCTCTTCTATTCGTGCATCCATGGCGGCCATCCCTTTCTGCCAGAATTGATGGTATGTGGTACGCTTGTTCCTCGATTGAGCTGCGGTTGCTTAGAAGTTGCGCGTTGGCATAGCCTTTACGGCCTCCAGCATCTCGGACTCTACCATGATTCCTTTCAATGAAAGCACCAATGATACGACTTCGTCGGGCACCGTCATATCTACCGTACCACTTTGAGTGGGTACTTACTCCCAAGAAGAAGAAGATGACAGGATGGAGAAGGAAATAGTGGGGTGTTTATATAAAAAAAAAATAATAAATAAATGTCTCAAGGGCCAAAAAAGAAATATTTCATGGCTCTAAATTTAAATGAAATATTAATTTTGAAATCAAGATATATCAAAATAAAAAAATATATATCTTGTCATATTTTAAAATAGCTCGAGAAAACACATCTCGAGGCGATCTTAAATCCCAAAATTGCCTCCCAGAACACATATCTCGAGACGATCTCAAATTCTAAGACGCCCGAGAACACATATCGCGAGGCAATCTCATATTCCCAAATAGCCTGAGAACATATCTCGAGGCAATCTAAAAGAAATATAAATCTTAAGATAGCCGAGAACATATCTCGAGGCGATCTTTAAGAAATACAAATCTCATAATAGTCCGAGAACAAATCTCGAGGCAACCTAGCCCGAGAGCAAATCTCGAGACGATATGGGAAGACACAAATCCCAAGATACCCAAATACAAATCCCGAGGCAAATTAAAAAAAAGGGGAGTTTGATTTTATTCAACCTTTGAGGATAAGATCAAATTGGGGATGCTAATTTAAAATTAAAAAAAAATCATTCCATTATGTGATGATAATTTAAAATTAAAACCTTTCCATTATAATCGGAGATATATCTCTCTCATTGGACCTGATCTATTGCCTTGAGGATAAGATCAAAGCAAGATGTTAATTTAAATTAAAAAAATAAAAAATAAAAAATGAATATATATCTCTCATGGGATCTGGTCAACGAGGGGGGATATGATCTCCTACAATCGCGAACGGGGTGTGATCCTCGGCCTATAAAGGGAAGGTATAAAATGAAAAGGAGGAGGGAGGATGATGTAGCATGATCAGAAGACCAAGACCTCCCTCCTCTCCTATGTCTTGGTCATCGCCTGTACCGCCGCCGCTGCCGCTTTCACCTCGCCGTCACCATAAGAAAGGCACAGGCTATATAATAGCCTCCCTGCCTCCCTGTTGTCCGTCTTCACCGGAGAAGAAAGGCATAAGCTATATAATAGCTTCTCTGCCTCCCTGCTGCCCCCTACACTGCTGTCCAAATTCTGAGCAAAGCCCAGACTGTGTCCTAGCTCAAGCAAAGCCATACCCAGGTGTTTGATGACGAAGGTTCTACCCCACATTGCTGCCGAACCGTCCTTTGATGCTGCCGCTGGAGGGGATCAACATCGCATATACATATATGAAGGAATGGAGATGAAGACCCTCTATAATCTCTTCACTGCTAGCTGGGGACCCTTTGACGGCCACTATCGCACAGCTACAAGAGGACTCTCTGCACCTCTGCACCGCCAGACTGTTGGAGAAGACTGATGCTATAAATATTATACTCTAAAAGGAAATCAAAACTCTCTGTCCACCTCTTCTCTATTGGACAAGAAGGATCAGAAGAGGGTCGGGTCGCCTGCAAGCACCAGAGAAGTGTGTGAAGCATTGCGCTTGCGCTATGGCCATTCACAGAGGACTTAAGCCATGGAGAACTCTTCATTCGAAGAGGCTCAACTCGGAGATCAAAGACATCACGCTCGAGTGGGCATCATTGAGCCACCGGTGTTGTAAATCTCGAGCCAAGGCATGTTGTGATGTATAAACTCCATGGGGTGAACAGCTCCTCACAAAAAGCACAGGAGATGGCACAAGATCTGATTAAGAAGCTGTTGGGCACTTAGCAGAAGTCATGAAATTAAAGACTTGCTGTAATCATGATAGGAGGTTGCTGTAGCTATGAAATATATTGTATCTCCATGGAAGGGTTGTAACGCCCCGAAATTTCTAAGTGAACTTTCGATTGTTTTTCAAATGATTGAAGAGGTTGGTTAACACTGGAAGAATAATATTATTATTTTAAACCTCAAGTTAAATGATATAAATGAAGATGAGCCTTGGATTTGGGTCCACTTACAATTCATTTAGGAGAATGGCTTAGTGGGCCGGGCCTCATTTGTCAACTTTTACATAATTAATTAATTAAAGGGATTAATGAAATGGATTTGGAGTGGGCCAACATGTTTGGGTTGTTGGGCCCAAAACAACCATATGGCTAATGTGTAATTGAATACCTTGGGAATAAATAAATGAATATGGTGTGACCAATAATATGGTTGATTTAAAAATCAATGATGGAACTAAATAATTTGAGCTATTGTGTATTAGTAATGAGAAATTCATGATAATTAAAATAACTAAGTTTTGGGGTGACAAATAATAGGCTTGATTTAAAAACCTATAGTGAAACTATAGCATAATTAAATTATTAAACTAATTCAAGGAATATTACTAAATAGAGATGAGAGGAGAGAGATTAAAATTCTCTCATCTCTCCCTTCTCTCCCGATCTCATCTTCAACCGGAGCCCTAGTAGAGCCGCCTCTTCTCCTTCGTCTCCGTGAGCAAGCCGGCGACCGAGCCCGGCTGCCCCCCCTCCACCCGACGCCAACCTACACATGAGCTCCGCCCCGAGCTGCCCCTGCCCAAGCCGCGCCCGGCCTTGTCGTCACGAGCTCCGCCCGGCGGTCAATCGCCCCCACGCCACCTCTAGTGCGCCGCTCTTCTGCGGCCTACCCCATCGCTTATACGCCCAGCTCCGGCGAACACTCACAAGGTTCCGGTGAGCTTCTTAGCCATGATTATAATCATTTGGTAGGAGATGGGGGATTATATTGGGTTTCTTGCTTATGATTAAGATTAAGGTTGTAAATGATTACTTTGGACATTAAATGGATGGCTTGTGTGATTATATGAACACCCAAATTGGTGAGATAGTTAGATCTATTCATGAGTTGTAGATCCTGGGAATTTATTTGGTACAAACCTTAGAAAGCAATTGAAGCTTTTAACATGCCCACT
This sequence comes from Dioscorea zingiberensis, assembly GCA_026586065.1. Taxonomy (NCBI): domain Eukaryota; kingdom Viridiplantae; phylum Streptophyta; class Magnoliopsida; order Dioscoreales; family Dioscoreaceae; genus Dioscorea; species Dioscorea zingiberensis. The sequence goes on along the minus strand of CM048822.1, from coordinate 9,143,247 downwards.
ACATGTTTGAATAAATGGCACCATGAACCCTTTAGCTTAATTTCATGTTTGATAGACTTAGGGTAAGCTAAAACTTAGTTCATGGATCATGCTTGTTGTGCTTGTTTGTTCAAATGAAAAGATGGGATTTGCAAATATGCATGTTGTAGTTTTGAGAATGAGCATGCCCATGAAGTATTGAATGAAATGCCACATCAAGTTTAAAAGTATTATGGCATGCTATGTATACTTGGGGCATGCTAAGACTAGTTCATGGGTACTTATTTGTATAAGATTAGAACTAAAGATAAGAATTGGGTGAAGAAGTGGGAGTTATGGAATGGTTGTAGAATAATTTAACACTCTAAATGCAAGGAGACCTTGCCAAAATTTTTGTAAAAAGACTTAGAAAAGTAGAGTTGATAAATCTCCACGATTATGCTTAGCCATTAATCATCCTAAGTAAAGCATGATAGGAGCCCGATAATGGCTTAAGACGAAGTAGAAATTAAGTTATAACATGGGGAAAATTCATGATAAGATGAGTAGCTAAGTTCATGTAAATTATAAACCATGAAGTCGTGTTAGAGACTCTTAATCGGTGATTAAGGTGAAGAAAGGTTAAATCCTTTAACTTGGCAATATCGTATTTAATACTTTAGAAAGACGGTGTTCATGTTAAGAGAAAAACGTGCTCTAATCAAGTTTATGAAGACTTCGTACTCTTTTGCTATGGAAGCATGTATATTTGCTAGGTAGTAAATCATGCACCTTAAATCCGCGGTGGAATGCCCTGTAGAAAAACATGCCTAATTGTATTTATTAACGCTTGCAATTCTTGCCGACGAACGGCATAGAGGAGTTACATTCAACGAACAATTGAGAATTGTTAAGAGTGAGGCAATGTATGCAGGAAACACTGTAGCAGTGCAGGACATTAGTTTTGTTTTCATTTTTACATGCCATGCGGAGATGATAAGTGGCACCAATTCTGGTGAAAATGAAATATAATATAGTAAATATGATGTACTAGGAGTTTGAGATGGAATGATAAAGATTTGGAGCCTCAATTTGAAGCTTCGATTTCTAGTTTTCGGTAGTTACTGTAGCTTCAATTAAAGAGGGTACTATAGACTTTAACACTTCCAAAAAAGGCTTGGAATTCAATTCCGATCGTCCCAATAGTTCGGGTGTACATCTAAACTAAGGAAAATAATGTAGGCAGGTGTTTAGGGGCCCAGATTCATCGATTATAAAATAAAAGACCGACATTTCGGTGAAGTTATGATTATAGTAATTAAATGCAATATGGTTGTTATCACTTAGCTTATGATGGATAATTACCATGTATAGGATGTGGTAGAGGTGCCAAGGACTCGGCGGGAGAGCCAAGGTCGGGACCTCAGGTGAGTGGTTTCACTATACATTGATATGGTTTTTATGATCGGATTTGATCGTCGGATTTGTTTATCCGAATTTTTCATGAGTTTTACATCGAAGTTTGTGCGATGTTACTGTTGATATTATGATCATATAGGCATTTTCATTGTTATTACATGCATTGTGAATGAAAATATATGCAAATAGAGGAAATGAAGATTGAGAATATGATCAAGACAAAAGATATTTCAATTATTGACAAACAGGCACAGTAATTAAGAAAAACAGGTTTTTACCAGGGGTTCTTTGGGGACGGAGATCACGTTCTACGGGACTTATGCAGTATCATACACGGACCTTGAGATTAGAGAGATCCGACCTCACGTTACTGGGGAACTACGGCTTTCGTGGAGATGGTTTACTAGAGATCACGACCTACGTTACGTGGGAGCACGGTTAAATTGGAGGCAGTTTCTTAAATGAGACCTACGTTACGTGGGAGCCGCGGCTACCGTGGAGGCAGGTTCACGAGATCATACCTACGTTACGTGGGAGCGCGGTTCGTAGGCCGATTCTGAATCAGACCTCTACGATTACGTGGGAGCACGGTTAGGTAGGAACCGGTTTACTAAGTTCAGACCTACGATTACGTAGAAAGCGGTTCGTGGAAGCCGTTCAGATTAGACTTACGGTTCTGTGGGAGCACAGTCCGTAGAGACCAGATTTCTTAATATTGGAATATGATTACATTGCTAAAATAATTGTAAGAACATGTACATGTCCATGTGTTAACATCGAGGTTTTCATGTTTTGGATTTATCCGAGTTTTATGTGCTTTTAGCATAATATTGATAAAGATAATGCAATTGAATTAATTAGCATTATTTTGAATACTATTTTACTTGAAATTACAGATGTACCTTGTATAGTGATTCTCACTCAAGTGAAATGTGCAGGTAGATGAGATTGAGTTCTCCGGTAGATGGCTCTGACTTAGCAGAAGAGAATAGAATGGTTTTATTTAATGTACAGAATTTTAGAACGCTTCCGCAATATTTGTAAAGTCTGTATAAGAGTACCAATGTTTTGTTATTCAAGTATGTTAATTAGCTAAATTATTATCGTCATCAGGTCCACAGCATTACCTTTATGGGGTTTGGGTGCACTCCTACCAATTTGGTGTGACATTCTACGTCCCCGTATTCCGGGATAGGGTGCTACAAGGGTTGCTATTTCTTATGTGAAAATATAGTGCTGTAAAGATTTCTGTTGAGAAAGTACTTCAAAGCTATGTTAATTACCACGGTTATATGAAGCGCTCATAAGATGTTTGAGGAAATGATTTGTTCAGCTTGATGTCAACTGAAAGTGTCAACCCTTGTGGTTAAAAATGTAATCAAGTGATGTAATCAGTTGCAACATTCATATAAATATAAGACCTTTAAATTATATGAATTTTATGTTGAAGATTGGTGCGCACATGATCTATTTGATGAAATGCCCTCCATGTGTTTGATAAGCTTATCGGTGAAGCTCCTTCAACAAAAGGGTATTTGACTAATGGTATATGCCAAAACTGGAAACCCAGATGAGCTCCATAAAGTATAAAATATATATATCATCACTACTATTAGCTCTAGCACACCAACGTCAAGCCTCCTGTTGAATGGGCAACAAAGTGTCATGAGCCAAAAAAAATGCTTTAGTATCACATCCAATGAAGCAACAAAAAGGTTGCAAAATTCAATGTTCTCAGAGAATAGATAACAGTCCAAGACAGGAGAGTGATAACTCAGAAAGGATACTGAAACCCATTGAAGTTATAAGCAAAATAAAGAGGGCCCTCGTTACTTTAGTTAACACAACAATTAGTGGCCTAATATCAGCCAGTGACCTGATATGGATCAAGATGTCACTACTATTACTGAAATCATGGACACAGAAATATAGGCTCATATTCTTTGATATGCTCAGAAACTAAAGATAAAGTCATTACTTTGCCAAATGATGCAAGCATCCTCATGGTGTTCTAATATTTGGAAAGTCTCAAGTTATCAGCAACTCTTGCCGTCTATTGGTTGATCAACAAGGCATGACGTGGTTATGGTGGGGATCTCGAAGGAATTTTATCTTCTATTCCAAAGAGAGCTTCAACTAGAGGTCGCTTGAAGGTTCCTGTTTGTGATACAACATAGCAATCAACTAAATCATGTTGCAAGTTAGAATTATGATGCAAGGAAATGAAATGGCATATAAAATATAGTTCCCATAAGGCAATTATTAAGGAATATTGGTGAAATACCTCCACGGATCTTGGAGCAATGAGATAATTAAACATGGGATCCTTAAATCTCAGTTAAGATACATGTGTATAAAAACGTTTCTTGACCAAATTAAAAATCATTGAGAGAATGATGAGAACCTCCTCGTAAGCATGGTATGGTGATGTGATTGAAGTGCAAGCCATAAATGAGAATAAACGGCCAAGTCTTCTCCAAAAGATGAATTGCTGCAGTGTCAAAGCATGGTGGTTAGTAAGAAATAGTCAACAATCTTTAAAGTTATTGAAGATCTTCATCGGCAAGTCAAAGAAGAAGTGATGGTTGATCACGGCTCCAAAGTTGAAAAAGAGAGGCCCAAGTGACAATCAATGAAGCTTATATTAAATATATATATATATATATATATATATATATATATATATTTAATATATAAAATTGAAAAAGATCATGAAGCTTTGAATATATAAAAAAAACAGAAAAAAGAGAGAGGCTTTTGGCCGGGCCCATCTAATAAAAATATATATAAAGATAGGGCTGGGCCCTACATTTTCAAAAAAAAAATGATAACAATAATAAAAAAAATTAAATTAATAAAAGGAAAGGTGGACTGATTTCATGGATTTAAATTATCTTGGGCAATTCCCGTGGAAATGAGATTTTTAAGAGGTAATGAAATACGTATTTTGGGTCAGCTGATGCCATCAAAATCCCAAAGCAACACATATCTTGATGTGATGATAATGGAGCACGCATCCTGATGCGAGTGATGAAATAAGTCTCAAAGAAGTACTCACTTTGAGGCGACCTATAGACACAAATCCTAAAGCAATCTAAATCTCAAGACGACGACGAAGCGGGCATCTTGAAGCAGCCGAAGAAACTCAAATCCCAAAGCGGAGAAGCATATAAGGCAACGCCAGATATATACTAATAAATGATATGTATGCATATATATGATGATATATCCATATGCAATGAAAATTATGTTCTTCAAATAAATGAAATTATTATTTTTATTCATTGCCTCTCTATTTGTACTTTTTGCCCTTAATCGCAAGTTCCCAAGACTCTGTCTGGGGTAATTAATAATAGAGGCTTGCCTCTATTAGGAATAAAAGAACCCACAAACAAACAAATATGATATTTGTGCTTGGATATATCGTCTGGTGTCACACGATGCCAGGCGCGTATTTTCGATCCCACAAATTCTGGCACGCCCGGTGGGGACCTATTCATCCTCCCATCTTTGAGGCAAAAAGTACAAGTAGAGGCATATGAATTTTATAAAAGGATCTTCGTTGCAGTTGGAAGCTCACCATCCATAGAGATCATAATAGTCCCACAACTTCCATCCATGGGACGTTGATTTAATATGATTCTTTTGTATGATATGAAGATCCAATGAATCAAGGACTTTCATTTTGTAAGGGTTACCCCAGCCCAGCCTGAGAGGGTAGCAGAAGAAGACAATGTGCGCACCTTCAAAAAGTTTGAGAGAAGGGAATCTTCAAACTTGTTAAAGGCTTAAAAAAAAAATCAAAAAAAAAAGAAGAAGAAAAAAGAGAAAGAAAAAGAGAAAAGAAAAGTAAAAAATTGAAAAAAAAGAAAAAAATCAAAAAAATAAAATAAAAAATTCAAAAAAACAAAAAAAAGAGAAATAAAAAAAGGAAATAGAGAAATGAGAAAGATAAAAAGGGCAATAGTTATAAAGTGCATGCAAGACGGTCTTCGACTAAATTGATCCGTCACATCATAACTTCTTACTCCAGGTTGTAAAAATGAAATGGATGGAGAAATACATATGGTCCGATGGTCATTGGAGCCCGAGGAGGCCCATCACTTGCACCATTTATAAGATTAAGTGAAGAAGGACTAGGTCACATGCCACACATGGGGCAAGGAACTGGAGCTAACCATCAACAACAAAATGTTCCTAGAAGGAAGGATAAAGAGAATGGATCCATTTTCCTTCCAACCCAAAATCCTCTTTAAAGGAATGCATAAATTCATATCATCTAGATGGTCACAAAGGCCAGGGGAGACCCTCCACATACATCATTCACAAGATCCTGCATAAACTGTGATGGAGTCCTAAATTTGCATATGAAAAGAAGGATCAAGTCATGCGCCACACAGGGAGCAAGGAACGAGAGTTGACCTTCAACGACAAAATGTCCCTAGAAGGAAGATAATGAGGATGGATCTGTTTTCCTCCCAATCCAAAATCCTTTTTTAAAAAGGATGCACAAATTCATACCACTTATCCCTCAGCATAAAGAAAAATTCAAGCCGGTGGAACCCCTCGTCATAAAAGAAAAAAAAGTTCAAGCTGGTGGAACAAAGAGGAACCTCAGGGTCTCTATCCTTGTGCAGGCTTCAACAATGATTCGGCAAGTGACACGACAGATGGTCATTGTTGAATTGAAATAAGAAAACTGATGCGAATTGGCACTTGGCTCACCTTATGATATCTTGTGAGTGTAAAACTTCAATAATGCCATTAATCTGCAACTCAAGTCATTTCAGATGTGGTAATATATAAAAGATGCATTCCTAATATACTTTGGGAGCATGAATGACAAAATTATATTATATGACATTACCGCCTCTCGACAAAATGAAGATGAAAGAGTAGTAAATTATATCATGAAATAGAGAAATCTGCCCAACAAAACGGTGTATTTATTACTAAAAAAATATTGATGGGTAGATAGTGGTTGGCGATAGAGATGAGATCCCCTCCTTTACTACGAGGCAAAGCCAATCACCTTGTTTAAAGCCGAGTGCTAGAACCTTGCCATCCGACATAGGGAAAACAAAATTCAATATCCCCTATAGAAGAAAAGACATCTCATTTAACATCAACCGCATGAATGCAAAAAGCGGCGATTAAGAGTGTGGATCTTGAAGCAACAACATCCTCAAACCTCGAGCGATGAAGTGTGCATCCCAATGCAGTGAAGCACACATCTCGAAGCAGCAAAAATCTTGAGGTATTGATGAAACACTCATATCGAGATAGCTGATGAAATACAAATCCCAAAATGATAAGGTGTGCATCCCGATGCAGTGAAGCACACATATCAAAGCAGCTATAAATTTTGAGATAGTGATGGAGCACACATCTCAAGATAGCTGATGAAAATATAAATTCCAAAATGGCACAAATCTTGAGACATACACATCTCAGGATAGCCTATATATCCCAAAATGGCGCAATTCTTGAGGCATGGCGAAGCACAGATCTCAAGATAGCCGATAAAAAACATAAATCCGAAGTGACATAAGTCTTGAGGCAGGGATGGAAAACACCTCTCAAGACAGTCGATGAAAACATAAAATTCAAAGTGGCCACAAATCTCAAGGTGGCGATGGAACTCGCATCTCGAGGTGACTAATGAAATACAAATCATACAAATTCAGTGATGAAGCGTGTATCCCAAGGCAGCAAAGCACGCATCTTGAAGCATCACAACTCTCGAGAAGGCAATCAAGCACGTATCTCGAGACAAATTACATGAAATACATATCAAAGCAAACTGTAAATCTCGAGGCTTACGCATTTAAAGACACATCTCGAGATGGCAACAATCCAAAAGCGATGAAGTGTGCATGCCAGAATTTGTGGGATTGAAAATACCCGCCCGACATCGTGTCTGTGAAGAGACACCAGGCGACACATCGAATCACAAATGTCATATTTTTTTTATGTGTGGGTTCTTCCATTCCTAATAGAGGCAAGCCCCTATTATTAATTACCCCGAATAAGATTGCGGGAACCTCCGATTAAGGGCAAAAGAGTACAAGTAGAGGCAATAGAAATGAATATAATTGGAGAATTCATTTACGATTTTATTACATATATCGTCATATATATGTATATATATATTATTTTATTTAAATGACGCCGCCTTCGAATTTGCGCCGCTATGCCTTGCCGCCTCAAAATATGTGCTTTATTGCCGCCTTGATGTTTCTTGGGATTCATATTTCAGCCATCTTAATATGCATGCTCCCCTGCCATTTTGAGATTTGCATTACTTTTAGGACTTGTATATTCCATCACTGCTCTGAGATGTATGTCGCTTTAAAATTTATGCTCATCGGCCGCCTCAAAGTGAGTACCGCTTTGACATTTTTATCGCCCGCTTCAAGATGCGTGCTTTATCACATCGAGATACGCGTTATTTTGGGATTTGGATGTTGTCAGCTACTTCAAGGTGGGTGCCATCTCCTCTTAAAGATTCATTTCCACCATAAATTGCCCAAGATAATTTAAATCCATTAAACCAGCCCACCTTTCTTATTAATTTTAGTTTTATTATCTTTTCCCCTTTTTTTTTAGATGGGCCCGGCCAAAAGCTTCATTATAATCTAATTTCATTGATTGTCACTTTGACTTCCAATATTTAGGCTTTTAAATTGTGGGTCTCTTTTTTTTATTTTGGAGTCATGAGCAGCCATCCTTTTCTTTGACTAGCCAATGAAAATCTACAATAATTTTAAAGATTGTTGACCATGCTTTGATATTGCAACAATGCATCTCTTGGAGAAGGCTTGGCCATTTATTCTCATTCATTCTGGCTCTGGCTTTTGTGGCTTGCGCTTCAATCACATCACCATACCATGCTTACAAGAAGGTTCTCATCATACTTAAGGATACCATTTTTTTTATTATCTCATTGCTCCAAGGTCCATAGAGATATTTCACCAATATTTCTTAATAATTGCCTTATGGTAACTATATTTTATATGCCATTCCATTTCCATGCAACATGATTTGGTTGACCACCACGTCATGCCTTGTTGATCAAACCATAGATGGCAAGAGTTGCTGATAACTCAAGACTTTCCAAACATTATGAGGATGCTTGCATCATTTGGCAAAGTAATGACTTTATCTTCAATTTCTGAGTATGAGCCTATATTTCTATGTCCATGATTTCAGTAATAGTAGTGACATCTTGATCCATATCAGGTCATTGGCTGATATTAGGCCATCAATTGTTGTGTTAAATAAAGCAATGTGGGTCCTCTTTATTTAACTTCAATGGGTTTCAAGGTCAACATAAAGCTGATCTAACATTATGGGACCATTTCAACATCATACACTTGGGGAGTTATTTTTTATTATTTTTTCCTTTTTTTTCTAGTTATGGTCTCTCCATCAGTACGTTGCCCTCTCAAGCCATGTAAGGGAATTTATAGACAAATAAACTTCCAAGGAAACATGCAATCGTCTATGATGGCTTTATAGTTGTGTTCAACTGAACAAATTTTTATGGGTCTTCAATCTTTCTCTCTTTCTTCTATCAACAAATATTAGAATTGAAGAGAGAAAACTATGAATATCATGAAGCAAGAGAATCACTATTCCTGAACATGTATGTTATGGGGTAAAATGGTAAAATGGCATTAATGACAATTAAATGCTCTTAATGAGCAACTTGGCAAGGGGATAAGAGGGAGGACAAGGCTAAAGGTGGTGGAATGATACGGGGTAAAATGGTCAAGCCTATGAGACGCCGACAGGTGGCACATCCAAGACCAAGCCAACACTACGAAGACCAAGTCAAAGACTTAAGGGCTAAGTCATGAAGACCAAAGTCCAAAACTTAATGGCCAAGTTATGAAAGGCTAAAGGCGGTGGAGGGCTAACAACTTATAAATAGAGAAGTTCTTGGACCAAAGGAAAGGGAGCTCAAGAGACTCTATTTCTTTCTCTCATAAAAGAAGGACATCTCTCTCTCCCAGCCTCCAAGAAAAGAAGAGCAACCTTCAGGAAAGAAGAGCAAATCTCAGTGAATCTTTTCTCTTTCTTGGTCAAGGTTAATTCCGACCCCAAGGTCGATTCCGACCTCAAGGTTAATTCCGACCTCAAGGTCAATTCCGACCCCAAGGTCAATTCCGACCCCAAGATTAATTCCGACCTCAAGGTCAATTCCGACCTCAAGATTAATTCCGACCTCAAGATTAATTCCGACCCCAAGGTCAATTCCGACCTCAAGATTAATTCCGACCCCAAGGTCAATTCTGACCCCAAGTTACTTCAGACCCTAAGTCAATGCCAAGTCAATTCCAATCCAAGTCAAATCCGACCCGACCGAATGGAGTGCTCCAAATCCGATCATCTTCAAGGCCAAGCCAAATTGCACTCCCTCTCTGCTGAATCCCGGTGATGTATATTCCAGTCTTCTTTTATTTCTCTGACAGGCTCCGGCCGGTAAGCCGCCCTTTCTTGTTTTTCTAAATTGTTGTATTCCTCTCCAAGAGGACCCTAAATATTGTGCCCAACTTATGCATAGTGAATTGTCTCCTCAGCGAGGCCCGTGGTTTTTTCCCCAGATTTATGGGGTTTTCCACGTAAAATAGGCGTGTCTTATATTTCTGTCTTGAATAATTAACTCTCCTACTATCTTAGTCCCTTAAATATAAATTTCAACCGTTTGTCGAAGGCTGAGACCAGATCACGAGGCCACAGTGGCCAAAGCGTGAGGCGGACCAGTTTTTGGCATCAACAATGTAAAAAAAAATCTCTAATATTACCGCTTATTATCACACCATGAAAGTGTCTTTAGGCAATGTGGGAATATATATTGTCATGACCTTCGATATCTTTTGTGAGCTGGTCATTCAAGCCTATCAAACACTTAAAGAGCACTTGGCAATTGGCATGTATAGCTGCATCCTATAACTCCTGCAACTCAAAATTAAATGGAGTGAACACCATACTTTCAATCTTTAAATATCATGTTGATAGAATATTGTATAGGAACTTCTTTGGCATTCTCCATCATTTGCTTGATCACCTTCTTAATCTTCTACAACAGCAACAGTCTTTATTTGGCAGCACCTTATAATTGGCAGCACCTCATCAACTTCTTCGCTTTGATCGGTTATATGGAACTTGCCGAAGAAAAATGGGTTGTCCCAATATGACGACCCTTAGGCCATTATTCCTTTGATGCATTTTGTCGAATAAGTCATATGCGCTATGACTTTCATTGAATCTCTCTCATCATTGAAAACTCCTCCTTTTTACACAGATTATCATAACACAAGATTTTATATTCATTCTAATATGTATCCTGAGTTATTTTATGAGCATCCTTCTTTCAGTGATCAGTCATACGCCATCCCTCAGGACTTATATCCTCCTGCAGAGTCAGGATTGATCTCTACAACGGCAGCATGCAAGTGCAGGACAGGAAGAGGCTTTATCTTTCTCCTCTCCGACCGGGGTACATGCAGCCGAGCCTCGATAACGGGCGGGATCCGCCGAAGCCAGACAATGGCGGCATCCATCACTATCATCATCTTCATTACCCTCGGGCGGTGGTGATCGGCCCGACTTGGTCGGAGGCGCAGAGATTTCTCCGGTGGCGGCTAAGACTTCAAGAATGGCTTCGAGCCAAGGCTTCAACGGCGACGATGGCAATGTATGTGGTCGCAGGGCTTCTCCGTCTTTGGCGGGCGAGCAGAACAACAGGGGCTTTGGTGGCCAAGAAGGGGATTCCACGGCTTCAGCGGCATCAGGCAGCTCAGGAGTGCGCAGGGAGAGCTTCTTTGCCTTCTTCTCCGGCAGTGGTAGAAGCAGTGAGATGAAGAAGGTTTTGGATTGGAAGGAAAATGCACCCATCCTCATTATCTTCCCTCTAGGGACAATTTGTCGTTGAAGGTCAACTCTTGTTCCTTGCCCCCTGTGTGGAATGTGAGTTGATCCTTCTTCTTTATGCCCCCAGGATCTTGTAAATGGTGCAAGTGGAGGGTCTCCCCAGGCCTCCGTGACCATCTAGATGGTATGAATTTGTGCATCCCTTTAAAGAGGATTTTTTTTTGGACATTAGGAGCCAACTAGTTAGCAGAAGAACTGATAAGATCCACGGGCGTGCTCGCACATGGGTTCGAAACCTGGCAGCAGCACTGGGAGTTGACCATCCCAATTAGGACTGGGCTCCACTAGCGGTGCACAGGATTTCGCCTCATATGTGGCCCTCAGTGTGACTCGAACCCGCGATGGGGTGGGGGTCACGCGACCAGTTTGACGCTCGGCTGAGATGCCTTTGTCCCTTTAAAGAGGATTTTGGGTTGGAAGGGAAATGGATATATCCTCTTTATCCTTCCTTCTAGGAACATTTTGTTGTTGAAGGTCAACTCCCGTTCCTTGCCCCCTGTGTGGCACGTGACTTAATCCATCTTCACTTATGCCCCCATGATCTTTATGAATGGTGCAAGTTGTGGGCCTCCTCGGTCTTCAATGACCATCCAAACTATATGTATTTCTCCATCCATTTTTACAACCCGGAGTAAAAGGTTATGATGTGACCTTATGACGGAAACCGTCTTGCATGCATTTTATGACTAATGCTTCGGTCCCTCCTTCAGAGAAGATGAAGGGCCCAGCGACCGAAGCGGAGGATGTGGGCCAGACTTCGGGGGGCTCTATGGGGCTCAGATTCAACCCATTCGATGGCCTCCTGTGCCACGATCCCGCGCTAGCAAGCGTCTCATTGGAGCTCCTTCGAACTGAGGAGATGGAGGCTCGGTTGCGGTGTCTCGATAAGGCCGAGCTGGCGGCTTACATGCGTCTGGCCGCGGTCTCAGTAAGTTCTTTCCAGTTCTTGTCTTTTAAAGGTCTTCGGATACTTGATACTTAATCAACATGTTTCTTCTTTTTAGAGCGGGGTGATGATGGACGACGCCACGAGCTTTTTGGAGGCGGGTCGCAATCTCCGAAGCGCCATGTCGAGCTTAGAGGCTGAGAACCAGAGGCTTCGGACTGATCTTTCCCTTCTGCTGGGGGAGAAAGATAGGATCGAGGGGTCTCTCAACTTGTTGTCTGCTCAGTGCCAACGGCTGCTGGAGGAGAAGGTGAAGCTAGAGGGTCGCGTGAAGACCCGTAACGAGAGGGTAAAGGAGCTGAAGGAGGCGGCGGAGTAGATCAAGCTGTCCAAGGACAGCTTTGAAGAACGGTATCTTGCTGCTGAGGCGAGTCTCACTTCCTCCCAAACCGAGGTCAAGAAACTCTCCTCAGATCTTAATTCTGCTAATCGGTCAATCCTTCTTCTTCAAGGGGAGAAGGACAAGTTGGTGAGGGAGATAGAGGAGAAGGATGGTTCTCTGGCCCGAGTTGGTACCGAAAGAGATGCTGCAGTGGAGGGGAGTGATCGAACTCTGAAGGAGGTAGCTTCCCTTCAAGAGACTCTGGACCTCTGCCATAGCCGCATAAGAGAGCTGGAAGCCGTTTCTGATCTGTATAAGGAGAAGGATCAGGGGTACGGGGCTGGCTTCCAAAAGGGTGGTGAGGAGGCCTTCAAGATCTTCAAAGAGCTGGTGTTGAAGTTTGTCTCCCCCGAGGTGTTGGGGACCCTCTCGATAAACTTCAACACTTTGTCATACAAGCAGGCCCTCAAGAACTTGGCTGGAGAAGATCCGAACGTGGAAACTGACGACGAGCTCCTAGATGACGAGCTCTCCTTGGATGAAACTGAGGGGGAGGGTAAGGTTTCATGTCCTTCCTCCTTCTTATTGTGCTCATAAAACTTATGGATTCGATCTTTACAGGTCCTGCCCCCGAGGCGGCTCGTGGCGAAGGGGTAGCTTCGGTTGGTGAACGGCCCCCGGAAGGTGCTTCGGCTCTTGGTCGCGGTGGGGAGGAGGGTTCCGAAGCGAGGGGCGGCGATGGAGAGAGTTGCGTTGGTGTCCTTCCTGCTCCGGAGGACACCTCTTCGTTACCATAGGAACTCCTTTTGTCCTTTTTGTAACTTGTGTAATCTTTACTCATGAACATTTCGAATGTATTGTCAACGCTTAGTCTGAGTGAATCTTGCGTTGCTTTTCACTATATCTATGCCTATTTCTTTCTGAAACTTGGCGGAGAAACATTTTTTGAAGTCGAAGTAGTGAAAACCTTATTCCCGAGGAGGGATCTGAGTGGTGAGTGATCAAGATACTGAACCCTAATTCCGAAGGGGCGTCGAAGTGGTTCACGGTCAAAGCGCAGAACCATGATTCAGAAGGAGAATCGAAGCGGTTTGCGATCAAAGCGCGGAACCACGATTCCTAAGGGGAATCGGAGTGGTTCGCAATCAAAGCGCGGAACCACGATTCCGAAGAGGAATCAGAGCGGTTCGCGATCAAAGCGCGGAACCAGGAATCAAAACGGTTCGCGATCAAAGCGCGGAACCACGATTCCGAAGGGGAATCGGAGCGGTTCGCTATCAAAGCGCGGAACTATGATTCCGAAGGGGAATCGAAGCAGTTCGCGGTTAAAGCGCAGAACTATGATTCCGAGGCGTTTCTTCTTGAGGCCTTGACTTCGGACCGTGGACATATTGTATTGAAGCATCACTGGTAATACTTCCTCAATGCTTCGGAATGGAAGGGACGCTTCAACGTTTTTCCATCCAACCTGGCGAGCCGGTAGGTTCCTGGCCTCACGATTCCGGTCACAACGTAAGGTCCTTCCCAGCTCGGGGTTAGCTTTCCTGTCTTGCTCTTGTTCCCTTCAAACTTGTTTTCTCGCAAGACCAAATCGCCCATCTGGAAGGTGACCTCCTTTACCTTTGTATCATAAAACCTTTTTACTTTCTGGCGATAGGCCGCGGCTCGAAAATCCACCATGTCCCTTTTTTCTTCCAGGAGATCCAATTCAGCTCTGAGTTGCTCTTCGTTGGTTGTTTGGTCAAATGTTTGCGTCCGCAGAGTAGGTATCTTGCTATCTGGAGGGATTACCGCTTCCACTCCGAAGGCAAGAGCGAAGGGCATCTCCCCAGTGGGCCTTCGGGCGGTGGTTTGGTATGCCCATAGAGTCCCTGGGACCTCTTCTGCCCATGAGGAGCCGTTGCTGAGGACCCTGGTCTTCAGACCGTGAAGGAGGGTTCGGTTGGTAACTTCGATTTGTCCATTTGCTTGGGGGTGGGTAACTGATGTGAGCCTATGTTCAATTCCGAGTTCTTCGCAGAAAGCTTTAAATGCTGAATTGGCTAACTGGAGGCCATTGTCTGTGATGAAGGCTGTAGGGATTCCGAATCTACAAACGACTGATTTCCAAAGAAAGGAACGACATGCCTTCTCTGTAATCTAGGATAAGGGTTCTGCTTCCACCTATTTGGTGAAGTAGTCGATCGCGACTATTAAGAACTTTAGCTGTCGGGCCGCGACTGGAAAAGGACCAAGGATGTCTACTCCCCAGAGGGCGAATGGCCTCGCGCCCACTATTGGAGTCAGGTGAGCTGCGGGTTTCTTCTGGATGTTGGAATGCCTCTGACACGCGTCGCACTTCCGAGCGAACTCCATAGCATCCTTAGACAGAGTTGGCCAATAGTAGCCTTGCCGAAGAACCTTGTGGCTGAGGGCTTTGCCGCCCTGATGATCTCCCGCTATTCCTCCGTGGATCTCCTTGAGGACGCGTTCCGCTTCGGAAGGTCGCAGGCACCTCAAGAGCGGCAGGGAGTAGACTTCTTGTAGAGTTGCCCATCTATGATGCTGAAGCCGGTGGATCGGACGAAAATACTTCGGGAGAGCTTAGGGTCTGGTGGAAGTGTTCCGTTCTTGAGATAGTCTAAGATGGGGTCCATCCAACAGAGTCCGTCGTCTATGCCGAGGAGCTTTTCGGGGGGTCGGCACTCAATCGTCCTTGTCGTTAGATGCTGAATGTTGACGAGCTGTTGGACGTCCCCTCTCGAGGTGGCAAGTTTGGATAAGAGGTCCGCTTCTTGGTTTTCTGTCCTGGGTACTTTGTTGATGTGGACATTTTGGAAGCTTTTCATGAGATGTTGCACTGCGGCCTTGTATTTCAACATATTCTCTTCTCGGGCCTCAAATTCTTCTGTCAGGTGACTCACCACTAGCTGCGAGTCGGTATTTATCTGTAGGTCTTGGACCCCGAGGCCCTGGGCGAAGTCAGAAGTCTCCGCTTATCACCGCCTCGTATTCAGCTTCGTAGTTGGTGGCTTTGAAGTTGAACTTGAGGACGGTGGAGGTGCTCCATCCTGAGGGGGAACAGAGAACTATTCCTGCTTCGGAATTCTCTGCGGTGGCCGAGCCGTCCGCGTGCAAGACCCACTGGGGAGAAGAGGCTGGATGGGTTTCCCAGGGGTGCATGGCTTCAAGCCCCTCGGTCTTGGTGACGGTGAGTTCCGCAATAAAGTCCGCCAGGACTTGGGCCTTGATGGCAGTCCGGGGGCATAACTGATATCATGCTCCCCGAGCTAATTACCCATTTAGCTAGGCGAAGCATCAGGCCGGTGAAGTATTTGCTTTAATGGTTGATCCGTGAGCACCTTTATCTTGTGGGACTGAAAGTATGGGCGAAGCTTTCTGGCTGAGATTACTAATGCGAAGGCAAGCTTTTCAAGAGGGAGGTACCTCGACTCAGTATCAGAGAGAACCTTGCTGGTGTAATATACTGGTTTCTGTATCCTGTTCTCCTCCCTTGTGAGCACTGAACTGACGACCCAGTATGTGACCGCAAGGTAGACGTAGAGTTCTTCTCCTGCCTTCGGTTTGGAGAGGAGGGTGGGTGACTGGAGGTAGACTTTTAGTTGGTCGAGGGCTTGTTGCATTCTTCTGTCCATTGTAACTTTGGTGCGGCTCGAAGGGCGCGAAAAAAGGGGAGGTTCTTTTCTCCGGATCGTGAGATAAATCTTCCAAGAGCGGCTAGCCTCCCGTTGAGGCGTTGAATCTCTTTGATGGTTCTTGGGGGCTTGGTCTCCATGCTGGCTAGGATTTGCTCCGGATTGGCCTCGATTCCTCTTTCTGTGATCATAAACCCGAGGAACTTCCCCGAGCGAACACCGAAGGCGCATTTGTTTGGGTTGAGACTCATGCTATGGGCTTGTAATGCTTCGAAAGTTTCTTGGAGGTCGGAAGCATGGTGTTCGGCCTTTGCACTCTTGACGAGAATATCATCTACATAGGCCTCGACATTCCTTCTAATTTGCTTTATGAAGACTTTGTTTACTAGCCTTTGGAATGTTGCTCCTGCGTTCTTCAATATGAAGGGCATAACCTTGTAACAATATGTCCCCCTGGAGGTGATGAACGAGGTCTTTTCCTCATCCTCTTCGGCCATTCGGATTTGATTATATCCTGAGAATGCATCTAGGAAACTAAGCATCTCGTAACACGAAGTGGAGTCCACGAGGTTATCTATCAGAGGCAGGGGGTAGCAATCCTTGGGGTAGGCTTTATTAAGATCTGTAAAGTCTACACACATACGCCATTTTACATTGGCCTTCTTTACAAGGACTACATTGGAGAGCCATTCGGGATCAACCTCCCGGACGTAACTCCGCTTTCATCAGCTTATACACTCCTCCTCGGCGGCTTCAAGGCGGTCCGAGGCGAGGTTCCTTCTCTTCTGAATGACTGGTTTTGAAGAGGGGTCTACTTTTAGATGGTGCTCTATAACGGCGCAGGGCACTCCTGGCATTTTTTCGGCAACCCAGGCGAAGATGTCTCTGCATTCCGCTTCAGGAGCCCTAGTAGCTCTTCCTAGAGCACTGGAGTGAGCTCGCTACCGAGTTGCATCGTTCATTCGGGGATCTCCTAGTCAAATTGGCATGCCTTCAATTCCTCTACCGGCGTGGAGCGGTGAGCCTCTCTCTCCTCAACTTCCGGTAGTAGCTCCTCGAGGGCTAACGTCTCTGATGCTTTGTTAGACCTTCCTCCTCGGTTTTTCAAATGATTGACGTAGCATTGCCGAGAGGCTGCTTGGTCACCCTTTATCTCTCCACACCCATGCTCCGTTGGGAATTTCAATATCATGTGGTAAGTCGAGGGGACCCCGCCAAAGATGTTCAGGGAGGGTCTCCCCATGATGGCATTGTAGCTAGAGGGACACCGAACCACGAGGAAGTTGATCATGGAGGATACCGCTCGCAGGGGGTTGCCGAGGGTAACTGGAAGAGTTATGATGACTTCGAGCTGGAGGGGGCTCCCATTGAAACCCATTAGAGGGGACTTGGTGGGCTTTAAATTTTCCGCGCCAATCTTCATTCGCTCGAAGGCGTCCCAGAAAATGATATCGACCGAACTTCCGGTATCGACGAGCACTCTGTACATCATGAAGATCCCCACTTTGACTGCTATCACCAAGGCATCGTCGTGGGGCTGGGAGACTCCTCGAAGGTCGTCATTCGAGAAGGTTATCAGTTCCGACGGGTGGGCCCGTTTCTGAGGCGGGTCTTCATGCACTGCCCCTAACATCCTTGCGTTGTTCTTCCGAGAGGAGGAGGTCTCCCCTCCGTAGCCAGGACCTCCGGCGATGAAGTGTAGGGGGACGACGCCATCGGGAGGGGCCCGTTGCGGTGTAGGATTCTCCTTCGGTGTTTGCTCGTGCTGCAAGAATTGATCAAGTTCTTCGCCTTGACGAGGTCTTCGATGGCATCTTTTAGGTTGACACAGTCCTCGGTCGTGTGACCTTTAGCTTGGTGATAGGCGCAGAATTTCCCGCTTCGCTTCATGGCGGCAGACTCCTTTATGGGGTTCGTTGCTTCAAAAGCTTCTTGTGTTGTATTTGCATCAGGATATTCTCCCTTGATGTGTTGAGGTTGGTGTAATTATCATATTTCCCTGGGAACTGAGGCCTCCTTGGCTCCTGAGGGTTGTGATCGGTTCATCTTAATGGTTCATCCCGCTTCCTTTTCGGATCCCTCGTGGGCCGTTGTTCCCCTTCCCTCGGATCCTTGTATCGCTCGGATCGGGACTCTTCTCTCTGAAACTCCCTGATCCTTTGTAAAGTTTCTTCTTTTCGGCCTTCTTTGAACTCTTCGGTGGGGATGAAGGACTGTGCTCTGCTCATTAGTTCGGGGAGGTCCCTTGGAACAGCTCCAGAGATCGCCTCAAGAAAAGGACCATCTCGAAGCCCATCCAATGCTGCGCCGACAACCATAATGGAGTCAGGTTGGGATATTCCGGAGGTTTCTTTACTGAATCTGTCCAAATAATCCCGAAGGCTTTCTCCTTCCATCTGCTTGCATCTGAGGAGCATCATAGGATTCTTCATCTGCCTTCGGCGATTGGCGAACCTTCGGAAAAAGAGTTCGGTTAATTGCCTGAAGCAGGCGATAGACTTGAGGGGCAGGCTTCTGAACCAGTCATATGCAATTCCCGAGAGAGTTTTGGGGAACGCACGGTACAGGACAACTTCGTTGAGGCCATTAGTCATGATCTCCGCACAATACCGTTCTACATGCTCATAGGGGTTGGTAGTTCCGTCGTAGTATCTTATGTTGGGGGGCTGAAACTTTTCTGGGAATGGTGCCTCCCAGATTGCCCTAATGAAGGGTGAGAGCATGTATGGAACGTGCGTCAGGGCCCTCTTGAGGTCGTTGATTCTTGTTCCGCGGTGGGGCTCTGGTGAAAGGTGGTGTCGAGGAGAGCGCCCATACGGATGATGCCGAACCGAGTGTAACTGGGGAGATTCCCTTCTTGGATAGCGGTGTCGAGACGACGGGCGTTCCCAATATGGCTCGGGAGATTCGGATCCCCTCCGCGAGGTAGGACGCATTTGTCGATACCTCTGGCTAGACCGAGAGCGTTCTCTCCTTCGGGAGTGATGCGGGTGTAACGCCCCGACTCGGATCCCGGGACCTCGGGCACGTTCACAGATCGACCGTACCCGAAAGGAGACGAGCCCCAATCGAATACAAGGCCTAAAAATGATAAGCAGATAACAATAACAATCAAATGTTCACTAATAATAAAGAACAATATCAGAGTCATACAACGAAATTAAAAATCATGAAGGGTTCCATGTACCCTACAAAGCTCTATACAAAATCAGGCCCTATAAGGGTCCTACAAGTGAAACTCTCACACAACCTGAGGTCCTCGGACCTCTCCCGCCTATCCCAAATCCCCACGCGCAGCCTCCAAACTCCGAAGTTATCCGCTCCTCTTAACCCGGAAGAGAAAGAAAGTGAAGTGAGCTTTCAAAGGAAAGCCTGAAGTACCCCGCAGTAAGAATCACGATAAGCACAGTCCAAATAGTTAAGATAGACAAATCATGACAATCAGTCGACACAATGAGTCAATCAAACGGGGCCCCCTAAGCCCGACCAATCACACCTCCACGGTCAACACAAGTGCCGTGTGCCTCAATGGTCAAGTGCCGGACGACAGGTGGCTATGCTCCCTGAGTACGCATACTCGATCCCTGAGACATACCAACCCAACCTAAACACAAGCACCATGAGTCGCATAAGAATGTCCCGGCCCACGTGGCATGCCTACCGAAGGAGCATCCAAAAGCAAGCTCATACAACAACCAATCAACCGATATGGAAGCATCAAACAAAACATATATACCGGGAACAACAACAGATATCCAAATCATAATCACAAGCACAATCATGATACCAGCAAAGGATATACCAAACCAGGTATAAGAACGCCAAAGAAACCCATCTTTGGGTAGGAGCTAGGCAAGAGTCACTTACCTCTCTACGCAACCCAACAGATCGCTTTGAACCGTCCCGTCGAAGTACCACGATCTTCGACATAAACATAGATTTATACTCAGCACACGCCCACGTGCTCGAAATAGTGCCATCTATAAAGCATGCAAAACTAAATGAGCCCGGCCCATAGACACTACAACTCGACCCACTTAATTAGTTAACCACTTGATCAAATGTACAAATACGATAATTCCCTTTAATTGGGCCCACAAGTTCGGCCCAAGGCCCAACTAAATTAAACTTAACCCTCAGTCCCTTATCACGCTCACCAAGAGGTCCACCCAGTCATGCATACATCAATTCACTACCCAAGTTTGGTCCATCAAATTAGTTCCACGGTTTTCATTAGTGCTACCAAAGTCCACTCTCTAGATATTGTTCAACCACCTCTCTAGATAACCCAAACATACACAAATGCCATAAGACAAAATGATGAATTCAACTCAAGCCTGTTGTCCAGAGAATCAAGACCTCCATGAAACCCATCAATAAGATATCATAGACTTCCTCTAATAAAAGAGTTGTCAACCCACTCAGTCTTCAATAGACTCTCAAGCACCTCCAAATTTAAAATTAAAATCCATCCTTATACTTATACAATAGCTTTCCAAAGCCTTTAAACTTTAATACCTTTGTAGGTTACTGTCCCCAACTATTCCCATTAATATGCCATGGATTCACATACCAATCTCTGAAAATCATAACTCTCAAACATGCTTTCAAATCTACAGGTCATACACATGGCAACCATCCCCTATTTCAATGTCTACTATTACAAAAGTAGAGATCCCAAACCAAAAACAATAAACCATGCGTACTTTCGGGTTTAACTTATGAAACTCAACTCCTCTTATGCATCCATGCTATCTAAAGTAAACTCCATGATTTTCCATGATAACTTCTCAGGAGGTTTTAAGAAAGCTTACATGTGTCATGACGCTCTGCACGTTGGTTCTCATCATCGGCGGTGCTTCAAGACCTCTAGCGCCCGGCTCCTCTCCCTCCGATCTCCCCCGAAGAAGACAAACATTCGCCGCCGCTTGGAAGAATCATTCTAGGGTTTTTGGAAGACAACAATGCTTTTATAGAGACTCGATGGCGATAAGTGCAATCTGTTGATGAGAGGTTTAAACAAACACAAAATCTAATCTCTTTCCAATCTCCATGTGAAATCATGGCCGCCAACTCCAAATCAAAATAATCACATGTATGATTTTCTCATGCACCTTTTTTTTTTTTATAAAGGACCCTCTAAATCTTTTATATTCTCATTTCAAAACTTAGACTTTTCCTAATCCCATACAAATGATTCGCCTCTCTCTCTTACTCTAGAAAGATATGAATAAAATCAAAGGATTCTCATCCACCTGCATATATATATGTATATATTTTATTCTTTTATTTTATGTCATCTTTGAATTCAAAACACCTCCCATCCGAATTTTATATATATAAAATTCCCATCAATCAAATCATACCAAACTGCCTATAATCCCATGAAACCTATAATTCCAATTTACATTAAAGACCCTTCATATTATTAATGCCAAAATTCCATTTTTTTTTTTTCATAACCTTCCATTAAAACATAGGGAATTTCTTTGTTAGTTAATTAAATCATAATCAGAGCAAATTTTATTCCAACTAAAATACCAATTAAATCCAAACTTGGGGGACTTTTCCTTTTATTAACCAAATAATCATGAAAATTTTATTTCCCTAAAATTTCCGGATTTTACAGCGGGGTAGGGCTTCGGCTTAGGGAGCGATGGTTTCGCCCCCGTGGCGGTGTGGGCGCGCGGCGCCGGGGAGAGTAAGTCGTGGAATATTCCCGGCTCCCTAGGCGAGGAGGTGGAGCCGCAGGCCGCTACTTGAGCAACGCGGGCGCTTCAATCTGCTACTCATATCAGGTACTGTGCCTCGACCGCCTCTCCATGGCCCTGAAGCGCTCCTCTGGGACCTCCATGATTCGGGGACCAAGTGGAGGGTCCTCTTCTACTGCTCGAGGGGCTTCATCTAGGGGTGGGGGTGTCGCCCCAGTGGGAGCAGGCGTCGCTTCGACAGGGGGTGGAGTTGGGTGAACGACGCTCGTTTGTTCTTGATTCTGGCTCTGTCTTGATCTCCTTGTGGTCGCCATGACTTCTTGATCGTGTCCCCACGGACGGCGCCAAAATGTTAACGAGATTTTTGGGAAGATCCCAAGAATCTTGCCAACACTTAAATTTATAGAGTTTTTCTGGGGAAAAGATCCAAGAAGATTGAGAAAGAAAGAATCAAGAAGACATGACACCAGGGTTTTAACGTGGAAAACCCCTTGAATAGGGGAAAAAACCACGGGTCTCCAAGCTTTGGAGAGAGAATTCCACTATTGAGCGATTTTACAAGGGAGGAAGCGAGAACGAGAGAGGGAGTGTGTGTACAAAGAGTTCAATCTGCTTTACAGTCTTGGCTATTTATAGGCCTTGGTTACAACCTCTTCGGTTTTTCAGTTCGGCTTGCTGCTTTTTCTAGAAGGGTCCATGGCTTCCTCTGGAAGGGGAGGGGTGGAGTCTTGTTCGGCAGGCTCTTCGGAATTCTCTTTAGATAATTTGCTTTGGAGACCATTTGGAGGGCCGTTCGGAAGACTGCTTGGAAGCTTCTCTCCATTTGGAATCTGCTCGGTATACTTTTCGGGAAATTCTTCGGAACACTCTTCAGATTGCTCTTTGGATTACCCTTCAAGTAGGCTCTTCGGACTACCGTTCGGAGGGTACTTCAAGGTAGTCTTCGGAAGATGCTGCGGGATGCACTTCGAAGGGGACTTCGGACAATGCTTCGGAAGGGGCTTCTGAGGGAACTTCGGAGTGGTCCCCGGATTTTGAGTTTATGCTAGTGATCCGAGGGTGCGGAATCTTCCACGTGTCTTTACTGATTTTACCCATATCAAAGACGAAATTAAAAAGAAAGAGAGATCGATGGCTGGTGGTTTCATTTCGAAGTCAGGTGTCAAAATGGTGTTTCATCGATCATTAATGTGGGAACCCAGGTGTAATTATACGACACAGTTTTTGAACATCAAATTGTGTTTCTCTTTTATCCATTTTTTCTCGTCTTTTGTTGTCTTGTCTTTACTACCTCAAGCGGACATGATTCATCCTTTAGATTTGTTATCCTTTAGAAAGATTGAAGGAAATTCCTCAATCATACGTGCATGCAGTCGTGGCCTTAATAGTGTTGGGTTGATGTCCAAGACAAGATGTGCAGATCATGAGAAGATGTACAGATCATGATCCGATGTGATGAGTTGATGTGTTGATCCGATATGTTGTGCTGATATGCTGAAGCAGATATGCCGATGTGCAGATATGCTGAAGCTGATATGCCGATGTACAGATGTGGTGCAACAAGATGTGCTGAGCCGATGTAGATGTGTTGAAGCAAGATGTGCTGAGCCAATGCAGATGTGCTGAGCCGCTGTAGATGTGCTGAAGCAAGATGTGCTGAGCAAGATGTGCTGATCCCAAGGTGAAGTACCTTGGGATGACAAAAGTAAGGCAAGCAAGGAAATGACTGTTGAGTGTCACTCAAGTCAAAAGAAAAGGTATTTTGGAAAACACGCCAGGATGGTAGAAATGAAAAGGTAAAAAGCATCCAGTGTAGTATAGAGACACACATATACAAGAGATAGAGAGAGCGAGTGAAGCTGAAGTGAGCTAGCTGTGATTTCTGAAGAAGAAAAAGAAGGAGAAGAGAGATTTTCTCTGTTGAAGAAGAAGACAGGTGAAGCTTTGTAGTTTTTACAAAGAGTTTAGTTGTCTGAGTATTTGTGCTTATATTTGAGTCTTCTTAATTAGATCTTCTTCTTGTAAAAGGTTTATCTCAAGTTAGGGCATCGAGTTGAGATTTTGTATTGTTCTCTCTCTTTTTTAGTGAAATTTCTTGCTTGCCGGTGCCCCGTGGTTTTTCCCTTGATTTGTAGGGTTTTCCACGTAAAATTGTTTGTGTGCTTTTCTCTACTGTGTTACTTTTCTTCTCCCCTGCACCTCCATCACATGATTCCACAACAAGTGATATCATAACTATGGCGAAGGAGATGGATGTTGGCTCTAGTAGGATGATCAGCTTGTATGGGACTAACTATAGTTTGTGGAAAAACAAGATGAAGGATCTCCTATTTGTAAAGGCTATGCATCTTCCTGTATTTGTCACACAGAAGCCTGAATCTAAGAGTGATGAGGAGTGAGAATTTAAGCATGAGCAAGTATGTGGTTTTATCAGACAATTTGTTGATAAGAATGTCTACAACCACATACAAAATGAGAATCATGCAAGGACTCTGTGGACCAAATTGGAAAATTTGTATGCTTCCAAGACCGGCAACAACAAACTGTTTCTGCTACAAAGACTAATGAGGTTGAAGTTCAAGGAAGATGGTTCAGTACCTGATTTTTTGAATGAGGTTCAAGGAATCATTAGTCAGCTATTTGGCATGGGAATTAAGTTTGAAGATGAGGTCTTGGGGCTACTGTTGCTTGCTACTCTTCCAGACAGCTGGGAGACCTTTAGAATTTCTCACGTCAATTTTGCTCCCAATGGGAGCTGTTTCTTTGGAATCTGTCAAGGCAAGTGTCCTGAATAAAGAAATGAGGAGAAAATCTCAAGGTTGTTCTTACAAGTCAGAGGTTCTTGTCACAGAGAACAAGGGGAGAAACAGGTTCAAGAATGAAAGAGGTAGAGATAAAAGTAGAAGCAAGTCTAGATCCAGATTCAAGAACATGGAGTGTCATCACTGTGGAAAGAAAGGGCACATCATGAAATATTGTTTTCAACTTAAGAAAGAAAACAGGCTAGCCGAGAAGCAGAAAAAGGATGATAACAAAGATGGAAATGCTGCTGCTGCTGCTACACAAAATGATATGCTCATTGTTTGTGATACCGATATGGTGAATGTAGCAAGTGATGATACCCGTTGGTTGGTTGACAGTGGCTCTTCTCTCCATGTAACATCCAACAGGAGTTTCTTCACCACTTATACTCATGGTAGTTTTGGAATATTGAAAATGGGCAATGGCTCTTTTTCTCAAGTTATTGGCATGGGAGATATTCTGTTAAAGAATGTAAATGGGCCATTATTTAAACTCAAAGAAGTTAGGCATGCTCCAGATATGTATCTGAATCTCATCTCTACATGAAGGTTAGATGATGAAGGGTACTGCAGCACCTTTAACAATGGACAATGGAGACTTACCAAAGGGTCAATAGTTATGGCTCATGGTAACAAATGTAGCAATAATCTCTATACTGTGCAAGCATCAATAAATCAAGACTCTGTGAATGCAACTCAGGAAGATAAATCCATTGAGTTGTGGCATAGACGCCTCAGTCACATGAGTGAGCAAAGACTGTATTGCTTGATCAAGAGGAATCTTCTTTCAAATGTAAGAAGAGAAAAGTTAGAGAGATGCACTCATTATCTGGCTGGGAAGCAAACAAGAGTTACTTTCAAGATCGGTTCACCTTTGAGAAAGACCCAAGCATTAGAGCTGGTACACAAATATATGTGTGGTCCTTTGAAAGTAAGTTCTCTTGGTGGTGCACTCTATTTTGTCACATTTATTGATGACTTTTCCAGGAAAGTGTGGGTCTATGCTTTGAAGAGAAAGACCAAGTCCTTGGTGTGTTCAAGGAATTTCATGCATCAGTTGAGAGACAGACTAGAAAGAAATTGAAGTGCATCCGAAGTGATAATGGTGGTGAATATGTAGGTCCCTTTGATGAGTACTGCAAGACTCATGGGATTAGACACCAGAAAACTCCACCAAAGACTCCTCGCTTGAAATGGATGGCGTAAGAATGAATGTAACACTCATGGAGAGGGTTAGATGTCTCCTGTCTGAGGCCATGTTGCCCAACACGTTCTGGTGTGAAGCTCTTTATACAGCTGTACATGTGTTCAACCTGTCTCCACGTGTATCCTTGGATAGTGATATCCCCGACAAAATTTGGTATGGTAAGAATGTATCCTACAATCACTTACGTGTTTTTGGATGCAGGGCCTTTATGCATGTTCCAAGAGATGAAAGATCTAAGTTGGAAGCAAAGACCAAACAATATGTGTTTGTGGGATATGGACAAGATGAATTTGGATACAGGTTGTATGATCCAGTTGAGAAGAAGCTAGTTAGATGTAGTGTTTGCTGAAGACCAAACGATAGAGGACATTCATAAAGATGTCAAGAATCCTGCACAAAGCAGTTACAAGTCAGTTGATGTGGAACCATATGTGTCAAAGCCTACTTCCGATGTAACAGATCCTACTTCCGATGTGACAGATCCTACTTCCGATGTGCCAGATCCTACTTCTAAGGAACCCGATGTGTCAGATCCAACTTCTGAAGATGCAGACCCGATTTCAGAAGAACCTGACTTCAGAAGAATCAGAGATATACAGGATGATAGCATTTCTTCTGATGAAGTTCCACACCGCAGATCCACGAGAGAAAGATGTCCTTCTACTAGGTATCCTACTCATGAATATGTCTTATTGACAGGTGATGGTGAGCCTGAATACTATGAAGAGGTAATGCAGTGTAAAACCCAAGGTTTTATGGGTAAATTTTGATGTTTTATTATTATGTTAAAAGAAAGAAATAAATGGAACTTAATTTTATGGGAGATTAATGTGATTAATTGAGGGTTTCAAGGACTGAACTATAATTCTAAAGTTTCTGAGGACTGAGAAATAAATTACCATACACTCATGAAAAAGGACACATGTGTTATTATATTAGATTTGAGGGATTGGAATTGAATTTCATTTTCTATTGGGTTTTGAACTAATGATGATATAATAGAAGTTCAGGGGGTACTTAGTAAATCTACAAAAAGATCTCATAATAACTAGAATGAAGATTTGAATATGGATGAGGGAGTGGGCTTCACGTGCATGGCAGGGGAAAAGATATTGTTCAAAGGCTTGGGTTTATACGGTTATAGAAAGATATAAGAAGATAGAGAGAGAAGAGATGAATTGATCCCTATCTTCTCCAACGGTTGCCACCGAAATCTCTGCCACCTCCCCAACGATCCATGCACGATCGACGTCGTAATGGAAGGCACCATCAAGGAACCGCATGCCATTCTAATCCATCCGCGAACCTCATGAAAGGGGCGCTGCTCCCTTGACTTAACACCTCCGTGAGGGAAACCGAGAGAGAGAAAGAGGTGGAGACGGACAACACACACACTCGGATCTCGCCGGAGATCTCTACAGGGACTCTGCCAAACACCGGTAAGTCTCCTAACCCTCCTTCTCGCCCATGAAACACCGTGCATAGGATTTGTAAACCTGAAAGCTTGCATGCAAACCATTCGAACCTTGATATAGGCTGCGAAATATGCACACATTGGTAAGGTTTGCACTTAGGATAATAGCTCATGAAAATTATCATAAGTGACCAAGAAGAGAGCAATAGATGGGTTAAATGTGAACTTGGATCTATTGTTTAAAGAGTTATTGGTAAAGGTTTGTAAGAGTGTAGTACTCTGGCTTGGATTATAATGAGGATGAGTCTAGTGTTTTGAGGTTCAGCTAAAGGATGTTGTATATTTGAATCCTAGTGCGAGTTCAAGAGAAGAAGATGATGTTTTAGTGTTTCTACTTTTGGAAGTTCACAGGAGCAGTTAGTAGAGTGAGAATGCTTGTGATCTTATGATAATAAGGCTGTTTTGAGGCTAGCTAGTGTGCAGTAAGGGCTGTTAGTCTTTGAGGTTGATCATGGATGAGTTCTTTAGGTTTAGAGTTTGATGGTGTTGGCTTCTTTGTTGAGCAAGGTTTATGACTTGTCTTTGAAAAGGTTAGAAGTGAGTGTGTAATTTCATATGATCATGGATTCTCTGTGAAGGTTCTGATTTTCTGTAGGTGTATGTGTGTGTCTTTATATGATTGATGATGGAGGTCTCTCTGAGGATAATGTGCAGCAATGACAGGGGCTTATAGCTGTCGTTGAGATGTGTTGAGGCTTTTATTTATGTGTGAGGGTTTGTTATTGGTTGATGAAGAAAAGTATGATATTATGTTGAATAAGATTACTTGAGGATTTGATAAACTTTGTGTTGTAAAAGCTTGGGATTCCAGGAACATAGGTGGGCTTTTCTGAAGGTTTTGAGACGGTTAGAAACAAGTATGGCTATTGATGAGCAGTAGGTGTGAGAGTTTGTTATTATGGTTGTCCTTGTGTAGAAGGTTTATGAGTTGTGGAAATTAGGATTTAATGGAGTGTTATAGTCTCTGAGTTTGTGTGAAAGTATGCATTGGTTTAGTTGGAGTAGTGTGTGCAGGTTATAGCTGGGCATAAGCTTCGATTCCATTATCACATGTGTGGTTCAGTTGGAAAAAGCTGTTGTCAGGCTGCCTACTTCAACTAAAATTTGGGTAATGTGTAGATGTTGGATAGTATCATGTAAGGTACCATTGGAAAGATAAGGAAGAGATCTTTTCAACGAGCCTTGGATCAGCTCTATCGGATTCCTGGATCAAAAGTTATGGACTGATCTTTGGGACTGCGCGATAGGTTTAGAAATTCTGCGTTAGTGTTAGTAGGCATTCGTCGTAGAACTGGTAGTTCACGAGTATGTATGCATTGTTTTGTGACTAGTTTATGGTTTTCAGGTATCGACTTGGAGCTTTGAACGGCGTCAGGAGAGACGCGGGTTTGTCGGTTGGACTTACTAGTGAAGTAAGTGCCTTTGCCTCGTTTCCCACCTGGTTTCGGGTTTTCTTGGATTTGATTTTGTTTATGATTATTGATATCATACTTGCGTATGAGTTGGATACATGCATGTCTTTTCATGATGTGATTGGATTCTGGTGCATGTATGTTTATTTTCGGGATGTTGGCATCCCTAGCTTTTGTTTGTCTTCCGCCCGCATTCAAGTGGAGCGGTGAGCTCTGATTTTATGCGAGAGCTTTGGGATCTGGTACACCTCGATGTTTCGGCACTCCCGGCTAGAGGGATAGTAATTCTGGTTGTCCCCGCCACGCTGGTCGATCACCCACCATGTCGCATAAGATAAATTAAAGTGTGGCGCCACCGGTATGCATCGATTTGTCATCGGCGGTGATCTTTATGGGATAGTAATCGACCGGGGATGATCTTTTAGAGGGACACAGTTAGGTTAGGGGTCCTTGCCTTTGACACTTCCTTTGTGGTAGACCCCTAGGATTCTAGGATACGGGATGTTGGTCCCACTGTTTGTTGACTGTATTGTGATATGTTTGTTCATATCTCATTCTTTGTGTTCCTTGCAGGGTACTTACTGAGCTTTTCTTTCGAAATCTCATTATGTTGTTTCCCTCTTTTTCAGGTCCTCAGGAGCAGGAGGGGTGATCTAGAGGGATTGCACGAGGGCAGGGTATTGCTGAGGTTGAAGATCTCTTCCTTTATTTTTATTGTGAATGAGGCATTGTAGGACATGTTGTCCAGATATTGTAGGGCATGTGTACCCTGACTCATTTATTCCGTGACTATGATTTTATTTGTACTTATTACGGATTTGTTTATGTTATCTGCTATACTTACTTAGGCCTCGTACTCGAGTAGGGCTTGTCTCTCCTTGTGTACGGCCGATCTGTGACGTACCCAAGGTCCCAGGATTCGGGTCGGGGCGTTACATGCAGGATATACATAAAGAAAGGTAGATCGAGGCGATGAAAGATGAGATGCAGTCTCTCTATGACAACCAAACCTTTGACCTTGTAAAGTTGCCACAAGGGAAAAAGGCACTGCAGAACAAATGGGTTTTTAGAGTGAAGCATGATGAGAACTCTTCAAACCCGAGATACAAAGCTAGGTTGGTTGTGAAAGGTTTAACCAAAGAAAAGGAATTGATTTTGAGGAAATATTCTCTCCTGTTGTCAAGATGTCATCTATAAGATTTGTTCTTAGATTGGCAGCTAGTCTTAACTTGGAGATTGAGCAGATGGATGTGAAGACCGCTTTTCTCCATGGAGATCTTCAAGAGGAAATCTACATGAAGCAACCAGAGGGCTTCGTGGTCAGAAGAAAGGAAGACTATGTTTGCAAGTTAAAGAAAAGCTTGTATGGATTGAAGCAAGCTCCTAGACAGTGGTACAAGAAGTTTGAGTCTTTTATGGGGGAGCATGGATACTCCAAGACAACTTTAGATCACTGTGTCTTTATAAAGAAGTTTTCAACTAATGATTTTGTCATTCTGTTGATTTATGTTGATGACATGCTCATTGTTGGTAGAAAGACTGTGGTTGTCACAAGAGAAGTATATTGAGAAGATACTTCAAAGATTCAATAAAGCTAAGCTAGTGAGTACTCCTCTTGGAGCACAATTCAAGTTAGGTACCAAGCAAAGTCCAAAGACAGTGGAAGAAAGAAAAGCTATGGAAAGGTCCCTTATGCTTCTGCCATAGGAAGTCTGATGTATGCTATGGTTTGTACTAGACCTGATATTTCATATTCACACTAAAAGAAAATTGGTCTGTTGCGGCAGATATTAGCAGCGGATTTTTATATCCACCACTAAATTTAATATCTATTGCGGCGGATTAAAATATCCGCCGCTACAAGAAGATGTATAAATACATTGCGAAGATCTATAGCGCCGGATATATATATCCGCCTCTATAGATCTTCCATAAGCGTTTCGCTTTAATTTCTCTTTAATTTATAGCGTCGGATATATATATCCGTCGCTAATAAAAATCTATTGTGGCGGATATGTTCTTCCGCCGCAATAAACCCCGTTAATTAATTAACAAACCCTAATAAACCCGTTAAAAATTGTTATTTGCCCTTTATCTATAGCGGCGGATATTTTTATCCGCAGCTATGGCCCTTTTTTCGAACGCTTTGTAGATGCAAAAAGTGAAATCCGCTGCTGTAGATCCCCATTAATCCGCGCATCTTTTCTCTCCAAAAGCTCTTCAGCACGCGCAAGTTTCATTTTCCTCTCCAAAAGCTCCTCAGCACGCGCAAGTTTCATTTTCCTTTGCTTTTTCCTCTCCACTGGAGGGTTTCCACCTCTTCCTCTTAACATCCGGCGATCTTCTCATCAGGTTAGCGTTCCTGATTTCTTTCAGTAGGGTTCTCAATCTCAATCCTATTCTATTGTGACGGATTTTCTAATTTCTCTTCTGTTTTCCTCCAATGCTAGGATTCCCGATTCCTCTCATTAGTTCCTGATTACTTTGACAGGTCTACAGGTATGCTTCTCCCTTTATTACTCTTATTTTGGTAGTATATTATACTTATTTTCTCCTCTATATGAGGCCCAGATAGATTGTGATCCCCCTACTTGTCAAGTGCTATCTCTTACCTTCTCTTCAATTATTCTTCCATTCATGTTTGTGTCTCTGCTGCATTGTTATATATTCTTGAAAAGATGGATGATGATTGTCCACTGTTGACTTATTAGAATTCTGGATTATTATTTTTTTTTTTTGGAGATTTTTTTATTTATTTAGATAGAGATGTCATTTAATCTTTGTTATTATCGAGATTTTTTTTGGAGATTTTTTTATTTATTTAGATAGAATTGTCATTTAATCTTGTAAGTGCTATGGCCATGTTCTATGCATGGCAAACAAGTGGGACATCATACATGTCTGCTAGTATATGTCCCTGGAATGGAGACTGCTGGTTGTTTAACTAGGGGTTGGAGGGATATGGCCCATCACTTCATAGTTAGAATCCATGCTATTAGTTATTCAAATGGCTTGCCAAGTGGAGAACCTGAAGAGTTACAAAAGTATTTGAAATAATTGATTTGTTAGTTTTAAGGATTTTCCCATTGCGTGGATATATAATTTTAGTACTCTGAGTTTTTCCTTTTGGTTTATGAATCCTCAAATTTTTGAACTTATATATTGATACAGGAGAATATCATTTCCAAACATATATTATCTGAATCTCAATTAATTATGCAAGAGAAGTATCAACATTCTGATGCACATATATGTTTCCCATCCCTGGACTTATTGGAAACTCGATGCACTTTGAACATCACTTCTATCTTTATGTTAATCAAATCTATTAGTTTGGATTGATAACCACTAGTCATCCTTCTCAGACCCAATCCTTGTCAGTTTTGAGACCTTTTCATTTTCGTCTTTAAACTATAAAGAATTCTTTGTTGTTCTTCCATGTGGAATCAAGCATCACTTGTATATAAAATTCTAATTATACTCTTCTTTTATTCGGATGTAATTTTTGGTTTATGTTACGGTGTTTGTTATTGTTAGTGCAAATGCATATATGTTGGCATTACTTGACACCACCATGGTGATGACGTGGCACATACTGATGTGGCAAGGTTGACAAGACAAGGGAGTTGACCAAGTCAAGCATAACAAAGACATGTTGGACAAGTCAAAGGCATGAATGAGGTCACATAAGACATTGCCGACAAAGTACAAGTCAAAAAGGATGGACATTACATAAAGGCTATACTTGGCATGTGTGGAGAAGATATTTACTAGGAGCAAGCTTGGTGCAACCCAACTTGGCAAGGGATTTCAATATACTTGGCAGCTTGATTGGAGATATGATTTGAAGTACAAACTTGGCTTGTAAAGTATGCTGCATTGATCAAGAGCTATTATGTGATTGAAGACTTCATGCAAGCATCATCAAAGGTTCACTGAATCCAAGCTTGAAGACTACATAAAAGGGTGATTGAAGAGATGCACATTGGAGATTCCACCATATTATTCTGATTGATTGAAGATGCCACGCGGATCAAGAGAGGCTGATTGAAGATTGGTGGAAGATGCCGTGCAGTTGGATTAGGCAACTTCATACAAGTGGCCATGCAATTGTGATTTGCCATGCATGAGATTGCATGCTAATGGGCTACAGGATCTCAGCTGATTGGTGACTGATTAGAAGCAAATGCAGCTGATTGATAACAGATTTGGCGCATGAAGATTGATTCTCAAGGTGCTACATTGAAGCCAAATCAAGACCATATTTGGTAGAGCAAATATGGTGGAGCATAATGTAAAAGCCAAACCAGATTTGGAAGGCGATTGGTGGAGCTAATCAATGGCTCAACCTTGCATGAAGATGAAGGTTGAATGATGGGCGCGCTATGGTAGAGTGCGACCGTGAAGGCCGAAAGTACGCCACGGAGAGGTGGATCACCTAGCTGCGCGGTCGGGATCGGGAGGATCCGACGTAGCGTACTTCTGACTCCAAATCCAGAGGGTTGGAGGTGCGCCAAGTCGAAGATGTGCGATGGATGCCGTAGCCTTGGTCAAGTTCTTCACCGGTCATGTCAGCAACTCATGTTACATCCAAAGCTGCAACATCCGTAATTGGAAGGAGTCTAATTGTGGAAAGTCGCGGAGAATCTCAAGGTGGAGGGGATGTGCCGCGGATGGCGTGAAGGCAGGGAGGACGTGTCTATATAAGACCAGGACTCTGAGGATTAGGGTGAGCCGACGAGAGTAGTCCCTTGGTAGGAAGGGTGATCGTGGTCACTTGTTGTAATCAAGGAGTGGAGGTGCTTATGTGGTGAGAGAGTGAGGAACTCTTGTACTCCTGTTTTCCCTACACTTTTAGTGATTGTCTTCTCCGGGCATGGCCCCCCAAATGCAGGCATTGTTGGCCGAACTGGGTAACCAACTCTCCCGTCTCCTTGATGTCTTGTGTGTTTATTATTAAATGTGTGAGTACCACAAAAAACTGAGTGAGCAGAGTGTCACATATGAGTTATAACACAAGTTACGACAAGAAGGCAACCTGTCCAGAACTTACAGTTATTATTGATACCACTTGTATTATTTTTGCATCTTATGATGTTATTATTGGGTGGTATTATGTTTGTTAATTTTTCTTCTTTTGTGGTGTAGCTAAATGTGGAACCTTACAAAGCGCGGTAGGGTACGTGGTGGAGGAGAAGTCCTTGCTCACTCAAATCCAAGCTCGAGTCATTCTCCTTTAGATGAAGGAAATTCATCTAATCCAGGCTAGTATATCTTCATTCAATTTTCATAAAAGTTTTCATAAAGTTTTATAATTATACTATTTGTATCTTTATAAATTTTATGAAGTTTTTAAAATTCAATATTTGATATATCAAAGCATTTTACATAAATTCATAGGAATGCCAGGGGACACACACGGCTTGAGAGACTCTGGAATAGAGAAGAAAATGCTCCAAAAAGAGTTGTCCAAAGTAATAACAAGGGGCAACCAGTTGGTGATGGTGCTAGAGATCTGGGACAATTTCTAGGTACTATGGTTAGTAGACCTAGATTTTGTTCGTTCAGATACACTGATTGGAGGTTTGTGCCCCAGGAAGTAAGGAGAAGGTGTGGCAGAGATTGCAGGTAACATTTTAAAGTTTAAAAAAAAATTCAAAGTTGGATAATTTGAACTTATGATTTTTTTTTTCTTTTCATTTTATCTTGTTTTAGGATGTTTTTGAAATCGACAACACTCTTAAAGATTGGGTGTTGCAATCTTTTAATAAGAAATGGAAAGATTTTAAAGCCAAATGAAACGAGCTAATTACACCCCTTTCAGTGGTGATGTAGTAAGAGTCAAGAGGAACAGGCCCTTGGAGCTTACCTAGGATGATTGGGATTGGTTGGTAGATTTTTGGGAAAGCGACATGGGGAAGGTATATTTGATATCCTCATTTGTATCCTTATTCATGTAATTTTTTAAGACATAGTTAAATTTTAAACAAAATTTTTATATTCTTTTGAGTTTAGATACGTGAGGAAAAAAGCAAATTAAATCGTGAAAAACAAACCATGCCTCACACTTCTGGAACAAAAAGCTTTGGAAGGAGAATCGATGAAGAGGTAAAGAATATCATTTGTGGTTGATAATAAACTGCTATTGTTAATTCATTTAAAAATATGATATTATCTTTTTTGTACTAGACGATAAACAATGATGGAGTGGAGCCGTCACGCGTAGACATGTTCTGTAAGCTGCATCAAAGAAAAGATGGCACATTCAACAATGCAGCGGCTGAAGAAAAGTTTGTATGTATCTATTGAATTTTGCTTTCTCTACTTATACAATATTTATATCATTAAATTAAATTGTATCCTTATTTTTTTTAAACAGTCTCAAATGAGTGCTTTAGTGTCCCAGTTGCCACAAGAGTCCCAAGGTATCCCTGTAGCTCGGGATGAAATCTTCTCCCAAGTCATGGGAGAAGATAGTCATGGGCGTTGCAGATTATATGGTCTAGGTGTTTCACCTAAAGATATGCATGGACCACAACCTACGCGCCGAGAGCTATTAGAAGAGAATAAAAGCTTGAAAGCTGATAAG
The DNA here is from genome assembly GCA_026586065.1 of Dioscorea zingiberensis. NCBI lineage: Eukaryota > Viridiplantae > Streptophyta > Magnoliopsida > Dioscoreales > Dioscoreaceae > Dioscorea > Dioscorea zingiberensis. The sequence continues at coordinate 9,107,834 of CM048822.1, read as the reverse complement.
GAAGACATGAGAAAGCAATTAAATATGGTAACTTCAATTCTTGGCCAACTCACTGGTGCAGAAGGTGATCTTCATAATATTATGGCTAACCTATCTAAAAAGGTTTATGTTTTTAATCGAAAATTGTTTTATTGTTAGGTTGATTTTTAAGATTTAAGTAACTACAAGTTTTTATTTGTAGGGTCGTGCACAACATACTGATGTCGGATCTTCTCATTCATTTGAAAATTAAATTCAACAAGATTAATATGGAAAGTAAGGAGGAAGGCAATTGTCCCAACATTACATCAAAAGGTAATCTATCAACCCATATATTTTGTGAAGCTTTTCTAATTTTGTTATGATATAAAGGCAATAACTAGCTTTGGTAAATGCTATCAACCCATATACTCTTGTTTAAGTAAATGCTAGAAAAAGAGGAATGTAATTCTATTTCCTAGTAAAAGAATTGTTAGACATTAGAGTTTCATGGAATAGGTCGATTTTCGATTAATTGAGATTGCTTTGTTATTTTTTTACTCATTTCATGAAATTTGGAAATTCTTTTGCTCTTAGCTATGCAAATGACCTTCTTAAATGTGAGAAGAGTACCATGCCCTTTCTACTGCTGTGCTGTCATTGATGGTTAGTCTAAATTTTGTTGTTCATGGACTTCTTGCTTGTGATTTTTTCTTTATTTTCCCAGGAATTTCCATTTGCAGTTCAACATATGGTATCTAGTCGTTGCAAGAAGGGGGAGAAGAAACTTCGATCACCTGCTGTGGGCCCAGCTCCAGCAGATCCTATTGTTATTCCACAGGAAGATGAAATTGTGCCACTGTCAGGAAACCCATTTTGTGTGATATACAACTGTCTTTTTTGGAATGTGTTTGTTACAGATTCTTGGCATCCTCGATATTAGCCGTGATGGTTGGATTCACTGAAAGGACTGGAAAAAAAATGGAATCCACATACGCAGTGGCAGAAAATACGAAGACTCTTATTATCTCCAGGTGAGCTCAAGTTCTCTTATTATCCTTGGTCAAATATTTCTGCTGGTGCGAAAGATCTTGTTAGAAAGATGCTCACTATAGACCCTAAACAAAGGATTATTGCGTTTGAAGTTCTTAGTAAGTTTCTCTCATCTCATGTTTGAAAAGTCAACTGTTGTCAGTTATCAGTTTAATTATTATGAAAATCTAATGTGTAATTATGACTAATTAATGAAAACTCCTTTCATTCAACTTAATTTTTATCAAAACAATGTTTTTGTCTGTTATGTTTAATCGACTGTTTTACCTTTATATTAAATTTTGTTTAGCTTCTCTAATAATTTAATGTTGCTTGAGTTGGGAAGGATTAGATAGAATAATGGATGAAAACAGTAGTTTTTCTGATGAACAGGACAACAAGTTAAGGATGTAATTTAGAAAAAAGTCTTTTATGACACATTAATTTGTTTTATATAAATTGTATGTTTTGTAAAACAGATCATCCATGGATTAAAGAAGATGGTGAAGCACCTGATACACCACTTGATAATGCTGTTCAAAGTAGATTAATGAAACAATTCAGAGCAATGAACAAGTTCAAGAAGGCTGCTCTCTCAGGGTAAGCTTTTTCAATCTCATACACAAACATTAGGTTCTGTTTTCAAAATTAGCAATACAGTTCAGTACCACATGAACTGAAATTAATTATTGTTCCACTATTATTTTGAAGGTAATTGCTGGATGTTTATCAGAAGAAGAGATGAGAGGGTTGAAGGAAATGTTCAAGAACATAGACACTGAGAACAGTGGAAGTATAACTCTTGAAGAGTTGAAACAAGGTCTTCCCATGCAGGGAAAAATGTTCTCTGAATATGAAGTGAAACAATTAATGGAAGTTGTATGTTGTTGTGTTACTTTTTGTAATACCAAACATTTGTTTAGCAATAAAAATAGATTTTTATTATTAATTAATTTGATATTCTCAAGGGTTTGTGTATATAAATCAACAATATTATGAATAATATTAATATTAATATAATTATTACATACTCTTTAGCGGCGGATATATCCGCGGCTAAAAGGTCTCATAACTAGCTCTTGAGAGACCTATAGCGGCGGATATATCTTGAGAGACTTATAGCGGCGGATATATCCGCCGCTATAGATTGCGATTGCTACATTCAGCTTTTTAGCGGCGGATATATCAGCCGTAATAGGTGGATTATTCGCCGCTAAAAGATATACCGATTGAGTCTTTAGCAGCGGGTTTTATCCTTGCGATATCCGCCGCTATATATGTATAGCGGCGGAAAAATAATCTATAGCGGTGGATATATCCGCCGCTGTAGGTTATATTTCTTGTAGTGTCAGTTGGAGTTGTTAGCAGGTTTGTCTCTAATCCAGAGAAGGAACATTGGGATGCAGTTAAGTCACCTTCATGGCACTAGCAATATGTGCTTGTGTTTTGTAACAAAAGAGCCAGTACTTGTAACTTATACAGATTCAGACATGGCAGGAGATATTGATAGAAGAACGTCATTGTTTGGTTACTTGATGACTTATGCAGGTGGTGTTGTTACCTGGCAATCAAAGCTTCAGAAATGTGTGGCCCTGTCTACCATAGAAGCTGAATTCATTGCAGCAACTGAAGCAAGCAAAGAGCTGTTGTGGATGAAGAAGTTCATGCAAGAACTTATTTACCTTGGAAAGAATTCTACATTTCATGCAAGGTCGAAGCACATAGACGTGGGATATCACTGGATAAGGGATGCATTAGAAGAAAAATAACTTGCTCTTGAAAAGATTCACACAGATGATAATGGTGCTGATATGTTGACAAAAGGCTTGTCACTTGGGAAATTTGAAGTGTGTCGCTCCATTGCAGGTATGGAGGAAATCCCACTTCATTAGTAAGAAGTTATAATTTCAGATCTCTCTCATTTGTCTTGGAGGGGGAGATTCTGTTGGGTTGATGTCCGAGACAAGATGTGCAGATCATGAGAAGATGTGCAAATGTGTAGATCATGATCCGATGTGCAGATGTGCAGATCATGATCCGGAAATTTTAGGGAAATAAAATTTTCTAATTATTTTCTTAAATTATTAGGTTAATGAGTAAAAATCCTCAAAGTTGGGCTTAATTAATTAATGTTCAATATAAAATGGATATTTATCTTATTGGTGGTTAAAAATTGGAAATATGATAATGGTAATATATATATATATATATATATATATATATGAAATTTAAATAATGATTCAGTTGTGGAATTGTTGAGTAAATTCAAACATAAAACCGGATAGAATATTAGATAGATGAGTATTAGTGATGAGTATTTTATATATTTAAATATATATTTTGTCATGATAAAGATAGAATATAGTTTAAAATATATATTAAGTACGGTTATGTAAAGAATTAGTCTTCAAGATGTGATGGGTGTAATGATAATGCTCTGTATAAGGAGGATGACGTGCATAGTATGGTTTGATTTGAATAAAACGAAATCGTAATTTATTTGAAGATTCATGCATGTCTAGTTTTAAATAAATAAAAAAATAGACACATGGAACTGTGTTGACTTGAATCATGAGCATAGCTTGGTTTTGAAACAAAGCGCGTGAAAGGGAGATGGGTTCCCTTGTATGAGTTTCGCCACATGGAAGGGATCCAACGGCTTAGGAGAAAACGCATCGCAAGCAAGCACGCGCACCACCGCCTTATCTGCTCTGCCGATCAGCTGTGAAGGATTTTAAACCATGAGATAAAACAGATCGCAAACTTATCCATATCTTTCCGCGAATTCTATAAATAGAACAACCATATCAAGACCCTAGCACCGCCCGAGAGAGAGAGAGAGAGTGGTGGTGGCATAGATCTACTCGAGCGCCAACGGAGGAACTGGAGCACCACCATCCGCAGCGACGAGGCGACACATTGGTGACCGGCTGGGCCTGACCACAGAGCCGCCTACCATCGAGGTCGCGCCACAGGGAACTTCGGAGCGGTGCCAAATCGCCACAGCGTCGTCTTGGGAGCATCGTGGGCCGCCATCTCCAAGTAAGCATTCCTGATCTCTGAGAAAACACCAGCAGGTTTGCTTAGGCTTGGATACCTGCATATGTACGAGCATAACGACATGAGATAGTGATAAAAAAAAAAAAAAAAGTATCAGGTATATACATGTATAAGCGTTGTTAACCAAGGACTAATCTCCGTACTTAATTGCTAATAAATGGGTGCTTAGGATTTAGTTAGTACGGTAATAGGATGTTTCTGAGATTAGTTACATGGCTAGAAGAGCATGTATTTTTAAATGAAAGTCTAGCTTAGATCTGATCTTCAGGAGTTATTAGTGAAAGTTTGGCATAAGTGTAGCGGCCTGTATCTATATATATATATATATATATATATATATATATATATATATATATATATATATATATGCATGGTTTTGAATAACAATGATAATGGACTTGGATGAACATGCATAAGAACTAGTGAGAGAGGTTTAATGGCTTTGAGTTTGTGAACCTTGGTTGGTGTCGTTGTTGCTGTTGAGGCCAGAGTATTGAAGGCTTATGTTGGGAATTCTGAGATCTAATTATGAGAGTGTATGTTGTCTTCTTATGTGAACAGTTTTGATGTTGGATCTGTGAGTTGGGGATATGAGAGGATGGTATTTGATGGATGTGTTCATGATTTTATGTGAGGTACCTTGGGGTTTGAGGTTGATGAAAGGTTATAGATGTGGACAAAAGCCAGGAGAGGATTGTATATTACTCATTGAGGTTGGATCTGTTAGAGAAGTGTTGATGTTTGTTGTTGTGATGTTATGAGAATTATAGTATGGGTATGTGCATACTTTTGGTAGGTTGATGGACTGTTGGTTCAGAAAATAGAGACGGAGGATAAGATCATAGTTTGATTCTAAGGATTAGTGATTCATGCAAGTGATGATATGTTGGGTTATAATGTTGTGATGAGGGTGGTCAGTGATAGCTTGAGGATGGGGTCAGCAAACATAGTCGGATGTGTTGAGGTTCACCTTGGTTGATATGATTTATGAGGTTTAGTTTGATGAGTTTAAGTGACTAAGTGGGGTCTAGAAAGATAACTAATGAGTTTGGTTGTCTAGTGGGCCGAGACCAGTTGGTTGTATGCTTGTTATAGATGATATTATCTTTGAAACACTAGTATGTGTATTGAGTTTGGACTCATGGTTACTCGTGATATCGACGCAGAGCGTGGCTCATGGCCGACGCATACAGAGAGGTAGTTGGATTTCATTAGAGGTAAGTTACCTACGCCTCGATTCCCGCTTCATCCTTGGGTTTTCCTTGTTTTTGTTATTAGCTATTTATTTTAAATTGTTCTCGCTGAGCCTTCGTTATTGGATGCATGCACGCACTGCAAAGTTGTTTGTTTTCCTTCTTTTGTATGTGCATGGTTGAGAGCTAGAGATAGAGTATTTTTATTGCTTGTATGCTCGCTGGACACGCCGCATAGCGGGGCTAATTTGACCGCGGGATACATGGTCTCGTGTGCCGCCGTGAGTGTGCTGCGCGGTTCATTTTCCTGTTTCAGGTGGAGCGAAGCTCGCCGTGAGAGTGGAGCCGCTCGGTTCGAGGACACCTTGCCTCGATGGTTCCATGCCGGGGAGGATACTTTGGCGTCCAACCCGCCGCTGACGATATAATCCGACCGCGGTTAACACGCAAGAGAGAGTATGGCGCCACCGAGGTATGAAAAGAGAGTTGATTTTCCAAAGAAAGGTCAAAATGTAAAAGCTTTGGGGGTCATCGAATCTATTCTTGGAATTCCATTTCGCTCGAGGCTGTTGTTTGACTAGGAGTCCTTGCTTTGATTGTTTTTCTGATAGACTCCTAGGACCTGATTGTTTGATGATTCAATGATTGTGACATCATGTATCTTTTATTGTGCTCACATCTTTGAGATTCCTCGGCAGATTTACTACCTTTCCTTTTCGAAGTTCAATACTTTTCCCTTCTCTCATTTCTGTGTCCCGAGAAGTAGAGTGACTCGAGCCTCGTGAGGGCGGCGCAGAGCTTCCGGGGTGGGATATTTGCCGGTGGCCTGAGGGATCTCCTTGACTTTTGTTTCTGAGTGAGGATACTTGGCTTGGAACCTATGTACATGTAGGGCCTGGATTTGTTAGGGCTTTCGACCTTGTACTTTATTTTTCCGCATAAGCACTCTGATTTGTATATGTTTATTATTGAATTAATAAACTTCTTGATTTTATTTTGTTATCTGCTACTGTTTACTTAGGCCTTGTACTCGAGTGGGGCCCGTCTCCACTTGGTACTACGGGCCTCATTGACGCGTGCAGGCCCCGGATCCGGGCAAGCATAAACAGGGCCCTTAATTGGGCCTAGAGTTTCTTTTTTCCCGTGTGGATTACATCGATTCTTGTCAGTTCCTTGCGGTGTCGATTGGTCTTTAATACGAAAACCCTAAGCAAAGTTCATAAATTGTATTTAAAATCGACACGCTGGCTTTATTTTTCACGTTCTTTCCATCCATACGGTTGGATTTGGTTAAAAGCATCGCTAAATCAATAAAACGGCAAGACAGCAAATGCGCCATACACGCTGGCCCCATTTAATGACCGAATTCTATAAAAAGTCCTGGCCTCCCGAGATATTGGGGTTGCCTCCTCGCTAAGCAGTATGAGTACCGCGTCTCCACGTATGCCGAGTTTGTTTGCAATTGTGCTTGTTGTGCGACTTGGGCACTTTCGAGCCACGCTACTAAGAGGAAGTTGAGGCGCATCTTTTGTATCTTGATAATTCAGCACCATTCTAGTCTAAAATTCCTGCTGCTTCAATGGCAGAGAATTAAGACACCGCCTTCAAGGATCATGTAGGGGTTTGACCATATGCATGCAGGGATCGACGAGCTTGTCTCAGGTGGACTCATGTTAATTAGCTTGTTCCAGCTAGTGGGAATGAACCTTGCTCCAAGTCACTGATAACGCTGAGAGCTTTCAATGACGACCTGAAAAATTTAACAATCAATATTCAATTATTCAGAATATTGTAGGCGGATCAATATTAATTATTCATTTATTCAGAATATTGCAGGGATCGACGAGCTTGTCTCATGTGGACTCATGTTAATTAGCTTGTTCCAGTGGGAATGAACCTTGCTCCAAGTCACTGATAACGCTGAGCTTTCAATGACGACCTGAAAATTTAACAATTAATATTAATTATTCATTTATTTACAATATTGTAGGCGGATCATAAATGCACTAATAGAAAATTTTATTTTTAATTTTTTTTTATAATTTTTAAGATGTTTTTAGAATTTTTAAAACTATTTAAATGTTTATTAGTGGGTGTGCTTGGCTTGTGCCGGAACAGGCCCGACACGACACGACCCATCATGGGCTGTGTTTCATTTCTTGCCTTCAGGCCCACAGGCCCGTTTGTCCAGCGCTAATTCAAACACTCATTTGTGTAGGGAAAAAATCCATAGGATTTGTTTTTATTTCTTGTAGAAAAAAATTATCATATAATATATTACATCTTGACCCATGGGGCCATTTGTTGGGAGGCAAACTATAGTCTCACTTTAGTCACATCGGATGATGAGAGAAAAATGGAGGGGCATATAAGTGGTTGAACGCCTTTTATAGCAATAAAAGTTTTTCGGTGAAACGAAAAATAAAACTGTAACGGCTCCAATCCAAAGTGGACAATATTGTTGCTAGTGTGGAATATATATGAGGTGCCCCCGGTCCTAACACCATTCTCATCTTCTACAGATTTTTTCATCTCTTTCAAGGGGGTGACATACTGTTTCCCATGAATTTTTGACAGATTGCGTACATTTGTCAATGGTCTACTTCGCCATCATGTTCAGGGCTTTTCATATTTATCATCTAAAGAATATTTAGTTGAAAATTTTCATGTAACTTTATAGTTTATACATTATTATAAGGTGAGATATAAAAAACAACCAAAACCCTAAGCCTGTCCCTCTGCCATAAATACAACTTCATATATATTATTGTAAATTGAGATATCGAAGAACAACAAAAAGCCCGGCACTACTTCTAAATTCTAAATTAACAATTTGAAGGTTTCTCTCATATATAACTTTTATACTGTCATAATGTAAGAGAAGAAAAAACAATCAAAATTTTAAACACTAATCTCAAACCAAGTTCAACTTCTCTCTCCAGAGTGAAAGATGAGAGAAGGAATAATCAAAACCTTAAACACTAAACCCAAAATCATCATGAAGATTTTTTTTCTTTGACAAACCTTAATATCTATCTCTCTTATTGGGTTTGAGTGTCCAAAACCAACCTGGCTGCCGAAGAAGTGGAGCAACCAAAGAAGTGGACCGAGCAGAAGGCTGGGCAAAAGAGGTGTAGAATCCAAGACCGAAGAAGTCAATGAGGCCGAAGAGCCACTCATCAGAAAAGGTGACCGAAGAGCAGCTCCTCGGAAATGCACTACTATACGGTCAGTTGTTGTTGTTCGGTGAAGCATAGGCAAACCAAGTAAGCAGCACATGGTGTATCCGAACAGCTGTTGTTCGGCAAGGTCATCCGTAGAAGGATTCCTTCTTGGTTCGTCGGAAGTACACTAACACTAATCCCAAGAGGAACAGCTGTCTCAGAGCAAAAAGGTGTCTTGGAACTATGCATGTATGATGGGCAGCATGGTGTGACAGGGAGTGTTGTACAAGCTGCAGAAAGGTGCTTTGGGAATCCTACCAGGGAGATAGAAAAGGGTTGAAGTCTTCTTGGAGAAGGTGAACAGAACAGAACCAAGAATCTAAGAGTGAACCAGAGCAGCAGTGAAGAAGTAAGCAAGAAGAAGAAGATAAGAAGGAAAGGTTTGGAGATGAAGGACTTTGAAGCTTCAGCGTGGTTGGAGTTTTTTTGCTTAAGTGCTTACTTAAGTTAAGTATTCGTTGATCTGTGCTTTCTCTTCCTATGATTGTAATCTTGAGTTTGGGCATCAACTCAAGAGTTATTGTATTTCTTGCTTGAGATTTTTAGTGGATTATTTGTCTACCGGTACCTAGTGGTTTTCCCTCAATTTGTAGGGTTTCCACGTATATCTGTGTGTGTTGTCTCTTGTTATTGTCCTTGATTTGATTTGTGTTCATTCTCACTGAGCTTTACATCCTCCTTTGAGGTCCATTTCCGCAACATCTCTCTCATGATCATTTTTGTCAATGAATTTGAGGGAGGTTGAGTGACAAGTCCTTTGTTTGCTTTGCCTACGTCCTCAAATCCACATCAAACTCCACATTCAAAAATCAATTATTCACAATAAGAGTTATTGTAATGGAACAAGACATAATCCAAATAAGAAAATTAAGCTATCTATTTCTAGATTAAAAGTTCTTCTCTCTTACCAACGGCAACAATATGCTTATTGGTATTCGGGTCGATTGTCAAGAGGTGGGGTTCTCTTGCGGATCACCCGGGATCGAAACCCCACCCTTGCAAGGTGAGGGTCAAGTGTGGTGATGTTCTCCCGTGGATTACCCGGGATTGAGCTGCCACACTTGCAAACACCCTTTGACATCTTTTCCGGGGGTGCTTGTCTAGTTCAAAAAAAAAAAAAAAAAAAAGTTCTTCTCTCTTAGTTTCAGTCCAAACGTATCATGAATGAATATTCAATATATATAACATTGTGGGAACTTTGATCTACTATGAAAGCTAAGAACAAGAATACAACAAGCTGGATTGAATTATTTAGTTTTATTGATAATGATTCCGACTTAAGGTAAATGCAACAAATACTGTTAGGACAGGGGTAGAGCTGTCAATTCGGGCTTAGCCCGCCGGGCCGGCCCGCCCCGCCAACAAGTATAGGTGGGTTGGGCTGGCCTTTTGTAGGCCAGCCCGTGGCGGGGCGGGTTCTGGGTGGGGTGGGGCGGGCTTTGGGTGGGCCAGCCCGCCCCTTAATTTTTTTTAAAAAAAATTAAAAACTTAAAAAGTTAAAATTACTTAAATCTAAAAGACTAAATCGGGAAATCGTGTGAGTCTCTCCTCCAATGCTTCTTCACCAGCTCTCATCTCCTCCTCTTCTCCCCCTCTTCCGATGCCAATCTTCGCTTTCCTCCTCCTCTGATCTTGGAATCCGAGCCTTTCCTTCCCTTTCCATTGATTGTTGTGTTCGTGGATCTCGGCGATGGATTCTTTCCGGGGTTTGAGCTGAATCTAGGGTTTCGTTGTCATCTCTGAAATCTTTTTATTTGGCTTGAATTTGCAAGTTTTAGGGATTTGATTCCAGTTTGCTGTGCTTAATCTATGAATGTTGTTATCTTTTTGTTGGAAATTTGTGGTTTCATTAGCATTATTGGAGCTCGATGCTGCAAAGAAGAGCTCTAATGAGGTGGGAGGCTCAAAGTTAATGCTGGCAAGAAAGAGGTTTGCAAGAAAGAGCAGCTTGTTAATGCTGGCCAGAAATTTGTGATTTGGGGATTTGCAAGAAAGAGCAGCTTGTTAATGCTGGCAAGAAATGGTGGAAGCTCAAAGTTAGGATCTTGATTGAATGGTCAATCTTAGTGTCTTCCATGGGCTGTTTGATCACAATCACAGTCCACGGTATTATAGAACTTTGTGATTTGGGAATTGGAGATGCAAATGGTGTTTAATGGTGATTGTGATATGCTATGGGAGATTGGTTAAACAGTGGTTCATCACTTGTGTTCTTGATCGAAGGGAACTTCCTTCTTAGGACTAAGGTGTTGTATTTCGTCTATGGGCTGAAGAACAGTGTGCAGGTCTGCATTTGGTTGGGATTGATCCTGCTCTCATGGTCTTTGGTCTTCAATCAGGGAGTGCTGAGGTCTCACGAGACTGAAAAGATTTTTTATTACGTTTCATGAGCACTCATCTTTTTGTTTTTTTTTTTTCCCTTTCTGGTTTTGGGTTTTGTTTCTTTTTCTTGGTTGGTGGAGAATGCCGCCGCCGGGGTTCTCGTCTTCGAAGTCGGAGAGGAAGGGAGATGGGGGAAGCCGCAGCGGAGGGATCCATACGAGGTTTTGGATGCGTCTCGAAATGCCTCCGACCAGGAGACCAAGAGCGCGTACCGGAAATTAGCACTGAAGTAAATTAGTTTATATACTTTAAAACGGATATGGTTTGCTATTATTTGGATAAGAATCACTTTTATATATATATAACCCTCTCCTAAACTCAATTAAACAGATTCTAATGAGTTAGAAATTTTCAATATTTCTTATATTATAGATCGTAATGTTTGCTATTATATTTCTCATAGGAACTCCAAAATTCATGGCATGGGCCATGGGCCATGGGCCATGATATAAGATAGAGAGGAAAACAAAACTTTTCGAAATCTAATTTTTTTTTTTAAATTTATGGCGGGCTGGCCCGCCCAGCCCACAACCCGTGGTGGGTCGGGTAGGGTTGGCATTTTGCCAGCCCGCCAAAATGGCGGGCAGGCCCGCCCTGCCCCACCAAATGACGGGTTTTGGTGGGCTGCGGGCCAGCCCGCCCCGCCGGTCCGTTTTGACAGCTCTAGACAAGGGGCACCCATATCTCTATATTAGTGTGATATTGTCCACTCGGGCCCAAGCCCAAGTGGCTTTGTTTTTGGATTCAACCCAAAATGCCTCACCACTAATAGAGATGTGTCCCTCATATTTAAGCTCCTCACCTTCTTCTACAAAATTGTACTCTAACAAGCTCAGACACTCAACAATCCCCCCTTTGAACAAAGGACCACATGGCTGTTCGCCGCCCATTGAGTCATCATACTCGAAAGTACACACATTACGTGAACCTCGAGAGCAAACTCCCTCCAGGTCTCCTCCATATTCGGCACTGGGGATAGGAGATTCTACATATATACCCACACCGACTAGGATCTAATCGAACCGGGAATGGGGACCGGCTTTGGGAAAAGGCCTGGTGCTGATACCAATTCTTGGGGAGGAAACAACGCTGGGAGTGTCGATCGCCACGACCTGCACAACAGACAACAAACACACGACCAAATCAAGCAATTAAAACACATTCAAATTTTACATGATTCGGCAATATGCCTACATCCATGGCCCACACCCAGCCCACTTATGTATTCAGTGAGTTCAATGGAGAAGATGAACAATATAAAGGGAAAGCTCTCTCTCTTACAAAGAAGTAGACTCACTTCCCTCACTTTATGCAAGTACAACATATCACCACAAAAGAAATATTTGTCTCGGCCACCACCTCGTCTCGGTCGGCATTCTAGGCCAAGCTCTTGGCAGGGTTGGTAAGGTCGGTCAAGGCAAACTCTTTTCATCTTAGCAAGATCTCGGAGCTCGTCACCTCGGCAAGACCTCAAGGTTGGCTGCTCGACAGGTCGTCATCTCGATGCCTCTGTACCTCGACATGATCGACCTCACACTTTACCTTGGAGCTCGGCATCTCATCACCTCGGCAACACCCCGGTAAGGTCATCTCGATCGAAAAGCTCGACAATGAAGCTCGGTAGGCTCCATTCCTCACAATCTCCAACTTGGAGACTGATGTTCTTCATCTTCATCCTTTATATTCTCCTACTTGAGGCTGACCATCTTCAAGCCTTCAAGTCTTAAACTGAGTAAATATGTGTGTGGGTTAGTTGGTCCTCTAGTGTAGAATTGGCCAACAGAAGTGAGCATGTCCTCAACTTCTCCTTGGTGACAACCTTCGTCAACATGTCCGTTGGGTTGTCCTTGGTGTGGATATTCTCCAAGTTCATTTTCTTTTCCTCTACGAGCTCTCAAATGAAGTGATACTTGATGTTGATATACTCAGTGGCAGAACCAGAAGAAAAATTAAGGGGGTGCTGACTTCAACTTAAAAAAAAATATTAAATATTTTAAAATTTTTATATGAATTTAAACATAAAATTACTTGTTTATACTAATTCTTCTACTTAAAAAATAATAAGTTTTATTTTCTTTTTAATTCTTTGGGTTCTAATCTCATCCATGCTTTATTGGAGGAATGCTGGTAAAAACACATAATCACAATAAAAATTATAATATTATAATTAAGTTCAAATAATAAAAGAAATCACTGAGATATGAGGTGAAAAGAAAAGATTATTAGAAATATATGAGTAAAATATAAATTTTATAAGTGATATGAGTACTAATTTTAAAAAATAAACTATGGCTACTATGAATCAAACCCAATAAAATATAAATTTTATAAGTGATATGAGTACTAATTTAAAAAAATAAACTGTGGCTATTGGGAATCAAACCCAAGTCTCCACAACCACAACATGAAATTTTAAGCACTAGAATACAACAAAACATCATTATAGAATGTAGTAATAATATTATATACTTATAAAAGTAATTTCATGGAGGTAAAAGGTCTCCTAGAGCTATGGAGGTAGAGACCCTCCGGGAGCCAAGAGGGTGCTTGAGCCCCCCCTGGATATACTTATTCTCGAATGAAGTTCATGGAACAATTGGGAATGGAAGAACATCACATTAAGGGGAAGTGTTGAAGTTAAGGTAATGTCTGTAGAAAAAACTACAGTATCTGTCAAAGTTCAAGTAATGTGTGCCGAAGTTACAACTATATATGTGCTAAAGTTATAACTATGATGTGTGTTAGAGTTAAGGTGTTTTGAATCTATTGTGTTAGAAATAATGTTGTAACCCAAGACTGTAATGCTATAACTCTGGACTGTAATGTTGTAACTCTAGATTGAGATGATGTAACTTGTAACCAACGGCTGAGATTACTCGATCAACAGAAAAGTATATAAAGGTTGCTAAAGTAAAGCAGCAGTAAGCTCTTCTTTAAAACGAAAATACTCTCTCCTCCTGCTGTTCCTCTTCTAAAAACCCTAACTGAATTCCAACAGGGACACATCTATGTTAGTTGGTAAGACCTTTTTGGGTTGAATCCAAAAACAAAACCACTTGGGATTGGGCCTGAGTAGACAATATCACACTAACGTGGAGATGCCGGTGCCCCCGATCCTAACACATAGTTAAGGTGAAACTAAAGCTATGTATTAACAGAAATTTGGAACAATACAATTACTTTTTTTTTTATAAAAGTGGATAAACCACATTCTTTTTATTATAAAACATAAGGTAAACATAGATTGAACCCTTTGTGGATTCTAAGATTGATAATATAACATGGTTTGACCCCCCATTGGTTTTGATACAATAGAGGTGTGGTGCCCTCCCTGAAGCCCCATGAGTCCTTCACTCCCCTTACTCCTCCTGTGTGTCCTCGAAGTCCCTTCTCGGAGACCGTTGCTGATTCTACTACCTTGTGAACGCTAGGCTCCTCTTCACGATTGATTCCATTGCCACCAGCTTTGGCTTCTTGGATGTGTGAGCTGCATTAAACCAGGATAGTGTTAGGAAGTCAATGTCGCGGATTGTTTTCTCGAAAACACGTCGTTTGTCATGAAAACATCTTCTATTGCGCTCTATCCACACTGTCCACGTAATTGCGAGAGATAGTAGGTGTTGCCATATGCTTTTTGAATAAGGACATTGTAGGAGTAGGTGTTGTACCGTTTCCTCGTGTTCCTCACACAGGTAGCAGGCTGACCTCTTACCATTCCAGCCACGTCTTCTTAAATTGTCTAGGGTGAGGATTTTGTTATCCAACACCAGCCAGAAGAATGCTTTGATCTTATTAGGGCATGGTAGTTTCCTTAAAATTCTTCCCGCTTCGACCTCGAGTCCCCCGTCTATCAAGAATCTGTAGTAAGATTGGACGGTAAAATCTCTATTTGGTGTTAGCTTCCAGAGTCTTTTGGCTTGTTCTGTTCCCTGGGCCCCTTGTAGGCTCCTGTTGAGCTGTACCATTTCTCTTGTTCCTTCCTCCGTGAGTGGGCCCTCTAGAAGTAGAGGTTCCCCTTGGACTATGGATCTTAGTGATTCCTGGATTGTTGATTCTTTCTTCCGGGCCATAGTGTACAAGCAGGGTAGTGCGTTTCGCGGTGCCTGTCCACCCATCCAATTGTCTGGCCATAAAAAGGTTGTGTTCCCCCTTCCCACCTCGATGTTAATGTTGTGTAGCAATGCTTCACATTCTTTGTGATCCCTTCGGAAGAATGATGCATGTGGAGGTGCTGGGTTATGCGGATTAAGCTCATGCTCGCTGAAGTACTTGTTTTTTAGAATCTTTGCACAGAGACCCGCTCTTCCAGTGAGTAGTCGCCACCACCATTTTCCTAGCATTGCTGTGTTAAAGCAACGAAGGTTGATGAGGCCCTATCCACCTATTTCCTTAGGCCTGCATAATCTATCCCAGCATACCAGGTTATATGTCTTTTTGTCCTCTTCCACACCTCTCCATAGGAAGTTTCTGTTGATTTGATCGATCTGGTGGATGGCCCACTCCGGTATGCGGTAGATAGAGAACCAGTAGTTTGGGATTGCTGTTAGTACTGCGTTGAGCAATATTATACGTCCCCCCAAAGATAGTTACTACATGCAAACTTCCGCATTTATTGATGATTCATGGATACATAAGGAAAAGCAATTTTCCTAGATCAAAAATCAAGCAATCTAATTAACTAGAACTTCAACACCATTAGTAAATCAAGCAATCTAATTAACTAGAACTTCAACACCATTAGTAAATCAAGCAATCTAATCACAATAAATCCCACGAAAGTACATATATAATTCTTCCTGCTCTTTTGGTCTTCAGTCTTGCATCTCCTAGCAGACAGCTTTATTGCCATCTAAACCAATTCCTCCAGCCTTTCTTTAATCCTTTTCTCTTCTAAACCAATCCTGGAAGAAATTGCCTGATAATATATAAAACAAAGAAAATTGAACCACTATCATTCATCATGTAATTAAACAATATGCATGCATGTCTAGAGTTTAATATTAATGATCAAAACATTTTGAATCAGAAATTTTAAGAGCAAACGACGTCATGTACTTACTTGAGAGTGTATGATGTGAACAATCTTGTCTTCCACTTTGGAGAAGCTGGCATGGATAACTTCAGCACCTTCTTCCTCAAGGATTCCAATAACCTCATACAATTTAAAGTTCTTGTTCAATCCGCTGATTACAACAACCTCCAGGCAAGAATCTAGCTCTCGCACTTGGACAACCATCTTACAATCACTTTCATTATTACTGTGAATTCCCAGCATGTTCATCTCCATTCCGTTTCTTTCTTGATTCAATGTTTCAATATTTCCTCTGAGTTTCTTAATGTAAGAAGTGGCCTCCTCTAAGATTTCTTGTTGTGTTAATCCATCCTGCATAGGATTAAGCAACAAGTACTGTTTAATTGGCATTCCATCATTTAAACACATCCATGTTAACCTGGCTGGAGGATGCACCGACTCGGTGGCTGGCCCCCAGTCAGGTCCCAAATATAACCCATTTGGTCCCTTCTGAATACGAAGGAAGTTTCACATCAAAAAAGAGAGAGAGAGAGAGAGAGAGAGAGAGAGCTCTTGTACGTGTTGAGGTAGCTGTTGCTATAGAAACCACACAAAGATCTGAAACCTTAATTATATGCATGAGGTGGTGGTGTACTTGAAGCATTCACATGCTCGAATTAATTTCCATGTGTGATCTATCTAAATCCTGCATACACTTATTGCACTAATTAAACCCTAAAGAATCTTATAACAAGATCAACTATATATATATTCATCGATCTTGTGTTTCGCAGAGACAAATTAACCCCATGCATGATATGTACGATGCACATGATGATGATCTACTTGATTTATACATACCTTTGAGCAGTCAGGAGTTTGTTCTTTACCAATCACAGATGAGAGCTTGGAAAGAAGTCGATTAAAGAGTTCCCTCCTGTTCTTCTCTACTGTTTTCCTCTCCAGCTTCGGTGCTTGAGTACCACCATTCATCTCTCTCTCTCTCTCTCTCTCTCTCTCTCTCTCTCTCTCTCACTCATACACACACAGAGCTATTGAGAGGGGAAGATCTAGAGAGAATAAATAACATGGGGATGGGGGAGCATTTATAGAGTTTAAACTTGGGGTTGTACTACGTGTGGGGTTGTACTTCGTGAGGGTGACGGGTCACGCCTACATTCATATGATCCAACGCCGGAATTTTTTTTTGTGTTTCTTTTGAAAAGACTCAAAGGCCATTGAACGAATTAAAAAATTTGAATTTTTGGTATACAAATATATATGTCATAAAATTGAATTTTAACCAATCTCAATAATATAAATTTGAACATGTGTGAAATCTAGTGTGTATACATGTAATTAATTATAGAATTTACCAACGACACCACGAGATTACTATTGCAGTGCCGGGTCACTTGTTAAAGCGTTGGCCCTCGACTTCATGGTTCCAAGACTTGGCGCTGGGTCTTCGGCGCTTCTCCTTACAAGCGCTGATTGATAGGGAAGCGCTGACGCTAAGCCGTAAAGCCGCTGGGCCCCTCCTTGACGGTCTTTATGGCCATTGTCAAAAAAAAAAAAAAATTATAGAATTTTTAGGAGAATATATATACACATAATTATATGTTTATTTTACTGCATTTGGTGTAAAAAGGATCCATGAATCCCAGCAGTGTGATTGTAGATTGACTGTGACTGTCCTCTTTAATGAAATGAAGAATGAAGCGAGAGATAAAGAGTATTATTTAGAGAAAATGCTATATGGGCCGATGAGATTGTCTGAATCCATTGATGATGCCTCTGGATGCCCACATTAACGATCCCAAGACATCATTAACGGATTCAGACAATAAATTCCGACAATCTCATTGTTTATATGGCATCACTCTTATTTAGATTGACGGAGAAACACTTGTTGAGGTTCCGCAATTTTCTTTTTTATATAGAGAAATGGATAAGTTTCAATAATTAAAATAAGACTCTTGTTACATGCAAGGATAAGATTTGTAGCCGCAAATTTTGTATTGCCCAAGAAAGAGACCCAAGTCCTAGTAACATGTCGAAAGAATTTAATACCATTGATCATACATATCATTAACATAATTTTTTTATTAGGTAATCAGCTTCGTCAGATTGATGTAATTTGTTCAGATGCAACATGTTAGTTACTTAGATAGTCATCAGTTAACATTGTAAGTTAATTCCGAATTCATGTAAATAATATACGGCTATTTTAAGTTTTTATTTAATTATTATTATTATTTTTAGCTCAAAATTTATTTATTTGTAAAAATTATCTTAATACTGTCAATTAGCATATGGGATGAAAAATAATAACTAAATTTTTTTAGGGGTTTTAATAAAAATAATTAACTTTATACAATTAACCCCTTAAGACCAAAAGTTCGTTTTGAAATAGGGATACACTAGTTTTGGGTATATGTAATATGTGGAACTAAACAATATGTTTGATATGCGAAAAAATGAGGGATAACACAAGACAACTTTTTTTGTACTTTGTTTGATTTGTAAATGTAATAGGAGTACTACAAAAAAAGTTGTTTGAGTATAACACAAATAACTGAAAATTTTGTCCCACCAAATATATGATATAACTTTTTAAGTGAAGGACAACACAATTTAAAGATAATTTTGTCCACAACTTATATTAAAAATTATAACAATGACCCCAACTTAAATACAACTTTGCCCTCAACTTAAAAGATTTATTATATTTTTTAGTAATTATTTTTAAATATATTTTAAAAATTAAAAATATAATTATGAACTAATAATTTCACTAATTATAAAAAATTTAAATGATCACTATTAAAGATGAGAGAAACTTCAAAATATATTATTTTATGAATTTTTATTCAAAAATAACAACGCCCCCAACTTAAAGATAATTTTGCCTGCAAATTATATTAAAGTTATAACAATGCCCCCAACTTAAAGACAATTATACCCCAAACTTAAAGACAAAATTTATAATATTTTTTGTAATAATTATTTTTTAATATATATTTAAATTTAAAAATATAATTATGTACTAATAATTTTACTAGTTATAAAAAAAATTAAGTGGTCACTATTAAAGATGAAAGAAAACTTCAAAATATATTATTTTATGAAATTTTTATTCCAAACCAACATAGGACAGTACAAGGGTATTGTAGTAATTTTATATATATATATATTTTTTTTCTATTGTCTAGTATCGTGCAAAACAAGTTGTTTTACATTGGAACCTTTATATGCTTTTGTGAAATAAAATGGCTTTTCCATAAAGAGGTTTAAAAAAAATGGTATCTTTCTTTGTGCATATTTTTGTAGGGCTTTATTGAGCAAAATGGTTCAAAACCCCACATATAGCAAAATTGTTTTACAGGCTGAGTTGAGCTTTTGTAATTGATCCACAAACATTCAAAATTGACACAACCCTAAACCAAAATGATTTGAAAAGTTATTTGGTCCGATGGGGTTAATTGTAAAAAATTATGTTTTTTTTAAGACTTATAAAAAAATTAATTATTATTTTTAATCTAGTCAGCATTCAATATCCTAAGTAGGAAGCCCCAAGATAATCTTGACAAATTAAATGACCGTGTTGCTTAAAAATATAGATTGAAAAATGTTCTAATAATATATATATATAGTTTTTTACTTACCATCCTTTGCAAAAATAGTCAAATCATTTATCATCCTCTCATTTTTTAATAATATCTCATAACCTTTTTTTATTTTTATTTTACTTGTCACCCCCTAAGTTAGTTCTCACAACCAAAAGCCTTGAATATTTCTTAAAAACTATTTTAAAAACCAAATAAAAGACAAAAAAATACCTTTTTTTATGGTTGATATCTACCAATGACTAATAAGCAATTAAAAATATTCTAAAAGGGGTTATAAATTAATTATGGTTTTATTAACAGAACTAGTAAATTTATGTTTAATTCATAAATAAAAAAAATATGGGATTAACCTATATTATTTATTTAATTTTTAATGACATGCATTCAAAAAAATTATTTATAAGATATTCGGAAGGTGACAAGTAAAAAGCTCTATAATATATATAATCAATGTAATAATTTCTATTTTTGGGTTTACATTTTTTAGATTCACATAGACATAGAACAACATATTAGTTATCATGCTTGCATATCCATATAGTAAAGTAGTTAGAAGTTTTGAAGATATAAAGTGAAATTCGGCCATAATACGATATCGATCTGAAAAAGTTACCCAAATGCTCACCATCGGCCCTTCTGCTTTCCGGGTCTTGATTTATCGGAGGAAGAAATAAGAGGGCCTATGGAGAACCTGGTAAAAAAGATCAGCCTTTGATAATCTTCTTTTACTTTACCTTTCTTTTTTCTTTATTTTATCTCACTTTATGAACTCCTCTTGCACCGCATCCAAGCAAAGCATTGGTATCCAAACAAAAGATATGATGCATGCATCATGCTGACCAAAATTTTAATTTGTTGGTTAAATATTATTTGTTAAATACTTAAAACAAGACGAAATTAAAAAGAAAGAAAGATCAATGGCCGGTGGTTGCATTTCAAAAGTCGGGAGTCAAAATATTGGTGTTAATGTTGGGTCCCAGACAAGCAGTTTTTGAACATCAAGCCGGAGATGTAACATGATTTCCTCTGGATTTGTTCTCCTTTAGGAAGATTGAAGGAAATTCCTGCAGTCAAGGCCTTAATATATAGCAGATAAAACACAGCACATTAAAGAGAAAAGGGCATGCCGCACGAGCAGAGCACGATTGAAAAAGAACCTTTTTAATGGTTGTTTTCCTCGTTAAAGGAAAGGACAGTCGTCCCCAGTGCAGCGAATGAAGCGAAGTTCTTCGGAAAATGTAGTGACGCTATGGTTTGGATGGAGTCTGTGGCAATCTCTGCCTCCCTCCTGCCAAAGACATCTCAGTCTAGCGGCAAATTGGTCGTGTGCCTCGACACCCACCTGGATTTGAGTCACGCTGAAGGCTAATTGTGTTGCGAATTTCCTAGGCACGTGGTGGTATAGAAACCAAAATACCCGTGCTCTGGGATTCGATCCCGCAACTACGCACACCCAGGGCAATCTTAACGAAGTGGCGCTGACCACCTAGTTCATATCGCCAAAAATCTCTGCCTCCCTCCAGGTCAATCAAAATATCAACGATATGTCGATATGTCGGTACCATACTACTTCTAGCTTCTATTGTACTGAATTGTGATCCTGTTTATAATTCTTAAAAGGATCAAAGTGAAAGTAGGGCAAGCAAAAAATCATAATTTTTGAAGCACTTGAGAGAGAAAAATCTCATTTTAGAGGTTTCAAAGGAAGAGAGATAGATTCCCCTTAATAAACAGTATTATTTTCAAATACTAGGTCTATTATTTTCTCTATTACAAGAGAGATTAGAATTGTTATCTCCTTGTATCTAGAGAGAATATATGTTGTAATCCCCATTTTACTAAATAGTGAAATCCTTCTGCGGCCACCCATTCATGGTTTTCCTCTAATTTGTTTTTGTTGGGAAACAAACAAAGTCTCCCATTACAATGAAAAGTAAAAGGGTTTATAAGAAGTGGCTAAATCTCCATTAGGGTGAGGCTTTTTGGGTTAAGCGAGCAGAGTCCACCCTTGAAAAATACTAATGTTTAATTTATTTTGATATAAAATACTTTCTTTTAACCAAATAGGTATTGTATTAAATGATAAAAATAAATAATAATAATAATAATAATAATAATAATAATAATAATAATAATAATAATAATAATAATATATTATATTATAATAAAACTTTGGAGGACTAAAGTATTTATAAATATAATAATTTAGTAAATAAAATAATTATTTTGATAATAATATTAAAATAAAGTTTCTTAATTATCAAACATATATTTTTAATATATTATATTAAATAATGAAAGATTAAACACTTAGTAGATAACTAGTAGATTTTTTTTTCAATGGTCAAGGTGTGAAATAAATGATTTTAATATTACTTTTTTAATTATCTTTCACAAGTTTCATTATTGATGCCTAGTTTGGTTTCAATAACTCATCCCTGCATTGATAATTTCTCGTCATTTAATTTAATATATATATATATATATATATATATATATATATATATATATCTGAAATTACTTCAGAAATAAATTATGTAGAAATAAAGCAAAAGAATGGAGAACTTATTTTTACACAAGAAGATCCAATTTTATTTCCAAAAGAATTAGAAATGAATTTATCTCCTTATGAATTACTGCAATTAGAAGAACATTTAATAAACCAAAATCAATTAAAAGAGAGTGAAGGTTTGTACTACGATTCTGACTTGAATATTAGAAAGAGAACAATGTTATTATCTACCTAACTAGCAGAAATAGATCTTAATATTATTCCTCAAACCTTTGAATTTATGGAAGAAGCTGGTAGTTCAGCAAATACACCACAATTACCAGTACCAATATATAGAGAAGGTAATAGACCTAGACCACCATATACTGAAAATGTACATGTACCTGAAAACATTAAGCCCAGAGGTAAAAGAAAGCTATTAGAACAACCCATTAAGTTTCAAGGTCGAAATAAAGGACAAATTTTAAATCTTACTGCACATGATCCTCAAAACTGGATTAGTATACTTGATGTATGGAAAAATCGAGTAGTAGCTGATTGTATACGTAATTTTAATGAAGTAGGCGCAGAAGAAATGTATAGATACTTAGAAACATTTCTTGGTGAAAGTGTTAAAGCATTATGGGAAGTATATAAACGAGAAAGACCACAAGAATTTCAACATCTCTTAAGTGTAGGACCGAATCCATATAATTTTGTTAATAGAATACAATTCTTAGTTACCGGAAAAGATCCCAATTCTGGATTTGTAGATCTCCAGAAAGACGCAATGTTACAACTAGAACAATTAAGCTTACATGATTGGAATTACATTAAAGAATTTGTACAAGACTATTTTTATTACTGTTGCATCTCTGGAAATGCTTTCAACCACGAGTTAGGTTTAAAATTATTAAGAAAATTACCTGGAGCATTAGGAAAAGAGATCACAGAAAAATGGAATCTACACCCAGTTACTCCATTTACTTCAATCGGCCATTACATTTCTTTTATTCTAGATATACTAAAAGAAAAATGTACTAATATACAAATTCAACAGCAACTAAAGAAAGGTGAATATAGTTTTTGTAGTAAGTATATACAAGTCAAGCTTATGGATTAGATAAGCAAAAACCTTATAAGAAGTATAAAAACAAGAACAATAGACATCTGAAGAAAAAGACCTATTACATAAGAAAATCAGATAGTAAAAAACCTTATTTAAATCCAAATAAACATGTTAGAAAATACAAACCAACACGAACATATCGGAATAAACTTAAGTGTTTTACTTGCGGAGCTCCAGACCACCTTAGTAATAGTTGTCCAATGTAATTTAATAAATATGAATAATATGAGATCCACGCTTATTGAAAACATACATGAAGATTTAATAGAAATAGATGAACTAGTATCTGATACAGAATCCATCTATAGCATCGTATCAGCAACATTTGAGCAAGCCAATATCGAAAGTGACAGTGATAGTGATACTGAGAGCAATGATGGCATTATAAATCAGATATGTAACTTAAAACCAGAAGATCTAACTTGGCAACCAAAATGGCAACCAAAGGAATTAGATCTAAACTATATGAATCAAGAAGTTAATATAACCGAACCTAAAACATTAAATTTGTTTCCCTCTCTTAATATAGAAAGTTTACAAAAGGAATGTTTACAGCTTTTACAGCAGACATCTACGGTAGTAAAAATTCATAGAAATTATTCTCGTTTGGTTTATATCTATAAGCAGTATTTAAAAAATATACTCATTCAAATAGCAAATGTTCCTACAATTCTTCTAAAACACCTTAATGAAATTACGGTTATTACCAAAGATGAACTTTGTTATATTTTTACTCAGAACAGCCTAACTATAAATCCTGACCAATATCAAAAGGATCTATTGGCTTATAATACATATAGACAGGAGGCATGGATCAGCCCTCAAATTCCTTTTCCATTAGCACTCAAGCTAATACCTTCTAACTATAAACCTTCTCATTATAATTCTACTACGGCATATTGGACAGATTGCCATACGGCTTCTTTTCACCCAACTAATTTTGGGCTTGAATTAATGAATATAGACCCTCCTAATCCTCAGCAAATTTCTTTAAACCTATTTAATACCTTGAATATAGAACAATTACAAGAAGAATGCTTAACACAATTATGGAGTAATACAGATTTATGGTCTATTCCTTATGACTATAAATATCTTGAATATATATTTAAACAATACCTACTTAATATCTTAATCCAGATCCCAAATGTACCCTCTATTCTATTAAAACACATTCATCAGCTCAATGTAGCATCCGTACCAGACTACTATTATTTTATTAAAAACCAGACTATAATTATTACCCCACCGCAATATTCTCGGGACATTAATTATTATCAAACTTGGTTAAACTATATATTTGGTGACGAAGGTTATTATCACTGGACTAATAAGTGGGATCTTAAAAATTTATTTGAAGACTATGAATATCATGATGGGATAGACGCCCGATCACATGTAGAACTTATGAATTTTGAAGAATTCTCTAAAACTGATTGTATTCATACATGGCAAGTTAAAACTGGTCTAGATAATGTTCCTTGCTTTATTTGTCATTTTTATCCCAGCAAAGATAAACGCGCAAAGTGTCTATTATGCTATCTCGAGGGATGTATAAATTGTATTAAAAAACAATTTGATATATCTCTCTCTTCGCAAATCCGAGAAAGTAATATAGATAAACTTCAACTTCATCTTTTAGACAAAAGAATGGATGTTCTTGAAAATGAAATAAAGTTATTAAAATTAAGATTGCCACATCGAGAACCTGGACCCTCAGACCCATCTTCTTCTACTACTACTTATATACAAGACGATCTAGTCTGTAATATAAATGACATCTCTCGTCTCACGATTCCGGTAAAGCTCTTTCTTCATAATGAATATGAACTTCATTTAGTTGCCTTATTAGACACTGGTAGTACCAAATGCATACTCAATCGTGATATTATCCCGGAAAAATTTATCCAACAAACAAACAAAGTAACATATGGTCAACAAATGGATGGTACCTTTAATCGATATTCTGAATATATAGACCACACCTTAATTAGTCTATTTACGACTTGCAATACGTTCTCAGCATATATGCCTTTACCCCCAACATGGGTTCGCAGTTTAAATTTACAAGTTCATTTTATTCTCGGGTTAGAATTTATTTTTGCCCTTAATGGCCAGCTCACTCTTACTAAAGATTTTATTCAATTCAGCCCCACTACTGTCTCTTGTTCGGTTCTTTCTACTTCATCAAAGTTCGCGCAAAAGCATGGTGGCGCCTTTAAAGCCTTTAAAACCAAAGATAAAAATGAGACTGACAACAAAGACAACGATAAGTTAGATAACTGTAAATGTTTAATAAAAGGACAGTGTAAGACTTTGGAAAACATTCATAATGAATGTACAACTGTAGAGGCCATTACCGAAAATATCGATAATTTAGAAACAAACTTTGAGGATAACGAATATTTAGACAATGAATCTATAGATTTTGAAATATCCTTTGTAAACATTAATAAATTTTATACCGAATTAATAACATTAAAAAATAGACAAGATATCGACAATTTAATTAGCAAACTAGACCAATTAGAAATAATTGGTGAGAATCCATTAAAATATTGAGAAAATAATAAAATTTATTGTAAGTTAGATATACTAAATCCAGAATATATCATTAAAACAGCAAAAATCGAATATTCAAATGCGGATAGAGAAGATTTCAAAATACATATAAATGATTTATTAAAACTACAATTAATAAGGAAATCCGTATCCCCACATAGATCAACAGCTTTTATTGTAAAAAATCATGCTGAAATTGTTAGAGGAAAATCCATAATGGTAATAAATTATAAGAGATTAAATGATAATACGAAAGAAGATAGTTATGATATTCCAAATAAAGGACAATTAATTAATAGCATTCAGAATAAAAAGATTTTTAGTAAATTCGATTGTAAATCTGGGTTCTGGCAAGTTAAAATGCATCCCGAAAGTATAGAATGGACAGCATTCACATGTCCTGAAGGCCATTTTGAATGGCTAGTAATGCCTTTTGGTTTAAAAAATGCCCCAGCAGTATTTCAGAGAAAAATGGATGAAATATTTAAGAAGTATGATACATTTGTCTTAATCTATATAGATGATATTTTAGTGTTTAGTAAATCAATAGAAGAACATATAGGACATTTACAATTAGTGTTTGCAGAATTTATGAAACATGGATTAATAATCAGTAAAAAGAAAATGGAACTTTTTAAGACCCATATAAAATTTTTGGGCCTAGAAATTGGAAATGGCACTATCAAATTACAAGAACACATAACTACAAAAATTTTAGACATGCCAATAGATGATTTGCAAGAAACTAAAAAGTTACAATCCTTTCTAGGATTATTAAATTATGCAAGGGGATTTATTAAAAACCTAGGAAGAATAGCTGGACCCTTATATGCCAAAACCTCTCAAAAAGGACAAAAAACATTTAACACTGAAGACAGAAAATTGGTAGAAAAAATAAAAGCTTTAGTTAAAAACCTACCTCCCTTAAATTTACCCTTAGATACAGATTATATTATAATATAATCTGATGGGTCAAATATCGGATGGGGAGCAGTTCTTATAGCAAAAGCAGATAAATACAAAAATAAAATAGATGAAAAAATATGTGGATATGCTAGTGGTAAGTATAAAGAAAAAGGGAATATCAGCAGCATCGATGCGGAATTATTAGCTATTAATTACGCTTTGGACGCTTTCCGAATTCATATTTTATCTAAAAAAGAATTTACAATCAGAACCGATTGCGAGGCAATTGTACGTTTTTACAATAAAATGAATGATAAGCGAAGCTGTAAAAGAAGATGGCTAAATTTTATAGATAGAATTGTTGGCAATGGTTATAACATACATTTTGAACATATAAAAGGAGTAGATAATAGTTTAGCAGATTTACTTAGTCGAGCATTGATTAACTCTACAGATGCAACCAATCAGACCAAATAACGCAGCATCATCTTCTAGACCTCAAATTTCTAAGGCGCACTCATTTCTCTCTTGCAAGAACAATTAAGTTTTGGCAATACTAGACTAATAGTATATCAGAAGAGTAATATATCTTTTAAACCATTACCTCATATAGAAGTATCAAAAGAACAACAATGCTTATTAGATAACTTGTGGATTTCACGAAATACCATTTCCACAGATCCAAAGTATTTTCTAGCCTGTTTAAATGCTTTATCAGAATATTTTCACGGTATAAGAAATAATTTTAAGTTTTATACTGTTGTACAAGGAAGAATTCGCGGTGTTAATTATATTTCCGAAGCTTTTGATTTTGCACAAAAACATATCGGGCCAACTTATTACATTTCTACTTCTCTCAAAACTCTTCCAAATCAAGTTCCTGTACCAAAAACATCTGTTATTGTCCAAGATCCTTCTGATAAGATTTTGTTTTGCTCAAATTGTGATAATTTTCAAGTAATGATAAAAAAGAATGCAGCCATTATAGCCACCCTTGAGAGAGAGAAACAAGTATTACTACACAAAAATGTTCTTCTGCATCAATAGCTTCAGACAGCCCAGCAGGCCAGTAATGAGGCTCAATTACGTTCATTACCTAGCCCGACTCAAACGGCAGTCGGTAAAGGCAAATCAAGTCGGTTTATGGCTGAGTATTTGCCAAAAATACAACCGAAGGTTACCAATGAAACCATAACATCATTGGCTAGTCCAGCTCAACAGGTAGCTGGTAAAGACTCCTCAAATCCTGTGACGGGTGTGGCTTTCCCAAAAAGCCAAAAAGATAAGGGTAAAGAAAAGATAGATGACAATAAAAACTTAAAACAGATGGTACAACACATGATAGACACTTCTTTACAAAAAGAAAAAGAAACAGAATTCAGCTCAATTTCAGAATCTCTAGAACCCTATTACCCAGAATTTGAGGACTTTAGCCAACCGTTAGAAGAAATGGATTGGGAAGACACTCAAAAATTACTTAAACAATTAGAAACTAATAATGAAAACGAAAAAGATAAGCATCGTAGTAGTTTGATTGACGAGCTTAATTAAAAAAGAAGCTATATATTCTAATAATTACCTAGCTAGTATCTAGATAAAATAGTTTATACCTCCATTATTACCCTTTCTAGGTAAGCTACTCCCTAAATATGATAGTTTATACATCAATCATATACACTCTATATAGACTCTAATACCTATAAGACATATGGTTTAATTACAACCAAGCACTTTTTTCCAGAAAAATAGACTTTAATTTTCAGCCAAGCACTACATTCAAGACAACTTTCTTTTTCATCGTATAAATTAACATGGCTTTCGCAACCCTCCTTGCATCTTCACCTCTACAATCTTCACTTGACACTCTACCAAAAACAAATGGCCTCTTCAACCCAAACTCCTGCATCTCCTATCGAAGCCACTCCTATCGACTATTCTGACCTCTCCACCTTGACCTGCCCACAAAAATTAATCATGACCTACCTCTTCCATGTTTCTTCTCCCATAAAAGACATGATAGTCAAAGAATTCCTTGAATTAAATGATGAGAACAAAACCCTTACTAGTGTCTTACATGGGCAACACAAACTAATCAGCTCTCTTCTCCACAACTCTCGCACCTTTGTTCACCATGAAGTTCTTCGTCTCCGCAGCCAACTTCAACAGTTGCAAACAGACAAGGATGAACTGCTTGTTGAACTGAACAATTATAAACACGGCAAGCCAAAGTCCTATTCCCCAGGCATCTTTCCTGATCAACTCCGCTTTATCTATCAGGATCCCACTCGCCACCATCACTTCAACTGCCCCGCCAACGGCCACTGCTCTTGTCAACTGGTTCTCGCAGACGCCTCCATCGACAAGATGTATTACTACACCAATCCATCTGATACACACCTCATGGATTATCTTCGCCAAGTCAACTACAATCCTTCTGAAGACCATGAAGACTCAGCTTCCTGCCCTTGTGGATGTGTTCCTATTTCACCAAACGCAGCCTAGTCCACTGCTTGTTTATGGTTTTTATGTTTTTCTACAGTGGCTGGCAACACCTATGTACTAAATAAGCCACTTGTCCATTTTGTTGTCCTTTTCCGAGTGTGCTTAGGAAGCGTGGTGGACTCTTAGAGGATAAGAACAGATGATAAGGACATTCACTCACTATGAAAGATAAGGATACTCACTTATCTTCATAGTTATGGATTCCTTCTTATCTACTTATCTTTTTATGTCAAATAGCAAAGAGCCACCTAGCCTTTGTAATAGTATGAAGGATGCTTTTCTCTTGTATATAAGAGAGCCCTTATGGCTTCTCTTGAGCATCGATCCACCCCTCAATCCCTCTCTACTTGTGTTTAAAAAGCAAGCATGCCTTCTTGTACGATCTCCCCTTGTGAATAAGAATAAAGCTTGGTTTTTCTCATCGCACGTCTCCTCCCCCGAAGCGCTTAGACTCCTTTCCCACCTCGAACGGGAAAGCTCCTTCTTTGTGAAGGTATGGCCACAAAAAGATAAGTGTTTTTCTTCTTGAATCTGTATAGTCCTAAAGACGGGATTACAACAGACTCTTAATCACACTATGATTATCCTGTAAATCGGTAGTAAAGAGAGAGGCGATCCTTAAGATCATGTAAACGAAGAGGTAGGCGGAAATCGAGGCCAAGATGTAAATTCCCAGTCTATACCCGTTATGCCGTTTGAAGGCGCCTGGGGTTTTATGGGTGTTCTTGGATACGATTTCGCTCTTGTTTACTCCTCCCTCTTGAATGAACCGGTCCCTTGATACTCTAGTGGTGTTTTGAGCCCCCTGTTTTCCCAAATCGACGTGGCGCAAATCAGAAGTACTTGATCAGAGCGCCATTGTGAGCAAATGTGCACAAAAAAAAAAAGAGGCCATCTCCACACCGAAGAGGAGCAAGTACCTAGTAGAGCATAAAACACATCTCAAAAATTAATTTTCCTTAAACTCTCTCTCTTTTCCTTAATCTTCTTATCCAAGTAAGTATCCAAGTAAGTCCAAGTAAGTCCAATTAATTTATAACTTTCCCCCCTTCTCCCCCCTTTCTGCTTAGTATAGTAAATTAAAAATGCTAAAAAGATGATACAAATTTTTTATTAAAAAAAATCCAAATTATAGTTTTTTTTCTATGGAAAATCATTTTTAAAAACTTTTTTTAAAGAACTCCCCCAAACATAACCCTAAAACAAGCCATGTATTTGGCACTGAGAAGAACCACATATGTTGCATTTATAGAGTAATGCTATATGTCCCGAAGCATTTTCCCGAATTCGTGCCCGAATGACGTGGAGCCATCCACATCATCATATTTTATTATTTTCTCTCTCTCTCTCTCTCTCTCTCTCTCTCTCTCTCTCTCTCTCTCTCTCTCTCTCTCTCTCTCCCCTGTTGGACTTGGACAACTTCATTAAAAAAAAAAAAACTAAACACTAAAACCTCATCTCTACTCCTCTTTGCCGGCTTCCCCCCTCTCGCCGCCGCTCTCGAGCCCATCCTCCCCCTCATCGCGTCTTACCGTTCCATTCCCTACGCCGCCTTCATCCCCAAGCTCTCCCCCTCCTTCTCGGTCGCCGGGGATCTCATCGTCGCTATCACTTCACAAGTTGAGAAGACGGGGATGGAGGACGACGTCGGTGCCCCTCCTCTCCGGCTGGTGAACTTCATCTCTGAGGAGCAGGTCGACTCTAGTCCTCTCTGAACCATCCAAACCCTAATCCCGAGCTTTGTCCGGCTGCTCAATGTTGTTGTTCCTCACCTTGATATAAAAACATGCAGTAATTCATGGAGAAACAATTCACAAATTTGTAGTTGTTATTATATTTAAGAAATGGAAAACATCCAAGAAGAAGATGAATCGGGAACTAAACTTGGATGTTTTCCACTGAATTTGTGAATTGTTTCTCTATGAATTACTGTCTGTTTTATATCAAGGTGAATGTAATCAAAGTAATCCTTGTTTTTTGCCTGTTTTTTCCATGAATTACTGCCTGTGTTTCTACTTCTCACTGTTTTTATTCCTAATCCTTGTCCTCAAAGTAATCTACAACATGCTAAGGTTCATGATCTATGTCTGTTTGAGTTTTGTGAAAATTTGATTATATTTGTTGAAATTTGTGCTTAATAACATAGGTTATACTATCATGCTTGTGTGGATGTGGTCTTAATCATCAAACTTATCCCTCTTTCTTTCTGTTTCTGTATGTGGTTATACTGTATGTTTGAAGATATTGATTTTTGCAAGAAGTTGCAAAATTTGGTTTTAGGTGGGCAGATGTTTCTCTTTCTGTTTTTGTCTCACTGTTGTTTTTCTCAATGCTGGCAAAATTTGGTTATACTGTATGTTTTAATAATGTATCTCAATGCTGGCAATGAATCATCAGGTTAAATTTGGTTTTAGGTGGGCAGCTGTTTATGTTTCTGTTTCTGTCTCACTGCTGTTTTTCTCAATGCTGGCAAAATTTGGTTATACTTGTTAGAGTTAATGTAATGTTCTGCTGAAGCTACTGCAGTGTCTGCCAGAGTTACAATGATATCTGATGAAGTTCAAGTGATATGAGATAAAGCTACAATGATATGTGTTAAAGCTCAGGTGATATTATGAGATAAAGTTACAATGTTATGTGTTAAAGTTCAGGTGATATCTGTTAGAGCTACAGTGAAGTATATTAGAGTTAAAGTATTTTGAATGTATCATTGTGATAGTTAGAAGTGTAGTTTGGTAAATCAGTTATGTGTTAATGTTATGTAATGTAACAAATGTAATGGGTGTGCGAACTGATGAAGATGTTAAGCTATTTGGAGAAGAGAAGTGAGAAATGTGTGCCCTAGTTCATTGAAGAAATTTCTTATTGTACTCTTGTTTGATCATCACAAAACCAACAATACTGTATGTTTTAATAATGTATCTCAATGTTGGCAATGAATCATCAGGTTAAATTTGGTTTTAGGTGGGCAGTTGTTTCTGTTTCTGTCTCACTGTTGTTCTCTGTCCCGTGAGATAATTACCCCATCCTCAATGTCTCAGCAACATCCATGTAAACAAAGTACAAATCAATAGCGAAAAAGTCATCTAGATTTGCGACAGTTTTGCTGCAAACAAATCATATACGAAGAACAAAGCATTACAATGATTACATCTATCAATTATTGGATTGCTACAAAGCATTACATCAATCAATTGTTACATATCGTGCCTGCATCTTTTGTATTCACGTTTCTTGCCCCTGCCCCTCCTCCTGGATTTCTTGTTTTGCTTTCCCTTGCCTTTCTGGCTGTCAGTACCAACAACTTCTTCTGATACTGCTGACTAATCAACAACGGTCTTGATATTATGGGCTTGTCCTCAGTATTGTTTTGATCTTCATATTGTGGACTCTCTTATAATTTCATGCTTTGAGAACATATTGGAGTAGATCTAGAAACAATAAGTTTTTCAATCCATGAGTAGCTAAATGCATTCCAGGTAAATTACAACTTAAACTCAGTGAGCAACTCAAAACAATACCTACCTAGATTCACTAAAACACCCTTCACGATATCAACAACAAAATAACCATCACTTCTACAAATGATGGGTTATTCTTACGAGTTTAACTCACAAAAAAACTGCAAAATTTTCCACCATTTTCAACATTCAATTCACTTGGGTAACAACTAATCTATTGCATACAAATTTCCAAACACAGGTATCACAATCTCAGAATGGATGTTTCAATAAAGCAAATTCCCAAACTCTAGAAACAGAGAACATATCTAAGAACAAAATTAAAACTTGTTAGCAGTTAGCACATCAAATGGCATCTATATTAATTTATAATGCATTTTCTTGAACATCCAATGCATTCTACAATCAACTATACCAAGGTGTATACAGTCAAAGGTATCAGCATGGGCATCAGTTTCAAAAAAAAAAATTCCTAAATTATAGATGCAGAGGAGATATTTATAAACAAAAATTTACTAATTGGCAAATCAAAAGGCTTTTGTAAGCAAAGATACGATGGATATTAAGCATGATGCATAACCTCCTTTCCCCAAGTAAGAAATGAAATCAATACGAAATTGTAGATCAGTGAGGGCATTCGATCGATCAATACCTTGAGGTAGGAATGTTTCATGCTCCCGTAGCAGTAAACTAAAAATTTTGTATAGGTTGGTCTTGCCTTCGAAATATTATTTTAGGACAATATAATCAAAATATTTGCTTAGAAATTAAAGTTATGTATAACATGCATGTATATATCTGAGAACCTGACGACATTTATCAATTCAATATTTCAGATTCATACATCACCATAAATCCACATATGGCTTTCATGGTTTTCTAATGGTGACAAAACAATTAGAAGATATAGCAACCAAAGTCCTACAGCATCCTTACCATCTCTAATTTATCAAAACTCACTGTGCTTGAATCTTTCATTGAATTCTGCATCCTTTTTATCCTTGTTTTCCTTCAAGATTTGTGAGAAAAATAGCAGAAAAATATAAATTTTATCAAAATAACAAAACCAAATTCATTAAAAATCCTAACATCTAAGCAGCATTATACGAAGATAATAGAAGTAAAACCTCATAGAGAGGTCTGTCCTGCTGGGCAGAGCCATCTTCCACCCTCAAGCCCCTGGTCTTCTTCGCGTTGTCCAACTGCAATCAAGAGGAGAAACAATAGTGAGTCGCCGGACAGAGCTCAGGATTAGGGTTTGGATGGTTCAGATAGGATGAGAGACCTGCTTCTCGAAGATGAAGTTCACCAGCCGGAGAGGAGGGGAACCGATGTCGTCCTCCATCCTCGTCTCCTCCGCTTGTGAAGTGATCTCGACGATGAGATCCCCAGTGACCGAGAAGGAGGGGGAGAGCTTGGGGACGAAGGCGGCGTAGGGAATGGAGCGGTAAGAGGCGACTAGGGGGAGGATGGGCTCGAGAGAGACGACGGGAGGGGGGAAGCCTGCGAAGAGGAGTAGAGATGAGGTTTTAGTGTTTAGTTTATTTTTTAATGAACTAGTCCAAGTCAAATAGGGGAGAGAGAGGGAGAGAGGGAGAGAGAGAGAGAGAGAGAGAGAGAGAGAGAGAACAATAAAATATGATGATGTGGATGGCTCCACGTCATTCGGGCACGAATTCGGGAAAATGCTTCGGGACATATAGCATTACTCTTATAAGAGAGCGTTGATGAGCAACGTCAATAGTGTTAAAAGTAAAAAAAATAAAAATTTAAAAACAATATATACAACTTATGGGGAATACATTTAACACTAATGAATTGCACGTCACTGTTGCAACTGCTCCCAATAAGACAACTTCAGTTTTGGGAGCGGTTGATCATTTTAATAGTAACTTTGATTTGGGATGTAGAATCACGCTGCTCAACTCCAACTTGGAAAGTTCTCATCTCGGTAGCACTTTGGGTTCCACCCAACAATGCTTGGAGGACATCATTTTTCCCTTCAAAATCCTTTGTTTTTCTCCCCATGTCTTCGTTTTTCAGTTTTTTTTAATATCTTTGGTAATAATTCATCTACCGAATTAAGGCATGATTTAATTTTGATTTGATCTAGCATTTTAGCTGCTTGTTTAGCTTAATTTTAATTTTTAATTTGAATAATTTTGGATTTTTGCCTTTTTCGACAAAATTACCGAAAATATGTGATTCTAGAGATTCTAGGCTATTAGTCCGTCTTGCGGATTTGAAACAGACTTATATCCGTTTCAGAATGTAGAAATGGATTTGAATCGAAATATTTGTTGTTTCAAAATTTAGAAACAGATTTTATTACATTTCAAATCCGCTTCTACATTACGAAGCAGATTGCTACTTGATTTGCTAATAAATTAGAAACGCAGCAAGTTTCCATTTCTAAAGCTGAATTAGCAACGGATTAGAAATGGAAAATGTTGTTTATAATCCGCAATTTTCTTGTAGTGCATGAATCATCAATAAATGAGATGTAATAAAATCCTCGTCTCTAGCTTCAGGGTTATCAAGTTGTATTGTTCCAAGTTACAACATCCCTTTAGTTTCGCCAAGCGTGGGATGCATTGACTTAAGTCAATTAAGATCTTGTATTGAATGGCTATTTAAGCCAGAGTCATTAGCAATAAAACTAAGTCATTCAATTGTGTTCTCGTTCTTAGGCTTTCATAGTAGATCAAAGTTCCCACCTAAGTCATTTAGGTGGGAACTATAAATAAGTTCCCACCTAAGTCATTCAAAGTTCCCACCTAATCCTCTCATGAATCTATCCATACTTTTCTTTCTAAGTACTATAAATAAGTTCTGGATGATTCCCTCAAGAAAAATAGGCACGAAGAACAACAGAAATAGTCTCCCTGCCTTCTTTTTGCTGGATCCATCCATTTTCAACCTCATCCATTTCTGTTGAGCATACATGGCATAAGCAAGTAAGAATGTTGGTTTCCAATAATCCAAGATGCAACCAAAAGGGCTTTTCACAATTACATCACCAAACTCAAGAAACACTCTTGAAAGTAAGTAGAGGCTTTAGAAATTTAGAAGTAGAAGTAAGACAAAATATATAAACTTTAATTTTAGTATAAGTAGGAGAGATAAAGGAGAATTAAAACTAAGTGGGATGGTAGTGTCTAAATATAACCATTTTAGGTACCTAGGTTCCATTTTTTAAGGATGATGGAATGATAGATGAAGATGTAACCTATAGAATTTAAACAGAATGACTGAAATGAAGAAGCGTGATGGGTGTGTTATGCAATAATAAGTAATAAGATGCCTAACAAAGGAGCAGAAATGAGAATGTTAAGGAGGAGGTTAAGGTGGATGACCTAGGCAAGATAAAACTAGAGAAGGGCATTTAAGATGGTTTGGATGGTCTGATTTGAAAATGTGATAGTTTATTTATAGAAGATAAAGAAGAAACGTAGAGGTAGGATAGGGTCTAAAGGCCAAAGTATATTAGATAAGGACCTACTATTGAGCCTTTGACATAGGGATATAGAGACAAAGAATCCATATAACCTACTAATGGGGAAATTAACGGGGTAGAGGGTCAGAATTGTTCTGACAGATGTTTGGCTTAGAATATTGCCAAGTGGCTGGAGGGGGTTGTGCCACGCGTCGTAAGGGATTGATGACACGTATTATGCTAGATATTTCCATATCAATATATATATATATATATATATATATATATATATATATATATATATATATATATATATATATATATAGTCACAATGTAAGAGAAGGGAAAACAATCAAAATCCTAAACACTAATATATATGAAAGATCGAATAATCAAAACCTTAAACACTAAACCCTAAATATTCTTAAAGATTTTTTTTTCTTTGACAAACCATGATATCTTTTTTTTTTATAAAGTGGATTAACCACATTCCTTTATTGATAATAAAAAGCGGGAGGGGGTTACAAACCGATTTGGATGATTTACTGGTCCCGTGTGGGGTCTATAAGGTAGGGAGCTGGGGTCGTGAATGTGGCAAACCTAGCCATGTTTCCCCGTCCGGAGTCCCATCCTCGAAATCCGCTTACGAGGCCGTTGCACTTATGCTGACCACAGTGAAGTAAAATTTTGCTTGTGAGGAGTTCCTTCAGGGGTTGCAGTTGTAGTTGTTTTGCAGCGTGGGCGCTTTGGAGCCATGACAGGAGGAGGAAGTCCACCCGGGCGAATGAATGAGGTCTTGATAACGCTGCTTGCTTATTGTCGAAACATCGCCTGTTCCTTTCGAGCCAAAGGTTCCATGTGACGGCCATCGCTAGAAGTTGCCAACCCCTCTGGAGGTCCTCTCTCAAGGTCTTCTCGATTGATGTTCCTCCCCACAGATCTTGTATCTTATTGGGGGGAACGTTGATGCCCAAGAGTTGTACATAATGTGACCAGACCCCTGCCGCGTAGTCGCAGCCGATGAACAGGTGTTCAGTGGTCTCCTCATGAGTGTTGCATAGGTAGCAAAGCGTCCTGTCCCCTTGCCAGTTTCTCTTGGCCAGGTTTTGAAGTGTAGGAAGCTTGTCTTCCAACACTAACCATGCGAAGAGCTTGATCTTCAGGGGGGATGTTTGCTTCCAGAAGGATGCCGGGATATGGCTTCTCAATCCGCCATTGATTCTGAACAGATATAGTGATTTAACTGTGAAGTCCTGGTTGGGGGTGAGTCGCCATCTCCTAACGTCTTCTTGTTGGGGATCCCCGTTAGTTAGATGTACATAAAGTACTTGAAGCAGCTCCAGTGCCCCTTGTGACAGGGGCCCCGATTTGAGGATTGGCAGTCCTCTCTCCCGGAGGTGTCTTGCCTGTAGGATTGTGTGGTCTGCCCTAATCCATAGTGTGTGAAATTCTGGGAATAGTCTGCAGGGGCTTTGGCCATTAATCCAGTTGTCTTGCCATACCCGGACCGAGCCCCCATTCCCCGACGTGGCGACTACATTTGCCATAGTTAGCTCCCGTTGGGCTGCTACCCCTTTCCAGAAGAAGGACGCTTGTCTGGGTGGGGGTTTGAATGGGTCTACGTGTGATCTCTTAAAGTATGCGTTTGCGATGATCTTTCCGCAGATACCGGTCTGCCCATTCAGTAGTCTCCACCACCATTTACCAAGGAGTGCTTCATTGAACGCCCTCAGGTTGAGAATACCCCAACCTCCAAGGTCTTTTGGCATGGTTAAAGTTTCCCATTTAACTAGCCGATACGCTTTGGAGTTAGGGTTCACACCCCTCCAGAAAAAGTCCCTTCTAATGCCCTCAATGCGTCGAGTGACCCATTTAGGCAGGTAGTACATGGTCATCCAGTGGTTCGGGATCGCCGAGATGACTGAATTCAGTAGGGTGATTCGGCCTCCCAGTGACATCAGGAGCCCTTTCCAAGCCGCCAGCTTATTTTGTACTTTCTGGATGAGCTTGTGCCAATCCTCCTTCCTGGGCCGACATCCGGCTAGCGGGATCCCGAGGTAGTCGATTGGAAGGTGACTAATGCGGCATCCCATGATTGTTGCCAGATCCCTTGCCTCCGCATCGGGTATTCTAATGGGGACAAACCATG
The DNA here is from genome assembly GCA_026586065.1 of Dioscorea zingiberensis. NCBI lineage: Eukaryota > Viridiplantae > Streptophyta > Magnoliopsida > Dioscoreales > Dioscoreaceae > Dioscorea > Dioscorea zingiberensis. The sequence goes on along the minus strand of CM048822.1, from coordinate 9,069,706 downwards.
ATATCTATCTGTCACTCATGATCATTTCTGTCAATGAATTTGAGGGAGGTTGAGTGACAAGTCCTTTGTTTTCTTTGTTGCGTCCTCGGATCCACTTCAAACTCCACATTCAACAACTAATTATTCACTATAAGAGTTGTTGTAATGGAACAAGACTTCTAATCCAAATAAGCAGACTAAACTATCTATTCTTAGATTAAAAGTTCTTACTTCTCTCTTATATATTCTCAGTCCAAACGTATCATGAATGAATATTCAATATATATAACATTGTTGGGAACTTTGATCTATATATTATATATGAAAGCTAAGAACAAGAACACAAGCAGCTGGATTGAATGACTTAGTTTTATTGATAATGACTTCGGCTTAAATAACCCTTCAATACAAGATCTTAACTGACTTAACATAAATGCAGCCCATGTTTCGCAAAACTAATAAAGTCATGTGGTAACAGAAACTTGGAACAATACAACTAAATAACCCTGAAGACCAGGATTTTATTACAATGCAAACGTCCGCATTTATTGATGATTCATGGATACATTAGGAAAAGCAATTTTCCTCGATCAGAAATCAAACAATCTAATTAACTACTAGAACTTCAACACCATTAAATCAAGCAATCTTGGTCTTCAGTCTTGCATCTCCTAGACTGCTTTATTGCCATCTAAACCAATTCCTCCAGCCTTTCTTTAATCCTTTTCTCCTCTAAACCAATTCTGGAAGAAATTGCATGATAATAAAATGAAGAAAATTGAATCATTAGTCATGTAATTAAACAATATGTCTAGATCAGTTTAATACTAATGATCAAAACATTTTGAATCAGAAACTTTAAGGACAAAGGACATGTACTTACTTGAGAGTGTATGATGTGAACAATCTTGTCTTCCACTTTGGAGAAGCTGGCAGTGATAACTTCAGCACCTTCTTCCTCAAGGATTCCAATAACCTCATACAATTTAAAGTTCTTGTTCAATCCGCTGATTACAACAATCTCCAGGCAAGCATCTAGCGCTCGCACTTGGACAGCCATCTTACCACGATCACTTTCATTATTACTGTGAATTCCCAGCATGTAGTTCATCTGCAATCCGTTTCTTTCTTGATTCAATCTTTCAATATTTCCTTTGAGTTTATTAATGTAAGATGTGGCCTCCTCTAAGATTTCTTGTTGTGTTAATCCATCCTGCATAGGATTAAGCAACAAGTACTGTTTAATTGGCATTCCATCATTTAAACACATCCATGTTAACCTGGCTGGAGGACTGCACCGACTCGGTGACTGGCCCCCAGTCGGGTCCCAAATGTAACCCATTTGGTCCCTTCTGAATACGAAGGAAGTTTCACATCAAAAAAGAGAGAGAGAGAGAGAGAGAGAGAGAGAGCTCTTGTACGTGTTGAGGTAGCTGTTGCTATAGAAACCACACAAAGATCTGAAACCTTAATTATATGCATGAGGTGGTGGTGTTCTTGAGCATTCACATGCTCGAATTAATTTCCATGTGTGATCTAAATCCTGCATACACTTATTGCACTAATTAAACCCTAAAGAATCTTATAACAAGATCAACTATATATATATTCATCGATCTTGCGTTTCGCAGAGACAAATTAACCCCATGATGTACGACGCACATGATGATGATCTACTTAATTTATACATGTATATATATATACCTTTGAGTAGTCAGGACTTTGGTCTTTAGGAATCACAGATGAGAGCTTGGAAAGAAGTCTTTTCATGAGTTCCCTCCTGTCTTCTCTCTACTATTTTCCTCTCCAGCTTCGGTGCATGCATACCACCCTTCATCTCTCTCTCTCTCTTTCTCTTTCTGATCTCTAAGCTATGAGAGTGGGAGAGAGAGAATATATGGCTTCGGAGAAAGATATAACATGGGACAGAATTTATAGGCTCTAAACATGGGGCGGACTACATTCATAGAACGAATTTAAAAGTTTGAAACCATCTACGAAGATATATTTACTGTACGTATACCCTTCAAAGAAACATGAAATTAGGTTTCACAAATATTTTATGTATACACTCCCAGAGCTAAAAGTTTTAATTTAAAATAATTCATAAAATCGAATTTTAACAAATCTCAAAAAATATAAAAATAAATATAATGTTGACTTTGCCCATATATGCAAACATGTGTGAAATCTAATGTTTATAGGTTTAATTATAGAATTCTTACAAGTATATATATACACATAATTTATATGTTTATGGGTTGGCGATGCAATTTTGCCAAGTATCAATTTGCAGCGTCGGATTTCCTGCATTTTGAGCTTCAGTGTGGAAAGGTCCCACAACTTACGGCGCTGTTTGATTGCTGATTGTAACTTGACTGCAACTGTCCTCTTTCATTGATTTTTTTTTTTAGGAAAAGAAAATATTATTTAGATTTATGGAAAAAACACGTGTTGTGAGCGCCGCAATTTTCTTTTCTTTTTTGGAAAAATACATCACATTAATTAAAATAAGACTCACGTAGCGATAAGATTTGTATTCGCAAATTTTGTATCATGTGGGAAGAATTTAATACCATAGATCATATTGTTAACAGAAATTATTTATTAGGTAATCAGCTTTGTCAGTATTGATGTAATCTGTTCAGATGTAACAAGTTAGTTATTTAGTTAGTCATCACTTAAAATTGTAAGTTAATTCCGAATTCAAGTAAATAATATATGACCATTTTTTCAGTTAATTCTGAATTTATTATTTAGTTAGTCAACACATGCTAGTCACATGCCCATTCACAAGACAAATTTGGCTACACAACTGTTCGATGTTCAACTTAAATACATATACTCAATCGACAAGGGATTTGTAGGGTCACAACAGCCTGAGGAAGAATCTCCATAAAGAATCACACATGGAGTGGAACCTGGCGGTCATGGCCATAACTTGGAGCACTTGGTAGGAAAAATATCAACGATGTTTCCAAAACAAATAACCCAGTTGCCCTGATATTATTCGGGGGGATTGCTTTTCTATTGTTAGCTTGGCTGGATGCAGCAATTGCCACCAAGAAACAGAAGCTGGGGCATATGGAATCCATTGTCCATAGAACCTTGACCAGACCACCGCAAGCATTAAGGAATGGAGATGACTTTGAAGATGAGACGATAGGACAAATCTTACAAGAGTAGTCCATGAGAGTGAAGGGGGAGGGGGATCCATGTGGACCCCATGAATCAACTGTAATGTTATTTTTTTAATTAATAAATAAATATGATTTATCCACTTTATTAAAAAAAACTTTTATTATTTTTTGGCCTAAGAATTATTTTATTTGTCAAACTTACCTTTGGACCATCCAATTAGCATATGGAATGAAAAATAATAACTAAAATTTTTAGTGGTTTTTACTTTTAATAAAAGTCTGTTTTTAGTATAAGGATTCACTAGTTTTGGGTATATGTGAAACTACAAACCCTTTGGTTTATCTACTTTTATGAAAAAAATAAATAATAATAATAATAAGCCGGTGGTTGCATTTCAAACATTCAAAATGTTGTTTAATTACTGCACATGTCGGGTTCCAGATGTAGTACGGCATACATTTTTGTTTTTTTGGTTGGTGTGTGTCTCTTTTTTTTTTTGATAAAGTGGATAAACCACAGTTTTATTTATTAATTAACTTGATAGGAGTTCATTACATTGCTCATACAACGAGAAAATAAAATACATCTCTCAATTTAGAACTCTCCGCTGCTTAAGATGTTGCCTCCTCTTTTCACCAATCCATCTCTTTTATCCGTCCTGTCCATCTCTTGGTTCGTTGTCTTGCATGTCCTTACTCCCTCAAGCCCGGAGGAGATGTATACGACGTTCTTTAGGAAGATTGAAGGAAATTCCTCATTGATTCTTGCACTCGTGGCCAGGCTTAATTAATAGCAGATTAAATACAGTTAATTAAAGAGAAAAAGGGCATGCATGCCGCGCATGAGTACGAATATTGAAAACCAACTCTTTTAATTAATGGGATTATTTAATGGTTGTTTGCCTCGTTGTTGTTGAAGAAAAGGACATAGTCTTCCCGGCCCCGTGAAGCGAATGAAGCGAAGTTGTTCGAGCTTTCTCCGCAGGCGGCTTATGCATGCAGAGGTCGGCATTCCTATATTCAATTCTAGGTGGTCCTTCCGCTCTCTTTAGACTTTGGTGTAGTTGTAGACTTGTAGTTTGTATTGTACTGAATTGTGAACTTGCTGATAATTCTTAAAAACGAGCAAAGGGAAAGTAGGGCAAGCAAATAATCTCATCTTAATTTGAAGCACCCAAGAGAGAGCAATCTCAAAGAAAGAGAGAGTTTGCCCTTAATAAGCAGTTTTATTTTTTATTTTTTATTTTTTGACAAAGATAAACAATATTATTTTCAAATACTGAATGTGTTGTTTTTCTCTTATTACAAAATAGATTAGCATTGTTATCTCCTTGTATCAAGAGAGAATATATGTTGTAACCCCCATTTTATCAATAGTGAAATCCTCCTGATTTCCCCCTAATTTGTTTTGGGGGTTTTCATGTAAAATACTTATGATTTCATTTTTCAATTTCACTTTGCTTGTGTGCCTGCTTCTACCAAAATCTCTCAACACTTTCTTTTAACCAAACAAGTATTGTTTTAAAGGATAAATTTTAAAGGATAAAAGTAAATAATAATAATAATAGTAGTAATAAAATACAATGTATTATGATAGGGAGAAAAGTGGGAAGACACGTTACCCCACCCAAGCATGAGAGGGTTATCCTGAGCACCTTCTTAGCAACCTCCGCTCAAATTCCAGGAAGGATAAGCTCTCCTTCGGCAACCTCCCTCGAAAAGAGCCCCTTCGGAAAGCTCTCCTTTGGCAACCTCCTTCGGAAAGCCCCCCCCCCGACACCTTCCATCAGAAGAATCCCCAAGCACCCGGCCTTTTCCCTCAGGTTGAGCCCAGTCCGCTACAAAAACACAGTGTTCTTCCAACAAGCATCCAACGGCCAAACCAAGGACACGTGGCTCCCCAGGGTCACAGCATGCAGATTACAATCGGATGGAGAAAGTCAATCAAACTGCGAATTCAGGGGCTAGATCTAAGGCGAGGGCGTAGGTTCAGGAGGGGAAGACGAGATTTTACCTCCCTAGCTTTAAGAAGACTGGAAGGGCGAAGGAAAAGGAGAGTTCACTTCGGTCGAAAACACTTTTCGTCTTCTTCTTCTTCTCCTGTTGGTACCAAGAAGTATTAGTGGATTCAGCCCTCACCGACAGGGCTCGTGGTTTTTCCCCGATTAGAGGGTTTCCACGTTAAGCTTGTGCCTCTCTTTTGGGTCTTCTTCTTCGATTTCCGTGTTGTTCTAAGTCCTAACCTTTAATAAATTCAACAGTTAGAGTGAAATTAGAATCAAAACCAATTTTCACCATAACATATTATATAAAACTTTGAAGGATTAACTATTTCTAAACATAATAATTTAATAAATAAAATAATTATTTTGATAATAATATTAAAATAAATTTTCATAATATATCTTAATTATCAAACATATATTTTTAATACATTATATTAAATAATAACAGATTAGACAGTTAGTAGATAAATAATAGTTTTTTTTTCAATGGTCAAGGTGTGAAATAAATTATTTTAATATATTTTTTTAATTATCTTTCACAATTTTTATTATTGATGCCTAGCTAGTTTGGTTTCAATAACTCATCCCTGCCTTGACAATTTCTTGTCATTTAATTTAATTTTAATTTTTTTTATAACTTTGTCCTTCTTCCCCCTTTCTGCTTAGTATAATAAATTAAAATTGCTAAAAAAATAATTATATATTTTAAAAAAAACCAAATTATAGATTTTTTTTTACCCAGGACAATCATTTTTAAAAACTATTTTCAAGATGAGCTCCCCCAAACACCTGAGAAGAACCACATATGTTGCATTTATAAGTGAAGGTTAAAATATACCATTAGCAGCGGTTTTATGAAAACCGCCACAAAATGTACCATTAGCGGCGGTTTTAAAAAAACCGCCGCAAAATGCATTAAAATATCAGCGGTTTTCCATAACCTCCGCTAAGTACAATAGTTAGCGGCGGTTTAAGTTGAAAACCGCCATTAATTGTTGCTTTGCGCAACGAAAGGAGTGAAACGAGCGGCGGTTTATCACAAAACCGCCGCGATTTGTTGCATGTCCTTGACTTTCATTCATATGTTTAATAAAAAATACTTTGTTTTAATTTGTTAATTTGTTATTTTATTTTTTAAAAAAATTGAAAATGTATAGATTATAAATTTGTATAGATAAAATATATTTTATATAAAATAACAAATCTTTTACGAAATAATATTATTATTTAATTGAAATTTGCATAGATAATAAATCGTAAATTGTAAATCTTAAAAAATTAAAAGATTTGGTGTTTTTGTAAAATAAAATTAAAATTTGTAAAACCTATAGATTAAAAATTAAAATAACAAATTAACAAATAATATTATTATATAATTTAAATTTGTATAGATTATAAATTGTAAAAGATAAATCTTAAAACATTAAACGATTTGGTGTTTTTTTTTAATTAAAAATTTTAAAACTTATGGATGAAAAATTAAAACAACAAATTAACAAATAATATTATTATATAAATTAATATTGTATAGATTATAAATTGTAAAGTAAATCTTTAAAAAATTAAAAGATTTGATTTTTTTTTTTAAATTTAAAACCTTTCTTTATAAGTTATATCCATTAATGGTTGCCACCCACGTCAGCAATCCAAGAATCTCATCTCACTTCAATTCAAGTCATTCATTTCAAATCCCACGGCCATAAACTCTCCTTCTATCTGATCAAACTTTAAAGCCAAAAGAAGCACAAATCCCCCTCTACCAGCCACGTCAACAATCCAAGTTTTTCCAAAATTTCAATCTCAACCATCCATCCATTCATCACCCACCAACTAAATAGGCCTCTAATCCACCGAGAGAGAAAAGCAACATCTCTGCGAATTCAAGCCACCCTTCTCATCTTCAATGGATTGAATCCACAGCAAGGGAGGCAAAGGGCTCGGCAAGGGAGGCGCCAAGTGCCATCGCAAGGTCCTTCGTGACAACATCCATGGCATCATGAAGCCTTCGATCCTTCGTCTTGTTTGCCGTGGCGGTGTCAAGCTCATCAGTGGGCTGATCTACACAGAGCACGCTAGGAGGAAGACGGTGACGGCCATGGACGTCGTCTACGCCCTCAAGAGTTAGGGACAAACTCTACGGCTTTGGCGACTGTTTGCAGGCGTTGTAATTGATTTTAGGGTTAGGGTTTGGGTTTCATCTTTGTGTTTCTTCATTTTCTATGTAAATCTTGAATCCGGATTTGATGAAATGTAATGAAATTTAATGTGTTTGAAATTCAGTACGAATCTTTTCAATGTTCCTTCTTGTTTCAAATCCGGATTTGATGAAATGTGATGAAATGTAATGAAATTCAATGCGAATTTTTTCAATGTTCCTTCTTGTTCCAATTGTGATTTTGTGTTTGAAATCCAAGGATAATTTGGCAAAAATTGTGATTTTATGAAATTCTGTTGTGTGACATGGTAAATATGGTAAAAAAAACAAAATAGGTTAATAAGAAATAATTTTTTAAAAAATAATTGGAACTCACGGCGGTTCAAACCGCCGTGAGATGCATCCTGCACTACATATGTTAGAGTGAGACTCCTTGCATTTCACGGCGGTTATGAACCGCCTCTAAAGGCTATTAAACCGCCGCTAAATGCATCCTGCACTTAGCGGCGGTTATTTAAAACCGCCGCTAATTAACTCCCGACGCTTACTATAGCGGCGGTTTGATAACCGCCAAGAAAATCATTTAGCGGCGGTTGAAACCGCCGTGAATTGCCTTTAAAACCGCCGCTAACTGCTTCTATTTTTGTAGTGGTTGATGGGTAAGGTTCAGCAATTGTTAAAAGTACAAAATACAACAACAACAACAACAACTACTAAGCCTTAATCCAATATTAGATGGGGTCGGCTATATGGATTCTCTGTTTTCATGTCACTTTCTAATATGAAATAAAAATAAAATAAAATAAAATAAAATAAACTAAAATAAACTAAAATAAAATAAAAAATAAAAATACATATAAATAATAATAACAACAAATAATTCTATGAGAGATTGGGATGTTAGAAGCAAAACAGTATCCCTACAAACAAAGCTAAGCTAATGAAGGAAAATCTTTTAGCCGACTTATCGGTAATCCTATACTAGTGTGGAGATTATATATGAATTCTTTGTCTCCATTGTCAAAGCAAAGATCCTAGGCCAATATCTAACATACGTAAGTCCTTAGACATCACCTCTCTCCACGTAATCGTAGGCCTACCTCTACCCCTCTTCTTACCTTCTACAACTAAACTATCACATTTCGAACTGGAGCACCTGGGGGTCACCGACGTACGTGTCCAAATCATCTTAAACGCCCTTCTCGTATTTTATCTTCAATTGGTACAACATACTCTCCTCATTTGGGATGTGTTCATTTCTAATCTTGTCCAATCTTGTATGACCACTCATCCATCTTAACATCCTCATTTCGGTCACATTCATCTTATGCATATGTTGAATTTTAGTTGCCCAACACTCGCTCCCGTATATCATGGCCGGTCTAACTTCCGTCCTATAAAATTTTCCTTTTATTTTGTTAGGCATCTTTTTATCACACAACACCTCGTGGCACTTCTCCATTTCAACCATCCAACTTTGATTCTATGGGTTACATCTTCATCTATCATCCCATCATCCTGAAAAATTGAACCTAAATACCTAAAATGGGTAACCTTAGGCACTACCACCCCCATAGTTTCACTCCTACATCTCTCCTACTTAGACTAAAATTACAGTGCATATATTATGTCTTACTTCTGCTTAACCTAAAGTCTTTACTTTCTAAAATGTTTCTCCATAATTCTAGTTTTTGATTTACTACATCTCTAGTCTCATCCACTAGGACAACATCATCTGCAAACAACATACACCATGGGATGTCATCTTGAATATAACTAGTTAATTCATCTATTACTAGGGTAAAAAGTATGAGCTTAAGGCCGATCTCTGATGTAGACCCACTGTTATAGGAAACTCCTCTGTATCGCCTCCTATTGTTCTCACATTTGTAACCGCACCCTCATATATATCCTTAATAGTATTTATATATTTTATATAAATGGTGTTAATGTCTCGGGTCCCAGACAAGCAGTTTTTAAACAGCAAAGCCGGAGATGTAACATGATTTCCTCTGGATTTGTTCTCCTTTTGGAAGATTGAAGGAAATTCCTGCAGTCAAGGCCTTAATATATAGCAGATAAAACACATCACATTAAAGAGAAAAGGGCATGCCAAACGAGCAGAGTACATTGAAAACGATCCTTTTTTAATGGTTGTTTTCCTCGTTGAAAAAAAGGACATGTGCGGATTGGGTTAATATCAATTGTTGACAAAACATTAAACCGGTCAAACCCACTGAGAACCGACGAACCGACCGGTTGGACCGGAATCGAGCAGTCCGGTCCAATGTGGAACTAAATTTTGTGCAAATTAAATACCAACCTATCATTTCCTCTCATTTCCTCTCCCTTTCTAAACACCCTCCTATTTCTCTCTAATTACATCCACTACCATTTTTCGAAATCCCAATCATAAAATATATAATTAATACTTGTCAACTTTATATAGATATATATAAAAAAATTTCCTTGCTTTTTTAAACCTATTTGTTATGTTTATCTACCTTAAAGATGTTATAATTTAATACAGATTATATAATTTAATGTATCTTTATGGTTTTTATTTTCTAATTTTGTCCCCTACTTTGTATATTAATCACTTTTTTCTTCTTTTGCCATCTTTGAGTGAACCCACTAAAATGTTTTGTTGTTTCTCAAAATTGGGTTGCATTTTGATCAATCTATCCATTCAATGGTTAATTAAAACTAGTTAGAAACATTAAGATAGGATAACAAATTAACACTTACTTTAAAACAATACGTCTAATATATATATATATATATATATATATATATATATATACACGCTGTCGTAGGATCTGCAAGATTCTCTGCCTTTTTTATCTTGGAGGATGTTTGAAAGATTTCATATGTGGATGAAATTTCATCGAAAAATAGTTTAAGCGTGCCCATTTTCATACAATTTAAGAACTGCTTTGGTCCTCATGACTTAATGGTTGAAATTACGGATTGTTGTGATTTTTATAAAATAAGAGCTTAAATGGAACTCAAACTGCTACCAAATTGTATGAAAATAGATATGCTAACTTATTTTTCGATGATCTTCCCATCCGTACGGTTGGAAATCCTTCAAACATGCTCTAGGGGATCAAACGGGAGGCAATTAGGAATGCACAGTGATCCGACCGACCGCTTAATATCACGTCTATATATATATATATATATATATATATATATATATATATGACATTATCTGATCCGATTGTAGTTGATCATCCGGTCAGACCAACTATAAACCGATTCACTTTTTGGTCCAGTTTTTTTAACATTGTGTGACTCTAACAATACTATCATATATTTTTCAACTGACCCTACAGATATATTGTACAAGAATTGCTTTGTATCCAACTTTTATTTCCACGTGAACATATTCACTTGTGGGGCCATAAAATCTTCCATACATTTTTCCATCTTTTCTAAGGGATCACTAAATTGCATGCATTTGTCAATGCCCTACTTCCTTGCACCTACCTGTGACAAGACCATCCAGTGGTTTGGCCTGGGACAAGACTATCCAGTGGTCCTATTGACGACTTTGCCTGTTTATCATCTCCACAATATTTACTATTTAGTTGAAAATTTTCATTTAACTTATACATTATAATAAGGTGGATATCAAGAACAACCAAATTCCACGTGAACATCTTCACTTGTGGGGCCATTCTCATCTTCCATACATTTTTCCATCTTTTCCAAGGGATCAGTAAATTGCATGCATTTGTCAATGCCCTACTTCCTTGTACCTACCTGTGACAAGACCATCCAGTGGTTTGGCCTAGGCCCTAGGACAAGACTATCCAGTGGTTTGGCCATCCTATTGACGACTTTGCCTGTTTGTCATCTCCACAATAATTAGTTGAAAATTTTCATTTAACTTTATACATTATTATAAGGTGGATATCAAGAACAACCAAATTAAACCCTAAGCCTGTCCCCCCCCCCTCTCTCTCTCTCTAATACAACTTATAATATTATAAATTGAGAGATCATTTAAAGAACAACAAAAAGCCTGGCACAACTTCTAAATCCTAAATCAACAATTTGAAGGTTTCTCTCTTATATAACTTATATATATATTGTCACAATGTAAGAGAAGAGAAAACAATCAAAATCCTAAACACTAATATATATGAAAGATCGAATAATCAAAACCTTAAACACTAAACCCTATTTTTTTTTTTCTTTGACAAACCTTGATATCTATCTATCACTCATGATCATTTCTGTCAATGAATTTGAGGGAGGTTGAGTGACAAGTCCTTTGTTTGCTTTGCCTGCGTCCTCGGATCCACGTCAAACTCCACATTCAACAATTAATTATTCACTATTAGAGTTGTTGTAATGGAACAAGACTTCTAATCCAAATAAGCAGATTAAGCTATCTATTCTTAGATTAAAAGTTCTTACTTCTCTCTTATATATTCTCAATCCAAACGTATCATGAATGAATATTCAATATATATAACATTGTTGGGAACTTTGATCTATATATTATATATGAAAGCTAAGAACAAGAACACAAGCAGCTGGATTGAATGACTTAGTTTTAATAATGACTTCGGCTTAAATAGCCCTTCAATACAAGATCTTAACTGACTTAACATAAATGCAGCCCATGTTTCGCGAAACTAATAAAGTCATGTGGTAACAGAAACTTGGAACAATACAACTAAATAACCCTGAAGAACAGGATTTTATTACAATGCAAACTTCCGCATTTATTGATGATTCATGGATACATTAGGAAAAGCAATTTTCCTCAATCAGAAATCAAACAATCTAATTAACTACTAGAACTTCAACACCATTAAATAAAGCAATCTTGGTCTTCAGTCTTGCATCTCCTAGACTGCTTTATATATTGCCATCTAAACCAATTCCTCCAGCCTTTCTTTAATCCTTTTCTCCTCTAAACCAATTCTGGAAGAAATTGCCTGATAATAAAAAGAAGAAAATTGAATCATTAGTCATGTAATTAAACAATATGTCTAGATCAGTTTAATAGTACTAATGATCAAAACAGTTTGAATCAGAAACTTTAAGAGCAAACGACGTCATGTACTTACTTGAGAGTGTATGATGTGAACAATCTTGTCTTCCACTTTGGAGAAGCTGGCATGGATAACTTCAGCACCTTCTTCCTCAAGGATTCCAATAACCTCATAAAATTTAAAGTTCTTGTTCAATCCGCTGATTACAACAACGTCCAGGCAAGCATCCAGCGCTCGCACTTGGACATCCATCTTACCATGATCACTTTCATTATTACTGTGAATTCCCATCATGCAGTTCATCTGCATTAATCTATTTCTGTCTTGATTCAATCTTTCAATATTTCCCCTGAGTTTCTTAATGTAAGATGTGGCCTCCTCTAAGATTTCTTGTTGTGTTAATCCATCCTGCATAAGTTTAAAGTAACAAGTGTTTGGCATTCCATCATTTAAACACATCCACACACACACACACACACACACACACACAGAGAGAGAGAGAGAGAGAGAGAGAGAGAGAGCTCGTGTACGTGTTGAGGTTGCCTTTGCTATAGAAACCACACAAAGATCTGAAACCTTAAATGCATGAGGTGGTGTACTTGAGCATTCACATGCTCGGATATATTTCCATGTGTGATGTAAATCCTGCATACACTTATTGCACTAATTAAACCCTAAAGAATCTTATAACAAGATCAACTATATATTCATCGATCTTGTGTTTCGCAGAGACAAATTAACCCCATGATGTACGATGCACATTATGATCTACTTAATTTATACATATATATACCTTTGAGTAGTCAGGACTTTGGTCTTTAGGAATCACAGATGAGAGCTTGGAAAGAAGTCTTTTCATGAGTTCCCTCCTGTTCTTCTCTACTGTTTTCCTCTCCAGCTTCGGTGCATGCATACCACCATTAATCATCTCTCTCTCTCTCTCTCTCGCTCTCTCTCCCTCTCACACACACACAGAGCTATGAGAGGGGGAGATCTAGAGAATAAACAATTTTTTGGCCGCCCCCAAACTTAATGTCAAGATCCGCCGCTGCAGGGGAGCACATAATTTATATGTTTATTTGGTGTCCATGCAATTCTGCTTACTGTCAATTTCCAGCACAGTATTGCTTTTCCTGCATTTTGAATTAGTGTGGAAAGGAACCTTAGTTTCCGGCTGTGTGATTGTACAGATATATATAGCTTGACTGTGAGTCTGTGACTGGCCTCTTTCATGGAATGAAGTATCAAAGTCTCCTGAGAGAAAGACAACATTATTAGGTTGATGGAACATGCACATGATAAGTTGCGTACGTGGATAAACTGTTGGATATTTTCAATAATTATGCTTTTTCCATGGTTTTATTGAGAATTAGAGTGAGAGATGAATTGGTGTTTGAGTTGAATATGAAAGGATATCTCTTTTCATTATTATTGAAGGATTACTACTCCAAAAGTTGTTAAGGCTAAAGGTTTTTCACCAAAAGACACATGAAAGGATGCCTTCTTTCATCCATGACTATTTGCTAAAAGATGTTCCCTTTCGGTGGAGCTGAAGTATTGCCCAAGAGACATAAATTTCCTAGCCAATGATCTTGCCAAGTATGCGATACGCAATCCTAGACTCTCTCTATTCCACAAGGGGAGCGACAAACCTCGATGGCTTGAAGACTCAATTATGGCAGCTGGGCTGCATTTTGTTTAGCACTATTCAGTGTTTTTTTAAGTCTCTTTTTTCTTTTTATTGTCTAGCTGTAGTAGCTCTTTGTCAAAAAAAAAAAAAAAGATGTTCCCTTTCATGTATGACAATTTGCTAAAAGATGTTTCCTTTCATGTATGACAATTTGCCAAAGGGTGTTCCCTTTTCATGAAAGGATGTTACCAAAGAATGCAACCTTGTGATGAGACCACTGGGACTCTATATATAGACTAGTTCTATGTGAGGAAAAATATACCAATCATCAAACTTTCATACTCTATTCTCTCACTCTCTCTTTCATTCTCATCTTTCTTTCTCTACATTATCAAAAACAATCATAAGAGTGTTTTCGGGTTGAAACGCATAGTGCAAGTTCGTCTTTCAACAACAATCAAAGGGCTTCATTGTATCCTGAAGACGGTTCTCAAATACCCCGTTACAATCGTGATTCTAATCAGAAGGGGAGAAAATATTCGTCTAAAATAAAGCGTTATCATCTTCGTGCCTTGAAGCTTATTTGGTTCATCTTCTTCTTCCCTCTATTATCTTCTACTTTATTTTTCAACATAAACTAGTACATTAAAATAAAGACGCTGTTGCGGCATAAGATAAGATTTGTAGCCACAAATTTATATCAAGTCAAAGAATTTAATCCTATTGATCATATCTGTTTTTAAAAAATAAATAAATCTTAAATAATGAGATTCTTTTATTAGTATAAATATTACAATTAAATCCATTTTTCAGTTTCAATAATGTTAGCAAATCAAACTTTAAATCAGTTTTAACAGATCCTAGATTTCAAAATCAATATAAAAAAACCAAAAAGATTCTATGTTTTCATGATCCAATCATATACCTGTATCAAACCTCACATATCTTTTTGGGATCAATGCAATATCTACTCCTATGACATGTGCTCCACCAATCCATCACTCTCCAATGATGTAGGCACCACAATAAAGACGAACTGTGCATTGGTGGAGGTCTTTCGATAGCTCGTTACCACACGCACATCAGTACATTACCTTTATCATGACGTCCAAACCCCTTAAGCTAGATATATATATAAACATATGTCATGTTTTATATCGGACTTAGTTGGAATTTTGAAAATAAGTGGAGGGCAGTTTAGACATTTCTAGTAATATAGAGATCGGGATGATTAACATTTATTAGGTATTAGCTTTACCATTATTGATGTAATCTATTCAGATGTAACATGTTAGTTACTTAGTCATCACTTAACATGCCGGGAAAGGAAACAAGGTTAATTTCTGACATGACAAATGGATGGAAGGGCAAGCACCAAGCATCCTTCTTCCTGCACTCCAAGATTTAATTAAAGATCATTGCATGTCCCTTCAAGAGACAAAGACTGGACAAGAGGGGGTGGCGTTACTAAAACAGGGACCCCTTACAAAGGAGGGAACAAGAGAACTTGGGCGGCTCTTTGGAGCCATTTGTTTTTTTTTTTAATTTTATTATTATTATTATTATTTTTTTTTGACAAAGGCGACAAGCGTCCTCTCCCAGTGAGGTAAGTCAGGGACGAGCAACGCGGCTCCTGCACGTGTGCCTTCACCTTGTGATTGTGGGGGTTTGATCCTGAGTTCATCACAACTATCTATGCCTTGCACAAGGGACCCAAAACCAATAGGCCATAGGCCGTTGGTTGGAATCGGTGTTTTTGTTGGTTAAATATTAATATATTATCTGTTAAATATATAAAACAAGACGAAATTAATAGGACAAACATAATTTTTCAATGGCCGGTGGTTGCATTTCAAAGTCAGGAGCCAGAATGATTCATCATTGCACAACCACGACTTTAATGTCGGCTCCCAGTCCAGATGTAATACGACAAACATAGTTTTTGTCTTTTTGAACATCAAAATGTGTTTCTGTTTTATCTGTCGTCTTTTGTTTTGTTGTCTCTTCTTTACTACCTCAAGCCTGGAGATGTTACATGATTCCTTAAGATTTGTTATCCTTTAGAAAGATTGAAGGTTCAGACCTGCAGTCATGGCCTTAATAGCAGATAAAACACAGCCCATGACATTATCATACTATGGTTGAACCTTTCAGTTTTTTTGTTCCAGCTTTATTATATTGATTCATAGAAGGGTTATTATTAGAACCCTTGTGGTGTAGTGGTGCATATCTGTTGATTATTTTTTGGAGATTTTGGAGTGGTGTGCTGTGATTGGTACCGGACGGTTGGATGAATATTTTAAGTGGTAAATTTCGTGAAAAAGAGGGATTGTTTTTGTTTATTGTACTCAAATGAGTTTTTTTAATACAATAAAACAAAGGCCCTTGAATGGTGTTTTTAAATCCACACCATTGAAAAAAAAAATAAATAAATAAAATAGCCCCCGAACCCATATATAGTACACATGCCTAATTTATATGTTTATGGGTTGATGATGCAATTTTGCCGACTGTCAATTTGCAGCATCGGTTTTCCTGCATTTTGAACTAGTGTGAAAGGAATCATGATTCCGGCTGTGTGATTGTACAGATATATATATATCTAGCTTGACTGTGACTGCCCTCTTTCATAGAATGAAGTATGAACTTCTATAGTGAGAGAAACAGAATATTATCTTTTGATTTAGAGAAAGAGAATATTATTTGAAAGGGTGGTATAGTGTGATGTGACTTGTGAGTGTGGGGAAGACCCATGCAATGTAACCCTTTACTGGAAGGCCTCACCGACGCGGTGCATGGCCCCCAGTAAAGGTCCAAGTGTAATTGTAGGCTTGGCTAGTAGCTTTAATACAATTTGAAAGCTTTGAAATCAAAAAAAAAAAGAAAGAGAATATTATTTAGATTGATTGAAAACACACATGTTTCATGGATAAACTACATATAGAGGGGGTTTAGTTCACTGAATGAGAATGAGAATAAGAAGAAATAGAAATAAGGGGGAATGGAAAGGTATATAAATGAAAAGTGTTTGGTTGAAAGGGATTGGAATGGTAGTTTATTGAGCATGAGAAAAAATAAAAGAAGAAATATATGATGAAATAACACTTGTGCCCCTTATGCAAATAACTAATATTATATGAGAGAATAATAGGTGTGTTAAATAATAACTATTGTTTCAATATTTAAATATTATAATAAATTAATTATTATGAATTAATATTTAAATAATTATTTTTAAAAATTATTTTAATAATTTAATTATTAATTATTATGAATAAACATTTGGTAAAACTATTTGATAAAAATAAGATGGCCATATATTATGAATAAATTCTTATAATATTGTACATGAAAATTCTTATAAGTTGTAATATAAATACAGAAATAGAGAGCTAACCTATTTTTGAATAAAGGAATGTTGTTAATCTATTTTATCAATATATATATATATATATATATATATATATGTTCAACCAGTTGTAATATGGTGAATTTATCATCATAGAACTTATTCCAATAAAGAAAAAAAGGAGAAACTGAGAAAAGCAATGCCAAATCAAAATATAAATCAGATACAAAGAAATCCAAGGTCCTCACGCAAATCTAAAAGAAGCCTTTTATAAATAATTATGATTTAAACATAATTGATCAAGAAATCCAGGGTGCCCGCGAGTTAGATCTTTGGCTATTGTGAGTGCTTGATTTTTTTATTTTAATCTAAATTTCCAGAGAGAAGATAATATTCAGGATTTCTAACCAAAAAGATTGCAAAAACCCAAAGAACAGATTAAGGATTTCAAGAGGGACAGACTAGCGAATTCGATCTTGATGGCGGGGCCGCGAACCCAGGTTCCTTGGATAGCTTCATGTTTGCTTGGATCAAGGGCAAAGGGCGATCGCAAAGGACAAAGGAGGAGGGAGAGGGTGTGAAGATCCGGGAGGCGAGAGAGGCTTAGGCTCGAGTTTGGGCGGCCGGAAAGAGGATGGAGTGGCAGTGGATTAGGGCGTCATTGAGAGAGAAGGAAGCAACGAGAGAGATGAGAGAGACTTTCGAACCCTAGCGTTTGGTTTGATCAAGGGTAGAAATGGTATTTTCCGAATTCGAGAATGTCCCGGGCAGAATGCCACTCATGCCATTCCGAGAAGGATTAACACTACAAGGAAACATGTGTTTTGCGGCGGACATTTAGCGGCGGTTTATTAAAAACCGCCGCTGTATGTAACATTAGAGGCGGTTAAGTGCAAAGAATTAGCGGCGGTTTATGAAAACCGCCTCTAAAGGTAACGTTTAGCGGCGGTTATATTAAAACCGCCGCAGATTGATTGCATTTAGCGGCAGTTGTGTGTTAAACTGCCGCTAAAAGATTGGTTTTCCACTCGCGCCCAAGTTTTCAATTCGCGCCATCGCCACTCTTTCAAACAATCCCGCAGCCCTAACCCTTTTCTCTCGAACTCGGCGACCCAATCCCGCAGCCCTAACCCTTTTCCCTCGAACTCGGCGACCCAATCTCTCCCCTTTGCCCGCCCTCCTCTCAAGATCGATGAAATCCTTGATTCCCTTGGAAGCGAGGCGATGGACGAAATCCTCAACAACTAGGGTGCTTCTGCGCCTGCACCCATGCCAATAGCTCATCGGATCGATGCCTCGTCGGAGTCCGATCCTATGGCCTCGCATCGCCGCCGCGATAGAGCGGAGCGTGGTGTGAGACCTTCGCTTTCCTCCCCCTCCTCCCCGCCGCCGCCACCCTCCTCGCCGCTCCGGTGAGCTTCGTCCCCTTCTCGCATTAGGTTTGGGGTTTCACTTTGTTTTCAGGTTGGGATCTAATAAGGTATCAAAAGATGAAATTTTTAATCTATTTTGTAGAGGTTTATTTTTAATGTGTTCCTCTATTCTTATATTTTATATGTATGGATTGTGTTTTTTATGCCTCATTTTAATTAATCAATGGATTGTATGCTGCTTTGCTATATGGCTTGTTTCGTATTAGTCTTTGACATGCCTCCATTCCTTTTGAATATGCTATCCTTTTTTTTTAAAGTTAGCCCGGGAATTATTTTTCTTGTTGGTTTTATTCCTGATTCTAGGGAAGCTATCTTTTACAATTTTTAGTTTGATGACTTGGTAGTTTGAGCTAATCTGCATGATGGGTGTAATCTTCTGTTAGCATAAATGTACCTTTTGGTTGTTTTTGAGTTCACCGATTTTTTAATGCTTTTATTTGTTTGTAATTGCTCCTAAGCATGCTGTCTCAAAGAAATGTGGAGTTTGTTGCTCATTGCTTGTTGGGCTTATTTGATCCTTTCTGTTGCATTTTTCTTTGAGTATCTACAGCACTTCATTCTACATTTGATCACAATTTGGGTCTCTGCATGTTAGTGTGTTAAGTGTTTCACTGTAGGTAAAGACCAATAATATTCAGTAATATAATATTGAAGAAAGTGGATTCTAGCGGTTTTTTTTGGGGGACCAGAAGGTTTATCCTTGCTAATATATTTAGAGGACTGTTGAAGGTTGATTTTATGCTATGATTTCAATATATTCACTGATTACATATCTTGTAATATTCTCACTGATATCAGACCAATTTTGCTTGTGGCTAATGGCTATAGCTCATGTTGCCCATCACTATGACATCTTGTTTTCTATCTTGACCTTGTTTTTTTATCTTGATCTTTACCCTGCTAATGATTAGCGGCTGCATGAAAATGTTGAGTATCTCATACATTTGAATCTTCCAGATGCCAAACGTTTGATTGGAAGGCGTTTTACTGATGCTTCTGTTCAGAGTGATATGAAGCTCTGGCCTTTCGAGTTACATATCCACAAGATTATCAAAGTCTCTCTGAAGAAGACCAGAAGGATGTCAAGCAGACCAGATATGGTTTGACTACTTAATTAATATTCTGAATTTTGACTCATTATGTTTGATTGTCTCTATGTGGTAAAATTAAACCCTTTCCATACATTCACCAATTAACCTTTTCTTCTTTAGCTATTTTTGTTTTATCTATTATACTACTTTACCTACATCCATGCACTCTGTCCAGATTTTATTCTTTCCTTTTCTGACAGTATACAATATGAACAAACAAATAGCTCCAATTACTTTAACACATAACTGGTCAAAAGAGTGGTAGTAGAAGAATAATTTCTATTTCAAAAATGATTTTATTTGAGAATGCTTCTACAAACTTGTGATACCTGAAAGAAAAATTTCAAGTGCGGGTTTCACTTGTCCTTCACAAAATTGTCGTGATTGATGTTTGTGGAAGTATGTTGGAGGCCATTTTTAGTACCCTGATACTCTATTTATTTTGCCTAGTTGAGGAACAAGCTTCTAATGCATAAATAGCCCACTTTATCTTTTGATTCATTTGTACTTTACTACTTTTTGTGAGATGGTTTTGAAGGATGTAATCTTTGATTCATTATCTATTGATGTGCATTGACATAATATTATCATTTTTTTGCACCAGTTTAATTTGTCAGGGCTTCAGTGACTTATTTCTTAAATCTCTTAATTTTGTTCTTGGATTCATTGTCATGTACCTTTTCTTTTCTAGAGTGGTTTCTGGTTTTTTGGATATGAAGGTTAATAATTCTAGCTTTATATGATTAGTTTCTTACTGACGACTCCTGACATCTGGTACCTCTTCGACGCAGATTGAATCTGTCCTAGTGCTAGTGGTCAGTGATGTGTTAGTAGATGCAGCTGCAGTTTGGGTGGTGAATTGACGTTGAAGGTTCTCTTCATGAAGCTCTTACAGGTCAGTTTGCTTTTTAAATTTGTGGAATCTTATGTTGTTTAGATGTGAAACTAACTAATATTTTAAAATATGCTTTATTGTTCGAGACTCAACTTTTGCTAGTTATCCCATTTTTCAAATGAATGAGTATTCTATTCTTTTAATGTGCATGGTGCTGTTTTTGCTTGTGCAAGCTGTTGAAAAAGGTGTAAGTGATGAAAACAATAATTGGCATCCTGTAGAGGCTGCTCTATTTTGTATGCAAGCTATAGCCAAGTGTACCTTTTCAAATGCTTCTAGTTCTTTTTACCAAGAGTTTTTGTTCATTGAAGTGCTCAAGGAGAACAACCACACTTTCTATTTATTAAATATTTATGAAATCATACTTGGTTTTTGTACTTGTTCATTGTAAATGAAATCATTGCCAAATATTTATTCAATGTGATGGGTTAAGATATAAACTTGAATCTGGAAATAGAGGTTTTAAAATTACTTGCATGTTAGTTACCCCGTCTAACCACTACTTTTTTGTTGGTTTGCTTTCCATATATATTTTGTATAAATGATATATATTTTTATTAGGTAATGTCTTTACTCCCAAAGCTTCCTCATCAACCTCGACTACTACAGACAGGTGAAATTTGGGGTGATATTCATTAATAACATTCCATCTATAAGTACTTCTCAAAAGGTCACATTACTTGGTTTTATCATGAATTGATGTTTCTTTTGGTTTTGACAACCTTCAATTGTTAAGAATTGGTTGTTTGTTATTTTCAGCTGAGAACTTGGATAGTCTTAAATGGTTTTTATTGTTTGGTAAGATCCTTAAGCTATTTTTGCTGCAAGTTCATGATCCTTCTGTTAATGTGTACAAGGGTTACTTTTTGCGAAAGTAGACAGAGGAATACCTTGCTTCTCATGGCCTAGGTGCTTCGTACACCGTTAATGCAACAGATGTGAACAAGGGTACATTTGAAAAGCTTGTGCTTTGTCCTTTCAATGTGAGCCATCCAAACAACTACTTGTTTGCATTATTGACTTCTCAGTTAACCTTATTTTAATTCAGTTTAACTTGATTATCTTTGGTTTTAAAATGATTTATCAAACTTGATTATCTGTGGTATGGCAATGTCAAATTTGTTGATGAGTAATACCGCCATAGATATGAGGTATGTCATTACATTCTATAGTAATAAAGCAAATTTTGGTTCACTATTTGCCTTATGAGGTTTTTTAAGTGCTTGGTGTCCAATTTGTTGTTATTTATCATTAAGCTAATATTTATATTTGTTGGAGTATGTGACTCATATTTACTGCGTGCACAGTGGCAAACAGGCAGATGCCGGAGCGAGCGGAGCGAACGGAGCGGAGTGGAGCGTAGTGAAACGGAGCGGAGTTCGCGGAGCGAGTGACGGCATCTGCCATGCGGGGGAGCTCCGAATAGGGTTGGAGTTGCGGGGGCAACGCCCCTACGGTGTGGTACGATATGGAGGGTATTTTTATAATTTTTGTACATCTAGACGGTGGTGTTGAATGTTTGGAAGCAATTTTTATAAATACTTTTTTTTCTTGAATTTTTGTATTTGAGAACAATTGTATAATTTCTTATCAAATTTGTATGTATAGATTTGTTTTAATTATTTTTAAATTATCAATAAATTTTTATTATTTTTATATTTAAAATGGATGGAATTCAGTGGTAAATATTTGGATTATTGTAAAAAAAAATATAAGTATTTATAAATAAAATAAAATAATAAAAACCAATTTTTAATAACTCGCGGCGGTTTCATAACCGCCGTAGTGAATGTTTTTAAAAAAAATCAAAAGAGGCTGAGCATTGCATTTAGCGGCGGTTTATAACCGCCGCTAAATACAATAAAAACCGCCGCTAAATGCATTATGCATTTAGCGGCGGTTGTACCGGCGGTTATATAAAACCGCCGCTAAATGCCTGGCGACACCCGTTTTAACGGCGGTTTGTAAACCGCCTCCGATTCAATTAGCGGCGGTTCAAAACCGCCGCTAAATGCTTTTAAAACCGCCGGGAAACGCTTGTTCTCTTGTAGTGTAAAGCCATTTTTGGTCCTTGTATTTTGACCCAATGTTCATTTTCGTCTTCGATATGGTCCATGTACTTTGGAGCTTTTGTTCGAATATGTCCCTGGTGCTGACATGGCAGCATAGGTGACATATAAACACAATACGGTTATTTTTTTTATTCCAGGTGGCATGCCACATCATCATGCCATGTCATCATTTAAAAAATTATTTTATTCAAAATCCATTTTATTATGCCACATCATTCAAACCCTGCCATGCAAGCCGCCAAATTCATTAAAAATCCTAACATCTAAGCAGCATTATACGAAGATAATAGAAGTAAAACCTCATAGAGGTCTCATTCCTCGGCCAAGTGTAGCCATCTTCCACCCTCAAGCCCCTCGGTCTTCTTCGCGTTGTCCAACCGCAATCAAGAGGAGAAACAATAGTGAGTCGGAATGAGCCTGGGATTAGGGTTTGGATGGTTCAGATAGGATGAGAGACCCGCTTCTCAAGATGAAGTTCACCACCGGAGGAGAGGAGGGAACCCGATGTCGCCCCTCCATCCTCGCCTCCTCCGCTTGTGAAGTGATCTCGACGCATGAGATCCCCAAAGGACCGAGAAGGAGGGGGAGAGCTTGGGGACTAAGGCGCATGAGGGAATGGAGCTGCAAGAGGCCATTTAGGGGAGGATGGGCCTCAGAGCCTACAAACTGAGGGAGGGAATTAAGCCCACAAGAGGAGTAGAGATGAGGTTTTAGTGTTTAGTTTATTTTTTAATGAACTAGTCCAAGTCCAATAGGAGAGAGAGAGAGAGAGAGAGAGAGAGAGAGAGAGAGAGAGAGAGAGAGAGAGAGAGAGAGAGAACAATAAAATATGATGATGTGGATGGCTCCACGTCATTCGGGCACGAATTCGGGAAAATGCTTCGGGACATATAGCATTACTCTTATAAGAGAGGGTTGATGAGCAACGTCAGCAGTGTTAAAAGTAAAAAAAATAAAAATTTAAAAACAATATATACAACTTATGGGGAATACATTTAACACTAATGAATTGCACGTCACTGTTGCAACTGCTCCCAATAAGACAACTTCAGTTTTGGGAGCGGTTCGGTGTTTTAGCCATAACTTTGATTTCAGATGTGGGAATCACGCGTTCAACTCCAACTTGGAAAGCTCATCTCAGCGCGCACCTGGGTTCCACCCAACAATGCTTGGAGGACATCATTTTTCCCTTCAAAATCCTTTGTTTTTCTCCCCATGTCTTCGTTTTTCAGTTTTTTTAATATCTTTGGTAATAATTCATCTACCGAATTAAGGCATGATTTAATTTTGATTTGATCTAGCATTTTAGCTGCTTGTTTAGCTTAATTTTAATTTTTAATTTGAATAATTTTGGATTTTTGCCTTTTTCGACAAAATTACCGAAAATATGTGATTCTGGAGATTCTAGGCTATTAGTCCGTCTCGCGGATTTGAAACAGACTTATATCCGTTTCAGAATGTAGAAATGGATTTGAATCGAAATATTTGTTGTTTCAAAATTTAGAAACAGATTTTATTCTGTTTCAAATCCGTTTCTACATTCTGAAACAGACTGCTACTTCGGTTGCTAATAAATTAGAAACGAGCAAGTTTCCATTTCTAAACTGAATTAGCAACGGATTAGAAATGGAAAATGTTGTTTCTAATCCGCAATTTTCTTGTAGTGCATGAATCATCAATAAATGAGATGTAATAAAATCCTCGTCTCTAGCTTCAGGGTTATCAAGTTGTATTGTTCCAAGTTACAACATCCCTTTAGTTTCGCCAAGCGTGGGATGCATTGACTTAAGTCAATTAAGATCTTGTATTGAATGACTATTTAAGCCAGAGTCATTAGCAATAAAACTAAGTCATTCAATTGTGTTCTCGTTCTTAGGCTTTCATAGTAGATCAAAGTTCCACCTGTCATTTTAGGTGGGAACTATAAATAAGTTCCCACCTAAGTCATTCAAAGTTCCCACCTAATCCTCTCATGAATCTATCCATACTTTTCTTTCTAAGTACTATAAATAAGTTCTGGATGATTCCCTCAAGAAAAATAGGCACGAAGAACAACAGAAATAGTCTCCCTGCCTTCTTTTTGCTGGATCCATCCATTTTCAACCTCATCCATTTCTGTTGAGCATACATGGCATAAGCAAGTAAGAATGTTGGTTTCCAATAATCCAAGATGCAACCAAAAGGGCTTTTCACAATTACATCACCAAACTCAAGAAACACTCTTGAAAGTAAGTAGAGGCTTTAGGCTAAGTAGAAGTAAGACAAAATATATAAACTTTAATTTTAGTATAAGTAGGAGAGATAAAGGAGAATTAAAACTAAGTGGGATGGTAGTGTCTAAATATAACCATTTTAGGTACCTAGGTTCCATTTTTTAAGGATGATGGAATGATAGATGAAGATGTAACCTATAGAATTTAAACAGAATGACTGAAATGAAGAAGCGTGATGGGTGTGTTATGCAATAATAAGTAATAAGATGCCTAACAAAGGGGCAGAAATGAGAATGTTAAGGAGGAGGTTAAGGTGGATGACCTAGGCAAGATAAAACGAGAGAAGGGCATTTAAGATGGTTTGGATGGTCTGATTTGAAAATGTGATAGTTTATTTATAGAAGATAAAGAAGAAACGTAGAGGTAGGATAGGGTCTAAAGGCCAAAGTATATTAGATAAGGACCTACTATTGAGCCTTTGACATAGGGATATAGAGACAAAGAATCCATATAACCTACTAATGGGGAAATTAACGGGGTAGAGGGTCAGAATTGTTCTGACAGATGTTTGGCTTAGAATATTGCCAAGTGGCTGGAGGGGGTTGTGCCACGCGTCGTAAGGGATTGATGACACGTATTATGCTAGATATTTCCATATCAATATATATATATATATATATATATATATATATATATATATATATATATATATATATATTGTCACAATGTAAGAGAAGGGAAAACAATCAAAATCCTAAACACTAATATATATGAAAGATCGAATAATCAAAACCTTAAACACTAAACCCTAAATATTCTTGAAGATTTTTTTTTCTTTGACAAACCATGATATCTATCTGTCACTCATGATCATTTCTGTCAATGAATTTGAGGGAGGTTGAGTGACAAGTCCTTTGTTTGCTTTGTTGCGTCCTCGGATCCACTTCAAACTCCACATTCAACAACTAATTATTCACTATAAGAGTTGTTGTAATGGAACAAGACTTCTAATCCAAATAAGCAGACTAAACTATCTATTCTTAGATTAAAAGTTCTTACTTCTCTCTTATATATTCTCAGTCCAAACGTATCATGAATGAATATTCAATATATATAACATTGTTGGGAACTTTGATCTATATATTATATATGAAAGCTAAGAACAAGAACACAAGCAGCTGGATTGAATGACTTAGTTTTATTGATAATGACTTCGGCTTAAATAACCCTTCAATACAAGATCTTAACTGACTTAACATAAATGCAGCCCATGTTTCGCAAAACTAATAAAGTCATGTGGTAACAGAAACTTGGAACAATACAACTAAATAACCCTGAAGACCAGGATTTTATTACAATGCAAACGTCCGCATTTATTGATGATTCATGGATACATTAGGAAAAGCAATTTTCCTCGATCAGAAATCAAACAATCTAATTAACTACTAGAACTTCAACACCATTAAATCAAGCAATCTTGGTCTTCAGTCTTGCATCTCCTAGACTGCTTTATTGCCATCTAAACCAATTCCTCCAGCCTTTCTTTAATCCTTTTCTCCTCTAAACCAATTCTGGAAGAAATTGCCTGATAATAAAATGAAGAAAATTGAATCATTAGTCATGTAATTAAACAATATGTCTAGATCAGTTTAATACTAATGATCAAAACATTTTGAATCAGAAACTTTAAGGACAAAGGACATGTACTTACTTGAGAGTGTATGATGTGAACAATCTTGTCTTCCACTTTGGAGAAGCTGGCAGTGATAACTTCAGCACCTTCTTCCTCAAGGATTCCAATTATAACCTCATACAATTTAAAGTTCTTGTTCAATCCACTGATTACAACAATCTCCAGGCAAGCATCTAGCGCTCGCACTTGGACAGCCATCTTACCACGATCACTTTCATTATTACTGTGAATTCCCAGCATGCAGTTCATCTGCAATCCGTTTCTTTCTTGATTCAATCTTTCAATATTTCCTTTGAGTTTATTAATGTAAGATGTGGCCTCTTCTAAGATTTCTTGTTGTGTTAATCCATCCTGCATAAGTTTAAGCAACAATTGTTTGGCATTCCATCATTTAAACACATCCACACACACACACACAGAGAGCTCAAGTACGTGTTGAGGTTGCCTTTGCTATAGAAACCACACAAAGATCTGAAACCTTAATTATATGCATGATGTCGGGAAATATCCGAGGTCCTTCACACTGAGAAGCTCGGCGGACAGCCCCTGAATCCGAGCTTCTCCTGGAGCACCTCGGAATCTCAGTCTTCAGGACTGAGTGCTCTACACCAGAACCGCTACACTTGCGATCCTTCAAGCGCTTCCCCCTTTGCTGCTGAAATAGGATCGCTGGAGGCTGCTGACTAAACAACTCAAGTAACTTGCAAAAAAGAGAACCAGAACAAACATACAATCACACAAGACAAGATTTACTTGGTTCAGCAACAGTGCCTACGTCCATGACCCACACCCTTCTCTATTTCAAATAAACTCAAGGAAGAAGATGAACAGGAGATACAAAGCTCTCTCACAAACTCTCTCACTCACTGCTGGTTATCAACTACAAAGATATCTCTCTCTTTGAACACACAGTTGAACAACAACTTCATAGTTGGGAGAAGATGGCCTTATATAGGCTCTTTGCTGGTGAAGCTCCCAAGACACACAGCCTGTCTTTGCCTTGTAGAACACTCCAGTGTCACTTCTCTGCAATGTCAGGCTGCAGTGACGTCAGACTGCTGTGTCAGACTTTACCTTTCCAAGGTTCGGCGCCATACCCTCAATGTCAGCGCCTAGGGATTCCCACCTTGATCCTTTCCTTCTAATGGGCCCACCCTCCCATCTGCTTGGATGTCTTCATCACATGGAGAAGAGTAGCTCCCACTCGCTTCATAACTCCTTGGCCGAGCTCCTCGCTCAGTAGCTCGGAAAGAAGACCTCGGCACTGAACTCGGAGGACGTGGTGGTTGATTAAATAAAACCAAAAAGAGGACATAGTTAGGGATCAATAATCTTGGTTTATGATAAGTAAATTGTTTTATTTAAATAAATTGAATTGGTTTACTTTAGACCCAACTCGGGTTTTGTCAATTCTCGTTGGTGGGGTCTAAGAGTTGAGCTGACCCACTTTAAGTCCAAATAGGCCTTGGTCAAGAGAGTTGGGTTTGTTAATGGGTCGGGTCCACTTAATGAACTTGTATTTTAAATGTAATCATTTTTTTTTAGACGCACGAGCGTTTATATATTAAAAGTGGACTTGTGTTTACCAGATTTCAACGCTGAGCCACATCAGGAGTGACACGAGTCGGTCGAACCGGCTTTTTGGTAAAGGTAAGTGCTTCTGCCTAGTACCTACCCAGCTTTGGGTTTTCTTGACCTTGATATTGCATGTTTCTTTTGTAAGTGCACCTGCTTAGTACCCACCCAGTTTTGGGTTTTCTTGACTATATGCTTTTGTTTCAACTTCCTTGCTTGATTCTTTGTTGATCTCGATATTGTTGATTATCTTTGAGCTATTGCCACATTGTTTATTGGCCTTGATATCATTATGCTTGATCTGTTTTGGATTGCATACACGTGTTCAAGATCTTTCTTTATTGAGTTCCGTGATGGTGTATGCATATTGATATGTTAGCTTTTGTTGGACATGTTTGAGTACGCTGAACATGCCTTCCCGTTGATCGGTACGTGGCCGTGGAAACACGTGAGCCTGTACTCCGTCCGGGTTTGTGTGTGTGTCGGCTGTTCTTGTTGCTGAACATGCCTTCTCGTTGATCGGCACATGGCCGTGGAAACACGTGAGCCGGTGCTCCGCCCCAGTTGGTGTTTCAGTGTTTCTTGTGTTGTAGATTCTCCTGTTCCATACAGATTATGTTGCGGGCGTCCAGGGGGAGGACACTCTGGATGTCCTGTAGTCCTACCAGGGGGATGGAACTTTGGATGTCCACCCGTCAGTGGGACGATGTTGGCCGACCGCGGTAATGCATGTAGGAGCGCTACCAGACTCAAGGGTCTGGATGATAAGTTTCAAGATCGGCTTAGGTCGATGCCTGCCGGGGAGATGACAAGTTTGTGCTTCATGTTTGATTTGACTTCATGCTTTGTACCTGTGTTTAGTGATAGTGATCCTCGTTTGTTTTGAGCTTAATCTTTCCTATGGTATTGCATTGTGTGGATCACTTTTTCACGATTGTTTTCATGACCTCTTCGCATTCCTTGTGGGAGTACTTACTGAGCTTTCCATTCGAAAGCTCATTCCACTTGTTTCCCTTCATTTGTTCCAAGACTTGAGGTGTAGGTCACTCGGGATCAGGAGCTGTGCAAGGGATCGAGATATTTTAGTAGAGGTTCGAGGAACTCAGGTTTACTTTTTGTGAGATCGTATTCCACTTTGTAGGACCCTTATAGGGCCATTACCCGTGTAGGGTGTTTAATTATGTTTTAAATTCCGTTGTAAGATTTTGATTATTGAAGTTAGTGTATTATGTTATTGCATGCTTTTGATTACTTAGGCCTTGTATCCGAGTGGGGCTCATCTCCACTTGGGTACGGCCAGTCTGTGCACGTGCCCGAGGTCCTGGAATCCGGGTCGGGGCGTGACAGGTCATGTTGTACAAGAGCAAGTGTTGGGTAACTAAAGTTCAACTTATTTATAAAATGAATGTGGCAGAAATGAGGATGTTAAGGTGGATGAGTGGTCATACAAACTTGGACAAGATTAGAAATGAACACATCCGACAGAAAGTGCATGCCCCACAAATTGAAGATAAAATAAGGGAAGGACGTTTAAGATGGTTTGGACATGTACGTCGGAGACCCCAATTGCTCCAGTCCGAAAATGTGATCGTTTACTTATAGAAGGTAGGAAGAGGGGTAGGGGTAGACATAGGATTATGTGGAGAGAGGTAGTGTCTAAGGACCTACTTCTGCTAGATATTGAGCCGGATCTTGCTTTTGATAGAGCGGCATGGAGACAAAGAATTCATATAGCCGACCCCATCTAGTATGGGACTATGAATAAGTCGATTAAAAATCTTTCTTTCATTAGCTTAGTTTGTGGGGAATATTTTTCTGCTTTTAATATTCCAATCTCATAGAATTATTTATTCTTTATTAGTATTATAGACGAAGAATCCATATAGCCGACCCCATCTAGTATGGGATTAAGGCTTAGTTGTTGTTGTTGTGGATGTTGACTAGGCATCCAAGGGTTATTTTGACAAATAAAATGATCCTAGGGCTAAAATCAAAATAAAATATTCAACAAATGACTATATTGACAAATGACCCATCTATATTGCTTATTTATAATTTAAATAACTTGAAGTCCATAAAATATATTAAAAAAAATTAGAGGGGTATATTAGTAAACCCATAATGGTCATTTGTTATATGAAATAACTAATGTCTATAAAATATAAAAAAATTAAAGGGTCAAAAATCAAAATAACCATAGGGGTATATAAGCAAAAATAGTTGATTTGCAGGGGTACGCAAGCAAATATAGTTTTTGCACAGATATTTAAACAATTTCAAACTTTTCTAGGGTTATGCAAGCAAAAACACCCTAAAAAAATAAATCTTAAACAATAGGAACGTTTTGCTATTATTATTAGATATAAAATTAAATCCATGATGTCTTAGTTTCAATAAACCTAAAATTATTGTAAACAAACCAAACTTTAAATCACTTTCGACAAACCCTAAATATTTCAAAATCAATAAAGGAAAAGCCAAAAAGATTATATGTTTTTCATGATCTGATCATATACCTATCAAACCTTGCATATCTTCTTGGGATCAGTGCAACATCTACTCTAGTGATACATGCTCCACTAATCCGCCACTCTAGACACTGAAGTAAAACGAATTCTTCATAATGCCCCGAACTCTTTTTATTAGTTAATAGATTCACTTATGTAATTTGTTCAGATCTTAGTCACCACTTAACATTGTAAGTTAATTCTAAATTCAGGTAAATAATACACTGCCATTTATGTTTTTTTAATTTTATTATTATTATTTTAGCTCAAAAACCATTTATTTGTCAAAATTACTTTAGGACTGTCCAATTAGCATATGGGATGAAAAATAATAAGTTTTTTTAGAGGTTTTAATAAAAAAGCTTACCTTTTGCAATTAACCCCTTGGGACAAAAAGTCTGTTTTAATATAGGGATACACTAATTTTGGGTATATGTGGAACTAAACGGTATTTTAAAGATTGTTTTAGACCCGAACCCTTGTGTAGCAAGTCTTTGTAGAACAAAATGGTTCAAAACCCCACCTACAAAAAAGTTCTCTCGCTAAGTTGGGCTTTTATTGTTGATCCACAAACATCTAAAACTGACACAACCTTAGACGTAAATGGTTTTTAAAAGCTATTTTTAGTCCTATGGGGTTAATTGTAAGAAATTATACTTTTTAGAACCCCTAAAAAATTTTAATTTTTAATTTTTAATTTTTAATCTAGCCAGCGTTCAATATGTTGGTTAGGAAGTCCCTAGATAATTTTGACAAATAAAATGACTGTAAAGCTTAAAAAATATAGTAAAGTAGTAAAGCAGAAGTTGAGAAAGATAACTAATCTTCAAGAAAAGTTGATAACTCATTTTCTCACAAAGAGAGGGTGACGAGTTGAAGTCACGCCATAGACGTGGTTCTAATGGCTTGTCTACATTTATCAAATAAAAAGAAGTTGAGAAAGATGTCTCCCAACATACAGTAAAAATGCCACCATCGACCCTTCTCTTTTCTAGGTCTTGATTTGTCGAAGGAACAAATAAGAGGACCTATGGAGAACCTGGTCAGAAATCCATAGAGCCACTCCCCTCTGGCCTTTGATTTTCCTGGAAATTTGAATGTTGGTTTTGGAAGAACAACATAAACAAATAACTCTTGCAAGATTGGCCTTGGGATCCCAATAAAAGATATCATCATGCATGCATCATGCTGACCAAAATTTTTGTTGGTTATATCTATTAAATACTTAAAACAAGACGAAATTAAAAAGAAAGAGAGATGATCAATGGCCGGTGGTTGCGTTTCAAAGTCAGGAGTCAAAATGGTGTTTCGTCGATCATTAATGTCGGGTCCCAGATGTAATTATACGAATACGACACAGTTTTTGAACATCAAATTGTGTTTCTCTTTTATCCGTTTTTCCCGTGATCTTTTGTTCATGTCTTGTCTTTAATTACTACCTCAAGCGGCCGGAGATGTAACATGATTCATCCTTTAGATTTGTTATCCTTTAGAAAGATTGAAGGAGATTCCTCAATCATATGCATGCAGTCGTGGCCTTAATAGCAGATAAAATACAACCCATTAAAACAGTCATTAAATCAATTATCTGTGAGATGTAGTCATTTGTATGATGTCCACAAAAGAATAAAAAAAAACAAGGACAAGAAAACCAATTAACAGCTTGTTTGTCTCAAAGAAAAGGAAAGGACATGAGTCTTCCCCGAAGCGAATGAAGGGAAGCTCTTCGAACTTTCTCCACCAACGAGCATTTGTACATGCTCCGACTTCTAGGCCCCCCACTGGAGAGGAGATGAGGGATCACCTTTAGAAACTGTATGTTATATTTTTTTTTTGAAAAATGGATAAACCACATTTTATTTAGATATGATAATAAGTTTTGTTACATTGCATGATCAGAAGGATAAAATAAAGACAAAGTTAGTCGCCCCTTCCTTCTGACATCAAGCAATTTGAACATTTTCCTTGCTCAGTCTTGAGCAGGCTCTTCCCCGAGAGGGCTCCCTCCCTCATTGTCCCTGCTTGGTGTGACTGAAGTGCATTCCAGGTTGCGCTTCACCAGGTTCGTTGTTGTCTCCAACTTGGACCTTTTCGCCATTGGAGCTGCATTCAACCAAGAGAGGGTAAGGAAAGAAATATCACGAATGGTTGTTGAGAAAACGCATTGTTTGTCCTGGAAACACCACATATTTCTCTCCCCCCAGATGTTCTAGATAATTGCAATTGCAACAATATCCCATCCTTCTCGTAAGGTATTGATCATCCCCGAGTAGGTGCCCCTGGTGCTCCATATTGCCTGAAGGTCCACTTCCCCAGTTTGATATCCGAACAGGGTCCCAAAGTGATCCCAGATCTGCCGCGCATATGAGCAAGAGAAGAGCAGATGATCGACAGACTCATCCTCAGTCCCGCATAAATAACATCTAGTGCGATTGCCTCGCCACTTCCTCTTGCGCAGGTTGTCCAGGGTAAGAATTAGATTTTCCTTTGCTAGCCAAGTGAATAGCTTTGTCTTGAGGACGCAGGGTTGTTTCCAGAATCTTTGTCTTAGATCACTTCTTATGCCCCCATCAATTCTGAACCGGTATAGGGACTTGACTGTGAACATTTTGGTACTCGTGAGGAAATTGTATGTTATAACGCTATGCTTTATGGATGGATTCCGTGGTAGTCTCCGCCTAATTCCCTCCAACTCAATCAATATTTTCTTTTTTTTATAAAAGTGGATTAATCATATTCATTAATAAGAAAATATTTCTGTCATATATAGGTCATCCCTTGGGGACCACTTGGGCAACTATTCCTCTCCCTTATGGGAAGGGTCTTCGAACTCCTCTCCGGGCGAATGTTGAGGCACATCGTCCCTTATAAAGGCCAGCTTGACTATGGACTCCATTGCGACCAACTTCAGGCGTTTGGTGGCGTGAGTTGCATCAAACCAAGAGAGCATTAGGAAATCAATATCTTTGATTAACTCCTGAGAAACACTTTGTTTATCATGGAAGCATATATATTCGATTTCTTTCCAACCATAAACTCCAAGTTGTGGCCAGAGTCAAGAGATTCCACCCGAGGTGTTTATCCCTAGGTAGGGAATGAGCCACTGTAGAGTCCCCCCCACAAATCTTATACGTATCGTGCGGGGTACCACGCTTAGATGTGATAATTGTGAGAAGTGGTGCCACACCCGTTCCAAATAGGGACACGTGACAAGGAGGTGTTCTACCATCTTGATGTGCTTTTCACGTAGGTAACACAGAGTTCTAATGCCTCTCCATCGTCTTTGATGAAGGTTGTCTAGCGTTAGGATCTTGCTATCCTGCGCAAGCTAGCAAATGCCTTGATCTTCAGGCGGCATGGTTGTTCCTAGAATCCCCTTTGAGTTGGGGCCGGCGTAACCCACCATCTGTCATGAATTTGTACATCGAGCTTACCGAGTATTTTCCTATTGTGGTGAGGCTCCATGCATCTCCTTACATCACCAATCCCTACTGCCCTACCTTGAAAGCTCCCAATCAACTTTTGTAGCTGGTCCCCTTCTTCTATGTTCAAAGGTCTCTCCCTTAGTGGATAACCTTTGGAGCTTATTAACCTTTCAACCTTCTTTAGTGTAGCAACTAGGCGGGCTATGAGAACTGTCAGAGCTAGGAACCTTGAAATTGGGGAGCGCCCGTCTATCTAATTTTGAAAATTAGTTCCCCTGTAGTGACAACATTATCCTGGATGCATCTGTCTCTGATACAGACTGTTTGTGTGTGGTCCACAAGTTTGTCAATCATTGTTCGCAACCTGTTTGCTAACACCTTGGTGATAATTTTCATGGAGCAGTTAAGCAAGTTAATGGGCCTATAGCCCATAATTGTTGTCGGGGAGGGCTTTCTGGGGACTAATAGTATATGGGTCCAATTTAGTCTTTCCAAGGTCTGCTTGCCCATGGTAGAGATCCTCAAATACTCTTACCACGTCATCCTTGATGAAGCCCCACCCTTGTTGCAACTTAATCAATATTAATAAGATATTGTGACAGTAAAGGTTAGATCAACTACTCTCCACCACAGGCTAGGCTGTTTCCAGCTTCTATAGTGAGTGGCCCTTTTGTTTTTGTTTTTTTTTTTTTGACGAATAGAGCGGGTGGTCAAGTGACCATCCGCTAAGTCCGAACAAAGGGGCGGGAGGTTCTGGGATCGACTCCCGGCTTGCACATGGGAATAGTGCCAGTCAAGCTGCCGCTCCACAAAGGCCGCATTGTGATCGCCACAGTAACCCCCCACGAGTCACTCGAACCCGCGACAGGGTTGAGGCACGCGAACCCGGTACCGCTGGACTGAGGGTCCGTTGGTGGCCCTTTTGTTTTTTTGGTGTAGTTATAATTTGTATTGTACTAAATTGTAACCTTACTCATAATCCTTAAAAGAAGTAAAGGGAAAGTAGGGAAAGTGAAAAAAATATCATCTTTGGAACACTTAGGGGTGGTTTTTTCTCACTTTGCTAGAGTGAGGGTGGAAGTGGGAGTTCTCTTAATGTGCTGAAGTGGTGGAAAAGTGAGACCTTGGTGTGCATCTCAACATAAGTGATCGCCACCTAAGGTGGCGACTTCTCCACTTCATTTGTTCTTTTTGATGAAAATCGTTCCACTTTTGAACATCCTGTTCTTTTATGAGCAGGTAAGGAAGTGAAGAGTAGAATGTATGGATTAATTATGTTGAAAAAATGATTATAAGTATATGGAGAAGCTTAACAGTACTGTTATTTGTTTTTCACTATTATAATGTTGTATGTTGAAAAAATAGCTAGGTATGAAGGCAAGCCCCAACAAACATCATAGGCAGTATTGAAGTTGCTGTGCTGTGATATGCCCAAAAATTTTTTTACAAGTTCTGAAAAATGGCCAATGACTCTCTCTGTACTCAACCTTGATTTTAAACTCTCCAACTACTTCACCTAAGAACATTGTTGGTGCATGTTTTCATTTACAAGATCTAAAAAATCACACAATGTAGATGCATTTCCTCATACTATTTGGATTGAGCATATGAAGTAGATGATTCTGCATCTACTTCAGTCTTGATGATACCTCAGTGCTCAAAGCACATGTTGCATGAATGGAAATAAAAGATAATAGTTAAGTAACAATGTCTGACAAAAAAAAAGAAAAAAAAGAAAAATAATCTGAGATATATACAAAAGCAGCATAAGATTCATAGTCCGGACTAAATGGTTTCTTAGCTATTACTCTTGTCCAACCATTTGCAGAAGAAGCAGATGTGGTGGCCCATTTTACAACATCGATCCATGGATATATTCTGGAGGAATTAATTGACAACCTGAGATACAATGAAATTAATAATTAAAATGGAAGCATATTGACCTGATATACAATGAAACAATTATAATTGAAGCCAGCTTGACATGAGATACACCCAAATAATTAGAATGGAAGGCAGTCTGCCAATAGAAGCTTGTGAAACAGTATTTTGCAACATTTTTTTTAAATGGATCACATTCACAAGTAATTTGTAATATTTTTTCTCTAAAAGTATTTGAAGCCGGCACCAGTATTGGCTAAGACCGAGTTGTACATTTTAGAAATACAGGGGCTAAATTTGTCAAAACCTCAAAGTATAAGGACAAAAAATGATTTTAACCCAATTTATATACATTTAACACTGATTAATAGTACACCACTGCTAAAATATTAAAAAAAAAAAAACCCGTAAAGTCGGATCCTACTGGGATGCCCTACCGGGGAGAAAAGGTATATGAAAGTAAAACCGGAAAGTCGGATCCTAAAGGGATGCCCTACCGGCCAGAAAGTCGGATCCAATATGGATGCCCTACCGGAAAAAAGAAAATGAGAGTATGGAAACATACAAAAGGTAGGATGTGAATTGGCAACAGAGATTAGTCAAAAAGGTGAAAGCAATAGCTTTCCTTGACGGCTATGTGTCCTCTTAGTAAAAGTGAATAAAGGTCTGCTCCCAGTTAGGTGGCTACTTGTATCCCACCTCGCATGCACCTATCCATAAGGCACAGAATACCCCTGTGGGGAACAATTTTAGCTTTGGCCTATGAGAGTTACGGCTACCTAGGTAAAGAACCTACACCATGGGGTGTATCCCTTACCCCTTCACATTGTCTGATATCCTCCATTGTACCACAATTGTAATACAGTGACGTCTTTCGGTTTCACTAAGTTATCAAAATATCTGTAACATTGGTTCAACTAGGAACCTTTTGATAATCAATGAATGTGGTTTATCCATTTTTATCAAAAAAATAAAAAATAAAAAAAATGAGTACACCACTGCTGCAACTGCTCCCAATTAATGAAAGGCAACATCTCAAGGATGAGCATCTGATATATTTTTGGTGTGACAATTTTTTTTTTTTTGAGTAAAGGGGATAAACCCCATTCTAAACCCAGGTGGGATGGAGCGGAGAGAGGACTATCACAGGGCCTGGCCCACCGGGCCTTGTGCCCGTCCCTGGGCCCGTGACTACCTCTCACCACCCCATTTTCACTCCGTCTCCCAGGATTCGAACCGTGGTTCTCGTCCTGGGAGCGGAGGACCCTTGCCGCTCGACCCGTTGGTCTTTGGCTTTTGGTGTGACAATTAACTGGTGTTATTTGGCACCGTCGCTGCCAATCTTGTGTCAGTTCGAAGGCCAGTTTGGTAAAAGAGTCTCTCTCGAGTATGTCTCACAACAACAGTCATTTGGAGGCGCATCTTTTGTATGTATCTTGATAATTCAGCACCAATATTCTAGTCTAAACTTTCTGCTGCTTCAATGGCTGGCTGAGAATTAAGACACTGCCTTCAAGGATCATGTAGGGGTTTGACCATATGCATGCTGCAGGGATCGACGAGCTTGTCTCACGTGGACTCATGTTAATTAGCTTGTTCCAGCTTAGTGGGAATGAACCTTGCTCCAAGTCACTGATAACGCTGAGAGCTTTCAATGACGACCTCAAAAATTTAAAAATCAATATTAATTATTCATTTATTCAGAATATTGTAGGCGGATCATAAATGCATTAATAGAAAATTTTATTTTTTTTAATTTTTTTTAATAATTTTTAAGATGTTTTTAGAATTTTTAAAAATATTTAAATTTTTATTAACGGGCTGTGCTTGGCCCTTGCCGAAACAAGCCCGCCACGGCACGACTCATCATGGGCTGTGTTTCATTTCTTGCCGTCCCCGTTACGACATGGCACGAAATGGCCCGTTTGTAAATTGAGATATCGAAGAACAACAAAAACCCCGGCACTACTTCTAAATCCTAAATTAACAATTTGAAGGTTTCTCTCATATATAACTTTTATATTGTCATAATGTAAGAGAAGAAAAAACAATCAAAATCTTAAACACTAATCCTAAACCAAGTTTAACTTCTCTCTCCATAGTGAAAGATGAAAGAACGATTAATCAAAACCTTAAACACTAAACCCAAAATCATCATGAAGATTTTTTTTTCTTTGACAAACCTTAATATCTATCTCTCATGATCATTTCTGTCAATGAATTTGAGGGAGGTTGAGTGACAAGTCCTTTGTTTGCTTTGCCTACGTCCTCAAATCCACATCAAACTCCACATTCAAAAATCAATTATTCACAATAAGAGTTGTTGTAATGGAATAATACATAATCCAAATAAGAAAATTAAGCTATCTATTTCTAGATTAAAAGTTCTTCTCTCTTACCAACGGCAACAATGCTTATTGGTATCCGGGTAGATTGTCAATAGGTGGGGTTCTCTTGCCGATCACTCTGGATCGAACCCCCACCCTTGCAAGGTGAGTGTCAAGGGTGGTCATGTTATCTTGTGGATTATCAGGATTGAGCTGCCACGACTGCAAACGTCCTTTGGCATCTTTTCAGGGCTTGTCTAGTTCAAAAAAAAAAAAAAAGGTTTTCTCTCTTATTTTCAGTCCAAACGTATCATGAATGAATATTCAATATGTATAACATTGTTGGGAACTTTGATCTACCATGAAAGCTAAGAACAAGAATACAACAAGCTGGATTGAATTATTTAGCTTTATTGATAATGATTCCGACTTAAGGTAAATGCAACACATACTGTTAGGACAGGGGGCACCCGCATCTCCATATTAGTGTGATATTGTCCACTCCGGCCTAAGCCTAAGTGGTTTTGTTTTTGGATTCAACCCAAAGTGCCTCACCACTAATAGAGATGTGTCCCTCATATTTAAGCCCCTCACTTTCTTCTCCACAGCCGATGTGGTACTAATGTTTGCACACTCAACAATCCCCCCTTTGAACAGAGGACCATATGGCTAAGATGCTCCATCGAGTCACTGCGCCGAGTACACACATTACGTGAACCTCGAGAGCAAACTCCCTCCAGGTCTCCTTCATGTTCGGCACTGGGGATAGGAGATTCTACATACCCACACCGGCTAGGATCTAACTGGACCGAGAGTAGGGACCGGCTCTGGGAAAAGGCCTGGCGCTGATACCAATTGTTGGGGAGGAAACAACGCAGGGAATGTTGATTACCACGACATGCACAACTATTCCCAAGCACAACGGACAGGATCATTGGAGGGGTTGACAACAAACACACGACAAAATCAAGCAATTAAAACACATTCAAGTTTTACGTGATTCGGCAATATGCCTAAGTCCACGGCCAACACCCAGTCCACCGTATTCAGTGAGTTCAATGGAGAAGATGAACAGTATAAAGGGAAAGCTCTCTCTTATAAAGAAGAAGACTCACTTCCCTCACTTTATGCAAGTACAACCCCTTTATGGGTTTCCATTTCTTCTCTCTCTAAAACCCAAAAGACTTGAATCCGAAGCCTTTTCACTCATGTGTCTAACATATCACCACAAAAGAAATATTTGTCTCGGTCGGCATGCTCGGCCAAGCTCTTGGCAAGGTTGGCAAGGTCGGTCAAGGCAAGCTCTTTTCATCTTGGCAAGACCTCGGAGCTCATCACCTAGGCAAGACCTCAAGGTCGGCTGCTCGACAGGTCGTCATCTCGATGCCTTTGTACCTCGGCAAGATCGACCTCACACTTTACCTTGGAGCTCGGCATCTCATCACCTCGGCAACACCCCGGTGAGGTCATCTCGATCGAAAAGCTTGGCAATGAAGCTCGGTAGACTCCATTCCTCACAATCTCTGACTTGGAGACTGACAAGCCTTCAAGTCTCAAAATGAATAAATATGCGTGTGGGTTAGTTGGTCCTC
The DNA here is from genome assembly GCA_026586065.1 of Dioscorea zingiberensis. Classification (NCBI taxonomy): domain Eukaryota; kingdom Viridiplantae; phylum Streptophyta; class Magnoliopsida; order Dioscoreales; family Dioscoreaceae; genus Dioscorea; species Dioscorea zingiberensis. The sequence goes on along the minus strand of CM048822.1, from coordinate 9,029,731 downwards.
TAGTGTAGAATTGGCCAACAGAAGTGAGCATGTCCTCAACTTCTCCTTTGTGACAACCTTCGTCAACATGTCCGTTTGGGTTGTCCTTGGTGTGGATATTCTCCAAGTTCATTTTCTTCTCCTCTACGAGCTCTCAAATGAAGTGATACTTGATGTTGATATACTCAGTGGCAGAACTAGAAGCAAAATTAAGGGGGTGTTGACTTCAACTTCAAAAAATATATTAAATATTTTAAAATTTATATATTAATTTAAACTTAAAATTATTTGTTTATACTAATTCTTCTACTTAAAAAAATAACAATTTTTTTTTAATTCTTTGGGTTCTAATCTCATCCATGCTTTATTGGAGGAATGCCGGTAAAAACACATAATCACAATAAAAAAAATTATAATATTAGAATTAAGTTCAAATAATAAAATAAATCACTGAGATATGAGGTGAAAAGAAAATTAAGATTATAAGAAATATATGAGTAAAATATAAATTATATAAGTGATATGAGTACTAATTTTAAAAAAATAAACTGTGGCTACTGGGATTCAAACCCAAGTCTCTCCACAACCACAACATGAAATTTTAAGCACTAGAATACAACAAAACATCATTATAGAATGTAGTAATAATATTATATACTTATAAAAGCAATTTCATGGAGGTAAAAGGCCTCCTAGGGCCATGGAGGTAGAGACCCCCTGGGAGCCAAGGGGGTGCTTGAGCCCCCCTCCCCCCTGGATATACTAATTCTCAAAAGAAGTTCATGGAACAATTGGGAATGGAAGAACATCACATTAAGGGGAAGTGTTGAAGTTAATGTAATGTCTGTAGAAATAATTGTAGTATCTGTCAAAGTTCAAGTAATGTGTGCTGAAGTTACAACTATGTGAGCTAAAGTTATAACTATGATTTGTGTTAGAGTCAAGGTGTTTTGAATCTATTGTGTTAGAAGTAATGTTGTAACCCAAGACTATAATGTTGTAACTCTGGACTGTAATGTTGTAACTTGTAACCAACAGCTGAGATTACTCGATCAACAAAAAAAGTATATAAATTAATGCTGCTGAAGTAAAGCATCAGTAAGCTCTTTTGTAAAACAAAAATACTCTCTTCTCCTGTTGTTCCTCTTCTAAATTAAAACCCTAACTGAATTCCAACAAGGACACGTTTACGTTAGTGGTAAGACTTTTTTGAGTTGAATCCAAAAACAAAACCACTTGGGCTTGGGCTCTAGTGGACAATATCGCACTAACGTGGAGATGTCGGTGCCCCCGATCCTAACACATAGTTAAGGTGAAACTAAAGCTATGTAGTAACAGAAATTTGGAACAATACAATTACTAAATTAAATAACCCTGAAGACCAGGATTTTTTACATGCAAACTTCCGCAATTATTGATGATTCATGGATACATAAGGAAAAGCTAGCAATTTTCCTCGATCAGAAATCAAGCAATTAATCTAATAAACTAGGACTTCAACACCATTAGTAAATCAAGCAATCTAATCACAATAAATCCCACGAAAGTATTTAATTCTTCCTGCTCTTTTGGTCTTCAGTCTTGCATCTCCTAGCAGACCGCTTTATTACCATCTAAACCAATGCCTCCAGCCTTTCTTTAATCCTTTTCTCTTCTAAACCAATTCTGGAAGAAATTGCCTGATAATATATAAAACAAAGAAAATTGAACCACTATCATTCGTCATGTAATTAAACAATATGCATGTCTAGAGTTTGATACTAATCAAAACATTTTGAATCAGAAATTTTAAGAGCAAAACGACGTCATGTACTTACTTGAGAGTGTATGATGTGAACAATCTTGTCTTCCACTTTGGAGAAGCTGGCATGGATAACTTCAGCACCTTCTTCCTCAAGGATTCCAATAACCTCATACAATTTAAAGTTCTTGTTCAATCCGCTGATAAGAACAACCTCCAGACAAGCATCCAGCGCTCGCACTTGGACATCCATCTTACCATGATCACTTTCATTATTACTGTGAATTCCCAGCATGCAGTTCATCTGCATTAATCTATTTCTTTCTTGATTCAATGTTTCAATATTTCCTCTGAGTTTCTTAATGTAAGAAGTGGCTTCCTCTAAGATTTCTTGTTTTTTAAATCCATCCTGCATAGGATTAAGCAAAAGTACTGTTTAATTGGCATTCCATCATTTAAACACATCCATGTTAACCTGGCTGGAGGATGCACCGACTCGGTGGCTGGCCCCCAGTCAGGTCCCAAATGTAACCCATTTGGTCCCTTCTGAATACAAAGGAAGTTTCACATCAAAAAAGATATATATATACACCACAGCGGAGCCTTGTATTCACTAAGGAGGAGAATCCGCAACACACACAGAAAGGGGACACAGAACATACACCAGGGGACGACTTCGGGGACACCCAGGCGAACTGAAGATGATACTTAAAAGGGAGGCTCGAAGGATATGGGTAGATGAACCTTATGTGGTTTATCCACTTTTATCAATATATATATATATATATAGAGAGAGAGAGAGAGAGAGAGAGAGAGAGAGAGCTCTTGTACGTGTAGAGGACCTGAGGTAGCTGTTGCGATAGAAACCACACAAAGATCTGAAACCTTAATTATATGCATGAGGTGGTGGTGTTCTTGAGCATTCACATGCTCGAATTAATTTCCATGTGTGATCTAAATCCTGCATACACTTATTGCACTAATTAAACCCTAAAGAATCTTATAATTAACAAGATCAACTATATATATATATATATATATATATATATATATATATATGTTAGTGCGAAAATTGGATTTAGGGCCCAATTTCAGCCTAACAATTGAATTTATATTTTGGGAGTGGCTATCCTAGAGTGAGATCGAGAGAGAATCCAAGCAAGAGAGAGAGAGAAAACCGATTTACGTGGAAAAACCCCTAAGAGGTGGGGAAAAAACCACGGGAGAAAGAATTCTCACTATAAATGGTCAAAGATACAAGAAATCTTACAACCATTCTCGAAATGGAAAGCTGGAAAGAAAATAGATTCCGTTTCCAATTCGGCAGAGCTTCGCTACTTGGATCTCAGAATGCCCAAAATGAGCTGTGATCGTTGCCTTTTATAGGCATGGGTCGCGTGCTGAGCACGTTTCTCAATTTAGTCACGTGTTTGCGGTTTGTCGGTCCGGTAAGCGCCTAAGCTTTTGTCTCAAATTGTGAATCGTTCTAGAACTTTCTGGAATGCCAGGCTGTCCACAGTTGTCAATCTTCTAGAAGACTGGACCCGATATGACTGATTATCGGTTCTGTCATACTTACACTGGTTTGACGAGCTTCTTTCTGATACCGATATGGTCTATAGCGATTTTGTCTTATTGGTTATTATCTGATCGGTATGGCTCTTTATAATGGGTTGATCCGATACGATGAGCCATTCATATCGGGACAGTCATATCGGAACGATATGTTGTAATATTAATATGAACTCCTGGGCTGTCGTTTCAGCACGTGGTTTGTCTGGATGGATGCCACGTGTCCTAATACTTTCATCCCTATCAATAGTCCCCCATCAAGTATGCTTGCGAATGAAATGAAGCTAAGCATTACTGTAGTTCGACTGTGCCAGCGTTGTTCGTATACGCTCCCATATCTTCATTCGATGCACCTTCCTTTACTCGTACTGTACTTTGGTGACTTATTTATCAAAACATTCCTCTTCATTTAATGCTCTCTATTCGGCATTAATTATGGGCTGTCCTCTATCATGTCGATACGACCTTTGGGGATTGTAACGAGGCGAAGTTCATGATGATATCGCCTTTTCATCTCCCACGTGTAAAGAACTTGAAACGCTTTGAATGTCTTTTTGACCCCAGCCGTCGGATGAAGGGTTTTGAATAACTATTCATATTGATCCTGGGCGTTGATTTGACTTTCAAATAGTGTTGGAGATACCACAATAAAATTTCAAAATTGTTTGAAGAGGCGGCTTCCGTGCAGAACGTTCTTCATCTTGTTTTTCAATCCGCATTGCCTTTCAAGAAACCACTAAACCTTCAACTCTGAGAAAGGATTTATTTGATCAGGTACGAGGTTTTTCTCCAACTTCAGGATTTTGATCTCCATCGTTTTAGGGTTTGAATCTTTACTGCTTTAGAGTTTGCTTCATCAATTCGTTTACGATGCCGAAGCTTGCTAGAGATCCAAAACGCTGTTCTTTTTCCTATGTTAGCATCCTTTCCGAAGATAAGATAGATGTCCTAGTGAAGAAATACCATCTTTTATCTTCCAATATCTCTTATCGGGTTCCTTCTACTACTGAGCATGCTTGTTCTCCATCTCAAAAAGAAGATCTTGTTGTTTATCATGATGCTCTCATAGCAGGACTTAGGCTGCCTTTTCCACAAATCTTTATAGATATTTTTCGTCACTTTGGTCTGAATCCTTCTCAACTAACCCCAAATTCTTGGAGGATTCTCTGTGGTTTTGTTGTTGTTTCGATGCTTTGTGGGGTCGAACCATCTGCCCATTTGTTTAGTCTTCTTTTCAATCTCAACCAAGATAGACGGTCCGATTGGTATTATTTTGGTGCCAAATCCGGTGCTGTTTTCCTTGGTTCTATTCCTGATTCAATCAAGGATTGGAAAAGCAAGTATTTCTTTGTTTCTAACACCGAGAGCTGGGGCTTTAACACTAAATGGGGAAATCCTTTTACCCCATCGGGTTCCAAAGCTAAAGAAAACCCAATTGAGACTGATTGGTTCCAAAGATTCAAGGGGTTCAGGAAGACTGCATTAGATAAATCTTTCTTATCAGATAAACGGCTTCAAGAATGTGGATTGTACTTAGCTTTAGGTAGGATCACTTTGAATTCTTGATTCATACTTTTTTGAATGGTTTTTCTGTTGCCTGATCTGAATTTATTTGCTTTTTTACCAGAGAGAGACATGCCGCCAAAAACTTTAGCCGAGAGGATGCGAGCTATCTCTCAGACTGATAATTCCAAAAAAAGGGGGAAAGAAGTCTTAAGTGAAGAAGTCCCCAGTTTTGGTATTAAAGAGATTGAGAGAGGTCCAACTGATGACGCTCCATCTCAACAGCTTGGTGTAGGGCATAGACAAGAATCTGATGCTCCTATCCGTTATGAAACTGTAGAAGTTCCAATTACTGCCAGCCTTCCTCCTGTTCCGGTTGACGATCCAGTTATTAAAAGGAGGAGATTAACGAAGGCTGTCGATAAAACTACTTCTATCCCTGTTCCATCTGCTCATGCTTCCTTAGAAAGAATTATTAAGGATGTATCTGGCCCAGTCCGGGAAGGGGACAATACTTCTTCTTCTTCTCTCCCCGCTATATCGGAACCCGATGTCTCTATTCCTGATGTACCCATCGTGTTTCCTCACACTCTTCCAATCGGATCGGGTTTCGATATGCAAATTCCTGATCAGCCAGCTCTCCTCAGACCGGATGAACCGGTTCGATCAGAAGGAAATATATCTTCCGGATCGGGACCGGTCATCCGTCGAAAGAGAGGTATGAATTTGGAGCTTCCCACTATACTTTTGACTCTCATTTTGCTCTTTTATATACCGACTGATTTATTTTTCTTATCATGATCTCAGGAACAACACAATCAGCGGATTCCGGTGTTCGTGATTCAAGTATCCAAAGATCCGGATCCAAAGTGCTCACTCATCGGAAGGACAACGTTCTGCCTGTCAACGTTAATGCTGTTAAGGAATCCCTCCGAGCTTGGAAGCAAAACAACGTCAAAGAACACTTGAGACAGTTTAATTTAGAGGAATCTTGCGCCCATTTTCAATGGTCGATGGCTTCAGTATGTTCTCAATTCCTTTCTTTAACCAATATCGTAATTTCGAGTTTCTTTTTTCTAAAACAATTTTCCTTGCAGACTGTTTTATGGGGTGATCGGGTTGTTGCATTCTGTAACCAAAACAATTCTGAAATGAAAGCCCGCATCTCCCACTTGGAGGAAGATAATAAAAGACTTTCGGAAAACCTTCTTCTCAAAGACGCAGAAATAACCAAAATTGGTGAAGAGAAGAAGCTTATTTCTGGCGAATTGGAGAAGTTGCAGAGGGCTCATGGGTCGCTAAAAGCCGAACATGAAAATTTGCAGGTCTCTCTTTCTCTTTCCGAGCAGGCTGCCACTGCACTTAGATTGGATCTTGATAGTTGCAAGAATGAGAGAGACTCTCTTACTGACGAAAATAGAAAGCTCTCCGACACGATTTCCGAGCTTAATCATAATGCTTCTATCGAAAATGATTTGAAGAAGATATTGCAATCCAGGCTCAAAAATGTTGAAGGAGAAAGAAATCTTTTATCTGAACAATTGAAAGCAAAAGAAGTTCTCCTTTCCAATGCTCAGAATGAAATCCTCAGTGCTCAAAAATCAAACGAAGCCATCAAAGGAGAAAAGACCTCCTTGCAGTCTGAACTGAATAAGAGTTGGAAAAAGAATATGGAACTGGAGGCTAAGCTCAATGCAGCAGAGAAGAGAGAACTTTCTGATGATGAAATTCGAAAAGTGACATCAGAAGTTTATTCAATCTTAGGCTGTGTTCACTCAGTGGAGCCTTCAATTAACTTTCATCAGACTTCTTATGATGAGGTGTTGGAACTTTATTTTGCAAAATGCTTTGTGGCAGGGGAGCAGAACGAAAATCCTGTTGCTGAAGAAAATAGAGCTGAAGTTTTTGTTACTGAAAATTTGAATCCCGATGTTGTATGTCTGGAGGGAAATCAAGCTACCTCTGCATCGGAAAAAGAAACTCCCGATGTGACCATTCATCCATCATCCACATCGGTTCCGAAGGAAACCCCGGAACGCGAGAAAGTTATGTCGGATCCTGATCCGATATATAAGGCCATACTTGCCGAATCGGAACTTTCTCCTGTGAATGTAGAAGATGAAGGAAAGGTGGATAATGATCCGAGGCCGATGCCGATTATTCAAGGAAGGGATCATGAAGTTTCAATCGAAACTTCGTCTGCCATCATTGAGATCGAAGATGATATCATAAATGTAAGCATGTAAGTCTTTACTTAACTTTTTCTAATGTCTCTTTTAATATGATCGTTCATTCATCCTTTTATCCACCAAAATCGCCCCCAAAGATTCGGATGGAGGATCTTCCAAAAATGATAAAGTTATCCCTTCCGACATCAATCAGATGGCAACCTCGTAAGGCGATGCGGAAGGCGGATCCTCCACCGTGCGTAGGAAGGGAAGGTCACTAAATTCTTTTAGTTCTTCTCTCGCTTCTTTTAATCACTTTGTTCTTTTTCTTACGTCTGCTAGATCCCCGAAATGAGGCAACTCCGAGCGAAATTCAAGAGTCAAGGTCGCTTCAAGAAAAGATTCTGCGTGATAGAGCCAAGAAGTCTGGTGAAGCTCTTGAAGCTAAACTCCTCGCCGAGGCTCGTCGGGAGAATGTTGCAAGATATACCAACTGGGATTTTGTCTGATGAAGAAACTTGCAGTTTTGTGTGGCTTTTTATTCTGATGTAAAAACTTTAACTCAGACTGCATGAATTGTAGATACTCCGATTATTTCATTGTTCCCCTTTTTCTTTTTTTGAGAATGAATGAGATCGTAGCTTGACAAATTTTTTCCACTGGTTGAGTATCAATTTATCTGATGTCGATCTGTTTCTGAATCTCATATTGGGTCTGGACTTGTTTCCGGTATTTGTCATCAGTAAAGACGTTATATCGGATCGGTTAGCCTCAATCATCTAGTCGTTCGTATCGGATCGGTCATGCCTTTGAATTCCCCCTTTGAAAAAGATAACATTAATTTAGTCAGGTTGACTCTTTAATTCTGAAGCGTTTCGAGGCACTTTATCGAAAAGACCAAAAGTCGCCCTTCATGACTTGAAATAATGCGTCTGATGTCTTTTGATATTCTGGGATCTAAAGAGAAGCGCCTTTTGGTATTTTGAATCCGCATTAACTGTTTTCGCAAAACCTTCAATATAAATAGAAGAGATTGTACTCTGTTTAGAACATTCTTCTTCTCCACCATGGGTAATAACAGTTGCCCCTCTTTCTTCAGATTCTTTCTTAACGCATAATTTCGCTATCTTTGGATTCCCAGGGCTTTTCACGGTCATATGAGGGCGTTTTTCCAGCCGGGGCCTGTTAGATTGCGCGGACCAAGTGGAAATTATTGGACTGTCACATTATCCATGTTTCCTGAACTGGGAGATATTAGATTCACCAATGGTTGGGCTGACTTCGTGAGGGATCATCAGTTAGCAGAAGGAGAACTGCTGGTCTTTGTTCTCCGGGAGGATTTACGTTTCGAGGTTCACATCCTTGGGGATAATCAGTGCCAAAAAATCTCGACACTTGCTGCTGCACCCTCTCAAGTTCTTGACAACTCTTCTGATTCTGATGCTCCTGTTTCTTCAGACTCCGCTTAATTTCTATATTGTCATTGCACTTTCCTTTTTCGGTTAATAAACTTCGTCTTTCAGCGATTTGCCTTCTTCTTCTTTGTCTTATTGCATAAATAATAACTTGCTAAACCTCATAGAAATGAAAACTTTTGTCTTACTTGTACGAAATCAGCGTAGCTTGTGAATGCGACTTGCTTGTGTGATGATTCTCACGATTGTTTGATTGGTGTAATCGTTCATCCTGATATCTTTGATCGGCGTAATTGTTTGATTGGTTTGTTGAAGCTAGTTTGACTTGTTGAAACTTGATCCGGTATGGCTTGTTCAGTCCGGTATGGGCATTGGAACCAATATGATTCTGTTGAATGTTGAAATCGATATGGCAGGTTGAGCCCGGTATGGGCGTTGGAGCCAATATGATCCGTTGGGATCGTTATGGCTAGTTGAGCCCGGTATGGGCGTTGGAGCCAATATGATCCGTTGGGATCGATATGGCTAGTTGAGCCCGGTATGGACGTTGGAGCCGATATGATCCGTTGGGATCGATATGGCTAGTTGAGCCCGGTATGGGCGTTGGAGCCGATATGATTCTGTTGAATGTTGAAATCGATATGGCAGGTTGAGCCCGGTATGGGCGTTGGAGCCAATATGATCCGTTGGGATCGATATGGCTGGTTGAGCCCGGTATGGACGTTGGAGCCGATATGATCCGTTGGGATCGATATGGCTGGTTGAGCCCGGTATGGACGTTGGAGCCGATATGATCCGTTGGGATCGATATGGCTGGTTGAGCCCGGTATGGGCGTTGGAGCCGATATGATCCGTTGGGATCGATATGGCTAGTTGAAGCCGGTATGGCCTGTTGATATTGATGAGGATATCGGGATCGGTATGATCCTTTGAGCTCAATATGGTCATTGTAGTTGGTAGAGCGGAGGACTGTAGTTGGTATGACTTCTAAAGTTGGTTCCTCCTTTCTTTGTTAATGAATAAATTTTTCAAAGAGTAAAGTAGAAGTAAAAAACACAAATGTGCATGGAAGTAACTAATTTTATTGATAGTACCTCCGTAGATGTTCCGAATGGTATGGACGCTTGAGCCTACGTCCATCCATCTTGGAAAGCCAATATGTTCCGGGCCTTACAATTTCTTGTACAATATAAGGACCTTCCCAATTAGTATTGAGTTTTCCAGTTCGACTCTTGTTGCCTTGAAAAATGTTCTCTCTCAATACTAGATCTCCACGATCCGGAAGGTCACTTCTTTCACCTTGGCATTATAGTACCTCTTGACTTTCACAGATAAGTCGCTGCTCGAACATTAACGCAATCTCTCTTCTCCTCCAACAGATCCAGTTCAGCCCGGAGTTGCTCCTCATTTCTTACTGGATCAAAAGATTGCGTTCTCGGTGTTGGTAAGGTGATTTCAGCTGGGAGCACAGCCTCCACTCCAAACGCTAGTGCGAAAGGAGTCTCACCAGTTGGGGTTCGAGCAGTTGTCCGATATGCCCATAAGGTATTCGGAACTTCATCAACCCAGTTCGATCCATTTCTGAGAACCCTTGTCTTCAGACTATGCAAAAGAGTTCTGTTGGTTACTTCCACTTGTCCATTCGCCTGTGGATGAGTAACAGAAGTAAGCCTTGATTCAATACCAAGATCTGTGCAAAACTTCTTGAAAGAAGGATTATCGAACTGGCGGCCATTGTCAGTGATGAAGGCCACAGGCAAGCCGAAACGGCAAATAACAGATTTCCACAAAAAACCCTGGCAAGCCTTTGCTGTGATCGACGCCAGTGGCTCTGCCTCCACCCATTTAGTAAAGTAGTCAATCGCCACAATCAAAAACTTCATTTGCCTGGTAACTACAGGGAATGGCCCAACTATATCAACTCCCCATAAAGCAAACGGTCTCGTACTCACAACTGCGGTGAGTGGTACCGGAGGACGCCGCTGAATGTTAGCATGGCGTTGACAAGCATCACATTTCTTCACAAAATTAATTGCATCCCTGTTCAGAGTCGGCCAATAATATCCTTGTCTAAGGACCTTATGACTCAATGCTCTTCCTCCCAAATGATCTCCTGCAATCCCTTCATGAACCTCCTGGAGAACATATTCTCCTTCCGATGGCCGCAGGCACTTCAACAAAGGAAGAGTGAAAGATTTCTTATAGAGCTGTCCATCCACCACACTGTATCGTGAAGCTCTTATAGTAACCTTGCGTGCTTCCTTTGGATCCTGGGGAAGAGTTCCATCCTTCAGATAACTCAAGATTGGATCGATCCAACATGGCTCCTGATCGACATCCATGAGTTCCTCCGGTGGTCTACAATCAATTGTCCTTGTTGCTAAGTATTGAATGTTGATTGGCTGTACAACAGCGGCATTTGCCGAGGCAATCTTTGATAGGAGATCAGCCTGCTGATTCTCCGCTCTAGGAATTTTGGAAATGTGAAATTTCTCGAAGCTTGTGGTTAGCTTCTGCAACAAGGACTTATATTTCAACATGTGATCCTCTCTCGCCTCAAATTCTTCGCTCAGATGGCCCACAACCAACTGGGAGTCAGTATTAGCTTGCAAATTTTTCACACCAAGACCACGAGCCAGCTGTAATCCTGCTATCAAAGCTTCATATTCAGCTTCATTATTGGTGGCTTTGAAGCCAAATCTCAGTATAGTTGAAGTGTTCCACCCCGATGGCGATTGCAGGATCAGTCCTCCTCCTGAACTCTCCCCAGTGGAAGATCCATCCGTGTGTAGAGTCCAACAAGAAGAAGGATCATCTTCAATTTCAGACAACTTGATGTTTGATGGATCATCATCTGTAGTTGTCGTGAGCTCAGCTATGAAGTCAGCGAGTACTTGGGCCTTTATCGAAGTTCGCGACTCGTAGCTGATATCATACTCCGCCAGTTCAAGTACCCATCGGGAGAGACGCCCGGATGTGTCTGCCCGATGTAAGATTTGCTTTAATGGTTGATCAGTCAACACCCTTATCCGATGTGACTGGAAGTAGGGACGGAGCCGTCGGGCTGCAACCACTAAAGCATAGGCCAACTTTTCGAGGGAGAGATATCGGGACTCAGTGTCAGTGAGGACCTTGCTCGTGTAATACACAGGTTTCTGCAAATTATCCTCAATTTTCACCAGTACTGCGCTGACAACAGCGTCGGTTGCCGATAAATAAATATAGAGCTCCTCCCCGGGTCGAGGCTTTGCTAACAAAGCCGGTGATTGCAAATACTCCTTCAACTGTATAAATGCTTTCTCGCATTCCTCGTTCCATTCAACTTTGGGAGCTTTTCTCAATGCTCGGAAGAAAGGAAGATTCTTTTCTCCTGATTTGGATATAAACCTCCCCAAGGCTGCAAGTTGGCCATTGAGTCTCTGTATCTCTTTGATTGTTCTTGGGGATCTCATTTCTAATACAGCTCGTATCTTCTCTGGATTTGCTTCAATACCCCGATGTGTGATCATGAACCCCAAGAACTTTCCAGATCGGACTCCAAATGTACATTTATTGGGGTTGAGACTCATTCAGGTGCTTTCGGAGTGCACTAAAGGTTTCTGCAGATCGGAAGTGTCTTTCAAAGACTAGTGCTTTTCACCAAAATATCATCAACATACGCTTCCACATTTCTTCCGATCTGATCTTTGAAAACCTTATTCACCAATCTTTGAAAAGTAGCACCGGCATTCTTCAAGCCAAAGGGCATGACTTTGTAACAATATGTTCCTCTGCCGGTGATGAAAGATGTTTTCTCCACATCGACCTCTGCCATTTTGATTTGATTGTACCCTGAGTACGCATCGAGAAAACTTAGCATTTCATATCCCGATGTGGAATCTACTAAGTTGTCAATTAAAGGCAGGGGGTAGCAATCCTTAGGGCAAGCTTTATTCAAATCTGTAAAATCCACACACATTCTCCACTTTCCTGTGGATTTTTTCACCAATACTACATTGGACAACCACTCAGGGTAATAAACTTCACGAATGAAGTCAGCTTTCAGAAGCTTGTCCACCTCTTCTTGTGCAGCCTGGAGCCGATCTGGAGCAAAACTGCGCCGCTTCTGTATAACTGGTTTATGCCCAGGATCGACATTCAGCCGGTGTTCTATGATCTCTCTTGGGACTCCTGGCATCTCCTCAGCTGTCCAGGCAAAGATATCAGCATTTTTCTTCAAGAAATTCAATATCTCTTCCTGCTGATCTGATGGTAGACTTGCTCCAATCTGGACAGTACGCTCCGGTTGTTCTTCTTTCAAAGGCATAATTCTCAGTTCTTCAACCGGAGTTGGACGGCGCTTTTCTCTCTCGTCATCCTCTTGCTGAATATCTTCTACGGTGAGAGCTTCTCCAGATCGGCTGCTTCCCTCACCGTGCCCTTTGAGCATTGTTGCATAACATCGGCGTGAAGCCAGTTGATCACCCTTCACTTCTCCACAGCCGTTGGGTGTAGGAAATTTAATCACCATATGATACGTCGAAGGAACAGCCTTCAACAGATTGATTGATGGCCTCCCAATGATAACATTGTAGCTCGAAGGACATCGTACAATCAGGAAGTTAATGACAGCAGTAGTAAATCTTGGGGGAGTTCCAAGAGTCAAAGGTAGAGAGATCATACCGTCAGGTTGAAGTGGGCTCCCATTAAATCCGATGAGTGGAGTCCTTATCGGCTTCAGGTTCTCCACCGGTAGCTTCATTCTGTCAAAAGCCGATGAAAATATAATGTCCACCGAACTCCCGGTGTCGATGAGGACTCGCTCCACTATGAATACACCGATCTGGGCCGTGATCACGAGTGCGTCATCATGAGGACAATGAACTCCTCTCGTGGTCCTCATCGGAAAAACGATTTGCATAGGACTACGGGGTCTCTTCAAGGAAGTTACATTACGGACGGACCATTTGCTCTTGTATAGCTCTTCCTTGACCTTGAACTCTCCCCCCCGTATCCCGGGCCTCCAGCAATCACTGTTACCCGTGTGTCGCAAGGGATAATAGGCTGAGGAGGCGGAACATGCTCGATCTCCGGTTCCGACTCCTTTTGTAAGAATTGTTCCAGCTTTCCTTCTCTAACAAGGCCTTCTATAGCATTCTTCAGCTGGATACAATCCTCAGTAAAATGCCCTTTATCCTGGTGGAACTTGCAGAATTTCTTGCTTCTTTTCCTCTTAGGATTATCCTTCATAGGTTGTGGAGGCTTTAAAATTTTCTGATCCTGAATTTGAGAGAGAATGTCTTCCAATGAAGTGTTCAGAATGGAGTAATTGTGATATTTCTCTCCCCTTTCGGGATCGTACCCCCGATGTGGCGGGGGTCTCCTCTCCTCAAACCGATCTGCTCGGTTTAGATTTCGGCCCCCTTCTCTCCGAGGTTTATCACCTCTCGGAGCTCCTTCTCTCCAATCCCGGTATGGCTGAGTATGATGAGTCTTCTTTTTAATTTCTTCAAACTGCAAGAGATCACTCTCTCGCCACATCGCCTTTACCTCTTCAGAAGCAATATACTTAGCAGCCAGGCTCTGAAAATCTGAGAGACCAGCGGGGGGTTCTCTCGTTAAGGAATCCTTAAAGGGCCCATCCTTCAATCCTTTCACAGCTATTCCCACAACTAGAGCCGAATTCATGTCCACCATGCCGTTCACCTCCTTATTGAAGCGGCTGATATACCCAATTAAGACTTTCCTCCTACTTTGTCGGAATCCTAAGCGGAAGCATGGGATTCTTCTTTAACTTTACATTCTTTGGCACAATTGCAAAGGAAAAGATCAGAAAGTTGTTGAAAATTATGCACACTTCCCGGAGGAATTCCTCTGAACCAATCGTGGGCATCCCCACTAAGTGTCCGAGGAAAAGCTCGGCACATAACAGCTTCCGTGGTCCTGTTAACCATCATTTCATCTCTATAACTCTCCAAGTGCTCCTGGGGATCAGAAGTCCCGTCGTAAGAGCGAACGTTTGGAGGTCTAAAATGCTCCGGGAAGGGAGCTTCCCAGATTGCCCTTATAAAAGGGGAAGTAACATGAGGAACAAGTTGTTGGACTCATTCCCTCTCCGTCATATACCGCCGCGGAGGAGAGTAACGGCGATATGGTGAGTCGCGCCGTGGAGACTGACGCCTGGAATGAAAACGGTGTGGGGATCGGCCTCGAGGGGAAGGATGCCGATCCGGTGAGCGATACCGTTCTCTGGACCGATACGTCAATGATCGGGTCCTTCGCCTCGGATCGATGGATTGGTCTGGAGAACGTGAGATTCCCCTCTTTCTCACTTCTCTACCTTCATCCCTCCGATTATGGCGATCACGATGATGTGCTGGATCTGAACTTCCAGCCGAAGGTTCCTTGCTCTGATATCTCTCAGGTGACCGTGCTTGACGTTTCGGAGAGCGGTCTACCTTTCTTTCTCCGCTCTCCTTGAGAGGTTGTGGATCACGAGGAACCATCATGCCCGGGAACACGCCGACGGCGTGCTTCACGAAGAGCTTGTTTCAGCTTCCTCAATTTCCCCGCGCCATCCTTCCGACGCATTCGTGGTCATTTTGAGCTCCAAAGATTCACGGAGGGGCTTCTGCTCCAGGAGGCGCCATGCCTTCCACTGGAGGGGTTGCTGAAACTCTTCTTCCCTCCTCCTGAGATTGGAATCTCTTAGACCTTCTCTGTGTTGCTGCCATGAACTTTTCGTTCTCCTCCCCACAGACGGCGCCAAATTGTTAGTGCGAAAATTGGATTTAGGGCCCAATTTCAGCCTAACAATTGAATTTATATTTTGGGAGTGGCTATCCTAGAGTGAGATCGAGAGAGAATCCAAGCAAGAGAGAGAGAGAAAACCGATTTACGTGGAAAAACCCCTAAGAGGTGGGGAAAAAACCACGGGAGAAAGAATTCTCACTATAAATGGTCAAAGATACAAGAAATCTTACAACCATTCTCGAAATGGAAAGCTGGGAAGAAAATAGATTCCGTTTCCAATTCGGCAGAGCCGCTACTTGGATCTCGTAATGCCCAAAATGAGCCATGATCGCTGCCTTTTATAGGCATGGGTCGGCGGCCGAAGCACGCTTCTCAATTTAGTCACGCGTGTTTGCCAAATTGCCACCCGTGTAAGCGCCATTTAAGCACCTTTGTCTCTTGTGAATCGTTCTAGAACTTTCTGGAATGCCAGGCTGTCCACAGTTGTCAATCTTCTAGAAGACTGGACCATATGACCGATCATACCTGCCTCGGCCATACTTACACTGGTTTGACGAGCTTCTTTCTGATACCGATATGGTCTATAGCGATTTTGTCTTATTGGTTATTATCTGATCGGTATGGCTCTTTATAATGGGTTGATCCGATACGATGAGCCATTCATATCGGGACAGTCATATCGGAACGATATGTTGTAATATTAATATGAACTCCTGGGCTGTCATTTCAGCACGTGGTTTGTCTGGATGGATGCCACGTGTCCTAATACTTTCATCCCTATCAATATATATATATATATATATATATATATATATATATTCATCTTGTGTTTTGCATAGACAAATTAACCCCATGATATGTACGATGCACATGATGATGATCTACCTGATTTATACATACCTTTGAGCAGTCAGGAGTTTGTTCTTTACCAATCACAGATGAGAGCTTGGAAAGAAGTCGATTAAAGAGTTCCCTCCTGTTCTTCTCTACTGTTTTCCTCTCCAGCTTCGGTGCTTGAGTACCGCCATTCATCTCTCCCTCTCTCTCTCACTCACACACGCACAGAGCTATTGAGAGGGGGGAGATCTAGAGAGAATAAATAACATGGGGGAGCATTTATAGAGTCTAAACTTGGGGTTTTACCACGTGCGGGTGACGAGTCACGCTTACATTCATCTGTTCCAACGCCGGAATTTTTTTTGTGTTTTTTTATGAAAAGAGTCAAAGGCCATTGATTAACGAATTTAAAAGTTTGAAACCATCTATGGAGAGTTACATTACAAGTATACCCTTCAAAGAAACATGAAATCAGGTTTCACAAATATTGCAATTATACCCTTCAAAGAAACCATCTTAGGAACTCTATCTAAGTTTAGCTCCAGTGTATTTCACCCAAAAAAAAGGGAACATGAAATCAGGTTTCACAAATATTCTCATTTATACACTCCCAGTCCTAGAGCCAAAATTATTGGTTTATTACAACTATATATGTCATAAAATTGACTTTTAACCAATCTCAATAAATATAAATTTGACTTTGAGCATATGCAAACATGTGTGAAATCTAGTGTGTATACATGTAATTAATTATAAATTTTTTAGGAGAATATATATACACATAATTTATATGTTTATTTTGTTGGAATTATTCAATTAGTGTTAATTTTGTATTTATGAGGTGACCACCATTAACAAAACCTAAGCACTTGGGTGAAATATGGAGGCCCCTCATTATATTTAAACACATTTTATTCTCTCACATCAACCGATGTGGTACTATTCCAACACCCCCCCTCAAGTTCAACTGGTCTTCTACTGAGCCAATTGTAACTTGCAACTCTTATCAGAACAGAACCCCGGCATGCGTGGTCAGAGACTACTTTGGCTTGCTACGTCAGAGGATGGCTTTGGCTTGCCTGATTTCTCATACTAGGTCAGAGGCTAACGTCTGCAGCTTGCCGGTTCTTTAAGTCAGAGGCTGTTTACGATTAGCATGCCTTTTTTTACTTTGGGGGTGTCTGGTCTAGGATCTTATGCTTTGATACCACGTTGGAATTATTCAATTAGTGTTAATTTTGTATTTATTGTTGTAGAAATATAGGACCGGATAGAGTGGGGTCACAACAAGAGAATGAAAATAATACTGAAAATAAAAGGATACACCGATATTACGTGGAAAACCCCTAAATGAATTAGGGTAAAAACCACGGGCAAGGATAGAAGAATTTCACTAAGTGGGAAAAACTCAGGAGTTACAATTCTCTCTTCTAAGAGGAAAATACCAACTGTCTAATCTTTCTTTCTCTCCCACTCTTCCCTCACTCTCACTTGAACTTCAAGTTGTGGTGCATGAAAGCTTCCAACTTCATGCTATTTATAGGAAAAGATGGATGGGATTTAGGTGAGTTAATTGATAATTTACTCACTTAATCTTTGGTTAGCTCACCTAATCTTAGCCCATATTTTTGACCAACATTGATGAAGATAAAGGCCATTATTTTTTACCTTTGACCAACATTTATGAGGTGACCACCATTAACAAAACCTAAGCACTTAGGTGAGATATGGAGGCCCCTCATTATATTTAAACACATTTTATTCTCTCACATCAACCGATGTGGTACTATTCCAACATATTTTACTGCATTTTGGTGTAAAATGGATCGATGAATTCCGGCAGTGTGATTGTAGCTTGACTGTGACTGTCCTCTTTAATGGAATGAAGAATGAAGCGCGAGAAAGAGAGCATTATTTAGAGGAAAATGCTATATGGGTCGACGAGATTGTCCGAATCCATTGATGATTAATAGGCAATTAAAAATATTCTAAAAGGGGTTATAAATTAATAATGGTTTTATTAACAAAACTAGTAAATTTATGTTTAATTTATAAACAAAGAAAATATGGGATTAACCTATATTCTTTATTTTATTTTTAATGACATGCATTCAAAAAAATTATTTGTAAGATATTCAAAGTAAAACAAAATAATTAGATTTTCAATAAAATAAAATATAAAATACATCATAAACTACAATTGAGTACATAATATACGCTTTAAGTTGCTAAACTTCACTAGAGAATATGATAAAGAATTAATTAAAAAGGATACAATATATAAAAAGATCAAAATGATCACTTTACAAATATTATAACAAGAAGTTTTACTTCTAACCGTCCAGGTTAAAATATAAAAAGTTTAGTTTACGGGATAAGTAAAATAAAAATAAAATAATAGGTTATATGTTATTATTGAAAATTAAAGGGATGACAGGTGATTTCGCTATTGTTCAAAAGGTAACAAGTAAAAAGATCTATAATATATATAATCAATATAATAATTTCTATTTTTGGGTTTACATTTTTTAGATTCACAAAGGCATAGAACAACATATAAGTTATCATGCTTGCATATCCATATATAAAATAGTTTGAAGTTTTGAAAGATATAGAAATTGAAGTTTGATGTTCAAAATGAAATTTGGCCATAATACGGTATCTGAAGAGAATATGAAAAGCTCATCTATATTCAGTGGTAAGGATTACAATATATAGCAACAAGCTAAGACAATCTAGGAGATATTCAAGAGGTAACAACTAGTAGTTATAACAACAAAGAGATATACATTGACTTTGTCAAACTTAATCCTTAACATGCCCCCGCAAGATGGACGACCTGGCAGAGAGACCAATCTTGGACATGAACAGATCAAATTTGCAACGAGCTAAGGGCTTTGTAAGGGGATCAGCAAGCTGATCACCCGTTGGAACATGAGTAACACGCAAATGGCCAAGTTGTACTTGCTCACGAACAAAATGATATGCAAGTGCCAAATGTTTCATGCGCGAATGAAAAACTGGATTAGCACTTAAATGAGTGGCTCCAAGATTGTCACAGTAGATAACCGGAAGTTGAGGAAGTGGAACACCCATCTCATGTAGTAAGTGGCGTAACCATAATAGCTCAGCAGCTGTTGCAGCGACAGCTTTGTACTCAGCCTCGGTAGAAGACTGTGCTAAAAAACGTTGTTTCTTGGAGCTCCAACATACAGGATTACGACCAAGAAAGATCACATGACCCATAGTCGATGTATAGTCATCCTTGTTACCAGCCCAATCAGCATCAGAGAAGGCATGAAGATGAAGAGAAGACTCTCGAAGTAACGTGATACCTTTATCAAGTGAACCAGCAAGATAGCGCAGGAGCCTCTTCAATGCTGCCCAGTGAGCACTTCTGGGTGCATGCATAAACTGTGACAATTTATTTACAGAAAAGGCGACATCCGGCCGAGTTAGCGTGAGATACTGTAGGCTCCCAACAACCGCTCGGTACTCAGTGGGATTGTCAATCAATTCACCTGAATGCAACGTGAGGACGGAGTCAACCACCATAGGAGTTGAAACAGGTTTTGCAGCAGCCATATTCGTCCTCTCAAGCAAATCAATGATGTACTTCCTTTGGCTCAAGAATAAACCTTGCACAGATGGGATAACTTCAACCCCCAAGAAATATGAGAGTGTACCAAGATCTTTCAGAGCAAACCTATGTGCAAGACATCTGATGAAATCATCCAGTACATGAGAATCAGGGCTTGTGAGAACTATATCATCCACATAAACAATGAGATACATGGGTGAGGAGTGCTGGTGATTAATGAATAAGGAGGCATCAGCGACGGACCTTTTGAACCCAAATCCCAACAAGAAATTAGCAAGCTCAGTGTACCATGCTCGGGGAGCTTGCTTGAGCCCATAAATGGCCTTTCGAAGCTTACAAACATAGTTAGGAAAAGAGACATCGGGAAAGCCAGGTGGTTGGGCCATGTAAACCTGTTCATGAAGAGTACCATTTAAGAAAGCATTGTTGATATCAAGCTGCCGAAGATGCCAGTTGTTCGTCACAGCAAGACTAAGGAGAGTGCGTATGGTGACAGGTTTGACCACTGGATTGAATGTTTCGGTGTAGTCAATGCCAGCACGTTGTTGGAACCCCTTAGCAACAAGGCGAGCACGATAACGCTCAATGGTACCATCAGGGTTATATTTGATGCGGAAAACCCACTTACATGTGACAAGATTCTGACCCGATGCAGGAGGAACAAGGTCCCAAGTGCCTAGTTTATGAAGAGCAGTGAGCTCAACAAGCATAGCTTGATGCCATAGAGGGTCTGCGAGAGCCTGAGCAACAGAAGTAGGCTCGGCGGGTCGAGGTTGCATGGTGGTAGGATTTGGGATTTGGTTTGTAGATATTATGTTTGGAACGTGTAATGATGGTGGAGGTGGGCAGTGGTAAAGATGGCAAAGATGGAGAATTCGAGACGGGATTTGTGGATCCGGGAAGAGGCTGTTGGGTGGGTGATGACGGGGCTGCAGGAGATGTGGAGAGGGATGGAGAGAAAGGTTGTGGCTCATGGAACGAAGTGGCGGGTGCAGTAGAACTGGAGCTGAGTATGGGAAGAGAAAATTGACACCAACTTGCAGGAGTAGGGTAAGTGGAATTAGAGGTGGTGGAAGAAAGTTTGGCATAGGGAAATTGGGATTCAATAAACCTGACATGGCGAGAGGTATAGATTTTGTGAGTTGTGGGATCAAGACAATAGTATGCACTTTGAGTGGCCGAGTAACCCACAAAAATACATGGAGTGGAGCGTGAGTCAAGCTTGTGTGTGGCATATGGGCGAAGCCATGGATAGCAAAGGCAACCGAAACTCCTGAGTTTGAGATAATTCGGAGGATAGCCAAAAAGACATTGAAAAGGAGATTTGTGAGATAGAGTGGCAGTGGGTAGGCGATTAATGAGATAGGATGCGGTAGTAAAAGAAAGAGACCAATACTGAAGTGGTAAGTGAGCATGGGAAAGAAGGGAGAGCCCTGTTTCAACAATGTGGCGATGCCGTCGTTCAGCAAAACCATTATGCTCAGGAGTATGTGGAGGAGAAGTGAGATGAGAGATACCATTGATAGTGAGAAGAGTAGAGAGAGATTGATATTCCCCCCCATTATCAGAGTATATGGTTTTGATAGACTTCTCAAAATATTTTTCAACTAAGGCCTTAAACCGAATGAAAACTTCTTTAGTGTCAGACTTCTTTTTGAGAGGATAAAACCAAACATATCTAGTGAAATGATCTACAAAGATAACATAGTATTTGTATCCATCAAAAGAATAAACAGGAGAAGTCCATAAGTCTGTATAAAGAAGATCAAGAGGAGAATGAGAAGTCAAAGTGGATTGATTAAAAGGAAGCCGATGGCTCTTATTACACTGACAAGCATTGCAATGGAAGGAAAAATCACCACTAACATTGAGCTTTAAAGAAGCAACAAGAGATTTAAAAACTGCGAAAGAGGGATGCCCTAAACGATGATGCCAATCAAGGACAGACGCTTTGACGCTTGAATAGGCCACAATGGAAGAAAGAGAAGAGGACAACTCATAGATCCCATTTTTAGTTGGTCCCATAAGAAGAGGTGCCCCCGTGAGACGATCCTTCACAAGATAGGAATCAGAGGAGAAGAGAATTAGAAGATTATTGTCTTTACAAAATTGGGAAATGGAAATGATATTGCGATTCATAGTAGGAACACATAAGACATTGGAAAGAGCAAGGGATTTGGAAGAACTAGAGATAAGAGAGGAACCTGTGTGAGTGATAGGAAGCCCAGTGCCATCACCGATCACTATTTCTTCAGTGCCGTTGTAGGGTTGGTGTAAAGATAGGTTAGCGAGATCCTGGGTAACATGGTGAGAAGCCCCAGAATCTAGAAGCCATTGTTTAGAGGGAGGAGAGGCGAAGCGAGCAACATGAGCTTGGGGAGAGTTGGGCGTGTAAGGAGGGGGAGGAGAAGGCCGAATGTTGGGATATTTGTCGAGGAAGATGGGACAGTTTTGAAGCGAGTGACCCTTCGTGTGACACCACTGACATTTGCCAAGGAAGGGGCGACTGCCAGGGGAGAAGGAGGGAGAGGTGTTGGTGGACGGAGAGGATTTGTTGGTGCGATGGTAGGAGCTGGGTGACTGACGATGTGGGGAAGAATAGTGGGTGGTGCGGTGATAGGAAATGGGTGAGTGTTGTGGCTGACGATGTGGGTAAGAATGAGCAGACCGGCTTGTGGTGGGGTGGGCAGTAGCAGGCAGAACACCAAGAAGTGGTTGACTGTTGATTGTGAGCTCACGGTTGATAAGCTTCTCATGAAGTTCAGCAAAGGAGATAGGAGAATCACGAGCATTGACAGCATCGATAACGCCTTGGTAGGAAGCATCTAAGCCTTCTAGAATACGATCAGTAATATCCTCCTGCGGAATGGAAGCACCAAGGAGAGCAAGATGATCAGTGCACGCCTTGATAGCATGCATATATTCGGTAATCGTTTTAGGCCCTTTGGAGATGTTTCTGAATTTGGCTTTAAGTTGCTTGATGTGTCCTCGGGATGAGCTGGCGAAGGTCTGAGCAAGGGTACTCCACAGCTGCTGAGTGGTGGTAGTGAGGGAAATTAGCGGAACAATATTTGGATCCAGTGTGCCAATGAGAGCACCAAAAAGAAGACGATCCTGTCGAGTCCATGTGAGATAGGCAGGATTCGAGGTGGGCACATCATCCTTGACAATGGTTGACGGTGGAGCGGGGAAGGAGCCGTCGAGGTAGTGGGAGAGGCCATAACCTGCTAGGGTAGCCTCGATTTGGAGCTTCCACGAGAGATAGTTCTGTGAGGTAAGCTTGATGACATTAGAGAAGGTAACGATAATAAACGGAGTGTGTGGATCAAGATCATTGGGAATAGTATGAGTTGACATTCTGGAAGAAAGAAGGAGAGAGAGAAAAAAAGATGGATCAGAACGAGGCTCTTGATACCATGAAGAGAATATGAAAAGCTCATCTATATTCAGTGGTAAGGATTACAATATATAGCAGCAAGCTAAGACAATCTAGGAGATATTCAAGAGGTAACAACTAGTAGTTATAACAACAAAGAGATATACATTGACTTTGTCAAACTTAATCCTTAACAGTATCCACCTGAAAAAGTTACCCAAATGCTCACCATCGGCCCTTCTTCTTTCCGGGTCTTGATTTATCAGAGGAAGAAATAAGAGGCCTATGGAGAACCTGATAAAAAAGATCGGCATTTGATAATCTTCTTTTACTTTACTTTTGGCCTTAACATGATATGGTTTAAAGCCTTCTATTTCTTTATTTTATCTCAATTTATGAACCCCTCTTACACCACCGCATCCAAGCAAAGCATTGGTATCCAAACAAAAGATATGATGCATGCATTGTGCTGACCAAAATTTTAATTTGTTGGTTATAAATATTATTTGTTAAATACTTAAAACAAGACGAAATTAAAAAGAAAGAAAGATCAATGGCCGGTGGTTGCATTTCAAAAGTCAGGAGTCAAAATGGTGTCAATGTCGGGTCCCAGATCGACAAGCAGTTTTCTTTTTTTTTTTTGAATAAGTGGATAAACCACGTTCATTTATTAGAATAGAAGTAAAAAATAACAAGTACCGGGCTGAGAGCCCTAAGATTTTGATTGGTTCCTAGGTGAACCATACAGTCGAAACAGAGAGTTCTATGGGGCCGGAGATGCTTGAGGGGGGATGAAAAGTGGCCTAGCTTTTGTCCCTATTTGCCCTGGGTTCATCCTAGCTCCTCTGCATCGGGATCCACTTCCAAAGGACTAGGTGCTCGTTCTTCCCTGATGATGGCGAGGCTTTGCCTGACGATGGAGTGCATTGTCTGGAGTTGGCTTCTCTTGGGAGCATGCGAGACGCCGTACTATGACAAGTAGAGGAAGTTAATGTGGCGGAGTAAATTCGTGTAAACACGGTGTTTAGCTTGAAAACACCGCATGTTCCTTTCCAGCCAGATGCACCAGGTGGCAGAGATGACGAGTAGGTTCCAACCCTTCCGAAGGGCCCTCTCCATTAGTTTGGAGAGGGGGGCATGATGAGTAGCTTGTTGAAACTGCTTGATCGACAAGCAGTTTTTAAACATCAAGTTTTGCCTCTTCTATCCTTCTTGTCCTTCTTTTGTCGTACTGTCTTTACTACCTCAAGCCGGAGATCGATGTAACATGATTTCCTCTGGATTTGTTCTCCTTTAGGAAGATTGAAGGAAATTCCTGCAGTCAAGGCCGTAATATATATAGCAGATCATAAAACACAGCACATTAAAGAGAAAAGGGCATGCCGCACGAGCAAAGTACGATTGAAAACGAACCTTTTTAATGGTTGCGTGCCTCGTTGCAATTCTGCTTACTGTCAATTTCCAGCAGCATTGGTTTTCCTGCATTTTGAATTAGTGTGGAAAGGAACCTTAGTTTCCGGCTGTGTGATTGTACCTACAGATATATATATATATATATATATATATATATATATAGCTTGACTGTGACTGCCCTCTTTCATGGAATGAAGTATCGAAGTCTTGTGAGGGAAAGAGAATAGTATTTAGATTGATGAAAAAACATGTGTTGCAGGCCAGCAATTTATTTATTTATTTATTTATTTATTTTGAAGAAGTTTACCAGATATGCCAAATGTCATGACAAGACTACATGTGCCGAATTTGTTGATGATGTCCAAGGTATCATTAACGGATTTGGCACACAAACTAGTGTAGTCTTGTTGGCATATATGGCCTTGCTCTTAAGTTTCCTTAATTAAAATAAGACTCTTGTTATAATGTAAGGATAAGATTTGTAGCCGCAAATTTTATATCACGTGGGAAGAATTTAATACCTTAGTGTTAGATATTTTCTATTATGTGGTCTTAATTAACCACTTTGGTTAAAGTGTCCCAATGTATTTGGTTTTATATAAAGTTGGACTCACATATAATGGATAAACCCAATCTATTAAAGTGAACAAATTAGATTCTTTATGGATAAAAGCAATGAGTTTAAATTAGATTTGGATTGGGAATGCTTGATGGATAGAGACGCTTTATCCTAATCATTATATAAAAGTATGGTCCCTCTCTCCACCATATCCTAATATCCTAATCTCCAATCTCGAGAGGCAACCTCTCATTATAGATCTACAGCAGCAGGGAACATCACCAAGTAAGTAAATTATAGTTTTACAATTTACAATTCATAAGAACAAGATCCTGTCTATATGCATATTAGGTATATTGCATATATAAAATCCAACATTTGGCATCAGAGCTTTAGGTTTATTGTTCTATGGATTGTAGTTAGCAAGATCAAGATTAAAGATTATAAAACTCATAGGTTAAGTTTTCTTTAACGATTTTTTCTACTTTGGAATTAAGTAATCCAAATAATTGATTTATTTTCTGATATTAAATAATCCAACATTAAAGAATTTTCGGAGTAAAGGAAATTCAGAAAATAATTATTAGTTTCTTAGATATTGAATAATCTAAAATTAAAGAATTTTTGGAATAAAAGAAATTTAGAAAATAATAAGTATTATTATTTATATATTAAATAATTCAAAAAATTATAGAATTTATGTAAATTAAATTCAGAAAATATATCTTTATTTTTCTGAAATTAAGAATCCGAAATTAAAGAATTTTCGGAATAAAATAATTTCAGAAAATAATTATTTTATATTAAATAATCCGAAAATTAAAGAATTTATGTAAAATAAATTCAGAAAATATGTTTTTTTATTTTTCTGAAATTAAGAATCCGAAATTAAAGAATTTTTGGAATAAAATAAATTCAGAAAATAATTATCATGATTTTTCATATTAAGTAATCCGAAAATTAAAGATTTATGTAAAAGAAAAATCCAAATAATATTTTTTATTTTTCTGACATTAAAAGAATATGAAATTAAAGAGTTTTCATAATTAAATAAATCAGAAAATATTTTATTATTATTTTTGGATAAATTAGTATGGAATTATGGTCTAATGCTTTTCCAAATAAAAGAGATTTTTCAGAATTTAACTAATATTTTTTGTTGAATTTTGGAAGTTTATTGTGATATTTACAATTATATCAAATTAAATTTAACATATCCATTGAAGTTCTATGGATAATCAAAGTTGAAAGTTTATCCAAAAGATTTAAAATTATTTTGGAATTGAAATTATTAAATTTTTAATTTCAAATCAAATTATATAGTTTTAATTCAATAATTATTTTGGTTCATACTTGTGTTTCTTGGGCTACTTTATTTTGGTTTGTATTATGGCATAAAGATTCGAATTTGATCACAAACTATATTATTGAAGTTTTACCCAATAAGTGAATGAACCATATATATGAATATAAGCACATTAGAGCACGAGTGTTTATATTAAAGTGGATCAAAATTTTATCGATTGATTTAACCTCAATTTAGCTTGAATTTAGGAGAACTCAATTTGGTCAATGTTAGAATTATTAATTCATTTAAGTAGTTGAATTAAATGACCAAATTAAGTTCATACAAGTATTCAAGCTTATTAAGTCAAAATTAAAGAGATAAAATTATAGGGACTTGAAAGCAAATTGTTTAAG
The DNA here is from genome assembly GCA_026586065.1 of Dioscorea zingiberensis. Classification (NCBI taxonomy): domain Eukaryota; kingdom Viridiplantae; phylum Streptophyta; class Magnoliopsida; order Dioscoreales; family Dioscoreaceae; genus Dioscorea; species Dioscorea zingiberensis. Next base: position 9,003,134 of record CM048822.1, on the reverse strand, counting down.
TAGTATTTTTCTATTTTGAATAGAAAATTTAATAGTGAATGACTACTTGAAAATTTACCTAATGTCAAAGATTTGTTTTAAGGAGGTCATTATAATGTTTATTTTGGTCCAATATAAGGTTAATTTTTCAATTTTGATATATTTTAAATCTTCTGATTGATGATCGTTGAAGGATTATTAAAATCCATTAATGATATTACTTGATCTTGCATAAAAGTCAAATTTTACTTACGATAATGGTAAATAATAGCAATTTTATATTAATTTCATGTTTGGATTATGAAATTATTATGGATTTATAAATTATTAAAGCAAGTTCATCCATTATTTACAAATTCGGCATGTGATGTGTTGTCCCAAAGGATCACTAAGCATGTTAGGAGATGAGATGATGGAATTTGGAGTTAATAGTCTTTTCTCCCTATTTAAGTGAAGTTGCATTAAAGGATGTTAGTCAGTGGTCGCCCAAAGGAGGCTATTGATTAATATCAACAATTATAGATGTCTTATATGTATTAATACAAGAATTTTTCTTTTGCCCAAAGGTGTGAAAATTCTTAGTAAAGTATATTTATTGATATATAAGACATAATGAGAATTTTCTCTTGCCCAAAGGTGTGAATATTCTCAATAAAGTGCAGTTATCAATATAAAGGATGTTAGTACGATAATCATCTCTTGCCCAAAGGTGTGATGATTATCGGATTTTCTATTACTTCATGCTGATAGCAGCTAAAGGAGAACTAATGTATGTCTTGGTTCTATGCTAAATCTAAGATTATTATGTGTCATATTCTATGCCTGCAAATTTATATTTGTCTGATTTGGTAGGTGTCAAAGTACCCTATTCATGATAATTATATAATTTGCATTAAAGATATCTTTTATAGTGAAGAATTTTGACACAATACAAGTAGCAAGAACAGACACTTAGTTAATGAATGGACTATTCGCATGTCATTGTCTCGCCCAAAGGAGGGATTAGTGATGATGCACTGAGTCATTCATTTAAAGTTTCCTATAATCATAAAGTTATGTATCAATTTCATTTCTTGTGAGCATTAAAGTATGTATTTGTTTAAACCCTATTTGATATGTTCCATTACAGTGATTAGTAGTAATTTGATCAACATGAGCAGTGCAAACATTAAGTTATTTTTTAGTAATCTTGGTTCTCCAATATAAATTTGACCTATGTATTGCGTGTACCACTGTCATGTCTAATTGCAATTATTGGTTTAAAGTGCAAAGACAATAAAAGATCAGTGGGAGTGGTCAAAATTAAACACCTTTTATTGCATCACTATATTTAAAGTTTTCTCATAACTTGTTTGTAAATATTTGATTTACATTATGATATATTTATCTCAAACAATAGGATGTCTTTTGAGAATTATGGAATACTCTAATATTTGAAGTTTAACCAACGATATAATTTATGTGGTTCATCTATCTTTTGCTAATAGATCTATTAGTTGATTGTTCAAATCATATTAATGTCAAAAGATCTATTTAAAAGTTGCCATTGATAAATGACCAAAGTATGGGTATTTAGAGTTTCCTTGGATGAATGGGTATATTAATTCATTCATGTAATTTTTTTTTTCTCTCTTAAAGATTAAAGGATATGCATATTTAGCTTCCTGTTAATAGCATGATCTCTATGATAGTTATTGAGATCAATATCATATAATAATAGGACAATTCAATTTTGGAAATAATATGCATTAAATTCCCCATTAATGACATAACATCTATAATAGTAGTTGAGACTTGTATTATGAAATAGAGAGAGAATTCAATTGAGGAGGAGATAAAGATTTGATGGGTTCTTTCTCATTTGAAATAACATATATCAATTGAATTAATGTTGGAATTGATTATTATCGTCCTATATAATGTTTCATGGTATATTTGAATAGGCATTAAAGTCATTATGTTGGTGAGAATTGCATATTACCATGAATCGAGAATTCTAATATTGTTATGGATAATGTGATATAATCATGGTCATACTCAATTACGAAATACATTTATCAAAGTTAATGTCACGCCCCGACCCCAAAATCCCGGGCCTCGGGCTCGTGAGCACCGGCCCGTACCAGCGGAGAGCGGGCCCTTCGAATCACGAGGCACAGTGATCGCCCGTCAACAACACAAGTGCAGCGGAATATTAGCAATAAGATAAACAACATAAATCAGAGTATAATATCAGCGGGAGATAAGAACCTAGGGTACATGCACCCTAATAGTTAATACAAGTCTGATCCTACACGGATCCAAATAAGATGTCCTCACACATAAATTAAATGCCTAAGAGGTCGCCAACCTCGGCTACAACCCTGCCCCACGTACGATCCTGGCGGCTCGCGTCGTCTACTCCGCTGGATCTGAAAAAGGGATGGGAACAAATGTATGAGCTTTCGGAGAGAAAGCCCAGTAAGCACCTCGCAAGGTGGGTGAGCAAGTCATGAACAACAAAAGATAAGCAGAAGAGCAAATCAAGAGACATGACCAAATAAGCACATGGGGCTACACCCCGCACAACCAAACATCTAGGAGTCCCAGAGGCGAGCAACGAAGTGGGCTCCTAATCTCAACTACGGCCTCAAAGCCAGAAAGTTCATCCAACAGAAGAATTCTCAAAGTGTCCCCGATGCGACCATCACCTCGGTTTGGAGTCGTCCGTGGTGGGAACTTGGCGGCGCTACCCTTCTACATGTCGCACGACGATTATGTATCGTCCCATTTGGAAAGAATTTGGGCCGGACAGAGTATAGATCCCATGGGGGATATGAAACGCCAGGGTGTCCTCGGCCCTAGACGCTCCAGGTTGGAGCACCCACACTCCACTGATCCGGGCGGAAAGATAGTACAGAAACAATAACCAACACACCAATGCACATAAATATATGGAAACAATAATCCAAAGAAGTCATAAGCAGGCATGTGCATATCATCAAGTGAAAATGGGAGAATATCAACTAGATAATCGCATTAGACCTCATCATCAACAAGTAAGGGAACATGATAAGCAATAGCACTTACGTGCGCAAACATGAATATCTAAGGAATATCGAGTAATGCCAATAAAGCCCATGTTCGGGCGGGGACTAAGCAAAGGCACTTACCTTTAGTTGCAACCTAACTGATTAATCTGGGGGGTGTCCCGACGAGACTCCTCGCTCTTCGCTGATATCTGGTACACATGGGTCTATGCTCAGACGTTCGTACAAGTATTTAAATAATATTTTCGATGATAATTTAAACTAGATGGGCCCGGCCCATCAGATCAGCCCATTTTAATTAACTCTAATTACTCTAAACTAATTAATTAGATGGAGAAATTCTTTTACCCCAGATTTTCTTAATCGGCCCCAAAGGCCCAACTGAGGACAAAACTCAACTTTGCTTCTCACTTCTTCTCAGCTTGCAATTTTTTTTATTTATTTATTTTTATTTATTTTTATCTTATTTTATTTTTTTTTTTCCTTCTCCCCAACAAGCATGCATGCCTGATAGGGCCTGTCAGCACACATGATGAACACCTCAAGGACTAGCTAATTCATAAGGCCCAGGTTCATGTCCCTCTGTGTTCCCATGCCACTCCTACACCAAAGTAGTACTAGTAGAAATAATTTTACAAATCTTGTAACAGTTCTGCACTTTATTTTCAAGACAACACCTAGATATGTGGCTCTTATACTTATCTAATAGGGAGATCATCTCTCTCCAACTAGATGCATGGACTCCTTAAGCTACCACAGTTGGGGAAAGTGTGCAGACTCACCACACTACACCTAATTCACCTCTATTTCCCACGTTCTTATGCCATCTATGCAGGCTACGAACCAAGATGTCTCACACTTTGTATTTACAGGTTATGAAGAGGATGGTTGCTCACCAAAGTATGGCCGTGAGATCAGTTCCTCTCCGATTTCCTATCTCCTTCTCACACAGCGTCAGTTTTCCAGCAGTGGTGCGCGCGGAGGGGAGAGCTCGGCGGCTGGTGTCAAGAGTCCCTTCTTCGGACAGTGGCAGTTGTGATGGTAGGGGTTTGTTCTCCAGGCTGCCTTCTAATGCCTGGGGAAAGAAGGCTCTCCGGTCCCTCTTAAGCCCTGGGAGGCGGGGGAGGTTCGAGGTAGTCACTGCTACCGCCGGCCGCGCCTTAATGTAAGCCAGAGACTGGGGCGGAAAGCACACTTTCGCCCCTATGCACGCATTTGCTTGGCGCTCCAGGGATGTCTTGTCCCCTCCGAGCATCAGGCGTAGGCTTTTCTTTGGTTGTACGGGCGTCTCTTCTCCAGCCTGGCGTTCGGCGAAGGTGCGAGCGCGTGGCTCGGTATCGTCCTGTGAAGCGGCTGGACGCGTTAATGAGGAGGGGGGACGTGGTCGTGCATGGCTTGTATGCCATTTTGCAAAAGAGCCCTCCTCCTTTTCGTTCTACAACCCCGGTCCCCCTTTGTGTGTGTGTGTGAGAGATAGAGAGGGAGGTTTTTTTTTTTTTTTTTTTGCAATCCAATCCTTGCATTTCCGTGAAATTACCCCATTGAAGCATATCTTGAGAGAGGCCCCTTTTTGCCCTGCAACCCCTAACTTATCTCATTTCTCATCTGGATCCCTGCTTCTTTATAACCTGTGAGAGGGGGTACTTTATATTCTCCTCCCTCATCTTATTACTAATTACTCCATTTTGTTTAGTCCCTTCTTTCTTATTAATAGTAATCAGCTCGACTCAAGGGTTAATTGAAGGATGTAATTAGGGAGTTAAAATCTCATTCCAAGGAAAAGCATGGCTTTTACAGTTAATAAAACTAATGGGACTAGAATAAGAAGAGTGATGGTTCATAAAATTTATGAGAGATTTTTATATTTATGATTTCATCAAAGCATCAATCATATAAAAATTAAACTCTATGATATGTCAAATTATTGAACACAATAAAAGGTTTATAAGTAATCTAATCTTACCTTAAAGTTAAAGTTATTTTGGTTTGAGTAATTGGACAATAAAAGTTAATGAATAGTTTGTTTTAGAAAAATAATAGTGGTTTTATTAAAGTTATCTAAGAGGCTTATATATTTAAATTTAAAAGTTAGCCTCAAGATAATTTTAGTTCTTTAAACCAATTAAAGAGATTAGTTTGTTAAATCTATTATAGAAAATAATAGTGGTTTTATTAAAGTTATCTAAGAGGCTTATATATTTGAATTTAAGAGTTTGCCTCATGATAATTTTAGTTATTAAAACCAATTAAAGATATTAGTTTGTTTTATAGTGGTTTTATTAAAGCTATCTAAGAGGCTTATATATTTGAATTTAACAGCTTGCCTCATGATAATTTTAGTAATTAAAACCAATTAAAGATATTAGTTTGTTTTATAGTGGGTTTATTAAAGCTATCTAAGAGGTTTATATATTTGAATTTAAAAGTTAGCCTCATGATAATTTTAGTTATTAAAACCAATTAAAGAGATTAGTTTAATTTATGAGTTGAATCTATTATAGAAAAATAATGGTGGTTTTCTTAAAGTTATCTTAGAGGCTTATATATTTGAATTTAAAAGTTAGCCTCATGATGATTTTTGTTATTTAAACCGGTTAAAGAGATTCACTCATATATAACATCATATTCCGCTGTGTTACATATATATATTTTGGTAATTAAAGTCTTAACCAAATAAAAGTTGAAAAGTTTATGAGAATCAGAGAATATTTAAATTTTAACATGCTTTTAATTTCTTCAGTATAATTGTTTTTTGAATATGAGGATTAGTGGGAGCTGTTAAAATTTAAAGGTTTTTGTGTAATTTTAGTGTTGATTAAAGTAGATTGGTGGAGACCAAGAATGCTTGTGTATTGTTACTTGTGATTAAGAGTGTGACTCATCGATATTCTTACTGGTTTGATATCACAAGTTATTAAGAAAGTTAAAGTTTATACTGCTCATATAAAATATATGTTGATCATAAAATACTTATTTATATAAAATTAAGCATGCTTTAAGGTGAGAGAGAAACTCTCTAATTATGTAATCATACTACTATTGAAGTTATGTGGGTTGATAACGGTGCTCACTTTTACTGACCAACTATTTATATATGGTTACTTATGATGCATATCAAAGAAATCTCAATGCATATAGTCATATGAAAAGTTTAATATGACCAAATTATGATGATTTCGTTTGCATGAGATAAGTTTGATTATGGGATTAATATTTTCAGTCTGCTGTGATTTATTTGAAAGTATTTGTCAATGAAATATAGACATAAAAGTCATTTATGGTTATCGAAAATTTAAGAATTGGAATCGTCATGTATCTTTTGATTATATCACTATATTGTGATAGTTTTGGATCCCATGAAAAGTTGACAATGATAGTTGGAACATGATTGATAAATTTATTTTGCAAATGGGATAATCAAAATTATAAGATACTAGTATGAGATCTCCTTATAGTCGATTCCATATCTTCTGTTTCAATATATATGTGTATGTACATTAAAGTGAAAATTACAGTTTTAAACAGAAGAGTCATTAAATTGACATTACAGTGGGACAATTTATATAGGCATTATGGATTTTGTAGCCTATAGCTTATCATTAAAGGCTGGGTTAAGTAGAGGCTATTGATGTAGTGATACATGGAAGGGAGTATGTCAATTAAGGATGTATAACCGCCATGATCCCCATTAGTGGTCTTCTATTTGATCAAAGTATTAAAGTGTAACTTTGGAATATGATTGATTGGGATATGTTTTCAAAGCGCGCGCATTTTAGTTTTTATTTTAAAGTTGTGAGTTCAAATTTTTTTTTTAAAAGAAAAAGTTTGTTTTTTGAAAAGTTTGTTTTCTTATTAAAACGTGGGACAATTCAAGTGGTAAATATAGGCCAAGTGGGAGAATGTTAGATATTTTCTATTATGTGGCCTTAATTAACCACTTTGGTTAAAGTGTCCCAATGTATTTGGTTTTATATAAAGTTGGACTCACATATAATGGATAAACCCAATCTATTAAAGTGAACAAATTCCAGTTACTTAATGGATAAAGCAACAGAGTTTAAATTAGATTTGGATTGGGAATCTTGATGGATAGAGACTTTTATCCTAATCATTATATAAAGAGCTATGGTCCCTCTCTCCACCATATCCTAATATCCTAATCTCCAATCTCGAGAGGCAACCTCTCATTATAGATCTACAGCAGCAGGGAACATCACCAAGTAAGTAAATTATAGTTTTACAATTTACAATTCATAAGAACAAGATCCTGTCTATATGCATATTAAGTATATTGCATATATAAAATCCAACACTTAGATCATATGATTAACATAATTTTTTTATTAGGTTATCAGCTTGGTCAGTATTGATATAATACAAGTTAGTTACTTAGTGACCACTTAACATTGTAAGTAAATAATATACTACCATTTTCAGTTTTTTTTTTCAATTAACCCCCTGGGACCAAAAGTCTGTTTTGGTATAAGGATACTCTAGTTTTCGGTACATGTGGAACGAAGATATTTCAAAGGTTGTTTCCCATTGGAACCATTGTGAAGTCTTTATAGGCACTTGTGAATGCATTTGGTAGATAGGATATATGATTATTATTTTGGATTAGATAGGATGGGATGGGATAGGATGAGATGGGATAATATTATGTTGTCCTGTAGCCGGATTAGAAAACTGGATCATAATCCTGCATTTGGTGTCCGTCAATAGGACTATTTTATTATTTATATTTAAATATTTATTTTTAAGTAATTATTTATATCATATATTACATATTAGTTTATAAAAATTTTATATTTTAATATTTAAATTTTAATAATTTTTTTAAGTTATTATTTATATCATGTGTCAAAAATTAATTTGTAAAAATTCTTTGTAAATGCACATTAAAAATTATTCATAAATTTTTTTTTGTAAATATTTCCCCTTTTCACTTCCGAACACTCTAGTTATCAAAATTTAATTAGTAAAACAATATGCAATTTTGATTGTTAAAACACTATACAAATTTAATATATTTTTACAAGCATACTTTAACATAATGTTAACAAATAATTAAAAGACAAATAATATGGTCTAAAACTAGGGATAGAATGTATATATAACAAGACAAATAATATATTGACATAATGTTAACAAATAATTGGAAGGCAACTAATAAGGACGAACACCGGATTGATCAATCTGATGTATATAACATGAAAATTATTTTAAAATCTAATATTTAAATTTGGATGAAGTTAATTTATAAATGAGAGAATTAATGAATTTAATTAAAACTATTTATTAAAGGGTTTACAAATAAGTTTTCCAAAACCTTAGGGGCAAAATGTAATTATGCTATATATATATGATAGGGGTAAAAACCGAGGAGCCCGCCATCTGACACGTGGACTAATCTCATCCTTCCATCCAGAGCAGTGACCTCCTCGAGTTTACGCCTAGAATCGTTCTCCTCGGGAAACAGAAGGAAAGCAACCGTTTCGGTTCCGTCAAAGCAGATCTCCTCGGGTAATGAAGGCTCACCTCTTCGGATTTCAGAGGCCACGCACCCTTAGCCCGAAGGAGGCGCAACAAATCCCGAGGTCACAGGCTACGACAGAAACCAAAGGACTTAAGCCCCTTCTAGAAGAAATTACAGTTAAGACCGTTGAGATCTAACTGAATGCCAATCTGACATCTAGAAGCATCTGGAAGAAAGATGAGCTGTCATCTTAGCTGGCTCCAGCTGGCACCCACGTGGCCTATTAGGAGCTAGTCTACTAGCCTTCACATGGCCTATTGAAGGTAGCTTTCTCCCCAGCAACTCCCCCACCCTGGAGCCTATAAATAGAGGAGCTCACCAAGTCATCTGGAATCCCTGGACGATCGGCGAAGCCCTGCCACTCCAGAAAGCCAAATTCCACAAATCATGTACTCTCATTGAATTAATAGTGAATTCATCTCCAACAATGGAGATCTTCCGTGGTTTTCACCCCGATTTGGGGTTTCCACGTAAATCCTGGCGCCTTCTCCTTCTCTTCCGAGTTTTTTCTTTTTTGATCTCTCTCAAACTCATCAAAATCAGTCCCCAATCAATCTACAAATTCAATTGTTGATCTAAATCCTGGGTTTTCCCTGATTTTTGTGTCAACAACATATATAAATATATATATATATATTGTTAACTCAAATTTAAGAAAGATTCTCAAATTCGGCTAACATTTGAATTTATAAGGGGTTTTTGGTGAAAACTCAAGAAAAATCAAGAAAAAGCAAACCAAAGAAAAGAACACCAAAGTTTTACCTGGAAACCCCACAAATCGGGGAAAAACCATGGGTTTCCCATTTGGGAGAAAGGAATCCACTATTGATGCTTCTTAGATTACATGAGGGGGAAATGGGGTGGAAAGAAAGATAGAGAGACTGGGAGTGTCCAAAGGAAAAGTCCCATGACTAGTGTGAGGTATCTGTTATTTATAGGTTTTAGGTGTGCCCTCTTCGGACTCCAGCTCTATTGTTGATTCATCTAGAAGGGAGCAGGGCTCTTCGGTCATCTCCTACAATCCCTTTGCTTGTTGAATGCTTCGATTGCGCTCGAGATGAGGAGCTTGGGGCGCTTGTGGAGGAATTTCTTCAAGATCCCGAGGAGGTGGCTTTTGAATCCCGAGGAGGTATGCTACCGAGGCAAATGGCTCTGACTCCGAGGGCTCAAACTCTTCCACGTGTCTTGTTGGGTTGATTCCACGTGTCTCTCCAAATTTATCCCTATCATAAGGTATTATTGAAAATTAAGAGAGTGAAAAAAAAAACTTGAATATATATAATCTGTGTAATAATTTTTGTTTTAGAGTTTACATTTCCTAGATTCATGGAGACATAGTACAACATATAAATTATCATGCTTGTGTGTATCCATATACTAATAAAACAATGAATAAGAATGTGGTTTATCCATTTTTATAAAAAATAATAATAAATAAATAATAAAGTAGAAGTTGAGAAAGATGCCTCCCACATAAGAGGGAGTATGGAGTACCTGGTCAGAAAGATCAGTCTTTGGATCCAGAGAGATGATCAAGTGGTCTCGGTTCCACTAGACGTGAGCCACATATTTGCTTTGGGATATGTGTTTGTTTTAAGTTCGAGACAAATGTGTGGCTATAAAACTGCCACGTCTCGGTTTCGTGGTCAAACCGAGACGACCGAATCATGTCTCTTGGATCCAAACAAAAGATATGATGCATGCATGCATCATGCTAATCAAAAATTTTGTTGGTTAAATATTATATGTTAAATACTTAAAACAAGACGAAATTAAAAAGAAAGAAAGATCAATGGCCGGTGGTTGCATTTCAAAATCAGGAGTCAAAATGGTGTTTCAACACTCCACATGTCGGGGGAAAAAACTTGTATGGAGCCGGCTCCACCTATCTTTAGGTGGAGCCAGCTCCATTTTGGTATTTAAAAAATGTTTTAACAATTTCCAACTGTATCGAAAAATAAGCTAGTATGTTCATTTTCATATAATTTGGTGACCGTTTGGTCCTCCCACTTAATGGTTGAATTTTTATAAAAATTTCAACGGTTCAGAATTTCAAAATTTCAACCGTTAAGTGGGAGGACCAAACGGTCACCAAATTATATGAAAATGGACATGCTAGCTTATTTTTCGATGATCTTCCCATCTGTACGGTTGGAAATACTTAAAACATTTTCTAAATACTAAAATGAAGCCGGCTCCACCTAAAGATAGGTGGAGCAGCTCCATGCAAGTTTTTCTCCATATCGGGTCCCAAATGTAGTACGGCACCCAGTTTTCGAAGATCAAATTGTGTTTCTGTTTTATCCGTACTGTCCGTCTTTTCTTTATTTTTAAAGTGGATTGATTGATAAGGGATAAAAAAAAAATACAAGCTAAAGGGTGGTGTATAGTGTTGTAGAAATATAGGACCGGATAGAGCGGGGTCACAACAAGAGAATGAAAATAATACTGAAAATAAAAGGACACACCGATATTACGTGGAAAACCCCTAAAGGAGTTAGGGTAAAAACCACGGGCAAGGATAGAAGAATTTCACTAAGTGGGAAAAACTTAGGAGTTACAATTCTCTCTTCTGAAAGGAAAATACTAACTCTCTAACCTTTCTTTCTCTCTCACTCTTCCCTCACTCTCACTTCAGGTTGTGATATTTCAGAAGGAGAGGAGCTCCTTTTATAGGCAAGAGGAAAAGAACAAGTGCAAGCAGAAAGTGATAGCACTTCAGAAGAGAACATAGAGACTACAACAATACGGGTGGAAGAAGAAGTTGAAGCTACACCAGAGCACGAAGTACAAGAGCCAGCTGAATCTGAAGTCCCAGATGTTCGGCGGTCAACTCGTACAAGAAAGACACCAAGTTGGCATTCAGATTATATTATTGAAGGCAATGTTGCATACTGTCTTCTAACTGAGGATGGAGAGCCATCAAGTCTCCAAGAAGCACTGAGTAGTTCAGATGCATCACAGTGGATGACAGCAATGCAAGAAGAAATCGAAGCACTTCATAAAAATAGAACATGGGAACTGGTGTCACTACCACAAGGAAGAAAGGCCATTGGCAACAAATGGGTTTACAAGATCAAGCGCAATGGTGATGACCAAGTGGACCGATATCGTGCTAGATTGGTGGTGAAAGGATATGCTCAGAAAGAGGGGATCGACTTCAACGAAATATTTTCACCTGTGGTTCGACTCACAACAGTCCGAGTAGTCCTGGCGATGTGTGCTACATTCGACTTGCAGCTTGAGCAGTTAGATGTAAAAACTGCATTTCTTCATGGAGATCTTGAAGAAGAAATTTACATGCTCCAACCAGAAGGATTTGAAGAAAAAGGTAAAGAGAACTTGGTTTGCAGGTTGAACAAATCTCTATACGGTCTAAAACAGGCGCCGAGATGTTGGTATAAGAGATTTGATTCCTTCATCATGAGCCTTGGATACAGCAGACTCAATGCAGACCCTTGTGCATATGTCAAGAGGTTTGGAGAAGAAGATTTTGTCTTCTTGTTGTTGTATGTAGACGACATGTTGGTAGCAGGCCCCAACAAAGATCGTGTTCAAGAATTGAAGGCTCAATTGGCTAGGGAATTTGAAATGAAGGACTTGGGACCGGCAAACAAGATTCTAGGGATGCAAATTCACCGAGACAGAAATAATAGGAAGATTTGGCTTTCTCAAAAGAATTATTTGAAGAAGACTGTAAGCCAATTTCTACCCCACTTCCTATTAATTTCAAGTTATCCTCAAGTATGTGTCCTAGCAGTGAAGAAGAGAGGATGGAAATGTCTCGAAAATGCAGGTATGCATCGGCGTGGGAAGCCTAATGTTTGCCATGATATGTACAAGACCGCATATTGCACATGCGGTGGGAGTGGTAAGTCGATACATGGCGAATCACGTCGAGCATTTGAATCTTTGTTAAGAGGATTCTCAGATATGTAAAGGGAACCTCAGATGTTGCATTATGTTATGGGGGATCTGACTTTATTATCAGTGGATATGTTGATTCTGATTATGCAGGTGATATTGACAAAAGTAAATCCACTACAGGATATGTGTTCACACTTCTTTGGAGGAGTCGTGAAATTTGGATTTCAAAATTGCGGTCGCCGTGGCTTCACGCCAACGGCGGGGAATATATAGGAGCTACACAAGCTAGTAAAGAAGCAGTGTGGTTGAAGATAGTGTTGGAAGAACTCGGGCACAAACAAAAGAACATTGTTCTGTATTGTGACAGCTAAAGTGCCTTGCATCTTGCAAGGAATCCAACATTTTATTCAAAGGCAAAACATATCAGAGTTCAGTACCACTTCGTTCGTGAGAAAGTGAAAGAAGGAACGGTGGATATGCAAAAGATTTACACCAAAGACAACATAGCAGATTTCTTAACAAAAGCAATCAATGCTAACAGATATATATGGTGTTGATCCTCCTGTGGCTTGACGGAGACGTAAGCAACATCAAGTGGCAAGGTAGAAAGAATGATGTGAAAATTTGATTGACAACCAATCAAATCTTCAAGTGGGAGAATTGTTGGTCAAAGTTAGTGGCTGGTTTAAATTGTTGGTCAAAGTTAGTGGCTGGTTTACATGTCAAAAGTTGCAGCCAACAACTCAAAATGTGAAGCTTTGTCAACAATTGCAGCTGAGGACCCTTTTCCTCTTGCCTATAAAAGGAGCTCCTCTCCTTATGAAATATCACAACCTGAAGTGAGAGTGAGGGAAGAGTGAGAGCCGAAGACATGCAATGACATGGCACAGAAAACTTGGACACATGTCGGAGCAAGGAATGAAGATTCTTGTAGAGAAAAATCTACTCCATGGTCTCACAAAGGTAACATTACCCTTTTGTGAGCATTGCATTGTGAGCAAACAGCATCGGTTGAAGTTCAACACATCTAATTCTAGAAGCAAAGCAATTCTAGAATTGGTCCATTCTGACGTGTGGCAAGCCCCGGCGACATCACTAGGAGGAGCAAATTACTCTGTGTCATTCATTGATGACTACTCCAGGAGGTGTTGGGTGTATCCTATCAAGAGGAAAGCGATATTTTGTTGGCTGCAACTTTTGACATGTAAACCAGCCACTAACTTTGACCAACAATTTAAACCAGCCACTAACTTTGACCAACATATAGATGCCCATATGCCTCCATGTCCCGTGTATCCAAGTGGACTACTTCTAATAGATTTGCCCCGTCAACTCATCCTTAAAGTCTTCCCTGTTAAGTAATGTTTGCGGTGGTCTCTCGTGATCGAAGGTCAAGGATTATGGACTATAGATTCTATATACATCAGTTTCAGTTTTTTAGCGACATTTGTTGTATCAAACCAAGCGAATAATAAAAAAGTGACCCCCAAATAATACAAAAGCCAATGCGGTGGTCTGTCTTTTGTTGCGGTGGTCCTTCTTTGGTTGTCTTGTCTTTACCACCTCAAGCCCGGAGGAGATGTATCCTTTTTAAGGATGATTGAAGGACATTTCACATTCATACTTGAAGTCATGGTCTTAATTAATAGCAGAGAAAACACAGCCAGTTAAAGAGAAAAGGGCATGAGTACGATTGAAAACGAAGATTTTTAATGGTTGTTTGCCTCCTCGTCGTTGAAGAAAAGGACATTGTCTTCCTCTGTGAAGCGAATGAAGGGAAATTGTTCGTGCTTTGTCCGCAGGTGGCTTATGCATGCAGAGGTCGGCATTCCTATATGTGTGCTCCTCGGACTTCTTGGACCCCCACTGAAGAGGAGAGGAGAAGAGTGGTCACCTTTAATTTGAAAATTTATGGATGGATTCCATGATAGTCTCTGCCTCCCGAGATGTGGGTACCATACTACTTCCATGGTAGTCTCTGCCTCCTTCCGCTCTTGTAGACTTTTTTTTTTTGGGAGTGGTTGTAGTTTGTATCGTACTGAATTGTGAGCTTGTTTATAATTTTTTTTTTTTTTTTGATAAAGACAACAAGTATCTTTTAATTAGGAGTGGACAACATGTCAAATGCACGTGCCCTCACCTTGCGATCACGGGATATCAAATCTGGGATCTCTCCCAACCAACAACACTCTATACAAGGTACCCGATACCAATATGCCAAAAAACCGTTGGTGCTTGCTTATAATTCTTAGAAGGAGTAAAGGGAAAGTAGGTCAAGCAAAAAATTATATCTTTGAAGCAGTCAAGAGAGACCAATCTTATTTTAGGAGGTTTCAAAGGAAAAGAGAGAGAATTTTCCCTTGGTAAGCAGTATTATTTTGAAATTACCAAGTATGTTGTTTTCTCCTATTACAAGAGAGATTAGAATTATTATCTCCTGGTATCAAGAAAGACAGTGGCGAAGCCAAGTTGGGGCCAGGGGGGGCACGTGCCCCCCTGGATTTTTTTAAAAAAATTAATATATATATAGATATGTGTGTGCATGTGTGGGCCCCACTTTTTTATAATATATAATATATTTATAAAAAAACAAAACAAATACACTCTTATAATCTCTCTCTCACCCCAATTCTCTCTCTATTGTCTTGGTATTTATGGTTTTATCCCTATTTTTCTTTAATTTTTTTTAATTTTTTCACTTATACTCTATAATCATAATCATTTAATCATCTAAAATAGGGTTTTTTAGGGGTCAAATAGAATAAAATGTAATTCATTCATCTTTATATATGTTTAATTTTATTTTATTTAGTTAAAATCATTACTTTAAATAGATATTTGATTTTGAGTTTATATTTTGATTATTATCGATAAAAATAATTATTTATGAAATATATATTTTATAATTTTTTGTTAAATTTATTTATAATTAGTTATATAAGTTTTGATTGTAAATACATGCTTACTAAGTATTTGATAAAATACCTAGAATTAACTTACTAATCAAATATAAGTTGTATAAAAATACCTATAAGTTGTATATCCCTTATTTTATCGATTACTAATATTATCATTAATTTTGTTTGGTTCTATGACCACTATTGAAAGAATATTTTACATGTCATTTTGTGAAGGCAAGCGTTCGTGTGTCGTATTGGGGATCAATGGTTGAATGACAACTTAGTTATTTTCAATGAGAATTTTTTTTTATCATATTGAAAATGAAGTTATTATGCGAAGTTTTCATAACATGAAAACTCGCTGTGGAAATCTTTAACTTTTTTTATTAACTTTAATATTTTGATAATATATTTTGTATTGTTAATTTTATTGAAAATTTTTTATGGTGCCACCCTTGACTTTATATCCTGGCTTTGCCACTAAAAGAATGTATGTTGTAATCCCCCCAATTTTACCAATAGTGAAATCATCCTGATTTTCCTCTAATTTGTTTTGGGGTTACGACTTCATTTTTCAATTTCACTTTGCTTTGCTGGTGAGCCTGCTTCTACCAAAATCTCTTAATACTTTCTTTTAACCAAACAAGTATTGTTTTAAAGGATAAAAATAAATATAAATATTAATAGTAATAGTAATAAAATACAATATATTATATAAAATTTCTGAGGACTAAACTATTTCTAACATAATAATTTAGTAAACAAAATAATTATTTTGATAATAATATTAAAATAATTTTCATAATATATCTTAATTATCAAACATATATTTTTAATACATTATATTAAATAATGACAAATTAGACAGTTAGTAGATAACTAGTAGATTTTTTCAATGGTCAAGGTGTGAAATAAATGATTTTAATATTATTTTTTTCTCATTACTGATGCCTAGTTTGGTTTCAATAACTCGTCCCTGCCTTGACAATTTAATGTCATTTAATTTGATTTTTATTTTATTTTTTTGATAACTTTGTCCTTCTTCACCCTTTCTGCTTAGTCTAATAAATTAAAAATGCTATTAAAAAAAATCCAAATTATAGAATTTTTTTTTTTTTTTACCCTGGACACTCATTTTTAAAAACTCTTTTCAAGATGAGTTCCCTCAAACACAACCCTAAAACAAGCCATGCATTTGACCACTGAGAAGAACCACATATGTTGCATTTATAAGTGAAGGGTGATGAGCAAGGTCAGCAATTGTTAAAAGTAGAAATAAAAAATAAAAAATTAAAAACAATACAACTTATGGGGAATACATTTAACTATTTAACACTAATGAATTGTACACCACTGCTGCAACTGCTGCCAATCAAAGGCAACTTCTCAAGGATGACATTCAGCTTTACATCTGATATTTTTGGTGTGAGAATTAACTGGTATTATTCGGCATCGATGCTGTCAATCTTGTGTCAGTTCGGAGGCCAATTTGGTACAAGGAGTCTCTCGAGAATGTCCCACAACCGCAGTCATCTTTCGAGGAACATTAAGACTTTGTATCTTGATAATTCAGCACCATTCTACAGTAAAATTTCTGCTTCGGTGGCTATGAATTAAGACTTTGCCTTCAAGGATCATGTAGGGGTTTGACCATGGATCGACGAGCTTGTCTCAGGTGGACGCATGTTAGCTTGTTCCAATGGGAATGAACCCTGCTCCAAGTCATTGATAAGGCCGAGAGCTTTCAATGACGACCTGAAAATTTAACAATCAATATTAGTTCACATCGTAGGCGGATCATAAATGCACCAACAGGTTACTCGTTTTATTGATTGGCTATGAGTAAACTCGAAGAGCAGGGTTATTTTCCAGAAATAACGTAACCTAAATGGATGTTCAGCAAGAAATGGAAATTATCTAGTAAAATAAGTCAGATGAGTAAAAGGTTCCTGGCACTTGTGTTGGTATGTGTGCGAACAAATTTAAACAGTCAGTCCTAACATAACTACAAAAGCATAAGTGAGGTGAATGCAAATAATGAAGCATTAAAATCATATGGGACAATACCTAGGCAGAGACGTTCCAATATTGTGTTGATTGACATATGCTGCAAGGGGACCTCTCAGATTGGGGTATCTATTCAGAGAATTCTCAAGCTGTGGTGTAGGTAACTGTTCAAATAAAGAATACTATAAGATATTAATAAGATAAATCCAATTATAATGAAGACAGAGTTGATAAAAACCTATAAACACCTGTAGTAGGACATTGTAAGAGTGTGGCTGTGTCTGAGACAAGCATTTCAGAAACCCAGGCCATAACTTGGGCATCTTCCATATCTGTGAGGAAAAGAGAAAATGTTGAGGAATACCAGTTTCGACATGGTTATTAAAAACCACATATTATACTACTGTTGGTAGCATGAGGATAAACAATTTAAATAATATTGTTCACTAGTTAAAAATTACAAGCAGATGCAACTATTAAGAGAGACAAGATCCTGAAATTTTGTATCAGGTGTCACCATCAACATAAACGAATCATGGACCGAAAAGAACGTTAAACTTGAAACTTCAGTGACATATTTCAAGCTTTCAATTTTATACCTGCCTACTAACAAGTTTGGAGAGTATACCCATCACAAAATCAACCTGTCAAAAAAGAGAAAAAGGGCAACATATCATCAGAGAGAGAGAGAGAGAGACAGAGAGAGAGAGAGATCGATAACTAAAATAAACTATTCAATATAACAAAGCAACGTAAGCAAGTCAATCATCTTTAGTATGAAACTACAAGAGCCAAGAAATAATGAATCTGAAATCAGAAGAAAAGAGACTTAATTATTTTATACACCATACAGCACACCAACATAAATTGACTAACAAAATAGTTATCTTTGAATCGCAAACATGTATAGCTAATATTGCAGATCAAAACCCAAGTTTGAACCTCCTCAAGTTCTTGACAGGAAGGATTTGGATTTTTATTCTGGATCAATATATGAGAAAAGCATATGTTTATACTTAAGTGGTAAACAAAAATATAACCTAATGTACACCCTATGGATATTGATCAATGTAAGCAATCATACTCATGCTGAGTCTGGAATCCTATTCCTCAACATATTCCAATGTTCCGATATGCAAGTAATATTTCCACAATTCTTGCACTGACTTGAGTATTAAGCAGACTAGGCCCAGTACTGTCCAAACTTCAGTAAAAAAGATATTTATAGCCAACAGCCAAGATGTGGAGTCGCTTTGAACTATACATCCTAGCTTAAGCAATTCAGGCCAACAGACCTATGGAAATGCATCAAAGCCTAATTCACAATTGACATAAAGTGCCCAAACGATGATGCTAGAACCGATGCAAGGGAGATCTTTAACACCACAGCAATGATGATCTAAAAGCAAACCCATTAGAAATGACATAATAAAATAGCTTTTCTTCAAAAGTTGATTATGGAAAGTTCACAAAATAGAGAATGCTTTTGTTGATTTAAGATACTCATGTACCCACTAAAAGACAATTATTATTATGTTGTTTACCAAAAGTGGTCCGACCCTTTCCCAGACCCCGTGCATAGCGGGAGCTTTGTAGCACGGGGCTGTCTTTTTTTTTGTTTTTAAAACCAAAAGCACTATTATAACCAAAGTAAACAGTAACATTTTTGAATGAAGAGATACCAGGGCAGGGAAAGCATCAATAGCTTGAATGACCGTTCTCATAAAGAGGAGAGGAAGAGGCACTAGTTCCACCTGAAAGGTCCACATATCATCACAATACAAAGTTCAGTTATATTGAATTCATGATTAGCATTCAATGATCTTTCATACCATGTGGTTCAAGGATTTTGCTAAGACATGCTGAGTAAAAACCGTCCTTTGCTCAAAACAAGCAGTGCAAGCATCAGTTATCTGAAAAGTCAAACTTTGATTTTGGTGTAACCGTCCAATAGAGGGGAAAAAAAAAAAGCTAATTTATCAAAACATTGTCTTGCCTTCCTAAGTGCAATCCCATCCCTCTCAGGATCAATACCATGAATGGCCACCAGAACTTCCACAGGTGTTAATGCTGGGCCTGTGTGTGCCGAACCCTGAGACAAGGAGATTTGGTGTGTACAAAGCATTGATAGATAGAAGACCACTGAAGTATGCAATTGAATACAGTAGTAAGGGAAAAACCATCAAAAGCATATCTAGAGCTTGAAAAGAAATATGATACCTGCAAAATACGAGCTAGTGCCATCTGAAATTTCTCCAAAGGAAGACCAACAAGTTGTGGAAATATAGGCAAAACCTGATGAAATTAGTGGCCATATATTGCATGTTAAAACAATAAACAAGAAAATTTTAAAGGCATCCCTTGATGTTTACAACCAAAAGGCCCAAACAAGTACTGAAAACAGAAACAACAATCAGATAGAATGGAAATTTCAGAACTGAAGGATCCAAACTAATAAAACACAAATCTTAGGAGAGGATAAAAGAAGTTCAATATCTTGTAAGAAATAATACTAAAGCAATGTAACACAAACAAGAATTTGGCTATAAAGCACGCTACACTAGTAAACTCCATCAACCATCCTATCTATTTGTTGCCAATGCCACAATGTTATCTAAGATTTACTGTCTGCTGGTGGTCATGCACTCGGTTCTAATCTGAATACCGAATAGTCATTCAGATAAAACTTAATAGCAATCTTTTATAAACCATCAACAAATATAATATATATATATATATATATATATATATATATATATATATATATATATATAGGGGGCTGATATGGTGCGGTTGGCCGCACTTGCGGCCGGCCCGCCATATCTCTACATGATTGGGCTGGGCCTCGGGCGGCCCAGGGCCCAACCCGATATCACATGAGATATGGCGGGCCGGCCGCAAGTGCGGCCAACCGCACGACCCACATAATGGATCGGACAATAGGAATTACGTAAGTCAGAGAAGTTAACTACGTGGTTCTTGCACCATTGAATTGTATAGGGATGGGATGACATACCACTCTGGATAGTTCTGCATGACAATATGCCAGATCCAAGCTTGAGGAATTGATGCTAAATATAAGGAATCAATGTTTATTGTTCAATAAAGGAAAAAGAAAAATCAATAAAAGCTAGGTTGCAAAACATGACTAGGTCGTCATATATTATTTATATACATGAAAAGAGTTTGACATCAAATAATCCAATCAGAAGATGGAAGAATTGCGATACAATTCGCCAGCTTCTAAGGCTAGTCTCAATGTTCCTCAGTCACAAAATGTTGATAAGCCAAATGACATTAAGGATAAAACCTCTAAAAAGAGTCTTCAGTGAAATTAGAAATAACACCCATATTTGTTCTCGTGGTTGAAAGACTCCATGTAAGTCACTTGGCCAATAAAGATAACCTTATTGCATGATACTCTGAAGACTAGAATTATCTGCAGTTAATGCAACTCTTAAAACACCAGAGTTCCCCTAAGAAAGAACTAATACTAGTAGAACATTATTGAGTTGTCGTACAGACTGGAAGTTGTTTGCAGTGATGTTTACGGGAAAAATAATTCAGAGAATAAGTTTTTGCCAACAATTGATAACAATCTAATGCAAACCTAGACCCAGTTAAAGCTTAAGGCTTCTATTGGACAACCTGATCTATGGATTGGACAAGCATTTAACCAACCCATGCTTTTTAATTTTGTTTTATGTTTTGATAAAAAAAAGGATGAAACCAAGTCGTAATTGGTCATGGATTCGATTTTTGCCAATTTAAAAAAATACGTATTTTTTAAAGGGAGGATACTCAAAAAGACTTGTAGCATTATACTCTAATATATTTTTTTCTCACCATTCATAGCCTTACCACGCAATTTATCAACCAAATCATTACATTTTAGATCAGAAATTTGTTAGTGCATGTTACTCATTACAGAGCATAGGGAGTAATCCAGAAATCATTATCTGAATATTCTAAGTCATTTAACATTTTACAATTCAATGATTAATAAATATTTAATTTGTATAAACTCATACACACATCCCTATAACCAAAAAAAAATCATAACTCAAATACAAAAAACTTAGTAAATTCATAGCATATCAAAACTTTTTGGAATGCAAATGCAACCATAAGAAGAACATAAATAAAATTCACTGGTTTAGATGGATGAAGAGTTGACCTCATCTTTAGAAAAAGAAGAGAGCATTGGGATGAGAATAGCAGCATCCTGCAAGGAGAAAAAAGAGACCATTAACAGAAATATATATATAAAAAAAGAAAAGAAAACAGAGAAAACAATACTATAAAGTTACAACTAGAAGCATTGAGTTATTAAAATAGCAGCATTGAATGGATCGTTAAAAACAGAAGTAAACTAATCAAGTTCTAAGAACTTGGGACCTTCAGTTTTGTCTCATACAAATGTTTTACAGCATCAACTAGATCAGCAGCAGGTGTCACCTTCTCGGTTAAAATATCCAATACCTTCAGAGAAAAGTCATGGTCAAACTTTTGTAAAGCACATTCACAACAAGAAAATGAAATACTAAGAACATGAACATGACATGGATACCAGCATTATGAGATCTTCACTTCCTTCAGGTGGATTGGAAACAATGCGTAATAGCTCAGAATATGATGGCCCAAGAGTTTTCACAAGAACTGGGAGATGGCGATGGACAGACTACATAAATCATCAGTTAGGCACAGGGATTTATATAAGAAATATAAACAACATCAAATAGTTCCGGAAAATGGGGTTTCCACAAGCAAGTACCTGCTTAACAGCTTTTGGTGACCGACCATACAAATCAAACACAAGTTGAAGAAGACTTGGCTTCTATAAAAAGTATGAGTCAATGGTAAGCCATTAAACAAGACTGAGAAGAAATTTTGGTTGTTTAATAACAAAAGGAAAATGAAAAAAATCTACACAAACCTTTGTACAGAGAGCAAAGAACAAAGATGTCTGATGGTGAGCTTGAGATGAAGACAAAACAGGAGCACTCTTCAAAGATTGGATGCCTTTGGTGGAGTCAGTCTCAGGAACTCCAGCTTCAATATTTTCACAACCACTGATAGAAGTCTCCTGGCTACCTATCTGGAGCAATGGGTATGTACAAATTTAATTAGTCATGTTGTATTGAGAGAAAGGATAAATCAAAAGAAACAGGAAGGTATAAACTAACAATGAAATGGTCATCTTGATAATATGAGAGAAAAATGCTAGCAGGAATAGATATAAAAAATGAAAATTGGCCATTTTTTATCTACTTGTTTTATTACAAGTAATAATCACCTTCCAAGTGAATATTATCCAAATTTTATGAATCTGTCAATACTAAAAGATTGGTGTCATAATGTCCAAGAACATCACGATCTTGATAAAAAAAACTTGTTAGGTTAAATTAAACAAGGAGCCACTAAATGGTTAATAAAAACATATAGAAAGGTAGTGGCTTGTCCACATTTAACAAAAAAAAATAACTTATAGAAAGGGTGTCTCCAATCATTACAGAATTAGAAAATAAGTACATATAGCAAAGAGTCAAAAAGTAAATTTTAATTATTTTGGATTAGATAACTTAGATGATTTTGTGAAACAAGAAACTGAATTGAGAGCCACTTCATTAAGACATTGGAAAGATGAAATTGTCGAAAAGCAATAGCCACCTTGATGGAAGTAGTTGAGTATTTTTAATTGAGTTATATGTGCTTAGGGTTAAATGAATTAGATCCATGTCCGATATTGGGGCAACATCCCAAGCAGGTATGCTGCAAAAAGGTTATCATGAAGCATGTGCAAAGGGACTTCCATCAAATGTTAACAAGTATGAAAATCTAGTATATCCTCCCCAGAGGATAAACCATACATAGATGGCACAGAGCTAGATATACTCAAAAATCTATGTAGCTTAGGATGTGGGGGCGTCGATATGCTAGTATCCTGTGGTTAAGAGCACATAAGAGATACAAAGATAAATATACACTCTACTACTTCATGTGTTAATATGGGGACATTTAGTGATACAAAAGTAAATCTAGATCCCCGTCCTGGAGATAAGGAGACATGCCAAAACATATGGATAAACGTATGTATCCCTTATACAGTGATATGAGACGTATCACCTACACAAGTTATCCGATTCTAGTCGATGTAAACAGTTTTGGCTTTCTTTTGACTTCTAATAAATTTAAAATCATATACAGATTTTTTTTGTATTCTACTTCTTTCTCTTATTTTTAATTTACCTTATCTTTTTTTCTCTTTTAAAACATTCCTTTATTATTAAATCATCCTAATTTTTCCTTATCTTTCTAAATATTTTTAATTTTTATTTGTTTAATTATCTAATTTTATAAATCTTAACTTGTTTTAACTTCGATATCAATCTGATTTAAATCTAGTTTTGATTTTGATAATTTTATTTCTCCATAAACAACGTGATTTAAAAAATTTGGAAAATGTTTTCTTATGTATGTACATACACATACAACCATATACTACACAATGCAGGAGAAAGATGGTTGTAAAGTTTCTTTTCTCCTGTAACTACAAAATATGGGTATGGATGTTCACATGACAAAAACTCAAGATGACTTAAGAACTTGATTCCCAGCTACAGCCATCAGTTTATTCTTACTATAGCATAATCTTAACACAGACTTCTGTTCAAACCTTACAAAACTTACGGTCTACCAGGGTAAAAAGACTTTGAAAAGTTATGGATTCCATTTTGAGTCACTGAAAAATGTTACAACCACCCACCCCGCCTAATCCACACTATGAAACCTTAATTCAGACCCTTTCCATCCTTAGAGCCAGTTTCAAATTTTCAATGAACCACATGTACTTGCTTATGGGAACAAATAAGTTAGCTATAAATATGCCATTACGTCACTGATACACACAAACACTAATTATGAATGTTGTTGTTGTCTTATGAAAGAAAAATATGAAATATGACTCAGCAAAACAATGAGTAGCTATATAATGGAGACAGATTTTTGTATTCATGGGGTAATTCAAGTACAAAATATGATAAAGGAGAATTAAAAAAGTTAGCACTACGATTATGCAAAGAGGAGGTTCACACATATTAATCGTTACCAAATCTAATAAGCAAAAGAAGTTAAGATTTGAATGCAACAGAAAATACATCTCTTTTCAATGGTGGAAGTAAATGCAAAGATATAGCATAGTAGTACAAATGCAGGAAAATATTCAACCATCAAACAAAGAAATAAGTTTCTGTTTCAAAAGATTTGTAAACCCATGTGGTTGAATACTGAAAGTTACTTCGGTCATGCCAAGTTATACCAGCAGTACTAATTAATGAGCAGTATTAACAGAAGAGATTTCTTCAAATCTACTAAGACTAAATTATGAACAACTTGAGAATCTCATTCACATTAACCTCCTAAGCAGTTAAAACAATGAATTTTACAATGTACAACACTAATACTAGAAAATTAGCTAAACAAAATAGTAAAAAAAAAAAAAAGTTTTAATACTTCTTTTCTCTCTTCATTGAGCTTCTCCTGCTTGAGCTCTACTTCAGGACCTCTTTGATCAACTACAGACAATAGCATATTTTTGGCGAAGTGTTCAATATGTTCTGATGCATAATTTAGAAGATAGAGTTTATTTGCCACCTGAACAAATGTAAACAACATAATGTTAATCGTCAGGAAGAAAGATTAATTACACATATCATAGTTAATAATCAGCATTATCATAGATGTTATTTCCATCAAGGGTCATGGCTTGTAGATTAGGGGGTGGCGAGCCATTGAAAATATCAAAGGCAAGGTACACAATTGTTGTTTAATGCATATGGCTCCTGATAGTCAAGCCTCATGTGGGGAATTTAACCGCCCGCATCCTTACCCTCATGTCAAGGGTTAATTCCTTGCCTCAAGCCTATAATGCCCAGGTTGGAAACAAGTAACCAGAGCACCAGGAACCATCCTCTACTTCAGAGGCATACATTTTATAAATCAAAACAGTATAATTGCTAAGCTAATGAGAAGCAAGAAAATAAGACTGATGTTTCAAATGTGCATACCAATCGGATGGCTTTAGCTCTGACTTCATCTTGAGAATCAACAGCACACTGGTTATAAATTAAACAGAAGATAATGTCAAAAACCAGTCATCATTACAGGTAGAAAAAAATACCAATCCATGAAGTGTGCAGATATATGATATGTTGGATTTCATCCAAAATTTGGATGTATCTTGGACCGAATTTCATAAGCGTCAGCAAACTTTAAGCAAGTGACCAACTCATACAGAAAGAACAGTTTCTACTCTTAACATAATCCTTCACTTAAGCAGATGGAGAAGTTGGTTTTTTAAATGACATTTATACAACTAATCTCATTTATTTTGGAAGGCGTGTTATCATGATTAAAACACTTGTTTTGTGGTATAAAAACACAAATAATATTATATTTTGATCCATGAATATAAAATCTCAAAATACTTTCAGTTTGGGGGCATTTTAGATAATGTTAACCAATAATGTGTTTTGACAAGTGGAAACAAGAGAAAGTAATCACACAACAGCCAACCATTGTCATCGACATACAAGAGTGCGAGTGCACACGTATACATGAAAATAAGGAAGACTCAAATTAAGTTGGAGTCACTAATAGAACAAACTGGTCCCCTACTTGATCTATAAATTCACAGCAGAATGAATCAATAAATTTCCACTTAGAATGCTATAGAAGTAAAATGATACTTAAATGCCATAAAAAAAATAAAAAAAATCACCTTCAGAGCAATATCTAGAAATGCTTGGCGATTAAGCGGACGACCTAAAATTAAGCTCCATACAGCACCAAGGCCTTGAGTGACACGATCACCATCAAATGTATCTTTTCCATTCTTAACATAACCATGCGAATGACATAGATCTTCCAACAATGTAATTGTAGAACACGGCAGATATGGAGCTTCACCAAGAAGTCTATTAAATGACTTGTCTGAAGATGGTAAGGAATCAAGCAATGATTTTGCCTGCAAAAAAAAGAAAATTAAAATAATTCAGGAAGTCACATTACATGAAATGCACACATATAATTATGCAATCGTGCTCCTTATGCCCATGCTTCAATACCACATGGACCTCCCAACCTTACATGAAAAACCCATCAAGTACAGTTTTAAAGACAAATTATAAAAAGATCTCAATCACAAAAGTTAATAACAAAGAAGAATTCAACTGTGTAATAGAAGATTTCATCGGTGTTATATTTTTAAGCAGATCATTTTCAGCTTGATATAAAAAACACAATGTTAAATGAATTATTATAAGATTTTGCCTTCAATTGGAATTTTTTTATTTTCATATAATCCTGTTGTGAAGTGATTCAAGATAATAACTAAGGGTGTGTTTGGATGTTTGCACTTCGATATCCTTAGATTGACAATATGTTGGGATGATGATATGGAGGAATGGGGGAATATGAGAGTGTGTTTAGTTTGGATGATAAAAGAATCAGGGTTTATATTATTTGTGGTGGGTTTCAGGAATGAAGTGATTCAATATCATCGGTAAGGTTGTGTTTGGATGTTTGCACTTGACCATCCTTCGGTTGACAATAAGTTGGGATGGTGATACAGAAGGATGGGGCATATGAGAGTCTGTTTGGTTTGAATGATAAAAGAATCTTGGTTTATATTTTTTGTGGTTGGTTTCATAAATGAAAAGGAATAAGGATCAAGAACCAAGTTTTAGAAAGGATGGAGAGGATCCCATCATTTGGTGGTATGAATTTCATTCTTAATTTAAAGATAAGGCTCATCTCTATCCACCTTTAAATTCTCTCCAAAGGTACAACTAGGGATGACTAGTTCCCTATTAACTCATATCCCTTACATCATCTGTTCAAACACATCTTAACTAAAAAATATTTTATATGTAAATAAAAGAATGGCCTATTCATAACATTATACAAGTATTTGATCAATATTAATTTTCTTTGGGGTTGTGAACAAAATTTGAATGCTGGAGTTAGGAGTAAGTTCCCATATTTCAATGCATTCCTTTTGTTGTCTAAGAGAGAGTGGATTGTGAAAATCAAGGTTAATATTGGGACAATGATCTCAAATTTATTTAAACATATTTGCTATAAATAAAGGTAAAAAGTACATTGGGACTGATCTAAGTTCACAAACAATTATCAAAATTCAACTTAAAATAAATAGGTTATGGAAGTTAGATTTTACTTAAATACAAATAAAATTTGATGATTTTAACAATCGTGTATGCAGTCAGAGGTTATGATAGAACTCTAAGTATAAGAATACTTACAAGAGATAGAAGAAACTTGTCATAAATGCTAGAAGCAGCTAAGGCCGCACGCTCATCTACTTCAGAGTTTATAATGGTGTGCAACTGATATAGAATATGGATTGCAAGCTCATGCCCCTGAAAAAACATAGCTCAATCAAATACATCAAATACTTTAAAGAAAGTTAATAAGATTAATAACATGAATTTTCATCTTGACCATCAGACAGTCACAAGGCTGCCACTGATAAAAACACAGGACACCACAAGAACCCTTATCAATGCACTAATGTCCAGCCTCTTATTGAAAATGATATAACAGAAGGTATAAGTAGCCATAAGAAATAGCTACTGTCTATACTCGCCAAATAATGTAATACAGTTTTGCACTCATGATGAAAATAAAAGCATTGGTCCTTGAGGTTACACCAGGAAAAATATCAATTGCTTGTTTACTAATCTTCGAATCACTAGAAGTAGACAAAACAAGAAAGGATGTAAATTAAAATTCTTCCTAATACTTCTTTACAGATGTTAGAAACTGGAAGCATGATTGAATAAACCTATGGAAGTTAAACATCTTCAGATGAAAATTTTAATTTGTAGATAGAAAAAAAGGGGGCAATTTGAAGACTGATGATTCAAGGATATTACTTCAACCATGAATTCAATTACAACTGCAAGCATCAAGTGCACCCAGTTACCACTCACTAACAGCCTAGAAAATATACCTTGTGATGGTGGTAATCCAAACAGATTTTCCGCTGTAGTAGTGTCACAATGTCATCAATATCAGTCTGAAATAAAATAAAAATTAAAGGTTAGAACAATGTGATTTATTCATCCAATCCCAATTCTTAATTAATCATGCATATGACCAGCTATTGCAGATTATTTAAATTGTTAATCTATTAGAGATGGAAATACCAAGTATCCAAACATTAGTAAAATCTCTAGGAAGAAATAAATCATTACCACAAGGGCAACCATGCGTGCAAGTATCTGAAGGCGTGTCTGACTACAACTTGTAGATTGAGATTGCTCATCACCAATGATTTGCATAAATGCTAACTTGTTGATTGCCCTTTTCTGCGCATCTGTAAATTCAACAAACAGTGGGAGAACGCGACTTGAATGGCAAATATCTTCAGAGATCAAAGCGGTAGAGAGAGATGAGCATTGGTCAGCTTCCACCAAATTGCTGGGGAAATCTTCACTTGCAATAACATCTGGTGGTGTAGGCGCTGCGGTCACATCATCAATGGCATCTGTTGCTGAATCTTCCAAGTTGGAAGGGCCCTGAAGTTCTAAAGGTTGCTCAGTTTCCACAGCATAATTGTTTGCTATTGAAGTTTCTTTAGGGTCCCGAACACCAATTTGAGGTTTAAAAGAACTCTCAGGTATCTCTGCTTCACTTTTAGAAATCAAAGATACTGGGTTGTCCGCCTTAATCACCTCTAAAGTTGTCTTTGTCTTATTTAATGAATGGTCCAATCCAGATTGGATCTCATTATTCTCTTCCAAGTGCAGAGGAGAAGAATGCAGTCCAGAAGGTGGCACAGCAGTTCGACGTGGATCAAGGCGACGAGGATCCTAAAATCTAAAACACTTTAGTATCAATCAAGCACATTAGCAAATATAACATATTACAAGATGCTCATTTGTATTATCTTACCCTTCTAGGATCACGTTTTGCATCAGAAGCAATATTATGCATTGGAGGGATATCAGAAACTACATTGCTAGGAGCAGTGACAGTAGCAGTAGTTACTTCAGGTGAGGAAGAAAAAGCTGAATATTCTACAGAAGCCAATGCAGACACACCGGGTTCTGCTTGTGCTGAAGGGCTAGATGAAGATATTTGCAGATTGATAGTTATATTTCCTTGATTTCCATGTAAAGGCAACCCATTGAGTGGTGGTAAATTTTCCAGAGATTCAATTATCATTTCACACAATAGTTCAGGATGGATATTTGATAGGAGGATATCAAGTGATTCAACTCCTCTTATTCCCTCTTCCATTAGAGCACAAATGAGGTTATTCAGCTTCAAAACAGGAGACAGACCACTATCCATCACTGATGCATCCGCAGAAGAACCACTAAAGGCATTATCATCAGCATCACCAACAACAGCAGGAGCATTGTCATCCTGTATGACATCGGGAGTCATTTGAGAATTCTGGTTAGGGATAACAGGTGCAAGATATCTTGCTCTTTTAGCAGGCTCGCCATCAGGAAGAACATTGATATCATCATCTTGAACCACATGCCTCCTCTTAATTGAATCCCCAAACATAAATGTTTGTCCGCTTGGTGAATCATCCTGGTAACAATAAAAAATTTGAATAAATTGTCTTTTCAGAATGGGGAATTCTAAATAATCACTTTTGGAACAAGTTTCATTTCCACTTACCTTGCCAGATCTTATATCACGGGAGCGTTCTAAATTTTTCGACATTTTCTCCACATGTCGCATAACTTGTTCAGCTGTTTCCCCCGGGTTCATTGCTTGCAAAGCTCTTAGCAATCTATCCCTTGACTAAATTGAACAGAAAAAGAATACATAAGAAGTTTTTTGATGTAACTAAGACACGATAAGACAGAGGAAAATAGTAATAATGCCATTTCAATCATGGCAAATAGACCCACTTCACCAAAGGCATGTCATTTAACAATATGCTTCTCAAAATTCCAGTTTAATCACAAATTTCATATTATTGTGGTTGTCATCTTTTGCAGTAGAGGCACTTGAGTAGTACTAGCAGTATTAACGATAGTACATGAGTAAAAATAAATATTGGGTAAAAGTTATGGAGGAAATAACAGTAATAAGGATATAACTAGATATAACTAGGAATTGCTAAATCAGAATTTTTAGAACAGTTCAAGACCAACAACAATTAGAATAAATTTATTCAACACCTGATAGGTTTCATCTAATGCCTCATCAACCAAAGGTCCCAACAATGGACTATCAGTTGAATGCCCAAGACATGTGGTATAAGTACATAGATCTAAGGCAAAACCGTACCTTTTCATGTGACAACAACAAAGAAGAATGCAAGTCGAACCTCAGTCAGCTGCTTGGTATTCATCTAAACCAAGAACTATGTATGAAGCTTGTGGTCTAGTAAATAAATATTAAATTAAAAAGATTGCAGACAATTATAAAGCCAATAAGAACATGAAGTAACAGGTTTTTTTTTTTTTTTGAATATCAAAATATTGGATTTATAATTTCCTATTCTCTAGCGAACAATGAACAATACGAAAGTTTAAAAAGACAAGGCAATTTAAATCTGAGCATAATTCAGTTGTGTCCACTGTTGGTTCCTACAATTCCATAATATGACAGTCCTCATGAAAAAGAGAAAATAATTATGTTTACAAAAAACGACAATATTACAATGCTAAATGACATCTCCAGCAGAAGCAAAGGTGTTCACCTCAATAATTGATGGATTTGTGCACCTTAGAAATCCTATAAAAGCAGTCCTCAGAGAATAGCGGATGCTTGCTGGATGGCCTCCCTTTGAACTCCCACTAGGATCAAGATTAAGTAGTGTAGAAAGAATGAAACTATAATGAACTGGCCTGTTCTTCGCAATGGCTGCAAGACTGGTATGCACAGAAATAAAGTCCTCAGTAAGGAAAACATACAACAGTATATAAAATTCACACTAAATACTGGAAAAATCATCAATATTACAATCAGCAAACATGCAAGTGAATGAATTATGCAGATAACAATAATAGAATCCAGGAATTGAATATGGCCATGAGTTATTATAATGACAGCAAAAGATCAAAAAGCAATAAGCAACGTGAAGTCTTGCATTCTTGTGTAGTGACATGCTCAAAAGCATCCATGATTAATATATCACCTAACCTTTATGCAGATAGCAATACAAGAATGCAGGAGATGAATATGACCATAAGTTATCATTGTGACAATAAAAGATCAAAACGCAACAAACAACATGAAGTCTTTCATCTTGGTGCAGTGACATGCTAAAAAAGACCATGATTACAATTTTGTTTTATCTTTACAATTAGGGATTCGCATAAAAGGAATAGAAGTGAATTGCAAATTCCACCAGATATAGTAGGTTCAGACAGGATCAATACAAAAAAAGTTCTGAAGTTAGGGACACAACAATATGCGAAAATTTCCGGCATATCTCACCAATTTATGATAACAATCTTCAGTGAACCATGGAGACCATTATTTGATTGCAGAATCTCCATCAAAAGGCCAAGAGCTTTATTTGTCTCATTTGTCAATACAGAGGTAGTAAGAACTGAATGACCTCCAGTTAATTGTGAAATATTGAAACTTCCGAGCTTTCCTGTTCGTATAATGGCCATGAATAGTTAAAAAATTACTCCTAAAATCTAAGTCAAGCAGACCTGGATCATGAGGTATTGTTTTTTAAGGTTTAGAAAATAAATATGCATGGATCATAAACCTAAAAAATAAAAACTAAACATAACTTATCTAGTAAGTATGAATCTTACCTTGTATATAAGGTACTTCACCACCATTGGCATCAGGTGTGAAAATTAATACACAGACTTCAAGAAATTTGACAGCAAGCATTTTTGCTCTGAGAGAAGAAGGCTACAGATAAAATTCAGAAAAAGTTCATGTCAGCAAATTATTGATGGTTGCATGCATGAATCCATGATATATCACCATTTCACCTTCATGGAATCTCTATGAAGAGCTGGAATTCAATTTAATGGCATAATTCTAGGAATAAAAGATGGAACCAGCCTTGTGTAAAGAAATTCCAGAGATCATAATAACAGACCAGCCTAGCCATAAGTATATAAAGTTTGTGAAGCATGGAGTTATACCCACAATTTTTGCAACAATAGATTAATAGGATAATCATATGCTTAAGGGATATGAGGCAAATGTTCAAGTTTCTTGCTTTGTAGGGCATTCTGTGAATTCCCCTTTATCCTGGGATTATTTTTTTTTTTTTTCTCTTCTTTGTTCAGCAAATTGCAAATGGGTGAATTAAGTGGTGTCCTTACCAGCCTTTGTAATCCAAGATACTTCATTTATCACAATACTATATAAGCTGGGTTGCCCAAAAAGGACAAAACAGAAAAGATAGCAAGGTTGGATAAAGAGAAACAAGAAGTTCTCTAAATACTGACAATCAACCCCAATTGCATTAATTGTAATACAAGATATTTTGATCACCTCTTACCCCCCCCCACCTTTCTTCCCTAATAAAAACTTAATTATAATCACACTAATCATACTCAATATCATCGAGGAGATACAAAAGGTTATAAGTTTTTTTATCAACAAGCAAGATTTCAAATATTCTACCACAGAACCTATGCCATAATGCCTACCTATGTCAAAATTTAGATCCGAATGTTTTTACAATCAAGCCAACTGGAAAAATTAACCTGAGTCAAACCTGTGTTTGCACTAGAACTAATATAATGTTATATATATCCACAATATTAAAGGGCATCAAATAACAATATCTAAACTTACCTCAAACAAAATGCCACAAACTGCATCCTTGAACTTAACCATCCAAACCCACATTTCTTCAAGCCATCTTTCAATCTCACCAGAATTGTGAAGCTACATTAACAGAAAATTTGAAAGATAAGTACTCAGCAATGAGATTTAGAACTTTGTGTGATGCAACTTAAAGCCCAACACAAATTAACAGAGAGATAAAACAGAAATGAACATTCATGCATACATATAAAAATCAACAATACTTTACAGGAACAGGACCTTAGAGTGAAGTGAGAAAAAGGATTTTAACTTGATTTGAAACATAGATGAATGAACAATAGGCGTGAAGAATTTATTACTTGATCAAACCTCCAGTGAAAAAAGTCAAATGGAAAACACAAAACACCTTCACTAGTTTAAGGAAATTGAGCCAAGACAAAATATGATAAGAAAGGCAAAGCAAATATCATATTATATTCCTCTTGGTTCAAATTTGGGGATACGCATGACACAAGGCCTTACCATGGAAAACTCGGTAAATACTGATAGACAAAAGTATGGTAGCTGAAAGCAATTTGGCCTCATATTGTTAAGCTATAGTCACAACTACTCGCTTAAGATTCATCCACAATGGTTGGTGAAAGATACATTGATCTTTCCACCTTACTGAATATTGTCATTATAATTTGATCTAAAGTAACACATAAACAATTTATAGTCAGGCCCCTCAAATGTGAAATTGCCACATATTGCTTTTCCGGCATTCTTATTCATTTACAGCTTCAGGATGTGCAAGTCTAGCAGGGGCTTATGAAAAATTAACCAAATAAAATGACATCAAGTAACATATAATCACAATAACTCTTGTATATGAGGTTGCATGGAAAGAACATATAACTGATCAATGAGGCAAACAAAGAAACTTATTGGTTGTAACGAGGTCTCCTCCAGATTGAGCCTGTCAAAGGTTGCACAATTTCACTTCTATACTCATTCACTTGCTTTCTCTAGTTAATTTTCTCAGGCATAATGCAGAAACCACAACATCCACATGAGAAAAATAAACATAAAACAACTCTATGAACAAAAAACCATATCTCAAAGGTACATTTGGCATCATTTTACTGTTCACAGAAAAGAATGATTGTCAAAGTTCACGGCAACATTGAATAATTACAAGTTACATCAAAACACATAAAATCCATTGATGGGTACTCTGCTACAAAAAGCACCTGGAGTGCCATCTCTTCCAAGACAGCGTAAAATAAACTTGCCCCACCAACAACAGATTGTGTAACAACATGAGGGTTATCACTTTTCAAAGAAGACAACAAAATCGGCATCATCTGTAGAAATTCTTCCGTCACCCTTCCCCGAAGTTCTTTCAACAATCTGCCAACAACAAATGAATGTTAAGAAAATACATCACCACCACCATCATCATCCAAGCCTTTTCCCAATATCAATAAAATGTGGATGACTGAGGCAGCAATTTACACCCAACAATCAGCATGATATACAAGGGAAAACTATGACCTAAAGCAAAAGAGGTGGCTTTCACAAAACATACAATAGCATTCAGAATGAAGCCACGATTGCTTAAAAGAAAAACCATGCAACTCTGGAACATTCAAATGTCAATGCATTCCAATGAGCAGAAATGGTATGGTAATACATCAATAAAAAAGTTAATTTTCATCATCAGCTATCTTAATTTGAGAGAAACGCAACCTTCTCTGTAAATTATAAAATCTTCACATGCTATCCTTTTTTCTATTCAAAACTCTAGAACATTCAGATGTCAATGCGTCCCAATGCATCCCAAGGGAAAACTATGACCTAAAGCAATAGAGGTGGCTTTCACAGAACATACAATAGCATTCAGAATGAAGTCAGCTTGCTTGGAAGAAAAAACCATGCAACTCTGAAACATTCAAATATCAATGCATTCCAATGAGCAAAAATGGTATAGTAATATATCAATAAACAAGTTAATTTCCATCATCACTATCTTAATTTGAGAGAAAAGCAACCTTATCTGTAAATTATAAAACCTTCACATGGTATCCTTTTCTCTATTCAAAACTCTAGAACATTCAGATGCCAATGCAACCCAATGAGCACAAGTGGTATTCTAATACAAAAATAAACAAGTTGATTTTCATCATCAACTATCATAATTTGAGAAAAAGCTATCCTTCTCTGTGAATTATAAGTAATTACATTCTATCCTTTTTTTTGCTTCAATTCAGAACTCAAAGCTCTAAGTCTGAGAAAATTGAACAAAACTAGGGAATGACTATCAAAACCATAAGTTCTTGATTCCAAAAGGAAAACTGTACAGCATTTAACCACAAAGAGTCAATTTCTCTTTGAAATGGTTGCCAATTATTCAAAAACAAAATGGACAACAAGATTCTGTTCCATGCATGGGCAAATCGACAATCAGCAGATCATAAGAGAACAGGTAAAGTAAAAAAATATATATATATATAAAAATCTTAATTTGATGACATTCTTTTTTCGGCAGCGGCAAAACATCCTAAGAAAACCATAACACCATCATCCAACTAAATCATCTCGATTGATCAAACGCTAGATATTCAGATTCTTCTGCATCATTCCACTAAAAAAACACATCTTGCTATCCCGAATTCAGCGAGACAAAAAAAAAAGATAAGAGAAAAGAGATGAGACTTACGCAATTGCGCGAGGAGCATCACCATCATTGTGCTCCATCGGATCCCCCATCGTCGCCACAGCGGCAGAGGCGATCAAACCACCTCTTTCGAACGCCTTAGGATAGTTAGAGAGGGAGGAACCAAAACCCTAGCAAGCAAATTTAGGGCAAAAGTAAAAGCTATCCTTGAGTTGCCGGAGAGATACCATTCGGTTCAGATGAACTGCATCTAAATTATATATATATTTATACCAACGTTATCAGCACGTGCGGTGTGCGTGACACTAAAACCAGTGGCACCGTCTAAAATTTTGAATTTGGGCACGTGTGTCAAGGGACGAGATTTTTTTTTTTTTTTTTTTGACATAGACCATAAATAAAGACCTCCTCTCAGCGCTCTGACACCGTTGACCTCTCACCATGCGTGTATAAATGGGAACTCAAATTTAGAAGTTTTGTGTTCACCAAGTGAATTGTCCATTGCTTCCCCATTTGGCGAGGATTCGAGAAAGATTTCAATCGAATGAATTCACATCGACTAGAGATCTGCATTAAATGGTACTTTGGTATTTGATTTTGTTATTAAAACATCGAATTTAACAGTTTTATTAGCATGTATGTTTTCTCTTATTTTTAATTCTCAAATAAAATTTAAAATTTTATATAAAAAAATAGAAATGCCCATAACTATCTATTTTATCTCCAAAATATTGTAATTTTACATCCCAAAAATTTTAAAAATTGCTTATATACCCACTTAATTAAATTGGTTGACTATTTAATATAAAATTACTAACAAATATAATTTTTTCAAAAATAGTTCAATATATTTTTAAAATTAAACCAATATAGCTCAAAATTTTGAACGATTGTTATAAATTTAAGTTTATTTTTATTTTTGGATAATTGAATATAAAAATTCAATTATTCTTGTATCATGCTTGTCTTGAAATGGGAATACAAAAATTTTGCATTTTCAAAAATATAAAATTAATTGTAATATTTTAGAAATAAAAACATTAAAAATATTTATATGGATATACAAGCTAAGTAAATTCGAAAAACCACCCCAATCAAATACAAGATCTATAAGGGAATGACATTGTAGCCAAACAAATAGAGAGTGGAACATGGTGGTAACGACAATAATCTAGAGTATCTAGCTAGAACGGAATTGGAGATGTTTACAACCTAAACGATGTGTTTACAAAGAATTAATACTCTCTTGGTTTAATGTAACGAATGTAGCCAAAAGTCGAAGTTGTTGAATATAGAATCTTAAGTCAAACGGAGTGTATAGTTCACACGGGATGATAACCAATGGCAACCACCTGAATTTGAGGACAAGGAGTCACCGGAGTAGGTCCTAGAAGGAGGGGCGGGCTCACTACTATCCAAGGAAGCACCTATGACCTAACCATGCTTTGTAATCTGCTCTTGGCCAATCTAAGGCCAGGTCCCATGCATGCTCCATAATTGACCAAACTTTATATTAAATTTCAATGAATATGACTTATTCAATTTTTTTAACAAAAAAAAACTCAAATAAAACTCTTGATTTGTTTGCTCTATGTATCCGGTTTTACTAAAAAACATTGTCAATTTTAAATAAATATGATTTATCTATTTTTATAAAAAAATATACATCTAAAAATATAATTCAAAAAACTTCTATATTGATAGATATACCATAATACCCAACAAAATGGTAGTACAGATCAAAATCCCAACATTATGTTTATTTAAAAAAAATCATAAAAAATAAGTGGATTTCAATTTTTTATAAAAAAAATGTCATAAAAGTTTGTCTAATATAATATAATCATAAAAATACCAAATGGAATGTGAAGGTGAATTATAAGATATCGTGTGCACTATTCGCACGGTATGACATCGTATGGGTCCTAAATGGGTCATGGGGTAATGTTTTTGGGTTCTAATATATAGATTTTTGGGTTATGGGGTGATGTTTATGTTACAGTAGCACCGTCATTTTGTTAGATTCGATTGGGACCCAAAGACTTAGGGTGCGTTTGGATTGGGGGATTCATTCCTTTACAAAGGGAATGAATCCCCCCAAAGATGGATACCCGTTTGGGTATGGGTATCCATCATAAGTTTTGAATCCCTCCTATTCCCCTCTGGAGGGGATTCGCCATTCCGCCCAAATTAGGGGGAATGGCCCAATCCCTCCAACCGAAATGACTCAAATGCCCTTCATAGACTTCTCAGCATGCGATCTTTCTTTTGAGATCGCAACTTCTCAGCCCGCGGGTTCCCCCATTCCTCACGCTGCGATCTCTCTTCCGGTGATCTCCTTCGACAACAATCTTCCTCCCGGTCGCTTCCTTCGCAATCTGTTGTTTGTATAGATCGTAATTCGGCGTTGCATCTTTTGACTGTTGTCAACTAATCTTTTCAATGTTCGATTCTACTCTATGTTAGAACATTTTGTTCACCTCCTCCGGTCGGCCACCTTGAATCCCTTTTTAATCCCCTTCCGAGAGGTTCTAACGAAACCCTAATCCGTCTCCCAAGGATCTATTGCAGGTGAATCCTTGTCCCTAATTTCCCGCATCATTTTCCATGTAATTCACCTTTGCTTTGATTTCAATCCTATTGCACTAGATTTTTTTTTTATCTTGTTTGCACAAAGAGCTAGGATTATTGTTTGTATGCATACTAGGGTTAGGTTTATGCTATAGTTTAGAACCCAAATATTACAGATTAAAACCCACGATCTCATACCGTATCACGGTACTATAGCACACCCCCCTGAATGTGAAAGATGGAGAACCTTGTATTAAAAAGTAATAATTAACTATTCATCTATTGAGTAGTGCCCGAATTGCCTATAGGTCCTTGGGGGGGTTGGTAGGGGTGTAGTGTAATAGTATTTTGGATGTGTGTGTTTTGAGTGGAGAATAGTATCAAGTAGTGCTAGGGACTAATAGGGAATTTGCCCTATTAAAAAAGTTCAAAGCATTCCTTTCCCCTGTTTCACTACATCCAAAATATATATATATATATATATATAAAATAAACTTCTCTTTAACCTCAATATCATAATGTTTTTATGATAGGGTTGGATATGGAGGTGGACACGTGTTAACCAGGTAGCTAAACACATGTGCACCTTGTGCCAATCCTTTCTCCACAACCAGAATTCTCTCCAGTGCCGAGGTCCTCACCACCTCGGAAAACACCCCAAGTGTCAAGGTCCTCCCCGAGCACCTCGTCCCCCTCCACCAGAGCGAATCACCCTTAGAGTAATCTCTCCGCTTGCAGCCTCTCGCCGAAGAGTCTCTTCTAGAATCTTCTAAAAGCCCAGTCAGTTAGTCAGTTGGGAAATCAGTTGGGCAGTTACCAAACGGTTAGATCGTTGCACTGCCAGGTTGGCATCTAGAAGAATACTGAGCTGAATTTGCTGAGCTGGAGTATTGAGCTGGCGCCCACGTGCCCAAATAGGGTGGCTTGCTTCCCAAGCCTCACCCCAACCTCGAGACCCTATAAATACCTCATTCCTCCAATTTAACAAGCATCCACTTGATTCCTTGCGAAGCCCTGCTTCGCTGGACACCTGAGTCCTCTCCATCTTCTCCTCCTTCCTCCTCTCCTTTTCTCTATCTTGAAGCCCATCAATGGAGCTCAAACTTATAATCCAAAAGGTCATTTAGTGATTCTTTGCCCTCACCGACAGGGCTCGTGATTTTCTCCCCGATTTTGGGGTTTCCACGTTAATTCTTGGGTGTTCTCTATTTTTTGGGGATTTTCTCTTTGATTTTCTATTTTTTTCCTTTCCCTTTCAAACATAAATTCAAATGTTATCCAAATTTCGCATCAACATTTTATATGCAGGGAAACAATTTGATAGTGAATTTTTATTATTATTTGAAATCAATTTCATCAATCAAACTTATTTATATATTTTATTTTGTTTCCTGAAAACTTAAAAAGAAAAAGCAAATATCAAGACACGTGTAAGTGAGAGGATGAACAACTTCAGCCACTAAAAACATTGACACAGCGAGTCGATATATCCAGCGCGTGGAGGGAAACAGTGCCGAGGAGCATCGCGAGAGCATGTCGATCAGAGCGGCTGCGCCATTGTCGCTGTGCGCGTCCCGGAGCACGGGTCACGCGCCACTGCGCTCCTCGCCGCAGCCCGGCCTTGCTCTCGGGCGAGGGAGATTGGGTACCTTCATTTGTGGCCATCGTAGCGCCCCTTCTCTTCAGCCTCAGTACTGTACTCTTGTGGCCCTGAAGCAGCGGAATTCGAGGCTTGTTGTGGTTGTCGATGCTGCGGATTCCACCCAACCTTCCACGTCTTCGGACAAGACCATCGTTCCGGACAGTGATTTCTCGCTTGCCAAGGTCCCTCCTTTGTTCAGCTTCTGTTCATGTTTGAATTGATTTGGTCTGGGGATGAATGCGGTAAATGGCATGCTTACTACTTTGAATTTTTTCTAGTTGATGGTGGGCATGTTGGCAATCATCCATTTCTCAGGAGCTAAATCTGATGTTGTTATTGTAGGGATTAAGATGGGAAAAAATGAATAATTGGAGATATGGGTGTGTAGGACCGTATTAAGAATTTGTAAGAACCCAATTTGTTTCTAATTCTGTTTATGATTCTGATATGTGTGTAGTTTAATAGATGAGAATGAACTAAATAGCGTCACAGCATATAACTTGGACATGAACATGTGAGACACCTTTTACCGGATAAAACTGTGAGTGAGACCGACATGAGACATGGATTGGGCCAGGAGTTTCACGAATGGACTGTTCTTTATTTTAAAGAATATCAAGTTATTGTTGCAGGGATTAGGGCAATAAAAAAACTTAATTGAAGATATATATGCAAGGAATTTCATGAGTGAATTGTACCTTTTTTTATTATAGATTTGTCGCAGCCTTGCTTCAGTAAATTTAGTATACCAAGCATGTTCCTTTTATCTTCTTTTGTGAATGATGCTGTGTTTCAGCATATAGTTGCTACTGGATTTTTGCATGAAGAAAATACCTTGATCTAAGGTTGTGATAACCTTGCCATTACCCATTTCATCATGCTTTCTCTCAACTGCAGTTCTTCTCCTGTTCTAGTAATGCATGATATACTTTTTCTAAAGTTGTGGTGACCTTTCTTTGCCATCTAGTTTCAACATGCTTTCTATTGAACTTTTACCTTGATCTGTGATGGTTTGTCATTACCTTTCTTCTCATGCCTTTTCTCAATAGTATTTTGTAGTGATGTTTCCTCTGTAGTTGCTTCATCTTGGAAGATCACCCTTTATT
The DNA here is from genome assembly GCA_026586065.1 of Dioscorea zingiberensis. Lineage (NCBI taxonomy): Eukaryota > Viridiplantae > Streptophyta > Magnoliopsida > Dioscoreales > Dioscoreaceae > Dioscorea > Dioscorea zingiberensis. The sequence continues at coordinate 8,962,040 of CM048822.1, read as the reverse complement.
TTAATCAATTCTTTCTTTTAACCTTCTATAGAATTAAAACAGTTGCAGCATTGAAGATTCCCCACACCCTGTTTAAATGGATATTTTGTTGCATCTACAGGTTTCTTTTGGCACTATTGGATTAACACTTGGCTGCACACTTCTCTCGTAAGTAGTTTTGCAATAAAATTTTCACAAAATATCTGGGCAGAATGTCAGTTTTTATGATGTTATCATTTCTTTTATTTTCAGATATGGCTTTGGAGCATATTTCAATATACTCCCTGGGTCTGAGTGGTCTGCTATAATGCTTACATATGGATTTCCTATTGCAATAATTGGTATGGCTTTAAAGGTAAATATACATTTCTTACTTATAAGAATGCTTCCAAGAGTCTTTTAGTGGTTTCACTGTTCTGCAATATGTTTTAGTCTTATATTCTACAAGGTGGGATGTTAATATCAGTTAAAACTTTATGCAAATTTGGGTTGGATTACTAACATGCTGATGAAGAGGCCATACACCTAACTTAGGTATAAGACAATCTTCTAGATCAGTGTACAGTTGGTCCTAGTGGCAAAATTTACTATTAACTATACAATATCTAAGGCTTTTGATTCTTGCCATTCCTAAAAGAAAGTTGCAAATGTTTTTCTCTAACTCATCTATGCATCATGTTTGTGCAGTATGCAGAGCTTAAGCCAGTACCATGTGTAACTTACTCTGATGCTCAAATTTTGAGGGAAAAATTTGCTACTCCTATTCTTAAACAGGTACGATTTATTTGCTAAATGACAATTAGCTTAGTCTTTGTTAGCTTTAGATGATCTTCAGTATGTTCCCTGGTTATGTTAGCTCATTAGGAAAAAGGAGCCTATTTGCATGTTTGAGACGTTAATTCTTATTTATATAGGAAGTGGATGAAAAAGTCCAACTACTTCATCTATTCTCTAACATAATCAAGCATGTGGAATGGCTAAGCATTGGGCACCCTACTTAAACATATCTCAAATTGCATATAATAAACACTACTTCTCTATGAACCCTCAACGTGTTGTTCATTTGTTTGTTAAGGGTGAGCTACAAGGATCTATCTGTGAACATGTAAAACACAATCATAATTTTCAAAGTAATTAGTAATTTAAGCTATTTACATCTTGTAAGGTCCCATTGCTATTAAAATATGTTTATTTTTCTTTGAATGACTTTCAGGTGAGAGATGATGTTATCCGATATCGATATGGTGATGAACAACATCTAGAGGAGGCCCTGAAGAGAATATTTCAATATGGTCAGGTAGACTCTAACTTCCAGTTGTTTTGTGCTTTTCTAATTGATTGATGGAAAACAATTCAACTCCTATGAATTTGCCAGGTAAGATTAATTGTGTATACTTTGATTTTCGTGCCTACAAATATTTGTCAGTGAGAAATCTGCATTCTGCAACACACCCTGCCACATCAATTGATCTCATAGTACAACTGAACACTTTGTGTCCAAAGTATAAAGAACCTAGCTTTTAATACTTCGAAAGATTTTGGTTCCATTCTGAATTTAATCAAGCTAACTTGAATAAGGAGCACTAACCTTTTCAATTAAATAGCATAATTAAGTTCTCCATTTTCCATTTACCTGCTAGATTTTTTTCTGAATTTTATAAATGCAGTGATGATCAGTGATGCATCATAAGTTTCTCAGTGCACGGTTCCTTTTTTTGTAGTCAATATTCCAACTCCTGCACATCCAAGATGTTTTTCTCCTGTTTTAACTTGCAAATTAGCTAACCATTTGGGTAAACCTGACACATTATTCACCTGTCTCACTGCAATTTTTTGTGATGCCTATCACATTTAATGACAATGTCATGCACAACTTGTTGCAGGTGTGTATCTCCATCCATAATTCTTATTGTGTTATTTTTGTGTTGCAACACTATACTTTCTATAAGTAACTAATACTCCCATCTAGATGTTCACCTGCCATCCCTGTCTTCTTTGTGTTAACAATAATGGAACTCTGCTACTATTTGTTACCGTAACAGTGCAATGAAAGGTTGCAATTTTAAACTAGTAATCATTTTCTACAATAACTTCAAGGTGCCATAAGTTCAACTACCCGACATGATTCTACACTGTTGTCTCTGTTGTACTCAAATAGTATTATTCTGTATCTAGCTAACCAAATTAGCCATAAATAAGCTCATTTGATCCTTATTTTGCCTCTAACCCTTACCAACCCTTTTTTCTTTCCTGTTAAAAGATCTTGACCTTGCTGAAATATTCCATTTCATAGTTTTATAGTTTAATGGAATAATGTTCATATACTTCTTCCATGTATCATGTAACCTAAAGTAAGTTCATCTGTAGAGAGAGAATTACTTCTGTTTTCTTGTACTGTAGTCTATCTGAAATGAAAAGAAACACCAGAGAAACTATAGCTACAGTAGTAACTTCAATTTAGGAAATGTATTAATTTACATCAAATGAATATGATATATACGCAATAATCTTTGCCAGCAGTATGCACTTAAATCTTATGCGATGAAGACCTTCATAGCTGAACATTGATTTGATTTATAATTCATGTTACAGTATGTCTATGTTGATTGTTATTGAACTTGTCTAGTATATTTTTGCATTTCCTCATGACATTTATTTTTTTCACTTGACCTTTAGGGTGGTGGAATTCCACGAAGAAATGCTCCTATCCTACAAATGATTCGTGAAGAAGTATGTTATTCGTATTTCCTTTAACCATTTAGTTTTCATTGTATGATTATCTCATAACTTCTTGTTATCCATTACATATTGAATTAATTTGTTTAAGAAAAATCTTGGACACTAAAGTTTCAATCTCTAATGATTCTCTATAATCATTAATGAAACACTAGTGAATGAATTCCAACTAGGGGGATGATTGGGCACATGATGGAACATTATTAGGGTATCATAAGGATGCCAAATTAGGAGGGAAATTCGCTATACCCCTATGAGTGGTGTTGCACGTTAAGCTTCGATTCAAATCTTGATTTTTGTTGTTGACCAAATGCTAATACTATTTTAGTTGTGCCTGCCACTGATAATTGCTTTTTGAATATTAAAACTAATGATAGATCATAATTTTGATACTTCAGTTTCTTTTGACTGTAACAGCTTTCATATTTTTTTGCCTCATAGGTTACTGCAGATGGCAAGTACTCTTTAGTTCTTGTTTTTGAAGCAAAAGCCTTGCAGTTGTCTGATTTTGAACAAAGAAAGGTAATTTATGACTTCAAAGCAAATCTTGTGTGATGTTTTCATCTTTATCTTAGACAACCATGCTTTCCATGTTATTTAGTTAAACATAAATCACTTGTGGTAGACCAAAATTTTCACACCTTATGCATTGAATAACTGCACAAACCACTGTTCTTGAAATTACAGGCTTCATGAATTACTTTTTTTTTTCTTGAGATACAAAATGTCCCTCAATCAGATAATGCATGTACTGACTGGTGACACTTTTGATACTAAATTAGGCAAAATTCGCTTCATTCTTTGGACCAGGAATCTCCGCAGAAATCAGTGAGTTTTTATGCCTACCATAGACATTCTTTCCTGGAATTTGTTGGGACTTCATGCACAACTTACAAATCACACAAATATTTTGAAAATCAAATGATAAGAGCTTTTTGTTGCAGGTCAAGATGAGAATAATCTCTATGAAGTTTGTCTAATCTCTGAAACAACTTAAAATCACTGTTGGCAGAGACCTTTTACTCTTATACATTTTAATCCTACAAATGTGCAGCTATTTTTTCCTCTAGTTATTCTATGATTCTATCTACTTCTCCAATTGCCACCTTGTATATTTTTTTTTTGATAAATGTGGACAAGTCACTAGAAGCACACCACGCTACAGGCATGATTTGAACTTTCAACTTTTCATTGTGAGATGGAATGAGCTAGCCAATTGTTCTCGTGAAAGTTGGTCCACTTTGTATATTTTAAAGTTGGTTTTCTCACAAATATTTTCATGTCAAGGGTTGTTCATAATTTCGGCTATATTTATTTTTCTTCAATTCTTGTTGTAAGTACACCTCCACTTTTTGAAAGGGCTTTTGTAATAAATCTTCTCTATTATGATTTAGTTCTTTTGGTTTTTAACTTCCGTGCATACTTAAAAGTATCACACATCCATTATATATAGCCAAATAAGTTGTTAATAATGGGAAAACGGTAACTTCCGTGCATACTTAACCAACGACTCTTGAGTCACGCGGTATTCGGGTTCCGTGCCCTCGACCCGGTCTCGGGTTCGAGGTGATGCGGGGGGTGTGTTCTGTGGCTCTGTTTTGGAGCACGGTTACGTTAAGGTGCACTTGTTGCCTGCGCTCGAGTCAAACCGAAAGCGGACCCGTCCTTTGGTTCTTAACTAGCGGTGGCCTAGCCATTCGCTCTTTACGTCCAAAAAAAAAAAAATAATGGGAAAACATTATTGAGACTAATCAAGCCCTAATTCAGGTTTAAATTTATTATATTTGGTTGTCTGAGTATGGTATAGTGCTTTGTATTTTTTTTAGTATAGAGTTCAACCCAAATACAACATTGGTGGAGTATATAAATGTAATTTAAACCCTAAACCATTGGAAGGATAAAAAAACAAAAGATTTACTAATACAACTAAAATCCAGTTTTACCTAATATTACTGGAATTTATATCCTTTCATTACTTTAATTGATATTTATAGGCCAAATCAACAGGGGATCAACATTATCCTCCACGCTGTCTGATCTTTCTTTCATCCCTTCCCATTAATATATAATCAAATAAGTTAATAATAATTGTAAAACATTAAAAAAGGGTAGTCCGGTGTTACAATTCTCTCGCATTGTGCGGAGTCTGGGGAAAGATCATACCACTTGAGTGTATTATATGCAGTCTTACCTTGTTTTTTAAAGCAAGAGATTGTTTCTATGATTCAAATTGGTGACCTCCTGATCACAAGACAACAATTTTACTACTGTGCTAAGGCTCCCTTCAGGTTTAAATATAACTATAATTAAACACTAGTTCAAGTTTAAGGGCCTGTTTGGATACACCCATATTTCATAGTAATGGCCATCAATATTATGGAATGTAACATTATAATGAAATTTTTATTTTGGTTCGCTTGGTTACCCTTTGTACGGGAAAATATAACTATGGAATCCAAGGATTCCATAGTAATATGTAAAAGAGGTCAGACCTCTTTTTTTTCCTATGTTTTTTGCGAGCTATTTTTTAAAACTCTAATAGATATTTTATTATTATTAAAAGATTTTTTTACTTACCACCCCCTCACATTTCAATAATACCTCATAACCCTTTCATTTATTTTTATTTTACTTATCACACCGTGGATCAAAGTTTTATGCTTTAACTTGGGTTAAATGTAAAACATAGAGTTATAATATATGTAAGTGACAGTTTTACCCTTTTGTATATATGATATCATCGTCAATGATTTTTCTCATATTTCCTATTTTCCAAACATTAAAAAACTTCAATTTATCAGCTCAAAAGGTTTACGATGTACCCACTTTAGTTTTAGATGTATTTTATATGTTTTTAATGAAAATCTATTTTTTTTTACTTTGAATATCTTACAAATAAATTTTTTTACATTTTTTTTACAAATTTACTTAATAAAATAATTATTTATTTATAACCTTTTTAGAAATTCTCAATTGCTTATTAGTAATGGACAAATATCAATTATGAAAAGGTGAGGGTATTTTTGTCTTTTATTTTATTTTTTTAAAGTGGGTTTTAAAAATGATTCAAAACTTTTGATTGGGAGAACTAACTCAAGGGTGGCAAGTAAAATAAAAATAAATGCGGGGTTATGAGGTATTATTGAAATGTGAGGGGGTGATAAATGATTTGACTATTTTTTAGGGGTGACAAGTAAAAAACTCTTATTAAAATTATTTCATCAAAAATTTTTATTGTGCTTAGCCAAACACTTACTCAGTGTGAATTTTTCATGTACTTTTCCCCATAGGAATCATTTCCACATCCTATGGAATAAAATTCTTATGTGAAAAATTTATATCCATCCAAACAAGCCCTAAATGTATTATGATAATGTAAAAATCAGGGTGAACCCACGATTCAGATCAACAATTGAATTTTTACCCTCATCATATTATATTGGTTGCTTGAGTTTGTTGCTTTGTATCTCTAAAGTTTAACAAAAGTACAATATATATTGGGGGATTATTTCAAATATTAACTTTTGGGTTAATTTTTTAATAGAGTTTAAATTTGAGATCTATCATATTCTTAAAATGGTATAAATCAAAATTTTATATTTATATAAGTTTTTTTCATTTTCCAATACCTCAACTGGAATATTTCGGTAAAGGTATTCCATTTGATTTGTACATGAGTCCAAATCTCAACACTTTTAAATCCAATATAAGATTTGCAAACTCACTTGACATTTTAATCTAAAAATTGATTTGGATTGAGGTCCTTATTTGGATATCCAAAAACTAATAAATCATTGGAAGGATTAAAAAAAAAATACCATATAATATATTTTATTTCATCATTTTATAGCATTTTTTTTATAAACGTGGATAAACCACGTTTCATTCAAAATAATCATCAGTAAAAGGAGGATACTTTAGGTGACATGAGGGATGAACCGGCTATGCCTTGGCCCCAGTCTAACTCTTATGTTTGTGTCGAGGATCCTCATCTTTCAATGTAAAACTACTAAATTTTCCTCTTTCTATATGGCACGAGTGAAATATATCAAAATTTTTTAAATAACTCCTAAAAAATATCTTTATAAATATTACAAAGATTTTTTTATAGATAGATATTATAGCTTCAATTAGATTTTTTTTCAATTAAAAGACATATCTAATTATTTTAAGTGAGAGTTAAGACATTTTGTATTGATAAGTATAATGTAGAAATGAGATAAGGGTCAAAAGTGTATTTATGATAAGGACTTAAACGGAATTGATGTCTTTCCAAATAAAAAAAAATTATCTCCAAAAACTAAGAACATCACCATTTCCATTTACATGATATATAAAGCGGCATAAACACCGCCATATTAGGCTATTCTCTCATGCTACCTATGTCAAATTATGTACTCTATAAATTTTATTTTTTTTATCAATAAATATGATTTATCTATATTAAAAAAATAAATGATTTTAAATTTTATCAGGAGCCACATGTGATTTTCGCTTTTACTTTCCCATGACACGTGGAATGTTATAACTTATTTTCCATGCATCACATATACTATTTAATTTTTTAATTTAGATTGAAGACATTTTATGTTGATAAGTATGCTTTATAATTTGTGATTTTTTTAAAGCATAAATTAGGTAAGGGTTTAAGCTCTATTACTGAGAAGGATTTAAAAGAAATTTACATTTGTTCAGGGACTTTAAAGGAAATTTCCTTTTTTAATCCAACAAGGCAGCAAGCAACAGTGAAGGGCATCATAGTTATATATATAATGGTAATAATTTGGCGCCACGCGCACCGGAAGCCAAGTCTTGATCTCGGTTTGGGTAGGCGATGGAGATGGGGATTGGGAAGTGTTAGGTCTGGATAATTTGGTGGGATTGGAAGTTCTGTAGAGATCTTTTTGGTGAAGGATTTCTAGCTCCAAATTGTGGGGATTACGGTGAAAAATCCTACCTTGAAGTGGTCTTTTTCGCTTTTAGGGTTTTCTGATGGGGATCTCATGATCTGAGAGTGAACTGGTCATATTGTGGATGATTGGTGGTAGTAAAGGTCTGGAGGTAGACGGAGGAGGAGGAGGAGGTTGCAATCTGGAGTTGTGAGTGTTGAATTAGTTCAATCCCTGCGTGCGTCCTGATCTTGAGTTCAGGTATTTGTGTTTTCTGTTTTGTGAAGTAGATCGTTTTCATTTATGTTTATCCTGATTTTTCTAAACTTAGTTGTGTTTGATGCGAGATTCTGGTTTGGGAAAACGAGAATAAATTGATGCTTTGGAATTAAAAAAAAACTGTTGTTTTTTATCGTTTTTTTTGTCATCTTTCATGTTTAGTTTGCAAAGAAATTCTTGTGGTTTTTTAAAATTTGAATGCTGTCTTGAATTTTCAGGGAATTGCGTTTTGTTGCTGCTTTTTTCAGGAAGATGGCTATGATGGTAGATCCTCCTAATGGAATGGGAAACAGAGGAAAGCATTACTATTCAATGTGGCAAACCTTGTTTGAGATTGATACCAAGTATGTTCCTATCAAGCCCATCGGAAGAGGAGCCTATGGTGTAGTATGCTCTTCTGTAAACAGAGATACAAATGAGAAAGTTGCAATCAAGAAAATAAATAATGCCTTTGATAATCGTGTTGATGCACTTAGAACCTTGCGAGAATTGAAGCTCCTTCGACACCTACACCATGAGAATGTTATTGCTCTGAAAGACATTATGATGCCAGTCCATAGGAGAAGTTTCAAGGATGTCTATCTGGTTTATGAACTCATGGATACTGATCTGCACCAAATTATCAAATCCTCTCAAGCACTTTCAAATGATCATTGTCAATATTTTCTCTTCCAGGTATGAAATATTGGAGCTAGTTTAAGATAAACTTTCTACTTGGTAAAATTATTTCTAACCACAACCTCATGCTCAGTGATGCTCTTATGCATCTTCATTTTCATTTATGTGTAGTTATGTTGCTAGTTCCGCTTTGGGTGTCTCAGAGGGTAGTTTTCTTGAATTTGGGGTTCTAGGAAAGAGCTGCTGAAGCTCCATTGCTCTCTGATTGCACCTTTTTTCTTTACTTTTGTATTTCCAGGCCCACTACTATTAAAGGGTTCTTGGTTCCCAGTCTTGGAATTTCTATGTTCCATTTTTCTTACGTGCTCTTAAAGTTGATTGTTGTTTCTTTTTCTAGCCTACTTACTAGTTACTAGTCAAGGTTGTACTATTTCATTTTATATCACAGCTTATTTTATATGATACTCATTAGTCATGGATGCTACTTTACCAATGAATGGAAGAATAGATGACACTTGGGTGTCAGGTCATATTAAGGTTAAGTTTCTCCTTGACTCGGTGTCCTTGTTCATGTGTCTTCTACTTCATGGTTTTGTGGTTGTTGTCAATTAGATAACTGCAGAGTCATTCCTTTCCTTAAAAGTAATTGTGTTTCTGATATGCTTTTTTTCTTTTGTTTATTTATTACATGGGGTCTTGCCCACCATTTTATCTGGAGGAGAAAACAAACATTATTTTTTGTTTTTGGTTGGTTATTTCACTTACATATTTATTATATTATTGTTCTGATTCCTTTTGTACTTATAGGCAATTTCACAGCATGATTTGCCCTCATTTCTCCAATAATAATACCAAAAACTTTTGTTTAGCTCAGAAGGAGAATTACGACATATGTTTTTTTGTGATTATCTTCCTGCACAGACCATCATTCTTAAGAGCTCTTGGCTAAAATTCTTGAACAAAATAGTTTTGTTTTTTTTTTAAGGTAAACATACACATTTTAGTGACAGCTTGTTCTTTTATTTTTTGCATAATGTTTCGACGCAAAGATCTTGGCTGAGGTTCTAAATGCAGTCTGTTTTACCAATTGCATAACATCATCATTTCTTCATGTTTTTGCTCCATTTGAGAAGCATCGTTTCCACCATCCTTATTCTTACTTTTGCTTATTTGGGTGTTAGTATTTGTTTATCCAACTCAGGACCACGATAACTCTCTGCTAAGCCTATTTCATGTTTTTCTCTGGGTTATTTTCTGGGGGATAGAGGATACAGTTTCAATGATCATTTGTTCATAGTTTTTCTTCTTGTGACTTCTCTTTATGGACCATTGGTTGTTCATATGTTTATGCCATATTTACATTTGGGCAATGCATTTATTGGATTTAGTTAGTGGCATGGTCTATAACTGTAGCATCAAGTTGATTGTGCATATATGGATTTCTTTTACCGATGTTTAAACTTTATAGTGTCATATGCTGTACCTATGCCAACCATTTATCATTGTATAAGTGAGCAACAATTAGCATGCAATGCTTCTGACACATAAGCTTATGCATATTTACATTTGGGCAATGCATTTTTTGGATTTAGTTAGTGGCATGGTCTATAACTGTAGCATCAAGTTGATTGTGCATATATGGATGTCTTTTGCCGATGTTTTAACTTTATAGTGTCATTTGCTGTACCTTTGCCAATCATTTATTGTTGTATGAGTGGGCAACAATTAGCATGCAATGCTTCTGACACATAAGCTTATGCCATATTTACATTTGGTTAATGCATTTTTTTGGATTAGTTAGTGCCATGGTCTATAAGTGTAGCATCAAGTTGATTGTACATATATGGATTTCTTTTACTAATGTTTAAACTTTATAGTGTCATATGCTGTATGCCAATAATTTATCGTTGTATGAGTGGGCAACAATTAGCATGCAATGCTTCTGACACATAAGCTAAGCTGCCACATCGCATTATGCTTCGGAACCAGTTTTGATTTCTGCTATAATTTTTTCATGTTCCCGGGCTTAAATGTCCAGTAGTTAACCCAATTCTGTCTGTGCTGTTTGGGAATTAACCTGGGATAAAATCTCTTATCCTGGTTTCTCCTCAAAATGAATGTTCCCTTCAAAATTATATAGACCTTGTATGTTTTTCTTTCAAAGGTGTCAATATTTTTATGACTAAAAATAGAGACGTTATTAATGTTGTCACATCTTTTTAGTTGCTTCGAGGTCTGAAGTATCTCCACTCAGCAAACATACTCCATAGGGACTTGAAGCCAGGGAACCTGCTGGTCAATGCAAACTGTGACCTCAAGATATGTGACTTTGGTCTGGCTCGTACCAACAGTGGAAAAGGCCAATTCATGACTGAGTATGTTGTTACCCGCTGGTATCGAGCCCCGGAACTGCTTCTTTGCTGTGAGAACTATGACACCTCCATAGATGTATGGTCTGTGGGCTGCATCTTTGCTGAACTGCTAGGCCGGAAGCCCATCTTCCCTGGCACTGAGTGCCTCAACCAGCTCAAACTCATCATCAATGTACTAGGAACCCGAAGTGATGCTGATCTTGGCTTCATTGATAATCCCAAGGCCCGCAAGTATATAAAGTCCCTTCCATACACCCCGGGCACTCCTTTTACCACTTTATACCCTCGTGCAAATCCCCTGGCCATTGATCTGCTGCAGAAAATGCTTGTTTTTGACCCATCTAAGAGAATTAGTGTCACTGAGGCTCTGGAACATCCTTACATGTCCCCCCTTTATGATCCAAACTCTGACCCTTCAGCTCAGGTCCCAATTGATCTTGACATTGATGAAGATCTTGGGGAAGATGTGATCCGGGAGATGATGTGGCAGGAGATGCTTTTCTACCACCCAGAGGCTACTACTTCCGCTGCTACTGCTGCTGTGAACTAGTACGATTCCTTGCACGTCTTAAGATGCATCTTAGAAGCCCGCATGTAACCCATGATAGCATGCCTCGGAAGTTTCAGTTATTCCTGTAGGATTATGCTTGCTGCCAGACTTTCCTAGGTGTACATATGTTCAAGTTTCACTGGATGTATGTGTTTGATACTTCCCCTTGTATAATTTTGGTGGTTGATGACTTATAGTAAGATGCTGTGATTTACCAGCTCTATTTTCCTGGTGATATCACAATGATTTCTTACTATTAAGTCCTGAACGTTTGAGTGTAGTTTTTCGCCTCTGTTTATTAGTACTCCATGACTCAATAATCTCTAGTAGCAGTTTAAATTGTTCACAAGGTATACTGTTTTGGCGTTTGAAAGCCATTTTGAGCTTCTGGTTGGTTGTACTCTAAAGTTGATGTTCTGTTCAGGGATTTAACTTAAATCCAGATTGCAATATAACATTGTATTTTAACGTAGTATATGTTTGTACTCCCAAGTTTGTGTTCTCTTCAACATCATCAACTCCTCAAATTGCTCACACCGTGCTTTTTTGGTTTTGGTTTTGATGAGTTTTTCTCTTATAAAAAGTAATTATTTCAAACCAAAAAACTGTGCTTCATATTTTAGAATTTTGTATTAAATAAAACATTAATGTAAGTGTACCCTATGATACACCCCAAATCCTGACTTTCACATATTGGAATCCTCACACGGCCCATAAAGGCAACACAGATCTCAAAGGGAACCGCTATAGCCCCCCATGTCAGGGTATGCTTACCATTACCCAGAGACAAAAGGGTCGTCTAGACACCATCTCTCATGATAGCAAATAAAACCCCCAAAAGGTGATGGGACAGAACCTGGTTCCTAAGAAGCTCCAATAGCATAAAGCGGGTTTGGGCAGCAAGGCCCTCCCCCTTCTCATCGGTGCTTGTTCTCATTCTTTTTCATATGAAGGACACTTTCTACATCATCTTCAACTGGAGAAGATTTTATCTGTTGGTCTGAACCGGAGACAACCTCAACTTGAACCGGTTTTTTTTTGGCTAACACCCTATAAAAGAATAATTTATAAATTATTAAGAAGTAAAAATTTTAAATCAGACCTCAAATATTTATTAAAAATATATAGGACTGTTTTTTTTTTTTAATAAATGTGACAAGTCACCGAAATGAAAAATTGGTGCTCCGTGATATTCGATCACAATAGAAGGGGATATTTGCAAAATGAACAGAAATATTGTTTTCCTCGTCCCGCCTATAAATAGAAAGGAGAGAAGTTCAGGAAACTCCGCTACGCGGGCAGCAAGCGCGAGAGGCCGAGAGAGAGCGAGAGAGAAGAGGGAGAGATGTCCACCGTCGGAGAGCCAGGAGCGTCGCTTCCATCGGCGCCGGATGGAACGAAGCGGCGGGTGAGCTACTTCTACGAGCCGAGCATAGGCGACTACTACTACAAGCAGGGCCACCCCATGAAGCCCCATCGGATCCGAATCGCCCACAACCTCATTGTCCACTACCGCCTTCACCACCTCATGGAGATCTCCCAACCCTTCCCGGCCTCCGCCGCCGACATTTGCCGCTTCCACTCCGAGGACTACGTCGACTTCCTCTCCTCCGTCTCCCCCGAGACCCTCGCCTCCTGCACCAGGAAGTGCAGCAAGTTCAAGCTCGGCAGAGGGGATTGCCCCGTGTTCAATGGGCTCTTCGAGTTCTGCCAAGCCTCGGCCGGGGGCTCAATCGGCGCGGCAGTTAAGCTCAACCGCAAGGACGCCGACATCACCATTAACTGGGCCGGCGGCCTCCATCACGCCAAGAAGAGCGAGGCCTCCGGATTCTGCTATGTCAATGATATCGTGCTCGGAATCCTCGAACTGCTCAAGTATCACAAGGTAAAAGCTTAAGGTTCTGATCTCTGATTCAAGTATCACAAGGTAAAAGCTTAAGATTCTGATCTCTGATTCATGGAATCGCTTTACCTGGATTTCTTTCTCTCTAACTAATAGGGCCCTAGGTTCTTGATTTTAGGGTTTCTCGGCATTTCATACTTTTCAGGGTCCTAGTCCTGTATGGTATGGTTGTCCACAAAACCCATTTATATGCATCCATGCTTATAGAAAAAATAATTTAATGATTGAAATAGCATTGCAAGTTGTGGTTTTTCTGCCGGGTTTCCAACAGTGACAGGAAATAGAGGATGATGGTGAAAGCGATTAGAGCTTTTCTACTGGAATGTACTAATTATAAACTGTGCTGTGGTGTTCATATGCAATTAGCCTTATTTACGAGGATGAAATTATGTAATGTGATTGATCAAGGCACACAGGACTTGTGGGCTTGAGTTATTGTATTCTAATGGAGTCCTTTGCATAGGTTCTCTGGATCAATGGGTGAGAAAATTATGCCAATTCAGGCGATTGATAGAAGGTTTTAGTTGAAAAGGTGGATGGAGCCAGCCAAATTATAGACAATCATTGGTTGACGCTATTGTGTTCTGCAAAATTTAGGGATGATAATATTCACTACCCGTTTTCATCTATCATTTGCATTGGTGAATCAGAATTTGTTTAATAGAGCAGGCATTCACACCAAACTACCAGTAGAAAAATGTGACTAATTTCTTTCAATTTTAGGGAGTTCTAGTTAAGGAGTTAAAGGTCTTTCTTTGTCATTAGCTCCATTTCTAAGGAAGCTCATCATCCCCATATACTGAGGTAGCTAGATGAGGTCTAGCCGTCTAGGTGATGATTAAGTTTCTTAGTAGTTTTCCTTGCTTAATTTTACATAAATATATCTATTTATAAATCATGTGTTTATATTATTGTTCCCAATGATGTTTTCTCATCTTAGCTAAATTATTGATGCAGCGGGTGTTGTATGTTGACATTGATGTCCACCATGGAGATGGGGTTGAAGAGGCTTTCTACACAACTGACCGAGTCATGACTGTTTCTTTCCATAAATATGGGAACTTCTTCCCTGGGAGTGGTCACATAAAACATATTGGCCATGGAGAAGGAAAATATTATGCTCTAAATGTACCATTAAATGATGGAATGGATGATGATAGCTTCAGGGGACTATTCAGGCCTATCATTCAGAAAATCATGGAGGTTTACCAGCCTGAGGCAGTTGTTCTTCAATGTGGTGCAGATTCATTAACTGGTGATAGAATAGGTACTTTCAACTTGACAGTAAAGGGGCATGCAGATTGTCTACGATTTCTTAGATCTTTCAATGTTCCTATGATGGTTTTGGGAGGTGGAGGTTATACAATGCGGAATGTTGCCCGTTGCTGGTGCTATGAGGTCCATTATATTATTCTTGCTACTCTGTCTGCATATTTGTTCAAGTGCACTTATTAATGTAGCAGGAGCTTGTTTCAAAATATTTAATGTTACCTTGGTGCAGACAGCAGTTGCAGTTGGAGTAGAGCCTGAGAATAAGTTGCCTTACAATGAATATTATGATTACTTTGGTCCTGATTATAACCTTCATATTGAACCAAAGAATGCAGAGAACAAGAATTCTGCCAAGTTTTTAGAGGGACTCAGGTAAGCACAAATATGAGTACAACCATTTAAATGCTTTCTGTTTAGAGGTAAATTTTAGTGTTATTTTGTCCATATTTTTTGTCCAGATTTCCATTGAATGATCTAAACTTGTAATTAAATAATGTTATTATAGGCCGTTGTAAGTTTACAAAACTAGATAAACACATAGGCCCTAGAAATAGATTTTTGAAATTTGAATTTTTTACTCAAGAAAACATCCATTGGATTTTTATTGTATTAAATCACGTTTGCTTTTGGAGGAGTAAAACTAACAAAAAAATGGATTTAAATTGATTGAAAATTCAAATTAAAAGATGATAAGGTTTAGAAAATCAAAATTCAAAAATCACTAAGGATTCAAGAATACTTAGAAAGATAAGGAAAAGATAATGAAGATTGTCAAAGATTTAAAAACATAAAGAAAAGATAAAAGAAGATTTATGAAGTTTTAACCATGCAAGTGAAGGATTAGGTAGGTTAAAAAAAATTTGGAGGAAAGCAAAGAAAAAAACAAAAATTTAGATTTTAGATGTCGTTTATTAGAATATCCACCAGAGTTGTATGTATCACTAAAAGTTAAAATAAATAAATAAATAAATAATATGTTGATTCTCTAAATGGGAAAAACGGCTGAATCGGTACCCCGCTCAGAGTTCAATTGAGAAAAGTGGATGCTGGAGTTGACTCGAGACCACGAGCTTTACAAGGGCTTTAAGACTCCTACGGAGGGTGATGACGGCTAGGGGATCACCAACGAGGACTCCTCCTTTTCTGCAAAACAAGTCCAGGGGTTTCTTCTGTCCATAAGCTCAAGTTAGTTAGGTGGAGGGGAGATTCGGAGAAGAGAGCCTTCTTGGAGAAGAAGTTACCCTCCAGATCTTCCCTGATCCCTTTCTTATATCTGAACGGCTACCCTGACGGCCGTTGGCCAGGGGGCACCTAGGGTCAGGCTCTGGTCAGGGGCTCCGCGGTGTCCTGTATGGTACAGGCGTGTGCTTCTTCGCAAAGGATGTCCTCTTTGCCATCCGTGTGACCGGGCGTACTCTGTCAGAAGGTGATGATGGAATCTCCACACCTCCTCTGGGGAGAGGTCTAGAAGTTGGAGTGGTCCCATGACGCTACATGTCAGGGTGTTGCTTTTTTCCCATAACATAATCTAAAATTCTTTTCTCCATATATGACAATTGTGGACACGTGACCTTAATGATCCCTCATGTACCATCCTGGCTTCTAGATATGGCGGTCCCAGGTAACACTCCTTATTTTGACACTTGATTTTTGAATCAGTTAGGCATTATTATTGTCATGTTGTATTGTATAATAGACCCAAATGGTCCGACCCTTCCCCGAACCTCGCGCCACATACGGGAGCTTTTTAGCACCGGGCTGTCCTATTGTTCAATTTAATCAAATGTTTCTACCATATAGATCTCGTGCTCAAATGTATGACTTGACCTACCATGATTAAAAGATTTAACAGTGAGACAAGACACGTCTTCTCCTTGAATATTTTCATGATAATGCACTTTTATAAATTACAGATGCTTTTTAGAAGCTTCTTTTTTCTTTCAAAATAAAAATATATATATTATGCTACATTTACTACCTTTTAATCTGCCAAAATCTTACCTAAATCATGGAATAATACTTAGCCCCTTCTATCTTGAAAGCACACACATATGTACACTTCATGAATTCTTATGTGATGTGGGACACTTGGGATCATATCATCTGCATGGGATCATATCCTTGATGTTAAATAGTTCAGTATAACAACTGTTTTTTTCTTGTTAATCATTTCTGTATTGCATCCACAGAATGCTTGTGATTATACTCACTAACTTGATGGCTCACATTTTTAGAAATACACTACTAGAGCACCTCTCAAAAATTCAGCACGTCCCAAGTGTGCAATTTCAACAAAGACCCCCAGATACAGATTCCTGTGATGAGGTGGCTCTTTGCTTGAAGTAAATTATTTACAGCCAATTTCCACTTGTACTTAAAGGATGCCAATTTTTATCATGACATGTAGGAAGTTGAGGATATGGATTCTAGGTCACAGGCTCGATTGTGGAATGGTGACCCATATGATTCTGAACCTGAAGGAGACCAGAAATCTTGACATGAAGACTTGAACAGGGATGATCAAACCATGGTTGTTTCTGACAGGTAGGTTACTACTTAACACTTTAATTAAATTTTTTTTTTTAGAAAAATTACCATGCCAGATTTACAATTTAAATCTCACAAATTTGAAGTTGTAGTAAATACCTTTCTTTCGTGAGGTTTTGACCATTTCTCAATCATTTATTGGGCTCTTGTGCCCTTCACTTTCAGTTGATTTTTGTAATTCCTGTCTACTGTTTATAGTAGCGGAATAATAGATAACATGAGTTTGAACTCTTGCTTCCTAAAAATTCCTTTGTTGTTTGTTCAGGATGAGGCTCCACTATATACTGACTGTTACTGCCTCAAAAAACAACAAATCCTTGCCAGCTATTTGGTTACCATGAATCCTAGTTCTGGACTGTTGGATAGAAAATCTTTGGGTAGGGCTTTCAGTGAGCAAGGCTAGCCTGCAAACCTGGCTGAGACCTACATTTGTCAGGCACTGGCTTAGCTCTAGCCTAAGCCTGACCTGGCCCGTTTACAACCTGGATTTGTATCTTACAAATTATAATGATCTCAGCTTTCTTCTTTCATTCCTCATTTCCATGTCCTAATTGACCTTACCCTCAATCAATCCTATGATTAATTTCAAATTCTATCCAGTTTTTGAATGGTTTCTGCCCTATTTTCTTATATCTAGCCATGCCAATGGTTTTTCAAACTTTCTTCTGTGCCAATCTCCTTGAGATCTGAGTTTTCATTCTGAAAACTTGTGGTTATACTGTCCAAATTCTATAAATTATTTTAGAGCAAACTCTTTGTTTCTTTCTTTATGTTGAAACTAAGATTTCCCATTGATGCAGAACTGGAGTGGTAACTGGAAGCTGTAGAACAATACAATCTCTTCTTTTCAAGAACCCGTTTCAAGTAGGTTTTCCTGGACAACTGACTAGCCATATGTAGTCCAATTTGGGGGTGGAATGAGCTACACCTACTATTTGCAAGTTTTGTTTTCTTGAACCGATATGAACTTGTACATGTAAAAGTTTTTTTTGGTAATAAACTTGTACATGTAAAAGTTAACAGAACAAAGCTATGGGCTATCTCATTGCCCCAACCATTCAAATTTTCATCAACAAAAATCAAAGTAATGTACAACTTTTTTTTAAACTTTTTTATCTGTTATCCTAAATCTTTGATGTGTTCTCTTGTTGAAAAACGTGTGAAGTGACTTCTAAATCTCATTTACATTCTCTGGTATGTCCAAGCAAATGATGACAGAGCTCGAACATTCCCTTTTATTGATCTCATGTACAATTTAGGACCTCAGTGTTTTCTGTGAAGACAGCTGCAAGCTCTAGCTTGTGGTCTGAGCCAGTTATTATCAAGCATTGACCATCATTTTATCGGACTTAAAATTAGAAGTTAACCAAAATGCTTAAAACAATAGCCAACAATGATTATATAAACAATCTCCTGACCCACCAAGTTCAACAAATTGAATAACTCACCATTTACATAATTGTTCCATAACTGTTTGTTGCTCCCACATAAATCAACCTTTCAATTTTCAAAGCATTCTCAAAACATTCTTTTTGATCTTCAGAGAAAAAACAGAACCCAAAGCATTACTTTACTATTAAATTATCATAAACTTGTTACAATTGACTTGAAGACATCTAAGCTAGTTGTATTAATGAAGAATTGATCAAGTAGCCAGATGCCCAGAAGTAAAAAAATAGAAAAAGAAAAAGAATATTAGAGCCCTGCATTATATCTCCATCCGAAAGCTTGGCCTCAGATCCTCAGTTGCTAGAGAATGGAGTGAAGACGAGCATGTATTCAGCTTTACTGCCACAGCATGTACAGATCAAAAGTAAAACAAATGCAGCAAAGACTAAAGAAATTTACCAAGTACCAAATGCTGAAATAAATTGGTAATGAAAAGATCAATAATCACTATTCTTACCATTAATAAGATGATACTTGGTAGCTCTTAGTAGCTTCATTTGCAACAGAAAGGTAACAACAATCCTGAACTGTGAATTGGCTTGTTATGAAGCTGCATGAAAGTAGTCAAGAATGGTTTTCCTTTTCAAAGATGGAGGCGGGTTCAGAACGGAAGAAGGGCTACACAATGCTGCTTTTGGTGTCTCTAGTATTTCATGTTCTTCCATTCGATTCCTTTTCTTTCCAGATTCAGGAGTAGAGAACTCAAGTTCCTTCAATTGAATTGGTGAGGGTGGGTCTGTTGTTTGCTCCATGGAGCAGGTGTTTTCAGCTTGTTCTGTCAAGACTGTCACTGGATCTTCCATGACTAACCTTCTGCAGTTGTTGATCTTTGGGGCAGTAGCTGTTACTCTCTTTCGAGCAGAATTTGGAGACTTTGCACTTACACAACTACCCCTCTTCATATTCCAGACTCGAACCTGCACAAATGAAGTGAATTAATTAACTTGAAGAACGGTGTTCCCTTGTGAAAGGATGATGCAAGTTTATCATGTTGGCTCCCACTTGAATACTGTACAATTGGGTTCAGAGAGTAAGCTAACCATCGAATCATCTGCAGAGGTAGCTAGTTTTCCAATCTCTGATGAACACCTGGAAGATATCAAGCCATCATCAGTTAGTATTCAATACATGAAGAAGCCAATAAGGGAAGAAACTGCCTTATTTAGCAGAAAAATGCATACCAATCTACTGCAGTAACTTCTCCTTCATGACCCTCCAATTTGACTGGAGTTGCTTCAGGCTTGTTAACCTGATGCCAGATGGAGTTATCAATTTGAAATATTTGATGAAACATAAGCCTAAGAAAACATTGCTCAGTCTGGAGAAGGCAAATACCCGCCAGATGTAGGCATTGCCATCACTCGAACCAGAAAGTAGGTGAGCTCCATCTGGGCTAAGTGCAGACTGCGACCATTTCAGAAACAATTAGCAAGTGACCATAAACATCAGAAACACAAGCTTCCAAAGGAAGGCAAACTCAATACAAGTTATCTGCGCTTTCACCTTGACATAAAATGTGTCAATTTTGCTACCGGAGAAAACTTTTGTGGCTCCTTTGTAGGGATGAAGTACCTCATACAAGTAAATCCTAATAATAAAATGTTACTAAGAAAGGTGAGTATACAAAAGCTTGAGATGATACCCAGAAAATTTGGACTACATAACATCCAAACATACCTATGGTCCATGCAAGAAGCCGCAATGAACGTCCCATGTGAATCTTGTGATAAGGATGAAATACCATGGGATGTTGTTTCCTTCAGAGACAGGAAGTAAGACATCAATCTACACAGGCAGTTGTAATATTCTCTTTCTAAGGGGAAGGCTAAGATACAGATATCTTTTATACACTGGAAGTTTTGAATGCCAAGTGAATAATTACTTGTCTTACCTTCTCAGCCAAAGGTTCATTTTTGGGACATGCTTGAGTCACAGCTGAGTTTAAGTTGCGAGTGTCCCAGAACTTCACAATGCTGGTATGCAGGAGGATGAGAGTAAGAAAGAAGGTAATTAAATAAAAAATGAAAAGCCTATGTATCCTGAAGAAGTGTGAGATTCAGGTGAGTGAAACATTGGCTTGTGCATACACACCAGACAATGTAAATTAAAAGTGGAAAAAAGTGATCAGTAGATAATTCTTGCCTGTTCAGTGCCCCACCACTGGCAATTGAGATTGTATCCTTAAGACAGAGAACTGAAGTAATGCTCATCGGACAAGCCTGTACAAGTGAAGACATATTGGAGACAAGAAGCCGGCAGAATTAGAACAGCCAATCAAAAGGAAGGGGATTATGAAGCCTTACTCGGCGAGCCCTTTTTCGTCGGAAGGAATTACAGCTACGAGATTTAACTGGGGCATTAGACACTTCTTTGTTAGAGCCATGTGCTCCCAAGACAACATCAACAGGCCTGAGAGAAGAGATACTTTTACCATCAGTTTAAACCACAGAATTAAACTAGTCCGTAAACAATAAGAGAGAATTCTAAAAGTTAAATGGCTCAAAGGAGATACAATATACGTGGTTCCCCATTTCTTGTGGATTTAGGATTGCATCTGAGATCCCATATGGCAAAAGATCCATCTCTAGAACCAGAAACAATGATGTCTGTTTCAAGTAGCACAGGGAGACTTAAATTGCCAAACAAGTTGAACTTTTTTTAACAGAACATAAATTATAAAAGGAAATGAAGCACCAGACCAGGATTAGATGCATGTGGTGAGATTGATTTTACACTGCCAGTGTGTCCTGCCAAGAGTACCATGCATTTTTTGTTCTCTGCATTCCATAACTTTATCTGGCAAAGTATATCAATGATGAGCTACTAAAACATAGAAATCAAAGCATAACATGAGAAAACACAGCACTTAGGAAGTATAAGGTCAGCATTTTTTTTAATAGTGTGGATAATTAAAAGCCTGGACTGAAACGTACAGTTTGATCGCCAGAGGCAGTCATAATATGGCTATCATCCTGCAGAAAAAAGATAAGAATGACTATCAGCAACAAATTAATATGGAGTTAGCACCAGTCATTTCCTCATTTCCTCATTACTAACGGTCTAGCTTTCCTGCAGAATGCATAGAATGTTGCTTGCTATATCACCATACTCACAAGAACCTCAATCATTACTGCTCTCTTTCACAATTTCTAATCAAGCAGACATTAAAAAAAAAAAACATTCTATACTCTATAACTCACACAAACTCGGATCTTTTTTGAGAAGGCGCACAATTTAAAATACATACAATCTAAAGATTCAAGCCTCAATAAGAGGAAGTTGAAGTAGAGCAGTACCTTTATCCAGCACACATCAAAAATAGCATTGGTATGTGCAATCCAATCAAAAACCCTAGCTTTCCCTGGCACAAACATGTTGAACAAAATCAGAAAAACTCCACATTGACAGATACACAAAGAAGCAAATTGGCTGTAGAACAGACACCTGATTTCTCCGTGCAAGATGTTGCCGAAGGGAGACTCCGACGTGTGTCATACAAGCTAACAAACCCATCCTCATCACCAACTGCAAGAAAGTGAGAATTCCCACTCATCTGCAAACAAAAAAAAAACCAGGACAAGCGAAAACATGAGATACAATCAAGGATTTAAAGAGGAACATCCCCGGAATCAACCAAATCCACACAAGACCTTGCAGAAGGAGACAGCAAGGGGGAGGGACATGAGGCCTTGGTGCTCGATTGCCACCGCACCACCAGCACCTGGCTCCGATGAGAGACAACCTAGATAAGGCCTTCGATTCACTGGATGAAGGAAAGAAGTCAATCAGGGAACAGCAAGCTAGAAAAACAGAGTAAAGAAACATGAATCCTAGTACCTTGGAAGCCATAGATCTCTCTCTTGACGACGTCTCCGAAGAAGGAGGAGGAACCGAGGATCGATCTCTGCATCTCGATGGGCGGATCGCGGAGGAGAGGAGGGGATCGAAGACTTGGAATTCTCGGGGTTTCGCGGGCGCTTGCTTTAAGCTTGGTCACGCTGTGGCGGGAAAAGGATTTGTTTTCATTTGTCGGAGCGGGAAAGCCATTGAGATGTGTATTCTAAATCTCTGTATGGCAAATTACTTTTATACCCACACCAAGTTATTTACATGTATACCCTCACAAAAAATTTAAATTACATGGATACCAGAAAATCTGTTTAGTGATCTAATTCTAATCCAATTTCTTTGTGCCAAAAAAAATCACTTTTAACTTTTATTTTTTTAATTTTTAGTCTTTTTCTCTGAAAAAATTAAACTGAAATTTGGGATGTAAAGGAATATTAGCAATGATGGTTACATGTAATTCTCTATTTTTGTGGGGGTACATATGCAAACGCATTATATATATATATATA
This sequence comes from Dioscorea zingiberensis, assembly GCA_026586065.1. Classification (NCBI taxonomy): domain Eukaryota; kingdom Viridiplantae; phylum Streptophyta; class Magnoliopsida; order Dioscoreales; family Dioscoreaceae; genus Dioscorea; species Dioscorea zingiberensis. The sequence continues at coordinate 8,939,088 of CM048822.1, read as the reverse complement.
TAAAGCCATAATGACCTTTGTTTTTTTCTTGAAAAATAAAATGGTTAAAACACTAATAATTTTCAACTAAGAGACAACAATAGCCTAAAAATGGAGTGTTATTTCCTTAATTGATCTCATATCACTCTCCAAAAGTTTCAGCAAAAGTATCATCTCATCATAATGATTATGAGAACTTTGATCAGCAAAGAACATGGTGATACTCCCATTAATCTCCACAAAACTCCAACCAGGTACTTTTTTCAATCCTAAAGTTCTCATATGTGACAATGTATCTCCCACACCATCCCATCTGCTCATTGCTGCGTAACTGTGTGCCAACTGCACATAGCTCCCGGCAGACTGAGGCTTCAAACTGATGATTTCTTGTGCAATCTCTTGTGCAAGTCTTGCATGTCCATGTTGCTTGCAAGCATTGAGAAGTATGCCGAGAACATCGGCATTGGCTCGCGGGGACATTGCTCTTGTGAATCTCAAAGCTGCTTCAACTCTTCCGGCCTTGCAGAGCAGATCAACAATGCATGCACAGTGCTCAAGTTTCGGTTCTATGCTGAAATCATCTCTCATTGATCTGAATATTTGCAGTCCTTGTGAAATGAGCCCTGCATGACTGCAAGCTGAAAGTATAGATAGGAATATAACATGGTTTGGCACTATCCCTGTTTGGAGAAAATCTGAATACAAGCTAACAGCAGCCTCTCCCATTCCATGATTCCCGTATCCTTCAATGATTGCACACCATGATATCAAATCCTTGTAATGCATCAAAGAGAAGCACTTGCTCGCCGATTCTAAATCACCGCCTTTGGAGTACATGTCTATCAAAGAAGTGCTAATTGAGATGAATTGGTCAAGTCCATGTTTGATTGTTGAACTGTGGACTGACATCCCGTAGCGCAGAGCCCCCCAAGAGGCACAGACCTGTAGAAGTGAGACCAGGGTGATCGCATCAGGCCTCTCAGATGACAGTCTCAGTCTCCTGAAAAGAGAGAATACTGTAGCCAAGTCGCCATTCTGAGCATAGCCTGAGATTATCGCATTCCATGACACCAAATCTCGGCTGGGCATCATCTCAAACACATATTGCACTGTATTTGGATGACCTCCACACTTGGCATACATTGTGATTAGAGAGTTCCAGGAATGTACATCCAATGCCAAACTGTTCCTTATGATGAAACCATGGATGGACGAGCCGACATTGAGCAGACCTAGTTGAGCGCAAGCTGCCAAGACACTAGCTATGGTTGTTGTCGCTGGCATCACACCGGACATCAACATCTGCTGGAAAACAAGCAGTGCCTTGTCAGCCCCATCATTTTGTGTTAAGCCTGATATCATTGCAGTCCATGACACAATATCCCTGTCAGAGACACGATCGAACAGCAGAAACGCAGCCCTCCAGCTCTTGAATTTCAAGTACATGCTTACAAGAGCAGTATCCACAAAGGCATCGGTTTCAAAACCAGAGACTATAACCTGAGCATGAACCAACTCTCCAATTTGGATGGATGCAGATCCACTGTTTGTAACGGAGGAGATCAATGAAACATATGTTTGATGATCCGGGTGGATTCCCTCAAGTCTCATTCTGTTAAACAATAACATGCACTCTCTAAAGCCATCACTAGTGCACTGCGAGTGGCCGGTAATCAAAGAGTTCCAGGAAACGATATCCTTCAGAGGCATTGCATCAAACAACCTACGGGCGAGTTCTACGCTTCCCATTTTCGGGTACACATTCAGCAAAGAATTGGCGAGGATGATATCCATCTCCAACCCATATCGGATCGACAGTGCGTGCAAGCAATGCAAGTGGTTTGATTGTGAGATTCCAGAGAGCAGGCCTAAAACAGTGACTGCATTGGGCTCTATCGCCTGGCTGCGCATTCTGTTGAACATAGAGAATGCCATGTCGGCATCGCCCGAGTACGAATAGCAACCAATGATTGCGGACCAAGGAACGACATCTCTCGCAGTCATTCGGTCGAACACCTTGCGAGCACTAAGAACGTCCCCATACTTGGCGTACATGTGGACAAGTGATGAAGCAATGTAGGCATCGGAAGAATATCCATGGATGACAGCGTGCTGGTGTAACAAGACGCCGACGGAGAGGAGGCCGAGATTGGCGCAGGCCTTGAGCAACGAAGGGAATGCGTGAGGACGTGGGGGAACGCCACGGAAGAGCGTGGAAGTGTAGGAGAGAAGAAGGTGGCTTTGGCTGCATGGTTTGAGTCCGGCGGTGGACGCCGCGGAGGCGGAGGCGGCGGCGGCGGCGGCGGCGGCGGGTGATCGGTGAGATGGAGGCTTTACTGGGAGGAGGTCCCCTTCGTTCATAGGACGGAAGAAGGGCTACTTTGCCCAAAAAATATAGGGTTCGGACTCATTTTCTTGGATCCGCATCTCCGATTTTGGATCCGAAAACACAATGACTCATTATTGTGGATCCGCATGTTCCTAACATTGTTTTTTTTTTCAATTAATGACGGGAAAAAGGTGAAAATTAGGTAATAATTTTTTTTGAATAAGTGGATAAACCATATTTAATTATGATAATAGGTTCCATTACATTGCATGGTCAGAATGATATAAAATTACATAGTTAGTAGCTCATTCCTTCTGACAACAAGCAACCCCAATCTGTTTTTTTAATAGTCTTTTTAAATTAAAATAAAATTAAAGATTGTGATACAACCTCAACTTCACGGATTGTTCTTCCTGCGGAGCTGGAGAATGCTGAGCTAGAGAATGCTGAAGAACCAAAGGAGAACACGGAGATCACACCCACAAAGATCAGCGCCAACACACGCAGGACGAACCGCAACCGCCAGCAGCCCGCGTGGTTCGAGGATTATCAGATGTGAAGCATTATCTGCAGTTAGCTCATTATCTTAGTCAACTTTCAGTTATCTTATTAGTCAAACTTTGTTATCTTTTAGTAGTTAAACTTTGTTATCTTTTAAGTTATCTTTTGTAATAACTGGGCTGAGTTATCAAGCCAGCCTGGCAAATATTAGGGTTTCGCCCATGACTATATATGTCATGAGGTTATGCAGTTTTAGGTAGGCAAGTATCTGGAGAATTTAGTTTCTTTCTATCTAATAATACTATCCTCTTCTTCTCATACTCTCTTCTTCCACATTGCGGGTGAGTGCAGCTCGAAGAGGCATTCTTGAATCGTCGCCGCTTCGTCGAGTCATTATCATTTGGTGCTTTCGTTGAGAGCATTAACAACGACGTTGATGGCTGAATCAGAGATCTTAGAAAATTTGAAGACGATGTCCACTCAATTACAAACGCAGATGCAATCTCAGATCGAAGATCAGGCTGCAATTTATCATCAATCAATGATGAAAAGTATGGCAACCATGGAGGCTCGCTTCGAGGAGCTCCGCCAGCAAGTTGTGGGATCCAACCCTACCCCAGGAGAAGGGCGACTTCCACTACAGCAAAGGGTCCCAGATCCAACCTATTCCAGTGCAGAACTCACGCATCTGATCAGGCCCATGAAGATGGAGATACCCAAGTTCGATGGAAGCGATCCGAACGGCTGGGCTTTCCGGATCGAGGAGTTCTTCAATTTCCATGAAACTCCAGCGAACCTCCGACTGCGCATCGTATCCTTTCACCTTGAGGGGCGGGCGTTAGCGTGGTATCAATGGATGAAGAGTAATAACCTACTTACTTCTTGGCCGGAGTTCCTATCAAATCTCAAGGAGCGCTTCGGGTCATCACAATACGAAGATCACCAAGGGGCACTATCCAAGCTCACTCAAACTTCAACAGTAGCAGAGTTTCAGACGGCCTTTGAAGATCTAATGAATAAAGTAACTGGAATTCCCTAACATTTGCTCATATCCTTCTTCATCACAGGGCTACGTCCACATCTCCGTCGAGAGATGATGCTTTCAAGGCCAGCCACGCTCATGGAGGCATTCACGTTGGCGAAGGCTTATGAAGCACGGCATGAAGAAGCTTCAGTGGATCATAGAGCCTGGAGTCGAGGAGGCCTAAAATCCAATTTCCCAACTTCACAGCCAAACACCGCCAAAGGTCCACCAGCAGGGAGCACTCAAAACTCCGTCAGTACAACACCAAAGGCTACTCCTTTCAATTCCCCAGTTCCAACAGTGTTGGGACAATCCCCAAGAAATGGTGGACAACCTCCACTACTATCACCGCCGCCGTTACCCATCCGCAGTTTGACGCAAGCGGAGCAGCAAGAGAGGAGATCCAAGGGCCTATGTTTTAAATGTGATAAAAAATGGCATGCTGGGCATCGGTGTTGTAGTCAATACTTAATATTGTTGGGTGATGCTTCAGATGAACAGGAGGGGCTACAAAGCGAGGAAGTTCATCTAGACCTAGAAGAGGAAGTCATCGCGGGTGACATCTCAAGTTTGAACACGCTAGCTGGACAGAGCAATCCAAGGTCACTCCGTTTACTTGGTAAAATATCCAATAGAGCTTTCAATTCCAAGTGCTAATTGACAGTGGGAGCACCCACAACTTTGTTAAACCTGCTATCCCTGAGAAGCTACAATTGAATGTGAAAAACATCGATCCTTTCCGGGTCTATATTGGTAATGGAGATCATCTCTTGTGTTCTTACTGTTGTCCCCAAGTAGACCTAGATCTGCAAGGCAATATCTTCTCAATTGATTTGTACATTCTACCGATAGAAGGCCCAGATATAGTGCTTGGAATTCAGTGGCTTCCGAGTTTAGGAAAAGTTTCTCATGATTATACAGCCCTCACCATGGAGTTCAAAAGGGGAGAAGATATTGTCGAGCTGAGAGGCGATACTACACCATCCTCAAGGGTTATCACTTATAATCAATTTCAAGCATTGTTGAACCAACACGAGTGCAGCAATCTCTATGAGTTGCATCAGTTACAAAGGCCAGAGAACAAAGGTGAGGGAACTGAGGAATTTTGCATTCCAGAAGGCTTACAACCTCAGGTGGTGCAGCTTCTTCAGAGATACAAGGAGTTGTTCTTAACCCCCAAGCAACTTCCCCCTCGCCGTCTGATAGATCATCGCATCCATCTCATGCCCAACACCAACCCTATTAATGTCAGACCCTATAGATACCCCCACTTCCAAAAGAATGAAATTGAAAAACTGGTGAAAGAGATGCTTGATCAAGGAGTGATAAGACCCAGCCAAAGCCCTTTTTCATCTCCTATTCTTTTGGTGAAAAAGAAGGATGGCACCTACCGATTTTGTGTGGATTATAGAGCGCTAAATGCAGTGACTATTAAGGACAAATTTCCCATCCCCACCATTGATGAGTTACTAGATGAGTTGGGAGGTGCTGTGATGTTCACCAAACTTGATTTGAGAGCGGGATACCATCAAATAAGAATGTGTGATCGAGACATCTACAAAACAACATTCAAAACACATGATGGGCATTTTGAATTTTTGGTGATGCCCTTCGGCCTCTCCAATGCCCCATCAACCTTCCAAGCAACCATGAACCGCATATTCAAGCCATATCTCAGGAGGTTTGTCGTTGTGTTTTTTGATGACATTCTCATATATAGCTCTTCTTTCTCAGCTCACATGCAGCATCTGGAGCAAGTGCTTGAGTGTTTGAAGACTCACTACTTCTTCATTCTCATATAGTGCAAGGAAACTATCGAGTATCTTGGGCATATTGTCACACAACATGGAGTTTGTGCAGATCCTAACAAGGTGGAAGCAATGACAAAGTGGCCAGTTCCTATATCACAGCGTCAGCTCAGAGGATTTTTGGGTCTCACAGGGTATTATAGGAGATTTATACAAGGATACTCTATCATTGCTGCCCCGCTGACCGACTTATTATGTAAAGATGGCTTCCAGTGGAATGCTAAAGCAACTGAAGCTTTTGAAGCTCTGAAGAAAGCAATGGTGGAAGCTCCTGTATTACGCTTGCCCGACTTCAGTAAGGAGTTTGTTGTGGAGACGGACGCTCTGATGGGGGAATTGGTGCTGTACTCATGCAAGAAGGCCACCCCATTTCTTACTTCAGCAAGAAACTCTCCCCAAAGCTTCAGGCTGCTTCAACATACATGAAGGAGTTACATGCCATAGTTGAAGCCGTTCACAAGTGGCGACAGTACTTGCTTGGGAACTTCTTTGTCATTAGAACAGACCATCAAAGCATCAAACAATTGCTACAGCAGGTCATTCAGTCACCAGATCAGCAAGCATATCTTCGCAAGTTATTAGGGTTCCATTTTAGAATCGACTACAAGCCTGGCGCAACCAATCGCACAGCTGATGCTTTATCTCGGATGTTTGAAGATGGAGCCACTGGACTTGGCGATTCAGAGCTTGCTGCATTCTATATGGTAAGTCAACCAACCTCAGAGCTGTTGAACACTCTCAGAGAAGAGAATGCTGCTTTGGCGGACCTGAAAGCCAAACACTTGGAATTTAATGCTGGAAGATTATCCTCGGAGTACTCCATGCAAGGAGGAGTGTTACTGTATCGACAGAGGTATTATATTGGTGTTCAATCCAGCCTCAAACCACTACTACTCCATGAGTTCCATGCTACTCCTATGGCCGGACATGCTGGCGTCAAACGAACATTGGTTCGCTTATCATCTCGATTCTTTTGGATCAACATGCGTCGTGACGTCGAAGAATTCATAGCCGCCTGCCTTGTTTGCCAACAAACCAAGTCCCAGACACAAGCTCCAGCAGGACTCCTACAACCTCTATCCATTCCTGCAATGGTTTGGGAAGAAGTCTTGATGGACTTCATAACGGGCTTACCACTATCTCAAGGTTCCACCGCGATCCTCGTGGTAGTCAACAGGCTTACAAAGTATGCTCATTTTGCACCATTAGCCACCAAGTTTACTGCTGTTCAGGTAGCTGAAGTATTCGCTGATGTGGTGATCAAGTTGCATGGTTTTCCAAGAACGATTGTGTCTGACAGGGACCCCATATTTGTCAGCCATTTTTGGAAGAAATTGTTCGAATTAAGTGGCACCCTCCTCCGACACAGCACTTCTTACCATCCACAAACAGATGGACAAACAGAGGTTGTCAATCGTGGCTTAGAGCAATACCTCAGGGCCTTCACAAGCAACCAGCCTTCCAAATGGGCACGCTTCTTAGGATGGGTTGAACTATGTTACAACACAAGTTACCACAACGGCCTCAAGATGACCCCATATCAAGCGCTGTATGGGCGTGTTCCTCCTTCACTACCACTTTACTCCCCAGGATCCACTAATCTTCCTGCAGTTGATGAGCTTCTAGCAGAACGTGATGCCCTATTAAAAACTTTGAAGGAAAATCTAAGGCAAGCCCAACATCGAATGGAGCAGAAGGCAAACGCCCATCGACGAGAGTTGCAGCTAGCTATCGGTGATCAGGTGTTGGTACGCTTACAACCCTATCGCCAGGTGACAGTGGGTTCTCGCCATTCACAGAAGCTTGGCCTGCGTTTTTATGGTCCCTTTCAGATTGTCGAAAGAATCGGAGCCGTAGCTTATCGCTTGGACCTTCCTCCGGAGAGCAAAATTCATCCTGTCTTCCACATCTCCCTGCTGAGCCATACAAAGGAGCTGCAGTGGCTCATGCCTGCTCGTTACCCACGGCCTCAACACACATGGGACCAACGGCCAGACCTGTTGTAATTTGTGCTACCAAACAGGTGTTACACAAGGGTCACCCTTCTCGTCAGGTTCTAGTCCAATGGGAGGGTGTACCTCCAGAGGGTGCAACTTGGGAGTCCTACGATGACTTCTGCAGCGCTTTTCCTCAGTATCACCTTGAGGACAAGGTGAGTTTCCAAGGAGGGGAAAATGATACAACCTCAACTTCACGGACTGTTCTTCCTGCGGAGCTGGAGAATGCTGAGCTAGAGAATGCTGAAGAACCAAAGGAGAACACGGAGATCACACCCACAAAGATCAGCGCCAACACACGCAGGACGAACCGCAACCGCCAGCAGCCCGCGTGGTTCGAGGATTATCAGATGTGAAGCATTATCTGCAGTTATCTCATTATCTTAGTCAACTTTCAGTTATCTTATTAGTCAAACTTTGTTATCTTTTAGTAGTTAAACTTTGTTATCTTTTAATTATCTTTTAAGTTATCTTTTGTAATAACTTGGCTGAGTTATCAAGCCAGCCTGGCAAATATTAGGGTTTCGCCTATGACTATATATGTCATGAGGTTATGCAGTTTTAGGTAGGCAAGTATCTGGAGAATTTAGTTTCTTTCTATTAAATAATACTATCCTCTTCTTCTCATACTCTCTTCTTCCCTGTTCTGGAGTGAGTGCCCGCTCGAAGAGGCATTGCCGATACGCCGCCGCTTGTCGGAGTCGTATCAGATTGCATTCAAAATCTGTTTTTTTTATATGAATAAATCACTTTTATTAAAATTTAAAAAGTGTTGTTGTTACAACATTAGCAAAGTAAAAAATGCTTATGTACTGTTGAGGAAAGAGGAAGTTTTTTTTTTTTAATTTTACAAAAAGAGCTAGTCTTAGATAAACTTGCAAAATCTCCTACAGCTCATTGTAAAGCATCTGCAGCCAATGTGGCATGCTCTAGATGTCAGTATAATTGCAACTCATTCCACTTAGTCAGCCCATATTGGCAAGTGCATCCGCACATTGATTCTCTTCTCTGGATATGTGGATCAGCTCCCAATTCTTGAGTCTCTCAGGCTTTTTTCTGCACTCCTTTGCTTCTACTTTTGTGCTTCCACTAATTTCTTATGTTGCTTGTTTCATCAGACTCACCAGATCTACTTTGTTTGTGTGTATGAGGGCTTGCTGGCTACCCAAACTTATCAATCTCTCTATCCCTTCCTCCAATGCCTTAAGCTCTCCTTCAGAACTTGAGTTTACTTCACCTTGTATGGCTCCTGCACAACATAATTGACCTCTGTTAGTGATTATCACATGGCCAAGCCCTACATTACCTATCTCTGGGCACCAAGATGCATCTGTAAATAACAGATGAATATGGTGCTCTCTGTATCATCTCTTCTCCATCAGTCTCCCTATTTCCTCTATAGGTTGGTGCCTTTGATAGAACTCTATTGCTGTCATTATGCTCTTCTTTGCCACCATTTGTGGTTTGGTTTGTTGTCTAAAGACTAAGTTGCATCTAGTCTTTCATGTCAGCCATAATGCATTGGCAATTATGAGTTTCTTCATTTCCATGATTTGGTTTCCTCCCAAATGGTTTTTTGCTGCCCAATCTCCTTCCAGTAATTCTCCTAGTTGTGCCTCCCATCCGGTTATGTAGCCTTCAGTCTTCAATTCTCTCCATAGTTGCTTTGACCACCTGCATTCTTGGAAAGGATGGTTAGTAGTTTCCATTTCCATATTGCACATTGGACATGGGTCCCTTGGACCAAAGTTCCTGTTATAGATGAAATTCTTGGTTGGGAGGCAGTTGTGGAAATACTTCCACGGGAAAATTTTTAATCTGGGAGCTAGGTCTAGCTTCCACATTTTTTTCCAACCCTCCCATACTACTGGTTCTTTTGTTTCCTTGTAGGTTTCACATATGTTTGTTGTTAGAGATCTTCCTCTTGTTCCTGTTGTCTAATGTCATGTTTTTTTCATTGTCCCATTCAATTTGTCTTTGTATTATGTTATGTACTATGGCTTGTGGAAAGATTTCTTCCACCACCTCCTCATCCCATTGATTTCTTAAAGTCAAGTTCTTAACATGTATTCCAGAAGGGGCGTTCACTTGGGGGTAAGTGCCTGGGGAAGTGGGGAAGTGATCCACTTCGGCCACTTCTGACGTTTCTTTGCACGTAAGTGGCACTTCGGCCCACTTCGGTGAAGTGGCCACTTCCCCCATTTTGTACTAAGGCCACTTCGGCATAAAATGCACCGAAGTGGCCGAAGTGGCTTTGGCCGAAGTGGGTTATTATTATTATTATTATTATTATTATTATTATTATTATTATTATTATTATTATTATTAAACATTTGGAGGAGTGGGCACTTCGGTGCCCCTTCACTTCGGTGGAAATGAACACCAGAAGTGCTCACTTCAGCCCACTTCGAGAACTGGGACTTCCGCCCACTTCAGCCCACTTCGCACTTCCTTGCACTTTCCCCCAAGTGAACGGCTCAAAATCCAAGTTTAGATAAAACTGGTTTGTACTGTAAAGGCATGTCAAATATCCATGTATCTAGTAAAATTAAATTTGATGCAAGGATTTGATTTGCAGTAATGTAATTCCTTAGTTTGGAAATTAATTTCATTAGGAATTTAAAATACCAAGAAGCTTTAGGTGTTTTCTTTAAGTCCCAAATGTTTACTTTGCCATACTTGAAAGTGACTAATCTAACCCAATTCTTGTCTACATAGTTGATGAGCTCTAGAACATGCTTTGCCAGAATAGAGTTTCTCATTAATTTTATCTTTAACTCCTAAGCCTCCCTCAGTTTTTGGTTTGACTACGGTATTCCATCCAATAAGGTGAGCACCGCCACCAGTGTTGTCCTTTTTTTTTTGGTAAATTAAGAGTTGTCTTATAGACTAAATCCACATATTACGGCAATTCCAGTTCATGCCTTACATTCAAAAACATAATTTTCAGTTGCTCAGGTAGAGCTTCTTCCCTAGTCAAATGTTCTTCATCCCACGTTTTCCTTGTCCTCTTAATTGGCCATAACATCAGCAACTGAGTTCCTCTCTCTTGGGTTGTACTTCACTCTCCAATGTAGTATCAGTGATAATAAAGCTTTACACCTTTTGTTGTATCCATAGTTCTCCTGTCATTGTCTTCCTCCCCATCTTATAATATTCTTGATGCAGATAGATTGTCAGTTGATATGATTGCTTCTCTGACTCCCATATTGATCAGTTTCTCCAGACCTCTTAGTATTGCCTTCATCTCTCCTTGAAATGGTGTATTAGCTTCTTCCCTATTTGCTCTTTCAAGGCAGAGGTGACCTTCATTAGTTATTATAATATAGCTAGACCAATCTCCATACCTGCCTCAGTCCTTGAAGCATTTCTCAGCAAAATGTATTTATAGTTGCTTCTTTCCCATTTTTCCTTTTTGTCTTCAATTGCTAGTTCCATAGCTAGAGCTCTTTGTATGAATTCCACAACAGCATTGATGCTTAGTTCAATTGTTTTGCTACTACTTGTTCTCCTTCCCTTGAAAATCAAAAGACACCTTGATTTCCAAATGTACCACATTAATATATATGAAATCTTACTCGCTTCTTCTTCTTCCTCTCCTTGTGGCCTATTCCCCTTCCTGTCTATCCACATCCCCTGTAGCACTTCAATCTTTTGAATTCCCTTATGTTGTAATACTTGTTGTGCCCTACCTTCATCCCATATCTCCTGAGACCACCAATACTCAATAAATAAATGGTATACAAAACTATGTAGCTGACATCTAGGGCATGGATCATCAGGTCCTATGCCACTCATGTAAAGGAATTCCTTGGTTGTTATTTTTCCATGGAAGACTTTCCATAGGTGCTACTTTGAGTTTCCATAACGCCTTCCAATCTCTACATTGTTGTATGTCATTTGTTCCATTTAATTCTTTGTAAATGGAGGAGGTCAGGGACTTACCTGATGTTCTTGTTCTAGCTGCCTCATTTTGTATCAATTGTTTACTGAGGATTCTAGAGAACATGAAGTATAGGTCCAAACAAATCATTTACAATTTCATCATCCCATTCATATGCACCACAATATTTGTGACGGTCAAATCATGAAGATCATAGTTCATATTAATAGTAGTTGGTTTGTATTCAATTGGGGTATCAAACACCCAAGGATCATAAGCAATTGAAGTATCATATGTAATTGTATCCATAATAAACCTATCCTTCACTTTTCTGGCAGCTTGTAACATTGATATGTATATGTATGATGCTTTTCTGTTTTGGTTTGGTTTCCATAGATTTATTTCACCGTATTTGTGTCTAATTAGTTGAACCCATGGTTCATTGCTGCAGTTTAGAAGATCTAATACATGCTTTGTTAACAGTGCATCTCTCATTACTTTTAAATCCCTAAACCCTAGACTACCCTCAGATTTATTATTGGAAATAATAGTCGAGTTAATTAAGTGGAGGCCTCTATCATTGCTAGTATTTTGCCGTATGAATCTCCTAACCATCTAAGTTATTTTATCCATGACTGAAATTGGAATAGCATATGCATTGAGGCAATAGATGGGTTTTAGCAAGTGTAATCCTGCCTACCATAGATAAACAATGAGTTCTCTAATGTGCCAGCTTTTTTTTCCAGTCTTATCAATCACTGGCTGGCAGGTATCCTTTTTGAACCAATCCAATAACCTAGATATTTGAATGGGAATGCTCCTTGTTGTATGTTTAATATTCTAAGTATGGATTGTTTGAGTCTAGGGTTAAGTCATGAAAGAAAAAAACTTTCAGACTTCCTAATGCTAGGCCTCTGGCTAGTCAAATCAGAATAGATGTTTAAGCATATAAGGATGGTTTTGCCATTGTTTCTGGTAGCTTTAAAAGCAATTAACAGGTCATCTGCATATAAGTTGTGGTTCACTTCATTGGTTTGACTGATCTGAATTCCTTTAAGCATTCCCAAGGTTTTGGCTTTATTGAGTAAGTTGGTGAGAACTTAGGATATAATGATGAAAAGGTAGGGTGACAATGGGTCTCCTTGTCTAAGGCCAGCATTGGGTTTAAACCACCTTCCAACTTTGTCATTAATTATGAATGTCATGGTGATGTTTCTTTCTTTTTTTCTTTTTGTCTTTTTTGAATAAAGTGGATAAACCATATTTTATTTTATTGATAATATGAAAATAGTATCAAGATAAGTGTTACAATCAACCCTTGCATATAAAAGGAAAAAACATGTGATGCCCCGGACTCATTGTAACTTATCTTGTCCCCATCCTCGTCTGTCACACTCCTCCCTCCTAGGCCTTGTCGCCATCAGATCCCTGGGATGTGTTCAATGAGAAGTGTAGACTCCTCTTGATCAGGTTCTGTGCATCCCGAAGCATCGACTTCTTTGATTGGTTGGTTGCATCGAACCAAGATAAGAAGAGAAAGTTAGTATCACGAATAAGTTGTCAGAAAACGCGTTGTTTATCTTGAAAACATCGTCTATTCCTTACCCCTCACAAGGTCCACATGACCGCCATTGTCAATAATTCCCAACCCTTTTTTAGGGTGGTTTTCGTCACCCCGAAGGAGGTGGACATATCAACTCGGTTGATGGTTGTGTGGAGGTGGAACATATTCCCATAATAATCCCATATTCTTCTTGCAAGGTGGCATTGACAGAAGAGGTGTACAATTGTCTTATCTTCTGCCTCACATATGTAGCATACAACTCAAGTACCCTTCCACTACCGTTTGTGTAGGTTGTCAAGAGTGAGTGTAGCCAGATGCATAGTTTAATTTTGAGTGGGCATAGCCTTTTCCAAAAGCCTATTTTCAGGTCCGAAAACCATTATCAATTCGGAAGCGGTATAGCGACTTGACCATGAAAGATCCGGATATGGTTGATGTTTCAATGCATGCTTTTAGAATTTCATTTGCATAAGTATAGCATAGACAGAGTCCCATCTTACCACATTATAGGCCTTTTCCATATCAATTTTTAACATCATCATGGGGTGGTATAAGGTATTATTTTCTAACCCACATGAACCTTCTGGCTAGACTGGATATTATGTCCAAAATTGTATCAGGGATGACATATGTATTGAAACCATAGAGTGGCAATAACATATTAGTAGAGTTGATAAGGGTTAACCTATCAGCTAGGGATAAATTTTTTCCTCCAGTGTGCCAGTTTATGTTCCACTAACTATACTAGTGAATTAAAACTGTGCACTGGCAATCTGTTTGGAGAAATCTAGCACCCTAAGTATTTGAAAGATACTTGCCCCTGTTCTAGGTTTAGGATGTTGAGGATTGCTCTTTTGATTTTTAGGTTTATCCAAGAGGGAAAATAGGTTGCAGATTTGTTCAAGTTGGCCCTCTGCCCAATCAAGTTTGAGTCTATTTTCAGGCATAGGTTGATTGTTCTTGCATTAGTTATAGTTGCCCTGCAATAGAGGAGAAGGTCATCTACACATATAAGATGTGGTTAATTGTCCTTGATTTTGTTATCCGCACTCCCTTTAATAAGTTTGTTGAGTATGGCTTATATTTGCTGCGAGCACAGTGGCAAATAGGCAAGGGATGTCGAATAGGGTTGGGGTGTGTGGGCAACGCCCCGCAGTACGATACGGTACAAAAAGGGTAATTTTGTAATTTTCATATATTAGGGTTTAGTATAAATACCTATTATGTAACCCTAATTTTATATAGTGAAATTCCGTCATTTGCTCATGTGGATGTAGGCACATCGCCGGATCACGTAAATCTTGTGTGTTCTCTTTTTCTTCTTGTTTTTCTTTGCTTGTTTGCCGCACAATTCACAACAAGTTCAAATTTTCAGCTTTGTTTAACATGTTAGTCAATATTTGGGATACTAAATTAAAGAGATAAGGGGAGATTGGGTCACCCTGTTGATCCCCGTTTTTGGCTTCACCCTAATCATGTTTCATAATTTTATTTTTCTGTGTGTGTATGCAATATACTGTCACTGCTAATGGCCTTAGTTTTTTTATTTATATAAACAAATACATCTTCAATAAACTAAGTATTGTCAATATTGATGCATTTTGAAGTTTCAAGTACCATCACGAACATTATTATACTCAGATGGTTTTGTTCGTTATTTTGTGTGTCATAATCTCCATGTTATTCATGGAAAAGATGGAGTTGTTTGTGTTCTTCAAAGAAGTAATTAAATCAATACTCCAAGAAAGAAAGCATCTTCCACACCAAACCAAGGACAAGTGTTCAAAATTAAACTCAAAGATCAACATCATCACATTGCTAAGATCCAACTCATGGCGGAAGCAACAAAGTGCCTCCATTTGTGCAAATAAACAGGATTAAGAGATCCATCAACTATAAACATTCCAAAAAAGAAAGCATCAGAGATTACAATTAAATAAAGGGGAAAACACTTCATTCGTGGTTCCTTTCATGAATTTCAATGATCTTGATACAATGTCCATAGAGAAACAATCTCTTTTTTTTTCCGATTAAAACAACAAACCCCTCAATGTCCATCAACTTATCTCATCTTTCCCCAAGTCTTGTTGTCTCAAGCACTTGGTTTTCTCTTGATAATCACCCACTTGGTGCATAAATCCTGTCTTTCTAGTCTACTTTGAATTTAACAAACAACAAACATCTCTCTCTCTCTCTCTCTCTCTCTGTGATGATGACAGTCTTTTATCTTGACTATCTTCTTGCTTTCTAGTTTAGTTGCCAGAGAAGTTAGCAAATAAACATCTCTCTTTCTCTAAGGTTAATGCATGCATGCATGCATTAACACTGGAAGAGATATACTGAAGCCATGGATGAACTAGTTCAAGCATCACTAAAAATCTCTGTTTTCTTCTTATCTCTCAGCATAACAACTCTATGCCATGGAGAAAGGCCACAAGTGTTCATTAGATCAATCTTAATTTACCCACTGGAATGTTCACCACCAACTTCATGCAACTCCTATCTCTACCACGTCTCTCATGGCCTCTCCATGCAAGCTCTAGCCTCTCTCTACTCGGCCAACGCTTCACTCATCAAACCCATTAACAAGAAAGGCAAGACAGACTACCTTGTCTCAGTTCCTTGTACCTGTGAAGACATAGATAATGGCACAGTAGGCTACTTTCATGACACACCCTACACGGTGAAAGCCGGAGATACCGCCGGTAATATCACTAGCTTCTTGTTTAGTGGACAAGCTTATAATATAAGCGAGAAGCTGATGGCCGGTGTTGCGATCATTGTTCATCTTCCTTGTGGCTGTTACTCTGCTTTGGCCGCCGGCCAAAGTCAGCTGGTTACTTATACTGTTCAGCAGGGTGACACTCTCTCCACAATTGCTGACCTTTTTGATTCTGATGTGAACTCTATAAGGATGATGAACACCAGGTTGACAGTAGATCCTGAGTTCTTGAGTCCTGGTTGGGTTCTCTTTGTCCCAATGGGAATGAAACAAAACAACAACCAAGAACAAGGTAAGGAACTAGTTAGCTATATGTGAATTATAATCCTTTATTTATTTAATCTCTTGGAGCTTATAAATCAGGGGAGAGAAGCAAGAAGACTGGCTTTGCACTGGAAATTTCAATACCAATAATCATACTTGTAATTGGAGGCTTGATTTTGTTCTTTTATTGGAAACATAAATCTGGGCAGTCTGTTGAAGATCCCAAAGAACTGAAGGACAGAAGCATCAGCAAGATTGGCAGCCATGGGAGCAAGTTCAGTCACAAAGATAGCACCAAAGGTGAGAGAAAATTTTCCAAAAGTTTGGTATTTAATTTGATCATGTTTCTTTCTTATATTGCTTATAAATTCACAGTTTATCATATAAAACAGACCTTCTACCATATGAGTCTGAGAGGCCTCTGATATTCAGTTTGGAGGAGCTTGAAGAAGCCACTGCTAACTTTGATGAAACAAGAAAGATTGGAAGTGGAGGCTATGGATGTGTGTATTTTGGCATGTTAGGAAAGCAGGTAATGTATAACTTAACTAGATTAATTCCCTTGACTGTTTTTAATTTAGTGGTTCAAGCATTGATAATTTACATCAAGAACATGTATTTTTCTAGGAAGTTGCAGTAAAAAAGATGAAGTCTAACAAGTCTAAGGAGTTCTTTGCTGAGCTTAAGATCTTATGCAAAGTACATCATATCAATGTGGTAAGTCATCAATTAGAGCATAAAAATTATATTTTGTTGATTTTGAATATGTTAACTGATTATTCTAGGTCGAATTGATCGGCTATACGAGCGGTGATGATCATTTATACCTTGTCTATGAATATGTACAAAATGGTTCCCTTAGTGAACATCTACATGATCCATTGCTGCATGGTACAAACACAAAGTTATATATAGTTGCTTTTATTTTAGAGAATTGAAGTTCACTAACATTGTGCAACTAAAATCAGGTCATCAGGCACTCTCTTGGAATGCAAGAGCACAGATAGCACTAGATGCAGCAAGAGGCATTGAATACATACATGATCATACGAAAGCTCGATATGTTCATAGAGATATAAAGACATCTAACATCTTGCTTGATAATGGATTGAGAGCCAAGGTCAGCCTTTTAAGCATTAATTAAGTACCTTTTTTTGATACTCTTGATCTTTTGCTTCGAATAAAGATTTAAGTGTCATTCTTCTTATAATATAGATTGCAGATTTCGGGCTTGCGAAGCTGGTTGAACGAACCGGAGAAGATGATTGCTTTGCGACACGATTAGTTGGAACTCCTGGCTATCTCCCACCAGAGTACATACATAGAACACAAACAAATGAACAATTTGCCTATTAAATTATTAATCACTGTTCTGAAACATTATATAATTAACTTGATAAACTTTTTTACAGGTCTGTTTGTGAACTTCAGATGACTACCAAAACAGATGTTTTCGCATTCGGAGTTGTACTTGCAGAATTAATCACAGGTTATCGTGCTCTGTTTCGAGACAGTAAGGAAGCCAACAAGATGAGATCATTGATATCAATTGTAAGATCAATCTTCATTAACTAAGTACTATAATTACAGCAAAAGATTTAATCTTTCCTGTAACATGAACAGATGAAAGGTATATTTCAAGATGAGGATCCAGAGGCTGCATTGGAAGCTATCATAGATGGTAATCTCAAAGGACGGTATCCAATAGAAGATGTATACAAGGTTAATTATATTAATTAGACTTCTCTGATCTTACCAAAATGATATATATATCTATATATCATATGATTTCAATAACTAATTAAATTTTTATTTTCTTCTCTGAATTTTAGATGACTGAAATCTCCATTTGGTGCTTAAAAGATGATGCAACATATAGACCAGAAATGAGTGAGATCATAGTCAAGTTATCTCAAATTCTAATGTCTTCAATTGAGTGGGAAGCATCACTGGGAGGCAACAGTGGAGTTTTCAGTGGTGTATTCAATGGAAGATGAACTCAGTTTAAGAAGTAATTCATGTGAATTTATTCTCGTATCTCCAGACAATTTCAACAGTCTTTTTTTTTTAATAAGATGGATAAACCATATTTATTTATGATAGATAGAAGTACATATTAAGTGTTACAATGAGTCAATTGCTCTTAAAATATGACAAGAAGATAATAGCAATCTCGGCTCATTGATATCCCTCGTTTGCCCTCTCCCTTGCTCTTAACCTCCCTCTCGGGCTTCGTCGCCATTGGATCCCTGAGGTACGAGACTTTTTTTGACATGTTTTATGCCTCTTGGAGCTTCAGCTTCTTTGTCTAGGTGCTGCATTAAACCAAGACAATAATAGAAAATTAGTATCTCAAATAAGTTGTCAGAAAACGTGTCATTTGTGTTGGAAACATCAGAGATTCCTTTCTTCTCATACAGTCTGGATTACTGCCATAATTAGTAGCTCTCATCCCCTTTTCAATTCCTTGGGGGCCGAGGTTGGGGAGACCACCAAATCATTTGTTCAGTATTGTTGGGGGGTGTCGATGTTGAATAGTCTCCTATAGTGTTGCCATATGCTTCTTGTTAAGGGACATTGGCTGAAGAGGTGTGCGATCGTCTCATCATGTGTCACATATGTAACATGTGACTCGAGTACCACTCCAGTGCTTTCTGTAGAGGTTATTTAAAGTGAGGATACAACCTTCTATGGCTAGCCTTTCTTATTTGACAATTTCAACACTCTTATTTGAATGAATTACAAGCAGGAGACTAAGTCAATGACTGATTGGAAAAATAAAATAAAATAAGTAAAACATTGACTAATGGAAACAACCATTGCAGTCGCAACTCCAACGGCCTTTCTTTTCATTCGTCCAAAAACGTCTAAACAATGGAGAAAGTCATTGCAATTAATAATCGAACCTTCTTAAGCATTGACATTAATAATCCGGTCAACTTTGCTAAGCTCATCACCTCCCACTCCGAAACCTCCAACTTTCTTTCTTTCTTTCTTTTATTTTTTTTTATTTATGTCATGATCTTAATAATCAATAGAAGATGGATTATGAAAGACAGTTGCATCTTTAATCTAATTACACAAATAGTCTAATAAATTTAAGATTTCTGAAGATATACTACTGTATTGAAATCAATTATTATCTGATCTTTTATAAGATACTTAGATATCAATGAATAAAAGTATAGTAATAATTAATTAATTTTTTTTTTTTGAAAAAAAATGTGGATAAACCACGTTTTCATTGATATAGATAGTTTGATAATTGGTTACACATTACTGATGGTTATCATGCAAATCCATATAGAAACGAAAAAAAATCCCAATGTGTGAGTTCGGACTGGATGTGACCATTTCCTCCTCCGCTACTCTCCTTCCTAGCCTAATCGCCCCTTCCCTGTTCCGAGTCTCGTTGCCACCGGATCCCTGTGGGGCCCTCTGCTCTAAATGAATGCTTCTTTTCACCAAATTTTGGGCCTTATGTAGTCTTGGCTTCTTCGACGGATGAGCAGTAATAATTAAAATTAAAAATTGTTTGTAAAAAGGGTTGAATTTAAAAAGATAAAAATTAAATAAAAATAAATTTTTGCAAAAAAGAAATAAGAAAAAAGAAACCGGTTCTCCCGCGGAACGAGAAAGTGTGGAGGGTTTCGTCTTTTTTATTCAGAGGACAAATAATAATAAAGAAAGGGAATAGGAAGACGATCTTTTTGAATGGTTTGAAGGTAAGGACTAGGGAAGGAGGAAGAGTAGTTCAAAAGCGAAGGAATCCATCCTCTCGTCGTCGTCTTCTTCTCCTTCTTCTCCTATTTCAAGGAACCATACCTTTATCTTTAAAGGGATCTACTTCTCCTGCTCCCATCCAGAAGCTATTCTCTTTCTGCATTCCTCTTTCGTCTTGGCATTGTTGGAGATACAGAGGTAGTGCCATTTTCTCTTTGTAAATTCTGTAATTTTTGTACTGGGAAATGAGGGTTTTCTTAATTCATGCCTAATTGTATGTTTTTATTTTTCTTTTTTTTCTTTTTGCTTGTCTTCATAGAAATATTGGGTAAGTTTTCATTTTCATGCTTATGTGATTGTTTGGTTTGGGTGATAAGGGAAGAAGGCGCGGTCTTTGCGTTCTGAGTTGGAGTTGCATGATTTGTTATGCTTGTTTGATCATGGGCCTACTGTAGATTGTAAACTTCTCTTTGGATGCCAAGATTATTATTATTATTTTTTAAAAAAAAAGGTTGAGATGCTTATTGCATGGTTGTGTGAATAATAAAGGTTGGAAAATCTTTAAGATATTGACTTAATTATAGAAGTTTTTAGAAATTCCCCTGGGATGCTAAATTTAAAGAATGTTTTTTTTTAAAAAAAAATTGAAACATGTAGAGGATGGATGGAGGAAAGCATATTCTATGCTTTCGTTTGAGGAAGAAAATGGATTCCGACATGAGATTTTTAAATCTTTTCTGTCCTCTTTCTAAAGCACAAACAAAGAGGAGTAGGAGGGTTGGGATAAGTTTAGAGAGTTGAGGGTTGTTTGGTTTGAATAAAGAACAGGACAAGAAGTGCATGCATACAAATATGTTCTTTGTGTTTCGTCTCCATTTTCGAGGAAACATTTTAGTCAGTGAATTGTTTATTATGTGGGCATTTTATCAAAGCCTTATATCTTTTGGTTTATATGTATGGTGTGTTCTCTTGTGGGTTCGAGGAAGCAAAGTATCAGTTTCATGTGCTGCAACAAATTTGTAAATCTTAGTTTGTTGGTGCTTTCTCTTATATATCATTAGCTATGCATGTAAAACTTCTGCTATTGGTGGGATCTGGAGGATGTATTTATCACAAATGTGTAATAAAGTGCCTTCTTTCATTATTGAAACAGTTTCTATATCTCTTTCAGGAGAAAATGCCAGAACTTCAGTTAGGTGCTCATACTATACGATCCCATGGAACCAAAGTAGCCAGATTCCACATGCATGACTGGATTATACTTCTTCTTCTTATTGTCATAGATGTGGTGTTGAATGTTATAGAACCTTTTCATCGATTTGTGGGAAAAGACATGATGACTGATTTGAGATACCCAATGAAAAGCAACACTGTGCCCTTTTGGGCAGTTCCGGTATGTTATTTCTTCTCTTGGAATGTGGAAAGGGTCTTAATTTGGTGCATATTATGTTGTCAATCAGAAAGTAACCATGATTTTTCTTTTCCCTCCAACAGCTTTATGCAATCTTGTTGCCTCTTGCCATTTTTTCTGCTATCTACTTCAGAAGGAGGAATGTGTATGATTTGCATCATGCTATATTGGGTAAACTTTCTTATCTTTCAGATTGTGCATTTGGTAGTATACAAATAAGTATCTCACTTATCTTTACATGTACAACCAGGCCTTCTGTTTTCTGTGCTTTTAACTGCGGTGCTTACTGATGCAATTAAGGATGCTGTTGGTCGACCTCGACCAGACTTCTTCTGGCGTTGTTTTCCTGATGGAAAAGATGTAAGCCATTAATTTGTAGTCTCTTAAGCTTGGTTTCTAACCTTACATATCCATCTCATCCAAATCATATTTTGCCACTGTAGAAGCTAATCTCATTTCTTCTGATGCTAAATGTAATCTGCAGGTTTATGATAATTTTACTACAAGTGTTATGTGCCATGGAGAGAAAAGTGTGATCAAGGAAGGGCACAAGAGCTTTCCAAGTGGTCATTCTTCATGTAAGCAGCATCATGACCCTATTTTTGTTTCAGGCTGATTAAATAGGATCTGTTAAATAGGTACCTGCTTGCGTGGTTCTTATGCACACATGGATACTTTTTTCTCTTCATACAATATTGATTAAATACATATGAGTACATCACTAGACTGATGCAGCAAGATATTTGAACAGTTTTCAGCCAATAGTTTTGTTGCACATAGATCTAGTAATGGTTTTCTAGATTCATTTCTTGTACATTAGGACTTATTTGGGTAAATTGCATTCATTGAGGATAGCTCATGGTGAAACATGAATGCATGTATTCTTTTGTAATCTTTCTAACTACAACATATAGTATGTACCTTGGTGCCAGCAATGTTGCCTCTGACCAACCAGGTTATGGATCATCTGTTAAGATCCACTTTTTCCAACTTCAATCAATTTGAAATGGGAGTTATTTTTGAAGATTTTTAGTTGAGTTTCTATGGTACTGAGCTGCTTGTATTGTCACTGTGTTCTCACTTATAAGTTGGATTTTATGCATGTGGTTGATCCATGATAATAATAATAATAATAATAATAATAATAATAATATCATCATTATTATTATTAAGTTGGCCTTACTCATTCTCATTCATATACAGGGTCATTTGCTGGACTAGGTTTTCTTGCTTGGTATTTAGCAGGAAAAATCAAGGCCTTTGATCGTAGAGGTCATGTTGCAAAACTTTGCATTGTTTTTCTTCCTCTACTTGCCGCAGCGCTTGTGGCAACCTCTCGAGTTGACGATTATTGGCATCATTGGCAAGATGTATTTGCCGGTGGTCTTTTAGGTTTGTTTTTGGATCCTTCTATTTTGAATCTACAACTAATTTCTGTTTACAGTTATTCTAGTACTCCTGTACCCATATTACAATTATTTCTTTATTTCCAGGTCTGGTGGTTGCTTCATTCTGTTATCTGCAATTCTTTCCACCGCCATATGATATGGATGGTATGTCTCTTTGCTATCCAATCACACATAATTCGATTCTCGATAATCAAGAAGTATTGATATTCACTTAAACAGGGAGCATATTCTTATTAAATATTGAAAGTTAATAGATAATTTCATACCAAAAACCAAAATACCAAGTGCTTTGTTGTTGCTATTCCATTAACCATTGCGGCATGACAGTACTTAATATTCAGGCATAAGTTCTACCTTTTCAGCTTTATTAAGTTAATGAATGGGAAGTTGCCAGCGACTTATGACAGTTAGAAATTGCTGAATTCTGTTAATAATGCATGGTTGTAGTATGCTAGAGGTTCAAACTTCAAACCACAAACAAATTGAGATGTTTATGCTATTGCTTTCATTTTCTTATGATATTGGCAGGTGGTGTTTCTTGCAGATGTATCTTAATTTTTATACACCACGTTGAACCAAGAAGTAGCTATAGGATGACCCTTAATTTTGTTGAACAATTAGCAAAAAGTCGACATCTCTCTCTACAATAACACTATCATAAATATAGGATTTGAATATTCTATAAATCTTGGGACCATTTTCTCCTCGAGGCATCTGAAACCTCTTTTCTTGCGGATGCAGGTTGGGGTCCCCATGCTTATTTCCAGGTGCTGGCTGATACTAATACTGCTCAGGTTTCTGCAACGACGAACCCTCTTCATCTAAGGCAGTCTGAGATGGAAACAGTTTATGCTTCAACAGAACAGCACAATGATCTCATTGTGAGAGACACTAACCGGATCCTTGATGCTTTGGAAGCTGGTAGAAGACATTGATTCTGAGAATTCATATCTCAAATGTCATCCGTCTTGTTTGACAGATCTGTTGATGTTTTTGGTAGTGATCTGAATTCTTTTTCCCTTGTGGCTCCTTGTTCAGATACACCTTTGTGTATGTTTGTGTGAGCATAAACATAGGGTAAATTGTTTCATTTCAGTTGTCAAATTTTTTTTTCTTCTGTAAAAGCTTAATTTCCTTGCCACAAATTAATTGAAACGCTGATGTATTGCTCTTCTATGAATTTTGTTTAGGATTTCATGATACATGCACATGCTCTCTTTTTCTTTGTTTTGCGGTGCTTGTTTAATCAGCCCAATTTAAAAATATAGCTACACAAATTTCAAGCATTCACATGAATTCATAACTATCAAGTTAGTTTCCAAAAAATACAACATAATGCATCAACTAATTATTATAAATATCTTTCATTTGGCTGATTTTATTACATCCGTTCTCATCTCTAAATTTTACACAAAGGACAAGTGAAATTTTCACAGCATAGCTTTAACTCGGTATACTTCCTGATTACTCAACATCATAAACAAATTGGCAAACAACATTGACAAAATTCCCACCCACTATAATGTTACATGAACTGATGAAATATAAGACAACATTGACACTGCTGTTTTGGTCTTTGATCAGTAGGGAAATAGCCAAAGGTGCCGACTAGCAAGTCTACAACAGGTCCCTGTGTTTAAGATCTCTTTCCCACCTTGAGGAAATCGCTGTCACCAAATGATTTACTATGAACTCCCTGAAGCAACGCATTTGAACTGCATGCCAACTGAGGCAAAGCTTTTCATATGATAAACAACTACAGCACATTTCTATCAGGCGGCGATGACCGAGGATTCGAGGTAATTGGCAATCCATTAGGATTTTGCGTCTCCATTTCAAGAAACATTAATGACTTCTGTCTCTGGTATCTATTTCTTTTTGCTGCAATTGCTGAGGACCGGAACAGAGATGAATAAGGAGGTTATTCATGCATGTTTTCAGAATACAAAAATTAAAGAATGCATTGTGTCTATATGGATCAAAGAAAGCATGCTCAAGCAACAAGATGTATATTTTTGCATGGTAGCTGTTTACTTGAGCATTGTCTCACCAATAGTGACAGTTTTAGAAATTTCATTAATTGAAGAATGGATTGAATAAAGATGATTTATCAGGGGTCCATCTCAATCCTAGAACCGCATTTAGGCTTTCATTAATTGAAGAGAAGGTGCCAAGCTAACTTAAGAAGTTCAAATAATCGAAACGAGAGCGCTAAGTTCATCTAAACAAATATGCTTATAAAATGTATAAATAAGTGAAATAAGGGGAACTAGAAAGAACATATTAAAAACTCAAGAAACTAAACTTACATGTCAAATCTTGTGTAGGAGCAAAATCATAATCATGTCTTCCCCTCCTTATACAGAATATGTAAATCAGCAGGACCAACGCCACAAGAAAAATACCACATGCCAGTCCAATTGCAACTTTGCCACCTGTTGACAAATTTCCTTTCTCCCAAAAAAATGGACATGCAGGTAGAGAAGGTACACCACATAGACCTTTGTTACCTGAGAGACTGGTGAAACATAGAAGTATGAAAAAAGAGAATTAACAGGACATGCACCTCTCAATTCTTAGAAAAACCAAATACTAGAAAAGGTTAAAACATGTCAAAACACTAAAAATGCACCTCAATTATTAATCAATTTGATTATTATGAGAAGAATAAAAAGATTATTGGGACGAAATAGAAATAGAGATTTAGAAAAAGATGAATCTATAACAATTCCTTCAAAATGTTTACAAAAAAAACGGCTAATTTGGGAAAAGATGAAATACTTTTGCCCACATTTACCATAGTTTTGTTTTAATTTTTCAAACCTAAGTTAGTGGTGTCTTGGTCATTTTACATACAATTGTCTTGTAGATACCACCTATTGGAATCTTAAAAGGCCCTTTTTTTCTCTCATTTGGTATGCCTATCGTCTAAAAGCTCATGAAATCATATGTTTAAGAAAGTCCCAGTTCAAGACTTACCCTAGAATTAAAAAAATCTATTATCACCAAAAGGAAAAACCTAATCTGATTTGGTGGTCTAACTTGGTCATAAGGCCAAGTATAATTATAAATAGCTGAGACAAAGAATTTGGTAATAAAGATATTGTTTTAGTGATTATTGTATGGCACGCAAAATAGGATGAGGCTATTTGAGAATTACTTGTGTTGGGTTTTAGGAGCACCCTATCATTCTATCTTCCAATTAACCTAACAGGATAAGATATTATGAAATTTTGGATGTTAGTTGAAGAGTGAAACTGTAACAATTGTTAGAAGCAACATATCCAAGGGTGTTATCCTAAAGTAGTTGTAGATTGAGGTATGTAAGTTAATAACTATATAGTGTTGAAAGTAGCAAAGATTGAAGGATAACGTACTCGATAACTCCACCATGTACACCGATTGAGTAGAGTTTGTCAGGGACTTGGCCATCCAATTCATTGTTGTTCAATAACCTGAATGCCAAACAACATAATAAACATAATAAACAAAACAGTCTCAAAGTTAAAATAAACAAAATTAGATCCATAAATCGTATACGTTCATCTAGTTCTGATGGCTTTGGTAACCAAATTCTCATTGTCCATTCCATAGAACATAAAACTATGGCACTGTAATCAACCAAACGGTAAGTCTAGCACAGCCTTATAATCATTGATATACAAATAAACAAAGGAATCATTTAAAATCAACAAATTCTCATCTACGTAGGATTCTAACAGCTTAAGGAATACAATTTCCTAATGTTCTAAGAGCACCTTAACAGGATGCCCAACTCAAACAAAGTGGCTCATGTTGGATTTATATCACCAGATTCACCTTGCACAAATCAACAAGTTCCTAAATCTTTTCATGAAGATTCAACGTTTAATGAATAGTCAAGTCCTTAAAATAATAGTAAAATTGAGATTAGGAGTAGGAATTACTACTTTATAAGAAAATAAAAGAGGTTGTCGTCTTCTTACACAAGTTGCAGATTTGATGAACCCATGCTATCTGGAATACCCCCAGAAAGTTGATTTGATGACAAATCCCTGTCGCAAAATAAAGTGATAAGGAATATGATATAGAGGCATTACCAGCATATGAAGTAGCTCATAATAATAACTGGGTTTAGTAGAGTAAATTAAAATTTTCTTAGAAACTTTTCACACAGACAAGACAGTGTAAAGGGTAGCTCTAACTTTCCTAAAAACAACATGTCTCAGTAAGCTAGAATTTGAATCCTTATAGAAAGCATACCACCGACTGGCAAAATCCTATGCAGCGAAAATTCTGTAACCTCATGAGTCAAATATGTTGATCTTGCTCATTTTAATTTTCTACGTCTCCCATTTGCGTTAGTCACATGTATTCAGCTATCAATCAAATGCCTCAGTAACATTTCTTCTCCATCTCTAACTCCATTATGTAGGTGATACTTTCTAATCTCCTCCTATGATTTATCCTCTTATAGCTCCTCTTCTGGCTACATATACTCAGCTGTCAATCAAATTCCTCCATAACATTTCTTCTCCACATCTAACTCCACTATGCATATAAATACTTTCTGACCTCTCTTATCGTATCAGCATTGAAATTATCTCCCTTTTAACACAACTTTTTGTCTCCCCAGAGCAGAAGAATTCTTTGCTCAAATACCATAAAAACTCATGGTTAGAAGATATCATGCACATAGTAAAATACGGAATGAATAAAAAATGTCTGCTGAAGAGTACAAGTTTATGTTCCATTGTGGTCTTGTTGGTATTTGACAAAATAAATCAAGGTTTAAGTGTGCTGATTGGAGTAATCGATAAGATTTTGGATTCACCAATTTAGGGGCAAGTAGCATTGATCTCCGGTAATTCCAGATGTCAATAAGAAGTGAAGGCCATGGAAGTTAATGTCGAGCAAATAAAAAATGAAAGATAAGCTAAAGCAACAATCATTAGATGTAATAAATAGCTTAAATTAAGTTATTCAGAGAGGAGAACAATTAGTAACTCACAATTTCGCAAGAGATCCCTGGCCAAGACCTGATGGCAAGTTTCCTTCAAGAGAATTAGAACTCAAATTCCTGAAGAGAAACAGAAATGTGTCACATAAAGATGAAGCATGTACAGTATTAATGGCCTAAATGAAAGACGTAGAACTTGGAAAAGGCTAAATGCAAGAGAAATAGAAAGCAACTAAAATGTCAACAAAAAAGGAAACAGTTACAAAAAGAAAAGCTGAAATGTTGTTATCCAGGAGAAAATGTACCAACTGTGTAACTAACTCCAGCGCATTGATAAGAAAAAGATGGGATAAAATCATAGCAGGGAAAGACAAAGTCTTCATGGCAACTAACACTATACAATACCACAAAGTCGATGGAAGTGGCATAGACATGCTTAAAGAGAGAATTTTTCTTAGATATAGAATATGACTATGTGAGCACTTGACACAAAAAGGGAGGAGAAGAATGAAGATATAAACATATGGCCAATTTGCTAGAAGATGAAAAAGCTGGAGGCACAAAAGAGATTACCAATAAAACAACTTGATACTTACAAGCTTACCAAGTTTGTCAAAAGACTGATCTCGTCAGTAATATAGCCTTTCAAGCCTTGACTAGCTAGATCCCTGTCACAATCAAATAAAAGATTTCAAGAGACCAAAAGATAAAATCTGAGAACTCAAGTGACACAATCACCCGTAAAAATGAACTATACAAAGCATCAATAAATACTAGCTACTTAAGCAACAATTAGGTCTCCAGCCCTTGTTAAAATGGTTGAGCATTGCATTTTGTATTAAGATCTAATTATACAACTTGAATATAGCCAAAACACTTGATTTGCAGCTATGAATTTCATACCAGTTGCAGTCTTACTATTATACTGGCATACTTCCACAAAACTTCAGTTTTGACAGTAGCTAAAGTGTGATACTTACAGTTGTGTGACCACAAGGCCTAGCTTGTCCTCACTGTGATGACAGGTAACACCTTCCCATGCATCCCAGGTGGAAGGAGCACAAGGGTCCCCATTCCAACCCATCCTGTCTGGTATTCTCAATGACTCCTTCAATGCTCTCATGGCAGCCACTGCTCACCATCAACACTAATTCTATCAGCAACTATGCCATTTTAATTCATTGTTTTTTCAAATTAAAAAAAAAAGAGACTTTTATATACCTTGTCTTGGAAGAGTAGAAAGATCGAGCGGAACCATGGCATAGTTCTCCAGTCCACTGATTATTGGCTTCCCTATCACCGGAACAAGCTTCACACTGAGTGGCGTGCTTGTGAGGTTCTCAGCAACGTAATGCCATTTGAACGCCGTGAATCCGCCGACCTGCCTGAATATATCGATTCTGGTGACATTCTCCTCGTTGATCAAAACATCGAATACCCTGCGGCCAGCGGCGTTAACCCCTGAGTCGATCTCGGCGAAATGAAACCAGAGCATGTAGTCCAGCCTCGTGTCGACGGGGAGGAGATACTCGAGCGCCGCATCGGCGGAGAGGGTGGTGATGGCGGTCCGGTAAAGCCAAGGGGGGAAGTAATTGGGAGCCTGGTTGGTGCCGAGCACTCTCCGGCCACCTGAAGATAATGCCTTAATCCTAACGCTAGGGTTTCGGAACTCAGCATCGGATTGCCAGACACGCCAGAAGGGGTCACTGTCGTTGGTGAAGCCGGGGCCGAAGAGATCGGAACCGCAAGACAGACGGCCATAGTTGACCAGAATGAGGTCCAGACCAGTAGTAGGGGAGTCGTAGGAGAGGGGATCGACCTGGGCAATCTCAAGAGAGGCAATAACCGGGGGATCAGTGGCGATGGAGTAGAAGCAAACATCAGCGAGGCCATCAGCGACATGCACGAAGAGATCGGAGTAGGCGCCGGTGCGAGGTATAGGATCCGGCCAAGGGGAGCGCCAGCTGAACACGAGGGTGCCCTCAACGGAGACGTCGAAGCTGGGGGGATGGAGCTTGCTGTCGTAGTTGTCATAGATGGTGAAGGTACGAATGTAGTAGCGGCCGGGGGGGACGGGGACGGAGTAGCAGTTCTTCTTACCGGAGGAGACGGGCGGGAAGAAGCGGAGCGTGCGCTCCTGCGTCTGAGTGAACCGGTGGGGCTCGGCGACCAGTCCTTGAGAACCGGAGGAGTAGAAGCGATCGGCGAGCCATGGCCGACCGAACTCGCCGGTGAAGTTGGCCGCCCCGCCGCAGTCTATCGAGTAGGAAACACCTGCAAGCCAAGCCAACACTATTAGCTAACTCCTACTCGCAATGCGGATACGCGCAAGGTGTTCGACGAAAGTACCATATGGGTCGGAGAGCGCGGAGGCGAGCACGACGGGGAGCCAGAGGAGAAAAAGGAAGGACATCGCGCGGAGAGCGTGCGTGCGTGTGCGCGCGCTGGCGTTGCGACGCGAGAAGAGAAGAGAAGTACTGCGGAGAAGATCAGGCGAGAATGCCGGAAAGATTGGCGCGTGAGAGTGGTGCGTTCGTGGTGTCGCAGGGGCCACTGGAAAAGGAGTGTAGTTCACTAGTTTGATTGATAGGATCTGGAGATGTTCGCCGATCGTGGCCATTCATTTCGCTTTGAAAGACGTGACTTTGAGGAAGGCACAGATATCGAAGCAGAACGGACGGGTGAGATAAGCTGACGGTAGTGGGAAAGAGACGTGAGTCGAAGTTAATGCAAAAGGCGAAGAAGGATTGAAATGGATGAGAAATTATATAATAATAAGTGGGGTTCAGATGGAATGGTTGATGAAGCAAAATATAAAGCATGAAGTCAATTGTGCAATATAATTAAATGGGTTGGAGTTGGTGTGTCATGAGATTGTGACTAAATGCCAACTGATTTAGCCGTTCTCTAAGTTGGGCCCTACCATTTGTAATTTGGTTATTATGTACATCTTAATTATAAAAAACAACCTAATTTTTGCATTGAAGTATATCTTACTGGGCTATAGACAGGATAATCTTATTCTTTATGTTTGCTTTAATGAAGGGTATTGAAGTATCATGTTAGCCTAGCGACAGCGTTAGTGAAGAGAATCTAGTTCACATGTGGTTCCTTTTGAATATTTATTTTATTACAATTGACTTTACCTACATGAGATGCATAATTATAAATGAAGGTAATGACCTCGCGAGTTAGAAAATAAGCATCGTTGAATCAACAATAAAATATATATATATATATATATATACCTGATATATCCTCCATGTGGTTTGTACATTTCATATAACATCAACTCTTTTTTTTTTTTTTAGTTAATGGACTAGAACTCATTCATTTGCAGCTCAAAAACATGCATAATAAGAAGATTTACTTGATAAGAAATACATAAAATTATTATTATTATTGTAAATGAGACACCGAGCTAATTCAATTTCAGTAAGATCCCATCTTTTTTATGGGTGACTTGAATTTAGACCATTCCAGGTCGTTTTGGATTGGGTTTTGAATTTAGACCTGGAATTTTGTCATATTCCCGGTCGTTTTGGATTGGGTTCTGAATTTAGACCTGGAATTTTGTCATATTCCCGGTCGTTTTGGAAATTTTGTCATATTCCCGGTCGTTTTGGATTGGGTTCTGAATTTAGACCTGGAATTTTGTCATATTCCCGGTCGTTTTGGAAATTTTGTCATATTCCCGGTCGTTTTGGATTGAATTTAGACATATTCGAGGTGGTTTTGAATTTAGACAAGACGGTTGTTATTTTATATAAGTTTGAATGGTCTAGAATTTCAACTATTAAGTGGGAGGATCAAACGATAATCAAATTGTATAAAAATGGATATGTTAGCTTATTTTTTGATGATCTTTCCATCTGTATAATTGAAAATCCTTCAAACATGCTCCAGGAGCCCAAATAAAAGGTGACTAGGAATACATGGTGTATCCAGCTGGCCTGATGTTATCGGCGCTCATATACTGTCATGATAACATCATGTCGATGGTAACATTGTGCATTCTCGGTCACCTCCCATTGGGCCCCCTGGAGCATGTTTGAAGGATTTTCAACCTTATAGATGGAAAGATCATCGAAAAATAAACTAGCATGTCCATTTTCATACAATTTGGTAACTGCTTGGTCCTCCCACTTAATGGTTCTTATTTTATAGAAATCTGAATGGTCCATAATTTCAACTGTTAAGTGGGAGGACCAAACGGTAATCAAATTGTATGACAATGGACATGCTAGCTTATTTTTCGATGATCTTCTCATCCGTAAGGTTGGAAATCCTTCAAACATACTCCAGGGAGCCAAATGGGAGGCGACCGGGAATGCACAGCGATCCAAATTCTACCGATGTTATCGGGCTCATATCTGATCATGATAACATCGGGCGGTATAACATCAAGACATTCCCGTTGTCTCCATTGATCTCTGGATCATGTTTGAAAGATTTAAGATGCGGGAAGATCATCGGTAAAGCCAAGATGTTCATTACATCTGTTTTTAATCGTTTGATCCTTCCACTTAATGGTTCTTATTTTATATAAATTTGAACAATCCAGAATTTCAACTATTAAGTGGGAGGACCAAACGATAACCAAATTGTACGAAAATTGACATGTTATTTTATTTTTCGATGATCTTCCCATCCGTACGATTGGAAATTCATCAAACATGCTCCAGGGGGTCAAATGTAAGGCGACCAAGAATGCACAGTGCATCTAACCGGCCTGATGTTATTAGCGCGCTCTCTCTATATATATATATATATATATATATATATATATATATATATATATTAATTATTTTTGAGTCAGAAACACTCATTTCATGAGGTAAACACCACCATCTTTAAAAAAAAATGTTTTGATTTATATGATAAAACAAAAATTGTAAATGTTATGCTAAAATCTGCTCATCATAGGAATCAGAGCATATCTATATCAACGGATGAGAGAGGTCAATAAAGGTTGAAATGCTTCAATTAATTTTGAGAGAGATCGAGATCGACTGTGATCGACAACTTCTCGAGCTCACTCCTTTAGACTTCACAAGATCAGTGCTTTCATGAATTGAAAACCTCCTTATATAGCCCGAAGACCATTGGTTGCTAGCTTGGTTAGAGACTGTTGGTCAGTCAGCTTTCAATGTCTTTTATAATCTATTCTCTATCGTCGAACAAGACGGTTACGATGATAGTGATCTCTCATCTTGGTGCTTGTGATCATACCACGTGTTCTCAAATATTTTTCTCCCACAATAGTAAACATTTATTATTTTTCCTAAGTTGTGAGATAATTGGCTATGAGATGAGTTTTTTTAGCTTAAAAAAACAATATATATTTTATTTGAATTAAAATACTCTTTTTTTTAATGAAAATGACCTAAAAATGCTTTTACATGTATTCGTTCAAATAAAAAACAATTAAGTTATTAGTAGAAACAAAGAAACACTGAAATAAAATTTTAAAAGAACACAATTTGGAGAAGAATAGGTCTTTCATCTTTCTCTTCCACATTAAAACCTGTTTAAAAAAGATCTAACATTTTTTGTTTTGGACAAAGGCATTATATTTTTTAAATAAAAAAAACTTCATTGATTCATTTTAAAAAATATTTGAAGTATTAAAATAATATTTTAAAAAGAGTTTACATAAAATCAAGGAAATACATTATTTTGATAAATTATTCCAACAGACCCAACATCTTCTTCCTTCTGTAGAAAAACCTGTTTGTGTTCGGACATAGTTCATATTTGTCATTATAATGTGTTGCAGTGTTAGAACTAGAACCGCAAAAGAGGAAAAAGGATAAAGATAGAAAAAAGCTGGAATATTTATTTTAATTATTAAACCTGATAAGCATAAAATCTAAAGTATTTATTTCTAAATTTTTAAAGATAATCACCAATAATAATAAAATATAAAATAACTAAAGCATCTTATGTTTATTTTTAAACTTCAGTTAAAAAATTTATAATAAATTACTTTTATACCTGACATCTGATTTTGGGAAAACTACCTTACAGTCCACAGTATATTTCTGATTTCGTGGACAACCTCTCTAACTCTTCAGTTTCTTTGTCAATCCATACTTTTTGAGATTCTTCCTACCTAGTCCCTCTTGTTAACGGACTGTTATAATTTTTTACAATATATTAATTTTATCCTTTGTCTCTTTTGATTGTTTTGACGGAAAATCTACCACTCAATCACATCACCTCTCAATTTTTTTTGCTTGCCCAACAAGTTTTTTCAATTTTCATTGCATTTTCAGCAAGCTTAGAGGGAGATTTGTGTTTCCAGTGAAATTTTTGAATTTCCATCCCGAAGCTAGTGACATAATAATGCACACCATTGCTCTTCTTCCCAACTTCACCACTTAGTCTCCCTAAAATCCATAGTTTTTTTTGTTGTTCTTCTTTTCATCTTCACACCATTCAGTCACCGCCGAGCACAAGGAAGACCATCTCTCCGAAGCTTCCAACGATCATCTCCAAGGCGAGAGGGTTCTTTGGTTTTTGAGGTTTAAGATGTGTGATTCAGGATTTGATGTTTGTATTTTTCTTAAGCGTGCAATTTTCTCAGAGTTTCCGCTTATTATTTTGCTTAAATGTGTATTTTTTTCCGGAGTTCCCGCTTATTATTTCACAGTTACGTTTATTTATAGAAGTTTTTATTCCTTTAATAAACAAAAACCTTGAAAAATTAAATGAATACCCAATAAAAATACAAACCCCCAAAAAAAATAAACAGATACATAAAAAAATAAAGGAGAAATTACAAAAAATGCATGTGTGATTTTGAATTCATCCTGTGGTTTAAAATTGAACAATAAAGGCGGTAGTTTGCTTTATCATTTTTAGCATCAGTAATTGCATTCGCCGTGTCCCGTTTGGATTTCCAATCGTATGGATGGGAAGATCATCGAAAAATAAGCTTGGCCAATTTTCATACAATTTGAACCGCTTTGGTCTCCCACTTAACGCGGTTGAAATTACTGTTGATTCTTATAAAATAAGAACGTAAGATCCTACAAGTTCCCAAATTATATGTAAAATTGCAGGTACCTTTTATTTTTCGATGATCTTCCCATCCATACTAAAATCCTTCAAACACGCTCTGGGGCTTAAACAGGGACACGGCGAATGCACAAGATTACAGTATTAAAAGTGATAAAATGCATAAATCACCCTTTTATTGTTCAATTTTAAACCACAAGGATCGAATTCAAAAAGTCATAAACCACACGGTACTTTTTTGTAATTTTTTCAAAAAGAAAAAAAACTTAAAAAAAAAAAACATAAACATTAAATAACAAACGCACAATATTACAACCGTATACACTTTCACAGAGCACCTGAACATTATACCGACCAGACCACCTCAATCTGAACAGCACCCTCCCTACTTTAGACTACTGAGACAAGCAGAGAGAAAAGGCAAAAATCCAGACAAAGAAATCAAACAAGTAACAAGATGAATGACTCTAATTCCCGTGTGCGGCGCCCACGCGCGCATCATTACTCGCACTATCCCCAGACCCAATGCATCCCAGCATCATGAGACGCGCCACTCCAATCACCACTCTATCTATCATCAGCTTCATCACCCTCCCTCTCTCTCTATATATATCCACAACTCTCAATATTCCCCAGCATACATCCTTGAAGATGAAGATGAAGTCGCTTCTCTTGTGCTTCATGATCTCCAGTTCGCTGCTTCTCATGAGCTTTGCTGCAGCGAAGGCAGTGACGTGCGACCCCATGCAGCTGAGCTCCTGCGCTGATGCAATACTCTCAGCTGCTAAGCCCTCTGCTGCGTGCTGTGCTAAGCTGAAGCAGCAGCAGCCTTGTTTCTGTCAGTACGCTAAGACACCGAGCTTGAAGGGTTATATAAACTCCAAGAATGGCAGGAAGGTGGCTGAAACTTGCAAGGTGCCCATTCCACGCTGCACTTGAATGCATGTATCCATTTCATCAGTGACGTTCTATGTTTAATGTTTGTCTAAAGAGGTCTTGGTTTAATTTGCTGGTGTTTCAGTGTCTGTCCTGCTGCTAGCTAGTTGTTGGCCTCTGCTACTTTCTGGCTTATCTCTCTGTTTGTTGTCTCTCTCTCTTGAATATATTTCGGGTTAATATATTATGGGTTTATGATATGTTTTTTCAATACATTTTTTTTCCTAAGATAAAAAAACGTTTACTCTGTAGAAAACAGAGAGATAATTGCAAGGAAAAATGGTTAAACAGAAGGTTCGGTGGGAGATAAAATATTAAAAAAAATTAGTAGGATGGAAAGAATGAATAAGAGTATAGACTTGGTAAGGAATATAAGGCCCTAAACTAACTTGGTTATTATAAAAAAAATATATATTTTTTTAATTTAGTAAAAAGTCACGGCAGAAAAACTCAATAAAAAAAATGTTATGTCTTTTTTAACTGCACAGTAAAGAAACACTGCCACTTATTTTTTTTTTCCAAAAATCAAAATAAATATCTGAAAATGGTTTCATCACTTTCATACTCAAGAGAATTAAATTCTCTGATCAATCACAACAAGTAATAGACAATAGTATAATATATATGTATTATATTTGATGAGATAATCCATAATACCCTATATAAAAATACATATATCCTTGTCATCATGATTCACACTGCAATTCACAAGAAACAAAAAATAAAAAATAAAAGGCCACACATTATTATTATTATTATTATATATGGGAATGATACTATGCGGCCGGCCTTATCACTGTGCAAGTGCGGTCGCCTCCATTTGACCCACTTGCATAGTATTTTGAGGAAAACCAACCGTATGGATGGAAAAAACATCGAAAAATAAGCTAGTATGTCAATTTTTATACAATTTGGGAACTTATAGGGTCTTATCTTAACAGGTGAAATTTTGAACTGGTAATTTCACCCGTTAAGATGAAGAGTTTAAGACCGTACAAGTTCTCAAATTGTATGAAAATTGACGTACTAGCTTATTTTTCGATGTTATTTCCATCCATACGGTTGAAAATCCTTAAAAAAAAATGCTCCAAGAGCCAAAATGGGAGGCGACCTTACCGAAATAGTAATTCGGTCGGTCTTACCTTATCACTCCCGTATATATATATATATATATAGGTTGCAACATCTTGAGCACCCATCCAGCTAACACGAATCTTCAACTCGGACATCCTCTTTGGGCAAAAAGGTTGTTGTTAGAGTCCAGGCATGGGAAAAAACGACTGTGAAAGAAGGTGTAGAAGATACCACCATATATGGATATAAATACTACAAGCAAGGTCTTTCACATAGAGTGGATGGACACTAATCTCAGCAAAGGGAGATAAGAAGGGGGGAACAAAGAAAAATGTATGCAACTTCTTAGGCATGAAGTCTCTCCCTCCACTGAAAAATTTATCACTGACTTGATTGTTGGAGCTAAATCAGGGCACCAGACCTGCCCCGGCAAATTCCCTTTCCCTACATAGGCCCTCCAATGAGAAGGGCCAACTACTACTTTCTTTGACGACCACTGACATCCCTCACTATAAATAAATCTCAACCGTTGGTCGAAGCTGGCTTCAATCTTAAGAAGGAACAAATTTTTGCACTATATATATATATATATATATATATATATATATAGGGTCAGGATCATGGGACACACTATTTTGACACACCATTTGACATCCTTTTTTATTCATTGGCTTGCACAGTGTTTTAACCAAATCCAACCGTATGGATGGAGAGAACATCGAAAAATAAGCAAGCATGTCAATTTTCATACAATTTAGGAACTTGTAGGGTTTTCATCTTAACGGGTGAAATTTTATACGGTTGGAATTTCACCATTTAATATGAAGACCCTAAAAATTTCTAAATTGTATGAAAATTGACATACTTGCTTATTTTCGATGTTTTTTTCCATCCATAAGGTTGGATTTGATTAAAATACTGTACAAACCAATGTATGAAGAAGGATGTCAAATAGTATGTCAAAATAGTATGTCCCATGATCCTAACCTATATATATATATATATATATATTTATATATATGTACTGGTGATAGAATCAGGTCAGCCGGAGTTGTTATATATATCATTCACTAATAATGTCTAAATTTATCTAATAAATATAGTATTTAATTAATAAAATATTATTTTTTTTTCAAAAGAAAAAAAAATGTTTGAACGATTATTCCCACCTCATTCAACCTCCCCACCTCCCCCTCTCTCTCTTTCTTGCTTCTTTTGTTGACCATTGCCTCCTTCCATTCTTAGTTGTTGCCATAAGAGAGCTTCAAGAGATGCAAACACCTCATCATCTCCATCTCTATTCGGCTATTCCTCGCACCAATGAACCCAATGCCTATTCTCCTCTTCCTCCTCGCCATCCCACCTCTCTTGCTCTCCTCCTCCCAAGCCACCAACCAGCGCTTCTCCGACTGCGCTCCTGTCCCTTTCTCCTGTGGAAACCTCAATCTAAGCATCTCTTATCCATTTCTTGTTGATAAGCGCCCTTCCTACTGTGGCTACGACGGCTTCCACCTCACCTGCGACTATTCCGCTGATCCCAAGCTCATCATCTTCATCAAATCCCAGAGTTTCCAAGTCCTCGATGTGGATTACTCGAATAACTTCCTCACCGTCGTCGACCTCGCCGTGGCCGGCCAGTCATGCCCCCAGTCGTACAAAAACACCAGCTTGGACTTCTCCCTGTTCGAGTACACCGAGTTCGACCGCAACCTCACACTCTACATCAACTGCACCGGTTCTCCGAATTCTATTCCGACATTCTACGAGATCGCCTGCTCCTTGGGTGCCGTTGGTGGGCACTCGTATTACAGGCTTGATAATAGTACTGCGATCGATCTTTTTGGGGTGTGTAGTTCTATCGGGGTTGTTCCCATGAATCAGACGGTGGCTGACATGCTGGTGAACAGTCGCGGCGGCATGAATTTATCCGAGGCGGTGCGGGCCGGGTTCACGGTGCGGTGGTTGCCCGGGTTGGGGTGGTGTGACGATTGTATCATCTCCGGCGGGCTCTGTGGATACAATGTTAGCAACCCTCAAGAACACACCTGCTTCTGCTCCAACGGCACTGCTGATGGTACTTGTCTTTCGCTTCTCAAAGGTATGTATGTATTCGTTTTCAAATTCACATAAAAAGTTGATTTTTTTTATTTAAATTTTTTTATTGTAGAGATGATAGATGAATTGTGTTCTCATAATGTTTGTTGAAATGTCTGAATGTCAAGAAAGTCCTGCTTTATGGATGTTCTTCATTGCTTGTATTATTGCCGACATCCTTAGTTTCATTTCAAGCTAGAGCTCTGGGTTCACTAGTTTTTCCATAGGTTTGAAGCATGAGCAATGAGGATTGGGAATTGGAAAGGTATGGGAATTGCTTAATCTCCATCTACTCATTTTAGCTTGTAGTATTTTCAACAAACTAGTGGCCGTGAGTCGCAAACCTTATATTTATGGATGAAATATAAAAAGATAGTTTCTTATTCGTTCTCTTGCATTTGTTTTTATACTTGACGGCAGAAATCCACAGAGTGGTGCTTAATATGACTATGAATAAAGAATTTTCAATTATATCAATTTTAATGTGGAAAAATTTTCTTCAGCAAAGATGTTTTTCAATAGGACTAATTCTTATCACAGATTTGGGAGAAATTTTGCTCCGGAATGAGTTTTTGCTTGAATTATTATACATGTATCTGAGAGTTCATGCTCTGGGTAATGGCAGACTGCTTGAGTGAATTATTTTGTCAGAAGTTTGTGCTTCAATTATACATGTATGTGAGAGGCCATGTTCTGCTAGAGTGTATCTCAGAGAGTTTATATGTTTATGCCAATCCTGTTTGATAATCTGAATTAGAATGTTTTTTTTTACTGCAGAGAATGACCGTGTCAAGAAGAAGGTTATAATAGGTAACTGATACTCTTCTCTCCATCAATCCATCTCTTTATAATCTCAAGTTTTTCCTATCTCCATTAAAGACCTTGTGTCAGGTTTCACTTCATATGCTTTTGATTGTTACACACATGGTACTATTATTTGTTCCTTAAAGCTGCTTTACAAAAGAGATGTCCAGCTTCTAGCAACATTCATGTTATAAAGTTAGATGCTTCTGATAGCTGGCCTTCTAGCAACCCCCAGTCATTGCCAACCATTTATTTATGAACTTTCTCTTTTATCTTTGAAAAAGATAACAGAGACGACCACTTGTTTAGAATATCCTTCATTACTTTCTGTTATCTTTAGAGGTGCACCAAGCTGATTATGAATCTGCAAGGACATAGAATTAATACTTTGAATTTCAGCAGAGGACCTTTGGGGCAAACCATGGATTTTTGACAGCTAATTGGGTCAAGAATAGCATGCCGTGATCTCTTTAATTTGGGAACCATTCTTTCATACAATAAATACAGTTCATAATAATTTAGCAGACATTAAACATCAAGTTGGACTTTAAAAGAGACATTCTAGACGTCATTTGTCAATGTTTTAATTACTTTTATCATGAACAGGTGTTTGTGCTGGGATTGGTGGCTTTCTCTTAGCGTGTGCTCTCTGCTTTCTCTGGTACCGGCGTAAGAGGGGACACCAGGCCTTCTCCTCATACACAAATTCTCTCACAGGACACTCCAAGTCTATCTCCAGGAAAGTCTCTGAAGTGGAAGTTGGCAGTCCTACATATCCAACTCACTTCTTCTCGTACCAAGAGCTCTTAGAGGCCACTGACTCCTTCAATGTATCCAAAGAATTGGGAGATGGTGGTTACGGCACTGTTTATAAAGGTTTGAATTGTTGAGAAATAGTGTTCTCATCTTAGTAATACAACCATGTTTCAGCTATGTTTGACCTATGATACTCACAGGTAATCTCAGAGATGGACGAACAGTTGCTATCAAAAGACTATATGACAATAACAACAAGAGAGTAGAGCAGTATGTGAATGAAGTGAGGATCCTCTCATGTCTGCGCCACCAGAATTTAGTCAGTCTGTATGGCTGCACATCGCCCCAAAGCCGAGAACTCGTCCTCGTCTATGAGTTAGTGCCCAACGGTACTGTGGCTGATCACCTACACGGCCCCCGGGCGAAAGAAGGAAACCTCTTATGGCCTGTCCGGATGAGCATTGCCATTGAAACAGCTGATGCCCTCGCCTACCTCCACGCTGTTGACCCGCCGATCATCCACCGTGATGTTAAAACCAGCAACATTCTCCTTGACAAAGAATTTCATGTGAAAGTTGCGGACTTTGGTTTGTCCAGGCTCTTCCCTATTGATGCCACTCATGTCTCTACTGCACCACAGGGAACTCCAGGATACTTAGACCCTGATTACTACCAGTGTTATCAGCTCACCGACAAGAGTGATGTCTATAGCTTTGGTGTTGTGCTTGTTGAGCTTATATCATCAAAGCCAGCAGTTGACATTACTAGGGACAGGAATGAGATAAACTTGGCCAGCATGGCCATTCACAAGATCCAAAACTGTGAGTTGGAGCAGCTGGTTGATCCTAGTCTTGGTTACCACTCTGATGTGAAGGTGAAAACCATGATCACTCTTGTGGCCGAGCTTGCATTCAGGTGCTTGCAAGGTGAGAAGGAAATGAGGCCGTCTATAAAAGAAGTCCTGGAGATACTAAGAGGTATAGAAAATCATGATACTGGTCACCAGGATCTTCAACCTTCTGTGCCTTTCTCACCTGATTCGGTCTTTGGTAAATGGACAAGCAGGACAACAACTCCTAACAATAGTGGTTAATAATATTGTAAATAGTAAATACTACATAGAGAGAATTTGAGTTTCTAATCTGTTTTTATATTATCTAAATGTGTATTATCATGTCAGGATAATTCTTTTTGTAATATTGAGGATTATTACATGAATGGATAGCCA
Organism: Dioscorea zingiberensis; assembly: GCA_026586065.1. Classification (NCBI taxonomy): domain Eukaryota; kingdom Viridiplantae; phylum Streptophyta; class Magnoliopsida; order Dioscoreales; family Dioscoreaceae; genus Dioscorea; species Dioscorea zingiberensis. The sequence continues at coordinate 8,897,620 of CM048822.1, read as the reverse complement.
TTAGCCAATGCCATGAAGGGCATCCACTGGAAGTGGAACAACGGGCACGCTACCTTTTCACAAAAGTGAATAGACTGCCCACGTGGCACGTGCCGGCTCTGATGGTCCTGAGGAAAGGGACAAAATGATTCTGATTCTCCAATTTAAGCACCCGTAATAAAAAAAATAAAGAAAATTGTTAAAAAATTATTTTGTTCCTGAAGACTTCATTAATAATTTTGTTGTTGATTTTGGTAAGAGACAAAACAAGTGAGTTTATTTATTTATTTATTATTTATTGGAAATGATAATTAGTTTCCATCTTATCCAATTGGATCAGTGGTAATCTAGGGGGTTATTGGAAAAATAAATAGGGAATTAATTAAACAAGAATAGCGGGGGGTATGTGAAAAACTGGGGGTTATAACTTTTTAGGCCTGAGCCCATTCCTTCCGTATTCCTTCGTCTCCTTCTCCTTCTCTCTTTCGATCATGTGAAGGCCCGAAGAGAGAGAAGGAACTCGGTGGTCATCCATGGCGACGATCCAGTTATTCAAGCTGTTGGGCATACAATGTACGACGGTGTCCCAGAGCCCCTCTAGAAGCCCCATCGCGAAGCGGGGGGCGGGGGCGAGCGGAAGCCCGTCCATCCACCTACGCCGCCGAGTGACGCTTAAGAAGCTACTGAGTCGTTCTCCGAGCCGCCGATTCGTACCCCGGGGGAAGCCGTCCGTCGTGAAGCCGGCCGAACCTGAGGAGAGGAAGGGGCTTCTCAGCCACACGCTGCGGGATCTGCTCGTCTCGTCGCCGCCGAGTGAGGATGGGGGCCTTGAAGGTGATCGGGCAGGTGGAGGGTTTCGGTTCGGCTCTGGTTTGGGAGCGCGGCGCGGCACCGGCGTTTCAAGGTTTCGGTCGCCGAGTCTCCGGCAGCGGCTGATGCGCCGCGCATGGCGTCCCGTTCTCGTCGCCATTCCCGAGTAACCAAATATAGTGAATATTAATAAGTCTTGAAAATAATTTTCAAAAAAAGTAGAAATCTGGCTGTAATTTTCTCAGTACTCTGCTAAATGCTAATTTTCACTGTTTTTTCTCACTTTCTGTAAAAAATTATGATTTGATGTTCTGCTGATTGGAAGGAGTAAAATCAAGGTGTGATTTTTGATCTCTTGGTAAAGTTTGCTTTCTTTATTTAGAAATAGATAAAACAAGTGTCTTATACATACATGCTCACATTTTCACTCCTCTGATTCAGAGTCTGTATCTGCTCATCCTTGTGACCTTGTCCATGTTCTTCATCTCATTGTCTTACGTTTGGTTGACTCTTGGAAGGTGGATGCAATTTGCTGCCATTTGGCATGAGAAAATGATGTATGTTCATAGCCGGCTGAACATCTTCAGAGTGACATCTGTTAGCCTGTCAATTAATCTGGGTATAGAGTTGTTAAAACTTAAAAAGCATAATGGTGTACATATATCTATGACCCTAAACATCAAAGCCAAGCACAGTTGGTGCAATCTTAAGAAGTGGACCCAGAGTACTAGGATCAAACTTCCTTGCAAAGAGAAAACAGAGTGAAGTACTATGACCATTGTAAATGCAGCTACTCCCATGCCTGATACTTTGCAGAAGTTTCTCTGAAACATCCTTGTGCTTGAATGTTACTGGATGTTTTCCACCCCTGGACCAATCCACAAAGGTGATGCTTCTATTGGAGTTGAATTCAGGGAAGAACATGGTCACCAGAGTTGGGATGTAGTGCTCATCCATGTAACAAGGAGCCCTGCAATGCTGCTTAAAAATCATGAAGTACTTGTTGTCTGATACCACCTCAATGGCCAGCTTCCTCCGGAGATGAAACCACTGTGATCCCTTGCGCCATTGCTGGAGTCTTACAGCAGGCATCATTAACTTGTTGTACCGGCCTCGGCCGGCCTTTCTTGGGTCATCAAAGGAGCTGAGGAAACTGAGGTTGGACCTGGTGATGTAGTTGTAAGCAGTGCTGAAGTTGAAGAGAGGAATGCAACTCTCTGAGAGTAGAATGAAGTGCTGGTTTGATGAGTCAAGCAGAGCATTGGCCAAGAGTCTTCTTTCAGCCTCAACCATGGATGCTCTGCCCCATTCCACTGCCTGTCAGATTACATGAGAATCCAGTGATAATATATTTATTTGTAGAATTGTGCATGCATGGAGAAGAGAGAGGGGGCTGGCCTTGCTTGGTATTCTTCTCCCGAAAAACACAGAGTTCTCCGGCAGCTCTTCTGTGAACTCCGGCGATGTGTGGACATAAATCGAGTAGAAGAACAAACTCTCTTGTCCTTTGAAGTACATCTCCCAAAGAGGCCTCAAAGGCAACCTCTCTCTAATTAAGAACAAGAAGGAAACCTTCTCCGGCCTCTCGCAACGGCACTCTCCGGCATGCTCCACCATTGAAGCTCTCTGCATGAGCTCCTCATCCCCCATTGTATGCCATGCATCCTTAGAGACATTACTACAGTTACAAGAAGGTGGTGGTGATGCTGAAGGCGATGATGAGAACTCTATCTCCATTAATGGAAACTTGGTCAGCCTATGAACAAGGAGAGAACCAAGGATGACGCCGGAGAGTGAGAGGGATAAGAGTAAGAGAGACACCATGCATGGTTTGCAATATTCCTGTGCTCCTCTAAGCCCTATTCTCACCACCACATCCTTCATCTCTAATGTCCGTTGATTCTCTTTGCCGTGCTTTGAAGCTGGCTTTAAGAATGGCATGGTTGAATAGAGGGTGCTGCTTTTCATGCTCACAGAGGAAGAGAATGTGTGTGTTTCTCGTGCAACAACGAGGGAAGTTACTAGCTTTCTTGTAACTGCATGCTGTTCTGATCATCATAAAGTAATCAAAATTAAGATTTAAAGCTAATGAGTAATGACATTGTTTGGGAAGAGATTCAAACATTTATCTCTTCCCAAAAATACAAGATCCAAATTCAAAGCTTGCCAAAAATAAAAATCAAAAGGAGAATATGGTAGAAGAACATTAAGGCAAATCAATATCTTCCAAATATGAAAATGTTTTATTAGAAATATTTGATGATTTGTAGATTTTATAATTATTTTATAATTTTATAAATTAGTTAAATAGGACATTAATATGGAACATGACGGGCTGGTCATGGGCCCCGGCCATTCGATGTCGGCCCAACTTGTTTTGTGATTACTTCGACGCGTTCGTCTTCTCAAATTCTTTCTCATTAACACAACAAAAATGTGCGGCTAGGATGAAGAGACGAGTTCAAGTAGAATCCTAATTGAGCAACACGTGTACAAGTGGCATAACTGTGGATTTCAAGTGATCTGGTGGCATTTATACGAACTGGCATTACATATGGCATTCCTCCTTCCGTCTTCTTCCCTAGATCTACGATTTTCTCGGGAGAGAGAGAGAGAGAGAGAGAGAGAGAGAGAGAGATGGCGCCGTTCTGGGGAGGCCGAAGCCGCGACGACGAGGCCGTTGACGACTTCGATGACTACGATCCGACGCCTTATGGCGGAGGATACGACATCGCTCTCACCTTCGGTCGGCCGCTGCCACCATCGGAGGAGACCTGCTACCCCGTCTCCTCCGCTGACGCCATTGACTACGAGAGGCCTCACTTCTCATCCGGATCCACTCCTTCCGTCTACGAGGCCGAGTACGACCATGGCGTTCGCTATGGCCGCGCCTCTATGGCGAAGCCTCAGCCCACTTATGGCTTCCAACCTCAGCAGGAGGTGAGTTCTGAGTTTGGAGGAGGGAGCCTTGGGTATGGAGGCGGCGGCCGTCCGGGGTATGGCGGGCAGAGCGAGTATGGATCTGAGCAAGTGTCTGGGTATGGTGGGAGGCCCGATCGTGAGGAGGGGTATGGATCTGGGTATGGCGGGAGGCCTGTTCGGCAAGAGGAGGAGGGTTACGGGTCTGGGTATGGTGGGAGGCATAGCCGCCCCGCCCCAGTGGATGAGGGTTATGGATCGGGATATGGTGGTAAACCCAGCCGTCAGGAGGATGAAGGGTTTGGGTCAGGGTACGGTGGGAGGCCTAGCCGCCGAGATGAGGAAGGTTATGGCTCTGGGTATGGTGGGAGGCCTAGCCGCCAAGATGAGGAAGGTTATGGATCTGGGTATGGTGGGAGGCCCCAGCGAGAGGAGCAGGAGAACCCCTCTTATGGATATGGTTCTGGGCGGGATGAACCCAAGCGCTATGGGGGAGAAGAGGGAAGCCAAGAGCACGGCTATAGAAGCCAGTACAAGAGTGGCGGTGGGGAGCATGGGTATGGTGGGAGCGAGTTCCAGAGGAGCGAAGAGCAAGGATATGGCGGAGGTGGATACAGGAAGACTAGTGAGGAGTTTGAGTATGGAGGGAGGCCCAGCTATGGCGGCGGTGAAGGGGAAGGATATGGTCGCCCTAAACGAGTGAGTGAATATCTCTTCTCCTCTATTTTATCCCCATATTTTCATTTGTGAATTGTTTTTATTCACGTTATGTACATATGCATAGGATCTTGAACTTTTAATTCACTTTCACTATATGATTCAATCTTTATTTCAAAGTCGAGCAACTGGTGTTTCATAGTTCTGCCTATGATTGAAATGAAAATGATTGCCACAATACATGCATTGAGTTAAGTCTTTTTGGTTTGCATTATAATCCTAGATCTGCTATGATGGAGAACATTACCAAATCCTTAAACAACTTTCATTTGTGCTGTATGCCAAGCTTTTTATAGCTGAAATGATACTTCTACTGAAAGGATTATATGTGATTTAGAACAGAGAGAGAACTGTTTTTATTGTCCACCCCCTTGTTGTGTTGCCTTTCTTAGATTTGACAGATGATGTATAACATGTAATTTTTTTTTAAAAGGAGTTTCAGTCGATCCCGCAGGGAAGGAATAGTAAGTAACCTTTGATGAACAGGACTGGGGGAAAAACCTCAGTACAAAATGAAGCAAGAAATAGGATCTTCCCACCACCCTTCTCTTTTGTCAAATAGAAAATTAAGAACACCAGTAATCCCTCCTAAAAGTATTTGTTCCTGTCATTTACCCTGTGCTCATCCTTTTATTTATATGCATATTGTCTATTTTTTATTGTGTTATCCTTGTATTTTGCCTTCTAGTTGACTGATAATTGTTGTCAGAGGTGCATTCGTCTGGCAATGGCAATTGATTTTTAACTTTTTTGCTGGGTGAAATTTTATGTTAAATTACATAATTAATTGAATTTATCCGTCAGATCATGAGTTAATGAATGAAAAATGATTTAGTTGATCAGTTATGAAAAAGAAAAATGTGTAACCAGAGGCAAAGAGTTAGGTTTTGGTTAAATTTTTTTCAAGCTGAATGGCTTTTTGTGGATCAATTTGAAACTCAACGTTTTCATTTTTATTGTCTTTGTAATGTTGATATATGTTTGATGAATCCACCTATATGAGAATGTCTGTGTTTTTTTTCCTTTATCTAAAAGAGAATGTTTGTTTTTCTTTCATAGGATCATCCTAACTTGCATTTTCCATTTAAGTGATGGATGCATCAATATTTATCTAACTTGCAGCTCAAATGTTACCAATTTATGGCTAATTAGTTTTATTTTTCTGAAAGATTGTATCACTTTGTTTTCGTAAATTACAAATCATGGTCATGTGACTGATATTGGTGTTTATTACTATCAAGAAGTTCAACAATTCTTTTTTCTCATAATTTGAGTTGATGATATGTTCTGCATTCCTGAAAAGTATTATTGCGTTGCTATGTTTTGTAATGCAGCTATGGGCTGAATTATCCCTATTTTGATCAATTTGCAGGATGATGGATCTGATGATGATGATGAACAAAAGAAACATGGCCATCACAAGCACCGCCACCACCGCAACTATGATGATGAATGAGCTATGTCATGTGTACCATTGCATTGCAAATGCATGGCTTGTTACCCCTGCATAAACATTTAGTACTAAATAAGTGGGGATTTCTATTCTGGTTTGATTTTCTTATTTGCAGTTGTGTTGTGGTTTGAATAATATATGCGAACATCTCAGACTTGGTGTTTTGCTACTTCTGATGAAACTTTGGATTGGGGCATCAACTCTTCTACTTCTTCCAAGAATATACTGAATTATTGATAGTTATTCAGCGTTTCTCAGAAAAAGTTAATAGGTATTGATAATTCTGATGGTCAATTTGGTAAGTTCCTGTTTTATACGTAGCATCACTATATAGAAAATGATAGTTGTGAAACTGTTAATTTGTGAGAATTCTATATTTAATTAGATTTTTATTTGATCAAAGGCTCAGGTATGGGGTGGAGAGGTTCCACTTCTTTGTAGTAAGTTGCTGTGTGTCAGGTTTTTTGTTGGGTTTTGCGCTCTGCTTGCACGGCCCACCCTGTGCTGGAACTGGGAGTGCCGGAAGAAAAAAGATATTTTTTTGTATGGTTACACTTTAAAGTTATCCATTTTTAATAGAATTTTGATAATTTATTAAAAATGATATTTTTATAAATATTATATACTTGCACTAATTTTTTTTATTTAATATAAAATATATTGGTATATGTTATTGATCCATTTCAAATGAGGTAAAGTTCTATTTTGAGCTCAGCTCATTTACTCATCATCAAGCTTGAAATTTTGGTTCAGATTTGGCTAATCTGTCAATCAAATGAGTCTTAGTGAGCCAAAATTCGAGGTTTTGAGTTGTTTAATTGTGAGTTGTAAGACTCATTTGATAGCCACATTTTACACTAATTTTTGGCATCGCCTATTAGTCCCCTTTACAGTTTAATCTACCAAATACAATACAATTAATTTAAAATAATTTTTTATCATTTTTTTAGGTTCAATCTCCCACAAAGTTTTCATTCCAACCCTAATTATCATAAATTTAATACTGTCTAAACCATGACCCAGCCCAATTTTGTCTATCTAATTCAGACTGAACCCTAAACTCACAGTTTATCACGTGACTTTCATTCATGCCATCTTATCTAGTTATCATAAATTGATTGACCCAACTTTTTTTTTTTTTTTATCATTTTTTAGGTTCAATCTCCCACAAAGTTTTCATTCCAACCCTAATTATCATAAATTTAATACTGTCTAAACCATGACCTGGCCCAATTTTTTCTGGTTAATCAATTCAGAAATGAACCCTAAACTCCATAGTTTATCAAGTGACTTCCATTCATGCCTTCTTATCTACTTTGAAGGCGTATAAATAAAATACAAAGTCGATAAATCATATTTATTTAAATATGAAAAAGTTAATAAGTGATACATGCAACCCTTGTTATATGAGAGTGAGACAATGAAAATAGGAAAACTAAGGGTTACAAATGACATGTCTTCTATTCCCTGCATGGTGACTCTTCTCCCCCATCCTTAGTCTGTGCAACCGCGTCTTCTATGAATTGTAGGTTTTTCTTGGTCAGGGCTTGAGCTGCTTTTAGCTTTCTTGGACGGATGAGTTGCATTAACCAAGATAATAGGAGGAAGTTAGTGCCATGAATATTTTATAAAAAAATACGTTGTTTTTCTTGGAAACATTAGCTATATATTTCTTTCCATCCATATATTCCAGATGATCACCATCATCGTAAGTTCTCATTCTCTCTTCAAAGTCTTGTGCACTTTGTTAGAGAGAGAGGTTGGGTCTCAAACTTCTTGTAGAGAGTGGGGGGTTCAACCCATACAAGGTATGATAAAAATCCCTCATGCTTTTTGCAAATGGGCATGTAATGGCAATGTACATGGTCATCTCATTGGTGGAGTCACAAAGGAAACATATGCGGGTCCCCCTGTAGTTGTGTTTATGCAGATTTTTTGGTGTGATTCGGTCCTCTTGTGTTAGCCAAGTGAATAATTTAATTTTTAAGGGGCATGGAGTTTTCCGGAGCCCGGGTTTCAGGTCACTTTTGGTGCCTTTATCCGTCTTAAATAAGTAGATCTACTTTACTGAGAAGAAGATAGAACTTGTTAGCTTCCATTTTAGCCAATCATCCCCCATACCCTGGAGTTTTGTTAGGTGAAGCATTAGCACCTCATAGACATTTGTTTCTTCCAGTGACAGTGATCAAGGTTTGAGAAGTGGTATCCCCTTTAATGGGAGAGCAAGGCCTCCTCGATAGATAAGGATCTTTTCCAGATTAGGGGGTGCAACAAAGGGAACAGATTCCGTGGCGTTTTCAGTGAATCCAGTTGTCAAGCCACGTATTAGTTGTTTGACCTTCACTCGGGTAGGATATGATATTGTGGAGGGTGGTTGCCTTTTCCTTGCAGATTCAATTTTAGAAATAAGATGCTTGTCGCGGTTAGGGCTGTAAACGGGTCGAGTTTGATCGAGCTGGGCCTAGCTCGAATTCGGCTCGAAATAGCCTAGCTCGAGCTCGAAATTAGCTAGAATAAGTTTGCTCGAGCTCGGCTCGATTTTAATTTCGAAAGCTCGAAATTAAGAACTCAATTATAATTTTAAAATCTTGGATTTAGTTTGAAATTAAAAAATTATTTATAAATTATTTTTTCATATTATATATTATATATCAATACTAAATATTAAATATTTTATTCATATATTATAATTTTTATTAATTTTTTATTGATTTTTTTATTAATATTTATATTATATATTAATAAATTAATATTAAATTTCGAGCTCGATCGAGCTCGAGCTCGGCTCGAAATTAATTTCGAGCTCGAGCTTTCGAGCCAAGCTCGAGCTTCAATTTTGAGCTCGAAATTAATTTCGAGCCGATCTCGAGCTGCTCACGAACAGCTTGATCGTTTGACAGCCCTAGTCGCGGTATGTCCTCTTGGGCATCCAAGAAAGTTCTCCTAAAGTAGGTGTCCTTAATGATCTTGAGACATGCCCCTACCCTGTCGGTGAGGAATCTCTACCACCATTTTCCCAGTAGGGCCTCGTTGAAGGTCCTCAGGTTAAGGATCCCCCATCCTCCTTGCTCTTTTGGCTTGCATAATTTTTGCCAATTGACCAAGGGATTGGTTTAACTCTTTTCTACATCATACTTCGATTATTTTCAACCACATGGTTGAGACTTTTGTTTGTTCTTAATTGCTCACCAAAACAGACATTTGAACAATTAAAGATGATTGCATCATTCAAGAGAACTTTTAACTAACATATATGAAACACCTCCACACAACTCTCTCATTACCTAATGAGACCAAACTCACAAACTTAATAAATTCTTGGTTGGTATGCATGATGCACTAACAAATACACAACAATTTGTTGGAAAATTTAAAAGTCGAGTTTAAAATTTTTTTTCAAGTGGCTTTAGTCATTGTATTCTTTACTTTTCTATTTTTGGTCTTCAGGTGATCCAAATATGGAGGAGTTGTTTATACTTGACAAACTTTCATTAAACTCCTTTACTTTAGACAAGACGTGACAATTCAAACACTAACTAAAAATACAAGAATAAAAAAGAAACATAAGCATCATTCATCTCAAAGTTAGATAGTGAATTAGTTCTCAACTCAAAAGAGTTTCTAGAGGATTGGGAATTAATTACTTGTAATGAAAAAGGCATTGAGAATCACTTCAGATAGACTTTAAGTGAAACGAAATCCACTCAACCTCTCAAGTCTTTTAAGTAATGGAAGTTAGAATTATTAATCTTAAATGACTTTTTTAACACATTGCTTGCACTACCAACATGCTATGAATATATACTAATAGATGTCATCAACCTAATAATAAAACACAAGGAGCTATAAAACTTTAGGTCATCCAAAGCTATGGTGGAAAAAGAAATGGAAACTTATAAGATGATGGGAATGCATCCATCCTAGCTACTTAAGTATTAAGATTATATATATGGATGAACACCACATCATGGTTAAATTTTTCCATTGAGATGACAACTTGGTGGGGCTCATTTGGATTTGGCAATCTTTGAGTGTCGGTGGATCATCTAATTAATAATCTCACATCGGTTAATCAAATAAATTAATATCGGTTTGAATGTACATTATTTTCAATCTTCTAAGTTTGATCAAGTCTCCAAACATGTGATAAAAAAGATGTATTAGAGATGATAACTCCACTTTTAGGTTGGATTGAGCTCATCTAATTAACACACTTGGTACGTAATTAGCTAATGAGAAAAGAAAGAGAAAGAGAAAGGAAATTAAGATGGTTCATTGACTTCACTATAACAATCCTAGGTACATGCTTTGAGGTGTGATTGGTTTAAAGGAGGAAAAAGGAACAAAAGAGAAGTAGCTAGAGTGCATGAGGGGCTCCACTCCCAAGCAAAGATGGTTGAAAGAGTTGGGAATGAAGGGGTATATCATGAATGGAGTGGTCTAGATGTTTAATTAGAAGACATTTGTGGGCCACCACTTGCCACCATTCATTCATTCATGTGGTTGCATGCCATGGATCAAGGGGAAAAGTCCATGTGCTCTTGTTTGTATGGTCTCTAGCTAGAGATGTTATAATAGATAGACTTTTGTTGTGTCCTTGTGTGTCCCTTCTCTCCTTCCCATCTCCTTCCTTTCAAACTTCTCATCATGCTTGCATGTTTTTCATTGGATGTTGTTGTTAATTAGATAGAGGTTTAATAACTTTTAGGAACATGAATGGAAGTTAAGGGAACTCAAGAGGGAGGGAGAGAGAGAGAGAGAGAGAGACAGAGTTTGGTAGGGAAAAAAAAAGTATTGAGAATCCAAGGACAATTAATATGACTGTTATCACTTCAACTTCTTTCTTTGATGAAGTGGGACAGACAAAGGAAAAAAATCATGGTGGAGAAGACTTGTTCAGAATAGATAGATTTCCTACTCTAGGAATTAAGAGAAGCACTTTTCAAGGGTCATGTTTTAGGACTTAGGGTTGTTGGTTGGAGGAGCAAAGTTTAATTGTATCTCAATGTATATGATCAGACATTCAGACATATATATATATATATATATATATATATATATATAGTTTCAGTCTAATTCAGAAATAACAACAACAACAACTAAGCCTTAATCCCATACTAGATGGGGTCGGCTATATGAATTCTATGTCTTTATACATGTAGCTTTGTTAAAGACAAGATCTGGATTAATATCTAATAAACGTAGGTTCTTAGACACTATCTCTTTTGATGTAATCCTCGGTTTACCTTTACCTTTTTTTTTCTCTTTCACTTTATTAATCTACTTCAGAAACAAGTAGTTGCTTAATGAATTATGAATGTCTTTTCTTATATATAATTTAGGTTGAATATATATATATATTTATTTTATAGTCTTCTATTTAAATTTATAGATCATTTAACAATCAAAGGTTAGTTACATGCATCAAACTTCAAATTGAGTCCTAGTTTATTAATTAGGGTATTGATCTTAAAGTAATTTTGTCCTTCACGCAAAATATTAATTATCTTATGCACATATCTATCAATATAATCAATTATTATTATATGCTAAGAACATGGAATACTCGTTACAAATAATCTTATCGACGAATCCTCTATGAAATGTTAATATATATTTTTCTTTTTAAACTATATATTTTGTAAGTAGGTGTTAAATTAACAAGATTGAGGTTGTGAAACCTTGACTTCATAATTAGGCTAATCCTACTCATTATATTTGAATTAGAAGTAATGGTGGGAGAAAAGGTCAAAGACTTTTGGAACAAAACAAAGAAAAGGGCAAAAAAGGAGGAGACATGGTGGGTCTTGTTTGGGAGTTGGGAGAAGACTTTGGTGAGCAATAGATAGGGTTTTGGTTTTAATTTTAATTTGTAGCCACTCATAGATTCTTTGTCTAAAGTAAGAGGAGATCACACTAAAGAGATCAGATGTGAAACTTTACCCATTTTTGTTTCCATACTTCTCTCTTGATACATGCTAGTCTTTATTCTTTTTTAATCGATTTTCATCAATTATATGATTCTTTTCATTAATTAAAGCGCAATATGTCACCCATAGATTAATTCTTTGTCTAAAGTAAGAGGAGATCACATTAAAGAAATCAGATGTGAAACTTTACCCGTTATTGTTTCGATACTTCTCTCTTGATCTAAGACACAGTTCCAAAAAGCCCAAATTAAGCAAATTGTGAAGCAAAGTCTGAAGATCACACGAGAGGCAAAGGAGGGCAACAACGCCTGTCAGATGCTGACTTTGAAGACATCCCATGAAGGATGCAAGCCAACTAAGGCAATGCAACAAAACACATTGTATGGATAGAGCCCCACGGAAAATGGAAAGGACAAAGAGGCCAAATACTATCAACAGAATATATATTGTTATCAACAACATCAGTCTATAACTTGTAATCTGTAATTTGTTTTGAGTTTAATGAAAGTGATTTATCCACCAATTTCAAAAGAAAAAAAAATACATGCTAGTTTTTTTTAATCAATTATGTTATTTTTTTTTAATTAATTTAAGCGCACTTGTATTGATAAGACGTCACAATATGGACTCGATCTAACTTAAAAGTGTAAACTAGCTAGTTGATAGAAAGAATTAAAGATTGAGAATTTAGAGCTAGCTAGCATTAGTTCAATGTCTTTATATTCCATCAAGTATGAAAATGAAGATGGTGAGACCCACTTTGTTTCACTTATTCCTTTCTTTCTAGTAATGCAAACTTGAAAGTAGGGTTTGCCATCTCTATCAGTGGATTTGCTAGGGTTCTAAGGACGTCATAAGTTTATAAAACACGGCTTATCTCATGCATGAAAGTGTTTAAAAGTTCTCCTCATCTAATCTAGGGTTGCGTGTGCTCTATGTTGAAAAAAACCCTTTTGGACTTATCACCAACTCCAACTTAGTTCATCTGTCTAATTAGTAATTACTAGGTATTACATATCACAAGCAAGAAAAGCATTATATTAACTAGATATGTTTATTATTATTATTATCAGGGTAGCTCGACGTATGATTTCATTTTATTTATATTTTTTTAAAAAAATAGATAAATCACATTCGGGTTATTAAAAGATGTTGATTCTTAGTACCAATACATATAAAAAAAAAGAAAAAAAAGAATATATATATATATATATATATATATATATATATATATATATATATATATATATATATATAACAAGGATAATGCGAATAACCGGGACCATTAAATCGGTCCCCATATATATCTATCTATGTGTGTGTAGGAGGATGCTCCAACAAAACCATTTTTAGAGCTTCAACCATCTTCACCTCTTGATTTATGAATGTGGTGTTGTACATCCTCTGGCTTTATTTTCTTCTTTTCTTTAATTATATTAAACCATAAGGTTAATGATAATAATGATGGTGTGGGGTTGGAATTTTGTAGTAAATATTCATCTATGAAATTGAGTCCATTGAAACAAATTAAGAAAAAAATTAAGTACATATTGCCATGTAAGGCATGCGCATTTATGAATTTTATATCTTTGATATTCCAATTAAAGTGGATATAATTAAGGTATTCAATCCATGATCATTTGTACCCATTACTTGACGTACACATGATGAGATACATGCAAATTATTGAGCATTATAATTCATTTGTCAAAATATTCTCAGAAGTATCATTGTTTTCAGTTATGTGCTATATATGGTATGGTAGAATACTTTATGAAACAATTATGTTTTGGGGGTTTCAATTAATGCAATGGAATTATATATGAGAAGTACACAATGTGAAAATCAAGCAAGTCATGAAATAGATCATGAGCCTGATCAGATCGGAATTCACTCACTTTCAATCATCTAATATTTTATCAATATCCATCTCTCATTACTAATAACAACAAGAACAATTACAAACTACAAAGTATGCATTATATCAAATTTTCTAATAAAAATTGATAAATCATAATCTCAATGAACACATAATGCCGTAGCATCTCTTTTTGACAAAAGCGAAGAGCGCTCTCCAAAGGAAGTTAAGGATGAGCAACAAATACAGAATTCGTTCAACGCAACTACACCAATATCTTGCAAAAGGAGGGGCTCGATCTCGGGACCTATCCACGAAGATTGAGGCCCATCTCTTAGCAAGGGAACCCGATACCAATAGGTCATCATGGCAGTTGGTAATGCGGTAGCATCTTTGAAAATGGGTTGAAATTATAATAGAAAATGCTGGTTTTGATATTAGAGTGACAACAATGACAATGACTAAGTCTTAATCTAATATTAGATGGGTCGGGGTCAACTATATGAATTCTTTGTTTCTATGTCGCTCTGTTAAAAGCAAAATCTGACTCAATATCTAATATACGTAAGTTTTTAAACACTATCTCTCCACGTAATAATAGGCCTACTTCTATCACTTTTCTTATCTTTTATTATTAAACTATCACATTTTTTAGTTGGGACACCTAGATGTCTATGATACACGTGTCCAAACTATCGGTGACAACAAAAAATATATAAAAAAAATATAATATAATAAAAATATATTAAATAATATTATATATCTAATAATTAAAAATATGAAAAACAAATTTTTCAGATGTGTGTAGTGTGATAAAAAGAAATAAACTAAATTGTTTCATATATATATATATATATATATATATATATATATATATATATATATATATATATATATATATATATACATGTCTGATAAGGTCAGGCCGGCTGGAACACTGTTCTAGTCAGGTCACCTCCTATTTTGGTCTTTGGAGCATGTTTTAAAGATTTTCAACCGTATAGATGAAAAGAACATCAAAAAATAAGGTAGCATGTCAATTTTCATATAATTTGGGAACTTATAGGATCTTCATCTTAACGAGTGAAAATTTATAAAAATCCTACAGGTTCAGAATTTCACCCATTAAGATGAAGATCCTACAAGTTTCCAAATTGTATGAAAATTGACATAGTAACTTATTTTTCGATGTTCTTTCCATCCATACGGTTGGATTTCCTTAAATCTCTAAATGGGTGAATGGAGGTGACTGACGAACGATGTTAGAATCATATATATATATATATATATATATATATATATATATATATGAGATGATTTTTACAAAGGCATGATCATGTATATGCCCTCTTCCTTTTTTTTATTAAAAAAACAAGATACAACTATATATTGACATTTTCATGAAGCTCTCTGGTCTTAACTTCTAATTAACAATGTGTTAAAAGTAAATAATAAAACGTTTCAAATCAGCTAATCACTCTTGATTTGATTTAGCAAATACATTATCACGGTAGGTAGGAAAGAGAAACTCAAAAACATAAAGCTTTTCAATGCTTCATCATCCTTAGCTAGCTTGTTGGATGGTATACATCCACCTCCATCTCCACTTCCCCATTTTCAATGACTCAAAAGGCTATAAATAAAAAAAAAAAGGCAAAAAACAAAGCCTCATCCTACTCCATCTCATCCGCACAGTACTCCTGAATGAATATACAGCCAGACACCTTCCAAGCAGTACTCCTCCCAAGAAAAACAAGAAAACAATAACTCAGGAAAACAGTAACACTGAATCTCATCACTCACTACTGTCCCATTCTTTTATTTACATATAATAAATAAATGAATAAATAAATAAATAAATAAATAAATAAAAATATATATATTATGTTCCACGACAAACTACCGTCCATCCCATCCCCTGCCGTCTCTCTGTCCATCTCCATCCCTCCTGTTCTGTGTACATATATATATATATAATAAATCCATGCTGCATCTTATTCACATACGACTCTCCAAATATATATATATATATATATATATATATATATATATATTTATTTATTTATTGCATTTGTTTCACATATAAATAGACTCACATATCAAATGAATCCACACATGCACTTGATCACTTTCCTTCTCCTTCCCAAGTCCCAACCACTCTCTCCTAGCCTTGATCTCTCTCTCTCTCTCTCTATATATATATATATATTGATCATATATAGAGAAATTAAGAGGAAGTTAATTAGCTAGGAAGATGGCAGGAGTTCATGAGATCCAGGCTAAGAACAACACGACGTCGAGGCTGAAGATCTTTGGTTTCAGCGTCTCCGACCAGGAAGACCACGCAGCGCCGGCGCCGTCGAGTACTGATGGCAAGAAGTACGAGTGCCAGTACTGTTATCGAGAGTTCGCCAACTCCCAAGCGCTCGGTGGCCACCAGAACGCGCACAAGAAGGAGCGCCAGCAGCTCAAGCGCGCCCAGATGCACCGCCCTGCCACGGCCACGTCAGCAGCGATCGTGTATCCACGTGGCGGGTGGGCGGGGCCGGCGCAGGCGCCTCCACACGCCACGAACTGGGTTTATTTCTCACGTGTGGCTCCCGGGTTGCCGTTCAGAATGCCTCATGGTTGTGTTGTTGCCTCGCCGGATCAGGGGATGGTGGCGCCGGGATACTCGTTGTCTGGTGCCGGAGGTGGTGGTGGTGGTGGTGGTGGTGGTGGTGGTGGTGGGGAGCGTCAGCGCTCCGGCGTGGAGGATGTTCTTGGGTTGGATCTTCATCTCAGCCTCGCTCCTGCTGGCTCTTGAACTATTTACTATTTTTTTTTAAATCTTTTTTTTTTAATGATGAATATATGGGTTTGTATTAGTGATCATTTAGTATTATTACTTTTTTTTTCTTTTTTCTTTTGAAGAAGAGGAGATTTGTAATTTTTATTTTATTTCTTCTGAGAAAAAAAAAAGAAGATAACTTTTGGAGAGAGAGAAGGTGTGTGTGTCTATCTTGTTAATATGTATATTTCTTGGTTTTAATTTTTATTTGTTATTAAAAAAATTAATTTAGGTTAGAACTTAGAAGATGATCAATGTGTTAAGAGGGGACAAGAAGAGGACAATTGTTCGGATGATAAGATTGCGTGATCTTGGATTAGATCCTAGGGGGCCATATTGTGTCTGTCTTCCTATTCTCACACAAAAAAAACATTGTAATTCTTTTTTTTTTCTCATCATTTAAAATTATTATTTTTATTTACTCGATTTTAAAATTTTCCAAATAAATAATCGTTCCTAATTAATGGGTTGATTTATTCCCAATTGCTGATCTAGTAGAATCAATCGAAATCCAAATTAATTTTAAGTAATGAAGCAATTGCAATAGTTATATTCTACCAGCAGCTTCTCCACACCTTAAAAAGGGGTTAAAGAAAACAAACACAGCAGCTATACCAATCAATCAATTAAGAAGAATATCATTCTCAAACCTTAATTAATAGACTACAAATTAATCATTAATTTCACAATCAGTGGAGTGATCAAGTATAAAGCATCTTTAATTATGCCAATTTGAGTACAAGATTAGCTGCTAGCTCATATCATCCTAAGATTCGTATCGCTTAAATTAATAGTTAGGAACTCACTTTATCCCTTCTTTAATTATATTAAACTGGGATTACTTCCTTAACAATAGCATTACTTGGGAGGCAGCTTCCTACTTGCATGGCTTGTTTGTCCTTAACCATGTTATCAAACAAAAATTATACTTGAAGGCCATCAAAGTCCATGAGATGAGCTTTATTTAATTATCATGCATCTCATTAGGTAGCATCAAAGATTGTGCATAACTCTTAAACTTTTGATTTCATCTCTCAAAAGTCAAATCTATACATTGTCTGCTTCTATCTGCTGCGGTGTTGACACTCTGATTACTTTTTAATTTGATCTTGTTTGGATTTTCTAATGTTCATATTCATGTTGACAAATAATTCTCAGAAAAATTAAAAGATTTGATCATCTGTTATTGTTTGTCAAGCAATTAATACATTGTGGAATACAAGGAGGAGGAGAGACAGAAACATTCTGAAACTAATGTTGATTGTCCATCTTCACAATATTTTTTTTTTTTATTTGACATAGGCCATAAAGACCCCACAAAGGGTTTGTCAAGGGGCATGGCCTTAGGTCACGAGCACCCTTTACTCCTCACGTTTGCGTACAATGATGGGGACTCGAACTTGAGAGTTTTGTTGCTCACCAAGTGAATTGCCCAAAATGCTCCCTCTGTTGAGGAGGTGGAGACTTGAACCTGAGAGCTTTGCTCACCAAGTAAATTACTCAACGCACGAGACTCGAGATACCGCTATATATGTTGATAGTTCTTTGGATTCTCCGTTCCACTTGCCATTAAAACACAAGCTATTTAATGATTTATAATCTCAGTTTTATATATGTTGATTGGATAAATTTAGAGGTTGCTAGTGGTTGCAGTAAATCAACATGGTTAGGACTAATCTATACAAACCTAGTTAGCACTTAGGAGAGCCAATAAATTAGTGAAATAGCAATTAGATAACCAAATGATTTATAAGATGATAAAATGTGTAGTGATTTCCATGTTTAGTAAATGAATAAATAGATTGAGATAATTAAAATTTTGATGTGGTTGAATTAATGAAATAATCTAAGCTTTATCCATTTTAATACCTATCCAAATAAACAATTGTTATTTGTGATAAATCCTATTAGAATATTTTGTTATTATACTATTAAAAGTAGATGTTTTATTCCTATTATTAACAGAATAGAAGTCGTCTGTAATGTCTCTAGAAGCCTATAAACAAATTAAGCTCCACTCTATTAAGTTGTGATATGGCAGTTGGTAGTCAATTAGTAAGTAATTGATAATCAATATATAATAATTGCAGTTTTCTTCTATCACCCTCATCTTCCTCTTCTTTGTTTCTCTCCTTCAATGCAATATAATTACGTTTCTGCAACCACTTGTTACTTCTCAATCCACCATTAATACATTCTGTGTTAGGATCGGAAGAACCCTACATTCTACACTAGTAACATTATTGTCCATTTTGGGTCCTAGTCCGCACGATTTGTTCTTAGGCTTAACCCAAAAAACCTTGTTGCTATGGAATGTTACCAAAACTATGTTTGCGCTCCCAACACTACATATGAAGCTTTCCTTAATGATCTCTAAAATTTTCTCATATTCAAATAGTACATTTATCGAGATTTTTCAATGCTCAAAATTCTTCCTACCAAACTTTGGAATTTGAGAGTATAATGGATCTTCCAATAGCCAAAATTCTTCTCATCAAGTTTTAGGATTTGAGTTTGGAACAATCATACATTAGAAGTCATTGTTTGAAATCACCGTGCGGGTTTCTACATCACTTTAGCAATAATTTGAGTCTCATGAGCCTTTTCTAACGGCAAGCATTCTCTGGCCAAATTGACTCCGAAGTGCAACCAAATCAAGGGACTCCTCTTTTCTTGATCTTCCACTTTTTTATTATTTTATTAATCTCCTGTTAATTTTTTTTTTTCTTGTTTTTCTTTTTCATATCTCTTTGACATACCTTCTTCTTGCTAGCTAGATGTTGGAAAAGAAAGAGGAGGAAGGAGATATAGGAGAAGCAAGGGGAAAAGGAAATATGATTTAAAAATAAAAAAAAAGATGTCAGATTGAAATTGGAGTGCAGGCAAAGAATGCTTGTAGCTAGAAAACTGTGATTTCATAAAATGACTTAGTGTAGGATTTTTCCAACCACAAATTCCAAATTTTGATGGTAAGAATTTTGGCCATTAGAAGATCCATATCCAATCTCAAATCCCAAAGTTTTATGGAAAGAGTTTTGAGCATTAAAAGATCCAATTAATTTAGGTGTTGGAAGCTTTTGGAGATCACTGAGAAAAGTTTCACAAAAACTACATTGGTGGATTGAGAAGTAACAAGTGGTTGCATTGTCTATTGGAGAAGCAGAATGTATTGCAACAACCTACCATGCTACATAGGCAATTTGGTTGTGTTATAGAGTTGCATCACAAGCATAATCGTCTACTGAACAAGTGTGACAACAATCCCGCTATTGCTTTGATTAAGAATCTAATATTCCATGGTAAGAGCAAAAACATTAATATTAAGTATCACTCTATAAATTAATACCTGATAAATTAATAATCTGGTTAAAGAAATATTTTTGGCCGGTCCTGACTTAGGACCAACATGGTAAATTAATAATTCGCTAAATTTATAAGATAATACATTTAGAAAAAAAAATACATAGGTCCCACTTGATATATAAATTAATAATCTCTTTATACATGACTTGATTATGAGGTCTTTGCAAAATATAACTTCAACATCACTTGTTTCTTCTTGAAATTGATGTCTCCTTGGATCTCATCTCTAATTTTTCTTAGTGCATTAAGAATTTTTGGTATAAT
The DNA here is from genome assembly GCA_026586065.1 of Dioscorea zingiberensis. Lineage (NCBI taxonomy): Eukaryota > Viridiplantae > Streptophyta > Magnoliopsida > Dioscoreales > Dioscoreaceae > Dioscorea > Dioscorea zingiberensis. The sequence goes on along the minus strand of CM048822.1, from coordinate 8,877,497 downwards.
TTTTCATATTGTAAGAGAAAAATATGCAATGTGAGTGTTACTTTGAGTGCATCTTTGTGCGGAACAGACTCCAGTGCGGAACTATCATCTTCAACTTCATCTTCTTTGTCATTTCCCATGACATTTTCAATAATTTTCTCATCACTCAACAACTCTGAAGTTCCCTCATTTTCTCCTAGGTAGTTCAAAAGGTACTCAACATCCATTGTATTAGGATAGTTCAACTCTTTGATTAGAACATGCAATTGTTGAACGACACTAATATCTGAGTGTTGATCCAAATTCTCTAAAGCCATGTTATCCATAAACCTAATTTTACAATGTCGAAAACAATTTGCAATTGTATTTGCTTCAACATTTGTTGTCTAAGCCGAGATTACAAGATTCGTTGTATATAAAACATGTATTTTCTCTACATTTGAGATCCCAATTTTATAACCTTCCAAAAAATTTCAATAAAATCGACAATGACAATGCATCTTGAAAGCTCGTATGATCCCCACATCACAAGGCTGAATCTTTGATGTTGTGTTGGGTTGCAAGAAAAACAATTCAATGTTTTTCAAACCTTCAAAAGTTTTTGGATGAGCAAGATAATTATCAACAAGCAAGGGTATTTTTCTACCTTCTATTTTTCTATCAAATTGTTGAACGTATTCTTGGAATAAAATCCAAGTCATCAATGTTCGTTTGTTGGCATGATACTGACAATTCATACTGCTCAAGTTGACATTCTTGAAACACCTTGGCTTAGCATACGACAAATAATAGTTGTAAGTCTTTCCTTGTCATGTTTTTTACCTTCAAGTTGCTTAGTTGCAATAGAATGATCGGTTGTAGCCTATAAAACAATCTCATTTCATTCATATTGAAAACATCTCTCATGAGAAATTGATCTAGCTTCTCTCTTATGGACCGCAAATTGCTAGCTCTCCATGTGCTCCATATCAATTGATTCACTTTCTCCAAAACAATGATATGTCTTGATTTGAAGCTCTCGAGCCAACCTTGAGAAAATTGGAATTTTGGCTAATCCACACGGTACATCTTTTTGGAAACTGTTGAAGTATGACTCATATTTGTTGCGAGCACAACCATGAGGGGGGACGCCGAATAGGGTTAGGGGTGCGGGGGTAATGCCCCCGGGTTACAGTACGGAAAAAAGGCAATTTTGTAATTTTCGTACATTAGGGTTTAGTATAAATACCTATGATGTAACCTTGATTTTATTGATAGTGAAATTTCGCCGTTCGCTCCCGTGGATGTTGGCATACTGCCGAATCACATAAATTCTTATGTGTTCTTGCTTTTCTTCTTGATTTCTTACTTGATTGCCGCTCAATTCACAACAGAAACTCCTTTGCCTTCTTTGTGATTAGTTCCCCGGTTATATTGACATGTTTTTGGAATTGAACAAACCACTCATAAAGAATCTTCTCAAACTCTGGGAATTTTACAGTTTTGTATCGTTTGCGATCACTTTTTACAATATTGGCGGATAAATACTTTGATGACCTTTTGATCGTATTTGATATTGTCGTTTGGCTCATTTGTAAGTCAAACTTCTTTGGTATCCACCATTGCAATTGCTTTTAGGTGGAAGTTGGATTTTCTTTATTGGACTCACACAATGCTATACACATTTCATTTGTCATTGTTGATTTCTTGATTTTTTTACACAGATGAGAAGCCATTGTGTTTAATTTTACTGCTTGTAATATTCCAAATTCTTTAAATAGCTATTTTAATGACTTAATGTTCATGACTTTTATTTAATAAGGCTACAAATTAATTTGTTTTGAGAGCATACAAATTTAATAACATTTATTTTAGTTTGTTGGAAAATCGAGTCTAACTTGTTTCGGACCATAAAAATTTAAAAGAATTAATTGTAGTTTGTTTGAAAAATGAGTCTAATATTTTTTTGAGACCATAAAAATTTAATGTAAAACTAATTTTAGTTTGTTGGAAAAATGAATAGATCTATATGTTATATTTAACAAGATTAATTAACTTGTTCTAGGACCATACAATATTAAAAAAAATAATTTTAGTTTGTTGGAAAGGAATAGATCAGTGGCTTACATTTAATAAGATTAATTAATTATTTTGGGACCTTAAAAATTAATAAAATTAATTTTTTTTACTAAAGAATACACACGTTGATAAAAATTTAATAAAGAATGTCTTAATAAATTAATTTTAATTAACTAATATATAAATTAATAATTTATTAATCTATTGATTAATTAATATCTCAAATAATTAATAAAATTTTATGGTTCCAAGGCTATTTATCTATAGAGGTTTTTTTTTTGGTAGTTATACTCTTTTATGAGTTAGATATTTTGTTGTTATCCTATTAAGAGTAGATATTTTAGTCATATTGTTATCATAATAAAAGTTGTCTCTATGGGTCTATAAATAAAACTCCATCTTATTCAGTTGTCATAGAGAGGTTGGTAGTCAATTAGTAATAACTTGATAAATAGTTGGTAATCAATAAAGATTACAATTTTCCTCTAGCTCTCTCCTCTCTTCCTTGTTTCCAGTAATTTGGTTAAATATAAATAGAAGACATTTAATAAAAATATAAAGTATGGCATCGTAAATAGACAAATAAATTTGGTTTGTACAGAGAACTTTTATTATACCTTTTTTTTTGTTAAATTTGGTGGTGTTTGGCAAGTTATGTATGAATAATCATAGATAAACCTTTTTATCAATGGTTAATTTATTTACTAAATAAGGAGATTAAAACCCTTATAAATATTAAAAACTATGCGAGGTGTAAAGCCCATTTGTCTGTGTGGCTTTGATTTGTAAAAATGGATATCATAAGATAAGGTATAATTCATAAAACTGTTTATGATTCATAGAATAATTCAAATATGCCATAAGATATGATTCCTAAAAGGATTCAAATATGATATGTGATGTATATAAATACCTTAGGATTATGACAGGAGAATGTGTAAGTTTTCTCCTTCTTGAGAAAAAATATAAGTTTTCTCCCAGGAGAAAACAAGATTTGTCATTGCAATTAAAGAGAAATATTATAATCCCTATTTTAATATAGTAAAATCCTCATGTTTTTACCCATCTCTGTGTCCAATTAATTTCTCTTACATACCCAAAAGATCACAACCATTATCGATTTTGGTTATAATGATCATGTACATTATCTTGATCTCCAGTCATGCAAACACTTTGATTAGGGTTATAATTCATCACAGTAAAGTCCCAATTTCATTCACAAGTCCATGCTAGTTACATCCAAACATAATTTATTCCCATCTCAAAACAATTGTGCTCTTCTTGATAATCTAAACTTTGCAATGTCATACTAAAATCAACTGTGATTGTCTTGTTTTTTTCTCATCTGATCTAAATTGCTTGAGTTGTTCCAACTTTCAAGGGCTTACAATATGGGTCTAAATCACTCCCACTATGGGCCGAACAGGTATGATAAAATTTAAAAAGAACCCTTGTGACTTAAAACAAAATGCTCACCATGTACCATGAGGAGTAATGATTCCATGGTCTCGGTTTCATAAGATCATTCATGGAACAGAAATATGAAACCAACTCGATCGTCAAAAATATCTCGAGTTTGAAAAATGCACCCACTGAGATGACACACATATTGAGATATGGTTGATAATTGAGATGATTTCACGTCTCGGTTCCTTGGATGATCCGATAGACCATGAAATCATTATTCGTAGGATGAGATATAAAAAAATATTTTACTAAATTTTTTTAAAAATATATTATTTTTAAAAGAAAAACTTTTACATGACCATGCACGGGCCACCTGTGGCAATTCCATCATGTGACACACATGATGATGAGACTCTCTAAAATTATAATTTTATACTTAAAAAAGGAAATTAATTTAAATAATATTATATAATTTAGAACATTATGAGGAGAGAAGCAGATGCCCATCGGTGGTGGTGCATAGGCTCCTTGCTCCTGTCCTGCCTTCCGGCCATTCGTCCCCATCTCTCCTCCATTAATTTCCAAACCACTTTACAAAACCCCAGCTCCACCTCCCAATGTAACACAGACGACCAAGGGAAAGGAGGAGAGACAAGGTGGTGCACTAATGGCGACAAGAAGCCTCCGTGTCTCGCCCATCACTCCTTCTCCTTCGTCTCCCTCCCAAAACCGCATTCCCAACATCCCCTGCCGCGCAGCCAAGCCCTCCTCCATCTCATTCCCCCACCGTAACCTCTTCTTCTCTCCGAACACCGGTACTACCGCCGAGTTCAACAAAGACCTCTCTTTGAGTAACTCCACCACCATTCCCCCGTCCCACAAGCCGTCGGTGGTGGTGGTCGACGAGCAGGACCAGGCTTTGCTCGAGAGGTGCGTGGTCAGGGGGCAGAAGCACTTGAGGGAGCTCAGTAGCTGGGGCATTGGCGGCCCCTGCAACTACTTCCTCGAAGTCTCCCGCCCCTCCCACCTCGTCTCGGCCATCAGGTCTTCTTCTCGGCATTCCGTCGAACACCTCGCAGACAGACCACATCTTTTGTACTAGTCGCGCGATGAGTTACTTTCTGAGTTTCGTGCAGGTACTGCCGGACGAACTCGATACCCTTCTTGATTCTCGGCAAGGGGTCCAACTGCTTGTTCGAGGACCGGGGGTTCGACGGCTTCGTGATGCTAAACCGGCTCGAGCACTCGGCGGTGGAGGTGGTGGAGCCGGGGACGTACCGCGTCGGGAGCGCCTTCCCCTTCAACCGCCTCGGCGTCCGCTGCTCCAGTGAGGGATTCTCCGGGCTGGAGTTCGCCGGTGGCATCCCTGGCACCGTCGGCGGCGCCGCATTCATGAACGCCGGGGCTGACGGGCAGGTATTCCTTCCCTTGCTTGCTTGCTTCCCCTGCGTTCCCTAAGTGTTTGAATGAATGCGCGTGAGGGTGCATGGCCGGCAGGAAACCGGAGACGTGATCGACAGCGTCGAGATCGTGACAACTGAGGGCGAGGTACGCGTGCTGGGCCGCACGGAGCTGGACTTCGGCTACCGCTGGTCTTCGTTCCAGGAGATGGACGACATGGCGGCCATTCTCGCCGTCACCTTCAAACTGTCTCCGGCTCCATCGGCACGTGACCGTCAAAAAGCCTTCTTGGAGAGGTATTATTACTAATTGTCTATTACTAATTTACTATTAATATATTTTTTTAAAAAAATTAAATATATAAATCCAGTTTTATAGATAACGTACGATATCAAGTGCTTTTGGCTCGTAGCTTGCATTATTTAGCACGTCAGATTGTGCAGCCTGTCAGAGTGCATGTGATTACATGCTGTCTCATTCTTCTTCAATCCCAACAACGGATGAATCTGTGAGATTTGACTGTTCTTTTTTTTTTATTTTAATTGTGAATGAATGATTAGGAGGAGGAAAACACAACCAATTGGGGAAAGGAGTGCAGGATCAGTGTTCAGGAACCCACTGGGTGCTGGAATATCAGCAGGGGAGCTGATAGAGCTTGCTGGCTTGAAAGGCTTCGCCATGGGAGGTGCTAAGATCTCTGAAGTCCATGCCAACTTCTTCATCAACTTCAATGGCTCCACTTCAGGAGACATGAGGGCTCTCATCAACTTTGTCAAGGAGAGGGTTGATCAGATATTTGGCATCCAACTCAAGGAGGAAATTAGATACGTCCCTTACAATTAAGAAGTTCATGCATCAGTGCCATGTTGTTTGGCTTTATTTTGATTGATTGATATTGATTGATTTATTGATTAATTGGGACTGATGATTTGCTTCGGCAGAGGGATCTAGAGTGTGATTAGCATGTTTGGACAATAATTCAGTTCTGGTATCCAACAGTTCATACAAACTGAAATTTATAATTCTTCATTTTGTTGTCTGTAAGTAACTTTTACATTTGTAAACTTTTTCGATTTTTAATCTAATGGAATAACACAGAAAGAAGCCATTCCTGAACTTGTTGTTTTGCGATGCTGTCATTACTTCAAATAGTACTGATTCAGTGATTCACTGGCCTTCTTTGCTAGCAACTTTGTGATGAGATGGATTAAAATTCCAATTGGGCAGGAAAACAGGCATAGTAAAACTGAAAGACGGGCCTTGATCTTGTTGTTTAGGCCATCCTGATATACTTGCCTGAATTATAGAAAACATTTGTGTATTCAATGAACTGAGGATGTAGGATTTAATTATCAGAATAAAAAGGTTGTAATTAATCAGAACTTGCAGTGAAAAGATCTACGGGGAGCAAGTGTAGCCAAGCTGAACCGGTGGTTATTTCATTTGAGAACATTTTAGTTATGCCAGGTAACTGCAAGACATGTCAAATGGGTCAAAACTTGAAAAATCGAATGCTATATCGCATTTAACTTTTACAGTATCCATGGTCGAAAGCAATGCTTACCTCTGGCAACCAGTATTTACTAGCAAATAGCAATCCAAATGTATCTGGAGTCCAAGAGAGGTAAAGAAGTAGTGCATACACAACACCTAGTAGCATGTATGGTACATTGCTCTTCATAGATCTTCTAGTCTGATATTGGCCAGGTAGCAACATGCATTCAGATAAGCCAACGTCCTTAGGGTCATAGTGGTACAATGGTCCCGGGTTAAGGCTCCGCCTCGAAAGAGGCGTGGGTTCGATTCACGGTGAGGGCTCTTTCTTGTGGTGTTCCTGCACGCACGGGTGGGCCAGTTTGTATGGCGTTTATCCCCCGTTGCAGCTGCGGTTCGATCCCAAGTGTGATGCACGCCCATGGGTTTCTTTAGCCGCTGGCGCTGACCAGTTAGGCTCTTGCTCCCAAAAAAAAAAAAAAACATGCATTCAGATAAACAAAAGAAGGTTACTTCTTCAATGTTCACACTCGGACCGAATTTTGGAGGAAAGTCTTGACATGACTCTACTTACCAGTTCAGCATTTGGAGCTAGAACCATCAAAGCGTAGAATGGAAGAACAGCTATGGTACCAAAAGTGAAAGCAGCGCGAGCAATTTGAGAATGTGGAACCCCTATAGAACAAGTAATCTTTCATCAGTTCCTTCAGCATGAGGAAATTCAGTAAACACTATGATAGAAGTAACATTTCACATATCAACTACTAATTAATTCGTATTTCCCTGCTGGATAATCAGAAAATTCATCATTGAAACATCTAGCTTGTACTGAAAAGATGCCAATAAAGTCATAATCATAGGGATATGTAAACAAACAACTCTGCTTTCTTATTACACCAGTAACCACCAATAGATCAGAAACTAACAGAAAACTTTTTCATGGTTGTTAATAAAAAAAAAAGTTTAGTTGGTGATCTGCTATAAACCTGTTTCATTGATAACAAATTAAAAATTAGAGTTCATAAGAGATACATACAAGAAGCAGATGGGCTGTGACTTTTTCTTTGGAAGGCGCTTCTTGCAATCTTTGGCTTGAATATAACTCTTATCCCGCTAAGGGAACTCCAGTTAGATGGAAGTTTGTTTTGTACTCTATCCGCAATGTTTTGACCGGAACAGTCAAAGCTCTTGCCCTGAACACTTGAAGTATGTCCATGTTTCATTCCAAGAGGAGGGGGACGTAGCACAGTTTTCCATGATCCAGTGACCTACAAGAACATGATCGGTAAGCCTTTTTTGAATATCATCATCAGTTCATCACCAACATCTTTTAAAACAATACAGATTAGGTAGATAGTAGGTAGCATATGCTGCACAGGATGATTGATCAAACAGATCTGATATAACAATTCAATCAAAGCCTTGACACCACTTCAAGCTGAAGCTATCGATTGATTATAGATTGAGAAAATTGAATCATCCTTCTGCAACAAACAAGGTAGAAGGTAACCCAATTCTCACCTTATGCTTAAAAAATGATCCGTGCATGTTAAAACTAACCTTCTAGTTTCTAGTACATCCTGGTTATCAGTATTCATGAGTATGGGTTTCTCAGTTAATGAAACTCAATATATGTCTAATTAACAAGTCAATTTGACACATGAAGCTAAGAGATGCTACAGAAAGGAACCTGTATGACACAAATGGGACAACCTCTCTTATATTACTCAAAAGCATAATCCATTTTCAATTTTACTTGGCCTTCTACAAAGAAACATAAGGCTGCTTTATGGTTTTGTGCCTTTGGACTGATGCTAAACCACTACAAATTTCAGCAAATTTTATTGAAGTATAATTTTTATTGTATATGCACCTCCAAATTTTCCGCTAAATTCCTGAAAAATCCACATTTGCTACAAAATTGGTGTTGCAAATGCAAGTTAACTGAGGAAGAAAACATTGATTGGAGTAAACTATCAGCAATCGGAACTTGTTAATTACCTTGTCAAGCAAAGGTCCTACAAAATGAATACCAAAATATCCTCTTTGATAAGGTTCTGAAAATATCGAAGAGTTCTTTCTCTTTCTGAGAATAATACTAGCCAAAGGCCAACTGTCAGACTTCTTCAACCTGCCTTTCAGAAGGCATCTCGATCACAAAATTGAAAAAATATCCTTTCATAGTAAATATCACAAAGTTCATGAAGAAAAACACAACTAAACTAGATGTAGAATATCTATGATAGACTAATACTAGCCAAGGCCAACAGTCAAACTTCTTCAACCTGCCTTTCAGAAGGCGTCTCAATCACCAAATTAAAAAAATATCCTTTCATAGTAAATATCACAAAGTTTATGAAGAAAAAAACAACTAAACTAGATGTAGCATATCTATGATAGAGTAATACTAGCCAAAGGCCAACAGTCAAACTTCTTCAACCTGCCTTTCAGAAGGCGTCTCAATCACCAAATTAAAAAAATATCCTTTCATAGTAAATATCACAAAGTTTATGAAGAAAAAAACAACTAAACTAGATGTAGCATATCTATGAATGAGTTCAAGATTGATCTACCACACATGATCCACAAAGATGATGTTAAAGATTGAAACATCCTATATGTTCTGTCATGTCTTCATACAATTCTTTGGAAGAAGTAAAACAAATGCTCCACAGTGCATATATCTATCCCACCCTCCAAATAAAGAAAACAATCAATCATTCTGTGGATACATTTGACTGAACTATAATGGGAACCATGTAGAATACATGACCACAATTAATATTATTATGCTAATTCTTATTGTTAAAAGCCATCATGATACTCTGTAGCTCACTAATAGTCTCAAAGAATATTGCTCAACACTTCTTGATAGCGATCACCTAATTCCGACGAAAATGGAGAGTTCAAACTCACCTTTCTTCCAATAAGTCAACCTAACAAACTTGGTCAAATGATCATATCTTTTAAGATTTATGTGTGGGGCACTTTGCGCAAATCAAGCTCACATTAATAATTTTTTTCTATGGACAGCAGAAAATGAAAGATAACTCAATAATGATACAGAAATCAAATATATATATCCATATTACCATTATGCCTTAACCATGTAAATTACATAAATAGGTGCATTTTTTTGTTGCAAAGGAATGTATGGAGATATGCCACATGGAATATATTATCTTTGCTTCCACCATTTCTCCAAATGATTGTGCAAAGATATACATCGTAGAATATTTTGATTTTTATACTCCAGCGAGTGGGTCATGTGGCTCGTTAATTCTATCATCATTAATGATGGAGTCTTATTGATAACAAAATACACTCAGCTTGAATGGTGCCGTCACAACATTGAGGGTCATGCCCTCCATATTAGTTGCAAGTGGCATCCGAGAAAAATCAAACCAAACCACTTGCTACAGAATTGTGTTCAGATTCTCTACTTTGTGGGTTTATCATAAGCAAGCTAATAGAACAGCATTTCCTGCCTCTTAGAAGAGTAGTCGTCCATTCCTTTTGATGCATAAATTCGTCTCCTTAAATAAGACAATCTCTATCTCTGTCAATGCAATTGATTGGGTTCTTATACCGTGGCTTCACCATCACATAATACAAACTATCAAATTTTCATCTTCAATTGCCAAAGTCCACCCAAAAAAGTGATCGAAACTATTCTGAAATGGTGCAAGCAGATTCCACTATTTATGGATGACGATTTTCCAAACAAATAAGGCTAACAAACATATTGACAAATGGCCAACAAAAGAAAATAAGGCCTTCAGATACCGTTGACGCTCTTTACATCCATCAAATTGTCCTCAAATAGATTGCCAAATCTATAATAAACTATTGGTATACTAACACAACTATAACCACTTAATCTCCATTTTGCCAAAGCTCTTGCTGCCATGACTTTATCAAAAAGTGATGCCATAGCATGGGATAGCATGATTCTCTAACAATAGGACCTCTTCATCCATGATTAGCTATCAAGACAAGATTAAAAAAATCAGCATCTTAACAACAACAAAAAAAACATGCCAGACCAAGCTCAACTTCTGTTGATGCTAACAGAGTCCCTCACATGCTCATCAAACCAAACATGCACAGTTAACTGGTTTCACCAGAGTTCTCACAAAATAAAATCTTGATATTTCAATTTGCACCATTTGCAGATATATAACCATTGTTCCGCAAATGCGCTACGTATCATTGGTATCATTGGGGCTGTCTCTGTCATGTATAAGGATCACAAATAACCTCCTACAATCTCATTAGTTTACACCTGTACAAAAGAAACTGCTGCCCAAAAGTTGTGTTTCTGATTCATTTTGTTTGTTCACTAAAATCCACAAGTTAAGGAGTTCAGATTTACACTACTCATTCTATATATCATAATACTTAACTTCTAAGCTAGAACAGCAGAAAACAAGCTTAGAAACAGGGCATGTTGCAAAGAGATATGAAACTATAATCAGTAAAAGAAGAAGCAAAAGAAAAGCATACATCCAACTTGTTATCCAAAACACAGCAAAAGCCCCAAGAGAAGATGGAGTAGTACTGTTGATACAGCGAAATGATAAAAGAAGAGGCAGAGGAGGCGACCTTTGAACCCCAGGCGCAACAACAAAGGAGAGACATTTCCAGTGGGGAGCATAGGTGAAGGAATCCACCACAGACACCACCAACTCCAACAACAACAACAACAACAACACTCACCCTCTAACAATAAAAGATCACATAAAGGGGATAATTGAAGCATGATACAACACTCAGAAACAAACCAAGGATTCATAGTGCACCACTCTCCCACCATTGCAAGCACCCAGAGCTGAGAAGGGGAAAGGAGATGGCTTTGAGTTTGAGGAGATCGTCTCACCCCACCACGTGGCACCGCCGTGTCTCGCAACGTATCAGCCACACACCTGCCTCGTGATATGAGTTTTGAGCGGCAAGGGAGTAGGCCATCACGAGGGTTCCCGCCAACCTCTCTGTCCACTCTATTCCCCGGAATGGAAAAAAAAAACGTTCCCGTTTGCTGCCAAACAGCATTAATGGTACTCGACAGCCAATCCCATCCTGACACCTTTGCTAAACATCAAATTAACGTGATTTCTTATCATATAATCTCCACTCCAAGTTGTGAAGAATATATGCATCTCTCCATGTAACAAGTGATTTCCTAATTGCCGCCACTACTAATTGTTGGATAAAACTTGATTGTTAAGCCTTTAAGCTGATCAATCTCCTTGTATTAAGATTAACAGTGGCTCTTTGAGTCCGGAAAGGAGTACGTGGACATGAGAACAGGAGAAGCTAGCTTATAAGCAAAAAAAAAAAGAAAAAAGCATGCACTCACAAGTCACAAAGTGGGGGCGCCCTTGTCCTTTGCAAACGGTCAACCAGAAGAGGGAACACAATCAGACATGCTACCTTGTGATCAGCATCGAATCCATCATGCATGCATGCTCGTTACCAACTGTCATGTGGCCTTCTCAGGCCATTCATCAACAACGAACGTAGAGAATCAAAACTGAAGGAGATCGATCAGGGCCCATGCATGCATGCATGTACGCATGCATGTACATACATACATACATACATACAATTTGGTTAATTCTAGTTAAGTTGGATGGTGACATGCAATTAATGGGTTGACATGAATGAATGAGTAATTACCCCTTCAAGTAAAGAAGAAAAAGAGAAAAGCCTCAAGGGAATCAAGAGAAAAGGTAGGGAGGCACCAACAAGCAAATCCATGTTGATGGAGATGCAAGGGCATCGTATAGTTGACTGATGAGCCTGGGTTTATTATGTGTTGTTACAAGTTTGAATTGAAATTTGGATATATGCTCTCACTCGATCACTCACTCACTCAAAGTCATACATACAGTCTCGCGGTCCAATCTGATGCTGATGGTATGGTGGAATCCTTTTTTTTTTTTTTTATGGGTCGGAGATGTAGAAGAAAACCAAGTTACGGCCAACGAGAAGCACAACTAGGTACGTAGGTATCTCAGTGTACGTGAACACACTGGCCAAGCATATGTCCTAACTTTGCTAGTGCTCTTTAGTTGGTCTGGGTGAGGAACGCGTAGGAAGGGGAATATAATCTATTTTGATTCAGATGTGACATTTTGTGATCCAAATCAACACCAGCTAGCTGTGAGGAATAGACATGCATTTCAATGCCTCTTTAATTTAATTAATTAATTAATTAATTCACAAATATTCACTTTCTAACAAGTTAGTTAGTTATAAGTAATAATATATTTATATATTATTCTGTGTGTTTGTGTTTTTGTTTGTGTGTGACTGTGTGTGCGTGTGGTGAGTGAACCTTAACACAAACCATTTATGGAGACCGTTTTTTTTGTTTTGTTTTGTTCCAAAGTAGCTAGCCAACTTTTACAACGCTTTTTATCCTTTTGGCATATAGAAAAGGCCCATTTAAAGTGGACCCCCGGACCCACGACCACTTGGTCGGATGGTATTGAGTTCCAGTGCCTCGCGTCTCACGCGGGTTCGAGTGATGTTTGGGGGTTGTCCTGTAGCGTTTCTGTGCACTCGGTTTGAGCGTCAGTCTTCAGATAACATTTATCTCACCGTTGTTATGAGGATTCGATCCCAGCTAATCCGCCCTTTTGGTTTCTTTACTAGCTCTGACCTAGTCCATTGCTCTTAACGTCCAAAAAAAAAAAGAAAAATGTGGACCCCCGGTGAACTTAAAAGAACTAGGTCGTGGGCTCGGTTCATGGTTATTCTTTTGTTTGTTTTGCTCTGCAAATATGAAAAAAAGAAAAAGCCTTAACATGAAAGAGAAATAGAGAGATGGTTTGGAAGGTACATAGAGGCTTTATTTTTCTAGAATAGAGAGCAGAGAAGCTTTTTGTTTGGGTTGCTGATGCAATAAATGGGCGTGCGCAAAGCGCGGCGGAGAGGCTGGTGATTTGACTTCATTGAACGCCCCAGGAAAGGACACAGGGCCCAGTGTAGTGTTGTGTAGTGCTACTTTGAGCTAGTGTTGTGCCTGTGTTTTATGTTGGTGACCCATCTGCATTCCCATGATCCTCCTCCTCAGTACAAAACATGCCTGGAGAGTCGCTACACTAGCAAGTCAGAGAATGAGTAGTAACAGACATGGAAAAAGAGAGAAGAGAGCAGGTGGGTAGTGTGGGGCAGCAGTGGGGGGTAGGAATGGGAGGGGGAGCTAGCACACAAGGCACAGCACAGAGGGGGCCTCTGACTGTAAACAAAGAGGGATATGATTATGATTGGAGAGGAGGGGTTGGCTACTTGGCTGGTGGGGTGGTACCTGGAGCCAAAGCTACATGACTCCATGCTCTCAACTGCTACCAAAACTACTCTTTTTGAGTTTTTCAATCATTCATCACTGTTGCTCCTCCTCCTCCTCCTCCTCCTCCTCCTCTCTATTATGTTTATTTATAACGACACTCCATCAGTCATCCCATTGTAGCTGGGAGGGAGTTTGGTATCACATGCTTGATACCTCCCAACACTAAAACTCACATTCAAAGCGTGATTAAGATCAGGAGCAAATCAAGACTCAAGAATGCGTATGCCAAATTAATGATATACATTGACAGAGATAGCCTGACAAAAATCCAATATTTACTCACTTTGTTTTTTCTTCTTCTCTATCACACTCTCTTCTTGTTATAATAATAGGATCCAATCCAAATTATCAAACTTTCTCATCTCCGCTTGCCGGAGCCCCACCACCCACCCCTGTCTGTGTGAGCGTGTCAGAGAGGTATCCTAACACTGCAAAATTGGCCGCCTCGCCGCCCCTGCTAACTCTCCCAGCTCAGTCCCCACTCCCCTTCCCCACTTTTTAAGTACAAAAATTTAAACTAAAAAAAAAAAAAAGAAGCATACCCTTTTTTTTCTCCTCTTTTTATGTTTCCCCTCTTCTATTTTTTTTTTCTCTTTTTTTTTTCTTTTCTTTTTTGGTGTTACTTTTTCTTTCTTTTTATAAGAAAGAGGCAATGCTCAACGCTCCAATGCTCAGCTGACGGAACTCAGAGGTAGAGGTTGGTGGCGGAGGAGGAAACGTTGGTGGTGGGTGTCGTCGTCATCTGCGGCAACGGCGGCGGAGGGGCCGGCCAAGAAGTGGCGCACGGCGTCGATGCTGGGGCCCGCCACGTCCCTCTCCCAGGCCTCGACCACCTTTTCCCTGCCGGCGCCGCAGAGCCTGGCGGCGATCGCCGCGCTCGCGTCCACGCGGCGCAGCGCCCAACCGCACTCCGCCAGGCGCTTGATCTTCCTCACCTGCGTCTCCGCCAGCCGCCGGGTGTTCTCTTTGATCTCCGCCACCGCCGCCTCGAACGCCGCCGCGCCCTTCCGGTTCTCGAAGTACCTCTTGAATTCGGGGACCCCGATGGCCTTCCCCAACCCGGCGTGATCCCTGTCTCCGCCGCCGGCGAAGTACTCCTCCAGCTCGTCCACCATGCCGTCGCCGATCATCTCGTCCACTCGCCGATCGAGATGCTCCCTGAGCACCGCCGCATCGACGTCGACCCACAGAAAGCAGCAGCGATACCTCAACCGCTCCCGCCGGACGGACCGGAACGGGTCGGAGCGGGGATCGTAGTGGTCCGTGAGTAACGCGTGAATGTACGAGTTGGACCCTCCCGCCAGCACCGCCGGACGTCCTCTGGCGGCAATCCCGGCAATAGACGAAGCCGCAAGCGTTCGAAACCCGGCCGGCGGCAGCTCCCCCGCGGACGGGTCGAGCTCGCCGAGGAGATGGTGCGGCACGCCACAGCGGTCCGCGATAGGGATCTTATTAGTTGTGATGTCGAGGCCCCTATAAACCTGGATCTTGTCGGAGTTCACCACCTCCCCGGCGAACCTGGTGG
This sequence comes from Dioscorea zingiberensis, assembly GCA_026586065.1. Classification (NCBI taxonomy): domain Eukaryota; kingdom Viridiplantae; phylum Streptophyta; class Magnoliopsida; order Dioscoreales; family Dioscoreaceae; genus Dioscorea; species Dioscorea zingiberensis. Next base: position 8,862,276 of record CM048822.1, on the reverse strand, counting down.
CGATGTCGGTGGAGAGGTTCGACTTGCCGGTCCCGGTGGCGCCCATGATGACCACCACATCCTCATTCCGCCTGGGGTGATTGTGGTAGTAGCTCCTTCCACATCGATGGCTGACAGCGTTGGTAATGGCGCCGGCTATGGCGGAGACGGAGGTGGCGGCAGCCTCCCCTTGTAGCGATGGACGGAGGAGTCTTCTCGCGCTGCAGATGATGCTTCTAGAGACTAAAATTCTCATATAGCCCGATCAGCACGATTCGCAGAAGAAGAAGAAGAAGGAAAGGGATGAGGAGAAAGGATTGTATTGATGATGATGATGATGACGACGATGAATGGAATGGCAAAGCAAGGAGTAGTGGTAGTAGTATTGAGTGGTGGTTGTTCGTCCGTTGTGATTAATTGGATGGCTTCCGCTTCGCATGCCAAACGTTTGTCAGAATTCCCATTCAGCAGCGCGGCAGCAGGAGCAGCAGCTGCAGCAGCAGGCGCAGGGAATAGTGAATGCCGTTTCGCACGAGAGCAGCAGCAGCAGCAGCAGGGCCGTCATCTCAAATCATGCCCTTGTTGCTTCTTCTGCTCTCTATTCCCCCCTCTCTCTCTCTCTCTCTCTCTCTGTTTCGTTTGGATGCCTCTCCTCTCCCGAGTGTTCCGTTTCTCTCCACAATGCCTTTTTATGGGGGGATTCCTTGCCCTCCTTTAGGTTGTGTTTGGTTGGGAGTTATCCCCACTTAGGATTAGGAATAAGTTTTAAAAAATTTTAAAATTTTTGGAGGAAAATTTTAAAGTAAAGGTATTAATGACATGATAATGATGTGTTGAGTATATATTTGTGGGTTATATTTTTAAATCTTAATTAATGATTTTGGCGAAAAAATTTTTTTCATTGGAAACTGTGTTGGGGTTATCCCCAAGAGATAACCCCCAACCAAACAAGGCCTTAATTAATTTTAATTTAATTAAATTGAATATATAAACATATATATGTAATCTATAATATAAGCTAATTTATTTCTCACAGTTAATCATTCATTTCTAACCATGCGCGGTACATCCATGATAGATGATACGCTCTCCATTTCCTTTATTTAATTATCTAAAAGTAAATAAAATAAATGGGGATGTATGTATCTGTGTATTTATCTATTGAGTGAAGTAGTCTCAAGTGGAGAGGAGAGCGGCAGTGAGTGAGAGAAGAGAGGCAGAACACAAGGGGCCATGGGTATTCGTGTGGGTGGTATTGCCGGTGCTGCATAGTGAAATGGGCCAGAAACATAGAATAAGAGCATGCTTGCTGCTTAGGGATCAGTATAGCAGCCCCCTGGACCCTTTGCCTGCTCATCTCCCCAACATCTCTCATGTGCACCCCAATAGAAACACCTCTTCATCAATTCAATTTAATGAATGCCCTCTAATATTATTATTCTTCATCTTCTTCTTCTTCTTCTTCTTCTGCAAAGAAAGACCAACAAACTAGCACTTTAGCCTCTTTTTTCCATTTTTGTATATTTTTTTATTTTTCTAATTTTTCTTTTAATTTCACAAGACGCCAAACTGGGTTATCGGCTTCAAAACGAATGAACCGACCACTGCGCCACCAGGCATAAAGAAAACCAAACAAAAATAATAAAGGAAAAAAGGAATAAGATGCCCAAAAAGTAGACAAGATATTTTCAGAAAAATAACAGAAATAATAATTTAAATAAAAAAAGAAAATGATTTTGTTGGTGGGACATGCCTTGCATGCTTGACAACAAACTGCTGGGGAATTTTTATTATTTTCATATTATTATTATTATTTTGTGAAATTTTGGGTGTCCCCCATCCAAATTGCACTGATAGCTCTTAAGAATTAATTCTGGTATTTATTCCTATATCTCTTTCACAAGATAAACTAGGAGTTTAATTAAAAATAAATTGCTGTTAAAATGGTTGTCTGGTTGGGTGCGGTGCACCATTAGTTGGCTGACCCATTTAGAATGCATATATATGTTTGTATATATAATGTTTTATCAATGTGTATTTCCAGAATGGGCAGTCAATGAATTTGGACATTCCATGCTGCTTTCAATTGTAAATATATCCAAATTGTTCAATGCCACATGGGAATCAAACATATAATTACATAATAATAATAATAATTGAGGTTTAATTCTCACTTCATGTGCAACCTTTGCAACTATTGAGAAATTTATTGAATTTTAATCTTTCTCATAAGATTCTGAATTTATAAGAAAGAAAGAAAGTGTGTGGGAAATTAATGCATTTGTACTGGAATTGCTGTTTATTAGTAGCATAGGGCCAAAGAAAAACTTTATAGATGATGATTAAATAATCAGGTCAAAATAAAGTTTGAACCAAAATTCAACTAGCTAGCTAACGCATTGTCTAAGCAAAGAAAAAAGGGTTGTGGTGGTGGTGAGGAGGCAAAATTATGTTCATTATTATTAAGCCTATAATGCTCCCCTTGCTATATATATACATCTAATTATTGCAAAACTCATGTCAAACTATATATATATTTATAGAGAAATATGTATAGTTCATCATTATCACTAATATTGTTTTTCTTAACTTCTTGTGCTATTTAAAAATACATTATATACAGTATATGTTGATGTAGAAATCGGTTCTTCCTAGAGATCAAGCCTGATCTTTGATCAATTGTTGAATTTATTTGATGTCAAGACTGCGTCTCACCGGAAAAAGTAGCAACCTGCACATTTGGAGATTGAGCATGGGTGGGCTCATCGCCCGGGGATAGCTCCGACACTTAAGTCAGTGGGAGAAGGATTTGAGAATGGAGAAGGAGTTTCAGATGAGAGATGGCTTACCTTCTTCCTCAGCTCTCCTTCTTCTAATAGCCATTGAGACTGAGCATGTCTCCCATGTATCCCGAATCCTGTGATTGGTGTCTATCTTTTTGCCCCATATCTCTCACATGCATTGACTTTATCAATCTTCTTGTTATGCCCGGGGGGATGGACGCTCGGGATTAATTCACGTGTATGTCCAGAATAAGGCCACATGTCTATCCATCTTCACCCATATCAGTATATAACACAACTTAATATTTAACCTTGAAATCATGGTGGTTATAAATAAAAGCATGGTTGTCAGGCCCGGCCCTGCCCGGCCAGTTGAATCGGAAAAACCGGGAACCGGGTGGGGGGATCGGGCCGGGTAGGCCCCCAGAACCGGGGGGTAGTTGGCCCGGCCGGAACAGACCGACCCGGGCGGTTGGACCGGGAAACCGGCCGACCCGGAACCGGCCCGGCCCGGTAAATTTTTTATTATTATTTTTTTTATTATTTTTTTTTAATGGAAAGTGGGGAAAAAAAACATGGATCAACAAAAATCATTGGAGCACGGGGAGCCTGAACTCGACCCGACATTCGTGTGCGCATGACACTCTCGCACATGAGTTTTGGATTTCCAAGTCGATCCGAATTCGACAGGCTTTCAAAAAGTTGTATTTGTATACTTGAGTAACTATGGTTATATTTTAATTGTGTGTTGTAATACTTTTGACTAATTTGTTTTGTTTAATATGTGTTTGTTTTGAATATGGATTAAATATAAATATCAAATTTAGTTAATCAATCATATTTATTATTATTATTATTATTTTATTTTATATCATATTTTATCATTATTAACTATTATAAATTATATTTTAATATTTTATTATTTACCCCGGTTCAACCTCGATTGAACCCTTGACCCCTGACCCCTGGGCTTGACCGGGTCAATACCCCGGGCTGGGTTTATACTCCGGGCCGGATCTGACAACCTTGAAGAAAAGAGCATTTCTTGTCCACAAGGAACGTGGCAGAATGAGAAAGCATGGGTTGTATAAGTTAAAATTTTGTGTGTGTGTGTTTAATATTTAAAAAAAATTAAGAAAAAAAAGAGTTGCAATGTCACGTAGAACGTCATGTAGATGTGGTGTCTCCTTCTCCCTTGTTTGTAGTTGCAGTTAGGGTTCTATTTTTTTGAACCCCTAGAAAACAAAGCGTGGGTATAGTACGTACAAAAAGGGTTTAGAACTAGGGATTAGCTCTCAACTTGGATATTAATCTATATTAATTTCAACTCTCTCTCTCTCTATATATACACACACACACCAAACTTTGGTCTCCTTTTGTCAGGGCCCTCTCTTCAAAAACAAGACACCTAGAACCCTATAACACACTCATATCTCTCTCTCTCTTGGAGTTAGGTTTGTTTAGTAGTACTAAATACTAATGACAATGATAGCCACAACAAAGAGAAGCTGTTTTTCATTTCAGACCCTAAACCAAAACATGGCTAGTTGCATGCACATGAAGAGGCAGAGCAATGGAATGACACACGCGTAAGAGGACGACCACCACCATTTCTTCATTACTTGATTAACCAAATGCATATATAAACCCGTGCACTAGTTATTATATATATAAATATATTTGTGGTAGGGTTTGTGGCAAGCCAGATAAATATTTAAGCTCACGAGAAGCATTGTTTAATGGAGCAAAGGTAAGGGAGAAGAGGCACAGCGTGAGGCCAAATCATGCTAAAACAGTGAGCATGGAGCAAGTGGAACTGTGCCTCTTGTTGCATATATATTTATATTTAAGTAGGAGTAGAAGAACATGAAAACAAGGGAGGAGTGAAGTGAGGATGAAGGGATCGATGGAGAGATGGAGGAAAAGCTTTTAAGTGCCTAGTAGCTATATTGAGAGGAGAGGAAGTGATCAGTAAACATGTCCTCCATTAATTAGCTAGGCTATGATTGCACCTGCATACTTTTGCTAATTAACTTTTTTGCTTTCTTTAACGATGATATATCAGTGGAGTTAATTATCTTTGATCTTATATATTTACTGTTTATTGGATTAAAGGATTATTGTCTGGGTGGGAGAAAGAATCATCTGAACTCCATGTGAGACAAAGTTTGGGAACTTACGAGGAGAACGCCATGTCTCCATCCCAAGAGACAGTAAGTATAAAAGAAAGCTCCACTGACTAATCCAAGAGCTTTTTAAACAATAAACACTACTTCTAAGCTATAAGGACCTTCATATATATATACATAGGTTGCAACCAATGAGTGTAGTTCATGGGCTCAAGGATGTAGACAGGAGCCATTTTATTATCTTCATTCTTATTTGGATATTAATGTGTACATATATATATGGACGGACATCTATTATATATTTATATATGCATGTACGTACCTTGGCATATATATATGATGCTCTCAATGGCTCTCTCATAACCAATTCACAGATATTTGTTAACATTTAATCCAGTGTCACCATCCAGCAGACTCCATTACTAATTTGCTTAATAATTGTCTTCATCTATCTGCATGAAACTTAATAAAATGGTTCTGTCAAACTTCAAACTGGAGACTGTTTAAGTCAACTGCTTCCTATTAATCTAAACAAAGTGTTGCTTTCACATCACTGATGCACTACATTAACTACGCAAAGTGTTCCACATCTCTCAAGCTCTAAACAAATGGATGAACTGGTTGTTAATTAAGAACCTTATAATACATGATATTGACAATGTTGTTGTTGTTCTTCTTCGTCTTCTTCTTGTAGTTATACTCTTCAAGAGCCAAGTTCCATTTATAAACTATTGTTAATCATGTCTAGATTGAGCTTAATTATAAATTAAAAGGACTAGTTATATATATATTAATGTTGTTGCATGAGCACAGAGATGACAACCAATGAGAGAGAAATACAAGGACATTGTCAAAGAGCTAGGTTCCACGAATATTAGTGCATGAATATATAGATGAAGACTGAGACAACTAGGAATGATAGTGCAACATGACGGCACAAGAAGAAGTCTAGAGCAAAGTTAGACAAGAGCTAGCTACAAGTCCAGATAACAGCATGGCAAGGTATATATTCAGGATATGAAATGGCAGTTGATGACACGTAAACAGTTTGTTTATATAAATATAATATGGCAACTAGGATAGTTATACATTGTTTTGTTTATTAGAATCCACTACTTAATCTCCCACTCTCTTGTCTTAATCAATCAGGGAAAGGATTATCAAAAGCATCTAGGTCAAAACCTTCATTTATAAATTAGCCAATAGGAAAGACAAGTTTTATTTCTTAATAATATTTCTGACCATTTCGTCAGCTTTAGGTTTAAGCTATTCTTCTCATCCATTCAATCTATGGGAACATTAATAATTATATATTTTATTTATTTTATGTGGGAAAAAATAACAGAATGGAGATGATGAAAAGGATAATAAGAATAAACTTGCATCTGTCACATTGTCATTTACTTTTTATTTAATTTTTTAATACTTGTCTATTATACATTATTTTGTATGCATGGGTAGCTGCATACGTAGTTGATTTTGGTACCAACCTCTCAATTAAAGTTTACTTATAAATCACACAATAATTAAATATATAGTAATGCATGCATGGCAGGGTTAGGTGGGTTTATGAATATGGATTAGAATTGTTAGAAATTAATCTCATTTTGTTATATGCAATGCCAAATTTAATGTTTTTAGCTAGTTTATGTACATAGATAACCATTATGTTATAGGGTAAAAATATCAAAGTACACATGGTATAATAGATTAATAGCAAGCACTTGGATGAAATTGAGCTTAAGTTAACCACCTGGTCATCCAACTGTGGAGATAAGCACTCTATAAGACCCCAAAAGGTTCTGAAAGCTGGCACCTAACTGTCTCCAGCCTAGCTCCCGACTGTCTCCGAGCTAGCAACTAACTGTTAAGAATTTTAATATGAGGGTAACCACCACTTATAAAACCCAAGCACTTAGGTATTTCATGGTGGGCCCCCTTTCTATTTAAGCATGTTCACATTCTTTCAAACTCCCGATGGTACTATTGTTTACATCCCAACATCCTCACTCAAGTTCAACTGGGCTCTTTGTTTGTTTTGTGAACCAGTTGTAACTTGTTTTTTTTTTGGGGTGTTTTTTGGCTAGTCGGTAAGGGCGGCGGCTTCAGCCTCTTATTGCTGGGATCAAGGCCTGTGATTACTTGGCGCTTAAGTTAATTTACTAGCTCTGATACCATGTTAAGAATTTTAATATGAGGGTAACCACCACTTATAAAACCCAAGCACTTAGGTATTTCATGGTGGGCCCCCTTTCTATTTAAGCATGTTCACATTCTTTCAAACTCCCGATGTGGTACTATTGTTTACATCCCAACACTAACTAGCTCCTAGCCGGCTAACGACCTTGGGACTATATAAAGTTGACCTCAACCCACAACAAGTCTATCTAAGATTTGACATGTTATCTAACATAGTACGCTACTTGGAGATCAACTGAGATTGATCGTCTAATATTTGTGCATTATTCTCATTGAAATTCTTTCCACTCTGTCTCACTCTCCTCCTTGATCTCCCCTCCATTTGGAGCATCTCTGACTTGAGCGTCAGAGGCTACTGTGGGGCATGAGTGCCCGACTCTCCTCTCTCTACAGATCCCTTATATTCCAATGAAGTGCGATAGTTGGAGGTCCGATCTTCGGAGAAGAAGTGAATCTTGTGAGCAAGAAATGAGTTCATTCGGAGTTGTCTACTAGAGTTGATCTTTATCTCCAATTCACTATAGTTTCACAATTATCACTAACCTCTTTTTCATCCACTGATTGGAATTTGTTCTGATCTCTAGGAGGAGCAGATCTCGGCATCAACACATTATAATACACTTTTTTAAGAAATTTAGTGGGGTGGCTTCAAGACCTTGATTTGGTTAAATTTGAAGTAGGATCTACAAACCATTGAAGTGTTATGGTAGTTGAGTGATGTTATTCAATGAGGACAAGATCATAATAAATAATTATATATCTTAATATTATCCTGCCATCTAGATTGTCACTGGAACAAGAACAACCCTCTTTGATCAGTTCTAAGTCTATTTGGTTAATTTTGTTCCCATGTAGCTATGCCCAATCAATTCCATTAAGGCCTATTTGCCTGTGTCTATTATAAGATATGACAACTGTTGAAGTTTAATTTATGGGATTCATTCATTCCAATTTTATATCATAATGTATAAAGATGAGTTTTTTTTTTTTTTTTTTTTGAAAAAAATGGCTAAACCACATTTATTGATATTTAGAGTAGAGGTGGTCTATGGGTGGACCAAAATTATATAAGTGGATTTCAAAATACATAAATCCCATCCTTAGTCTGACCTAAAATTTGATTGGGAGTTTGCCATATGAGAGATAGTGGCGGGCACCTTGTCCTCAAAATCAGCGCTGGCGTCAGGTGGTTGCTGCTCCACATCTCGAGTGAGTGCTAGCTAGGCTCCTTCTAATCATGGATTTTATCGTCAATAATTTTGCCTTGTTGGCTGCATGAGTTGCATTGAACCATGAAATTATAAAGAAATCAATATGTCTGATAAACTTTCTGTAAACAAGATGTTTAGTTTGAAAATATCTACTATTGTAAATATATAAATATGAGTTATTATTGTTAGTTCTATTGAAAGGGGTTGTGTGACTTCAAGGACGATGATCTCTCAATGAAACAAACATGCACACACACAACCACAAAGTAAAAACATCAAAAGAGGAGACACGCCAATTGGTAACCTAGTTTGGCTACTTACAAAGATAACTCTTTGACAGAGATATTTTCAATCCTAAAGATAGCTAGCTCCTTTCCAAATATAGCTATAAAATATCTCTTTTACTTGTGGAATCTTCAATGCATTGTCATCATGCATCGTCATCAACATTGCCACATCATCTTGTGCCATGTCTTGTGCCATGTCATCACATTATCCACATCATCTTATGCCACGTCACTACATTGTCAAATAATACCAACTACATGCCTCAGCACTAACAATTTATATATAGTTTCATTTACAATATTCATAAGTTATATCCTACTATATATGTATTCTCTCATAGTTATCTTTTTCATATTCCTATTTATTTTTCACATGTTAGCGATTAGAGAAAATCTTTCATCCTTCCCTTATTAATTCATTCTTTCATTGATTAAAATAAAAACTTTCTCGCTCGTTACAACATATCTGATATTATAAAATATGATTAATGAGTTTATATTTAGTGGTATTGCCATTTAAAAATATTTACATCTATGAGGGGAAATATACTATGTTTAGAAATAGTTGAGTCTATATATTAATCATTGGATTAAGTGTCATATGAGTGTGTATATGATATTGCAAAAAAATGACTTATTTTAAAATATTCTCTTTTTCTTTTCCTCCACCCATAACCCTATTCTTGCACCATAGTCTCTTCTATTTTATAATCAAAAATAAAATTTCAAAAGGACATGTTAGTTGAAGATTAATAAGATATATTATAACATCTATTGATGTATCTTATTGCAATTAATTTCAGGTGTATATTAAGATACTACAAGAGTTGGGAATACTTCTAGTCCAATATATATTAATTGTTGGACATTTTCTTATTGACACTTGACCATTCTCTTAATTATGGATGTAACTTGTACTTACACCTTCAAATAAAACCCTAGCTAGTCCGCACCCAATTAAGGCCCTTCAAAACCCATAGTTTTTTATTTTTCCAACTTTTGGGGGCAAGTGCAAAGCCTCAGGTGCTACAAAACCTAGTGGACAAGCCATTAAGAATGAGCTACCTTGGCCATCTTGTGGATTCTATGGAGATTGGAGAGAGTGTTACTATAGATGTTTTGACAATGAACATGTTTATACAAAACTCATTCTTTAATTTTTTTGGTTTGATATAACGCAAATATTTATTAGACCCAAGCTAATGGAGGCCAAATCTCTCAAAGTTTGGCGTTATATCAAGAGGAACCACAATCATCCCATGAGGTTGCATGGGGACGACTAAGTAGTCTTATTATTATGTATCCATATTTTTATTTTTTACTGAATGAATAGATGGGTTTATCCATTTTTTTCCAAATAATAATAATAATAATAATAATAATAATAATAATAATAATAATAATAATAACCCATCAATTTTTTTCATAATAAATACTTTATTATAGATCAAGCAGTAAAAACATCAATTTATAATAGAAGAAGTACCGACTTTAAGAAATGTTTAAATGAAGCTCATCATTGAGAAAAGGCCCTATGGGCCTAATTCTTGACCCTTTTAAAGCCCAACAATCTTCTGGATCAGGCCTTTAAGACAAAATTGGACTATCGTCAATAGGCCCAACCTTATCAACTCCCAAATCTTTCACTCGAACTGAGCCACATGTAGAAGATTAATATGGACAAATAGCCATTAACTCCGTAATAACAACTCAATTGTTTCAACGTTTTTTTATTTATTTATTTCTCTCTTTTGTCTTCTCAGAATTAAAAAAGTGGTAAAAAAAGAAATGATGACATGGAAACTGAGCGATACAACCACATGGGCGCTAACGCACACGATGCCATGTTGGCTACATATGGTGAAAGACCAATGGGGCTACATGGCAATGGTGAGGATCACAAGGATGGGGAGGCGAGCAAGCGGTTTGGAACAGGGCTCGGGTCGGGTCCAAGCCCAAACACCACATACCCACCCAACCTTCGATCCACAACCAAAGCCAATTTCGGCCCAAGCCCAGTTCAGCAGCCTAGCAAGCATAGAGAAGAGGGGCTTAGTGTTACTGCTAGCACAACGGGCTCGGCACGCAAACAGAAACAAGAATCTTCTTAACAAAGAATAGGGTGAATTTAGATCTATCCACACTTTGCCCAATATTTATACATGGGTCATGGAATCTCATTCTAGGAGAAGCATAGGAAGGAATCAATTTAGGGACACCCATAAACAAACTATGTGTTTGGAAACTCAGGAACAAGAAGAAGTAGCAATTAGGGGTAAGGAAGATGGTAGAGGAAAGATGAAAGGAACATCAAGGGCCACATAGCCACATGACATCATACAATACTCATTTAGGGGAGCGGCAAGAAGAAGCAAAAGAACCAAAAAAATCATGTCTCACAAATGGAGAAAGAAGGTTTCATTGCCTTGCCAACCTCAATAAGGAAAAGAGCGACGGTGCAGGCCCTACGCCCCATCAAGTTACAAGTCTGAACCTATCCATTGTTTCACTAATACTTTTTGCTTGGCTAAACAAAAAATTCTTAACTGCAACTCTTTTAGTGGGAGTTGATCTCGACCCCTTTGAAGACAACAAACCAACATATCTCAAACATATGAGAGAGGGAGGCGAGCAACAATGCTTCCTGACTATGAGTCTTATACAATAGGGCAAATATAAGGTGACCAATGAAAGTAATTTCTTGGAATATAAAGGAACCAGACAAATAAAGAAACAATATCTAGTAAGAGATATCCTCTAGCTACATAATTTTGTTTACAAGAAACAAAACTCTCAAACATCAACAATCACATATGGCGCACAATAGGCGGAAACCTCTTCGATCAATGGATAGCACTACCAACCACTGAAACAAGAGGAGAATGTTGTATTGGATGGAATAACACACTGTATAATCTTAAAGAATCCTTCATAGATCAATACACACTCACAGTGATATTGGAGTTCAAGGCAAATAACAACTTACCAAGGATGTTGCCCACTGTATATGGTCCCCACAACACAACTTAAAGATCTGTTTGTTGGGAAGAAATCAAAAGTACCATAGAAAGATGGGAACCCCCATGGTTGTTGCGCGGTGACCTTATGCAATAAGGCACTCTCAAGACTCAAATTCAAACTCAACGTCACATAGTGCAAGAGAAAAGGGTGAGTTCAAACAACTAATACAAGATCTTGAATTGATTAACCCTACTGTCCTAGGACGGCAGTATACATGGACAAATGAGAGATCCTCCCCAACCTTTGCACAACTTGATAAATTTCTATTATCCACCAAATGCCTTTTGGGTTTCCCTAGAATATGGCAAACATGCCTTCCTAGGGTGAGATATGATCATGTACTAATAAGCCTGGAATGTAGCATACACACCCCCTAGCCAATCTCATTCCGCTATAACATAGATTGGAGGGAAAAATAGGGGTTTTGGGAAATGATAGAAGCAACTTGGCAACAACAATAACTAGTTGAAAATGGGGCCTATATCCTGACAAAGTGGTTAAGCGCCACTAAGAATAAACTCCGTACTTGGAAGAAGGAAACTCTCAACCATAAAATAGACAAAAATAAATAAAAAATTCTTTTAGAAATCAACAAGCTAGATGTGATAGAAGAAACCAGAATGCTCACAAGGGAAGAAGAGGAAAAGGATACCTCCTATAGAAAGGAGTATGAAAATATGATTCTAGAAGAAGAATCCTATTGACAATAGAGGTCAAGGATTAACTGGCTACAACAAGGGGACCAAAATACCAAATTCTTTTATACTAGCGCAAACCAAAGAAGGAATAAAAACTAGATAAAACAAATACAATATGAAGGGATAACACTTACAACGCCATATGATATCACAAAAGCCATATAATCACATTTCAACAATCTACTTGGAAAATAACATGATATATGATACAAAACTGCCTGGAAAGATTGTTCTTACAAAATGAAAAGCCAGATCTCTCACACCTTGGTGCACCATTCAGAGAAGAGAAGATTAAAATGACGGTAGATGAAATAGGACCATATAAAGCATCATGACCAAATGAATTCCACATAACTTTCTACCAACAAGGATGGATCATCTTGAAGAATGACATCCTTAAACTATTTGAGAATTTCTTCCAATGAACCGCAAACATGGAAAGGCTCAACTGGGCCCACATCCTTATGATCCCCAAAAACAATGCCCCTGAAACGATAAAGGATTATAGGCCCATAAGCTTGATCAACTGCTCTATCAAGATAATCTCCAAAGCGTTGGTGAACAGACTTAGCCAAGTCATTGAACATCTTGTAGATGAATGACAAGCTACCTTCATAAAAGGAAGAATGATCCACGATAACATAGTGGCATAAGAAGAACTCATCCACAAGTTAAAAAGGGACAATACAAACAACACTCTCATTAAAGTAGATTTCGAAAAAGCCTTTGACATGATAGGCTTGAACTTCCTCCTTGAAATTCTACACGTCAGAGGTTTCGGCCCTAAATGGATCAGGTGGATAAATATGTAATCGGGCTTATCAAAAGCCCACTTTCTGATCAATGAAACCCCTCGAGATAAGTGCGGAACAAAAGGGGCCTACAACAAGGTGACCCACTCTCACTTGTATTATTTGTACTAGCCACAAATGTGTTATCCATCATGTTCTCAGAGACAGTTAGAGCCAACATCTATAGTAGTGTCAAAATAGGATCACTTAGGGAAGACATGGTGACATCCCTCCAATATGCAGACGACCTCTTAATTAGTCTTATGTACCGGGGACCTTGCCCAACTAAGAACATTAAAACTAATCTTTGACCTTTTTGAATAACTTTCAAGGCCAATAATAAACTTCAACAAGAGCATCATTATTCCAATTAAAATAGAGGGATATATCGTCCTAGATATAGCATGAATCATCAATTGTCCAATGACAACCTTTCCAATCAAGTATCTAGGAGTACCGATTTTCAGAGGGAGACCAAAAAAAGAAGATTGAAGGGATCTCATCTAGAGAGTCAGAGGGAAATTTTCATCATGAAAAGGAAAATATTTGTGACTAGGGAGAAGGCTGACCCACTCAATTCAGTTCTCTCCACAATGCTCATCCACTAGATGTCAATATATCGACTACCTGAATGGGTCGTTCACAAGATTAACGCAATAAGATAACAATTCCTATAGAAAGGGGTTAAGACAAACTCGCATGCCTATCACCTCGCCAGTTGGAATAGAATATGTCATCTAAAGCTATAGTGGGGATAGAGTATCCTTAATTTAAGTAAATTCAATGGAGCACTTATGGGAAAATTGTAGTGGAGAATCCTTACTGGACATGCTGGACTATGCCTAAAATTTTTCAAAGAAAGATATTTCAGAGGAAGATTCTTTGATGCCTACAAGCAAACCCCGAGATAAATTTCCAACTTCTAGAATGGAGTTTGTCGAGAAAGTCTAGCATTATTAGCCAATATCACCCCCAAACCAGGGAATAGAGCGTCCCTAAATTTTTGGATGACTTATTCGACAGAAGAACAATCGCTCTAGAACAACTGCCAAGTTGTCTGTCCCTAATACTTAAAAAAGCCTTATCCTTCCAAGAGGCTCGAAATATGGTACGAAGAGGTAAACCACTACTCAAACTAGGTCCACTACCTAAAGGGGATTCGGCAGAACTCCAGCTCCTAATACAACTTCTCCAGAGCTAGAACCCATTTAACTCCAGACTTGACAAGAGAACATGAAAATTAGCGCCAACAAAACTCTTATACGGGGATGGAACCTCGCAATCCTTGTTGTCACCTAAAGTATATAGGGTGAAAGATCGAAACATGAGATATTTTTAGGACAAACGACGCATTTTCCTAAAAATTATTTGTGACACTACAAGGAAAAAAACATTTAGGGGCGGTTTAAAAGCATTTCGCGGCGGTTCAAACCGCCGCGAAATGCTTTCGTTGGCGGTTAACAAAACCGCCGCTAGTACGGGCGTCGAGAAGCATTTAGCGGCAGTTTTGAGTAACCACCGGTATAACCGCTGCATTTTGCGGCGGTTTGGAATGGATTTAGCGGCGGTTTTGTAACTGCCGCTAAAGGATAAGGGGCCAATTATTATTATTTTCAAATTTTTACTTTTTTTATTTAAAAAAAATTGAATTTTTTTTAAAAAGATTTTCTTTGTGGCGGTTTCAAAACCGCCATGAGATGAAAAGAATTAATTTTTTTATTTTTATTTTTATTTTTTTAAATGCTTATTTTTGTTTTAACAATAATTCAAATATTCAATACCATTTCCATTCATTTCAAATATAAAAATAATAAAAATTTTATTGATAATTCAAAAGTAATTAAAACAAAGATATTTACAAATTTGTTCATGAAAAACTATTCATTTACATTTCCACTAACCAAAGAGAGTGGAAGATGCTCTTCAGTTCTCACTGTTTGAAACCCAAACCCTATGCTCATATTCTAAACCATGATGGTACTTTCATCGAATTTAGAGAAGAAAACATCCCCTATGCTTTGGCTTCTTGATCTTCTTTGGTATTGTTTGGCGAAGAACAACTTTGATTGCAGCGTCAAACACCAACTTCACATTCTATACAATTTAAAGAAAACAGATTCTAAATCAGCATAAACTTATTTATCAGTTAAAATATATCTAGATCTCTTTTTCTGTAAGTTTTGAACTTGATTGATCAATTTATACCTGTTGAGTTTTGGATTTTCACTATGTATGCATCTGCTCCAATCTTTTTCTTCAGTTCTTCACCCTAAAATTCAAACATACGAATTGTTTTAAACAAAACACTCATAGAAAGATACTTGAAATAATTTTGTAAGGATAAACCATATTCATTGATAAAGGTTCTTAGTAAAACCTGATTATAGATTGCATGAATAAAACTCACAGTATTGATGATCCTCCTCTGAGTCTACAAGTTTCTCAAGAAGGTAATCAGGCACAGTATTGATGATCCTCCTCTGATTCTTGCATTTGATTCGATGCTCTGAATGTAACTTGAGATCAAACTTTTGGTAGTTCAGTGGTTTATTGATCACCCACTATTCCTTTCCAATCCTCTTTATGTTGCTGGTGATTCGTAAGCTGGGAAGGTTGTTTGTGAGAGTGGTTCACCCCATATACTACATATGCAAAGACATTAATCAAAACCTACATTTAAGAATTATATATATATATATATATATATATATATATATATATATATATATATATATCCAAACCCCATACAGTTCATACAGAATCAATACTACGATAAGCAGACAAAGAATTTAAATCAGATTTAAATTCAATTAAAGTCATAAGATTTATAAAATCAGGGAAATTACATGAGGATTCAAACAAAAATAACTAAGGATTTTCAAGAATATTTAGAAAGGTAATGAAGATTCACTTTAAAAATAAGAAAAATATTTAAAAATATAATAAACATGATTAAAAAAAAAACAATATTTGTTGACCATTGATCACAAACACTATTTCCCCTCTACATTCCCAACCCTACATTCTTTTGTTTGAAAAATGTTTCAACTATAAAACTTCTTTCCAATAAGTATCAAACGTGATTTAACAAAATGGTTAAGCATGTGTATAATTAAAAAATAGTGATGAACTGTGATAGTTTCAAGTATTTGTAAGAATCTAATGTGTTGGCCTAGTGTTATTATCATAGTATATTATTGAGAAGCTTTGAAAGGGCTTGCAAATATTAGATTTGAAAGGACCTTTATTAGGTTGCTTTGGAAGGGTTTTCACGTACAAGGTAGCAGTGGCAAAAGAAGCCTATGCAAGGGCCAAATGCACTTTCATATGGTAAATCATGAACCCCTCTATCAAGTGCAGTTATTATATGGCCATTTAAGTTGTAGTACCAAATTGGAACCATCAAATGTTCATGCATTTAAACAGCTAACACTTCTATACATACAAAGGCCTACTTCCCAAAACTTTTCAAAAATTTTCTCACGAACCCTACAACCATAAATACTAATATCTAGATGATTTAAGTTCAATGCTAATTTTCCATAGTTCATTGAACATAAAAGAAAATGAGAAATTGGCAAACCACTTCATAGTTCATAGTTCATAGTTCGCGCCTCACATTATTAAAAATGAGAAATTGCAGTACTAGAAACAAATAGCATTCCACCAACAAGTTAAAAAAATTGCAACATTGTAGGCAAAAATTCTACATGATGGGAGTAGCATCTATATTGCACGAAAATAGAATATCTGCATCCAATAAATTGTAAGCAGTAAATCTAATACAAAAAAGACAACAACTCTCAGTCTCTCAATAGAACAAACAGCAACTGAGCCTCAATAAACAGAAAAAGCAACAAACAACAAGGAATCAGTAGTGAGTTGTGGAGATTTCCCCTGGTACTTCCTTATTATGTGTCTAGATTATGAAATAATACAGTTTTATAGATAAACAAGTGAAGAAGAGAAAAGAGGGGACAATGAAATTTCATCTCTCCAGGTGCACACTTTGTGCAGATTTGCTCCATTTAATTCATGCCTCAAACTATCATTTTTCAGAAAATAAAAAATTTATACATTAACTAAAAGCAAATCTATACAAGTTTTTTTTGAGGAACAAAAGATTTTTCACTGACATTATTGTTTTAAAAATAACAAAGCATCAACCCATAAATAAATAAAAAAGAAACTAAAATATAAGCAATACCTCATTCCAGGAGTGTCTACATGATTGGCCAATCACCAATTGTTAACATTCTTAACAATGTTGAATCAATGACCTCGGAATAACATATTTTCCTTACAAATTGTTTGAGAAAATTCATGGTTTTCACTGAATGCTTCTTCAAAAGGCCACCATAACAAAAAAGAAAGAAATACTGAACAAAGACAATTTCAAGGAAAGACAATAGTATAAGCAATACCTCATCAAAACGAAAGAAACTAAAATCTGTTTCAAGCATTTAGCTATCCTTTTTGTTAATATACATGTTTTTAATTTACCAAAAGAAAAAGAAGAACTATTAATTTACCAAAAGAAATATACTGAAAATTGAACAAATTTACTTAATATAGGTAAGAAGAATCAAACACAACTTCAATAAAAAAAATAAAATGATAAAATAAAATAAAATAAAAATCTGAATCGCAATTCGGCTCATTCACATAGAATTTAACACCCTCCCACGAATTACAAAATTTCTCAAATCTTTCACCCAATAAAACTCATCAAAAAACATAGAACAAATCATATCGATCATTTACCAACAACTGCTCGGCTTGCCACACCACATTCAAAATAAGCGTCTTCCCTTCCTGTACAATCAAACAAATTGCAAAGAAACACCAATCAAGCTTCCACAAACCAAATTTGACTAAGTTTTGTAATTAATCACTCTTTTATAAATAAATAATAATAAATTAAAAAACACTGGATCGGAACGCCAATATTCAGAAATTTGTATTATGAAATCATCAAATAACATTCAAGCTACAACCATTAGAAACCATAACAAGTATCCCAACAAATCAGAACCACAATGAAGATTTTTATATATATAATCAAAACCTAAATCACATCACATGTGGCACAATAACAATTAGAACATCATTAGATCTCAAAGTTTTCATTAAAAAAAAATTGTGAACAATAGAAAGGGTGCAATCACAGTCCAGACTGTAGTAAAATTCAAATTCCCATCAATTCAAACAAAAACCCTAATTACTTCTTGTGGGATCGAAAATACGCGCCTGGCATCGTGTGACACCAAACGATATATCGAAGCACAAATGTCATATTTTTAATATGTGGGTTCTTCAATTCCTAATAGAGGCAAGCCTCTATTATTAATTACCCCGAATAATGTTGCGGGAACCTCCGATTAAGGGCAAAAGAACAAGTAGAGACAATGAATAAGAATGATTTCATTTATTTGCATAACATGAATTTCATTACATATCATAGGATATATATATTATTTATTTATTTATTTATTTATTTATTCATTTATTTAAGTGACGCCGCCGCCTTATATGCCTCGCCGCCGCCCTTTGAATTCCCGTTGTAGTGCCGTCGCGTCATAATCGCTAATAGCTCATGAGTTTTCAGCAGTCTGCCCCGCCTTGTGACTGAAAACTGTACCATATGGTCCATCGATATGGGCCACACCATATATGGTTAGAAAGCCTTGGATGTCTAGTTTCCGATGCCGAAAATTTCATCTCGATCGGAGTTTTCTAGCAAAAGTTATCAGCGCTTGAATAGAAGGTGGTCAAACAGGC
Source organism: Dioscorea zingiberensis (assembly GCA_026586065.1). Lineage (NCBI taxonomy): Eukaryota > Viridiplantae > Streptophyta > Magnoliopsida > Dioscoreales > Dioscoreaceae > Dioscorea > Dioscorea zingiberensis. The sequence goes on along the minus strand of CM048822.1, from coordinate 8,843,397 downwards.
CAAACTACAGTAATTGGTATTCTTTTCATCAATAACTGTACCAACTGGGCCACTGATAGGAATTGTGCCATACATGGTTGGAAAGCTCTGGAAGTCTAGTTTCCAATGCCGCAAATTTCGCCCCGATTGGAGTTTCCTATCAAAAGTTATTGCCGTTTGAATGAAGGGTAGTCAGACAGTCAAAACTGCAGGAATTGGTCTTCTTTCCATCAAGAACTGTACCAACTGGGCTACTGACAAGAACTGTGCCATACATTTTTGGAAAGATTTAGAAGTCTGGTTTCCAACGCCGCAAATTTCAACTCGATTGGAGTTTTCTATCAAAAGTTATCGACTTTTGAATGGGGGGTGGTCGAGCTGGCAGAATTGCAGAAATTCACCTCTCTTTCCATCAAAATCTGTACCAATTGGGCTACTGATAGGCACTACACTATACATGGTTGGAAAGCTTTGGGAGTCTAGTTTCCAACGCCGCAAATTTCACTCTAATCTGAGTCTTACATCAAAAGTTATTTACTTTTGGATGGAGGGTGGTCAGATTGGCAGACTGCAGAAATCCCGCCAGCAGCAACATTTCAGCGATGACAGCAGCTTCGCAAACATTGCAGTTCCCATTTCAGCGGTATTTGCCTCCCTCTATAACATCTTTGTCCTTCCTTCCAAGTTTCACCAACCTTAAAACTTCATCTGCAGCAGTGTTAGTAGCTCTTCATCTCTATAATGGTGGTAGCAGAACTTTGTTTCTGCAACAACATAGTAACAATAGCATCTTGACAGCTTTCATTGTAATTTACATAAACTTCTCCATGGATTTGATTGTCCTTAACTTTATCCAAAATTCTTGATGTCCTCCATAACCTCAAAAAGGGCAGTGACTCTCTACCTTGCCATTGACAAGCATTCTGGAAGCTTCCTCATCAATTCTACTCCAAGCGTTGGCTTTCAGTTCCATTATTTACTTCATATCATTATCTACAACTCCTTGAAAAAAAAATACTCTTATAACTTTGTGCTTCTTTAATGTCAAGGACCTTTGGGACCTCCTGGCAAACTTTAGAAATTGTAGCACAAAACATAGAGTGGCAACTTCACATTCAAAACAAGTCTTTGATCATTATCAAAATTTTCTCTTGGACTATTCTCATATTCCTTTTAAAATTTTGACAAAGTTTCCCTTGTATCCAGGGCTTTAATTTTTATACAAGCATTCCTATATACATAATTAACAAACAACAGAAAGAAAAAAAGTCTTCAATTAGCATCCATGTCTTCAATTCAACAATCATCTTCAAAGATCGCGCATACCATCATCCAATGTTGAAGCAAAGACAAAGAAGGGCAAAATAGGGATGCCATGGCACAAATGACAACATTAGGCTTGGCGTTGAGTAGGTGGCGAGCTTCAGCTGAGCTCAGCGGCGGTGCGGAGCAGCAGGGAGGCCATTATATGGCCTATGCTCATTCTCTAACGGTGACGGGCAGCAGAGGGGCCATCATATAGCCCTTGCTTTCCTTCCATGTTGATGATGGCAGCAGAGGGGCTATCATATAGCCCTTGCTTTTCCGGTGACGGCGAGCAGCAGGGAGGCCATTATATGGCCTGTGCTTATCCTTTAACGGCGACGAGCAGCAGGAGGCTCGACGACATGGAGCCGGGCAGCGCTATGCGCTGCTCGCGGCTGAGAAATTGGGCGGAGGCTGGCCTGCAGGTGGTGGATCTGGCGGACTGGTGTTAGGCGGCAAGGGGCGGAGTAGGCAGATCGGGCCTCGAAGCGCTGGCCGGGCTGGAGGCGCATCAAGGGGCGCAAGGTGAGGGAGCCGAGGCGCTGGGGTGCCAGAGCGCTGGGCTCGCAGCTACTGAGGAGCACCGTGCGCTACTGGAGGTGCTGGCTGAGAGCGCCAGGGCGCTGTGGGACGCCAGAGGGCGCTGGCGGCGACGCGTGGCGCTGCAGGGACGCTAGGGCCTTGGCATGGCGGAAGCGCTGCTAGGCGAAGCGGGCGACTTGACGCTGGTCACGCAGGCGCAGGGGGATCTGGCCGCCAGGTGGAGGACCGAATTAACTGGCCGCAGGAGGCGGATCATGGACCTGCGGAGATGGGGCGCTGGCTAGGGGCAGCTGGGCGACAGATCTAGCCAGATCTGGGGGCTTCAAGCGCGATGGCGGGCTGGCGACCAGATCTGGGCGAGGCTTCGACGGTCGGCGGTGAGGCGCTCGGCGGCTGAGGGGAGGTGGCGAAGGAGGCGGCAGCACAGAAGGCGACGGCGGCGACGATCGGTTGCTCAATGGAAGGGCACAGGAGGGAGAAGCCCCCTTTTTAATCCTCATATAATAAGGTCAAGGAGAATGAGAATACCTTGACTTCTGTTATCTCTCTACCTTTCTCCCTCTAATTTCTCTTCTTTCTCTGTTTTCTCTCTGTCAAATCTCCTCTTTTTTTTATTTCTGATTCCCTTCTCTTTATATAAGACAAAAAACCCTGAGATCTCAACCGCCAGCATGATAACCCCCCCGCCCCCCCTTTTTTTATTTGAACTTATCTCCTTTTTTTTAAAATTATGTTCGATATGATAACCCCCTTTTTTGAGTTGAACTTATCTCTTTTTTTTAGTTCTGATATGATTTTATTTCATTTTGATTTTGATAATAAATTTTTTTTTATTTGTTATTTTATTTTATATGTTTGTTTGCCTCGAGATCAGCATTCTTGAGCTGCCTTGGAATATGCATCCTCTCGGCATGTGAAATTTCATTGCCTCGAGATATGTTCTCGGGCTATTTAGGACTGCCTCGGGATACGTGTTCGGGCTATCCTGAAATTTGAGTTTGCCTCGAGATATGTATTCTCGGGGGCAATTTTGGGATCTTGAGGTTGCCTCGGGATATGTTCTCTTGGCCCGGGATACAATCAGGACATATTAAATTTAAATGAAGATATATTTAAATTTTAATATGTCTAGATTAAGATATATTTAAATTTAATTCTAGATATATCAAAATTAGGATATATTCGAATTAAATTATTATTTGAGTTCTATTGGGACATATATTATATTTTTTTTTATAAACACTTCTTCAAACTAGAGAACGTTCGTTAACAACTCAATTACTTCTCAGATGAGTTGGGCCTCCTCTTCTTTCCAAATCCAACAACTGAACAACAACAAACACACAAAAAATCAAGAAGTGGGAAAAAAAAAAATCAAAGAACAAAACACAATGTTTAGAGAGGGATCAGAAACTCACCGGCGGTGACGAAGAGTCGGTTGTATTGCATGCGCTTGTGGGCCCGACCCCGGGGCTTCTTCTTCTTGTCTTGCTTCACGATCTTCGGAGTCTGACCGCGTACCTTACCAGCACGAGCTAGAGATTCATGCACCTTCCCTAATATTGCCCAGATTTAGAGATAAATCAGATCAAAATTCCATAAAACCACCTCATAAGCACGAAGAACAATGGAGAAGAAATTCGAAATCCCTCGATCCAGAGATCAAGAAGCGTACCCAAGGTTTCTAGGGTTTGCTTTGCGGTTCTGAAGGAGGGAGAACTGAGAAAGGAATTAGGTTTTCGATAGAGAGAGAGAGTCCCAATAGGAATTAAGTTTTTGATAGGGAGAGAGATTATAAAAAAGAAAAGATATAGGATAAAGCGGCGGTTATGATAAAACCGTCGCTATGTATTCATTTCACGGCTGTTGTCATAAAACCGCCTCTAAATATATGCATTTTGTGGCGGTTATGATAAAACTGCCGCTAAGTTTCAGAATTTAGTGGCGGTTATCCAAACCGCCGCAATAACCGCCGCAAATGTTGCATTTAGTGACGGTTTTCTAAAACCGCCGTGAAATTTGTGTCGCTAAACGCCTGATTTCTTGTAGTGTGATATATTTTTCTTTATATTATCTTGGTTGTGTATTTATCCACTTTATCCAAAAAATAAAAATTGATGCATTGCCTAGAACCAATATGACTCCATCCGAGAGCTTCTAATCACCTCAAATCAAATTGATTGGATTTGCACCAATGATAACCAAAAATTCTAGGGGAGTGTGAGAGATTAATTACCTTTTGATTTACCAAAAACATCACGTGCAAAATTACAGAAGATCTCCTTTAAAATCAAACAATTCATAATGCTAACATATTTTATTATCTAGGAGGGATCTCATTTGCTTTTCAGTACAAGTAGCTAACGGGTTTTGCTATGACTTCTTGCTATCATCCATTGAAATTAGGAGTTTCTACTACTTTAAAAACAAAACAAGCTGTCACACCGAAATGAGCATCTATTTGCAGTTATACCAAAGCTAAATCATTACTCACAAATTCCACATTAATAGTCAAAACCATGCACAACTTCAAAAAGTATTTTGCTTCTTTTTGCGTCATTTTGTCCAAGAAATCAAAGTTCAAAAACATGGGGATTAATATGGTATAACACTAGAACATGCATTAATGTTAGAAAACCTTTATTAAGGGCAAGTTGAATTAGTTTATGGCTATAAAAGAATGGCCGTGCAATCTCATGAACCAAGGGGGATTAAAGAAACGAGACTGATTAAAAAAAGGGACTTGGTAACTTGTGAGCATAGAGCACCTTGATTTGTGTGAAGATTGATTGATTAATGAGGGTGTCCTTAATTGATTTAGAGATGCTCCAATAGAAAACTAATTGGGGGTCACTTTCAAGCTCCAAGTTGTATGGAATAAGAAGGGCAGTGCCAAAGAGGGAGGAAGAAATTAAGAGGGTACCAATTTACCAAATATCAGTGGGCGGTGGAGTACTGCCCTTGTTTTTGTTTGGTCTTTAAAGAGAGGTTTTACTATTATTATTGTTATTATTATTTATGACTTCTTTTGTTTGGTGTTTGGTGAGTCTATACGGTGAAATTGAGTGTTGGGCGGCTATGTAAGACTTCTATTTATTACTAATATTAGTAGTACACAAGCTTTGCATTTTCCATTGTATCACATGGCCTCTTTGTTCCACACATTATTCTTCGGTGGATAATAATAATAATTTTCAATATGGTGTGTTTTTATTTAAATATGATTTATTATTTTTTTAATTTGTGTTTTCAAAGTTGCATTTGCTGAGTTTTAAATTTTTTGTCCATTTGCAAAAAAGATGTGGAATTTTTCTTTACGAAGGCGGCAAGCACCGCCCCTCACTCACGAGGGAAGTAATCGACGTGCTCACATAAAGCTTAGTTGCTATACACACCTAAGCTCTTATCTTGTGAGTGTGGGATTCGATTTTGGGATCATCAGGAAAAACACACCTAATCCAAGAAGTGGTTGGTAAAAAAAAATGTGAAATTTTTATATAAAAAAAAAGTGATTTACCACTTATTAAAAAAAAATGTGGAATTTTTATCATATAAGAAGGTGTTGTGGGCATTGGTCTGCACAAAATAGTTATTTTTATTTGATTCTTTTGAATAAATCTTATGAAATATAAAAAATAAAATTCTCTTCCACCTCTGCCTAACATCCTGAAAGTAGTTGTTCTAAGTGATGATAAGAAATTTAATTAATCCCACACTTTACTCGTTTTCATTAAAATGTTTTGAGGTTTCGGTACTCTTGTTGTAGGGTAGCTTCCAACAATCAAGTCAAAGAGGGTACCGAAGAAAGGAGAGAGCTAGAAAGAAAACAAAAAAAATAAAGAGAGAGCTGCATGAGAGAAAATCGTTTGTTCAACGATCAGTCTCAGTAGCATACCAAATACCAAATATTCAGTTGGGTTGAAGGCAAATAGAGAGATCCTTGAGCTAAAATGGTTAAGCAGTTAGGATGTTAGAATACACTTTTAAACATAAAAAAAGTGCTAGCTCGAATCCAATCTCAAATGCCAGTTGGAGCTCTCTAGAGTTTTATTGAGTGTTGATCTCCACCATTGAGTAATCAAGTGGATAAATGATGATTTGATCTTCATTGTTTTGCAATAGCATGTGAATTTTTTTGGTGTGATTTACCCAACTAAGGATGGTTTATCCACATTCACTCTAAAATAAAAAAAAATAAACTATTGCTAAAAATTCAATTTACACTAAAATGTAAAAGAAAGAAAACAAAAAATCATGTGAAAAGCCTTGTGAGAATATATGCTTGAGGTAAAATAAAATAAATTAAAATAAAAAACTTATCACATAGCAATTATTATTCTATTGATTCTATCAGTCATCGTTGAAGATAAGATTATCTACATAAAATACACGAAAATTGACAAGAAAAAGAGGAGATAAAACCATTCTTGAAATCCCATAGAACCAAATCAAGCTCCTAGTTTGTTTAGTACATGATACCTGTGACTCCAAACTATGGATGGAGTTCCACGATTTCAAAATAAGTAGGATTCAAAGAAAGAAAGGAAGGATTAATCTTCTAATAAATATGCATAACCACCTTTCAGGAAGGAGGAAACGTATAGGAGGGAGGGACCCACCTACCATTTATGTTTTCTTTTTAATTTCTTGCAAATAAATTGGAATATGTGTCGGCGTTCAATCTCAATCAATCCACCCATTTTCTCCAAACAAATTGGGTGAAAAGACTTGAGTTGAGGCCAGGCAGGCCATCTATATACAATTTCTAAATTTTTTAGAAAAAAACGAATAATAATAAAGAAGAACACAATCAAATGATTTCATAATAAAATAGTAATAAAAATGAATTAGATGCCAAAACCGACCATTATCCGATAAAATGTTAATTAGAGTTGGAATTATCATTAGTGACAGATGTTCGGTTAATACACTCTGAAATTATTACTTTAGAATAGAGCCTCGCTTATTTTTATCAGAAAAGACGAAAGAAGCTGAGGAAGTAGTGTAGAAAAGGTGTTTGTGTTAACGCGTGAGAGAGAGAGAGAGAGACAGAGAATGTAGATCAAATAGATAAGAATGAGAAGGGGGTTTGGGAAAACCGGTGGCGAGAGCCCGTGCGGGCGCCCACAGGTCGATTGAAACCGGAAACCAGAGCGGTATGAATTCCAGAAAACGGGGAAAGGACCAGTGTGGGAGGGCATTCACGTAATTCCAAAAGATGGGAGTGGGCTTTCCAGGATATGTGGCGACTCGGGCGCAGCCCCTCTCGCCTGAACGTGGCTGCCACGCGCCACTTCTCCATTCTCCGACCTTATTGGACCCACATTGCTAAGTGTAATGTGATCATGTAATTTGAGGTGGCTTTCATGGCTAAATCTCGGGAAACATGGAGACAAAATGGGAAAAAGGGTCATTTGGTCATTTGACCACCGGTTGTGGTGTTCAGCAGTTCATTGGGTTGCGAGCAAACCCGCTTTCCCAATTCCCACCCTTTGGAAACCGCTGGCCACTCTCCAAATCCACGGCTGCTTCACCCAACCAAACCACTTATATACCCCCCATCCCATCCTAACCTCTCTCTCTCTCTCACATCACCATCCTTCTTCTCCCTCTTCCTTCTTCTTCTTCTTCTACCTTACTTCATCATCATCGTCGTCATCATCATCATCAACGTTCAATCCAAAGAAGCGGCAGCGGTGGTAGTAGCCATGAGGATGAGCTGCAATGGTTGCAGAGTGCTGCGCAAGGGGTGCAGCGAGAACTGCAGCATCCGGCCGTGTCTTCAGTGGATCAAGAACCCGGAGTCCCAGGCGAATGCCACTGTCTTTCTCGCTAAGTTCTACGGCCGCGCCGGCCTCATGAACCTCATCAACGCCGGCCCTGATCACCTCCGCCCAGGTCTGCACTCAATCTTAATTCACACACATCGATGGATTCATACATTTAGATTGTTAGCTAAAGGTGTTTGTTTGTTGTTGGATTTGCAGCGATATTCAGGTCGTTGTTATACGAAGCGTGCGGTCGGATAGTGAACCCGATCTACGGATCGGTCGGGTTGCTCTGGTCGGGGAGCTGGCAGCTTTGTCAGGCGGCGGTGGAGGCGGTGCTGAAAGGGGCGCCCATCGTGCAGATCCCGTCGGAAGCGGTGCCGGTGCCGACGCTCAAAGGGTACGACATCCGGCATGTCTCCAAGGACGTCCCTGCCGCGGCGCCCGCTGATCTACATAAAGTCGCCAAGCCGCGCAGCCGCTTCAAACGCTGCGCGGCGGCTGTAAAGCCGAAGTCTTTACCCGGGGACGAGCTCGGCTGGGTCCAATGCCACAGCGAGCCGAGTCATGATGACTCGTCCGCCAGTCACGAGAACGACAGCATCTTCTCCGCCGACACCATGGAAGACTCCCATGTGAGCCAGGGCGAGCCGAACTGCGGCAAGACAGTAGGGGGGTTCGAAGATGGTGATGATGTTGGGCTGGAGCTCACTCTTGGTCTCTTCCAACCACCGCCGCCGTCGGCTTAATTTAGAAGGTATACAACATGCATATATATATATATATATATATATATATATATATATATATATATATAAATATATAGTGTGATGGTATCACCTGCTTGAGCTTTGAAGGATAGAAGTGAGCACTCGGGCGGTGGTGATCGATCCATGTTCATCAGTGGTAGTCAGTGAGTGAGTGAGTGAATGAGTTACAGTTTTGGCGTAGTAGTGATCAACAATATCAAGTGTTTGTTCTTTTTGTCCTCCTTTAAACAATAACCTTTGTTCTTCCTATAGAGAGAGTTCTCCGGTGTTTTTTTTTTTCTTCTTTTTATTATATATATCTTTCTTTAATCTCTTCAAATCATCATGTTTGTATGTACATAATGTTAATAGATATATATATTATCACCTTGGTTGAAGATTGATCTCTTTCTTTCTGGTGTTTATTTTAGTATACCAAGAATTAAGCCATGATCAATTTTGATGGGAGATGGACGGTTTCATTGTGTTTGTCTCCGGAGATTTTGGTGCTTAATTGGAGCATTGGATGCAGGCACTGATGGATACCTATATATAATCTCTTGTTGGGATATAAAATCAAGTTAGAAAACAACATTGAATTGTGATTAATAAAATAATTCTGTGATTATATTAAGGAGCTTGTTATTTTTCCCATCTTCTGGGACTGAGATGCTTTCTGTTGAAAGTACAATGTTGTGGAAAGTTGATGGAGGAGGTCCTTTCTATTCAGACTTCAGAAATCAATTCACATGAAGTGGTGGAACATAATTTTTTTAAAAAAAAAATAAGAAAAAAAGGTTGGTGAGTGAAATTTATAAATGCCCCTAAAAATATAATTTTCATGGGAAGGAAAGGATATTCTTTGGAAACTCCTTTATAATCACCAAATGATAATGTCACTAGGATGGGGAGATGTGATAGTGAAAAAAGTGAAAAGAAAAGGTGGAAAAGCAAAGATAATGTTGTTAATGGGAGAGAGATCATGAATAAAAGAGTTGTGTTGATAGTGCTAAGTTAGAATTATTTTTTCTAAAACTATAATGCAGATGTATGTGTTGTCTGTGAAAATCATTCTCCCTTAATTTCTCCCATTTGAGATCACACTCTGACACTTCACTAGTTTAAGTCCCATGAGAGAAGAATAGGACAGGAGGATAGAAGAGTAAGCATTAATTATGTCTCATTCCTTGTCATTAGAGAGAATAAGCTAACATTTCTCAAAGCAGTATTACCTAAGTTTTCTTGATTCCTCCCCTCATTAATTCAGATAGAAGAACAAAAGAGGAAATACATATATATAGCAAAGGAAGAAGCATAGGGAATGATCGATCTTTTTCATTCTCCAACCGATCGATCACATATGAATAAACTTTTTCCTCTATGATCTTAATTACCACCTCATCACTCTTTTTCTTATTCTTAGACAATTTTCTGTTTCTCTCAACTTAATTCTTCTTCTTTTAACAATCTAATCGCTAATCTCTTTCCATCTGATCACCATCTAATTCCTCTCTCTGTACACCACTCAATGTTTCCAACAATTTGGAAGAGAGCATGCTGCAGTTGAATTGTTATTACTAGTGTGACTAAACCAATTAATTCCCTGAAAGCACAGTGAATTACATACTATTAATCTGTTCATCTCATAGTATTAATTATATGCGCCATGACAAACAAAATCCAACTATTTTGTGCCATTTGATACTAAATAAAGACATACATGTGTCAAAAGTGACCTATTCGTAGTAATAGTTTCAATAACCCCCACACAATCTAATTCAGAAAACTTTGACAGAAAACCTCCATGTTCTTCCAGGCCATTCTGATTATCTATCTGTTCAATGGTATAAATTAAATGACTCAACAGTCTTGTGAACTGGGTGGGAGTTCGTGACGATGGCAGTCATCTAGACCTTGTGGAAAGAACATCGAAAAATAAGCTAACATGTCAATTTTCATACAATTTGGGAACTTGTAGGATCTTCATCTTAATGGGTGAAAATTTATAGAAATCTTACCGGTTCAAAATTTCACCCGGTAAGATGAAGACCTTACAAGTTCCCAAATTGTATGAAAATTGACATGGTAGCTTATTTTTCGATGTTATTTCCATCCATACGGTTGGATTTCCTCAACACACTGTGCAAGTGGGCCAAAAAGAAGCGACCGCACTTGCACAGTGATAAGGCCGACCGCACTATATCATGACCCTACTACATACACACCAAAAGTTATCTCATCACATCAATTTGAACTTTGTAAATATAAAAGTTCAACATGAGTACAATAGATAAATGCCCTTACACACTGCATAATGCAGAGAGAGGAAGAGCAGGAGGACAACCACAGATGCAAGCTCACAACGTCTAGGGTTTTCACTGTCAAATCCCCTTACACTTTCAAAGTAGATGGGGGAACCCAATGCCCGTTAGGACATAGCTTCCGGAGAACACCATGCCCACCAAAGGTAAAATGCTTTGCATGGCTAGCAAGGGATGACAAAATCCTAACTTTGCAAAATCTTGCCAAAAGAAATTGGAGGGGGGGAATGAAGAAACTGCTATTTCTGTGACGCAGAAGTGGAGATGACAAATCACCTACTGTTTCAATGCTCGTACACGATAAATATCTGGAGTCACTTCTGCGCGTTGTTCAGTCTAAGGGAAAGGCCCAAAAACACCAATGACATCTGGGGCACATCCCAACTCGCCTCACAACTAGACAAGGAAAATCGACCAGGCTGGAACTAGACAGGGATGGCAATAGCTTGGAGCGTTTGGCTGGAAAGAAATAGAAGATGCTTTCAAAATAAACAACTTGTTTTTTCGAAACTAATTCATTCTATTGATTTCCTTATGCTTTCCTGGCTGGATGCAGTTCCCCAAGCTAAAAGGCACAAGCTCCAAAGGGCGGAAGTGGTCGCAAAATGAAGTTAATTTGGAGCTCACTCGGGAGGAGGATTACCCACGATCATTGGATGAAGATTTCGAAGACGAGGATGCCCTGACCAAATTCGGAACACAGGAATGGCCAACCAACAAGGGCAATAGCCAATCCACAGAAAATACCCGACAAGAAACATAGCTATACGATCACTGAAGGGTGAAGGAGATCTACTCCACCCCTCTTATGCCTAGGAAAGACTCAATTAGCACATACTCTAGCAAGTGAGGAACGTACTCTTAGGGCTCGGACCTCGTGGTGGGATTTGGGTGCCTTATCGAGAAAGTGTATGCGTTGGGGAATAGGGCATGAATTTGCATGGAAGTCAAGAAAACCTGGATACAAAGGGGATAACAGGGCTGCTATGGGGTACAAGTGAGCTCTTCAAACATCGGGATGATTCTCTCATTAAAAAAAAAAAAGAGAGAGAGAGTAAAAAAGGTGGGAGCAATAGCTTGCCCTAACGGCTTCTAAATCCTACTAGTTGAAAGCGTCGAAAAGACCATCCCGTGCAGATTCAAGCAGCTATTCCTATTTCACTTTGCATGCACCTATCCATATGGCACACAATATTTTCACTAATGAAGTCAGAGCACTTTGAAAGCGTTTTTTCTACAGCAAAAATATGGGCTAATTGTAACGAGTACTAATACGAGAGATGGTGACTCCACTCCCCCGCACACATATTTGTAGCAGCCAATTATTTTGGGGTATCACTGTAAAACAAAACTATCTATATCAAAGATTCAATCAGGAACCTTGTCATTTTGATTAAAATGAATTGAATATGATTTATTCACTTTATTATTAAAAAAAGTAAATATAAAAGTTCAGGTATTGCAAAAGGGTCAGGAAAACTGTCGGTTGAGCAAGAAAGCAAGGTAAAGAAGACAGTATATATGAGAGCGACACTAGAGGTTCAGGAGAGGCAAGCCACCTAAAAGAGTAAAAGACATGAAAAGAGTTTTTTGGATCATAGATGATCACAACAAACAGTCAAATCAAACAAGACCAATATATATATATATGGCACTGATACAGTGCGGCCGGCCGGAATATTGTTTGAATTAGGTCGCCTCCCATTCTGGCCCTGGAACATGTTTGAAAGATTTCCAACCGTACGGATGGGAAAATCATCCAAAAATAAGTTAGCATGTCCATTTTCATACAATTTGGTAACCGTTTGGTCCTCCCGCTTAACAGTTGAAATTCTGAACCGTTCAGATTTCTATAAAATAAGAACCGTTAAGTGGGAGGACCAACGGTCATCAAATTGTATGAAAATGGACATGCTAGCTTATTTTTCGATGATCTTCCCATCTGTATGGTTGTAAATCTTTCAAACATGCTCCAAGGACCAGAATGGGAGGTCGGCCGGAAATAAACAGTGTCCGACCGATCTGAACTTATCAAGGGTCTATATATCTATATATATATATATATATCACTTTAATAGAATGATTTTTGAAAAAAGAGTTTTTTTTTAAGAGGAAGTTTATATATATATATATATATATATATATATATATATATATATATATATATATATATCACTTTAATAGAATGATTTTTGAAAAAAGAGTTTTTTTTAAGAGGAAGTTTATATATATATCACTTTAATAGAATGATTTTTGAAAAAAGAGTTTTTTTTTTAGAGGAAGTTAAGAGCTTTTGTATATTTTGTGTTTGGATATGTTAATTCAAAAATATTTTTATAGTTGAAAATTTTTTATAGTTGTATGTTCATAAGAGTGTTTTGGTAATTATATGATCCTAAAACAACTTCTAAAAAACAGCTCTTTTTACCATTCATTTGGTAATTAAAAAATAAAAGTAAAAATTTTTATGAGAATTACATAATATTTGTGTTTTAACATACTCTTAATTTCTCCAATAATATTAATTTTTTAATATGATTAATAAGAATTATTAAATTTAAGTTTTTGTGTGTAATTCTAGTGATGATTAAAGTAGATTGGTGGAGACCAAAAATGCTTGTGTATTATTACTTGTGATTAATATTTCATTGGTTTGGTATCATAAGTTATTAAGAAAGTTAAAGCTTATAATGCTCATATAAAATATATGTTGAACATAGAATACTTGTTTATATAAAATTAACATATTTTAAGATGAGAGATAAACTCTCTAATAAAGTAATTATACTACTATTAAAGTTAAGTGGGTTGACAACTATGCTCACTTTTATTATTTGACTATTTATATGTGGTAAGCTATGATGCATATCAAAGAAATCTCAATGCATATAGTTTTATAAAAGGTTTAATATGACCAAATTATGTTGATTTTATTTGCACGAGATAAGTTTAATTATGAGATTAATATTTTCATATTGTTATGATTTATTGAAAAATATTTGTTTATGAAATACAAACATAAAAGTCATTTCTAGTTATCGAGAATTTATGTATTAGAATCGTCATGTATCCTTTGATTATATCATTGTATTGTGGTAGTTTTGGTCCTTTGGATCCCATGAAAAAAGTTGACAATGATAGTTGAAACATGAATCATGATTGATAAGTTTATTTTGCCAAGATCTTGTTTTATTAGCTCTCTCTCTCTTGATTAATTAATATTATGTTTGAATGGAAAAGATCAACTTTTTGTAGACATTTTTGAAATAGGAAATATTGTGTGTGGGCCCCTTTCCAAATCCTCTAATGGAGGTTGTTCATGATGAGGATCTTGTTTTTTCTTTTTTTTTTTACTAGTCAAGCGAAGAGTTTGACTTTGAAGGGCATGGTTTCTTCCACAAATCATTTCGTAGGTCGTTTAGCGTTCTATCATCCAACCTGAAAAGTGTCAAGTGATTTAATTGAAAAAGGCCTTCGTTGGCATTAGTTCCATGTTCCTTCATCAAGTGTCTAATAATTTGAATGAATGTCTTGGATTTTGATGCTCTTTGGTTGCTTTTTCTGATAGGGGTCCTAGTTTGAAGAGTCGCTTCCCCCGTTGTAGCCTCTCTATGGCATCTTGAATTGATGTGGATCTTTTAAGGATTAGGGGTTGTAAGTTTGTGAGCTTATTCCAAGGCAATTGCCCCTTAATCCAGTTGTCCATCCAGAAGTTTATTAAGCTTTCCTGTCCTGACTTAGCGGCAATGTTAGCAAGCGTCGTTGGGCTTTCCTTGCAAATCCTTTTCTAAAAATTGGATGCTCACCTGGGCCTATTTATAGACAATAATGAAGCTTTCTCTAAGGTAAGTTTCTTTGAATATTTTGATGCATAACTCAGCCTTCCGGGTGAGGATCCTTCACCCATCCTCCCTGTCTTAGGATGGCACAGTCTAAGGTGATAGGTGTGTGTTTTATTGTCGAGTCTTTTCCAAAAAAAAGTCTGTTCTTATACGGTGCCATAGAGTCTATCTTAAGGATAACCCACTTTGTTATACGTTAAATTAACACCCAATAGATAGGCATTGTGGAGATGATCAACCTTTGTATATGATTGGTGTTAATCCACGAATAAATCATCACTTAATATGAGTTGAGAGATGGAGGATGGGCCACCAAACCTGGGTTCTTCTTAATATTATGTGATCCGATTTATCGACTAGTAGAATACTTTCATTGTCCAATTGCAACCGGGACAATTACATCTAGGATTAGATGGCTCCACAAAAAAAAGGACCAGAGAACACTTCGATACACTTATTACAAATTGGAGTCATTGGCAATATCATACGTTCACATCCACGATAAAATTCATAGTGCTCAACCAAAGGACCATTGGTCTAGCGGTATCTCAAGTCCCACGCGTTTCCCATGCGTTGGATAATTCATTTGGTGAATAAAATTTCCAAGTTCAAGTCTCCACCTCCTTAACGGAGGGAGTAGTTGGATAATTCATTTAGTGAGCACAAAGGTCCCAGATTTGAATCCCCATGTATTCTGTACGTGTATGGTGAAAAGTCAAGGGTGCTTATCATTTAAGACTACACCCCTTAACGTCCTTTGGGATTTATCCACTATGTCAAAAAAAACATCCCCTCTGTTAAAATAATAATAATAATAATAATAATAATAAAATATATTCATAGTGTGCTCAGATGCCAAGAAATAAATAAGCACCAGGAGTGGTCAGATTGAACTTTTCATCTGTTACTGCTACTGGGCAGGTGGGTACATTGACATGGGTCATCCAAGGAGCAACCGAATGGATGTAACGTTGCCAGAAAGATGTGAATGTAAGTGCTCTGGCCGGCACCTTCATCTTCGCCAGATTTAGTCCTCAACCAGCCATTGATGTCCTTTCAAGCTGTTCTTTAATCTTTATTAACAGAATTAGCATATTTTTCTCCTCTTCCATTTTGTTTGTCATTCCAAAAGAGATGCCAAGCACCTAGTTTGATGTGCTTGTAGGGAAGGAAGAGCCTCTCTCCTGCTTAGGACTGAACATGGGTTGGGTTGGGCCGGATCTGGACTGAACTAGTCTCAAAAAATCAGCCCATGCGTTTGGACTGAACTAAGCCACTTTCGGGTCAAATTTTATTAGCCCAAATCTGGCCCATCAAATTTTATTTAGCCCAGGCCCATTCTAACCCAACCCAAAAATAAAATAATTTTTTAATTAATAATATAAATAATTAAATAAAATATATATTAAAATATTATATAAACAAGTAGAATATAAATAACACAAGTGATTCAAAAAAGTACTACACAAATAAGTATTATATAATTTCACACACAAATATTACATCAAGAACAAATTCAACATTCTTAATAAAACACTAATTATTTCATAAAACAAATACTACGTAAGCTTGTAAAGAGACACCAATTGCAAAGAGATTGACTCTTAAGGCACTGTTTGGATGATTGATTGTTATGGTTTCGTAATATATAGTATGGTATGGTATAGTATGGTATGGTATTGTAAGTATTGTTTATCATGTTTGGAAAGATGGTATGGTATGGTATGGTTAATTAGTTGTTTGTGTTTGTTTTGATGGTATAGTATGGTTGTAGAAATAATAAAATGACCAGAATACCCTCAAACACAAATTAATATGAAATCATGTTAAATTGAAAAAATTGGTTATATATCCTTCAAAGTTTCTTAATTGCATATTTACACCTGAAAAAATCATAATTGCTTGTATATCCCTGAAAAATGGGTTGAATTATGGATATACCCCTATTGTTAGGTTTCGATGATAAAAGTTAATAAGATTATCTTAACCATGGTTACAACTTCAGTTAAGCGTTGGAAAATTTCCAAAATATCTCTCTTTATATATCTTAGCTATTTTAAATTTCATATTTTTAAAGGAGGTATTTGTAAATTTACAGTCAAACAAACTTTCAGGGTATATATGTAAAGGGTATAATGGTTATTTCGCATGTTTACCGTTTGTTAACTGACAGTTTTTCATCTGATTAACCCCAGAGGTATATACGTAATTATACTTATTATGTAGAAGTATGTATGCAATTATATTTTATTCAGGGGTACACCTGCAAAAAACCATATTAAATTCAATGATTTATGATCACAAATTAAATTTAACTAAAGTATCAATATTTTTTATTAAAATATTACAAAATATATATCAAATTATTAACCATTAATTTAAAATTGATAAAATTATAATAAAATTAATATACAAAATTAACAAAAGATAAAGACTTTTTTTGTGGCGATTATAACTTTCTTTGGTTTTACTAGGGTAGAAGAAGGGATTGAAGTAAATTAGTAGGGATATTTTTGGTAGAAAAAAATTAAAACCACGAGAAACCACCAAATCGGTGGTTTGAAAAATCCAACAAAAATGGAAGTTTTTAAACCATTGGAAACCATAAAAAAAACCATAGAAAACTATACCATCTAAATAAAAATGAAAACAAACAGGAAAGTAAACCATACCATACATTACGAAACCATGGCAAACCATGAAACAAACAAGGCCTAAATCTCACCATAATAGCTTAAACAAGCCAATAACCTACACAATATATATATAATGTAGTGATAGTATGCAGCCGGCCGTGATTGCGGCCGGCCCATACTATCACCACTGCTCCTTGGGTGATGTGTTTTGTTTGGGTTTAATTGTGTTTGGGGGTGGGTGTTAGTATGGGCCGGCCGCAAGGGCGGCCGGCCGCATACTAACACCACTCTATATATATATATATATATATATATATATATATATATATAATTTTATTTATTTACTCAAGCTGTGTTGGGTTGGACTAAAATCTATATAACCCAAGCCCAGCCCGAAATATAATTGGGCATACTTTATTTAGCCCAACCCAACCTTTTGGGTCATTTTTTGATTTTTTTTTCCAAGCCCAAACCCTGTTTTCTTTAGGTTAGGTTCGGGCCAGCCCATGGGCCACCCGGCCCATGTCCACCCCAACTCCTGCCCTGTTTCCCTTTGATGCCATCCTTGTGCCATGCTGAGTAGTGAACACGATGGTTAGCGATCCTTGTTTTGGGTTGGGGTGAGGAGGCTGTGTAGCAGTGAGGATTAGTGGTCATCTCATGCCCGCTGCTGTGAGAATTGAGGGCTTCGCTTGTCTTGATTCTGCTACTGATCATAAACATCACCGTGTCTGTTAAATGGATTTAATATAACCCAAAAACTGAAGTTGATAGGAATTTTTTTCTATATATATGATATATCTCATTTGTTTAATGGGACAAAAGGAGAATTGCATGAAGAATTAACATCCATGAAGACCACCAAAAAAGTCTACTTTGTTTCTGTACAGAGATCTAGCCTAGTAATAGTGCTGTTATTTTGTATTTGCTAGTACTAGCCGCTTTGTTGAAACCGTGAAAGCTTCCTTTGGCTTTAACATGCTTGTTTTGTATGAAAAGGGACTGGTCAGTAGGATTGTAAGAGGCTGGAAAGATCTAAAGAAACATATAATATGTCAATTTCACCGACTTCTTTTTGCTGTAAATGTTGTCTACTTGATCAACCACTACAAAATTTCTACAGGAAAAAGAATAATATACTTTGCAACTGGTAAAGACTTGGCATCAACTATTCTTTCAATTGTGTGTGGCATAGCATGGATGAGGATGACCCACTACCCAGGACTTGGCATCAAATAAAGCCAGTGACGGTCAGTGCCAACTCTTTTATTTGACTGGTCAGTGGCTTCATTTTAATGTAAGACAAAGGTTCTGGAATCCATCATCATCCAATACAAACTGAAACTTGTGATTTAAGGAATGATGTGATTCAACTTGAAGTAAATATTATTCAGACTATTGAACTTCCATTTTCATAATAGAATCAAGAAGAAGCCTGCCAAAATATTCAGAAGTTTATAGTTGAGGATTTGACCCTTCAGAAGGGAGCACAACCATATGAACAAATGTTTGAAGGACTGGTGACCAAGACCTGACTTGCATGAATAAATTTTGGTCAAAAATCTCATTCGTTCAATACTTCAATCTTACCACCCTGCCCATGTTCTGTTTTCCTTATCATTGTGTTTAAATAAACTTTTTTAGGCTCAATTTCTTAAAATGCATTTATTTTGAATATCAAACTTTTCAAACACCTTGAATCATGATAAATTATGTACCTAAGCAACTTAGTCATAGCCGTGAGGAATGGGAATAGGTTTCAAAATATTTGAAAGGCATGCGAAAGGAGTAGGTACTAAATTCCCAATGTGTACATCATTTTTAGTGTTCATGGTGGTGGCAAAGAATAAAATAAAGGTCAAGTGGGCATCTAGACTTGGAAAACACACAAAACGAGTTCATTGACCAACATGAACAACACGACATGTGAAGGATGGCAAACCTTAGAAATCTACAATGTCTAGACAAAGTGGCTGTCCATTTCGTTCTAGATATGCCCCACTCATCTCTTCATTTCTTATAGAGAGGGGAGAAGAATCAAAGGCCGGGCATATCACATATTCTAGTTAGACTCCAAAAGCTGGAATTATATGTGTGTTCTACCTTAGGGTTTGGGTTGCAAACACAAAGTCAGCCTATTGTTTCTCTTTGGGGGAAATCAAGAATCCAGAATCCTTAAAATCCTTCACATTCGATTAGTCCAAATACATCCAGTTCAATTGCAAAGCTGCATTGAAAACACCCAACCACATGTGATATTTATTAAACTTCTAGACATAAAGCCTTGGCCTGCAGGCCAACATCTTTGGCTGTATTAGGATGGCTTTTCCACATTTGGTTGTCCTATAGTATACTTATTCTCCAAAGTTTCATTAGCTGTGTGATTAAGTACACCTAAAGTATAAGACAGATTAAGAGTAATATTAATTTTATGATTTAAACAAATAGACTTTCCTACTAATTGATAACCATTGGTGATCTCAGAAAAATTTAATGGTGATTAATCACTTAAAAATTCTAGTTGGTAAATTTAATTTATACAAATAAGCAGCCCGGTGATACAAAGCTCCCGCATTATGCGGGGTTTGGGAAAAGATCGGACCACTTTGGTCTATCGTACGCAATCTTACCATACTTTTTAAAACAATAGGTTGTTTTCACGACTCGAACCCATAACCTCCGGGTCACAAGCCCATCCAACAACTTTACTATTACTATTGCACTGCTCCCCTTATTAAACTATATAAATAGCATTACTCTAAATTAAATCAAAAGTTAAACTAAAAGTTTTCACAGCTACCTCGACCGACCAACATAAGAAAGTTCTTCTAATAAATACATTTGACATAATTTAAAAGAAAAAAAACACAAACCCGCATGCATAGATGCACTGGCTGATGCAGAGCAAATGCAATATTAAATGATTTTAAAAAAATATTAGTCAAATAAAAGAAATTGAAGTCGTGGTTTCCAATTTGTGGAGGCAAGCACATTTGATCCGAAGATCATGCGTGTTGGTCCCTGTTCTATTGTCAAACAACGCATCCAGCCAACCACTCTCCTCTTTTGGGCGGACCCATTCCCACCATTCGGTCAATCAATCTAACCCTTTTCTCTTGCAACCTATATAAGCCTTTGAGACCCCCACCTCCCAAAGCACCCATATAGCTCTCTTTCTCTCTCTATCTCTACTCTTCCCGTTCTAATCCTTCACTACCTATGGAATCCATTGGAAGCAACAAGAGATCTCGAGAAGTAATCGACGTACCTGAAGAGGAGCCATCGCACGACGCGAAGCGCTTCCGGGAAGAGCTCATCATCAACATCCTCGACGACGACGATGACGCCGACGACAGGAATCAGGCGACGCAGGATCTCGACACTGTCATCAAAAGCCTCCAGAAGGAGATCATCGCCCTCCCTTCGCCGAAGTCCAATGATCGAATCCGACAGCCTGACTTGGGTTACCTCTTAGAAGCCTCGGACGATGAACTAGGGCTCCCGCCGGAGGTGCCATCATCGTCGGAGGAGTACGGCGGCGACGCGGGGATCTCCAGCGCTGACCATGAGGTCGCTGGGTTCGCGCGGATTTGGGGGTTTGAGGACGAGGCTTTTGATTTTGGCTTCGCGTCTTTTGATGATGCTTTCGGTTACAACGACGCGTTTTATGAGCCGTTGGATCTGTTTGATGCTGATATTGTTTTTTAATTTTTTAAATTTTCAAATTTTGTAAAATTTATTCCGATATACATTATACACCTCAGTTACTCAAAAAATTATTCATATTTGTGTAAAAATTATAAACATTATGAAGAGAATTAAAAAAACCCGAAAAATCCAAACTCCTTTTATGACTTATGAGTGAGTTTATACACAAAATCCGGTTTACTTGCAGGTCAAGTAACTGCTACGTAATCAGTGCGGTTCCGAATAATCAAATAAAACCGCATGAAAACTCACGACTCTTAGCCTGATGACGTGGCAAGCCCTACTTTATCTAGTAGCTGCGGGCATGGTGAGGGATCGAGTTGAAACCGACTCAAACCAAACATAAATGGAGGACGGTGGTGGCGATGCTAATGCATCACCGTGACCATCATCCCAAAGGAGATACAATTAACAAGAAGGCAGGCAAAGATGTTTCTTCTTCTTCTTTATTATTTTTTTTTTTTGTATTCTGGATAATATTTATCTATTAATTTTCTCGGTCGAGTACCAATATTTATCTGATGTTTTAGATATTTATATTTATTTTAAAATTATTTATTTACCTTATTAATCTCTAGTGGATTTTGTCGTTTATTAAAAGAAGCAAAGTGAGCGGAGCCTTTGATCCCACCAACCCAACCCTCTGTATTTTTATTTATCTCATTCCTGCCTGGGTTTTAGCAGAGAGTGAAGAGAAAGGAGGGGTTTAGCCTCTGGTTTGGCAGAGACAGAGAAGACAAGAGGATTTATGTCGGCTGCTTCTCTTTGCTTTCTTTTTTTCACTTTGGCTGCCATTAGAGTTGAAGACGAGAAGCTTGAGAAAAGTTCATTCATTGCTGCTGTTCCTGTTCATGAGATGAGGGATTGTTCGATGCGTTTCAGGATTTCACGGTTCGCTGGACTCATCTATTTGTTTCTAAATATGGGGTTTTTTTCTTTGGAATTGTTCTCATATTTGCTTGATTTAGAGGAAAATTTTCTGTTTTTTATGGAAATCTGCAGGCTTGGATTTGGTCTGAGATACTCGCGATTCAAGCATATGAAGTTTTGTTTTGTTGGAATTTTCATCTCGATACGATAAAAATCAAATCCCACTTTGATTCAGAGGAGAGAAAAAAAAAAAACGGTTTAATTTTTTATTTTTTATTTTTAAGAGATGAAAAGCAAGAAGAAAAGAGTCTCCAAATCCTTTAAAAAGAGGAGATTTGGAGAAGATGAGATCAAGGAACCGAAGTTGAAGTTCGAATCCTTGAGAAAAATCACAGTGATTTACGATGATCCCGATGTTACGGATTCATCCAGCGATGAAGTTGAAGGCGAGACGAAGCGAACGAAGCAGAAGATCATCTTCTACTTGGGCGGACAAACCATCAAACCAAAGCTCAAAACCAAAACCCCAGGAAAGAGATCATCGTCTTCAAAGTATAAGGGCGTGCGGCAACGCCAATGGGGCAAGTGGGCCGCCGAGATTAGAGATCCAATCCGCGGAGTTCGTCTATGGCTCGGCACCTTCGATACGGCGGAGAAGGCCGCCGAGGCCTATGAATCCAAGTTCAGGAGTCTCGAGGCCGAGATGCGAAGCCTTCGCGTATCCTCCTCCGACTCTGCTTTCAATCCCGGGCCCTCCTCACCTTCCTCCGTCCTTGACGCCGCCGGCTCCTCGATTGAGAGCGCCGTGGGCGATCAGACCCTCGAGCCTCCTCCTGAGCCGGAGGTGGAGCTCCCTTTCTCGAAGCTCGACTACGATGAAGCAACGATGGTGAGGGAGATGGATTTCGTGACCCGTGCGAGCTCAGCGTTTGATCTTAATGTTGACGAGGAGTTCCCTCTCCTCTTTGATAGATTCTCGTTTGATTTCGATGATGATAAAGCTTTCTCCTTTTTGGATCCTGATGCTCTTTCTTGGATCGATGAACTTGGAGTAGATTCTGTTATATTTTGATCGGATTTTTCTTTTTTCTTTTTTTTTTTCTTGGATTTTCCGGCTAGCAAGAGTTTGAGAAGGAACTCAGTTTTGTTGTGCTCTGGAGAAGTTTTCCCTGATTTTCCAGAGTGCTCTGAAATAAAAAAAAAAAAATCAGGCATTATTTATTAAATATATTTCTTTGGCCCAGTGTCCCCTGCTCTATATATATATATATATATATATATATATATATATATATAAATAATAGGATAAATTTAAAAAAACAATTTATTTAGTTTCACAGATTTGTAAAATAGGAAAAGTATTTTATTTTTTTTCTTATAAAAATTTATGATTTTTTCAATTAATAATAAATAAATAAAAATTGTTAATTTTTGTTAATAGCATTAATCTCTGTTTAGTTAATAGAAGTATTTTTATCAATTTTTTTATTGTGATTTTTTTAGGGCAATTTTTATATAAAATTTGACAAAAACGTTGTTGACGGAAGTTAATACTTTTCTTTTTTTTAATTGGAGAAATTATAATTTTTTATAAAAATAAAAATAAAATATTTTCCTTATTTTATAAATGTGTGAAACCAAGTAAATTTTTTTAAAAAATTTATAAAATGTTCAAGGGTCACCAACAGACTTGGACTTAACAGACAGTCTTCTGCGTTTATTTGACTTTGTGTACGTTGGTTGGGTAGAGTCATTAATGGGGCAAACATACTGGTCAAACAAACAGTAATGTCTCAGACTTTTACAGTGGAATTTAGCCTTTTATTCAAATTAAATCACTAGTTTGCCAGCTGCCACACAGCTGAAGTTTGATTTTTAGCAACGACAAGGAGGAGTACAAAGTTCAAATTATCACCAGCATAGAGCTGTGAATACTCCGGAGGCATTAAAGGGGAAACTCATCTATGCAAACCTTGCAAACCATAGAACAAGTACAAGAGGATGGAAACAGTGATGAAACCTAGAGGCTCTTGAATTGGTTCAGTTCTTCTGAAGCCATTGCCGGAACCAGTATGCCGACCTTTTCGGGTAACGCCTGAGGTTCTTGTAGTCCACATAAACCAGACCGAACCGTGATGTGTAGCCAGATTTCCATTCAAAGTTGTCAAGCAAAGACCAAGCGAAGTATCCAATCACATTGGCACCATCATCGATAGCCTTCTTGAGTTCAGTAATGTAGCTTTTGTAGTAGTTCAATCTTGTTGTGTCATGCAACCCTTCAGTGAGAGTGACATTGCCAGGATCATCCATTCCTGCAGTTGTTCATGGCATTGTCAATGAGTTAGAGATTCAGATTTCAATATAGTTGAATCATCAAGAAAACAATTGCTCTCAAACAATGATACCATTTTCAGATAAAATCACAGTTGGGTTGCCATAATGCTCCTTAACGTAAGTCACAGCTTTGTACATGCCCCATGGAACAATATAAAGCCATTCAGAGTGTGCCTACAGATTAGTTCAGAAATGAATTTTGTTGATGATTCTGTAACAACACATAACAAATAATCTGATGTTAATTTGAAGAGTTTTAATTATTACCCTGGGTCCAATTGGCACACCATTGCGTTCATCTGCAAAATTCGGCAAGAATAGTTCAAAGAAAATTAACACAAAGTTTACGGATTGTATTTATCAGCTAGGACTTGAAGAACTCACAAGCAAATCCAGCATTCCAGTCTGACTGGTAGCGAGTGGGCTTCTGAGGAGGAAGATGGGGATCATACATATAGTAAGCTGTGTATTGGTTGATACCCACAAAGTCTATGGAGCCTTTTACCATCCCAACTTCCTCTGGGGAGAACTTAGGAAGCCTCTCTTTAACAATCTCCTGCACTGATTTTGGATATTCACCATAGATGATTGGGTGAAGAAACCTGTGAGAAGAATTAACAAACAAACATGTTTTTTTAACAACTTTGTGCAGGTCCATAACTCATAGCTTTGTTGAATTCAGGAAGTAGTCGAAATCACCATCCCAAGTGGAAGTCCCTTGATCTCTGAGCTGCTGCTTGGTCAGCCTCTGAATCGCTAAGAGGTTCATACCAAACAAAATCCAAAAGAATTCCAATCCTACCTTTCTGTTTAGCCTGGCATGCGTCAAAATGTAAAAAAAAAAAAATAGTTATTAATAACTCACAGAATTTTCTAAGACCAAAACAGGATTAATTTCACTCCATCATATAAACACCACCATGCAAAACCTGATAATTACACAAGTAATAATGCCAATCCACAAATTGCATAATTGCTCCAAATCCCAAATTTACATCACAAGATTATGGGCTCTGTGGACCATAGTGAGCAATTTTTCATCCCAAATTTATGTGGAAATATCAACTACGTTAGTCATGGCATTCTAATGAGAACATATGTTTTGGACTTGACACTTCTTAGATCATATATGACTAAAGAATGCCACCGACCTGATACTTCTCGCGATATCTCTTAACAGCAGCAGCATGAGATAGTATGAGATGATGTGCAACAATGTATGGCTCTGTAGCAGAGTTGCCTCCTCCGGTACAATTTGTACATCTCCCCGGGGCGAATTTACCATCATCATATCCAAGAGCTGCCACCACCCTTGGCTCATTGAATGTCATCCAATTTTTCACTCTATCTCCAAATGTTTTGAAGCAAAAATCTGCATAATCTGCAAAGTCCTCTCTACAAGGAAAGAATAAACAAAACATTACACAAGGTAACAATGGAAATTATAAAACAGATGATATAGTAGCATTTAATAGAGTAATAACATCTCTAATATTGCCACCAATCTTCACAAGGAACCAGCCTTCACAAAAAGTGGTTGGGGTTCAAACCATGTCTCTCTCGAGTGTGTTTCTAGTGGCTTGACAACATTTATCAACACAAAAAAAAACAAAAAAAAAAATCTCTATTATTTCCACTCTCCCACAATGTTTCTGCCCCTTTAGTTTGAATCACCTTACATATCAATGAATTACCTGTGTTGATCTCTTACACCTTATTACAAAGACCGTGTCCTAATCTTTACCCAATTTACAAACAGCATCATGAACCATTAATAGAATTTTATATAGCATTTGTGATAAGTTTATCAATAAATTCTACACAGACCAAACATAAGAGTATAAATGTTCTTCTCTAACATATAATGGACAAGTGAAATGTCTCTTGTCACCAAGAGAGAAACAGCATTCTAAAAGAAAACGAGAAACAATAATCAACTACAAGAGGACCAACACTTACACAACTTGGGGGCTCAACAAGCCTTTATACTTCTTCTCAAGTGCATCTGGAAGATCATAGTGGTAGAGATTTGCATATGGAGTAATGCCTAGTGTGACATTAACCATAAATAAAGTAGCTTTTAGACTCCACAAACAATTACAAATTGGAAATCAAATAGGTCATTACTTTGCACTTTCCAAACTAACCTTTCGCCAGCATGTAGTCTATCAACCTATTATAGTAAGCAACCCCTTTAGGATTTACCTTGCCCACTCCATCTACAACATAATCATAAAACAAAATAAACCTTATGTTCTTATAATTATTTTAGAAATATATATATTTTTTAGATTAGATTTCTGGATGATTACTTGGGAAGATCCTCGACCATGAGATTGAAAACCTATATGCATCAAAGTTCATCTCTTTCATGATGTTCACATCTTCCTGCAAACAAAAACATGATACAATTACTCAAAAATTACAACCACTCAAAACAAAAAAAGGAATAAAACAAGCCAGCAAACTTGGCAGAGAATCATGTGACCATGTTTGTCTTTTCCAAAGTCACTCAAAATCCATTCTTTTGATGTTATAAATGTGCATACAGGTAAAAAATATCTCACTTTTTACCCACCAAAAACACATACTTGCAATTATTAATAAAACAGCTCAGGATCTTATCCATACCCAAACTCTTCCAATCATATCAATCAACCAAAATCCCCTCAAATCATATCTACAAGCTTTCTCTACACCATAAATTCATAAGAAAAAAATCCATTTAAATCAGAATTAAGGAAGCCATGCTCACCTTGTAGCGATGATACTCATCCACAGTGGTGTCGGCAGTCGCATTGTTGGCGATTTCCCCTTTTTATTGTTAAGATCAACGAATTCACAAAATAAGCAAACAAGCAACCACACTCCGTGAGGAAAAAAACAAAAAGATCTTTGTTTGAGGGTGTGTATACCTGGGATGCGGACGAAGGTGTCCCAGATACTAGGACCACGACCATCCTTGAGAGCCATACCCTCCACCTGGTACGCCGACGCCGCCGTGCCGAAGACGAACCCTTTCGGGAATGCTCCTCGGCTCAGCACGCCAGTGTCGTAGTGGGTCCTCACGCCATGCCCGGCCGAGCAGCCGAC
Source organism: Dioscorea zingiberensis (assembly GCA_026586065.1). Taxonomy (NCBI): domain Eukaryota; kingdom Viridiplantae; phylum Streptophyta; class Magnoliopsida; order Dioscoreales; family Dioscoreaceae; genus Dioscorea; species Dioscorea zingiberensis. The sequence continues at coordinate 8,816,249 of CM048822.1, read as the reverse complement.
GGCGAGGAGGAGGAGGAGGAGGAGAGGGAGAGGGAGAGAGAGGCTCATCGGAAGGGCACTGACTCAGTGAGTGAGTGAGCGAGTGAGTGAACGATAAGCAAAGCTTGGATGGATTTATAGGTGAAGAGGTGAAGAGACGGGCACAGTGGTGGGGCCCAGCTACTGCACTGCAACTTCACTGCTCTGCCTGCTATTCAGTATTCACACATACAGCCCACTCTTTCTGTTCACCGTTTACGTAAACGAGGACGTGCTTTCGGTGGAATTTAACGTTTTACACCCTTTTTTTTAAAAAAAAAAACCTTCTAAATTAAACCATAGAAATCATGAATATATTGGTGATCAGAATCTCTATAATGCAAAAAACGACCCCATCAAACTTCATTTTGAGGAGATTTTAAATGCTACTTATATCTTCTTCATGATCCTCTCTAATATATATAAGATTTATTAATATAAAAGATGTCTTTTTTGTGGAACAACCCTTAAAAATTAGATTATTAAAAAATACACATTGAAAACTCTATTGGATTTAGCTGTGTACTAATGGAATCTCATCATCTATTAAGTAAATGGATAGAGTTGGTGACATAAGCGAAGGAGCCACAACAATGACAGAATACCCGAAATAATCAAGCCGTTTGCCAAAGTGTCTCACGAAATCTTTCCTCTTTACCTTCAATAACATTAGAAAATGACTTATTAACCTTATTATGACCATCTTGGCGAGGAACATTATGAAACCTTCTACCTCCATACGAGAAAACAAAACAATATCAAATGGGCGCACAAAAATCATTGAATGTGCCTCGAGATAGTTGTGTTGATGATCTCAAGACACATTTAATGGTTTTGTATACCCATTTCGTGTTGTTTTGTCGGATGATATAGCATTACTCTCTCCATACCGCATTGCAGGGATCCAAAAACATGAGTGAAAATAATATGACTTAAATATATGAATAAATTAAAAACATTCTCACGATATTCAGGTTTATGAAATAAAAAATTTAAGTATGAATCTCAAATATTTTGAAGAAAAACCATCAGAAATGTGAAATAACAAAACAGCGGTCAAAAAAAAGATAAGGTTCACACTTCAAACACTTTGCGGCCATTATTGTCCTTGTTTGTAACAAAAATAAAGAGTTGTAGTTGCAGTCTGTTATAGCCTGGGGAGTTTCACCATAGCTGATGCAGTCATTGTGATAGAAGCCATCATTGAATGGATAAGAGCAATGAACATTCAACAATCCACATTGTTTCTCAATCACATGAATATTCAACTTTGCATATCTTATTGATATGTGCTTGTTGCTTGGAAGTTGAGACTCTTAGAATTGAACCCAAATCTGTTTTCTTCTAATGAACCTTTTCCTTTTCTCCACGATCCTCAGCAATGTTCAATCAGTGAAATTTCCAGAGCATGAAGACAAAAAGAGATTAGAGAAATAACAAAATTAAGTTGATAGGATTTATAGAAGATGATGAAAGGATAAGGTGCATTTAGGCAGAGGGCCACTAAACAATACACTTCATGATTGGGATGTTGGGTACCTATTGGTTACTTGTTCAAACAAAATTCCAATGAAGAAAAGAAGCTTTTCCCAATGGAATTTGTGGTCCCCAAGATAGGAGCAGTCTAAAACTATTGAGTATTTAGTGATGGTCCTGGATATCAATCTATAAATGATGTTTACCATGCAATGGCCCCCCAGCCCATATTATACAAGTCAGAAGACCCATGACAATACATCCAAAACATTTATTAATTGAAGACATTGGTATTGGAAATCTAAAGGATAAAAACAAGAGATCAAGCAGTAACACTCTGCTGGAAATTACAACACCTAAGCCAAAATGAAGACACCCTTTCAAGTAGGTCATCAAAAGCCACACTCAAACAGCAAAAAATACAACAAACTTATTAGTTCACCAAACATCACAGAGAAATCAAGTGGGGAAAAAAAAACATACTCATTGCTGGATTAATCTCCACAGACGCACGCATGCATCCTCTCCAGAACTAATGACACTGTTCTCATCACAGAATGCCAATCCATAAACCCCTCCAAGGTGAGCTCCTTTGATGGTCACCCGATTTGATGCTGGCTTGTCCACTTCGTAAACAATCACGCATGTGTCTAGAGAACCAGTAGCAACCATTCGGCTATCAGGAGACCATGCTAGACAGTTGATACGAGCAGTATGGTACAACATGTTCTTCAATTTCACCTGTTCATATGATGTTGTTAAGCTCGAAAGATTCAATGAAAAAGAGAAAAAACATGGATGATTTTTACTTAAACCACATAGAAGAGCACTGTAAGACTAAAAAATCAAGTTTGGTATCAGAAGATGAAAGAAAGGAAATCTTATCCGCAAAAGAGAGTCAAAGACAAAAACCAATATAAAAGCTTGAGAGATAGGCTAGTGAGTGTGTTATCAGTGATGAAATAGCTGATTCATAAGCCAACATGAGTAGATTATATGCTGGTTTTCCCCTCAAGGTTATCTAGAGTTAATCAGAAGTGCTACTGTAATCTATCTTTTCAAATTACTATAGTTATAAAGACATAATTTGGATCGGGAGTGAAGTAATATATCCTAATCACAATGTTCATATCATCATATGCTTGAGATGACAATCTTTCCACCAGATGAGGTGAAAAACACTAGATTTGACTTGTAAATGTGAAAAGACATAAAAAAAACAATGCAGAATATTAATTGAGATACAGAACTACATTTACATGAACATAGTATAAAAATTTGATATATTCTGATGATCTAAGTTTTATTTCATCAAGTTTGATAAATCAGTTAATCTGTGTACACACTGTAGCTAACCTCAAAATGTTTATTCAGAAATTAAGTTAGTAATATCACACTAATAGAAATTTTGGAAGAGATGATTCAAACATCAATTTTAGGCAATGAGGGGCTTGGTGATGTTAGATGTGAAATAAATAAAACTAAGCTTAAGAAGTTGAAATTTTGAAGAAACAGGTCATGGTGAAGGTGATACCTCACATGTTATGTGGTCCCATACAACAGCCTCACGATTGGCATCAGCTGAAGCAAACATGGAAGTATCAGGAGAATAGCGTATAACAGTAATTGCACCCCGATGCTTCTCAAGCACTGATTCCTCAGTAAGCACATCTCCTGCAATGCTATATATATGCAACTTTCCATCTTGACCACCCACGATGGCCTCAGTTCCATCAGGAGAAATTGCTGATGCAGTCACAGTATACCCAACTTTAATGCTTGACGCTAGCTTTGAACCACGCAGAATGGCAAGTCCAGAATCAGTTGAAACCAAAGCAACTTCAGGAAATTTAACTGCGAAGCTTAAATCTTTTGGCTGAGAACCAACATCAACATGTACTGCTTCTCCACATTGATCTTCATTTAATGGGATTCTCCATACCTGATTATGAGAAGAACTTTCAATTAGAAAAAACATAATCCTTTATGAAGCAAATCAAGAAGCTTCTTATTCCTAAATATTTCAAATGGTGCATATGAATTTATAAGGTTTGGATTTTTGGATTTTGGATTTTAACCTAAGTTTCATATCCTCAAACAATGAGCTTGTAGGTTCACATACATATCCAGTATAATTGCATGCCATTGTCCAAATTTTGGAGTGCAAGGTGAACAGATTACATGGGAAATCGACAACTTCACAGGTGATGAGGAATTCATCACGCTAGACAAGCAGAGGTTCAGGTAGGACACCCTTGTTGAGGACTTAATGACAAGGTGAACATGCCAATTGTAGACAGAGTATTTGGGGAATACAAACCTCATTCCTTCTATTGGTGTCATTATTTTCCTAGGGGGAAAACTATTATGTATCTACTATGAGAGCAGAGCCTTCACTGCACCTAGAGGCTTATACAATTGCAGTGGCAATTCAAATAAAGAAAAGACGAGTCTGAACAACACATTTTTCTTGTACTGCCTAGAAGCAACCAATATATATAATAATCATGAAGGAAGGATCATGAGGAAGCAGAAATGATTGACGATTCCTTCAGGTATAACCGGAGCCACAGGGGATATCAATATTAGTGTGATAGGTGTGGGTGGTGATTGACTTGCAAAAAAAGACAGAAACTTAAACTCCTGTATAAAGGAAAAGTATGTTCGATATGCATAAATCAGAATAGCGTGTAACTCTCAATGTTATAAATTTTGAAGCCAATTTACTCACAAGCATGCACACTGATAATAATAAATGAAATCAAGATGCTAGAACTTCATTTTCAACCAGCAAGGAACAAAACAGCATTCACCTTATTGTCGAATCCAGAAGTAAGAAGTTCTTCTTCAACAGCTGCAAAACATTTAATTTGAGGGCTATCTTTCCTCTGTAGTTTACCAACATATCCTACACCCTGCAACCATCTCACAATAACTCCATCATAGCTGCTGGATAAGATAATTTTTTGGCCACTTTGATGAAGACAGGATAAGGAAGTAATGCTTTTCATGTGGCCAGAAAATTTTATAGCTGTTTTCTCTGGATCACTGGCTGAGAATATATTAATTGCTCCACCAAGAGAAACAGTGACTAGATGGTCATTCTGCCAAAGGCAACCGACTAGCATGTCATCCAATCCACCGGAACCTAGGCATTCTAATGTTCTATTAAGTTTCCCATTTCCATCATCCATAATTTCCCATACTTTTGCAGTTTTGTCTGCAGATACTGTTAGAACCTGAAATGGATATACATCAGCATGAGATAAAAGATAGAGAACAAATGAAATCCAACTGAGAGAAAAATCAACTGGAAAGCAATATCTAGTGAGAGAGGGTTCAAGGAATGACATAACAAAATCCTTAAATATCACGTCCTTGTCATCTGATCCAAGTAACAAGAGATACTTATTTCAGTAAGGAATGGCAAAATCTTCTTTAATCCCACAAAAAAAATTCAAGTGATTTCATAGCTGAGCACAATTTGAAGGCTATAACAAAATCCAAAAGGATAATTAACCAAAGAAATTGTTGACTATGATTGACTTAATTCAAAGGAGGCATGAACATTTTTGTAGCAACCAAATATATAAATTGCTACATTTGTTCATAAGGGAATAATAATAATAATAATAATAATAATAATAATAATAATAATAATAATAATATCTAAAAATCGCGTATACTAGATATCAAGGTGAACCATGGAACAAAACTCATCCAATTCAAGTTTCTAATGCCGGATAAAAATTTAACCTGTTTACTATCAGGACTCCAGCTAACAGCATATATGCTTCCCTTGTGTCCATCTGCTGCAGGTAACTCCCCCATCTTTTCTCCAGTCTTTGCATCATATATTATACCCTTTTTATCTGAGCTTACAGTAATGAACTTATTTCCATCGGGAGAAAAACGCACACAGTTAACAAAATTAGAATGCTCCCTGCAGTACCAAGCAATACTTTCACGTATAAGAGGAATTACAAATGCCATGTGCCCTTCAGGTCATAAACAAATCACAGCCACAAACCTCTGAGATAGCTTAAACTTAAATGGTGGTCCTTCATAGAAGTTCACCAAGAAATCTTCTCCACATGTTACAATGCGGAATGGTCTAGTGGGCTTAAATGCACAGCTTAAAACACGCCTCGAATGCCCATCAAACTCTCCAACATTAGTTCCAGAATCCCACCTACAAGAAGACATCAACTTTGTGATCAAGGTATAAAAGTTGAGAACTTCAGAAAAAACCCCAAAACGGCATCATTTCTTATCCTATGTAAGGGAAAGAGGAATTTCAAGAAGGAAGATGTACATTCAAATGCTAAATCTAAGATCCCAAATACATACAGTTGGACACTATTCTGGATAGAATCTAGATCAAACCATAGTTTAATTTGCAATCGAAAACTCAATAATGAAAATGAAACTGATAAGAGTCAAATTCAGATCACAGTTAGAAGCTATAAATCTCTTCCGTTTGTTCAAATCCACGCACCGAGATCTCACAAAAACAATTAAAAACAGATCAGATCATTAGCTCAAGATGATTTAAAGAGGGATTTATGCGTCTCACATGAAGGCGCGCACGAATGACTTTCCCTTGCCGTCCCCGGACGCTACGATCCGCTGCCCGTCAGGCGACCACTGGAGATCATCGATGCGGCCGGAGAGGACACGAAACTCGTTCTTCAGGACGCGGTCGCCATGGCGGCCCCAGATCCGCACGGTGCCGGAGACATCAGCGGAGGCGACCCACTCGCCGTTGGGTGAGAAGCGCGCAACAGTGGCCTGGTAGGCATGCTCGCCATAGATGGAAGCCTCGAGGGGGCGGCCTAGGCTGCGGATGATGACGGAACGGCCGTTGCAGTAGACGATGGAGTCGGACTTGGGGTCGCCGGAGATGAGGATCCCCCTGCCCCTCTCGGTGGAGGGCACGCAGGCGTAAGTCTCCGATAGCTCCGCCATTCCGATCTCAATCTCACTCTCTTTGCGGGATGGAGTGCTACTCTTGTATATATATGTGGTCTTTCGAAACAAAGGAAGTAGGAATGATGCCTCCCCTCCCGGGAGTCGCACCCACGATGCGTCATCATTCCTCTTGTTTTTTCACAAATAAATAAATTAATTTAAAAGTTTTACGTGTATATATTTTTTTTTTTTGATTAAAGTGGATAAACCACATTCTATTATTCATTGCTTAAAAAGAATTGATACAACGGTGCTCATATTTGAGCTCCCCCAGTTGCTCCCCCTTATCAGGGGTTGCCCCTGATATATATACACAGTATACTACACTACTGAAAAATCTTGAAAATTTATATGTATAATATCAAATAAATTAATAAATAACAATGTGTAAAAATGAGGAAATGTCACTTGTATAGTTGTATTCCTTATTTATCTCTTAAATTTATTCTTTATAATATTTATGTTTAAGTTTTAAATATTAATAAAATAATTTTATATTTAAAATATATTGTTTATATAATTATTTAATAAATAAATTATCTTTTGAACACCCACCAAATCATTGAATTTTATTGAATTTTTCTTAATAAAGTTAGACAAACCACTAAAAACACGTAGCAAACATGCTCTCCTTATAACTTATAAGAGATAATGGATTGGTCAACTTTCTTTATAAAAATTAGGTATCTTATTGAATTATATATTTCTAATTGAATTATAATATAAACCCTCTATCTAATTTATTATCAATCAACCCATGAAAATTGTCATCTATATATAGGACAGTGACTAAACAATGGGCAAAACTATAAAAAAAAATAAAATAAATAATGATAACTCTGCTCTCAATAAATATAACTATTTTAGATTTATAAAAATCTAATTCTTTTTATGCTTTTGCCTTTAATTTGATGCAGGCTGCTATGTAACATGGCATATAATGACGAGCTATCAATTGAGTGTTAACCAATATATGAATGGAGCTAAAGTTTTATATTAGAGCTAATTATATGGTTTAAAAGATAATTTATCTTATATTTTATTCTTTAATTCAATATTTAAGAGAATATAAATATAAATTTATAATATTTTTATGAAAAAGTTTAAAAGACTTTTTTAAATAACATAGGGTCATTTGCCAAATTTTTTTTTATAAATTTTATTATTTATGTACTACCTGGTCAACATCCAAGGTGTTGACGGGATGCTGATTAGGATTAAAAATAATACTTAAATAATTTTGGGGTATTAATAAAAAATATAACATTCTATAATTAACCCCTTCTTTTTATGAAACACCATAGAGTTAAACAACTTTTGAAAGACCATTTCGCTCCAGAAAGTACTTTGAGTTGCTCCCTAGAGCTAAACGATTTTTCATAAATATTACCTCCTTAAATGGGTTCCTTAGAGTTAAACGACTTTTGAAAGGTCATTTAGCTCCATAAAGTACTTTGGATTACTCCTTAAAGCTAAACGATCTTTTCACAAAGGTTTTAGCTCTATAAATGGAGTCCATAGAGCTAAACGACCTTCGAAAGTCATTTAGCTCAAGAGAGTGTATTGTGTTGTTCTCTAGAGCTAATCAGCCTTTGAAAACCCATTTAGCTCTAGAGATGGGGTCGTTGACTCGTTGGAGCTAAACAACCTTTCAAAAGCCATTTAGCTCTAAAAAATGTGTTGTCTTACTCTTTGTGTGTTGTATTATTCTTTGGAGCTAAATGATCTATGAAATGCCATTTAGCTCTAGAGATAGGGTTGTTTGGAGCTAAACGACTTCAAATAAGTGTGTTGTGTTGCTCTCAAAGGGCATTTAGCTCTAAGGAGTGAATTGCCTTGATCCTTGTAGCTAAACGACATTAAATGTTCTTTAGCTCCAAAGATGGGATTGTTGGACCTAAATGGCTTTTAAAAGGCCGATTAGTTTCAGACATGTGTTGTGTTATTCTCTAGAGCTAAAGATGGTGTTTGAAAAACTTTTTTTTTTAATTTTATTTAAGCCCCATAGAAGAATTAGTTTTTTTTATATATATTAAGCCTGGTAGAAAAAAATAGTTTTTTTTAATATTAAACCTCTCAAAAATTTTAATTATATTTTTAATTTTAGCCAGTATCCAGTCATCATCCTAGATGCTGACTAGGTAGCCCAAGGCGATTTTGACAAATAAAATAAGATTGGGGATTAAAAAAAATAAAAAAAATTTCATTGGCAAATGGACATATTATCATTGACTATGAGGCCGGTAAATATATGAAAGGAAAACTTTACACAAATATATGTAATTTCAAAATTTTTCAGGGTTTACATGTAAAAAACTATATATATATATATATATATATATATATATATATATATATATATATATATATATATATCCAGACAACCACATGGAAGGATCATAGACCATTCTCTACTCAAATCCGATGTATCTTTCCACTTTGAGGAGACGCGGTCCACTCTTCTCTTATGGCCAAGGAGCATGGCCGAGGAGCCGCACACTACTTTTATGGCCGAGGAGCCGCATACTACTTTTATGGCCGAGGAACTGCAGACTATTTTTATTGCCGAGGAGCTTCCACTTCTTCCGAACAGTCTTCCGAAGAGACTTCCAAACATACTTTTGAAAAGTCTTCCGAACAGACTTTCGACGGCTAAGATAGAGACACGTGGCTTACTAGAATGATAATACACAGATCATAATTGTAACACCCTTATCCTTTTCAGGACCCAGGTGTCACACCAACCAGGTTTAGGGACTGAACCCTAAACCTAAGGCTGTAAACTGCTAATTAACTGTAGAATTAACAACATGCGAAAACTAACAAACAAACTGAATACATTAAAACACCAACTCAATCTGGTTTAATACAACACCAAATAAATATTGTCTTAAGCTTAATGTCTCACAAACACTCATAATCAAGATAACAAGACTTCTAGACGAGGAGTCAGAGCCGGCTATAGGACATCTCCACTAACTCACGATCAGACGACCCTCTATATGGTCTCATGTCTAACGCCTGCAATCACAATGTCAAAGAAGAGGGGGCTGAGCTACTGGAGCTCAGTGAGTTGGGAACAAGTCTGTCGGGTGTAACAGTACCCGTATAATAAGTAAAACTGTAAAAGAAATCTGACGTATAAAAACATGAATAGAAAATAACTGAATTAAAATACTGAAATCTGAACTGAATACTGAGCAAGTAAATACTGATCAATGTATTCTCTTTTAAATGCATATCTGATTTTCTGTTTCTCTATCTTGTGAATTATTTATGAAGCCGACGTTCCCCCTGGGTAATCTGTACCTGTGCCTTCTCTCTCTCTGAGATGAGCTCTATCTCTAGAAGGCGAGGAATGCGACATCATCTGATAAACACAAGACTAATTCTCTGACTACACATCTACTTCAATACTGTATGGCCAACAACCAACAAGTATATCTGATACATGTGGTCGACTATATATACGTACACTAAGCATCCGAATGGATAGAAAGGGGGTTTTGATTTTTATAAAATGGAAGTATTTTTAAAACAGATAGTTCGGACTTAAATCAGAATTTAAATCACCCCTCTCCTAACTTAGTGTCGTACTCTCTGGCTCTACACGAGCCACCACTGGTCTATACAAGCATATCAATAGAATGTAATCTATCTGTATCTGTAACTGTTTCTCTTTTCTGTTACTGAATACTAAGCATGAAATGGGTTTATAAAACTCCAGAAACTTTCATAAAACTCCTAGTTCATGCTTTTCAAAACTGAAATCTGTATTGTATAAAAATACGGTAAAACAAGTGAACTGTACAGGTAGTTCCCCTCACTCGGATCTAGTCCGAGCTTAAGCCTGGCTCGGTCCTTCGGCAGTGGTTTGCTTGCCTTTGCCCTTTCCTGATCATTGAAATATGAAAGCTATAAACACGAAGGTCGTATTCTTGACTCGTACTCTGATCTAAACTAGTAGAATACGGTAAATTAAATACGGAGTTTACACTTCTTACTATCTTGCTTTTTCCAATCATTATCATGCCTTAGAATCACTATCATGCTTTGATTAAGGTAACTACTTGCTAATCACGGCATAATAAATCTAAATATATCGGCAACACCTCCTCTAATTGTAGGGCTCCGAAATTCTACAAACATTCACACATGATACACTAAATTAACAAATCATAATACATGTCAATTCTATCATCTCACTGCCCTATTAATTCACAACTCTAAATCTTCGATTCCTCTAGGGTTTCAAGTTATGCAGTCCCATTCACTAAAACCCCTTTCAATCAAGGTTTGAGAAGCTCACGAAGGGTTCGAGCTTGAAGGTGCTGAGCTGGTGGCTGCGTGACTGTGTTGGTAAGTCGTCGGACAAAGGTGCGACGTGGCTGAGAAACAGGCTTTGCGAGGCTCGTGGGCGGGGACTGATCTGATTTGGGGCGAAGTCTTGGTGGCGGAATTTGGAAGCTTCATTGGCGTCTGGCGTCAAGGGCGGTGTTGGTCACTTGGTGGTGGCTGGAGCAAATGGCGGCGTGACCAAGCTTGAGCAGCGCATGTGAGCTCCGTCGGAAAGCAACTCCGGCGAGGTGGGGTCTGACGGCCGGCAGGCGCTCGTCGAGCTCGCGAGACACGAGAGAGGCGGACGCCCCTCTGAATCGAGAGAAAAGTGAGAAAGAGAGAGATTGAAGAGAATTCCTTTTCTCTCTCTCTTCATCACATCTGACTATATAGGCCAGACTTTTAATTAAATTAATCTTTTAATTTAATTAAAACATTTTAATAACTTATCTCTTAAAAAGTACTTGATTTAATAAAATTATCTTCTAAATATCCTCTACTATAAGCCGAACGACTTTTCGTCGGTCCTATCTTCTTACTGTGTCGTCACGAGGGCGACTAATGATATTTTCTGGCTTGTCTCTATCTCCGGACCCGGTCCAGGGAATCCGGGTCGAGGCGACAGTGATGGTATTTGTAGCATCGCGGGTGCGTCCCTTCTTCAGGCCAGGATCCACGTTTCTCGGCTTTTGACTCGGCCAGATCTACTTTATAGTAACTCTAACTTTTGTCTGATATTCTTACTGATTTAATCTGGATTAATTAATATTTAATTAATTTCTTGTTTAATTAATCTAACTCGACCGACGATCCATCTCCAACTATTCTATGTAACTCTGGCCTGACCCAATAAGGCCTCTCTCAGCCCTATGGTTACAAGAATGGATTTCGGTCAATTTTATTCTAATTTTCTTTAACTTAGAGGTTAATAATAATTAATCTGATTTAAGTTAATTAATCTCATTTAAAATTTCAAAAATTTACTGAATTTTACTTCGAAAATTTTGGGATGTTACAATAATCAGTTATGGAAAGTCGATCACATGCAAGATTTGGGGGTTGATTTTGGGGTGATGGCACGGATCTGGGAGAGAAAAGTGGGATCTTATTTAGTTTGAAATCTCTCCTTAAAAAGGGAGATCTCTGGATGAAGAAAGGGGGAGACTCCTCCAACCCAAGAAAGAGGGCAGATCATCTTCACCCTCAAGCACAGGCCTCCCCGACGGGCACCAATCATGATCATCATCATCCCCATCTCCTTCCTCCTCTTCTCTACAGTCCAAGGTGGAAGCAAGATAAGAAATCCCTCTTCTTCTCCCCCATTGTACTAAAAATAAATAGTAGATTTAGCCCTCACTTACAGGGCTCATGGTTTTTCCCCGATTTAAGGGTTTCCACGTTAAACCTGCATCTCTATCCTTGATTGCTTGGTTTTTCTCTCTGGTCTCCTCACTGTTCTAAGTCCCGATCTCAAAACAAATTCAATGGTTAGAGTGAAGTTGGGATCCAAAGCGATTTTCACCCTAACAGTTTGGCGCCGTCTGTGGGACCTGAACAAGAAGCCATATCACCATGAGAAAATCTAAGCATAATCATGGGCATGAGGCTCTTCTTTTCTCTATGAAGCTCTTCTTCTCTGGGATTTATGGTCGTCTCTCCCTAGAGAGGAGCTCTAATGAAGGTATGCTTTCTCTCTCTCCCTCTCCCTTTCATTCATGCAAGACATCCCAAGAAGAGCTAAAACTCCATAGAGACCCCAAAAGAGATAATCTCAAAGAGGGTTCAACTCCATGGAGGTTCCAAGAGGGATCATCTACAAAAATTTTATTTAATGAAATGCTCCAAGGAGCCTATTTTTACATAAACCCCTCATATTGAGCTTTTTTGTACCGAGGCCGAACCATTGCATGCCGAGGCCGAGCCTCCTCCAAGGTCTCCATGCCAAGACAGAGTCATCCAATGCCGAGGCCGAACCATTGCATACCGAGGCCGAGCCTCCTCAAAGGTCTCCATGTCGAGGCCGAACCATTGCATGCCGAGGCTGAGCCTTCTCCAAGGTTTCCATACCAAGACAGAGTCATCCAATGCCGAGGACAAACCATTGCATGTCGAAGCCGAGCCTCCTCCAAGGTCTCTATGCCAAGACAGAGTCATTCCATGCCGAGGCCGAGCCTCCTCCAAGGTCTCCATGCCAAGGCAGAATCATTTCATACCCAGACAGAACCATTCTAAGGTCATGGCCGAACAGATCTTAAGGCTAAGGCCAAGCTATCTAAAAAGCCCCCCCAAGGGGCCGAGTTTCAACGCTCACAAAAGTCCTTTTTTAAGGCCGAACTACCATGTTCGTTCAAAAGTCTTTCTTTAAGACCGAACAACTATGTTTGTTCAAAAGTCCTTTTTTAAGGCCGAACTACCATGTTCGTTCAAAAGTCCTTCTTTAAGGCCAAGCAACCATGTTCGTACAAAAAGTCCTTCGTGAACGCCCTTCAGCTGGAAGGCATATCCTCCGTGAGAGCCGATCCAATGCGATCATAATGCCTCGGGGGATATCAACAAAAAGCCCTTCGTGAATGCCTTCGGCCCGAAGGCATATCCTCCGTGAGAGCCAATCCAACACGATCATATATAACGCCTCGAGGGATATCAACAAAAAGCCCTTCGTGAATGCGAAGGCATATCCTCTGTGAGAGCCGATCCAACATGGTCATAATGCCTTGGGGGATATCAACAAAAAGCCCTTCGTGAACGCCTTTCGACCCGAAGTCATATCCTCCGTGAGAGCCGATCTAATGCGATTATAACGCCTCAGGGGATATCAACAAAAATCCCTTCGTGAACGCCCTTCGGCCCGAAGGCATATCCTCCGTGAGAGCCGATCCAATGCGATCATAACGCCTTGGGGGATATCAACAAAATGCCCTTCGTGAATGCCCTTCGGCCTGAAGGCATATCCTCCGTAAGAGCAGATCCGATGCGATCATAAGGCCTCGATTGGATATCAGCGAAAACCCTATGTAAAGGCGCATTCGCCCGGAGGCATATCCTTCAAGAGCGGTCCGCCGCGCCGTTTCGAGACATCCATGCCGAGGCTGAGCTTCCTCCAAAGACTAAAGGCCATGGCCGAACAATAGTTTCTCGTCCATGGCAGAACAGTTTCCCAGGCCATAGCCGAACCGAACAGCTTTCTAGAGCCATGGCCGAACCAAACAGCTTTCCAAAGCCATGACCGAATTGAACAACTTTCCAGAGCCATGGCTGAGCCAAACAGCTTCCCAGGCCATGACCGAACAGAACAGCTTCCCAGGCCATGGCTGAACCGAATAGCTTTCACCGTCGAACCATAGTTGAATCGAACAGCTTTCTAAAGTCATGGCCGAACCAAACAGCTTCTCAGGCCATGCCCGAACTAAATAGCTTTCCAAAGCCATGGCCGAACCGAACAGCTTCCCAAGCCATGGTCGAACCGAACAGTCTTCCAGAGTCATGACCGAACAGAAATTCCAAGGCCGAAACCAAGCATAAAGACTAAGGCCAAAGCCGAACAGAAAACCCAAGGTCGACTAAGCTCCATCATGTTGAGCCGAACGAGTTCCCCTCTTCCAAGAGAACCCACCTCTGTGGAAACAATCAAGTGAAGCATAGAACCCGTCCGAATTGGCCATATGCTTAGTTTCTTGAGTCGACCAATGACAGAGAAATACTCGTTCATCACTCGGACTCAACGCAAGCATACTTGGGGAGGGACTGATAATAGGGGTAAAAGTGGGAAGATGGGTAGCAATCATCCAAACAACCACATGAAAAGATCATAGACCATTCTCTACTCAGATCCGAGGTATCTTTCCACTTTAAGGAGCCACAATCCACTCTTTTCTTATGGCCGAGGAGCATGGTCGAGGAGCTGCAGTCCACTCTTTTCTTATGGATGAGGAGCATGGCCGAGGAGCCACAAACTACTTTTATGGCTGAGGAGCTGCATATTACTTTTATTGCGAGGAGCTTCCTCTTCTTCCTAACAATCTTTTGAAGAGACTTCTGAAGAGACTTCTGAAGAGACTTTTGAACAGTCTTCCGAACAGACTTTCGACGGCTAAGATGGAGACACGTGGCTTACTAGGATGATAATACACAGATCATAATCAGTTATGGAAAGTCGATCACATGCAAGATTTGGGGGTTGATTTTGGGGTGATGGCACGGATTTGGGAAAGAAAGGTGGGATCTTATTTAGTTTTAAATCTTTCCTTAAAAAGGGAGATTTCTGGATGAAGAAAGGGGGAGACTCCTCCAACCCAAGAAAGAGGGCAGATTATCTCCACCCTCAAGCACAGGCCTCCCCGGCGACACCCATTATGATCATGATCATCATCATCCCCATCTCCTTCCTCCTCCTCTCTACAGCCCAAGGTGCAAGCAAGACAAAAAACCCCTCTTCTTCTCCCTCATTATACTAATTAAGAATAAATAGTAGATTTAGCCCTCACTGATAGGTCCTGTGATTTTTCCCCGATTTGAGGGTTTCCACGTTAAACTTCGTCTCTCTCCTTGATTGCTTGGTTTTTCTCTTTGGTCTGCTCATTGTTCTAAGTCCCGATCTCAAAACAAATTCAACGGTTAGAGTGAAGTTGGGATCCAAACCGATTTTCACCCTAACAATATATATAATGATATGTTTCTAGTGCGTGCTACAGTATAGTGGGCTTTTTTCCATGGTATGCTACAGTTGAGTTCTAGGGTGTAGTTTTTGTGTTCTACTATATACATCTTTGGGTTCGAGCCACAGTTTTTCCTTCAGTAAAAAATGACAGCGCTATTGTACCAAAATGGTGACAAGGAACCCAAAAAACCAAACATTAGAGCACAAAAACAACACCCTAGAACCCAAACAGTATCATACCGTGCAAAAAAAAAACCCACGGTATCTTAGAATTCACTACAGTATCGTAGTTTTTTTTTTTGCACGGTTTGCTACCGTTGGATTCAAGGCTTTTATTTTTGGGTCTCAGCCGCCATTTTTCCTACAGTAGAAAATAGTGGCACTAATTGCAGCGCAGACCCAAAAACCAAACATTAGAACCCCAAAACAACACCCTAAAACCCAAAGGTAGCTTACCATGCAAAAAACTCACGGTATGCTAGAATTCACCTATGTTTATATTACATAAACATTTATGAGTTTTCAATTAAAGATTTTTCTTACAGTTAATTATTAATGTCCTTATATCCACTATTAATTTTATATATATGTTGATTAGGATTGTATTTGATTTGGAATGCAATGAATGTCGTCTGGCTATAATAATTAACTCCCAAGTTGGCAAGTTCTTGGCATAAGCATAAGAAGTGAGGTCAGTGAAACATGTGAAGTAGATGAATCATAATGAACATGAAGGTGATATTGCAACTATCTAAATTTTCAACAATATTGCATTGGATTGCGTGGCTCCATCCTAATCTACTTTAATAGAGTGCGTGTCGGCTTTACTTTGGTGTTTTAAGGTCTTGATGTCTGTTTTCTATTGTTTCATCTTTAGATATATATATATATATATATATATGAAGATCTAGATTTCATTTGTTTTTTAATATTTAGTCTTTTGTCTAGTTGATAATAGTTGAAGTATATCCTTTCAATGGTCGTTGTCCATAAAGTAGATTTGATATTTAATCAACTAACTAAGAATATAATTATCCCTTAAGTTTTAACAAGTATTCAAAAAAAAAATCAAAAATATATATATATATATATATATATATATATATATATATACACTCTCTAACTAAGTTTGAGTAATTTTTTGATAAGTTTTGAGTAATTATGGATTGATTCTTTCAGAAAATCACAATATCATTTTATTTCATGAATAAAGCACAGGTTAATTTTATGGATTGATTAATTCGTGAACATGGATAATCTCAAAAGTTAGTTTATCAATGTTGGAGCTTGTTACGATGTTGATTATTGTTTATGCATTTAGGTAATTTCATAACAAATATCTAGGTTCATCATTAATTATTTTTAGATAATTTTTTGTTCACCAATGTAAGTGTACATGTCCATCTCCACCTTTAAACCACGTAAATCATTTGTTTTTTTTTTTAATTTTGATATTTAAGCTTTTGTTTTATTTTGTTTTTTATATATGTTACCATTCTCTCCATGCATGCACAATATAAATCAAAACAAAGGAGAGATCACTTGATCATAAGGAGAAACAGAGCTATCAATCTAGAAGATGATCCGGAAATCAAGGTATTGATTTATAGAAGGACTTGGCTTCAATAACCATTACGTGGAACCTTAGTTTGATAGGAATGATGGATATTTTCATGATAATAAACAATGTGTTAATTATAAATTGGTTTGTGACATTGGTTTTTTTTACTTTCCTAGTTTGATGTAGCACTTAGCTAATACTGACGGAATCTCTCCCCCTCTCTCCTTCTCTCATATATATATATAGGGAATTGAGAATATTAGTCGGACTTGGGAAAATGCATGAATAATCCTGAACAATGAACTTCTCACCTCTCTTCGTCACCCTGGAGTACTTCTTATCAATTGTCATAGTGTTGATGAGCAGTGTTCACAAGACTATACTCAAAAGCTCAAGATGTCTCCAGATGTATAGTCTATGTGGTTCAATCATAGACATGATCATGGTATTGAGGTCTGGCAACTTCATGATTGTAATATCTCACCAGGGACTTGCATGCAATAGATTTTTACTATAGGGATTAAATTGTAACTTCTTAGGGATCTTATTATAAGAAATAGTTAGTAAAGGGACTAAAATATAATTTGCCAAAAAAATAAATAAATGAGATAAGTGGGTGAGCTTAAAGAAGGATAGAGAGACAACAAAGCCGCTCTCCTTCACCGACATCTCTCTTTCTTTCTCTCTAAATTTTCTTTCATGTTTCTTTCTTTTTCTTCAATTGGTTTGTTTTTTTTGGATCTCTGCTGTAAGCCTGTAACTCATATTTCACAAGTCTACTGCCATGTTAAGTAAGGTAATAAATTCTTTTTCTTGTTTTTTTTTTTTTGGTTTTGTAACAATAAAGGCCCAATTAATGAAATAGGCCTTCGTAGAATGCTATAGGTAGGGCTGGCAAATGATCAAACTGTTCGCGAGCAACTCGAGTTCAGTTCGATATTGGCTCGAGTTCAGTTCGATTATTTTAATAACAAATTGAATTTGAACTCAAATTTGAGCTCGAAAAATAAATGAGTCAAACTCAAACCAGAATCAGCTCGTTTGAGTTTGGTTCAAAATTTGAAAATATATATAATTAGAATCCTATGTAATTAGATATTAGCCCTCTTTAGAGGACCACATAGCTGCGTGGTGAGCACATAGCGAACTATTCTTTCACCTTTTACTAAAGAATATTTTAAAAAAAAATTAGATGCCACTTAATAATGGTCAGCACGGGCATAGTGAATTTTATAAAAATTTTATAATTTTTTTTTAAATTTCAAGCTTTTTTGATTAAAATTTTTTTGACTAATATGAGCCGAACTCGAGCCGAACTCGAACTGGAAATTATAATTCGAACTCGAACTGAACTTGAGCTGAAAAATTATAATTCAAACTCGAGCTGAAAATTATAATTTCGAGCCAAACTTGAGCTGGGCTCAGCTCGTTCAAGTTCGGCTCGTTGCCAGCCCTATATAGGTGGTAGATTTGGAAGATTTATGCTTAAATATGTGATAATTTTGGTATGAAACGGGTTAAAATAAGTAGTAGGGTATTTTATGTTTGTTATGTAAAAAGGACTAATAATGGGTATAGTAGGGTGTAGAACTTAATTGCGCTTAAGATCTTACCACTTTGGAAGGAACTAGAGCTACATTTCTTTTCAATTTCCATTCAAGGGTTCCAAATGAACAATTTCCTTTTCTTAGGAACATATACAAGATTCATAGCAATGGTTTTGAGCCTATATTTTTCTATTTCTAGATTCCGTTACGGAGGTTTAAGTTGCCGATAACTTGAGCTTGGGCTTTTGATGTAAGTATTCAATTATAAATTATTGTAAGTTATCCACTTATAAACTAAAGTGAGTTAATTCATATATAAATAGCTTGATTATCAATTTAATCTTTATGGTTTAAAAATTTTGAAAGCTATCTATTCTTTATTGTACTAATTGAACCATACAAATATGTTGGAGTCAGACTTTATATGTGTGAGCTTTAGATCCTAAACACTTCTCAAAACATAGTTTTAGAAATTTATTGACATTATTTTGGATTTATGGTTTACAATTATTCTGAAACGTTAATCAGTTATAATTACTCTGTCTAATATTATATTTGATTACGTTGGATTCATTATGGTTTTCTAATATGTCTCCAAATATGATTTGTGTTCTAACCTTTGCCGACAATGGGGGTTAATATTAATGATTGTGTTGTATGCTCTTGATATGGACTAGTTCAGTAGCGTATCATCGGTGACAATAATGTGATTCTGAATAGGGCCACCAAGATAAAATAAATGTGATTCTGACCCATACTATCGGGGTTAATAGTGATCATAGTATATTTATGAGACTATATTATTTTAAAAATTAGCACAAATTCTCTGATATTTTGATCCAATGATTACTTTCTACAATGTATTTCTGATGCAAGTATATTGAACTGCTTCGGAACTATTTTTGTAATAAGTTTTGATTTTCAAACTCTTCAGTTGTTTATACCATATATTGTAAACAATTTTATTTATGATATTAAATGTCTGTCATGGTTTAAACATTTTTAGTAGATGTTTGTTGTGCTTTTAAGCTCATAAATTTGTTGTTCTTTTTATTCTTAAATTATAAGAAATAAATAGTTTGGGGTAAATGGGGAGCTATGATTAATGCTAAGACCCCTTAGCTAGTGTACCTCTATCAATAACTCTTTGTGTATCATGTGATGATTTCATTAATGGTATCAGAGCTTTGAGTATTGTAGTTATATCTTATATTATTTATTTACATGTACTAGTAAAATGTAATTAGGTTTATGGCCTTGTATGCGATGTGAGACCCATCCCTATATGTATATCGCGGGTCTGCCAAAGTCTCGGTTGGATTCGGGGCGTGACAATTACAATGCCTCCTATAGTGAAAGACATGAACATAGATTTTCTTGAATGAATTCCAAATGTTTGAGATGCCATAAACTTGTCTTAGAGAGCTCTAAAATCTCATTCTAGAATCTCAAATATTATCACATGAAAATCCCTTGATTATTGTTGTTTCCATGCACAATGCATGGTACCACTAACTTCAGAATCCTGATAGACATGGTGCCAATTGGATTTCTTGGAGTGCTTGAATTGAATCTCTGCTTAATTTACAGATCAACAGTATGGTCTCCCACATTGTCATTAATTTATCTGAACTTCTTGTTGCTATCAAACTTGTAATATTGTTTGCTTTAGCCGGCCATGTTAATGAATACATCCATGATACTTCTCCTAGATTCTGTTGTTTTATAACGGTACAAATTCGTACAAATGAGGGTTAAACATAGAGTTTTAGTAGACAAATACTAAGATCACAACTTATATCAGCTCTGGCAAAACATAACCATTTAATCTCTGATCAAAAGCTAATTAACATGCAATATTATGAGATCATATGGCAGCTTTAATTGAATTTTTAGTGCAGCTGGATTGATTTGAAGTTTTCACTATCAACAAGTTCAAGGGTTTCATGACAAACCAACATAAGCATACCATTCAAACAATCCAGAATACTAATCAAGTTGATGATCAACTAGCAAATTAATCAAGTTCTAAAATACAATGGTTATAACAACATCTTTTAATTAAAAGTTCAAAGCAAATTTTCAAACCAATGAACTTTCAAAACTAAAATTAATGTCATCTTCATGCATATTTTCCTGTAAGGTAATGAATTAAGAAGTTACTTCATACAACTGATCTTGTCAATCTTCAGTTCAAACCTAACCTGTTTAATTACTTTCAATATTTAATGGAAGGCGAATGCAACGTATAGAGGATCATATATATTCATGCAGTTTACTTTCAATATTTAATGCATACCTTTCATTGAGAAATAGCTTTTCAATCATTTAGGATGTTGATTGATAGATGGAGATGGAGAGGGTGGAAAGCCAGCTGCATGCAGATGTGACTCTTGAAAGACTCTTTCAAGTTTGACTCAGCTTAAAAATATGATGCAAAAGATAAAAAAAAAAACCAGCCGACCATCCACACTCACACTGTTATAAATCCCCTCCTCTCCATCCAACTTCTGCATCAAAGCCACCATCCAACTTCTGCATTAGCTTTGAGCTTCAGGTGATCACTTTGTTCTTCTCATCTTTTTGTTTATTAATCCATAACCTTATAACTAGACTTAATTAATTGTTTTTCATCTTCACCTCTCTCTCTCTCTCTCTCTCTCTCTCTCTCTGTCTTTGGGGTACGTTGAAGTGGAGCTCCCTCAAGTCCGAAGGAGGGGCAAGGAGGGGTGGATAAGGCTGCTATATATCTCATGAACACCACAAGGTTCACTCATGGGTCATGGCTTTTGGTGTAACACCAAAAAGAATTAATTATGGTGGGATAGTAGCTTGTGGTTTGCATGAGAGAGGAGCCTTTGCCAACCCAGCTTGAACCTAGTTTGGATTGAAGGGAGCTCCACATCTCCACCACCTTCATCGATCACCTCTTCATTTCATCCACTTTTCAAGTTCTTTTAGATATATATAGTTTTACTCTTAAAAGCATATCACCCTGTTTTTTAATTTCTTAGTTTTTGTTTATCTAGTCATTAATATTCATTGCATGCATGCAATGCCCTAACTTCCATAACCTCTACGTTCATCCATAAACAAGTTGCTCCTTTACTTCTACTCCAGCTGAATATTAAATTGCATGTATTATAAGTAGCATAGCAGAACATTATTGTTACATAATAAAGTAACTGTATGCACACAAACACACACACACACACACACATATATATATAGGGTCATTGTTTTCAAGAAATTTATTAGGGTTTTGAGTTGAAGCTCCCATCAATTCCAAAGGAGGGGCTTGCATGGGTGGATTTAAGCTGCTATCTCATGGATACCACTAGTCTCTCTCATGAAATTTGCTTAACTTCAGTGTTTACATTGGAAAAAGAGAAATTTAGAGGTTTGAGATAGGCTTGTGGTTTGCATGAGACAGGAGCCTAGTCCTTCCTTGTTTGAACCTTGTTTGGATTGAAGGGAGCTCCACATCTCCACCCTCCTCATCACCTCCACATATCATTCTCCTTTTAGAAGCATTTTCATTAATCATCTCAAGGTTCATCTTTTGAGCTTGTTAAGACTATATAATCCTGCTTTCCGACAAACTGATATCCCTAGTTCAGGCAACAGGAGGTACACATTTAGCTATTTTCTCATTTCAGAATACCAGTAATATTATCAAATCTAGCATGGTTTGCAGTTTAATAACCTCTTTGCATATGAACAAGTTTGTCTTCTGTTGTGGAGCTTCCCTCAAGTCCAATGAAGGGGCTTATGAGGGTTGCTTAAGCTGCTACCTCATGGATACCACTTGTCTCTCTCATTAATTACTTGACAAAAGATACACATTGTGAGAGCCTTGTGGTTTGCATGATATAGGAGCCTAGGCATTCCCTTATAATTTGAACCTTATTTGGTTTGAAGGGAGCTCCACATGATCTCCACCTTCTTCACCTCTACATTTCATTACACAACAAAATTAAAGAACTCATTGTTGACTAATATTTTTTTTTTTCTCATGCTCTCATGTTTTTAATTAAAAGATGATGTGTTAGTCAAAATTTGAAGAAGAATGTGTTTTGAGGTGGTGCTCCCCTCAAGACCAATGTAGGGGCTAACAAGGGTGGATTAAGCTGCTATCTCATGGATACCACTGGTTTATCTCATGGCTTTTGTTCAAATAGAGAGAGCTTGAGAGATGCATATATAGTTTGAGATAGGCTTGTGGTTTGCATGAGACAGGAGCCTAGACCTTCCTTGTTTGAACCTTGTTTGGTTTGAAGGGAGCTCCACATCTCCACCCTCCTCATCACCTCTGCATGTCTTTTTTTGAATAACTGGATAAACCACAATTAAATATACATTGCTTGGTCATAATGGAATTGAAAATATATAGTTAATAGCCCACTCCATTCTGACGTCAAGCAATCCCATTTTCGTCCCTCCTTAGGCTTGGGCAGGATTTTCTCCGAAAGAGTCCCTCCTTCGTCGACCCCTCCAACATGGCCGATGTGAATTCTAGGCTACGCTTCATCACCTCCACATATCATCCTCCTTTTAGAAGCATTTTTATTAATCATCTCATGGTTCATCTTTTGAGTTTGTTAAGACTAATCCCACTGTGTGACAGACTAATATTGCTAAGTTAATAGGGTGTGAAATCAAACAATTACACACCCAACCGAGGAAGCGCGCACACACAATGGTGTTGAAATATCCCTTCAAAGATTCAAATCAAGAACCTTCCTGTAGATTTAGGGTTAGAAATTGGGAATACTCACAAACCACAAGACACGCGATTTACGTGGAGTTCGGCGATGTACCGGCATCTCCACGGGGGCCGGGAACAGAGGAATCTACTATATGCGTTCTCCGACAGCTTAAACAATACTTAGCTCATCTTCAAAAAAGATCAAATACAAAGAGTGTCACTCAAGAGAATAACAAACCCTTAATTTTTCTCTTTTCAGCTTTTCTACTTGACTATCTTCTAGAAGAATGGATGCTTCCAACTCAGCTCTATGTTAAGAGTTCGGAGTAGCTCTCAAGAGACCTAGGGTAGGCTCACAATTTGGTCGGCTACAACAGTAACAACTACAGTACCACTACTACAATACCAACGACCTCCACAAGCCTAGTCCTCGGCACAGCTCCTCGGCTCACAGATATCCATAGTTCAGGCAACAAGAGGTACACATTTAGCTATTTTCTCATTTCAAGGGGCTAATAATATTTTTTCAAAAAAAAGAATACCAATAATATTATCAAATCTAGCATGTTTTGTAGTTTCACTTTAATTCTCTCTTTGCATATGAGCGAGTTTGTGATCTTCTGTTGTGGAGCTTCCCTCAAGTCCAATGAAGGGGCTTATGAGGGTTGCTTAAGCTGCTACCTCATGGATACCACTTGTCTCTCTCATTACTTGACAAAAGATACACATTGTGAGAGCCTTGTGGTTTGCATGATATAGGAGCCTAAGCATTCCCTTATAATTTGAACCTTATTTGGTTTGAAGGGAGCTCCACATGATCTCCACCTTCTTCACCTCTACATTTCATTACACAACAAAATTAAAGAACTCATTGTTGACTAATTTTTTTTTTTTTCTCATGCTCTCATGTTTTTAAAAGATGATGTGTTAGTCAAAATTTGAAGAAGAATGTGTTTTGAGGTGGTGCTCCCCTCAAGACCAATGTAGGGGCTAATAAGGGTGGATTAAGCTGCTATCTCATGGATACCACTGGTTTATCTCATGGTTTTTGTTCAAATAAAGAGAGATTGAGAGATGCAGATATAGTTTGAGATAGGCTTGTGGTTTGCATGAGACAGGAGCCTAGACCTTCCTTGTTTGAACCTTGTTTGGTTTGAAGGGAGCTCCACATCTCCACCATCCTCATCACCTATGCATGTCTTTTTTGAATAAGTGGATAAACCACATTTTATTTAATTATGATAATAGGTTTCAGTACATTGCTTGGTCATAACGGAATTGAAAATACATAGTTAATAGCCCACTCCATTCTGATGTCAAGCAATCCTATGTTCGCCCCTCCTTAGGCTTGGGCATGATCTTCTCTGGAAGAGTTCCCTCATTCGTCGACCCTTCCAACGTGGCCGATGTGAATTCCAGGCTACGCTTCATCACCTCCACATATCATTCTCCTTTTAGAAGCATTTTTATTAATCATCTCAAGGTTCATCTTTTGAGTTTGTTAAGACTAATCCCACTTTGCGACATACTAATATTGTTGAGTTAATATAGGGTGTGAAATCAAACAATCACACACTCAACCGAGGAAGCGCGCAGACACAATGGTGTTGAAATATCCCTTCAAAGATTCAAATCAAGAACCTTCCTGTAGATTTAGGATTATTATTGGGAATACTCACTAACCACAAGACACACGATTTACGTGGAGTTCGGCGATGTACCTACATCTCCACGGGGGCCGGGAACAGAGGAATCTACTATATGCGTTCTCCGACAGCTTAAACAATACTTAAGCTCATCTTCAAGAAAGATCAAATACAAAGAGTGTCACTCAAGAGAATAACAAACCCTTACTTTTTCTCTCTTTTCAGCTTTTCTACTTGCCTATCTTCTAGAAGAATGGATGCTTCCAGCTCAGTTCTCTGTTAAGAGTTCGGAGAAGCCTCAAGAGACCTAGGGTAGGCTCACAATTTGGTCGGCTAAAACAGTAATAGCTACAGTACCACTGCTACAATACCAACGACCTCCAATAGCCTAGTCCTCGGCACAGCTCCTCGCTCGGCTCACAGATATCCCTAGTTCAGGCAACAAGAGGTACTCATTTAGCTATTTCTTCATTTCAAAATACTAATAATATTTTTTCAAAAAAAAGAATACCAATAATATTATCAAATCTAGCATGTTTTGCAGTTTCACTTTAATTCTCTCTTTGCATATGAACAAGTTTGTCTTTTGTTGTGGAGCTTCCCTCAAGTCCAATGAAGGGGCTTATAAGGGTTGCTTAAGCTGCTACCTCATGGATACCACTTGTACCTCTCTCATCTCTCATTACTTGACAAAAGATACACTTTGTGAGAGCCTTGTGGTTTGCATGAAATAGGAGCCTAGACATTCCCTTAAAATTTGAACCTTGTTTGGTTTAAAGGGAGCTCCACATCTCCACCTTATTCACCTCTACATTTCATTACACAACAAAATTAAAGAACTCATTATTGACTAACATTTTTTCTCAGGCTCATGTTTTGAAAAGATGATGTGTTAGTCAAAATTTGAAGAAGAATGTGTTTTGAGGTGGTGCTCCCCTCAAGACCAATGTAGGGGCTAATAAGGGTGGATTATGCTGCTATCTCATGGATACCACTGGTTTATCTCATGTCTTTTGTTCAGATAAAGAATGATTTAGAGATGCACATAGTTTGAGATAGGCTTGTGGTTTGCATGAGACAGGAGCCTAGACCTTCCTTGTTTGAACCTTGTTTGGTTTGAAGGGAGCTCCACACCATGCACCCTCTTCATCAAATCTACATCTCATCATCTTTCAATCCTTTTAGTGGTCTCTGTATCCAATTATTGTACTGTTGGAAATTAAAGCAGATAATAACTCAAGAAGACTTATTTCAGTACTTTGCCTCGAATGTGTTTTTCTAGATTTGTTTGCTTGGGAAAAGATACTACCTACACTCAGATTTATAGTGATTTGAAACATAAATTTTCAAAAAAATAAAATTAGCTAGTACATTCTCTTTCATAAGACACGGTTGAGGGTTTAAATCATGTCTGTTGCATGCTTTTTGTGACATGTCCATATTTATCAAAAAAAAAAAAAAATTCGAAACATTTTTTAATTATTGCAAAACTCGGGTTTCTTGTGATGTCCCCCCAAACTAAAGTTTGATGCATGTGTAAAATCCTTGTAATATAATTAGATTTATTATCCAAAAAATACATCAAATTGGATGTTGTTTTTGAACTAACATGTCATCTTTTGGGTTGTTCAAATGAGGCAAATACAAAGAAAGATTTGGATCAAAGGGAGGGGATGACTGTAGCTCCGATGATCTGAGCGTGAAGCAACTAGTTCATTTTTTCTCACAATGACAGATTGAGGTTCAAACCACGCATGTGGCCATGCTTTTAGGTCTTGCTTGGATGGAGGTTTTGAAGGTTTTGTAAAAGTTTCACCTCAAACCATATTTGGAACCAAGGTTTAAGGAAAGGTAAGGTTTAAGAGGGTAAAATGGAGGTTTAAAAACCTTCATTTTACCTCCACTTTTCAACCCTCCAAATTGGGGGGTTGAGAAGCTTTTGATTTTTTAGTTGACAAAAATACATTTTATATTTATAGATATTATTTTTTTATCCCCTTAAATCATTTGAGAAAAAGAGCTTCTATCCACTTCTCAACCCTAGCTTCCCCACCTTGGACCTTCACCGAAGCACATTGTCCCTTGAATCCTAGCCGGAATTTTGGTGGAGAGTATATTAAGTTATTTCTTCAAAAGGTATTTTGGTAATATTGGTATATAACCTTATATCTCATTACCTTCAAACCAAACACTACAAGGTTTAAAAACTTTAATTTACTTTACCTTTATCCCAAACAAAGTATAGTTTAAAACCTCATTTTATCTTACTTTACCTTCCCTTATGAACCCTTCCTTCACCTCATCCAAGCAAGGTTAGTGGCTTGTCCACACTTATAAAAAATAAAATATAAAATAAATAAATACAAAGAGAGAATTGTTGGAGCCAAGCATGGAGAAGATGTAGCGTTATTGGTTGTGGTTTGGAATTTGTTGAAGGCCCCAAGTGGTTTTGTTTTTGGAATAAGCCTTAAAAATCTCACAACTAATGAAGATGTGTCCCTTTATTAAAGACCTCACTTTCTTCTCACTAATCAATGTGGTACTATGTTTGCGTACTCACTAGCTTGATCTTGTAAAGAACATCTTTTGCATCCTCCGAGGACTACTTATTTACTCTCTAGAGCATTTCATGGCTCAATAATCCTTTGATAATCTTTTAAAAAGCATGGTGTGATGACAGTTCCTATCAGGATTTCTTTCCTTTTTTTTTCTTAGTTTCTATCTTCTAATCAAACTCAATTTTCCTCAAATCTATTCCTTTCAAGTGTGGTTTGAACTATAATCAGATCACAATTTCTTATTAAAAAAGTTGTAAACGAATGAAGAAATGTGAATTAAGAAATAGAGAATGCCTCTTGTGTGTGTTCTATCAAACAAACTTTACTTACATTTTTTTTCATAGTTATTTAAATATATTCACTAGAAACAAACAAATGGGTTGTTATTTAGTAAAAATCAAACATTGAAACTAAATCAAATATGTTTCTAAAATAATATTTTTATATATAAATTCCCCTCTCCACATTTAGCTTAATCAATTTGAGAATGATAATTTTAGTGAGAATAAATCAAGTTCCATCTTCAATCCCACAGCTCCAAGCTTGTGGTCAAAGTCAAGTAAGATGTTTGAGCTAGAAAATGAATCTTAGCTGAATTTGACCTAAGGCCATTTATATCAAGCTTAACTCAATTGTTTGAATATTGTGATGCCATTTTTTATATAAATATAAATTTATTTTTATGTTGATATAAGGATCCATCCATTCATCATGGGAATCAGAGCAAATCTTAATTAACAAAAGAGACTTATCTGAAAAAATGAAATTTTTTAAAGAGGTTTCGATGAAGAGGTCGGTTGTGATCAACGATTCTTCTTCTTCTTCTTTCGCTTTGTTAGATGAAAGTTTCCTTCAAAGATTGTCGAACCTTGCGAAGAAGTGAAATGTGGGAGAGAAGAGATCCAATACTCGTGCCTGAAAGAGTCTCCAACACTCAAGTCAGAACTTATGAAAAACCAGATCGCTAAAGAACTCACAGAAATCATAATAGGAATCTAGGATCAAAATGGGAAAATAAATTCCAATTGTCCTTATGAGCAGACTACATTGATATTCTCAATTTCATTTTTTTTTTGACATAGGCTATAAAAAACTCTTTATAGGACTTGTCAAGGGGTGTGATCTTAGGTGACGAGTACCTTTTACCTTTCACCATGCGTGCATAAAGATGGGGACTCGAACTTGGGAGCTTTGTGCTCACCAAGTGAATTGCTCAGACTGCTTCTTTCGTTAAGGAAACCGGGACTTGAACTTAGGAGCTTTGCTCATCAAGTGAATTATCCAATGCATTAGACCCAAGATATCGTTAGACCAATGATCCTTTGGTCCCTATTTCAATTTTTTATGTAAACTGTTTCAAATCCATCAAAATCAATAAAATTTGTAGATAATATTTATTCTATCTCAATTTTTTTTAATACAATTTTATATTATTAAATAAAATTAAATATTTAAAAATAAATAGCCTGTGCTTGCACTCGTTATCGGGCTGGGCCTAAATTTGACGTGCTCATCTCGGGCCCTACTAGGCCAGCCCAATGCCCAGCACACCCCCTATATAAATTCTTTTTGCAATGCTGTAGCTCTTCTTGACCAAACCCTAGAAACCCTTCTGCGGCGCCGCTCCAGCGGGGTACTTCGTCTCCCTCCTTCTCCAAGTTCCGGCCATGGCGGACACTCTGGTTCTGAGGGGCACGTTGAAGGGCCACTCCGACGTGGTGACGGCCATCGCTGCCCCGATCGATAACTCCGACATGATCGTCTCCTCCTCTCGTGACAAGTCCATCCTCGTATGGCACCTCACCAAGGAAACAGTCACGGCCGATCCGTCGACCATCACCTACGGCGTGCCTCGCCGCCGCCTTACCGGCCACTCCCATTTCGTCCAGGACGTGGTCCTCTCATCCGATGGCCAATTCGCCCTATCCGGCTCCTGGGACGGCGAGCTCCGTCTCTGGGACCTCGCCACTGGGGTCACCACACGCCGCTTCGTTGGCCACACCAAGGACGTCCTCTCCGTCGCCTTCTCCATCGACAATCGCCAGATCGTCTCCGCCTCCCGTGACCGCACCATCAAGCTCTGGAATACCCTCGGCGAGTGCAAGTACACCATTCAAGACGCCGATAGCCACACCGGATGGGTCTCCTGCGTTCGGTTTAGCCCCAATGCATACCAACCCACCATAGTGTCCGGATCATGGGACCGCACGGTCAAGATCTGGAACCTGACCAACTGCAAGCTACGGTCCACCCTCACTGGTCATGCAGGCTATGTTAACGCTGTCGCCGTCAGTCCGGATGGTTCACTCTGTGCGAGTGGGGGAAAGGACGGGGTGACTCTGCTCTGG
The DNA here is from genome assembly GCA_026586065.1 of Dioscorea zingiberensis. Lineage (NCBI taxonomy): Eukaryota > Viridiplantae > Streptophyta > Magnoliopsida > Dioscoreales > Dioscoreaceae > Dioscorea > Dioscorea zingiberensis. Next base: position 8,786,421 of record CM048822.1, on the reverse strand, counting down.
GACTTGGCTGAAGGGAAGAAGCTATACTCCCTTGACGCAGGGGCCATCATCCATGCACTCTGCTTCAGCCCTAATAGGTACTGGCTCTGTGCTGCTACTCAGGACAGCGTCAAGATCTGGGACCTCGAGAGCAAGTCTGTCGTGCAGGATCTCAAAGCCGAAGCTACGGCTGGAAAGAATCAGGTATAGCGAATATTATTTTTTTTTCTCCAGAAGTTACGTTAATTTGACCATGAATCAGAAGTATATGTCACATGATTGCTTCCTTTATCTTTTATTTTCTTTGTTTAGGTATAGAGTTCCTCTTTTGTCTAGTATCGTATATTGGGTTTCTCTATATGTTTTACTCAGATGTTCATCATACAACTCGGCTTGAGTAGATTGATCATCTTCTGTGCAATTGTTATAACAACCATGCCCTTTTTTTTCATTCTAGGGGTTTGATCTTGTTAAACTTTTGTGAAATGCATTGTAGGGGTTTTCATTAGTTTGCTTATTGTTCTTGGTTTCTATGTTTGCAATGCCAGTTTATTTTTGTTGCATGCTATATAAGTGTGTACTTGTTTTTTTTCTTTTCAACTGACTTTTAATCATCATCAATTTTGGTTTCCTTCAATTTGTTTTTGGTTGTTATTTTGGTCATTTTGCTTCAGCATAATTATTTGTAACATTTGTGCTTTTCTCTGCATCATTGTGTGATTTTGAGGGTTAGAGCACTTGGTGGCTTTTGAAGGATCTGTGTTCTTTTATTCAAATTATTTCCACCACAAAATCATGAGTTCTTGGTGCAAAACAAACATCCATGTGTGTTGCTGTTAGCAGATGCCTGTTCATCAAGTGCCAAGTTGAATCATGATGAAGGGCCTCATTTGTTCCATGAGATTGATTGAATTTTTAGAAATGTATCATATTGATTGTTCTATCTGCATTAGTGATAGATTTACACTTTGTTCTTGTTGAAAGTTTTCAACTTCCATTAATGGCCATAAGCATGTGATTTTATAGACCTGCTTTACTTATGTTCCGCCAGGGATCAAACAATTGGTTATTGTCTCTACTACATTGAATTTGCTCATGATGAACTGATGCACTTTAAATGTCTTTTTGTATTTTTTACTATTTGTTTTTAGAGCATTTTCCTGTCATATTTTGTGGCGAACATGGATGACTGACTTTATTGATACCTGTTTTCAATAACTAAATTTTGAAATGAAATATTTTCTGATTTTTGGCCAATTTCAATATCTGGGTCCATCCTTTTTATTATTATAGAAGCATGATAATTGATCATTAGTGGTAGTTTTTTATTATATTTGTATCTTCATAGGATTCATTCTTCCTGATATGTAGCGTATAGGAAATCCCCCGTTCTGGGGCCATGATTGAATAGTTTTTCTAAAAGGAGGTCAATTTCTTGACATCAGTAGTAAATATTTTCAAGAATTTCTCTTCATACTTAGATAAATGAACATATATGGCCTCTTCACTTTTCTTAAGCTTCTTTTGTGTTTAGCTTTGTTTTATAGCTAAACTCTGTTCAAAGAAAAACACTTGCAGCATTCACATCTCTATTTTAGTTACTTTGATGAAAGCCATATTATTTATTTGTGCTGTCATGATTGATGATCAAGATGTTTTACTGGCAAAATGTACTGGGCTTCATAGCCACCACTCAGTCCATGTTGTATTCTACAGTTGTACATGTTTTTTCTTACCTTGATATAAAAAAAATCCTAATAATGAATCTGTTTTTTCCAGATGCTGTATTGCACAAGTTTGAGCTGGAGCTCTGATGGTAGCACTTTGTTTACTGGCTACACTGATGGTGTGATCAGGGTTTGGGAAATTACCCGCGGTTACTAGACTAGTCCAGGCCAATTAGTCCTGTCAAGTACTAAGTTTTTTGCCTTGAGTTTGAGAGTGTTCCCAGACTCTTTTTAACCAGTTGTACTTTTTCTTTTCTTGAAGACATGAAGTAGGTTAATGGTTTGTTCTGAAGAGTTGTTCCTCTAATGAATATCTGCGCTTATTCTAATTTTTTGCTTCATTTAGGGGGCGTTCACTTAGGGGCAAGTGCCTGGGGGAAGTGGGGAAGTGATCTATTTCGGTACTTCCGACGTTCTTTATGCGTAAGTGTGACTTCTACGATTGAAGTGCCATTTCCATATCTTAAGGCCCGGTATAAAATCGTAGAAGTGGCCGAAGTGGGTTATTATTATTATTATTATTATTCTTGTTGTTGTTGTTGTTGTTGTGATTATTATTATTATTATTATTATTATTAGCATCATTATTATTATTATCATTATTATGATTATCATTATTATTATGATTATTATGATTATTATTATTAATATCATTATCATCATTATTATTATTATTATTATTATTATTATTATTATTATAAAATATTTGGAGGAGTGGGTAATTCGGTGGAAATGAACAGGAAGTGCTTTCATTTAACCTGGGACTTACTTACTTATTTCACTTAGACTTCAAGACTTTCTCCCAAGTGAACGCCCCTTTAGCCGTTATAGTCTTTAGCAAGTTTAATCAGCTGTGTATTTTATTTGCAAATGGAGTTCTCATCAGCCGTCCGTGATATAATATTGTCATATTCTTTCTGCCTCCAAAGTATGGGTAGAAAAGTATTTTGTTTTTGGATAAAATAATATATTTGGATGAGTTTTTTGGGAAAACAAAAATTATAAAAAAAATTACTTTAAAAAATATCAATTATCAAAACTCTCTTAAAAAGTGTTAATTATTAAAATATTTTTTTATTATAATTATTTATTTTTATTTATTATTATTAATATAAAACTATTTTTGGATTAATCGATTCAAATACAAAAATAATATAAACTCATTTTTATTTTGTGTTTGGATAGATTAGTTTTGGAATGATTCCCTTTTTAGTCCCTCTACTTTTCGTAAAGTACCTTTTTAGTCCCTCATTTTTTTTTGTGCCTTTTTGATCCCTCTACTATATAAAATGGGACTTATTAGTTCGGAGACAAACGACGTTCACTTAAATTATTTCAGATAACTAACATATACGCTTGGCGTGATGTTATGTTGATGTACATGTGACCAGTGAGAATGTCACATGGAGAGGATGAATGGGAGAGAGGGGCTAAACTTGGATCCTGTCGGTTATGATCCGAATTCGAGAGTTTGTTTAATGTTTTCTTTTCATTTTTTAAATCTTTTCTAATGGTTTAATATTTTAAAAGGCCACGTGGCATTTTGATGGTCACGTGGACATCATCATAATGCCACACGGCAAACACGTCAGTCATCTGAAATGACGTAAGTGAACGTCGTCTGCTACTGGATTAATAAGTCCCATTTTATAAAGTAGAGGTACCAAAAAGTCACAGAAAAAAGATGAGGGACTAAAAGGGTACTTTTCGAAAAGTAGAGGGACTAAATAGGGAATTATTCCATTAGTTTTATAATAAATAAAAATAAATAATTATAATAAGGGAAAATTATTGTAGCATCCCTGACTGTTTCATTTCTGACTTTTTAGTCCCTCGACTAAACACTATACTATTCAGTCCCTCCTTTTCAACCTACTTACTCTTTAGTCCTACTTGGTGACACTGCTAGCGTTAGGTTTTGAAAAAACCCCAAAATACCCATTGAATTCCCAAAACAACCTTCTGCTGAAAAGGCGGGTTGTGTACTTCCATGCTTGTAAGATAAGCTAGTCCTCTTATACTCCTCTTTGTCTCCTTCCTCTGTTCTTTTCTTGCAGAGAGCACGTGTTTTGTTTTTAGTCTTGTAGAAGAGTCCTCTTCTACTCCTCTTAAATCTCCTTTCCTTTGTTCTTTGCGAGAGAGCTTGTGTTGAGCTTTTAGTCTTGTGTTGAGCTTTTAGTCTTGTTGAGAAGCTACTGCGTAGTGAGTGGCAAACGAAAAAGGTAATAGATTACCCATTGTTTTTTCATAACGTGCGTAGTATAATTCTCTCGTTTTTGCCATGGCATTCTTCTTGCAGGATTTTGATGGAAACCCTTTTCGCCGTCGCGCAATATGGGGGAGAAGGTCTAGCCTTGGAGTTCACAGTGCTCACTTGTTGGGATTCAGTGATAGGTAGGGATGGCAACGGGTTGGGTCGGGGGCGGGTTTTGCCTACCCCGCCCCCGCCCCCGACCCGCCCCCGATACCCGCCGCCCCATACCCGAACCCGACGGGGAATCGGGTACCCGCGGGTATCCCCGCCCCCGTCCGGCTCTAGGCCCGGCCCACATAACATTAACAATAAAAATTTAAAATTTCAATCCTAAGTAAAAAAATGCACATTTAAAATCTCATAAAACAATAATAAAGTATAAATTGAAAACTTCAATCCAAAATCTTAATGTTTTTTTAGATAAAATGACCACCATTCATCATCATCTTCAAAGAGATCAAACCAAAATAATAAAGTGCACATTCAAACTTATACAAAATGATACTAAAGTAAAAATTGAAAAGTTTAATCCAAGGAACATAGCCCTTTAGAACCCCCATTCATCACCATCATTATTTTTATGGAGAATAATAATTTTACATTTCGGGTCGGGTTCGGATTCGGGTTCGGGTCGGGTATCAAGTTTCCCATACCCGCCCCGCACCCTTCTTTATATTATTCGGGTTTTACCCGAACCCGACCCGAAACCCGGTCAAAATGGGTTTTCCCCGTCAAACTCGGGTCGGGTCGGGTCGGGTCGGGTCGGGTTTGGGTATAATTGCCATCCCTAGTGATAGGTGATATATGTGAACGGTGGGACCTTGACCCCTCTGGCGTGAGAGTGAGTTATATCCCACCAGATCAACGTAGAACAGCTTGTCCCATTGACAATTCTACGAACTTTGTGCATATGTGCAACATTTTTCACTCGTTCAACAAAAATATTGTCGACCTTATTGTGGACCGCGGGTGAAGTGGCCGTGGGATGAAGAGTCTGCTCTTCGCTTCCAACGTAAGCCTTTTGTATGTGTTTATTATTTCCCGCAACAGTGTATTATAAACATGTAAGACTTCAGGATTTTCTTAAAGTCTTTAGTATTCGGCTTATCCCTTTAGTATCTACTTAAAGTCTTTAGTATTCTTCTTATCTCATTAGTATCTACTGAAAGTCTTTAGTATTCTGCTTATTTCTTTAGTATCTACTGAAAGTCTTTAGTATTATGCTTATCTCTTTAGTATCTACTTAAAGTTTTTAAAATCCGTCGTATCTAATTAGTATTAAGTCGTTCTATTTAGTATTGTCTCACGTAAAAGAGTACCTTATCAATCAGCAGGGATCCCCGAGCCGAGAGCATGTCCTTGGACATTGTGGGTTCTTCTCAAACTCACGATATTGCAGTGCTCAAAATTGGCGATCGATTTCAGAACCTGGAACACTTGAGGAATGCGCTCCGTGCCTTTGCTATCAAATGGAAATTTGACTTTACCTTCATAAAAAATGATAGAGAAAGGGTGATCGCGGATCGCCCGGTGCATCGCAATTGGAGGGTTCATGCTTCTCGGGATGGAAATCTCCACACCTTTAGAATAAAGACATTGCAGCCCACACATGTGTGTGGTGGCGGTGTCGGGACGAGTTCCTACCCGAAAGCATCCAAAAAATGGGTTTGCCATCATGTGATCCAGAAGCTCAAGGATCGTCCCTTGTATCGGGCCGTCGACATTCAACGTGATATTTTGCGAGAGCACGGCGTGGGTCTTCCTTACAAGCAAGCATGGATGGGAAAAGAGGTTGTCCGAACCGTTCTCCAGGGGAGTGAGGTACAGAGCTACGATTTGCTATTATGGTACGTTGAAAAGGTGATGGAGACAAATCTCGGTAGCGTTGCCACAATTGAAAGTGATAGCGGGCGATTCAGACGTGGTTTTTTTTTTGTTTCCGTGCTTGTGTTGTCGGCTTCAAGTTGGGTTGCAGGCCGCTGTTGTTCGTCGATGGAACACATCTGCTTGGAAAATACTGTGGCATCTTGTTAGGAGCGACGGGCAAAGACGGCAATTAGGGATTCTTCCACGTCGCATTTGCAATAGTGGACAATGAAACTGACGACAATTGGACTTGGTTCCTCACCACTCTCAGGAATACAATATATGGAGATGAGGATTATGACAAGTGCATTACATTCATATCCGACAGATCGAAAGGTCTAGTTAATACAATCGCAAGGGTGTTCCCTTCATCGTCCCATGCCTATTGTTTGCGACACCTAGAGGCGAACTTCATGAAGGGAAATACTAGTCTTGAGAAAGCATTGAAGGAGGAGTGTTGGGCCCTCTTTACCCGAATCGTATACGCATGTACTTCTAAAGAATTCGATGACGCGGTGAAGGACCTCCTGGCCGCATCGGCACAAGCGCACCGTTGGCTAATCCAAAAGTCTGATGTGGCCCATTGGTCGAACTATTTGTTTAAGGGGCAAAGATGGGGTGAGATGTACTCGAACATCGCCGAGTCATTCAATGCGTGGATCAAAGAAGCGCGCCACCTCCCTGTGACCGAAATGGTCGACTTAATCAGGTAATATTCACCCGCGACTAAAAAACTTTACTATTTAGCTTAACTCTTTAGTATCGTCCATAAAGCTTTAGTATCAGGGGTAACCCTTTAGTATCAGGTGTAAGTCTTTAGTTTCAGGCGTAACCCTTTAGTATCAGGCGTAACCCTTTAGTATCAGCGGTAACGCTTTAGTATCAGGAATAACCCTTTAGTATCAGGCGTAAGTCTTTAATATCAGGCGTAACCCTTTCGTATCTTTTGTAAGGCTTTAGTATCTTCTATAAAACATCTTTGCAGGTACAAGCTCATGAATATGATGTACACCCGACGCGAGCATGTCCGGCGCTGGGGAACACATCTTTGCCCAGCAATACATCGGAACCTCAAGGAACTATCGAGTCAAGCCGCTTGCTCTGCGTAGGCCATTCGGATGGTGAGCAATTCGAAGTTATTGACCAGTACTGCAGCTACGCGGTCAATTTGCAGACAAGGACATGCTCATGTAGACGTTGGCAAGTCTATGGAATACCCTGCATGCATGCGTGTGCGTCAATCGCGACTTCGGAGGCAAGTGTACATCGCTTCGTGGATGACTACTTCACGGTAGAAATGTACGCCAATACATATGCAGACCATATTTCCCCAGTCCCCGGCAACGATAAACCGACAGATGCATCCCGCGTCCTTCAGATACTCCCACCTATTACGAAGAGAAGGCCTGGGCAGCCGAGGGGGACAAGAATTGAGTCGCAGGCTTTAGACGTGAGAGAGTTGCGGCGCAGCCGCTGCAAAAACACTGGCCACAACCGCAGGACTTGCAACGCTATAATAGCTAATTATCTTGATCCGTCTAGGCCATAAGGTTTACATTTTGCCTAATGTAAATAATGTGATTTTACTAAGTTTTGACATTATACGTTTATCAAATGTTTACATGAGTAATCAGAGATGGTAAGAATACTAAGCAGTTAAGAGAAATACTAAGCGGATAAGAGAAATACTAAAGAGTTAAGGGAAATACTAAGCGGATAAGAGAAATACTAAACAGTTAAGGGAAGTACTAAACAGTTAAGAAAAATACTAAACAATTAAGAAAAATATTAAATAGTTATTGGAAACCGAAGCGACTTTAATGAAGCGCCGGGTGTTTATTGGGAACCAAAGCGACGCATTTAGAACTGAGATCTCCAAGATCGCTTCTCTCTCTCTTTGAGATTTGGCTTTAAATAGGTGTGGTGGGAAAGAAACACTAAACAGTTAAGGGAAATACTAAACAGTTAAGAAAAATATTAAATAGTTATTGAAAACCGAAGCGACTTTAATGAAGCGCCGGGTGCTTATTGGGAACCGAAGCGAGGCATTTGGAACTGCGATCTCCGAGATCGCTTCTCTCTCTCTTTGAGATTTGACTTTAATAGGTGTGGTGGGAAGGAGGGATTCTACCATTGCTTTACCATCATGAGTTGCAACAGTCGCCCCTCCTTCTGCCGGTTCATCTCTCCTTCTGACTCGCCTCGTCGATTGTTGATTCCTCAGTCATTCCACCGCTTTATGCACCACGTTTCGAATGGACCGGTGCAGCTGTGGGGACCGAGCAGGAACCCTTGGCCGGTGATGGTGGCTGGAGAAAGGGAGTACGGAGAGGCTATCTTCCATCACGGGTGGCCTGCCTTTTGGGCTGACCATCATCTCGGTGAGGGGACCTGTTGATCTTCACTCTCCGCGAGGATAAAGATTTTGATGTTCACATTTTCGGACGCAACAGTTGTTTGAAAATGTCTTCTGTTTCTGCTCGCCCAAGTGTAACTGCGAACGGTAGTCTGTAGCTATTTGTCTTGCAAATAAAATCGTAATATTTAAATAGCTGTCTTTGGTGTTACTGTGTGTGTGATTGAACTTGTTGATTGTGAACGTCTTTGCTTGAAACTGTTCTCCTTCTTGTATGTAAACACTGAACACTTAGTAAACAATGAGTACTAAACAGTTAAGAAAAATACTAAACAGTTAAGGCAAATACTAAACAGTTAAGGTAAATACTAAACAGTGAACACTTAGTAAACAATGAGTACTGATATTATACACGTAGAATATGATTGTAAAGTCTTTAGAGTTCCTTCGACGTTGGTTCATCAGTTTTTGGGTCCTTCCCTTTGCTACGGAGTTGTTCGATGAATCAGTCCGAAAGTATCGACATACATACTCTAGGCGTAGGCGAGGAACTTGGAGCGATTGAGGTGAAGCTTCTCACCACCCAATATCCGCTCCATCAACCGCATCATTTAACACCTTTGGATCCCACACCGCCTCTCTTTGTTGTGGGCAGTCGCGGTCATGTGAGAATGTATAACTGTCTGTTTCAAAGCAATGCCCATGCCCAATTGTAAGTGCGGTTTCGAAAAGAACCCTCTACATTTAGAACAAAGATGGTTAAGATGGTGCAAAGGGGAGAACACGAAATATGGAGGTGATAGGTGTTTGACTTACCATTTCCTCAGCTGCCTTGTCATATGCCCGGCCGTTGAGAGATGAGTAATGAGTGTAGTGTCTGGATTCTTTATCCAAAACGAGTAGGTGGAAGTGTTTGTTCAGAATGATGAGCATTAGAACAACTTCCAAATTTTTGAAAGATGTTACTGCATCGGTCATTAGTTTGAGAGAATCATCAGTTGTGTGGTCTTGCCGGCGATGCTTGATCTGAAAAGCACAGTGATGGATCCACGCCTCTTGTACTTCGACGGTGTCTTCTTCAGCTCCTCCAGCAAGATCATGACAAAGACGTCCATGACGTCGTCAGAGACGAGATCTCTTCCCTCGACCAATGGGTATAATTGCGCGCGAGTTGTAAATGCCCACTCATTCTTCCAAACAATTGTACTAGAAGATAAAATAAACAGTTCAGATAAATACTAAGCATGTAAGAGAAATAATAAGCGGTTAAGAGAAATACTAAACAGTTATGGGAAATACTAAACAATTAAGAGAGATACTAAACAGTTAAGGTAAATACTAAACAGTTAAAATAAATACTAAGCGTTTAAGAGGAATACTAAGCAGTGAAGCGAAATACTAAACATTTAAGCCAAATACTAAGCAGTTTAGAGAAATACTAAGCGGTTAAGTGTAATACTAAGCATTTAAGAGAAAATACTATGAAGATTGTTCTCACCTGTCAATCATACAGTTCAGGAAGAATGAAAGGAGTGCTTGCTTCTCCTTGTTCAGCTGCCCGAACCCTGTAGGACGCTTGTTCTTAGGAATGAAATTTGTCCTCACAGGTTGTACATTTTCTCCTGCGTACACGGACGCCTCTGCATTAATCACAGTTGCAGAGGCGGGGGCTTCAATAGGGACGGGGAGGGCACGCTTCTTGTGAGGGGCTTTTAGGTGGGGAAATTTGTTTGGTGGGTGCTTCAAGAATGGAGGTACATTTGAGTTGGGCTTCTTCAGTGGGAGCTTCTTCAGTGGGGGCTTCTTGGGCAGGGGCTTCTTCGGCAGCGGCTTCTTTGGCGGGGGCTTCTTCAGTGGGGGCTTCGTCGGTGGGAACCATTGAAACGATGGTGTGGGGGGCTTCTATGGGCCCTTCCGCGATGGAAATCAACATCATTTGCATCATTTGGGTGACGCGTCCTTCAATATCTCACAAGTTTCAATTAGTGCGTCGACGATGCGCACTGGTTCCTCGCCTTTCTTCTCCGATGCCGGCGGGCTTCCCTCAACAACTTCGGGATCTTTCCTCTTCCGGACAATTCTAGTCCACAGTTTGCGGGCAACTGTTTCGCCAGCGATATCCGCCAATGGAATTGCGGAAGTATCAGGAGCTGTCCCCAGGAGACAAGTGCCTTACGGTGTTTGGCTGGCGGGGCTTGGTGGGCAGATTCCCTGGCAAGCAACCTATCCATTTGCCCGTGCATTGTAACGACCTCGTTCATCAGTACATCGTACGAGGTCTGCAAGCGCTGAATTAAGTCCTCGTTGCTTACGCTTGGGCTCCTCCGTATGGACGGAGTTGGACTAACTGCAGGCGGCTGCTCGGCCCTGCGGTGCCGGAATTTCTTGTCAATCCTCTTCAGGCTGCGCTTGCCCTCACCTTCTGCCACTCTTGGACCTGCATCCGTACTAGGTCTCTCATCCATGGCTATGCTATGTAGTAGCGGGGTATTGGTGAGGACAACCTCTTCCGCGTTTTCTGGGATGAGGTCGTGAAACTGTGAGACAATATTGCAAAATCTTTAGTAACGTTATAAGTAGTTTAAAAAAGTAAAGCATGTAGTGAATACTAAAAACTTTACACGAATACTAAAGCCTTTAGCCAAATACTAAAGACTTAGAAGAATACTGAAGACTTTAGTCTAATACTAAGGACTTTAGAATAATACAAAAGACTTTGGCCTAATTCTAAATACTTTATAAGAATACTAAAGACTTTAGCTTAATACTAAAGGCTTTAGTAGAATACTAAAGACTTTAGCCTAATGCTAAAGACTTGGTCATAAAACTAAAGACGTAAGAGATGAAAAGACGAAGTAAGCTTACTGATTTCCCATTGAATGATTCGATAATTGTCTTGACAGTAGTAGCCTGCATCAGTGCATCGAGCACGCCCCTCTCTTGTACTATTCGCTTGATTCCAAGCAGGGGAGCAAATAGCGTGCTGTTGATGAATTGCCTGTGTTTTTTGTTCATGTGTTTGTTCAATTCATCGAGGCTGTCAACAAGGGGACCCGTGTAGCATCGTCCATTAACCAAATTCTGAGCCATTGTGCAGTTAACTACAACGAAAACGTGAAAAGAGATAGAAACAATTAAGCCCTTTTAATTGTACTAAATAGTTGCTCTGGATTTTAAACACATAAGGCGAATATCAAGCAGATTTCCAGTATACTAAAGAGTTTAGCTCGATTTTAAACACTTTGTTACCGATTTTAAAAACCACAACCCACAATGAAACACATTCATCAAATTACACAGCCAAAAGCACATGAACAACACCACCGGTGTACATGGTTTCAGTGGTCTACAGTTACAAGTGAGAAAAGAACAAATCCTTGCACATGAACAAAACCCTAAACCCTAAATCTCCACAATGAGTTTACAATCCACATGCACAAATTGCATTCTACCACGGAGGATAGAAAAAAAGCAAGAAAAAAAGAAAAAAAAGAGAGATCGAACACCGGCGGCGAAGCCCCAATCTCAAAAGGTTTAGAGTTCGGGTTTCGGTTGCTACCTTGTTTGCAAACTCCTGCAATCGCTGCTGGAAGAGAAGATGAAGGATGACCTGGCGGAGCGAGCGATTATCTTGGTTGTCTTCTTCGTGTGGAGAGGGAGTGTCAGTGGTTTAGTTAATTTGGAGCAGCAGTGGATTCAAGGGGAGAAGACGATCTCAAAGGGCATTTTAGTCTTTTCACGAAATGGTGTCTTTGTCATGATGTCAGAACCGCTGAGCTTCTCCAAAGGGCATCAGCGTCTTTTCACAGCCCAGTTAACACCGTTTGCTACATGCAGGGACTGAAAAGTAAATCCCTGTATAAAGGAGGGACTGAATATAGATACCCAAAGTTGCAGGGATTATATATGGAATTCAAAACTTTTGGGGGGCTTTTCATTACTTCTCTCAAATCTCTTATAATAATAATAAAGGGTGTTTTGGTAATTGTCATTTTTTAAAAATAGCTTATATAAAACAGTTTTTTTAGAAACTACAAATCAATGGCTTATGAAAAAAAATAATTTTTCAGCTTTTTTTTACAGTTTTTGGTTTTTCTGGAAAAACTCATCCAAACATATTATTTTATCCCCTTAACTTACTCTAGAAGCGTTTATGGTAATTAAAAAAGCTAATCCAAACAAGGCCTTAACTTAATCTAAGAAGCACTTTTTTAAAAAATCTTTTTATTTAACTTTTTTTTAAAAATAATTTTTTTTCAAAACCCAATCCAAACAAGCTCCTAAGACTCTCTTGGGCCCAAGGCTCTACAAGGGATGCATGGGAATTGAACAATATAACATGAGAGATACCCTAGAGTCCTCAGTGGGGATGAGATTTAGCTGTCATGACCATCAATTGGAGAATTTGGATCGAAAGGAATTGAGTTTTTCAAAGAAAATATGTTTTCTTAAAACTAATCCTTCAAGTTGATTATGTTATGTTATTATGATTTGATATAACTCACTCATCAAAATGACTAAAATTGGTTAGAGTGGAAAACCTCATCAAAAGGAGTTTTGAATTCGATGGGAACACATCGACCCTAGGGGAGCGGGATGAGGGGGATGTGGCCTTTGAAGAGAAACCCACCTAGGGACACATCAATTCTTAACTTTCAATTCTTGTAAACCCAGATGAAATCATGCATGTAATAATCTTTTTAATATAGAAATAAAATATGATTTATTCACTTAATTTTTTTTTTTCACTCATATGTATAAACAAAATCAGTTAGAGCAGATGAATAAAAATGTGCCGCATTGACCAAGTAATGCGATCCAGGACGACAGTACACCCATGGTTCCATATTCTTCTATTAATATAGAGATATCAGACTTCTTAATGAAATATTAGAGATCTCTAAACATATAGCATCTCAAGCATTCGGCACCATGTCCAGACAAACGTATGACTTTTCAGGTCATGGTCCATGCTTAGCCGGCACTCTTGTTGGCTGGCTTCCCTCAATCTACTACAAATACATGGCCAAACTCAACTCTCGACCGCACCACGCCACTAAACACAATCTCAACCTCACATAGATAGAGAAGAAAAGAGAGGAGAGAATGGCACTCCGGTTTAGTCCTGTAAACTTGCTTCTCCTGTTGCCAATGAAGATGATCATCACCATATTGCTGCTAGACTTGTGCTGCGTTTGTCATGCAGACCCTGATCCAGTTGATGACATTTGCATTGCTGATTTAAGCACTGGGCAGAGGTTTGCAGGTGGGTATCCTTGCAAACCAGACTCACAAATCACTGCAGATGATCTGGTATCTGATATCCTGGCCAAGGAGGGCAACACCAGCAATGTGTTTGGTTCACACACTACAGGAGGCACTGTCATTGAGTTCCCAGGTCTGAACACCATGGGAATGTCCATGAACCGTGTGGACTATGCACGTGGAGGCATCAATGCACCACACACCCATCCCCGTGCTTCTGAGCTTGTGATCGTTGTCCGGGGAACTCTGTTCATCGGCATTGTCACAACTGATAACAGGTACTTCTCCAAAGTGGTGAAGAAAGGTGAGATGTTCATTGTGCCTAGGGGGCTCATGCACTTCCAGTGCAACATTGGCAAGGGGAAGGCACAGACTTTCGCAGCTCTCAACAGTCATTTGCCTGGAGGAGTCAGTGTTCCAAAGAATCTCTTTGGATCAACTCCTTCAATTCCTGATGCCCTTCTCTCCAAGGTCTTCCAGGTTGATGAAGCCACTGTTAGAAGCTCTAAAGCTAAACTAGCTGACATCTGATTGCCAACCGTTCCTCAGTACTTCCTTCCTGTTCTTGTTCTTCTACTTTTTTCTTTGATAATCTATCTTTGTTTTGATTTACGTGAAACTTGCTGCTCTCTGTACCTGTAGTATTTATTTCAAATAAACTATATAATGCTGGCAGTAGTAGTACATGAATGGAGTTTGTACACGAGTTTACAATTTATATTAAGCGATAGCTCCATCAACAGAGCAATTTGAGTTGCAAGTACAATTGGAAAAAATACAAAAAAAAAAAAAAAAAACATCTGAACAAGGATGAGAAAGTTGTGGAGCAAAGAAACACTGCAGATTTTTTTTTTTTTTATAAAAGTACTGCAGATTAAATCAGTCGTCATATGAACAATGAGGAGCTGCAGTACAGCCAGCATCAAATGGATCTTCAGAGCCACAGCAATGCCAGTATTGGAATACCTGGCCAGAATCTGGTGTGTTCAGTGTCCCTCCTGTGTATACACTCTCAAATTTCCTCTTTGTCTCTCCTGGCATTGCAAGAGACAAATACAATTAGTAAATAGAAATAGGAACAGACAACTAAACAGAGTGTGTTGATTATAATAGAAGTAAGAAGCCAAACTGTTTGTGGTTCAAATTTCAAATTGGCGTAAATAATCCTTATGAATACAAAGGGTTACATGTCCAATGGAATCTAAAATTTACGTGGTTAGGCTTAAAAGCAGAAAACAGGATTTCAATATTTCCACTTGTCTATTAATGTCTAAGCATGTGTTTCTCAAAGATTTTTTGCTTGACATGGCAGACCAGAAATTGCTCCAAAAAGATTAGTACACAATGTCTAGATCAATGTAAGACCAGAAGTTGCTCCACCACTTCCTGGTTTTGCAATGGTTACTTATGACGGTGCTACTTTAAGAAGTTATATCTAAACAGTCTTATCCATACAAGTACAACACAATATTAGCAGCAACTACCTGAAATATCAATCTTTTGGGATTTCTGAATGCATGAAACAAAGTTTTAATTCTAGTTTTCCAACTTCCAAGTACCCATCATGTTTGTCATTGTTGGGATTACACCAACCCTAAAAAGACTCCAATTAGCAGAAAATTTTAATTTTTTGAGTACTTGAATACAACCTATTAGTCTAAAACACAAATTCTCTCCCCCAATGCCATTTCTTGTGTTTCACATTGTCCCGTGTCTCTCTAGTTTTTATATTTCCAGCATTACTTTCTTGATCACAAGATAAATTTTACAAAACTATGACCTTAATTGAGTAGTCTGCAACTAGATCAGCCATAAAGGATGAAGTCAACTCCAGGTCTGCTGCAGAAGCCGACCCAAATAAACCTCCTAAGAATTCTTGACCTTTTTACAAGAAAACCGCCAACAACTCACTGCACTTCAAAGATTATACCCAGTCTCAGTCTTTTCTTGGTACCATACTAACAATAAGAGGTCTCCTGAGCACCCACAACTTTCCTATTAAGCTAAAAAAGTTTCCCGATAATCATATTACTTGTGAACTGAATAGACATGTAACAAAGGAGTACTAAGAGTAGTATACTTTTTATAAGAACATAACCAAATAACATGCCCATGCAATCAATATTTTCTAAATTACTTATGATATTCTAGGAACTTCACATTTAGGTCAGGTAGTCAGAAAATAGCATGCTTTTGGTGACTGGTTCTGTTTATATTTAGCTTAAGCACATGGTCTAGTTGTCATGAAGTATACATTACCAATAGGGTTTATAGGAAAAAAATAACTAAAATGAGCATAAGACAGCAACTCCACAATATTCATCCAATGATTCATTTTAGGGGAAAGTTTCCCTTAAGTAATTCTGAAAAATTATGTGCATCCTTAGAAGCATTTACATCACAATGAGTAGTAAATATTTCCTAAAAAGCATTTCGTGCTTTGAGATGACATTTTGGTTTCAATCTGCATTTGTTGTGATCCTCAAACACAACAAGTTCTGGATTGCAAAAGTAGGAGAATAGCAGCTAGAAAATCATATTCAACGGAAGAAGAGGAAACAAGTTCAGCTCAAAATTCATTTAGAGACATGGCAAAATTACATCTTTATGCTATACCAAAAGAACAGGACACATCAATCGATCGCCATTGAATTTTAGTTCAAATTCAACAAGAAAAAAATACAATAAATCGGTATCAATTAACTACAAACCAAGAAAGGAACGGATGGGAGGAGGAGAAGAAAGCCTGACCACCGAAATGGGCGGTATGGAAACGGCATGCTCGAGGGTGATTGAGAGAGGGATCGAATGGCTGCTTGCAGTTCTTGCAGGTCCGCAGGGCCGATCCCGGGCCATCAGCGCATCGAATGACCGAGGCGCATCCTCGAACCGCCGGCGTCCGCGCCCAATTGGTCTGGCGGAGGATCACCGTGGTTCTATTGACTCCCACGCCATGGAGACGGAGCTCAACGCGAGAACAAACTAGCGGCGATCGCGCAGTGGCTCCGAGCCCCGCCATCGCCGCGGACCAAATCCTTCACTCTGGTGTTCTATGGCACTGTAAAAAATCCCAAAAATAAATAAACGAATGAGGTGAAAACTACTAAAAATATTATGTTTTATTTGAAAAACATGATAAATAAATATTTATTACATAAATTTCTAAAAACAAATTTCAACCTTCAAATTTTTTAATCTTCAATTGGAAGTAGATTAAGTCTCCAAATAATTTTTCTTCAAAGATCAATCATCATTAGTCTCTGATCTATCTGTTGTTCCCTCTTCAGTATCTGTATCATGTCCTTCTTGGTCTTGTAGTCTATCTTCAGCATCGAACCAATCTTTTAAACATATACACATCTCAACATAAGCTTGATTCATCTGGCTTTTTTGATCATCTAATACCCTATTCCCTGCACTAAAACAAGATTCCAATGCTACTGTGGACATTGGTGGGGTTAGTAGATCACGTGCCATAGAAGTTAGCACAGGATATTTATACTCTTGTGTTTTCCACCATGACAAAATATCAAAGTTGTTTATTTCTTCATGGCTAAAGAAATCATTGAAATTACAACTCAAATAAATATTCAATTCATTAATAGAATTGGAAGCAGAAAGAGAGGAAGAAGAAGCATTAGTAGCATATTTTTTTCTAAACATATTTAAAAGTTGGGCTGGAGTTTTAGTTTTACTTTTCGAATGTGAAACATTATCAACATCACTAGTGAATTGTGATAAGTTCATGTTTCTATGTAAATGATCATAATTGTTATACATTTCATAAAACATCGAACGATATTCATCTTTAAAACAAGAATGATTAAGACCCATATTTTCATCATAAAAGTCTAGTAAACCAAAAGTACCATCAATTTTAAATCTTGGATCAATCATAGAAGACAAAACATATATAGGTTCAATTTTTCCAAAATATTTTTTAAAATTTTCTTCCATAACAATAATAATATTACTAAAATTATCATTATGTCTATATTTTGCAAAAACTTCACTAATATAATATAATTGGTGAATAGTCATGAAAGACGTTGGATAATAAACACCGGAAAAAAATTTTGTTGCATTATAAAAAATTTCTAAAAATTCTTTTATCATATTTCCAATTTCCCAATCAAATTCATTAATTTGAATTTCTTTAAAATTTTCATTGCAAAAAAGGGTTATAATATCCCTATACTCATATACACACTCTAACATGGCATAGGTTGAATTCCAATTTTGCTTAACATCAATAATAAATTTTTTATATTTTCTACCGCATTGGATACAAAATTTTTTAAATTCTCTTCTCCTATATGAGGAATTTCTAGTAAATAAAATACAATTTCTAATTTTTTGTATATGAGCATCAATTATTTGTAAACCATTTTGCACACATAAATTTAAAACGTGACATGCACATCTAATATGAAAGATTTTTCCACAAAGTATAGGTTTTAAATGTGTTTTTAAAATTTCAATAGCACTAGTACTACTAGAAGAATTATCAAAAGTAATTGAAAAAACTAAATTCTCAATTTTATAATTATAAATTGTTTTCATAATATAATCGGCAATTGTACTACTAGTATATTTATATTCTAATATTGTAAAACTCAAAATACGTTTTTGCAAACACCAAGACTTATCAATAAAATGACCCGTAACACAAAGATAACTAGTACGATATTTGGAAGTCCAAATATCTGAAGTAATGGAAATTTTAGAGGAAATATTAGATAAATCACAAATTAATTTTTCTTTATATTCATTATAAATTGAGAAAGCAATTTTTCGTATTGTATTTTTTGAAACTTTCTTATATGCAGGACAAAAAGCTTCATGAATCATTTTTTCAAATTTTGGATTTTCAGAAAGTTCAAATGGTTGTTCATCATGGACAATATATTTAGCTAAAAGTTTTCTAGCACTTTTATTAGAAAAATGAAAATTTCCATGGTAAGAAGAAAGATTAGCAATGTCGATTTGGGTGGGGTCAAATTGAGTTATAGCATGCCCACTAGGGAAATCAGAGGAATCGATAGAGGAATCGGCCATTATACAATTAAAAATAAAAATTTAGAATTACCTCAACTGCTTTTAATAAATTTGAAGAATGATAGACAATTAAATACCCAATCGGTCTCCTTCAATTGCAGTTGAGGTAGATGACTTGAACTTGAAGAACTTTTTTAGTAACTTGAGAGCTTGAAGCCTTGAATTGTTGAAAATGAGAGAAGGATTAAGAAGTTTGGTGTGAGAAAAATAGGTAGGGTTTAGAGGATATTTATAGATTTTTTTTCTAAAATTTTTAATTTCTAAAATGCCCTCACAATCCAGCCGTTTTATAGTTGTTGGAGAGGGCAAAAATGTCAATTTATACAAAAAGACATAATTACCCTAAAAAAGCAACCGTTTTATAGCTGTTATAAGGGATTTTTTGGGCATTTCACATGATAAAAAATTAAAAAGAAAAAAAAGCCTGATGGGCCGTTCTTGCCGCCAGGTAGCCGTTGCGGGCCGTGCCAGGCACGGCCCGCAACGGCTTAATACGTGCCGTGCCTAGCACAGCCCGCGCGTGCCGGCTAGCGTGCCTGGGTGGCACGGCCCGAGCGTGCCTGGGCTCTAACTATCGGCCCAAGTCCAATTCGGTTCAAAATTGTTATTAAGAATATCAGCAATTTAGTTACAAAACTTGTTTGAATGTTTGCCTATCTTCACTCCTTGATGCAGGACAAATGAGTCGCTGCTTCTCGAAATCAACGAAACAATCTCTGAGTTTGATTCATCAGCGATCTTCTTCCCTGTATCATCATGCTCTCAAGTTCAGCTCGTTCAATTCTCCGTGCGAGTGTTTGAGCGTGTTTCGCACGCTCAGCTCACAATGCCGACATACTGTTCGACGATATGCCTCTGAAGCAGCAAGCCATCAGGTGACTGGGCAAAAATCAATACATGGTGTGGAAAAAACCAAGTTTTCCGTTGGGCCTGCCATTGTTGATGAGACTTCGGCTTCTGATTGTCGGAGGACAATCTCTGAAGATTCCGAAAAGATATGTGTGTTGCTCTCAAACCAGCCAAGCTCCAAGGTTACATTTTGTCTGGACAAGTCTGGAGTGCAGATGTCTCCTGAGCTTGTGGTTGAGGTGCTGAAGAAGCTAAGCAATGCGGGAATGCTGGCCCTGGCCTTCTTCCGTTGGGCTGAGAAGCAGCCTGGATTCAAGCACACCACTGAGATTTTTCACCGTCTTATCGAAGCTCTGGGTAAGATCAAACAGTTTAGATTGGTTTGGAGCTTGGTGGAGTCTATGAGTGTTCAGCGTCTACTGACGAAGGAGACTTTCGGGCTGATAACTCGGAGGTATGCCAGAGCTAGGAAGATCAAAGAAGCTATTGATGCTTTTGAGAGAATGCAAAAGTATGGTTTGAGTCCTGAATTATCCGATTATAACTGCTTGATCGATACTATTAGCAAATCGAAGCATGTTACTGAGGCTCACGAGATTTTTAATGACATGAAGAGGAGGAAGAGGTTCTCTCCTGATCTTAAGACTTACACCATTCTTTTGGAAGCTTGGGGGAAGGACAGGGATTTGTCGGAGATGAATGCGGTTTACTTGGAGATGTTAGATGCAGGGTTTGAACCGGATGTTGTGACATACGGGATACTCATAAATGCTTTCTGCAAGTCGAAAAAGCATGATGAGGCAATGAAAACGTTTCATGAGATGGAAGCAAAGGGAATCAAACCAAGCCCTCACATTTACTGTTCTTTGATAAATGGATTAGGATCTGATAAGAGATTGAATGAAGCTCTTGCATTCTTTGAGCAATCCAAAGCTAGAGGTTTTGCGCCTGAGTTACCAACTTACAATGCAGTAGTTGGTTCTTACTGTTCTGTGCTGCAGTTTGAGGATGCTTTCAGGCTCATGGATGAGATGAGGTGTTGTGGTATAGGTCCGAATGCCCGAACTTATGAAATCATTCTGCATCATCTTATAAAAGCTGAGAAAACAGAAGAGGCATATGGCATTTTCCTGAAGATGAGCGGGGAGCCTGGTTGTGAGCCTGAGCTCAATACATACAGCATGATGGTTACTATGTTCTGCTCCAAGGAAAGGGTTGATATGGCTTTGAAAATATGGAAGCAAATGAATGACAAGGGAGTACTTCCTTGCATGCATATGTTCTCATCTCTGATCAATGGACTGTGTTTTGAGAATAGGTTGGATGAGGCTTGCAGATACTTTCAGGAGATGCTCGATAAAGGTATTAGGCCTCCAGGTCAGTTGTATGGCAACCTGAAAGAAGCTCTTATTGATGGAGGAAAGCGTGATTTGGCTATAAATTTGGGTTTGAAACTGGATAGATTGAGGAAGACGCCGCTGCTTGGTTAAGGAAATGACATTGTTGGGATAATTTTTTCGCTGAAACTGAGATGCCATGTCTGGCTATGGATTGTTAGCCTTATAGAGGATCAGAGATACCAGAATTAAGATTAAAATGGTTCAAAGAGCTTCTCATTGGCGCACATCTGTCATGAGTTTGATGGCAAGCAATGAAAAATGTTAACCCAGTTCCTGTCTCCAAAATCAAGCTTGATGTAGTACATATAGTCTTCCATCTTTGTCTTGATTGAATGTGAGTTGGGTGACTGATAATTGTGTGTTTGTTGTTATTCATTATGCAAGTTCATGTGTGAGCTGGGAAGATGTTAAATAATTAGGCAGGTGATAACAGTTTGGCTGCTGGTATGGTGGTCATGTGTTTAAATAAGGATTAAGTGTATCAGAGTAGGATTAAGGTTGACAATCGGAATAAGAGTATCCTTAAATTTCTGTGTCAATTTCGTTAACTGGTTTCTTTTTTATTATTTTCAATTATTTGTATAAATTTCATTATCTAACATGATGATCATGTCCCTTATTAAAATTCATTTGTCTTCTTCTTAGTATAAGCTTATGAAGTTCATGGCAAAACTAACTCTAATTAAAAAAAAATCTAATCCATCTTTAAATTTATAAATGTTATACATTTTCTAATTTAATCTTTATCATTTATGTAAATAGTAAAAACAATTTAAACTTATATAGTGAAATTGGCTAAGTTGAGAAGAGTAAACATTGAATTACTTAATAGTCAATCGAGAGAGAGAGAGAGAGGGGAATAAATTAATATTTTAACTATTCACCTAAATTAGATTGACCCGAATTAAGACGATCTCTTCCAAAAAAAATATTTGGGTCTGGATATAATAAGATTATGGGAGTTAATCCACCCCCTTGATCTCTATCCAAATTCCTGAAGCAGGTCAGAGAAATGCTTGTAAATAAGTACCCTCTGAGTCCTCTCTATCTTTGAAGGCGGAAAAAGTAATTTTTAAAATTTTTAAATTGTTGTCCATATGAAGGGCATTTCCTATCTATCAAGAATAGATAATATTTAAAAAAACTAAAATAATGTGGAGATGCAGGGGATCGAACCCTGTGCCTCTCGCATGCAAAGCGAGCGCTCTACCATTTGAGCTACATCCCCATTGCTGGACTGGTGTCATTTTTTAAATATAAAAATAATAAACTTATGGTAATCCCAAAGACTATCCCCATTCGAATTCAGACTTATTCAGAAGAAATATGGAAAATCCATCCCAAAGTCCAGGCAACAAATGAACAAAACTATATAAAAAAACTGAAGAACCAACTCATTTCCATGGGCCTACAGATATCAAGCCTAGAAGCATGAAAGCATTTGATCTGCAAAATCACCCTTTCTCTTATAAATGCAGATCGATTCAAGACTTCAAGTTCTAAAAAAATCACAAGCACAGCAACTGAATGGGTATAATATTGCTTTTCCACAGTGCCCACTAACTGCAGCCACAGATACAAAATCATGCATTACAAATTTTTACTGTACCATGGGTTCATATACACCAACATAACCTCATACAAGAAATCACAGCCACAATGGAGTGCAAACATGCTCCATAAATGGCATTAAAAAATCGTACATGAAACACAACTAAGTTACAGAAGTTGAGCATTCCCAAATGGATTGTTCTGTTGCTGGGAATGGTAAGCATCAAATGTTCCAAGTCCTGTATCACCAAAAGGATTAGATGCAACTGGGGCAATTGGTGCTGGTTGATGCATGGGATGGATAAAGGGGTTTGCTTGCGGCATCATGGACCATTGATGCTGCTGCTGCTGCTGCTGAGCCATGGATGCCATTTGAACAGCAGGAGGGGCGGCAATTTGGTTTGACATGGCAAAAGGATCAGCGGCAAGGAATGGGTTTGGAGGTGGTGCTCCGTATAAATTGCCCTGCTGTCTATAAGTAGCATCATCATAAAGACTATCCAATATGAGTTTGTCAAATCCTCCTGCCTGCAGTCATCAAACATACATCACCTTGAGACAAAATGCAAGATTTGATCATAACATTTCAATATCAACATGATTCCAAATTTGCCCAGCCCAATGTTTTTTCAATTCTTAAGTTAAAACCTAAACTGAAAAAACATGTTTTAAATGACCTTGGTATAAATCCAAGAGGGTAATAAAGTCCTCAGTATAAATTCAAACTGATTATTCAACAAACAAGCATACATATATGCTATTTTATGCTGAGCCCTCTGTGATTGCATGTAGTTATTAAAGTTGAACCACATACAATCTTAAAGGGCAGCCCAGTGCTACAAATCTCTCGCTATGCGCGGGGTCCGAAGAAAGGTCAGACCACTTGAGTCTATTGTACCTTTTTTTGCAAGAGGCTACTTCCACAATTCAAACCCGTGACCTCCAGGTCACATGGCGGCAATTTTACCATTGTGCCAAGTTACCCTTCACGTACAATCTTAAACTTCTAAAAATTTTAAAATACTTATTCTGGGAAATTTTTCCTTGAAATACTAATGTAGCACTTATGCAAGTAACATATACCATAATCACTTATTTAACATTATACATATTCACTTTTGTGATTTGGAAAATGTACACCACCACCACCTGTCCACCCATTTCTCTGAAATAGTAATATACATCATACTCTATGATATAAATCCTGTCCCCTTCTTTTAACATATGTGAAGGATGTAGCCATTAGCATCAATTGCACAGATAAGAGAATTATTCTAATCCAACCACATCAATTATTTATTTTAAAACACTGATTAAGGAAGCGGAGTCGATATAGAAGAAACACTGATTCAACTGTGAATGAAAGAACTAACCAATTTGCTTTCAACTGCTACCGGGTTACTGTTGCTAGGCTCAACAAGAGCAAGTTCCCATCCTGATGGATCAAATTCCTTGTTTTGCATCTTACCAGAATCATTCAAATTTGTAGAATCATCTGAAACAGAAAATGAAATAGTTTACCAATACCAATATCAACACTATATATGCAAGCATAAACTGATCAAACACTACTAAGAGAAAGTCAAAGGCATACCGGATGGAATTATTGCAAGAGCTAATGCATTGCTTTCCTCAATTTCTGATGCATCCGGAAATGAGTTATTTAATCCCTGCATTATCAAGAAGAAATTAAGATGTAATTTGGGTGGGACAAGGTGGCTGTGGGGTTAAAGGATGATGACATCTTCAAGGCCTACCAGTAGATCATCAGTTTCAACCCTAGGAATAGGATCTGCCACAGGGATAGGAGATGTAACTTCAATATCCAAAGACACCGGCTTGGGTTCGTCAATGGATGGTTCTGCAATCTCAGCGGAGTCAGGAGCTTCTTCTGGTTTGTACGTCAAAAGGAGCCTTTCTGGGAAATCCTGGTTGAAAATTTGAAATTCAAAACAACTTGTGCTAGGGGTCAAAGTGTGCAGTAGTTAAAAAATTCCAAAAAAAATTAGACTAAAAAAAATAATACAGTTTAATGCAAAAATATGAGAGCAACACCATTAGAAACTATGGAAAATCAGAGCTATTTTAATCAAAATGCTGTACTCTTTTAAGCTGTTTCTATGATATGTACAGTTCAGATATTGAACAACTGCATCGAGTTTTTATTTGTGGAGAAACCATGAATATGGAAGATCCTCATAGCCCGTTATTTTTACTAGTTTCTCATCATATCTGTCATATCTCCATTCACAGTAATTTAGATGCATATGTTCCAAACAGCAAACGTAAAACACCTTCCCTCTCTCACATCCCCAATCATTCCAGCCTCTAAAATGCTCCCACTTTTAAAACATTTTCTTTTTCCCAATAATTCTGTCAGAGCAAAATCACCACCAGATATCATTCCCTCCAGCTTTACCTGTCCAACTGGAATGTGACTTGGAAATACAACATCCAAGTCGCATTCCAGTTGGACACAGGTCCAACAACAGCTGAAATATATGGGTGTGTTTGAGGGTTTAAACCCCATTTCCCAAACAAATAACTTGGCCCCCAGTAATTTTTCCAACCAATCATCAGTTACTTTTAAATTAAAATATTACAAGATACAAAAAGGCTCAAATACCCTTCACTCCTTAAAAACACAACCCTCTAATCATAACACCATCTAAAACTACTTGATCAACAAAAATTTTGATCAACACAAATGGCAGCTGGAGAGAGAAAGTTACCAATTTGTCCCTAGAAAGGGCATCAAGTGTTGTCCGCTCAAGTCCCTTTTATAAGGAATCTTGTCCCACATGGTAAGATTTATAGTTTTTTTTTTATTGTTTTAAGAAAATTTTGTTAAGGTCAATATAGTCATTTACCATCATACCCACATTTCTTATACATTCTCCACTAACCATAATAACTAACAAACTTCATTAAATTCTTCCCCAAAACCAATTCAAATAATTTTGAATATTTAGCCCTGCTATAGTGTACAAACCAGTTTAAACGCCCATGCCAAACACCACCTATAATTCTTAGTGAAAAAGCCAAAAGAAGCATGTTGACTTTTCTCTAAGAAACCAACATGACTAAAAACCACCATTTAATATGATATTATGTTAGAGAAAAAATACATAATTCAAATCATCCTAGAAGGGCACAGGAAGGTGGGCTGTATGGCACAGCCTGATTACTGTAGCTATCGGCACATAGCATTGCCCATCATGGGCTGGACAGTGTTAGTGTTAGTGCTGGTCGATACTGTTACAGGCCTGCACTGGCTGCAAGCCTGTGCAAACCTGCTTGGGTGCTAAGCTCAATGGGCTTCAGTTTTAATTTGTCATATATATGTTTTTAATAATATTTTTTAATATATAAAAATAAAATTTTCTTTTACAATATTTATAAAATGGCTAGTAATTTTTCTAGTATCATATATATAATTAATTGTGTTGCCAAGTCGATAGCTCGTGGACTCGAGTCTGAGGGCGAGGGATCGTCGATCATTGAGAGGCAAGATTTTTAATGAATTTTATAATTTTTTTTTTTTAAACTTAAGTGTGCCGGTGGAACAGCACCGCCTGCCATAGCTTGGCACCCAAATAGGTCGTGCCACGTGCTGCTTGAGCCTCTGCATTGTGCATGCCAGGCTGGGCCAGCACGAAACCCAAAGGTAGGTTCTCTACATGCTCAAGACCATAATCCTATTTTTATGTAGAGAGGATAGAATATAAAAACAAAGGTGCTACCTGTTAGGATCATAATTGAAAGGAAAAAAGTAATTTTTAAATTAAGAAACAAACCAGTGCTTCTTTGGGAGTAGAAACCATTCGAGGAGCTTCTCTTATATATTCTTCCATGGTTGCAAGAAATGATTGTGGAGGCTAAATTGAAAGAAAAGAAAAGATGATGTCAACCAGAATTGAAGACTTGATAGAAAAAGCAATACACAGACAAGAACATAAGTTAGTACCTCTCTTAAATTTGGGAATTGAAAATTCCTTGCTAGTTCTAATCCTCGACAAACTTCATAAAAATCAGAAAGGCTCCCAGCCTGGGAGAAGTGAGAACAGTCAATTAAACAATCCCCAAAGAGGAGTACCATTCAAAAGTAAGAGCTAGCACTTCCTGGTGCATCAATATACCTGTTGGCCAGCCCTTTTGTATATTTCAAGTGCCTTGATAGCTTCATGTCTTGGCATCTCAAAGAACTGCAATGGGACATAAATAACAATGAACAAGAAGAAAATAGAGGACCTCATGGGTTAACTATGATGATAAAGCATCATAATAATGATGAATAGCTAGTACCTTGTCTACGAGGTTGATGATGCCATCATTGATAGCACAATAAATTTTAAAGCTTTCTTTCAAAACCTATGCACAGGCAATAAGGTTATAAGCAGTCAAAAAGGTAGAATAAAATACCAACTATATGAATCACAAAACACTAGTCATAATTAATGGCATTTGTCTTACAAGAGAATGAAAAAAATAACTCATCCTGATAAATCCTTTACATACTAGATTAAATTTAATAATATTGTAACTAGACTCACTTTCCCACAATATAGATGATAGATTGGCCATAAGGAGAAAATTATCAAGTGATAAGTGATGCAACCAGTTATAATCCTTAGTTTCCCCTTTTCTTGCTTGTCCAGAGCACTAGGCGTAGCAAGTCACCGCCAGAACCTATGAAGAAGATTCAGCTCCAGATGGAGTTGTACAAATTATTTAATGCAGGCTACCTTAAGAGAAGTGCATACAATTTCTGTTTGCTGTGTGCTCTGTCTTGCATACAATTTCTGTTTTCATCACCAACTGAATGCAGAGATCATCCTTGTCCGAGAACAATTTTCTTTAGGCAACACAATAAAAAACAGTTGGTATTCCTACTTATCAACAGGAGTTCTATTCCAGTTCAAATTTACATAAAAGAAAACAAATAACAGTTCCAAGCATGGTGGTACCTGTCTGTAATTGGGTGAATATCATTTCATTACATTATTAGGTAGAGACATCTGAACTCTTATCCCTGACCTTGAAATAACCAACTTGAAATACACAAGGAGTTTTTGGTTATACTTTATAGGTATGGAAGAAAATGCCAAACAACATGGTCTGTAAGTTACTTGAGGATTACAGGTCTAGTGATCATTGATATTATATGAATTCCCAAAATATCTTACAGGTTTTTATGCACATTTCAAGTCAAGAATTAAGAAGCTGAGACATCAAATATGAGACTGAAAGTTAAGTAGCTTACCAAAGCTAGAGCATATTGTATCACATAATTGCTAATTGCAGCTCCTTCTGGCTGCACACCAATCAGACAGGCATAGGTATTACTTAAAAATTATAGGTGTTATCAACTTTAATAGGAGTAAAGCTGATGGTCCTAAAAGTCGAAGTAGTACTTACATGGCATCCAATAAGGCGGTATAGTAACTGCTGTAAAGCAGGCAACTGTTCCAAGAGGTCTTCAGAATCCAATTCCCTTGTTCTACTGTGGCCCTGTATCAGTGCAGCCTATTTTATTAGCCAGAATAAGCATCATTTGCAAAGCAGACACCATATCTGTTGCTTTGAGCTAGCAAATGCAAAATGTAAGAGAAATATAATAGATGGGAACTATTACTCAGCCAACCTTTTCAGTGCCTTGATTGGGTTTGGCTAACCGTTCAGCTTCAACATCATACTTCAAAATTCTGAAACATTCCAGTCTTTCCTCCAAGAACAAAGCATAAGTGCGAACCCATGCAGAGCAATCCCATGCTGCAGAAATAATTATCTTTAACTGATAAAGAATCTCTATTCTAAGAAATAGAACTAAGCCTAGTTTCTCTTTAAGATGATTTTGGCAAGTGAAGATGAATTAACCAATAGGACTAGAATCATCCTTAAAGTTTGACAATTGAAGAATGCGCCCTCTCTGAGCAAAATTCAGAAGCTCTTCTCGAAATGTAGGATCACCCTCCCTTAGGGTCCTGTGGATGACTATAAGTGTTTTTAATGCTACCTGTGGTACATGAAGGACAAGAATCACTAATTGTAACAATGTACCTGGTTCTCAATAAGCACATTATTAACATAAAAAGACATTGTTAGGCAGAAGATAATTTTGGAATGCTTGTTCAAGCTAAGAGACAAAACAAGTAGGAAGTTTTAAAGAAATAAAATGAAGACAATATAGTTTGGTAATGTTGGCCTTGCCAAAAGAATGGTTAATGTTTGGTTTCGTCTCTTATGAGGCACTTTTTGGTATGAGATGCTTGTTTTTTGAAATGCATATGCAATAAGTTCCATTAGTAAGTTGCATGAGATGAAAAATAAAATCCATACAAAGAAGAGTTAGTCTATCATCTCAGGCAACAAACATGACTCTAAGGATCTCAAATCGCCTTTTGTGGATTGATATAGGCATTTTGAAATTTAGGTCCACATGATATAGGACGGTATGAGATGAATTGACCAATAGGACGATGTGACACAGTTTCCTCATTAGGACTGGACTATTTCTGCCTCATTGACTTTCACCTACTTGTTCGTCTCTATTACAAAATCCATACAGCTAGAGCTTGCTACAGGTGAAGCTCAGTTTGCATATAGCAAGGATGAGGACAAAGAGATTTAGCCCTTGAATGTGCAAGCAGATTTGGTTGTTTCTCCCTTGTGTAATGGAACAAACAGTCAGAGGAACAAGAAACTAAAGTGAAAATAGAAGTTGCCAATGACATCCCACTATACTGCAAATAAACAGTTATAATGACATGGATTTAAGTTTATGATATATATAGGGCAGTCACCACCTTATCTTTCATGCATATCACCCATAATATTCAGCAAGGAGCATATATGCATCACCAAATGCTCCTATAAAGGGCGCAATTTTTGTTGGACTAATCATAATGAAGCATCACAACCAACACATCAGTGACAAAAAAAAAACAAAAAATCATCCCCACCAACACATATTTCATTGATAAGTCTTAAATTCCTCTTTAAACGAATTAGTCAACAACTAACCTCACTTCAAATAATTTTGGAATATTCTTTATGATGCTGAATGTAACCATTGTCATACCCCTATTTATGATAGATGGGGTCTCCTATGAGTCAATCAATATGCAAGTAAACTTGACTAAATAAAAGTTGATTTTTTTTTTAATTTTTTTTAAATTTTTTTTACATCGTTTGAGATGCTACTGTATATAAGCATTCCACTCACTATCACATCAAGAACATTGTCACTTAGATGATAGTCCTCCATCATACAACCTTCCCACTTGAAATAATAGTTATTACAAATAAGAGAACCCAAAACTTACAATCTATGAGGATAACAAATCCAGACCAAAAGACTCCATCAACCGACCAACCCACAGTTAGGTTTCACGGGCAATTCCTCAAGCCTTAATTAAAAGATACAATTTTTCTGACAAAAAAGGAAGAGCGGAATATAGATGATATCATTCATCAACGTCAAATGTTAACAAATTCTCCTTTTGCTTTAGTATGAATAAATCACGATTTTCATAGGAAGAAACTAAAACATTCTTGGAGGTTGATTCAAGTTCTAGATACAGATGGCAAAAGAACAGATCTAAAGAGGGTGAGAGAACAGGAATAAATACCGTCCAATTATGAGTCTTCGCCAGGCGTCGAGCGAGGGCGTGTATACAATAAGCGACATCAGCGCGCGGGCGAGTGATCGAAGTAGCCGCCAAGATCTCTGGGAAGACAGCCACGGATGCTTTAGTATTCGTGCACTCCGATGCTTATCATACCAAAATCAAACATAGAAAAGAAGGGCAGAGAAAAAAAAGGGGGGCGCGGGCGTACTCCTGAGGTGCCTCTCCTTGGGCGGGCATTCGACGTGATTCGTGGCTTTAACGATTGCAACATCCAAGTCCTCAAACACAGAGGGAGATAAAGAGGAGTTAGGTAAGATCTATGGGTAGCGGGATTGGAGATGGATCGTGGATGGATTGATAAACGGATACCCTAAAATCGCTGTTGAGGTTGGCGAGGCCGACGGTTGTGGTGTCCTTGAGAGCGCCGTAAGCCTTTCGGAGGCTCTGCATGGTCGCCATGTGCCCTCCTCTCTCCGCTTAACACTCCCACCCTTCCGCCTATTCTGAGACTTCACTGGTCTCCTCTCTTTCTCTCTCTCCCCTTCTCCTCCTCCTCCGCCTTGTTCGTCTCCTCTCTGTTTTCTCCGATCTTATTGTTCGAGAATAATGGCGTTTGCCTCGCCTTTCGGCTTTTGGTACCAGTCCAGCACGCCACCAGCTGGGCCCTCTGACACGTGACACTCACGTGATAATGACCATCCATGCCGCCAGGCGCCAGCCCCATAGAAATTAAAAAGCTTGATTAGTCATAGATACAATATTATTAAAAAAAGATATTTTTTCCTGTATTTGCAGATAAATCCTTATTTTTTTTTATAATTATATATAATTCCTGGTTGTTATCAAAGAGTAGTTATCAAAAAAATTAAAATATCATTCGAAATAAGTTTATTTTATTAAAATAAAAAAATAAAGATTAATTAATTACCAAAACGAGCAGTCCTCCGGCGAAGCATAAGAGGGAAGAGAGAAGAGACGAAAGAGTTCCTCTCTTATGAATCATCATCGTTGGCATGAGTAGCAGCGGTGGCGGTGGTGGTTATGCTTCTGCTCCGGGCTTCCAAGCTCGACCTCCTTCCCAAATCTCATCCCCCTTCTTCGTATCCTTCTCCGTCCTCATCGTCGTCTTCTATCTCTTCTCTCTTGTTCGAGCCTCACTCCCGCTCCCTCGCCCTCATGCTCTCCGACTCCTCCTTCCTCCTTTACCCCTCCTTCTCCCCCTCCCCTTCCCCTTCCCCTCCGCGTCCCTCCGCCACTGTCGTTCCACCGATCTCCACCGCTGCTTGCTTCCTCCGCCTCCTCTCCAACCCTAGTTCCGATCCCGGCCACATCCTCTTTGTCTCCGCGTCACCGCACGCCGCCGGCTCTGGGATCCTTCTCCGCGCTTGGATTCTCCTCCGCCGCCCTGCCTCCGCCGACCTGTTCGCCCCCGCCCGCCTCACCTTCAGGCGAGATCACGCCAAATCCGCCGTCGCACTCGATCTCCCCCACGGGTTCTCTGTGCGCCTCGCCGGTTCTGTCAACGTCCTTGTCCTGCACTCTCTCGCCGCGAACAAGATCTGGGTGTTGACCGGGAGAAAAGTGGGGCAGGACGGCGATGGGCAAACCGAGGTTGTTCTTAACAAGTGTGCTGTCATTGATTGTGTTCTGCCAATCTACTCCGTTGTGGTCTCCATGGGGTTTCTGCTACTGGGTGAGGTGGATGGTGCTAGAGTCTTCCCACTGAGACCCCTCGTCAAGGGGAGAAGGCTTGAGAAGCACAGGGGTTTGGAGATGAGAAGGACGACTGGTGCTCAAGCCCCAGACTTGGCTGCTGCTTCATTGAAGAAGAGTCTTCCAAACGGGTTGACAAATCATGCTAAGATTGGCACCTTCTCTTCTTCTTCATCTGCATCTTCTTGTGTTGGGATTATTTGTTGCAATGGCAATAAGGACAGTGGAACAGAATCTGGCACTTGGAAAATAGATGATGCAGAGGATGCGCCTCTCTGTAAGTCTACATAAGTACTCTTCCTATTTGTTTTGTGCTCACTGCATACAATGCATGGTAAAGTAATGTATATTGCTCATATAGCATTGCATGCTACTATTGATGACCTTATTTATTTGTGATTGCAAAAACTCCATATATGAGACGTCAGAACACTTATTGCTTTGTGAATTTGGAACCTTTCATTAGGTTATGCTGCTATCCACCCCCATCAAGTGGTTTACCCGTTGTCCTGATTTTATTCCCTTCTTTATTAGGCAAAAAGTTTGGATTGATGATATTCCATCTTTAGTTTTGACTTTCAAAATGAATACGTAATTCTTTTTTTACATACTATTTTTAGACAACCTGTTTTGTAGTTTCATATCGTTACGAATTTTCTCCCACAAAACATTATGACATCCTCCCCACTGACATGATGCCATAGTTACTCAAATTGATCTCCGCTTCTGCATGCATGCATCATTGCCAACTGCTGGGAGCTATGGACAACGGAAACCCATGTGTTGTAATTCAAGCTGAAGATTGAGCTTGCAAGACAAAGAAAGAAAAGGCCATGTGAACTGGAATTTAATATACTTGTCATTCTATCAAGCTTAGGCCTTTTGGATGTGGTTTATTAACTGTCTTTAAAGATTTTTATTGTCTTATGTTTTAGGCTGCTTTTTGAATCCATTCAATTTCTTAGAAGGATTAAGCATGTCAGCAAGATTAAGAAATAGAACCATATGATTTGATTTGTTCTTAGTAGCCATGAAATTGTCATCTTAAGGCGATCCTTTTGTCAACTGATGCTCCTATTCCACTCAAAATCTCCGAAGGATGAATTGGCTGAGGGGTTCAATTTGACATGTTTGTGAGCAAAGAAGTTTAAATCTCTTTCTCAGAATATTCAGTTGCTATAAAACTGATGGTCTACATTGATATCATCCAAAGTTTTTTTTTCCTATGCAATTTTACCAGTTAATGATAATTTGATGTGACCAATGAGGAAGATGCGATGATACCAGCAGATAAAGACCAATGAGGCTGTTTTCCATTGTGGGTGTTGGGGCTTCTGGTGATGTGGAGGAGTAAAGTTTTAATTACCCAGGGAAGGGTTCTGATTCTTCTAAACATGACTAATGACTGCACTTTACGTCTTTTCAAACAACATTACTGGTGAACAGATTTATATGATTGAATCATGACATTGAATGAACCTCTTATTGAAATTTAATACTAAGCGTCAGACTTTTCCAACTACAGGTCATGAGTATGATTTTAATTTTCTAAGGCCTTAGTTAACGAGGGCCATGTGACCAGGAGGTCACGGGTTCGAGTCATGGAAACAACCTCTTATAAAAAAAATAAGGTAAGATTTCGTACAATAGACCCAAGTGGTCCAATCTTTCCCCAGACTACGGTGGGAGCTTTGTAGCACCATGCTGCCCTTAGTTAACACTGAGGTTAAAATCAATCAAATTTGCTATTGTCTTTCATGGAGATTCTCAATTTGGCTACTGTTTGCACACTGGCATCCTTTTTTTCCATCTTATGATCTTGTTCTGCATATTTTCGAAAAGATTGCGAAGTTAGTTTAAACTTCGAGAATTCACCTTGTGTTCATAATCTTGATTTCTCTTTAAATTTTTCAATCTTATTTGCAGGTAAATTCCAAACCGTAAAACTGAGGCAGGATTCTGGTGATTTTGGTTCATTTTTTGTGTTTATCAGGTGTATGAAGGACCATTCTTCTGAAAGTGACACAAAAGCTCTGAAATCCCTGAAAGCAGTTTCTGTCCGTGCTTTAAACAAGAAAAAGTTTCTGATATTGGATTCAGAGGGTTATTTGCATCTCATTGACCTTCATAACACTGTTGCATCATCAGAAACAAATGTTAAATTTAACATAAACTCAAAAGATGCTTATGTCACGCGATTTGATCATACCATGAAAGTTCAAATGCTGGCTGTTCTGCCTGATCTTTCTACAAGTAGGCCCTTTTAACATATCAAAGGATTCTGTTGAACTGGCTTATTAACTGATTTTTCTAACATTGCAGGAAAGCAAGTTGTTTGGCTATCCGATGGTAGATACTCTGTGCACATGATGTCTGTGGGTGATCCAGAATATCCTATCAGTGTCAATAATGAAGATGAAAACAAGGAAAAGACAATGCAAATGACTGGTTGTTACTTATCTAAATCCTAATCCTTTTACAAATCATGTCAAAGAAGTAAAAAATGGTTTGTAGCCATGGTTGAATACAACATGAAAACAACGACAAATACGACAACCTCAACCACACATTAGATTTATTTATTTATTTTAATGAAGTTTGTTTCTGGAATTTCATTTCATTATCATGAGATGGAAGCTTTAAGGCCAGTTGTCAGTATTATATCAATGTTCTAAGAGTTGTATCATTGGGCAAGGCAACTTTATGCTAGAAGTGTGCCAAACTGAGGGCTAGTTGACAGATAGGATGACCTAACTAACTTGTTCCTTGTTTTATGCATCTAGGAATAACCCATGAAAATTTGCTTGGACTAAGAACTGTTTTAGGTGAACAGAAAGGATGATTAGCTTTATATTGAAATATAATTCGTCTGTCAGGTACAAATTCTAGGAAAGAGATTAAAATTGATTTTCAATATGCATGATAATTTTTATCTGGTGAAATTACGTATCAAGCTGTTATATTTATCGGTTAGCTTTTAGTGAAAGATATTCTTGCCTACATTTTCCCTCCCTTTCTAAGTGCATTGCATAGGTGTCTACTTGATAATGTTAATCTGGTCATATAAACTAATAACTTTCTTATTCTTTTTTTAGTCACCCAAGCAATTTTTACTGGTGAAAAGATTCAGAAGATTGTACCTCTAGCTGCAGATTCCATTCTGATTCTTTGTCAAGGCAAGTTATGGGCCTCCCTTTCAAATTATCAACAGCTCTAATACTTCTCTATAAAATTTTCTCCTTTCTTTAATAATGATCTGTATTTTTGTTGCCTTAATAAAATTTTTTTCTGTGCATTTCTATATGTGATTGGTTGACTATTTTGCTGTTTTTGTGTTATTATAGGAAACATCTTTGTATATGCTGTCCTTTGAAGTTGGTGATCGTTTCTTGTGTGATGGTATGCTATAATACTTACTAATATTAATACATGCAACTGTATATTCCCAGCTAGTGGCTAGTTTTAGAGCCCAAACCGTAATTTGCTTATATTTTTACGAGCCAGTGTGCTTTTATGCCTGATAACCTAATTCTTCTGTGCTGTTGATTTAGACTGCATAATTAATTACATAATTTTGTCCAAGTAATCACCATTGTTTTGTTCCCTCATTTAGAGGAAACAACTTGGCTTCGGGTGCATTGCTTAGATTGTAGTTCTCAAAAGTATTGTTGTTGCATTTTTGCTGTAGATTCATAATAAAAAGGCTCATCCATTAGTTTCTTGTGACACATATGTGGAAAGGACCTGTGTTACATCATATTAATGAAAACTTATCTTAAATTGTGCCCTTTTTGTTTCTATCAATAATAAATTGTTGTGTATAAACACGAATATCATACTCAATGATGCTGGTCAGTTCTTTCATACAATTTAAAAGTTGCATTTTTACCTCCATGGTACCATCTTATATTAATTTCTACACAATCAAGGGGCTCTGCTCCATCTCAATTTGTTAGTTTTTGGTAGCAACTTACTAGCTCCAGCGTGATATTGCCCTACCTATTGCTGTTCTGGTGGATGCCTAACTCTATATCTGGTTTTCTATGAGTACATTTCTGTAGTCTTTAATTGTATTGCATGTAGGCACACTAGTTTTCCTTTTCTGGTTTCATTTAAAATCATTTCTATATATCTTGATAACAATGAAGCATTTTGAAGTCATATGTCCAGAAAGATAACTATTTACACCACAAGAAAATAACATCATAATATGGTTAGCCAATCACCATCTGATAAAATCTGTAGTAGTTGCCATTTTTATAGCATCAACAAATCTTCATATCATTAAACCTTCAGCATGTTGTCCTTCGCTCACCACTTTTGAATGGAAGCATCTATGCAATAATTGAAGTTAAGAAATGTCACAATCTTGAATACATCTTATCGACTATAGTTTGATGATACTGTAAGAGTAGGTTCAAATTGGGCACAGCTTGAACTTGATTTTCTTATAGTCATGAATTGTGCTTATGTTCAATGATCTATTTTTTTCCTCTAGCTTTGGGATTGTTTAGATTTTACAAGCTACATGTTGAAATTTGAATCACTCCCTCTAAGATACTCAGAGTATGAGTTGATCTAACTGGTTTAGTTTATTTCTATGTGACCTGTAAAATTGCTGTATGGACAATTACTTAAATTATTTGAGAAAGCTGACACAAATTTGATCCCTATCTATTGACATCATTATGTTTCCTCACATTCTCAAGCTCTATTTTTTTTATCTTCCATGTGTCAAGGAAATTGATTTCTGGTCACCTGGAACTCATACTGTTGATATCAACATGGTTGCCGTCATTGATTGCATTTGTTTAAGCAGGGTGAGTCCGATGCAATTTGTTTTATGGCTGATTTTGCTTGTGCCATTTGCACGTACTGAGTCAAATGATGGCTGACTTCTGTTCTCTAAATGTCAACTTTGTACAGTCTATGCCAACATGAGGATTATCTTATTCACCTGTCTAGGAAGTCATGAACATCTTTTATTCTTGAGAGCAACCTCAAGTTTATGGCTTCCAAGAGGGCCACCAAATGATAGAAAGGTATCACTTTGCCCTTAATCCAGTTTAAGGTGCTTATAGTCTGTTGTTAAAAATATTATGTATATGATGCGGCTGTTTTTAACAACTTGAGATTATAATTGTCCCATGGAAATTAATTAAATGGTATGTCCAAAAGCCTTGCCTGATAGGCTTAACTCCTATTCAGGCATGATCCTTATCTGGCTTCGTTCATTATGCATTATTGTATATTTGTAATTTGTCTGCTTTATGTTCTTCATTGCACATGTTTGTTTCTCTTGAAAATAAAACATTGCATATTAACATTTGCAACACTGTCTTACTGTCTTCTGGTTAGAGCTATTCCAGATAAGATTCCAGAAAGCGGATGCCCTGTCTTGGGCTGGACCTGCTTGTTTCCGATTGGCTTGCCTGACATGAGATGCTGCTGCTTGATCCACCAAGTGTTCATAGTATGACATTGTTGGTAGTCTGTATTCAGTGAACATGTTCGCTGCATTTGGAGAATCAAATCGTTGTTACCAACAAGCCTTTTGGGCTCAGGAACTTTCGAGAGATGCTTGTCGCTTGTCTTGATGATCAGGGAAATGGTGAAGTCAAGTTAGTCACTAAACATGCTTTTCCTTGTCCGTGTTCTAAACAGGTTTTCTTAAATGGAAGACTACCATACTCAAACTCCTGTAAGATGTATGAAATTATCTTCTTCTTTTTGAGTTAAAATGTATTAAGTTTTAATATCAAATTAAGGAGTAATTGATGCTGTCCCACCATTGTTTTTAGCATTCGTGAATTGCGAGTGCCATTGTTCCGAGCTTATTTTGCGTGCATCCTTCCAAAATCAAGGAATGAGAATTCCGTTCCTTTTTAATGCTTCTGGTTTGCTGCTTATTAAGTTCTCATTTTCTTTCACATTTAATGGAAGCAGATAATGGTTTAGAAATTCCAACATTAGGTTTGCAGTTAAATTGAACACAACCCTGTGCACAACTCATCTAAGATTTTGAAAAGTGTGTCCCCCACCACATTATCTAGAAATTGAAAATGAGCCATAAAATATGCAACATGAAACCTAGGTGTACAAGCTCCCATAGTGGATGACCAAGCGGATAGATAACGTGAGGAGGGACTTCTTTTGGTACAGACCATAACTCAAGGGCAAAACATACAGGTTGGTTAACTAGCAACGCATTTGCCGGCCAAAGGAACAAGTGGGGTGGGGCATTATAGACATTAGATGCTTCAATGCAGCCATGATTGGCAAGTGGTGGTGGAGATTTCTCAACAAACAGGTCAACATATGTCGACGTATCATTCTGAACAAATGCTTCAGGAACTCCTTCCTCAACCCACACAAAGGGGTACAATGAGAGCATCCCACTTCTAGAAATGGGTAACAGACCAGTGGCAAATAGTGAAAATGGGACTGGAAGTGAAAGCAGGGAAGGGCGACACGGTCAACCTGTGGCATGATAAATGGATCCAAGGGCAAGCGTCGAGTAGCATCTTCCCAGCTCTTGCTGCCTCTGCTCTGGATCAACATTTCTCGCTTGGGAGGGCAAAGGACAAACTAGCACAAACCCAACCACTACTGAAACAAGGTTCGCTGACCAAGGAAGGCATGTGGGAGATGGACGCACTCCTGGAGGCAATCGCCACAACACAAGAGGATCGACAGGACACCAAAACTTGGGACCTTGGGAGGAACGGGGCATTCTCGGTTAGATCCTTCTACAACTCGCAGTGGATGGGGGTGTACAGAGTCAATTCCCCTAGGGATGGCAAAACCCAATCTGATCCATGGTTTCCTACCCGATCCGCCCCAAATGGGGCGGTTTTTTTGTTAGAAAGTGGGGCATGGGGCGGGGCGGGGCGGGGCTGGGATTTTTTGTAAGAAGTGTGGGGAGGGACGGGTTTGGTAAACATCCATTTAAATCCGCCCCGCCCCGCACCGCTAAGAAAATGTTTGGGCTTATGGTTTAAGCCTGTCACTCATGTTAGAAATGAGCTTTACTATTTACATAACCAAACCCAAAGTCCAATGAATTTCTTTTTTATTTTATTTGTTAACTAATTGTATTCCCATGTTTCTAAATATATATATATATATATATATATTTCTAAATATATATATATATATATATATATATATATATATAAATAAAAAACTCATTCTATATCATTTATAAAAAAAAATTATTTTTTTAATACCATGGTGGGGCGGGGCAGGAAATGAGGAAAAACCGTGGTGGCAGTTGTGGTATTGAAAATACCACTATTTGGGCGGGGCGGGGCGAGGCGCAAGGCAGGGGTTGGTTCAGGCGGGGCGGTTGTGGTAAAGGCCTGCCACGCTCCCACCCCGCCCCATTGCCATCTATAAGTTCCCCAACAACCTTTGGAGGCTCCCATGTCCAAAGAAGATTCAACTATTCGCATGGTTGGTTGCGAATAACAAAATATTCACCCTGGACAACCTTATCAAACGCCAATGGAAAGGGAACCAAACCCAGTGCTACCTATGCAACGAGCAAGACGCAACGATACAACATTTCCTCACAAGTTGCTCGGTCACAACACATCTATGGGAGCACTTCTGCCCGTTGTTCAACCTATCTACCCGCCCTCGATCGACTCAAGAGCTCTGGGGACATCACAGCCTGGGTGAAAAATTGCCCAAGGAAGCACGTAAAGCGTGAATCCCGGCAGCGCCATTGCGAACAGCCGGGGGTGCGCAGAGCAGATTGATCAGCCAAGATATATCAGCGTAGATCCGGGATAATACCTTGTAAATAGTCTGGGGGCTATTTACAACTAGTCGAACATCGTAAGGTGCTGCTCTTTGCGAATCCCAGTCACAATCTAATGCATTTATAGCTGTCTTACTTAGTATGGAGATCTTTATTCACTTTTTTGTTTTTTTGACATAGAAGTGCGTTTTTTTGGAACCGCTTTTTTCTGCTCCTTTCCCCACCAAGAAAGGGGATCGACCTTTCATTTCAGTAAGGGCACTTCAACTGGAAATCGCGGCGAAGCGAACGCTTCTAGCTCTTTCGCTTGCTTCTTTCTTATTGTGGCGTAAATGAAATGAACGAAAAGCGAGATGAACGCGCACACCTCCGTTACTCTTTAGGAGACATCCGCAGACTATTTACAAGGTATTATCTTGGATCTACGCCGAGTCTCCTTGGTTGTTCTCTATGGTGGGTGGGGGGACCTTATGGTTATGGCCACAACATGAAGTATTTGGCTGGAAAAGAATCAAAGATGCTTTCAGAATAAACAACGCGTTTGCTCTGAAATTATCCGTGGTATCGCTTTCCTCTTGCTATCTTGGATTGATGGTGCCAATGCCGACATGAAGCGGAAGCTAGGCCCGTTAACGGCCGTCGCCCGAAGCTCTCTGGCCTCCATTCAAGCAAGCCCACCTCAAGCGCCAACCAATGGGGATAACTTCGAAGAGGAGTTATTGTAGCTAACTTTACAGGAGGGGATCACCACCAGCACCATGAAACTGGGGAACCTAGGGAACCCCAGACAAGGGAACAATTGGGGGAACTCAAGTTCGAGCGCCGATGTACTAACTTCTTTTAAACATTGAATAAAAGAATATGGTTTATCTATTTTAATAATAAAAAAAAGAGAAACCTAGGAATACAGAAATAAAACATTCATTAGGAAGTATTTCACAAAATCAAGTACAAACATGTTACTGTTACTTCCATTCAATCCTTCAGGCTCTGTAAAGAAACCAGCCAATGAACCACATGCTTCACCAGTGGCAGCAATCCCTTCAAGGTTCAGACAGATCAAAATATTTCCGTTGCTGTCTGCCACTGGAAAATCCAATTGGATAAATCCCCAGTGATTACTCTTTTAAGTCCTCTAAAAAATTGTAAAACTATTGTAAGACTTTCTCCAAACTAATCTGCCAGAGCATCTCATCTGTTCATTAGCTCTGATGGTTGAGAGCTATTAACAAAGGTTGCACTTTTATTCAATCCTTCAAGCAGCAGAATCCTTACTGCATCAAGTCCCTTTTGAAGAGCAAAATCTAACTGCAATTACAGAAGGGCAAAATATATATACATGTACAGAAGGCACAGGAAAAATGCAGATTGGAAATTTTCAATGTGCAAAAATCTGAAAGGTACCTCTTCCCGTTCTTTTTTGTTGAATGGTCGAAGAACAAAACTAGCTGGATCCATTTTACCCGGTGGCCGTCCAATGCCTTGAGAAATTCCATAAAAAGTATTACTTTGGCATTTTGTATCGGCGAATGCAACAAACTGTCTTATATTCTTACCTATTCTCAGACGTGGAAAATCACGACATCCTTTCAAATGGTTGATCACGCTCCTCATCCTATTAAAGAATGCCCAATGTGATGTTCACAAAAATTAATGGACACAATGTTTGCAATTTTTGACTAGCTTAAACAACAAAATTATAAAAACAAGGGTGTGGAGACAGGTGCTCAATTAATTATGGAAAATGTGTTTCAAACACACAATAGCGTGCATGAACACACACATGCACACTATGATACGGGACTCCTAGCTATATGTGTGTGTGTGTGTGAGTGTCATCTTATTTACAAAACATTTTTTATTAGTCCAATATTTCCAAGTGATATTGAAAGGATCACTCCAAGATGATATATGACAGGCGGCATTTGTTTAATGTGATAGTATGCTTGGTACTTTCATATGATTTGGCTGTGACTTGATCAGCAAAAGCATCTTAAGGTCCACATATGAATCAATTTCAATATGGCATAGAATTCATGTAATAGAGATATACCCGTTGTGGCCCCCATGTCCACCCTTTGGTAGCAAACGTAATTTTGCAAAAGGCAAATCTAGATCATCATAAATCTGCAGATAGAAAGCCACCATTTCAGGAATGGTAGGAACTAAACACTTTATAAGAATTAATATGAACAATAAGGGAGAGATACCAGACCAGAAGTACTTGATTAAGTGGTATGTTGAAATATGAAACTATGGATCCAACCTACATCATTAAATCATATTCATATCAGAAATGGAAAAATGGCAGCTGACATTTGAGGAAGATTGATATGATATGTGGACTTACAGACTCACCGCTTGCGTTCATGAAAGTTTGTGGTTTAGCTAGCATTACAGGAGCATCTCCAATAAACCCTGCACATAGAAGCGTTAAACATTCTATGAATAATCTAATATAAAATAACTATTTGAAGCTTAAATAAAGTTGCTAAAACAATTTTCACAACTGAAGAAATCAAGCATGCCAATCTACTTTGTGCAAAACAAAAAACTTTTTCTTAGACAAAGAATTAATGCAGTCAAGTTAATGTTGGAACAAAATCATTCTGAAAACAATATCTTGAGTGAGCTACTCCTACAACTTGCAAAGGAGTGGCAGGAGGAAGCAACTAAAATGCAGCAACAAGAGAAGACCTTTTCCAAACAATGCTTTGAAGCGTATGGTGCTCACAGATATCCCTTCACCTTCAGCTATGGCATCTATCATCTCAAAACCAACCTGAAGTAAATCCATAAAAACAATGGAGAGAAAAATGTATACAGATTAGCTACTCTAAAGTGCAAGTGCTGCAATAGTGTCAAAATACGAAAATCCATTATTACCAGTACCCCAAACCGTATCTTTTTAAGTTAAATACTGAAACATCCAAAACAAATGCCACCCCAAGCCATCCATCTTGGTCTCTAACAAAAATGTTTCAAACAATACAAAAAATGGGAGTTGCGCACAAGCATGTAACTGATATGATAAAAAAAAAGGCAATACAATAAAGATTGCAACTTGCAAAGAAAAGAACAGCAAAGAACATTATTGAAGAATATGATAACAAGTCAAACACGTCTTAGGAAAAGAAAGCAATGCTCAAGTTCAGAATGCATGTTCTAGCAAAATTCTAGCGCAACTCAACTCATCAATAATTTCATGGTAAATAAATCTCTGTTTTATGTAACAAGTCACAATTGAGGGTTTCATTCTTTATGTAAAATAGAAAAAACACTACACAAACACATGAATCCAACATCTCCAGCTTATGGAAACCACAAATGCGCAAATTGGAAATATAAATATCTCACATTATGGCGGGTCCCGGTATACATCTTGCCCGGGTTGCCGAGGCCGACGAGCAACCACGGCTTGGATTTGGACTGATCGCCGGTGGAAGAGGAGGAGGCGGAGGCGCTGAGCGGAGGAGGAGAGAGGAGCATGGGTCTAGTCCTTCGAACGAGGCTGGGCAAGCGATGAACTGAAGGCAAGGGAAATCGAAGCCCGTTCAGAGATGAGGAAGCCCCCAGCATGATCCCTCTCCTCTATCCTCGTTCCTTTTGATTGAAAGAAAACGGAAACAGAGACGCGAGGAGACTAGTGATGGTGCTGCCCTGTGCACGTGCGACTCACATGACACATGTGTCCATTTTTACCAAAAAGCCCCCCTTCTTAGCCTTCTATACCATCATCTCCTCCGTTCCCAGGCAAGCCCAAAAGGATTACAGATGGAATCTGGCGATGGCCGCGCCGAGGCCAAGCGGAGCCTTGACATGGCTCGCCGCCTCCTCGCCCAGCGGGATCTCGCCGGCTGCAAGTCCTTCGCCCAGATGGCAATCGACTCCGACCCGCTAGTTGATTCCGCCGCCGACCACATCCTCGCCACCGCCGAGATCCTCCTCGCCGCAGCATCCCGCCGCTTCAATAACAAGGTCGACTGGTACGCCGTCCTCGGGCTTCCACCCCGATCTCCTTCCGCCGACGTCCGCCGAAGCTACCGCCGCCTCTCCCTCCTCCTCCGCCATGACCATTGTCCTTCTTCCTGCAATGACCCCGCCTACGATGCCCTCCGCCTCGTTTCCGAAGCTTGGGACGCTCTCTCCGATCCATACAAGAAGTCTCTCTTCGACTCCGAGTTCCCTGTCGCTGCTTCCCATCACCAAGGGCAAACTAACCCCCCGGAGCCGGCGGCGACGGCCTTCTGGACCGCTTGCCCTTCCTGCTGCCACGTCCACCAGTACGAAAGGGACTACATTGGTCTCACCCTCCGCTGTCCCAGTTGCCAAAAGGCTTTCCAGGCCACCGAGCTTTCTTCCCCGCCACCGGTGGTGCCGGGTACCGACATGTACTACTGCTCC
The DNA here is from genome assembly GCA_026586065.1 of Dioscorea zingiberensis. Taxonomy (NCBI): domain Eukaryota; kingdom Viridiplantae; phylum Streptophyta; class Magnoliopsida; order Dioscoreales; family Dioscoreaceae; genus Dioscorea; species Dioscorea zingiberensis. The sequence continues at coordinate 8,742,603 of CM048822.1, read as the reverse complement.
TGGGGCTTCTTCCCGCTCGGGTTCTCCGGTGAACCGGAAGACGGGTGGAAGCCCTTTTACCCGGTGGCATCCCAGGTACCCGGTGGTGGAGATGGATTCATGCGTTCCCAAGCGGAGGAGGCCAAGAGAGATGACCCCATCCCCCCAACCCCCAAAAATGGGAAGCATTTCAAGAAAGTGGTCGCTAAGAGGAAGGCTACGGAGGTGTTCGAGGCGACCCCCGCAAGGCATGTGGGCATCGACATCAACGAGGATATGTTTGCGGAGGGGAGCCAGGCCAAACCTGTGTGCCTTGACATCAATGAGAAGGTCCAGGAAGAGGATGGTAATGATCTCACTTTCAATTTAGACCTTGATGCTACTGAGGAATTGTTTGGCAACCTGGAGCACTTTCAGGTTCTCTAGTGGAAACAGGAACTTTTAGCTTATCAGAACCAAAAAGACAAACTTTTTGCAGTGTTTCCTGTAGATGCTAGCATTCTATCAATATGCTATGCAGTGCATTGTACAAATCATGGATTTTTGTTGGAATGGGAACTGACTTCCTTTCATTTCTAACACTATGCTTTCTGGTTTTAATACATTGCATGCTTAGCCCTTTTCTCAGTTTTTTCTTCTTGTCTTTTTTCTTTTCTTTTTTTTGTATGGATTAGATTTTTGTATTATTGATAATTTGCTATTTGTTTTGTTTCTCCTGATAATTGATATGTTGATTTGCAGAAACTTTCTTTGTGCAGGGATCTGTGCCTTTATTTGTTAAAGCTACAAGTTTTATCAATATGATAGAACTTATATAGTGGCTATAACCCTTATTTTCATCAAGTCCTTGTGATGGTTGGTACTCCTCACTGTGATTGAAATGGTAATCCTATTAGCAAATGACAGTACCTAGTTATTGACATGCATTTGTGCTTTGATAAGTGATTTTTTATTACCTTCTTTTTTCTATTTTGTGACCACTGCAAATTTTCAACCATGTATTATTAGCTTTATGATACAGGTTTTATGTTGCTTATTATATTCATTTGTATGGGTTTCCTTCATCCTAGGTCCCCAGGTGATTATGTTCTTCATGTTTGGTTTCCAAATTCTTCAGATATGTTTATCTTTGTGTCTTATACAGTTTCTTTAATCTGTTCAGCCATCTGATGTTTCTTTTCAAGTTTGAAACATAGATCTCCTAGACATCGACTCAAGGACTATTCTTATTATATCTTATTTGTTCCCGCTCTGTGTTTTTTTTTAACAGTATATTCAGAATGTCAATGACTGACATAAAAGCCGAAGAGAAGTTTTCAAATTCTACTGTTTTCTTGCCTCACTCAACTGAAGAATATTACATGTTCATTCAGAAACTATTTTTCTCTTTATTCTGTATGAGTCTTTCACCTATCGATTGAGATGTATTGGATTACTTGAAGATGCATATATACATTTTTTTTTCTGTTCTGGAGTAAAAGCTTTTCCAACTATGACCAGGTATTCAAGCAGGGAGTATTAAACAGGCCTGTATGCTATTACCATGCATGCTATCTCCCTCCAGGTCTGTGGAGATGAGGATGGTGGTAGTGAGATGTAGAGTTTGTGACAATCTACTGTGTTCCTTTAGCTTTCTTCTGTCTTAATGTATCAGTGAAGTTGAAGGAGCACTCTTCTTTATATATATGGAGTTTCTAAAACTTTGTGATAAACTATATGCAGCATATATTGTTGTGACATTACATTGAAGTAGCAAGTTGTGATGAAAATAAAGAGCTGGATGATATTGAAGGTATCCTATTTCCTTTTGAGAACTTAATCCAATGAGATTCATAAAAAATTGAGTTCTCAAGTACAAGTGAAATGTGTAAAGTCATGTTTGTTTCAAGCAGGGGACAGTAATCTTTTGACTTTGTATTTCTCACAATTCCCTTGACATCAGTAATTTTCTCAGTCTCTATTAAATAAAAGAGTAATGATATATAGCCCGAATTGTTTTCCCGAATGATACCGGGTTAGATTCAGGCAAGCAATTTGGGAAGTTCTGTCCGGCTATATATCATTAAATAAAATATGGTTTTATCCACATTTATAAAAAAAAATTATATATCAAACATTTACCTTAACCTAGATGAATTTATAACACAAAGTGGAAACTAATTTCAAGTTTATGAATGCTTACTGGGATATTTTTTGTTTTCATAAATGATCAAACAAAAGGAAGCTAAAGCTTAGGCGTTGTAACTTGTTAATGTGGGAGTGGGAGGGCGGGAGCGGTGGCGAGAAGTAAATCGAAGGGAGAAGGATGGGGAGTCTTAGAATCGGAGGGAGCGTGGAGAGGGTGGACGGTAGGGCGCTGAGCTACGACGACTTCGTGGAGAGGTACATGAAGCCCAACCTCCCCGTCGTCCTCACTGGCCTCATGGATGGCTGGAAGGGATGCACCGATTGGGTCACCCCCGGTGGCTTCCCCAACCTCCCCTTCTTTTCCTCCAACTTCGGCCAATCCATCGTCCAGGTATCGATTATCATCTATCTTCTTGCCTTCTAGTTCTTCTGCAATACCTCTTGCCTGAGAAATAGACATAATTGTTGTTCATAGGCATGTTATATTGAAGTTTGAAAAAGAAACACATTGTTGTTGTTCATAGAAGTGTTGTATATCTTCTTCCTTTTTGTTCAGGTAGCTGATTGTGGCACAAAAGAGTTTACAGATCAGAAGAGAATTGAAATGACTGTGAAAGAGTACATTCAGTATTGGCTTGGACTTCCTGATGAGAATTGTATTAGTTGTTTAGGTGGCGACAAGAACAGTTGTTCCTTGTTGTACCTCAAGGACTGGCATTTTGTTAAGGTATGCTACAAGGGACTCCATCTTTCTTAACCTGCAACTTTCACTCTTTGCCTCCGAAAAACCTTTTTTTTTGTCATACTGGGAAGCAAGTGTAGAAGTTGATCTGCAAATGAGAAATAGGAAATACTAATGTTAAGAACATAGTGATTAAGAAACACCTTTGTTTGTGCAGGAGCATGTATCTTAATTATGTTGATACCATTCATCACATGTATGTTAGTCTTTGTCCAAAGAATGGGTGACAATATTATAATTTATAACCATGTTCTATCAAAGCAGAGTAAGAGAGAAAACAATATGTTCAGTGAATGGAATATAGGAGGATGTAGGATTCCCTGCGACCACCTATCCTCATCTAGTTGCCATGTATAGGGTTATGAATTATAGATGGTGAGGTCAATAATTTATGGGCGTCTATTCTGGAATTTTAGGGGAATTGTGGATTCTAGTCCACCCCATTCTTTGCCGCCTGCTTCCTATTTCTGGTTGTTGCTACCTTTTTCAGTATTCTAAAAGTGTTTGAGATTCATCCATGAAGGCAGTCATAATGGTTTGATAACCAGTTGGGCATGCACTAAGGAAATAACCTCATCATCATGATGTCTTCCGTGTACTACATCTGTTTCAGCAGACAAATCTATATCATGCATCACCTTGTAGTTTTTCACTGTGTTTACTACAAATCTTATTTTTTGTGCACATTATCTTTGAAATGATTTTCAGGAGTACCCTGAATATGTTGCTTACACAACTCCACCATTTTTCATTGATGATTGGCTCAACCAATATCTTGACAGTCACTTTATGCACAGAAGTTCTGAAACTGATGGCCCTAAAAATGACGTAAATTGTGCTGACTATAAGTTTGTGTATATGGGACCAAAAGGTAACTTAAAGCTGCGAAATTGAATATTTTTTAAGCCCTATAAATATTTGTTATTGTCCTCTATGAAATATCACATATGCATCCAGGGATTTGGTTGTTTAATGTATTTTATTTGAACTATATCTATTGCCCTTCCCTGGGTCAATGAGACCAGCAGTGGATTCAAGGAGAAATCCCTTCCCATATCAGTTAAAAACCTTTGGCATTATGTTCATTTACTTGTTTGCCACAGGTACATGGACTCCTCTTCATGCTGATGTTTTTCGGTCGTACAGCTGGTCTGCAAATGTATGTGGGAAGAAACTATGGCATCTTTTACCTCCTTCACAATCTCACTTTGTATTTGACAGGTATATACGATTCTTTTGTATAAAAGATTGTTTCAGGTTATCATATTGCAGAAGTAAAGTTACGCAGAGGATATGTGAAATAAGCCAATTGTGAGAATAGTAGGCAACATTAGGTTTCACAGTATAAAGCATGGCAAGTTAAATAGTCAAGCTCCTCTCTTGTGGGACAGATTCTTGATTAGTCTGTTTAGGAGTGTTTGTCTCTATCGTTTTAATTTCTCAAATGACTACTTTCTAATAGATTGATTGTGATTCTTGTTAATTCTGCATTGAGGTAGTTAACTTCCTTATGCTTCTTGTAGGAATTTTAAAAAATCAGTTTATGATGTCTATGATAATGTTTCTGATGTGCTGTTCCCTGACTTTAAGAAGGTAAAGTTCAACCACTTGAGCTAATTCTGTTTAACCTCTTTTTCTAATTAAAGTTGCCGCCTCTTATGCAGACAATTTGGTTGGAATGTATTCAAGAACGAAATGAGATTATTTTTGTTCCCAGTGGGTGGTATCATCAAGTCTGTAATTTGGTATGTTTGGGGACGTTGCAGTTTTGGGGAATGTTAATCCACCTTTTTCTGCAAGCGTACATTTTTTTTATTGTATCTTATCTAATAGATTGTTATTCTCTTGTTGAACATTAGAATTTCCATTTGTTGTCACAGGAAGACACAATATCCATAAACCATAATTGGTTCAATTCACACAACCTTGCTTGGGTGGTAAGTATGACAGACTTTATACTGTGAGATAGAACAGAAGTACTAAATAGTTTTGCTTTATTGCTTATTTCAGAATAAGTTTCTGGTTTGCTAATAGCACTTCTTGTATTAAGGGGTCATAAATGGAAAAGAGTGTTCCCTGATTATGTCAAACATGGTTGTACTTAATAGAATCGTTGTCAGTGTTCTGTTGAATGAGTTCATGGTGCACTAATTAACTCTTTTGTACTTAGTGGAACTTGCTTCTGAAGGATTACAATGAGGCAAAGGAATATATAGAAGACATTCGGGAGATTTCTGATGATTTTGAAGGCCTCTGTCAGCGCAATCTTGCAGCCAATACAGGTAAAGTGCAAATTTTGGCTTGTTGAGATGAAGTTTTTTCTTCTCTTGTTATAAGACAAACAAAGAAAAGTTGACCTATTGTATGAGTTCTTGACTCCTTTGCAGGCATGAACTTCTATGATTTTTTTGTCATGATCACAAGGTTCACCATAGCCATCTCAATACAACTGCACTGCCTTAAATATGAGAAGAATGCCTTCGCAAAGTCATCAAGCAAACATCAGCAACTTGTTTATAATCTTTTAGCTATACGAGCAGTTGCATTAAGCTTGAAATCTGTTGATGCTTTCGACAAAGAAAATCTAAAAAGATGCTGGGTCAAAAACCTTCTGGCAGATTCTCATGTCAGAACAATTTTACTCGAGCCTGAATTCATTAAACTAAGCATGTCATTAAATCAGACTTATGGTATGGTAAATGAGATGGTAGAACAGGATTACAAGACCAAAATGGAAGCATCATGTTCAGATGGTGAGAAAATGGGTTTTCTCCAAGATTGTTCTGGTTCCAACATATGCCGCCCAGAGGATTTGGTTAAACTTATAGACCATGCCATGGCAGACCATAGCAGCATTTGTAATGCTTGCAATCTCAATTCTCCATCTGATTCAAGTGATCTTAGATCCAGTTTGTTGAAGATGCATATCATCTGAATTACACTAGTTGAGTCTTTGTTGATCTGACCTAGTCTTTATGTTCCATTGAACAATGGCCGCCTATTGAGATTTTTGTAGTGTAATGGTTGAAAGACGTTCAAAAGCCAGTCTCAAAGTGTTTGTTTTTTGTTTTTTTTTTTTTGTGGTAATTTAAAGAGCTATCCTAGCTAACAGAATTCAGGAGATTCAAAACTTAGGCCTCGTTTGGTTAGGGGGAATGGGAATATCCCATTCCCCCGTTTGGATGTCCAGGAAGAGGAATCTGCTGGGAATGGGGGAGAAATCAGCCACCGAAAACTTGGAGATTTCATTCCGCTCGTTTTGCTCGGAATACTGATTCCTGGCTTGGAGAATTACCCATTTGCCCCGAACTCAAATCATCTCATTCCTCCAATCCTCCACCCCTAGGTCTACTCGCGATCACGGCGCCGCTGAGGCCCTCGCCGCCCTGTGCTGTTCCTCCCCGCGAAAGCACCACTTCTCCTCCTCCACCCCTCGCCAGCCCTCCAGTTCCCTTTTCTCTCAAGTATTTGTTCTTTTTCTTCTTCTTAAATATGTTGTTTTTATTGATGATTGATTTGTCTTTTTGGTTAATGTTTTATATCTTTTGAGATCTTTTATTGGTTTTGTAGAATGGGATGTTCTTTGATAGTATTGTTCTGTGGGTGAGAAGCAGCAGAAAATTCTTATGTTTTTTTTATTCATTTTCTTGCTTTGGTTTGGAACTCAATAGTTGAGATGGGCCTGTGTCTTTTGTGATTGAATTCAAAATTTGAATTGTTCTGAAATGGAGCAGTGTCATTCAGTTTCCTTCAAAATTTGAGTTAGTCGATTGGAATTTTAAGCCAATGGATTGGATGTCTGCCTTTAAGATGATCTAGCAGAACCCATGCTTTCTATGGTCAGTGGAGCAGAATTAAGTGATCAATTTTGGTTCTGCAGAATTAAGTGTTTGATGCCACTTAATATCCAATATAGGGCTACCATACCTGCAACAAAATCAACAACATAACATACAGAGTAACAAAAGGATTAGCCTAATGCTCTCTTACCAGTAATCCTTCTAATAATTCATAATATTGAATATGGAACAAATACTTACATGTGATCCTTAATCCTAATATATAGGATCAGGCATACGCAAATCATATAGTGATATCTGCATGAAATCACAATGGAAAAAAATGATAATTCTCCCATCTTTTCTCATTATCCATGAAACAAAACAGTGAAGGTTTGTGTGATTTGTATGAATTTATCGTTTAAGCACATGCCTCACATTTTTAGACTAGTTGAATATTCTGTTTCTCAATTGATCAGAAGTGGGAACTTCTCATTTTCAAAATTTGTTAGCTTATATGCTAGGTGGAAAACACTTGAGAAGCATATGATCAATACCAGTCTTTCTTTTTCAGTGAAATACTTCAGAATAATTATTGAACATGATTATTCTTGTTTTTCAGTGATTAATACTAGTCTTTGTTTTTCAGTGATCATGTTGGTGCTAAATCCACTATTTCTAGTGGGAAATAACAAGTTAATGACATATAAGTTATTGTTTATTCAGATTTTGGTAATATAAAGAAGATTGAACAACTTCGACTATATTGTACAATGATGGTGTGCTACTTTTATTTAGTAATTATGATGATCAATGCATGTGCAACGAAGCAACTTAAAACTAAAAGAAGAATGATTCAACATGAGATTGTGTCAACATCTGTAAGACGCCGCAAACAACATGAATACCTCCACCGCTTAGTTTATGAAAGTGATGTTGGATGCATTGATAAACTACGCATGGATCGACGGTGTTTTCATTGTTTATGCAAATTATTAACTACAACCGGTGGTCTACGAGGAACCAAAAATATTGGTGTAGAGGAGATGACCGCAATGTTTTTAAACATTCTAGCACATCATGGCAAGAATAGAGTAATTAAGGTTGACTTTCTCAGATCAGGTGAGACAGTTAGTCGGCATTTCCATGCAGTGTTAAAGTCAGTTATTTTGTGTCATTCTGTTCTATTGAAGAAACCGGAAGTTGTACCCGAAAATTCAAATGACTATAGGTGGAAGTGGTTTACGGTAATAAACTCGACCCACATGCTTTGTTAGTCATACACTTAAATAACATAACTAACAATTTTATTTTTTATTCCATGTAGAATTGTCTTGGAGCATTAGATGGAACACATATTCGTGTGAATGTACCCATAGTTGATCAACCAAGATATAGATCAAGGAAATCTGAAATAACTACCAATGTTCTCGCCGTTTGCAGTCAAGACATGCAATTTACTTATGTTTTGTCTGGCTGGGAAGGTTCAACTCATGACGGTCGAGTTCTTAGGGATGCTGTAACAAAACCTAATGGATTGAGGGTTCCCGAAGGTAAAAAAAAAAAAATAAGTGTTTTGATTGCTTTCTAGTTCCTATGAATAAATGACCCATAAACTATTAACTTATTATGAAATATTTGATGATCTACCAGGTTTCTACTACATAGTGGATGCCGGGTATGCGAATTGCCCTAGCTTTCTTGCGCCTTTTCGAGGACAACGCTATCACTTACACCTCAAGAATTTTTCAACATGAAACATGCTAGTGCCAGAAATGTGATCGAGAGGACATTCGGTCTATTAAAAAGTCGTTAGAAAATTTTATCTAGCCCTAGTTTTTACAACATAAGCACTCAACGTCGTATTATTAATGCATGTTGTCTGCTCCATAACTTTATTAGAAGGGAGATGGCAGAAGACCCTACAGAAGATGATGTTGACAATGAAAGCCAAGAGGAAAGCCCACAAGATGATATCGAAAACATTACAGTTGTTGATCCGACGGATGAGTGGACACAATTTAGACTTGACAAGGCCGAAAACATGTTTAACACTTGGCGGTCAAGTTGATTGTGTTATTTGGCAACGATATTTTGAGTAGTGCTTATACATATGTTGACTGTGTTTGTTTTATTTTTTTTGATGATCTTGTCTGAAACCTTATATTTCAATGTTGAAGTATGAATCTATTATGTTAAAAATATATATTTCAAGCTACTTGACAATTTTGCATGTTTGACAATTCTATTTTTTTTAATTTCCCTTTTTTTATGTAGCATGGAAACAGATTCACAAACACGGGGTAGGGGCCTAAACAAACATTATTGGACCGTTGAAGAAGATAAAGCCCTCATCGACGCCTTAGTTGAGTTATCTGCAAATTCAATGTGGCGGGCAGAAGATGGGTTTAGAAATGGATATGTTCTTCAGTTGCAAAAAATGGTGAAGGAAAAGATTCCGACAACTACATTGAAAGTCGTGCCCAATATTGAGTCTCGAGTTAAATTACTTAGGAACAAGACTACTGCAATCGCCGATATACTACAAATCAGTGGCTTTGTTTGGAACAACGAGAGGTGTACTGTTGAATGCGAAAAAAGTGCATATGATGAATATGTTAAGGTATACATAATTTATTTGGTAATTATGCAATGACTTGTATGTGATTTTTATCTCATTAACTGTATTTTTCCTTTTTATGCAATGCAAAACCATAAGGAAGCAGCTGGTCTTTATGGAAAATCTTTCCCTTTCTTTAATGAGCTTGCCCCGGTCTTCGCAAGGGATAGAGCGCATGGCAATGCAAGGGGGGACATCGGAGATGATGCGGAGCAATATTTAAATGAGAACATAACTTTGGATGACGATACACCCTTATTTCAAATGGCTCAAATGGCAGATGATGAGAATATGTCTACACAGCAACCCATTCAAGCTCCATCGCCTATGGGATCGGAGACAGGTACCTCAAGAGCACGTGGAAAGAGGAAGAGTCTTATGGATCCGTTACTGGAGAAAATATCCCAACATTTTCTCACGTTTGTGGAAATGGTTGGTCCAGGATTTAAGGCACTAGCTGAGTCTTCGGTTCGCGAGACAGATCGTGATAAGGCCCATGAAGAAAGGAGAAAATTACTTGGACGAGTAATTTTTGAGAGTAATTTTTGAGATTGAAGGTCTTTCTAATGATGAGGCATTGTTCATGCTGCAATTTTTTTCCAAAGATAATGATCAACTACAAACATTTTTGGACTTGCCTGATGACAAGAAGTTGCGTTTCTATCGTCTAATTTTATCAAGATCCATATTTGTCCCAACTGATGTATAATCTGAAGTTTGTTTGTTGAAGTTTGTATTTTGTTGATTTACTGTTTGTATTTTGTTTCAAGCTACTATCATGTTTCATTCAGTACTATCAGAATCTAATTTATGCGTTTTTCTTAACTAACATGATTTACTGTTATCTCTTGCTCAGAATCGAATGCTAGGTGAAATTCATATTTACCGTGCTTTATTTTAAAATCTTGTTTGTTGCATAAACAATTGCAAAGTGTTATATGTGACAGTCAATCTGAGTTCTAAAGGCTTGGTGGCAGCAGCTCAAGGGATGCTGAGATTCAAGCTTACAGATGGTAGTCAGGATAGCCATAGTGTTTGGAACAATAGAAATCTCCTGATTTTATTTGGATTTCCTGAATATGGATCAAGTATGGTGACTATAGTGTCAGTAGCAAGATTGATAAAGAAGGTTTGCATTCGAGAAGCAGATATACAGTGGCTCTTGATCCTAAGAAGTAGGAAAACTGTTGCTTGTTATATGTGGAAGTATTCTGCATATCATGTAGACAATTGTTCTCTCATGCTTTTTTCTCAAATAAAGTAAGAAGTTTCCAAAAAATTACTCAGTATACACATTGCAGATACAGAGTGGCACTTTAGAGTGATGATTCCAATTCAGGTCTTGTTCCTAAGGTGAAGCAATGATTGTTCTCGTATGCAAGTCAATAGTTGGATGAAGAATGCAATCATAGAACCATGTTGAAGCGTGATGAGTGAAACTTCTGCAGACGAGAATTGATTCAATAATATTCTAATAAAGTTATTGAGTTAATTTTAATAATATTAAAAAATATTTATTTAAATATTTATTTATAATAATTACTTAATTATAATACTTAAATATTTAAATATTAGTTATCATTTAACACACATCATTAGTATATATAACATTATTATTTGTATAAGGGGCATAAAAGTCATTTTATACCATCCCTCCTTTTTCTTTTCTCATTCCCAATACATTACTCTTTCTTATTCCTTCCAACCAAACACAGTTTTCATTCCCATATCATTCCTAATCGGACTCATTCCTATTCCGACTCATTCCCATTCCATTCCCATTCCGTAAACCAAACGAGGCCTCATACAATTCCCTTGGCATATCATCCAAGTTCTCAAAAGTCAATTTCTATCAGTGTTCCTTGCCAACTTTGAAAGTTCATCAGCAACCTGATTTTGATCCCTTGGGACATGAAAAACTTCCCAGTTTTGGAGGCTTCTCAACAACCTTCTGCACTCCAAAATCTCATTAAGGACTTACCATTGCTCTGCACTCCAAAGCCAGTCTCAAAGTTTCCTGAGACTGCATCAAAGTGTAGGTTACTTACCAAAGGACCATTGGTTTAGCGGTATCTTGAGTCCCTTGCGTTGAGTAATTCGCTTGATTGAGCATGTTCTCAGGTTCAAATCCCTGCCCTCTTAAATGGGGGGGCAATTTGGGTAATTCATTTAATGGACACAAACTGGCTACAAGATTCAATCCCCACATCCAGACGCTTGACGGTAAGTCGAGGATGCTCACACCTACACTACACCTTCGACACGCCTCTCAGAAGGTCTTTATAACCTATGTCAAAAAATAAAAAAATAAAGTGCAGGTTACTTTGATTATTTTTTTAATGCAAATAGATGTTGCAAATCAGATAATCTAATGGATTGAGAATCATACCGAATGGATTTTAAATTAAAAATATGGAACAATCCCTAATCCCAATCCCAACGTACAGCAACCGGAGATCCACAAAGACCACCTGTAATTTGTCAAACATATCCAAAAAGCCCCAAAAAAGAATCAAAAGGAGAGAGAAAGAGAGACAGCGGAGACAGAGACAGGTGAGGTGGATGGGTAGAACAGGTGGTGGATCAGTGGGCGGCACACCTACTCTAGAAGCATTGAATGTCAACCCTTGCGGGCTGAACCAAAGAAGTCCACATGATACGAAAATGGAAACGAAATCAGAGAAGCTATCGATCCCCATTCCTCTTTGTTTATATAAAAAGGACTATTCTAAGTTCTTGCTCCTCATTAGTTTGGTTCTCTGATGATGTAGTTTGGGAGCAAGAGAAGGAGGTGTTGAAACGATGATGAATTTTTCCAAAGGGTTCAGAGGGGCGTTTGCGTTCCTTGTCGTGTTTCTCAGTTCTTGGAGGTCATCCACCGGAGATCCTCGCACCTCCGTCGTCGCCCAGTACTGTAATTCCACCCTGTCCGTTTCCGGCGCCGTTCTCGCCGATAACTTCGTCCCCGCCATGGATAACGTGAGCGCGCTAGTGAACCGCAACGGCTTCGGGACTACGGTCTACGGACAGGCCCCCAATGCTGTCTATGCCCTCGGCCAGTGCTTGGAGGACCTTAACTCCATTGATTGTCAGCTCTGCTTCTCCGAAATCCGATCGCAGCTACCCAAGTGCTACCCCAAAACCGGCGGAAGGATCTACCTTGATGGCTGCTTCGGTCGGTACGAGAACTACACCTTCTTTAATCGAATCTTCGATTCCAACGACACCAGCGTCTGCAATAACAGCAGGAATAGTTCTAATCCGCGGGTCTTCTCTGCTCTTCTCAAAGAGATCATTGGGAATGTAAGCTCGACAGCAGTAGGGAATAATGGCTATGCGGTTGCCTCTGCTCCTGCTCCCAACTCTGGGTCTTCCGTGTATGTGCTCTCGCAGTGCTGGCAGAACTTGGATAAATCTCTCTGTAACTCTTGCCTTGCCGCTGCAGCATCCTCCATTCTCGGGTGTTCCCCAGCGCTGGAAGCCCGGGCACTCTTTGCTGGCTGCTTCATCCGTTATTCAAGTTCCCTTTTCTGGAACACATACTCGTCCGGCTCTTCTTCTTCAGGTAATGCGAGAAAATGAAAAGATTCAAACTTTACTTGGTGTTTACTGGATAAATGCATTAATGAATGAAGCTGTATCCTATATTGCTTCTTCTTCTATAGTTGCATAGTCATGTTTGGCTTTGTGTTAAATTTAAATGTTGCTTATGTGAGAGCTAGCTTGGAGATCATTGTACTCACTGATTTACCTTAGGTTGTGATGATGCTCAATGATCCTTCTCTGAGTACCATCTGCAGAGTAGAGATGTAGGGCAATTAGATCAGTCATTTAAACTGTTTGTTTGTTTCTCATCAATCTCTTTTTCTTTCCTTCCTTGCATTTATACATATTGATTCTATTAGATCCCCATAACCATGTTGTTTCTCGTGTTTGTTTGGCTTTTGCTGATGAATTGTCTTCTGAACATTCAGGTAATAATGACCTCCCATGGATAATACCAGTTTCTGTGGTTTGTGCTCTTCTACTGATAGTAGGCATTGTGGTTTGGAGGAAGAAAGTCATTTGGCGCAAAAGAAATGCTAACTATTTGAAAGGTAAGGAGTAAAACATCAACTTGGAGTGAAGAAAATCCTGTGTGAGGACCCAAAAGGTTGAAAATGTTGTCTAAACCTCCTTATCACTGCAGAATTTTACCAGCCAGGACTATCTCCTGCCATTTCTCAGTCAAATCTGCATTTCAAATATGGAGAACTCAAAAAAGCTACTAATAACTTTAGTCAGTCAAACAAACTTGGTCAGGGCAGCTATGGAATTGTTTACAAGGTATCAACATGTCATGTTTCAATTAAGTAATTTCTTTTGTTGTTCAAAATTCTGAAATCCTGCCCTTCTTTTAGGCTGTTCTTTCTGATAATAGAGAAGTTGCTATAAAGAGGCTATTGCTGAATACAAGACAATGGCTTGATCAGTTTGTTAATGAAGTGAATCTGGTAAATCAAGTCCGGCACAAAAATCTAGTCAAGTTACTGGGTTTCAGTGTAGATGGCCCCGAGAGCTTGCTCATTTATGAGTATTTCTGTAACAGAAGCCTGGATTTTTTTATATTCGGTATTTTCTCAACCATTTTCTATATAGAAATAGTTCCATTTAGTGTATGTCTACGTCATCAAGGTCAACTGACTTTTTGAGAGCTTGATTACTATGGAGACCAAATATTCATTTGTCAAATTCAAGTAGTCCTCAAAGCAGTGGTCCTGCTGTAGGAACTTCAAATTATATGGGCACTGCCTACAACCTAGGTTGCTAGACCACCCATTACTTAACATCTTTATTCTTTTCAATCCTCCTGAAAGATCTGATTACCAAATTAACCTATTTATGTTCAACATTACCATCCTTAAATTATGATTCCTCTGGCAGTAACGACACTTTTTTCCCCTGTTCTGTCTCCTTTTATTCATTCTGAAAAAAATAAAAACAATGCAGGTGAGCATGCAAATCCCTGTCTGGTTCCTTTTTGTTGAACTTTCAGTGCAGCTCTACTTTGCCAATGGTTATAATTTCTTTCTCTTCCATCTATTTCATCTTATTTCACCAAACTAGTTTATGTTCAAGCTAAATGCACTTGATTAAAGAAAAGACTAGATTTATTTGTTTTTGAGCCAAGAATTATGATAGATTGGACATTTAGCCTTATTCACTTCTGAGTGCCCATTAGCTTATACAATCCTTATAGGGTATAAGTTTATCAGCTATAACTATCTGATGGTTCATCATCTCTAAGAATGGTGGGCCGTCCAAATTGATAATTGGAACCATTGAATGCAGTCATATCTTTAAATGTACAAAGATAAGTCAGTTGCCTGTGTGGATTATTACCATCAGTGGTCCTCTTTTATTGGTATTTTGATGAATGACATGGACCATATGTGTCGAGGGCCACCAGCAGGAAAATGTTATTATCTCAATTAACTCAAAGACAGCTCTGTCATTAAGTCCTCATAGAAGGACCTAAGAAACTATTTGGTATATCATACATTTTCATTTTTATCATTTTTCATTCACATTATATTTTATTTTCATTGGGATGAAGTGTTAATTGTTTGTGAATTTTGTTGTAGATCCAAGTCCTGATAAGCATTTAGACTGGGAACAGAGGTATGATATCATTCAAGGAGTTGCCGAGGGGTTGGCTTATCTCCATGAAGAATCTGAGACTCGAATCATCCATCGAGATATTAAGGCAAGCAATATTCTCTTGGATGATAAATTCAAGCCCAAAATAACAGATTTTGGCCTTGCAAGATCTTTTCCTGAGGATCAAACACATCTGAGCACTGGAGTTGCTGGAACCCTGTAAGAGCTCAAGTCTTCTATATTTAGAACTAAGTTAGGCCGGGAATTTGATGGGGAAAAATCTTCACTCTTAAACTTTTTCCTTTTGTATTCTGAAATTTATTTACTGTCTTGACCTTGATTAACTGTTTAATGTAATAAACTAATATGCATCACATAACCTTCTACATGCCAACTCTAGTGCTAGCTTCTCAGTTGTTTCTTCTTTTTGAGAAGTTTATTCTTTATAGCTGTCAAAAAATAAATGGCTGACTGGCTGAATATAATGTATTTGCTGCAGGGGTTATATGGCTCCTGAATATGTTGTTCATGGTCATCTAACTGAGAAGGCAGATGTGTACAGCTTTGGCATATTGATTCTTGAAATTGTAACTGGGAAAAGGTGCAGCAATGCGGTTGGGCCACGTGCTGGGCAATCTCTCTTGGCGAAGGTAATTAGTTTCATCCAACTGAATAGAGATACTAGTATTCATCCATTGCGAGCCAGTTGATAAATCTCGACTTCATAAAATAAGACTATATTTGTGCTAGGATATTGATTGTTTCAAACTACTGTGATCATTTCCCATTTAATCATCACTATTCATTTCAAAAGCCACCAACCACATTGGATAGAAACACTGAGCAGGTTGTAGAATAAGAACAAGAAACATATCCATTTGTATGTAGTTGATGGATCATATCATGGTCATCAACAATTTGAAAGCTCATATTCTTTTTCATCCTTATAACTTTAGTTCTGTCTCTACTTTTAATTTTGAGTTCCTGCAGGCATGGAACCATTACAGGAGCGATACATTAAATGAGATTATTGAAGAAAGTATCTACGCAGAGAGCGTGAAAGACGAGATCCTGCATATCATTAAGACAGGACTATTCTGCACGCAAGCTAATCTGCATGATCGGCCAACCATGGTTAAGGTAGTAGAGCTGCTGAGGAACAGCAAGCGGGTAGAGGAGTTTGTCCTCACAGACCCTCCATTCCTAGATGTTTCTGTAGAAGATGTGGAAGAAGGTGAAGTCTCATGTCTGTTATCAAACAGCTCTGCTCCAGCACTCTCAACATCTGAGCGTCAATTGAGTGGGAGATAATTCAAATTCTTTAATATGTTTTATTGTGAATATGGTTGTGTTGTGAGCTCACATCTGCTTGTAATACACATGTTTCCATCTAGCAGGCTATTTTTGTTGGCGGTGAGTATTGTATATTGTTCACTCTTGAAACTTAAATATAAAGAGGCTTGTTAAGGATCAGAAAGCAGCTTAACATGGGCATAATCAGACAACAATGTGCTTTGTCTGGCAATCTCTCTCAGAATTTAATGCTTGCATCTGGTCCAGTGCAGTATTCACTATTCATTGAAAAGAGTCTGTTCTCCAGAGTAATATGAGATTTTCACTTGATTGGTTATCTTGGATGAAATTATAAATTCCTCAAAGCATGTGTTAAATATATAATAATGTTTTGACAGTCAACAAAGTTTATATGTACATATGAATTATGTATAACTTGATTCCCTGTGTGCCATGTGCTACCCACCTTGGACAAATGTATGTGTACATTAGAAAAGGCACATAATCCGCCACAAACTCTGCTTGCAAGCCTCACATGTAAAAATATGAAGTTTTTCTGGAATAGAGTAATCTGAATTAATTTGCTCATGTTAAATGGACAGAAACATATGAATTAATTAAGGTGTATAACAAATGAGTTTGGAGTCTTTGGACATTTACAAATGTGGTGAGATGTGGCACACCAAAGATAGGACAGAAGGGCAACAAAAATTCATCATACAACCACCTCACTTCCCATCTCCAGAATCATGCAAAAGAACATGGTTATATTCCTCATAATAATGTCTTGCCACAGCTCTGCACGGAGATGACCACCGGAGGAATGCATCTTAATTCACGTACACTTCTCCACAGTAATAATTTGAACTTCTAATTAGTGATGGCCCTCAATGAGATCTGAAAGAGTTATCTTTCCACAATTTCCTGTGTCCAGCTTATCAAATTTATCACATATTAGCATGATGTCCTTCTCTGATATTTTCCCCATCTCCTTTAGCTTGTAGATAACAAATTCAGATTTACTGCAGACAATGTATATCAGCACAAAGTTACTAAAACATTTCAGATGGACAGTATCAAGCAAAAAAAAAGAACCAAAACAATTGAAAAAACAGTACATTTCCAGATGACAGAAGAAAACATCTTTCGATAATTTATTTCATCAAGGACACAGCATGTGTGAGTTTGTGTGTCTGTTTGAGTTCACTGAAATTGAGAGATCCATGAAAAGGAGTTATTGTAGCTGGCTGAAGACAACAAATCTAGCATCTTGGATTGAGCTTAAAAAACATGCTCATGTTATTATTGTCCCTTACCAATTTCATGAGAGGAATCTCAGGAGTTGATATGTTCACAAAGTGACAAAACCATATTAACATAGGGAAATGCACTTTAGTGTGAAAAGGAGTCAATCAGTAACAAAAACATCACAAGACAATGCAACAATCTAATGGCCAAGTCATCAGGTGGTATGACTACAAAGGTTGCAGAGAGAAAGTTAGAAATGGTCATCTTAATCAGAATGATGAATTATATATAGTATTGGTATCCTCATTAACCATGCATAAGTATTGGGCCACTACCAGAGTGCACTGTTAGGGAGACCTACAAACATTGTTAGAGTCCAAATTCTAAAGACATGCAAGCCAAAATCTTGCAGAAAATTGGTATTTGAATGAAAATTAATTCAATATAACGATACCAATCAAGAACACCAAGATAATGCGAAGTTAACAAAACTACTATACACAACAAGAACCAGTACTCCTTCCTAACCAAAGAAGAAATTTCTTAAGGGCCAAACTTTCTGATAATGAGAGATGTAAAGTCTAATTTAGAAATATGCAAGTTCATAGCAACTTCCACAAGGAAAGTTGACTACCACACTCCCTCTCAAAATGAGAGGCTGATGTCTTTCACATGCCTCTCCCAATTAAATAAACAGCGGCTTGTCCATATTCATCAAAAAGAAATGTATAGTTTAATTCTCATCTTCCACTATCTAGGAAAAACTGGATAAACATGGAGTACTTAAAAGGAAAGAAGCTTAAATGCCATTGTTTAAAGGCCTATTTTGATAGTAGAATTATGAAAGATCCAATTGACAAGAAGCAAACACTTTGCTCTGCATTCTTATCATGCCTCAAAAGTTTGCTCACTGGAATCCAATCAAATGTTCATCAAACTCCTAAAGGCTATGCTTTGGTTACATATTATCAAGAAGAGAAGAATTGAGAACAGTTAAGAAGAGAAATGCACTTACGTGACGTAACCATTGTGATCGATATCAGCGGCAAGGAACTCGGCGACAGTCATATGCCTGCCGAGCACCCACTTGGCCATCATCCGGTGCCTCTTGTCAACCCTGGCCTCGGCCAGGTAAAGGAAGGCACGAGCGACGGCGAGAGTGGAGACGAGCAGCCATACGGAGGCGAAGAGGCGGCCGGTCATCGACTTGAAGGCTCGATCCCCGTACCCGACGGTGGTGACGGACATGACGGATAGATAGAAGGAGTCGAGCCAGTCGAGCCTCTCGACAAAGCGCAAGACACCGGTGCCCACCCCAATGCAGAGAACGACGACGCCGAGGGCGAGAGAGACCTTGAGCCGGATGCGCATCCTGCCCTTCTTCACGTCCACGATGTAGGACTTTTGGTTCGCCTTCCGGACGGCGCCGAGGAGAAGCGACTCCTGGAGGTCGAGCACGTAGGAGACCATGCCGGACAGGAGGATGTCGATGAAGCCGAATCCGACGAGGACGAAGGTGATGGAGAAGAACTTGGCCGCGGGGGTGCGCGGGGTGATGTCGCCGTACCCGATGGTGCACATGGTGACGATACAGAAGTAAAGGGCGTCGACGACGGGGTGCGTCTCGGCCGCGGAGAAATTGGTGCGTTGGATGGTGTAGACAAGGACGCCGACGGCGAGGTAGAGGAAGAGGAAGATGAATGCCTGGCTGATGATGGAGGGGCGCCGCGGGGGAGGGAGGTCCGTGTCGGCGTGGTCGGAGACGTCGTTGATGGTGGACATGGCGGGGGCGGTCCGAGAGCGGTGGAGGTTGCTCTTGGCCGAAGGCCATCGAACGAAGGTGACGTCCTCTCCGTCCCTCTCGAGCCTGGGTTCCTCATCGGGGGCAAGCGGCGATCTGGTGACGCGGGAGGAAGGGGAAGCGGCGGCACCGAAGATGAGGCGGTCCTTGAGGGAGGAGGGGGAGGAGGGGGAGGAAGGGATGGGGATGGAGATCTCCCCGTCCTCGGGGAGTGGACAGAGGATGGAGGGATTGCTGAGCTTCCTTCTGCTAGATGGAATCAGGAGAGGCTCCGTAGCCATGGACTCTTGGTTGCTTGTCCTTGTCCTGCGTTTCCAATCATCAATCCAACTCGCATGCCGTGCCAATCACTGATTCCCAAACCAAAACATCGATTTTTCTTTTGTTTGCCATGGGGTGGGCCGGCAATGGCATGGCCTCAGGGCTCAAGGCTGAAGCCAATGAAGAAGAAAAGAAAAGAAAGAATGATTTTTTTGGAGTAAATGGTTGTGGAGGGAGAGAGGGATAGATGGTAATATAATAGAGAGACTTAAAACTATAAATCTTAATTATAGGCACAGACGGCAGACTGAGAGACTTTCATTCACTTCCAACTCCCTGGGGCCTGGACCATGCCCATCTGCTGATTATTAGTTTTTTTTTTTTTGTTTTTGACTTGGGCCATAAAGCTCGATCGAGCTCGACTCGGCTCAAACTTTAAATTGAAGTTTCAAACCGCTCGAAATTTCGAAAGTGGAAATTTCGAGCTTTCTACCGTCTGGTCTTCAAACAGCTTGATCGTTTGACAGCCCTAGTTATAGGTTTGGAGAAATCAACTTATTCAATCGCCTTTAACCTCTATTCATGTACAAACTCGAGGAATAAACTTAACTCAAGTTGCTCATTCCATTTACAGGGCCGGACAGTCGATTCCGAAAAAATTGGAAAGAATTTTTTAATGTATAGGACCCAAGGGTTTTAAGCCTTTGGTTGCTTTGGTTGCTGATTATTATCTTTATCCTCAGTTTTTTTCTTTGCAAAAGTAAATAAGAACAGCTCTGAAAAGTATATACACGTATTTTTTAACGGAGAAATTATTTTAAGATCTCTGACATTATTTTTAAATATTTTAAAGTCAAACATATACATAAATAATAATAATAAATAAAATATCCCAAAGACATAATGAAACAGTTGAGAGACTTATAATTAATAATCTATTTTTCAACTAATGAATAGAGAATTCTCGGTTCTAGAAACTCCGTTTTGTAATTTCCTATGTACAGGTATATGATTGAATTATTGAATTAGATTTTTTTCATTGTTCAATTATTTTATTTCCAGAAAATTTTCCCATGGGCCTTCAACACCATGAAAAAAATACGAAATAATTGTATATCCTGATCAATTAGTGTAAGGACAACGTTTACTGCTGCAGTTTGACTTTGAGTAGCATAGGATGTTCCTACTCTGGTGCCATTGAATCAAGAGGTTGTAACATATTTAGATAGTGAAGTTCCCGCTCCACCGCCTGAAGAACTCAGGTTAGAATTTTGATCTGCCAGGGCCTGATAACGCTCCCTAAGTTTCTTCACCAAAGACCGGTTCGGAGGAGCTTCTTCAACTCCTGGCCTCAGTTCAGCCCAGCAATGGCGCCAAACTATTATTGTAATAATCGGTTTCTTCTAATGATTAGCATCGATCAAAATCAACGGTTGATAATTTATAATTGGGGAAATATTAACGGTGGTCGGAGTGAACATTTGGGAGTTTCTCTATTTAGCTGGGGATCTTTGAAAGGGCAAGCTTACACCCTCAGAATAAATTCTCTAGAGCGGATGAGAGCGAAAGCTTGATTTTATCGATACTTCTCTTCTAGTTTTTTCTTTCCTTTTGTCTCTTATCCTCAGTTGTTGTCCTATTATTGTCAGGGATATCCTTTATCGTACCTTTTTCTGTCATTCTGCTATCATCTTTTTGACTTTTACAGCCCCCACGTCTAAGGAGGTGTTTGAATTTGGGACTTGTGTCGCTTGTTTAGACGTTGCGCTTTGGGTGAGGACCGTGAGGCCATGTGTGTGTTTAGATTTTGCCCTATCATACATGTATATTGTTATAATAAGGTTGATCAGTTTAATTGACACATTTAAATATAAGTTTTTTTAATATTTTATTAAGATAATATTAATTTTAAATTTATTTAATAATATTAAGTTTGTTATAAATTATATATAAATGTACATTTAAAAAGAATTTCTTGGATTTATGGATCATTTATTCATATATTTAAACACCAAGAATGTTTCATGAGATTCTTAATTTATAATATCTAATTATTATTTTAATATTTATATAATTATTTATTTTGTTTAATCAAGTTGGATTCATATATTTTTGACTCATTAGGTTACTCCGATTTATTTATTTAGCTCAAATTTAATTAACCATTTATTAAAATAAAAACTATAATAAATAATTTAAATTATTAATAGATTGTTAGGGAAGATATATATATATATATATATATATATATATATATATACATAAAATTATTATTAATCTATCAAACTGCCTTATTTCAGTTTGATTCGTTTTTATTAAATTAAAAAAAGAGAGAGAAGTATTCTGATTTTATGTATATATATATATATATATATAATTATTATTAATCTATCAAACTGCCTTATTTCAGTTTGATTCGTTTTTATTAAATTAAAAAAAGAGAGAGAAGTATTCTGATTGTCTTTCTTATTCCTGATCTGATGAAATGTGGTAGCATATAAATAGACGGCTTCGCAGTTCGTGGTGGTGGCCGTGATTATTCTTGTCAGCCAAGGAAGAGAGAGGTTGTGAGGAAGAGGAAGTCGATATGGATTTCGAGTTGAGAGCGGCGAGGGAGAAGCTCGAGAGGGAGCAGAGGGAGAGGAAGGCCAAGGCCAAGGCCAAGCTCGAGAAGGAGAGGAAGGCCAAGGCGGAGGCGGCTCATCAGCGTGATGCCATCGAAGCTGCCCAGAGAACCAAAAGGATCGTTGCTGCCAACGCACTTCACGAGGTCCTCCTCCCCTCACGTTCTCAAAAATCTTGTTCATTGAATTCCTAATTCCCTTTTCGATTGAAATCAATTCCTATGGCAAAAATTTCATCTTTTCCATGTCTTTTATATCATGTAGAGTTGTGATATGTTAACTTAGACATATCTGTTGTTTTCTGGATCTGGTATATGGATCTTGGATCGTCGGTTCATTGTTTCCTTCTTTTCTTCTTCTTCTTTATTTGATTATTTTAGAGGGGTGGGTTAAGGTTTGGACTAGGGTTAGGGTTTCTTTCCTTTGGATTAGGATTTTTTTTAGGGCATGCCTATTTGTTCTTTGTGATCCATGTGCTTTCTGTTTATTTTTGGTTTGAATTGAGACCTTTTCTTGTGCTTCATAATTAGAAGAATAAAAGAGGAAACTAAGTTCTATTTTAGTACTAGTTTGGGTTAATCTAGATTTTCCTGTATCTCTATGTCTTTACCACTTGCAGCCTGTGAAAGTTGTTTCTTTGATCCACTGGATTGCTTCTAGGTTTCTTAAAATACTCTTTTTTGATCCAACTTGATGACAGTTTATCTAGATTTTGCATGTAATTCTTAATTTATGTAGTTGATGGGAGATTCATTATGGTGCATTGTATTCAATTATCCTAATCAAGTTGGATTATGAACTTTGGGTTGATGGATACCTCAAACTACACAATCTTTTAAACTTTCTGCAGGAATCTTCTTAGATGAGGGATATAACATCCTTATGAGTTATGAATTCTGCATGAGAGATAAAATTTATCTGATTAATTGTCACCCTCTGTACATTTCGGCACTTGTTATAATAGAGTTATTTTGCTTTGTTTATGTAATCTGTTATAACTTTGGGTTGATATTCTTTCCGTAAGCATGGTAATTAGATGCCTGGCATCAACTTTATCTTGCCCTCTCTATATATAACTCATAGTCCACAAAAGAAGTGCATTATTGGCTGAAGTATGAAGGTTCACACTTATTTCAACTCTTTGTTAGATTGGATTGGTGAAATGTAAATCGCAGTTTATATTTACTAATGCTTATCTTTACTGGTCTGATTTATGCCGATGTGTTTTTTTCTCTTTTATTTATTTATTTATTATTTAATTACTTATTATTATTATTTTTATGGCCATGTAGTGAGATTAATCCAATGTAAACAGGTGATTATTTTGTATTTCCATCCATTTGTTTTCATGGATAGCTTAGTAACTTTCTCATGATAGTGGGCATTATGCAAGGACAATTTCTTACATGTTTACATCATTCTGTGAGTATTTTAATTGGCAAAATGATTATCTCTTTGTATTTCGTTCCTCCAGGCAGAACATCAAATGGAAGAAAATCTGCTCATTGGAAAGGGAGTTGTCTTTTCCCGAATCCTTGAAGCCTCATGTTGTGATGGATATGGAGATAAGATAAAGCTGCCTCCTTCTTGCTTCTCAGAATTGTCTGAGCAAGGAGCTCTTGATAAAGGTCCTATGTACTTTAGGCTGTCAAAACTTGATGAACATGCTTCTTCAGGATCTGATATCAGTGGCCACACACCTGGAAGAACTTACTCAGGTGTTCTTGAATTTACTGCTACTGAAGGTTCTGTAGAGCTACCTCCACATGTCTGGAGTAACTTATTCTCTGGTGACAGTCCTGATGTTCCTTTAGTTGATGTGTCCTATGTTAGCTTGCCAAAAGGTACATATGCAAAACTACAACCTGAAGATATGGGTTTCTTTGATATCCCTAACCATAAGGCTGTTCTTGAAACTACACTTCGCCGGCATGCAACCCTTTCTCAAGGTGATATTTTTACTGTCAATCATGGAGAACTAGTGTACAAATTAAGGGTCCTTGACCTTGAACCAGCATCGAGTGTGTCTGTTCTTGAAACAGATATCCAAGTTGATATAGAGGGGACTTACTCTGATTCGAATGGCAATAAGAACCAGTATGCCCTAATACCTCTTGTTTTGGGAAAGTCTGAATCAGGAACTGTTGAGGAAGGAAAGTTTAACTATTATAAGTTTTTAATTGAAGATAACACAAGGGAGAAGATTGCATCTTGGACTGCAAATCTTGAAGTAAGAATTGAGGTTGACTCATGTGATGGGGATACCAATGTCTATGTATCCAGGCATCCATTGGTTTTCCCAACTCCTCACCTTCATGAATGGTCATCTCATGAGATGGGTTCAAAGACATTGATTCTTAATCAAAAGGGTTCGAATATAGTTGCTGGTACCTACAGCATCGGGGTCTTTGGTTTCAAGGGCCTGACCAAATATAACATTTGTGTAATGATTACCAGCAATAATGTACATAGAGTGGGAGAACAAGCTAATACTTCATCTCAACTTGAATCGGATTCTACAGAATGTCGGAATTGCAGGCGCTTAATATCAAACCGTACTATTTTGCTTCATGAAGCCTACTGCATCAGACACAATGTTCTTTGCCAGCATGATGGTTGTGGTGTTGTTCTTAAGAAGGAAGAAGCAGAAAACCATGTACACTGTACTAAGTGTGGAAGGGGCTTACTGCAGGGAGAGATGGAGAAGCATATGAAAGTTTTTCACGAGCCAATCCATTGTTCATGTGGAATCATGCTAGAGAAGGAGGACATGGTAAGATAATTCATGGGGCATATATTCAGAAAATTTATATCTTTTTAATCTGCCGAAATGTATCACTTTGTTGTCTTTCTATCATCACAACAAGCATAGTACATTAAGGATGTTTCTCTTTGGCACAATTGTCAGTTAGACATGATAGACTAGCACTTCTTACCTTATGTTTGCTTGTGACCATGCAACTTCTTGTAATGGTGGTCGTGATATGTGTAGTGTTTTATATAGAGTTGACCCACATTTTTATTTATCACAGGTTCAACATCAAACATCTGTGTGCCCTTTGCGTCTAATTACATGTCGTTTTTGTGGAGACATGGTTCAAGCTGGGAGCTTAGCAGTTGATGCCAGGGATAGGCTTAGAGGACTCTCTGAACATGAAAGTATTTGTGGATCAAGAACGGCACCGTGTGATTCATGTGGCAGGTCAGTGATGCTGAAAGAGATGGATATTCATGTGATCGCAGTCCACCAAAAGAGCTGATCTCAAGTTGTATCTCAAAGCATAGGGACTGAACAATGGCCATGCCAGAACTGTTTTTATACAGGTTGTACTACATAAATTAAATCTGGGGTTGTGGGTTGTACTTGATGTTTTGGAGGCATTGGGCTTATCATAAATATATGTTTAATTTTTCTTCACCACCCATAGAGCTTCTAGGTTAATGGGTTGGTGAAACATTGGATTCATTGGAATTTAAATGGTTCTGATTTGTTTTTTGCTGATATTAGTTTGAAGTCTAGATATGTAATCATCATCCTGCTCCTGCCATGGCTTCACCTGGATTTTGGAATAACTGAAATATTTTGAGGGTTTTTCAAAGGAAAAGAATCCAGAATTTTTTAAAATCAGGAGAATGGGTTTTTTTTGTTAATGAAATTTTCTCAAGAAACCCCATCCTCAATTATAGAAAAAATCTTCAAATTTTCATCCTTTGGAAAACCCTCAAACACTTTCTTCTATTTTGCCTCATCATTACCAAAACGTAAACCATAAGAAAGCACTTGATCATCTCTCATAAGGGAAACCATAAAACAACAGTTGCTTCAAAGAGATATAAAAGATAAAGGCCTATATAATGAAAACATAGAAGATGGAGATTGTCTTAGCTGTTGTATACATAAAAACAATGGACAGAACGAGAGAGACAGTTTAATGAAATGGCTGAAAAAATTGAGGTGAATCTGAACATATGCATTGCTATCCTTTGCAACTACTTCAAGATTAAGTTGCCTTCTACCAGGCTGCTGCCTGACATTTTGGATAGGTTATTCTCTTGTACATAACTTCAATATGGGCTGGTTATGGCTGCAAATGGTTACCCTTGGGCAATGCAAGCACATAGCATCCCTCAAACAACATATCACAAGTCACAAATTTGGATAAGAAAGCAGCCCCCTTGATAACAAAATATATTGATCTACAATTGGTGTGGTCATTATTGGCACAAGACACCTACCCAGTTCCAGTTCATGTTGGCAGTACCCTCAGCAGATGAAGTGCACGCGCCCATTGAGGCCCTTCTGAAAGAACTATCCTCTTCAATATTGGCACAGCACCAGCAGCAATTATAGCTGGATGATTCTCGCTGTCCATGCTGAGATTATACAAAATAGCCAAGCTAGCCTCTAGTGCACGGCCCTCGTCAATCAGTTTCACTAGTGGAAATATCCCACCAGAAGTGGCAATTGCTCTACTGCAGTCCACCAGCCCTCTGGAGGCCACCACCTCATATAATTCTTGCACAGCAGCCTCTTGTGATTCATGAGAAGCTGAAGTTGTTATTTGCTCAACAAGTCTTGGAATTGTTTCATAGAGTATTACTTCCATATTAATAGGGTGTCCAAGATCAACAACTGAACCAAAGTGTGCTTCAAGCTTTACCAGACAGGCTGCAGCCCAGTCTTTCGCATGAAGAGGTATGTTGGACCTCAAGATCATACGTAATTTAAATATGTAACTTTTAGAATCAATGCCACGACGAAATTGTTCAAAGTCTAATAATTTTGAGAGCAATCTGGATGCTGCAGCAATTGAAAGACCAATCTCTTCAGCTTTAATGATGTCCAGCTCTAGCTTACCATCATCATAATCTTCCATAACTGCGGTGAGATGGCCATCATAATCTTTAGATAAGACTTCAGTTCAGATCTTTGACAGAAGTTAAAAAAATAGCAAGAAAGCAGCAACAATAAAATTACATGATGCAACAAAGGAAATAATAAATAGGATAAACTGATGTGATATTAAAATACAAAATGAAGGAATTAATTTCTTGAATAGCAAAAACATCTGAGGCAAAACTGCTGAGGACACCGTTGGAGACTAAACAAGCAACCGAGATCATTATCAGATACAGACCAAAATATTCTAAAGCTAAACTTCATCCAAAGAAATGCATGGTTTATGAGGCAAGGAACCATAGAAACGTAATACTTTCATTTGGAAATATCAATAATTAGGAAAAAAGAATTATCAACCAGATTTGATTTCATAGTACAAAGGCAGCAAACAAGTAAAATTGATAACACTAAATTGCATTAAATTTCATAATAAGATAAACCATGAACCTAACATCTAGAAACAAAGTGATTCACTGTCCTTATAATCAGTTGGACAACAACCATGTGCTCATGGTTCAAAAGGTGTTCAGAAGGTTAACCTACTAATTAGGTTACTTTCACTGCTTTTATTGGTTTTCCTTTGAAAAATAAAACCAATAATTTAACTTCATACACATGTAGGGCATGTTCGTGTGAATTTGGTATAAGCAGGTGAGGCTTGTTATATACACTACAGTGACTTCAAGATGAAATCAACAGCCTCCCACATGTAGGGATAATAACCTTACAGAATGGGCAAGAATGTGTGCACTGCATTGTCCTTTTTATATATGACTTAATAGTATAAAAAAATGGCACACAAAAACCTGATCAAGGTTAAACATAAACTAAAAATAGGTTATAACTTATAATAACATACCAATGGAAGATCCCTGCTCAAAAACAGCATCAAGTCCTGATTCAATCCCAGCTTCAGTTAATGCAATTACATATGACTCAGAGATCATAACATACTCAAGGATAGAAACAATCTTCACTTGAAAATTTGGAGATGAGATCCTAAATGTTTCAACAAGGCGAGATATCACACCTGAATCTATCATCTCTCTGTGAAGCAGGCAATTAATTTGATGTCATTTTTTTTTATCAGCATGACAGCTTCAGAATAAGAATTAATAAAAAAAATACTAATGAGCCAAACCATTTTCCACATATAGCATGATTAAGGATGATACATACAGAAGCAATCATAGATTCAACTATGATAATGATGCTGGGAAGATAAATTGAGTCATTCAAATAATCAACTGTAATAAAGTGGGGCATCCTTATTGCCAAAAGTGCAACAAGTACAAAGAAGACGAAATAAGTTCTAAACATCGACATAGTTCTCAGTATCATATTCAATGTTCTTTTCCTTCAGTATTTCCCATCCACATTGTTTACTATATTAAACTAAACAGAACCCAATCCTCCAGAGAATCTCCAAATTGTTCCAGAACAACTAGAAAAAGTATTGGAAAACATCATTGTAATTTAGGTGTTGATCTGCATGGAGAACAGAATACTTTGGATGTTTAATTTGTTTGAGATAAAATTCAGTAATTAAAATTCCCAAGGTTATTAAATGAGGGGAAATTGTGGACAGTTTTGTAAAGAAAGAAAAAATTTACTTTTGTGTTAATTGCATCCTTTATGTGTTTTATAATCATCATTGCAAAGGAAGAATCACAATAAAAGATTTCATCCCAATCTTTTAGCCAAGGCATACAAATTCGCTATTCAGTGAACCCCACAAGGTTTTAGAACATAAAGGGGCGATCAAGAGGCAGCACAGATTCACAGTAGAAAACACAAATTATGGCCCTTATTGAAAGCAAACTTCTAAATATACCTTGTTACATCAGGCTGACGGAAGGTAATATACCTTGTTGTTAGATCAGGCTGAAGAAAGGTGTCCAAATGCTTGTCTAGTTTTTCATTTTCATGAGAATTGTGCACATTAGTAAGCACTTCTTCTGATCCATTGATTGCTTTGTTCTGGAACTAGCAGAGGCACCATAAAAACAATCACGCACAAAAATATTTAATGAATTGCTGATAGAAGCAAGTAATATTTCACCTTTCGCTTCATGTCCTTGCCTGGATCAAAAATCGAAGAAAGTATATTCACAACCTAAGACAGTAAATTTCTGTAAGTATTATTCAAGAACATAATGCGCAACTTCAGAACTTATGTTATCCTAAAGTTAACGACAACCTTCTCTAGCAGACTCTGTGAAGTATTTTTGGACTTGAGCAAGCTAATCAGGGGATTCAACGCGCCCTCAGCTTCAATTATCTGGCGAACTTCATAGCTATGAGAAGAAATATGTTAGAAAAAAGATATAAAGTAAGATGAATGATCATGAATAGAAGACAGGAAACAAAGCAAGAACTGAAAGCATCAAACATTGGAAGAGGGAAGGAGGAAAAAAACCTATAATCTGAAACAAGGTTCTGAGACAAACTTACAAGTTCACTATTGGGACAAAATACAGATAAATTGATGAAAGTTGGTTACTCATAAGTTGATCTCATGAATTACCTTGAATAGATTAAAATGGAATTATCAGAAAATCTACTATAATACCTGTTAGACAACCTATCCAGTGCATGTGCTGCAGCCTCTTTAATATTCTCGTCATTATGATGTAGAAGCATAACTAAAAGTCTAACTGCTCCAGCTTCCTTGAATGAGATCCGCATATGTTCGCTTGTTGCCGCATCAGCAATTGAATAAGCAGCCCTTGATATTGCAGAAACATCTTCAAGCCCAAGAATCAGAACTAGACGAGCAACACCATCAATCCAGGGCAAAAGAGTATACTGCTGCCTTTGTGAAGACTCCGAATGAGCATTTTTCCCATCCTCCATCTCAATAGCTCCAATTCTTACAAGAAATTGCTGTTGTGAGCGTCCAATCATGGCATTCATCTTTGCTTCTTCTAAATTGTAGTTGTCCTGGATATTCAAACCAAGAAGCAACTCAGAAGCACCATATCTTGAAGGGCGTGAATTCCGCTGAATTTCTGTTCCATCAGGTAAGGAGGGCCATGAATAAGAAACAGGTTTGAAAGCTTTATATGCAGCAGCACCAACTAAAGGGACTCGGACAAGACCCTCTTCAGTGACAAGGATTCTAAAGTATTCATCCTTGCAAAGTTCTAATAATGTGGTTTTTGCCTCTTTCCGAATGACTTTAAAGCTGTCATCTTTGCTTTTCAGTAGAGATGCCTGCATGGAATTAATGATTAGGTTGCAATGAGATTAAATGGATTAGCGTGTATGTTTTATGAAGGCTAAAAAGATATTTGGTAATGATCATCCTTGTAGCTTACGTACGTATGGATGACTTTGTAAATCAAGCCTTTCTTCTAAATAACAAAAATTACTAGGATACACTGCACTGGGTGTTTATTGGGTTGATCTTCAGAATGATGATGACCTACTTAAACTGCATAATGAAATCAGAATGATTGATCCAATCTATTTGTCATGTCATGTCATGTCATGCATAATTAAACCCTACGACATGAAAAATACTAGAGTTTTAATAGATGAATTGATATAGGTCCACATTGCATTTACTGGGTTGCTACCCCAGATTCACGTCATCCAAATATAATTAAAAATTCTGTAATCACATTTTGAATTCCCAAAATGACTTCTGAACTTGTATCAAATCACATAATTGCACATTACGGGTTTCAAAACAGCTGCTTACCAGTTTGGGGATCACACCAGCCTCTACCAAATTACGATGGTTAGAAGGAGTTAAAGCCAAATTTGCCAAAACTCCACCAGCTCCCTCCTTCACCTTTGTTTCCTCATCATCAAGGAACTTGACAAGCATAAGTAAGAAATCACTGTCAGCTATCTTCACTGCCACTTTATCATCAGTAGACAAGTTCCAGAGGGCACCTAAGCTTTGCTCCTTTACCTACAACACATAACAAGATTGAAACATCTTTACCAGGCAGTAATAGAAGGATGTTTCCTTTTGATACCTCTGATGTCAAAGATGATTTACATAGAAGCCCCACAATTTCTTCTACAGCTCCACTTCCAATCACAACATTTCGGTATATGCTGACCGACGATATAGTTCGTAAAAGGCCGGCAGCTGCTTCACAGGTGGAGATAGAATCCGATTTAAGCAGGCTGACAACAAGGTTAATGCAACCAGGAAATTGCATGATGCCATCAATACAATCCTTTCCTCCTTGAGAATACTTCCAAAGGGTAATGACTGCCTGCTCCCTGTCCAGAGGATCATTGTCTAGGCCGAGCATCCGAACAAACAAAGCAACATAGCCAGTGCCAGAACTAGCATTTCCCTTGACTACTCCAATATCCTGAACAAAACACACACACACACACACACACAGAAAAAAAAAAGAAAAAAATGTAAACAGTTTCTCACATGGACTGCATTCAGAGTGGTTCAGAAAAGTCTCAGGAAAGTATTGCCCTCTTTTGTGCGTCTGTATGTTTGTAAACAACCTCATTTCATAAAGAAGCGTCAAATTACAGGATTGTTAAAACGCCCAAGGATTTCATATCTCAAAAGAGAAAGTATTATTTATCAAATTGAGACGGAGAAAGGGAACACAAAAACTTCGAGCGGGCAGAATTGAATTTGATTTGTTCCAAATGAAGGCATGCGAGTATCAACAAGCATAAGGGAAACGAGATTATTGGGCTTACGGAAGGTTTGGGGTTGGCTTCGGCAGGGAGACCATCACTGTTGCTTGCGCGCTTCACGAATGACCGGGCGGAGGGAGGCTTGAGCTTACCGAGGGAGAGGCTGCCGGGAGGGTTAATGATTCTCGCCGTCACCATGAAAGGAGTGGGATGCTGGTGGAGAACCTTGAGCTCTAGACGGAGTGGTGTTGTGGTCGTCATTGAGAGCATTGTGCCGGAGGAGCCTTGCGGAGGCGGAGCCACCGACGTCTGGGAATCCCACCATATAAGAGCGAGGCCAATGACAGAAAACCTTATCAAACTTTCTAGGTTCGTCTAGATTTTTTTTTCTCTTTCATTTCTTCTCGAAAACTTGTTTAGTTTAGACTATTCAGGGAAATGGATGGGTCCCACCTCGCATAATTCTGTTTTTTATAAAATTGTGGATAATTCATGTAATATATTAAGATATTAACAACCACAAATATATGATTATGATTTATGATTAAGAAAATAAAATAAATAAAGGCAACGGGGTGCTACAAAACTCTTCTCTTATGAGTAAGAAATTTTTTTTAAAAAATCAATACATAATAATAATAATAATAATAAATAATACAAACTCAAATTTTTAATAAATTATCTTACACTCTACCATAAGCTGTCAGTTCATAAAATTCTTTAGCTAAATTTATGTTAGCTGATCAACTTTTTTAAATCTCATGTAATCCAGCAAAATCATTAAAAAAAATTCCTTTTTTTTTTGGACAAAGGCAACAAGCACAGGTTCGAACTTAGTTCATCAGAGAGGTTAAGAGGCCATTAGTATTAAAAAAATTTAATAAAAATTATAAATTTTTTTTTTGATAAAATCTACTATATAATAAATTGATGAACCATATCAATAATCAATTGATGAACATTCCGATAAGGGTTATATATTGAAAATTTAGAGGTAGATCATAATTTATAATTTTTTTAATAAAACAAGTAATGAGAGCATTGAGAGGGACACGTATCTTTATACATTATAAATAAATAAATAATGATTTATCCATTTTAATAAAAAAAAAAGGGACACTTTGATCCTACATTTTAATCTCTGAATAAAATCACTGTCAATTACTCCATTACCATTGATTTCTCATGAGCACGAGCATGAGGGGAGGAACAGTGAGAACCGAACCAATAGAACCACAAACACTCCTACATAAATTGGTGCATCATATACTCCTGAATACATACATTCACCATCAAGGCATCAACCGGAGCAACAAACCAATCATTTGAAATCCTTAAACAAAATAAGGTTTTACACCAAACTCTAGTAGCAACCCATTACAGCGAAGTTAAAGGTTCACAAAGCATGTAAACCAATGAAATTATTATCACGACATAATTTATTATAATTGATGTTTCCATCTATAGACTTTCCATTCAAACCACCAGAACCACCTATGCAGCAGAAGAAGTAGAAAGAGCTCCAGCCTCGGTTAGCAGGGGTACCAACTTCCCTCCCTTGTGCATCTCCATAGTATCTAACGAAGCAAATACACACATTACACATACATTAAAAACAGAGAGAGAGAGAGAGAGAGAGAGAGAGAGAGAGAGAGAGAGAGAGAGAGTGTCATACTGTCGCAACCACCAATATGTTTTCCACCAATAAAAACGTTTGGCACAGTCCGTTGACCAGTCCATTCTAGTAGTGCAGCCTGTAACTCGGATCCATCACCTTTTAAGGAAGAGAAGCTAATTAGACAAAATATCCATCAATCAATTTAGAAGAGTACAAAATCTTTAATTTTATGGTTGGACAGTGGTTTAACACTTCAAGCAGAAGTCAGAAAATATAAAGGTCAGTGATGCACAAAGAACTGGAGGAGGTATAATTAAGTAAATTTGGTATGTTATTCATGAAAACAGTAAATAAGGCAGCTCAAACTCAAGAAGGCAGCATTAGTATCAAATTTAGTTGCTTTGTTGATTCCTAACTGAGATTTTGTAGATCAAGGAGCAGGCCTTATATTTCATCATAGACTCTTCAGAAGTAAAAATGGACAAAAAATATGGCAGCTCTCCTTAGAAAAGCCACAGTAAGTTACTTGGTGTTTGATCAATCTAGCACCAGAAAAAATGGTACATCTGATGTCAGTTGGCCCAGTGCAAAATAACATGAAAGGCATGGTTACTTTGACACTATAGCCAGGAACCATGCAGTTTAATGTCAGCCATGCTTATGATGGACCTCCTGTTCAATCTTTTCAATGGAGGTCTAAGCTGAAGAAGATGGGGAGGGAGGCTGTGGGGAAGAAGCAGAAAAGAAGAGGGAAAGATGGTCAATGTAAAATAAACATGAGAGATCAATATGAGAGAGGTTCACAAAGAGACAAAAAGGTGAGGAAATAACAACAGAGACATCAGAAGGCAGAGCACACAGTGCTCATGTGAAAGAGATAGTCTTATAGGATGTAGTGAAGTGTGAACAAGATTGTGTTTGTAGGATGCTATAAGAAAAATGGAGGGGTAAAAAAGGCATGAACTCCCCCTTTACATTTGGGAGATTCAATCTGCGGGTCAGAAGAATTATGATAGGAAACAACAAACTTCTTGGAACAAATTCATAAACTCTGATCAGGAATCAGGATGATGAATGGCATTCTAGAGTGGCATCAGGCAGTAATTTGTATACTACCTTATAAGTAATTCACTTTTAAGTTTAAGTTTATCAATAAGAAATTATAACATATAAGAACAATAAAAGATCATCCAATGACAGAAGGCTTCAAGTCTAACATGATGTTTGTTCAAATAACTAAAAGAATAAATTATACATGAAAACATGTATAAAAAAATAAGGGAAAAAGAAAACAAGATGTAACAACATGACTAATTCCTGTCTCCAACACTCTCTGTAATTAGCTTGAGACACAAATCATGGAAAGATCATAAAATAAGTTCTCAATTTATTAATGGCGTCATTCTACAAATTAACACTCTACCTGTAAAATATCAATGTCAATAACTGTCAAAATATTAATCATTCATAACCATTAAAGTGACCCATGTAGAAGGCAATTGGGCCATTAATATGACAATAAATGTCAACATATCAAAATATCAATCTTGCATAGACATTATTGTGACCTGTGTAATAGTGAAATTGGACCAAGGTTCCTTTCCATAATTAAGACCAAGCCCAATGCTAGCACAAGGCTTAATTAAGATCAGGAACAATGATAGCGCCAGGCACCAGGAACTATCTAATTCTGTTTCAATGTATGCAAAATAGGAAAAAATAAATCTAGAGAAAGAAAAAGAAGTTCATCAACTATTCTATTTTGTAAAAGATGCACCTTTTCATTTCATTTTCAAAGTTAAAAGTTCTAGTAAGAATTACCATGGATTCTGCATGCTCGAAGAGATGATAATGTAAAAATTAGACATGATAAGGATATGCTAATTCATAAGACATTGGCAATAGAGTTTGCATTCATAAGTCAACCTAATTCCCCAATATACAGTCAGGAAACATGAGGCCAAAGAAGATCAAAGGGAGAATCAGAAAGAAACTCACTTTCCACATTCAATTCAACAGTTTTGTAAGTCGTCCCCAACTTGGTAAGTAATTCTTTAACCTGATCGCAGAAGGGGCAGTAACTCTTGCTGCAATACAAAGAAAGAAACCAAAACAGAAATTAGATATCGAAGATAACTTGAACAAACAATCAAATATGAGATCGATGAAAAAAATGACCAGCATGTCAATAAATCATTTAATGTTTGCCCATTTAAATATCATAGAGTGGCTTCAACGAAATCGCGTTGTTCACAAGTATAATCAAATCATTATTCACGCAATTAAGACCAGATCATGGTCAGAAAGAGAGAGAATGAAAGTTCTTCTCTCTATACCATTCCCCTTGACAAATAGGGGGGAAAGAGGAGCAGTCAAAGAGCGAAAAGAAGGGAGAAGAGAAGGGGAGAGAGGGAGGGCAAGAGAGGATCACCTGAAAACCACGACGGGGTTGGAAGAAACCATCTCCTTAGCCTTTGGAAGCGCCATATTACCAGAACTCGCCTCACTCTATTGATCTCTCTCTAATGTCTATCTATCGCTGGCTGCCTCTTTGGGGGAGGAGAGGACGGGATTTTATCGATAGGTCCAGTGATATTTTACCAATTTTAAATTATAAAAAAATATTTAGAAAAAATTCAAAAAAA
Source organism: Dioscorea zingiberensis (assembly GCA_026586065.1). Lineage (NCBI taxonomy): Eukaryota > Viridiplantae > Streptophyta > Magnoliopsida > Dioscoreales > Dioscoreaceae > Dioscorea > Dioscorea zingiberensis. Next base: position 8,706,700 of record CM048822.1, on the reverse strand, counting down.
ACCCAAATATAAAAACTAAATCGGTCACAGAATTTTATGGATAGGCACGGAGGGCTGATATCTCTCCTTGTATGGAAACTGGAATCTGTCACATAAAGATATATGTCTCCTTATTAGATAGATTAAGTGTTTATTTAGACCATTTAAATATATATTTAATTAAAATATTAAACAAAAACTCAAAAAAAAAAAATGCACATTTAAATCCTAAAGAATAAACACAGAATCAGAAATCTCACACACTGTTACAAGCTATATGCTAAACCTGAAAACAAACATCAATCTATGAATCACACACCCTAATTTCCCAAAATTTAAGAGCTTTTCTTTGGGAGAGGCTCGCCTTAGAGATGATCACTGGAAGTTTCAGTGAGATAGTCTTCCCGGTGGCCGGTGGAGACTCGACGCTGCGAAGATAAAGTGCAAAGAACGTCTCCATTAACAACCTACAAAACAAACAAAACCTTGCAAGCAGGCTACGGGATGGAAATGCAAAAACCTTCCAGGAAACGCAAATCTCTCTCTAAGCTCATAGGAAATGCAATGGAAATTTAGAAAACTTGTTGGCCAAATAAAAGAAATGGATAGGCGATGTAATTGGGCGGGAGATTTTTCGCCAAAACAACTAACAGCGACAAGGGTAAAATTGGAATTTTTCAAAAAAACATAACAATTCACTAACATGAGGGACTGGCAGGGAAGAATCTCAAAAAGCAGGAATTGATAAGCAAACTGAAAAGTCAGAGGGGTTATCTAGAAAGTTAGGAATATGTCGGAGACTGTACGATAATTTTCTCAAAAAATTATGCTCTTATAAATTTATCGTCAACAAATTTTTTTATAAATATATATAAAAAATATATAATAGTCTTTTTGCACAACTATCATTTGTTAATTCATGATTGAACACCATATCTTAATCTCAAGATATATACACAATACAACTAGAAACCTAAGAATATATACGTAGTTATGATTTTTTTTAGAGATATTTAGGGCATGTTTGGTTTAAGCGTTTTTCACATTTTCTACGTTTTGGTCATTTTTCATTTTCCACAAAAACACGTTTGGTGTGTCCTTTTTCGAGAAAATGTGGAAAAGAAACATGGTGTAAAAACAGAAAACAAGAAAATGAGTGAAAAAAGGTCATTTTCCAATGATGGAAAATGCGGTGGCATTTTTGTAATAAAACCAAACTCCAAACATAATAAACTAAAAAATCTCGCTCTTGAGAACCCTATGGCACGTCTCTTGCTCTCTTTTCTCCTTGATCTCTCGATCAAAGCTTGATATCAGGTTCAGTAGCTGAAGACCTAACCCTTGTGAGCACTCCATCTCCATCTATAACCATTGAAGATCTCTTCTCATCTCTTCATTATGAATCGTCATGACTTCGAGCTCTTTTTATAAACTTTTTATTACTGTTATTAGAGTTGTTATGTTGGTTTGTTTCTACAAACAGTTTTCAATAAACCAAATCAAACAGTTTTTCTATTTTTTAGTTATTGAAAAAACAATAAAAAATCTTTTTCATTTTTATGTGTTTTACTTTCTTTCAGAAAATAGAATATGAAAAACAAACCCAACGCGCCTTATATAATTTAATTTTTTTTAGGAATACACCTGCAAAAAAAAAAAAAATACCCAATCTATTTTATAGATCAATTTTCTTTTTATTTAATCCATAACTAAGACAAAGAATGAACCCTGACGCAGCTCAGCAGTGGGCCTGTTTTGCTTGAACCTTGGCCGGCCGCGTAACATAACGCAGACACGAAGAACAAATCCGAAAACAACAAACACCCTAACACATCTAATATCGTATACGTACGCTGACATCATACTGATGCATTCATGTTTCTCTCTTATATCATGGGCTGAAGACATGCTGGGCTAGGCCCATTTCAAAATTTTACTTTACCTAATAATAAAAATCTAGAGTATGGTCGGTTAGCTAAGGCCCGGCTTTGACAACGATAAAAAGACTGCGATGGCGTCGCTGTTGCTAAGAGGAGCTGCCCTCGCCTCATCATCCTTCGTCTCTGGGAAGATACGCACGCTTGATCGCCTCTCCCGGAGGAGCCTCTTGCCCATTCGCTCCATGGCCAACGCTGCTGACAACGCCTTCCAAAAGGTTCAGATTCAAAGAGATGATACCGTGAGTGCACTCCCTCACTCTTGATGAACCACCCGTCTTTTCCCTGAATTCTTTATTTTGGCTGTTTACCTGAATCGAGAATTCTAGTTCCTGTATCTATTTCTAGATCAATTTGTATTCGTATCGCACATATGGTCATTGAAATGTTTGGAGAAAAGTAGTATGTGTTGATCATCATGCTGCTAAAACCCACCTGCAGGTATTTGATGCTTATGTGGTTGGAAAAGAACATGCTCCTGGAATCGTAGTTTTGCAAGAGTGGTGGGGTGTTGATTTCGAGGTCAAAAACCATGCTTTGAAAATTTCCCAGTTGGGAACAGGTTATAGAGCCCTAATTCCAGAGTATGTTCTCTTTGCTATACCTGCTTACTGTAAGTTGTGTTTCAAATATTACTTGTTATTTATTTTCTTGTTTTCCCTTGTTTGCAGTTTGTACCGTGGAAAGGTTGGTTTGGATGTTGCTGAGGCACAGCATTTGATGGATGGTCTGGATTGGCAGGGTGCCATTAAAGACATACGGGCTTCAATTAATTGGCTCAAGGCTCGCGGTTCGGCAAAGGTGGATGTTATTCTTCTCCTATGATTTGCCTGATGCTTTGTTTCTTCCTGGACCTCCATTTTGTTTGTTTGTGTGTGTGTGTGTGTTGTTCAGGTTATGTTGCAACTTCATTTATGTACTACTCAGTCCATGTGGTTTGCAGTCTAGATAATGTCTATGAGTTGTGGTTCAAATTCAACCTACTCTTGGTTCTCTTCTCTCTAAATTATACAAAGTGCATTAAACGAGCTACTCAACCAACTAATTTACTCATTTTCTCTCATTTTTTTCTCCAAAAAATGATTCCAATTATTTCATTAATCCTTTTATCATTGACCTTATTCTTTACTAGACATTTATTGAAAGTTTAAGCAATCATTTTATGGTCGTAATCATATCTTAATACAGGGTGATGCATGCCTGATCTGAACCTTCTTTATTGGTAGGTTGGTGTCGCTGGTTTTTGCATGGGAGGTGCTCTGTCAATTGCAAGTGGGGTTTTGATCCCTGAAGTTGATGCTGTTGTTGCTTTCTATGGGACTCCTTCATCAGAACTTGCTGATCCATCTCTTATTAAGGCGCCGGTGCAGGCTCATTTTGGAGAGCTTGATAGCTTTGTTGGCTTTTCAGATATCACTGTATGGTCATCCTAACCTTTACTTTAAAGTCATAAATTTGCTAGTTAAATTTAAAACTGCTCTATATATTCTCTTATATATCTTTCCCTAGATAGTTTAGAATTCTGATTCTTGGCATGGTTTAAATGAACTACATATCAGCATCAAATGCTCAAGCTAGGGCAAGCTCTGGAACCATTCTAAAACATGTTCTTGCAGTTCTTCCCCATGAGGGGGTTGTTTGAAGACTTTTTCTTTAACTTAAATGAAATTAATTTATCAAATAATTTTGAGAAGAATATGATGCTCATGTGCTCATTATACAAGGTCGGTGCGGAGATTATGTGAAATCTAGCTTCATGGCAGTGAATAACAATGATACAACAACAATAACTAAGCCTTAATCCTATACTAGATGGAGTCGGCTATATGAATTCTCTGTCTCTATGTAGCTCTGTTAAAGACAAGATCTTGATTAATATCTAATAAACATATGTCCTTAGACACTATCTCTCTCCACGTAATCCTCAGCCTATCTCTATCTCTCTTTTTATCTTCTATTACTAAACTATCACATTTTTTAATCGGGGTATCTAGGGGTCTACAACGCACATGTCCAAATTATCTTAAACGTCTTTTTCTTATTTTATCTTCAATTGGTGTAACATGCATGTTCTGTCAGATGTGTTCATTTCTAATCTTATACAATCTTGTATGACCACACATCCACCTTAACATCCTCATTTTTGCCACATTCATCTTATGGATTTGTTGAACTTTAGTTGCCTAACACTCGCTCCCATATAGCATAGCTGGTCTAACTGCCGTTCTATAGAACTTTCCCTTCACCTTGTTAGACATCTTCTTATCACATAACACACCCGTGAAACTTCTCCATTTCAATCTTTTTATTTTAATTCTATGGGTTACATCTTCATTTATCATCTCATCATCCTGCAAAATGGAACCTAGATACCTAAAATGGTTACACTTACGCACTATCACCTCGCCAAGTTTCACTTCCTCATCTCTCTTACTTAGACTAAAATTTCAATGCATATATTTTGTCATACTTCTACTAAAGGTTTTAAAAGGCGAAATCGGGTACCGAGGCGTTTTGCTTTAGCCTCTCGAGGCGTAAGCCTTGAGGCGAGACGAGGTGTAAGCCTCAACTAAAAAAAATAAAAATAAATTAAAAAATAGCAATATATATTAGAATGTCAATAACTCAAGTACATTAAATAAAAACATCCATAATATAGTTCATAACAAAACAAAATACAGTAAGAAAGCAAAGTCGTCACTCAAATACATTAAATAAAAACACCCATAGTATAATTTTTAGAAGACAAAATATAATAAAAGTTTAAATAAAAAAACCCATAATATGCATATTGTAAGAAAAATTACAATCACGTGTAAGCACAAGCTTGACACTTTCCAGGAAGTGTCATATAACTATATATTAATATAAGTAGGGTTTCCATGAAGTGAAGGATCTTAACTTGATTTTCACATGTCAACTTCCTATTCTGGATTTTTTATTTCATTATATTTATTACTATAATTACATGACATAAAAAATATTCTTATTTATTTATTTTTAAGAAAGCATGGTACAAGGTCTAAGAATCCAAACCTCTCCACATCTTCAAAAAAGATTCTAAAACAGAGGCTTAAGCCTCGAACGCCTATGAGGCGTAGCCTCTGAGGTGTAAGCCTCACTCAATCAAGGCTTAAGCCTCAGTTCCCTACTATGAAGCGCACGCCTCTAAGGCGTTTTGTGAGAGCCTCTAAGCCTCTAAGCCTCAGAGGCGTAAGCCTCGAAAGCTTTTGAAAACCATGCTTCTACTTAACCTAAACCCGCTATTTTCAAGAGTATTTCTCCATAATTCTAACTTTCGATTAACTCCCTCCTGGTCTCATCAACTAGAACAATATCATCCGCGAACACCATACACAATGGAATGTCATCTTGGATGCAATTAGTTAACTCATCCATTACTATAGTAAACAAGTATGGGCTCAAGGTTGATCCTTGATGTAGACCCACTGTTATAGGAAATTCCTCCATATCTTTTTCCATTGCTCTCACGCTCGTAACTGCTTCTTCGTGCATATCCTTAATAGCATTTATAAATTTAATATGAATGCCTTTTTTCTCCAATACCTACCAAATGGCTTCTATCGGTATTCTATTATATGCTTTGTCCAGATCAATAAAAACCATATGAAGATCTTTCTTCTTCTCTTTGTATATCTCCATCAAGCTCTTTAACAAAAACATGACTTCGGTTGTAGATCTACCTGATATAAAGCCCAATTGGCCTGAGTCATGCTCGATTATCATCTCCCAAAGTTTTATCGTGTGACTCATTAACTTAATGCCATGGCAGTTGATGCAATTTTGAATATCACCCTTATTTTTATATATAGGCATCATAATGCTTTTTCTCTAATCGTTTGACATCTTTTCCTCTTTTAGGATAGGGTTAAAAAATTTGGTTAGTCATGATACCCCTACTTCTCCAAAACACTTCCAAACTTCAATCAGGATATCATTCGGGCCGCAAGCTTTCGCAACCTTCATCTTTTTCAATGCCTCTTTAACCTCACTAGGCCTGATTCTTTATGTATAGCTAATTCTTCTCTAACGATGATGCATAAAAATATGTAAAGTTATCCTCGTGACTTGCATTGAATATGTGATCAATGTAGCTTCTCTATCTTTCCTTGATTTTCTTATCTCCTGTCAAGACCTATTGAGACTTATCCTTAATGCACTTGACTTGATTAAAGTCTTTTGCTTTTTTATCTCTTAGTCGTGCTATTTTATACATTTCTTTTCCCTTTCCCATGTTCCCAACTTTTGGTACAAATTGGCTAAAGATTTATCTCGAGCCTCGCTAATCACTTTCTTAGCCTCTTTTTTTTGCCCTCTTATAGTTAAAGACTTCCTCATCTTTAGTTGTGAGTAACTTCCTATACCAATATATTTTCTCTTTAATAACCTTTTGTACCTCCTCATTCCACCACTATGATTCCTGTGGTTGAGGTCCTAGTTCCTTAGAGACCCCTAGGACCTCGCTCCCTACCTTCTCAATATGATTCGTCAATCCCCTTCCATAAGGTGTTTGTATCAACTTCTATGTCTCTGACTCTTTTTTCTAATATTTTATTCTTAAATGTCAATTAGTTGGCCCTTTTTAGAGCCCGTCATCTAAATGTACACAATACTCTTTTTCTTCACATCCAACATCACTAATCTATGCTGGGTAGTTAGTGCTTCACCAGGTATAACCTTGCAGTCTTTACATATAGATTTATACATTCTTCTATAATGAGGAAGTCTATCTAGCTAGGATTACCCCCACTCTTAAAAGTAATCAAGTGTGATTCTTTTTTCTTAAAAGAAGTGTTACTCAATGTTAATTCATGAGTTAAAGCAAAATCTAAGATAGTTTTCCTTCCTCATTACTGTTGTCATACCCATAACCTAGAAAAAATATTTGTCCTGCTTTAGCATGCATATTGATGGTGTGTTAAAAGCGGGCATAAATATCCATGTTATTATGCTGTAGTATTGAACCACTTGGTGCAAGGCAAACATCATTCCACTATTGAAGTTGATCTCTTTAAGGCTATCTGTTTCAAGCTTACTGTTATAGGTGGACATTCAGAAAATCCGCCATGTATGATACTGTAGATCTTATTCAAACCCAAAAGTATCGATGTGCCACTATACAAAATAGGTGCTGACCTGTCTTTTCCATTAAACCACGTAGCGACCACTGTTTCATACACGGTGGTACTTGTCATAAAATCAGGCATACACATTTATTTGTGTTAGTTATCACATCTACCCGCTTCTGAAGTTAATCATGGGCGGAGCCCCCTCCCGTTCCCCCAGGCTCGTCCTGGGCTAAAGTTGTTGGTGATGGAAGCCGACAAACTGCGTCCCTACTGCCGATTGACGCCACCGTGTTGGAAAAACTCAAGACGACGATCAAGGGCACCGTCTGTGTGGATGAAGATAGCAAGCAAAGAGCTCGAATGAGATTCCAAAATTCCTTGTTCGGGAAGCTATTTGGCAAAGCTCCACCGTTCAAAATCGTCAAAGCATCCCTCCTTAGGCTGTGGAGTGTGATTAGGAAGACGCACATCTCCAATATGCCGAACGGATTCCTCCTAATCCGGTGCGAAACGGAGGAAGTCAAGGATCATCTCCTTTTTGGAGGCCCTTGGGCAGTCCACGGAATCACCCTCCAGCTCTCGCCATGGCAGCCAGGCTTTGAACCCGCATTCACGAGGTTGACGAAGGCTATGATCTGGGTGCAGCTCCACAACCTCCCTGTGGATTATTGGGACGGTGAATCTCTGGAGACATACACTGCATCCATCGGACGACTGGTTAAGGCAGATGACTATACTACCTCATTATCCCGAACAAGGTTCGCAAGGGTATGCCTTGAGATTGACCTGTCTGTCCCTCTAAAACAAGGATTCTGGCTCGAAGATGAAGATCGGCGAACTTTCGTGATGGTTCTGTATGAAAGAACGCCGATCCTCTGTTATAGATGTGGTATGGTGGGTCATGGAGCTATCTCTTGTCCCAGCCGAGGAGATCATCCTTCGGAGCAATCCCCTCCAGTCGGTCCGACCAGTGGTAGCGATGGAGGGTCTTTACAAGGTTTGGCTAAGCAAGGAACTTCGGCGCCTAGAAGAGAGGGTGGTCCTCAACCCCAAACTCCTCTCGCGGAGGCGGATCAAACAGAGGAACAAGGTTGGAAATGGGCACAGGCACCCCGCCGATGAGGGCGCGGTCGTGGCCGCGGTGGAGCTGGGGGTATGGCCTCACGTGTTGCACACCTGCTACCAGAAGCTCCTCGTGGACCCCAACAAGCTATTGATGTGGACGTCTGCCACGCAGCGGGCGTGGATCGTGATCGACAGGCTTGGGTGCTGGATAATCGCCACGTGGAGCGTGGGAGTTGTGAGGTGATGATGTGTGGCCGAGGCGGGTGTCACGGTCGTGGTGGGTCTTCTCATCAGTTGACCCGAGCCCCCCATTCCGGCCAACCCGTCCCCTCCAACCCATGCGACCAAGTGAAGATAGCTGGCAAAGGTCCCATCAGTCTGACCCTCTGCCCTCCTGCCAGTTCACGCAACACCAACGATGAGGAGGGCACGGATCCCATTCTCCCCTCTAATTCTCGTGTTCGTGATCTGGTCCGGGCCGTTGGATTTACAAGTATGGATGTGGATATCAAAGGAAAGGGTAAGCGTAAGTCGTGTTCATCACCCCCTCTGCTCTTGATGTCGTCTTCGGACCAAAAGGCAGAGAGTTCCAACGATGCGCACCGGTTGTTTATTGACAGGGTTGAGCAGGCTCTCAGAGCAAACATGGCATCCTCAGAACCTCAGAGTGATTCGGATAGCTTGGAGGATGACTCGGGTTTGGAGGACTTAGCAGATGAGCGGACCCTCTGGGAACTCCAAAAAAGCATGCAGAAAGGATCCCGACCTCGCAAAGGGGTGCAAATCCTATCTGCAGTCTAGAAGAAGAAAGGCAAAGTCATGGCCGGAGGGAAGGGGTCTTGATTGTTATGCCCCTGCTGGTTTCAGTGAAGTCTACAGAACTCTGGTTGCTCTGTTTTATTATGCTCTGTTTTCTAGCTTTGAATGCTTCTGATTATCCAATGATGGTGTAAGTTTTTTAACTTTTTAATATATAGCCACTATGTGGCTCTTCTCTCACAAAAAAAAAGTATCTTCAATAGACATGTTTTACTCTCTGAAAGTTGTTTGTTACCAAAATGGTTTGTCATTTCAAGCCACCTCATTTTCTATCCTACCAACTATCCATTGGGTGTTTATTTCACAATGAGTTTCTTGATTTCATTGGACAATTTTTTTATTTTTTTATTTTTTATTTTTATTTTTATTTATTTATTTATTTATTTTTTTGGTGTTCTGTATATGCAATGAAATGTAAGGTGTTCCAATTGAAGCAATATTGTTTTACTTGCACAATATTCTTGTTCACTTGTTGTCATTACCCAATTAGAATTGTCACTGTTGCTTAAGAGTGAACCTTGAAGCTAATTCAGTAAAACTTTCAGGCAGCAAAAGCATTAGAGGCAAAGCTGAAATCAAGTGGGGTTCCATTTGAGGTTCATATGTATCCTGGGATTGCTCATGCTTTCATGAACAGTTCACCAGAAGGCATCCAGAGGAGGAAGACAATGGGTATAAACGATGAGGACTATGCTGCTGTGAATGTGGCTTGGTCTCGCTTTGAATCTTGGATGAGCAAATATCTGTGCTCTGCTTAACCTGACCCATCATTCAGGTCAGGAGCTGGCCTGTCTACCTGCTATGAAAAGTTGGTGTGTGTCTCAGGTCTAGTGCTATAGAGTACTACAACATGTTTGTAGACTGTTGATATCTATCACTTTGAATAAATCATGGATGTAAAACATGTGGACCTGTCTCTGTGACTGACGCTTTTATCACTGTTTCCTCTGCACCATTGGTGCGCAGGAAACAAATCTTGCACATGCTTTCTAAGGTTGTTGTGGTTGCCTTTTATGGGAATTCTGAAATTTGTGAAGCCATATGACAAGATTTCTTGCATTTGTTTGTGTTTGTGTATATTGATAACAAGGAGTCAATTTTTCTTTTATCTGCAAACCTCAAAACTTGTGACCCAGAAAGCTATTATCATCCCAAACAAGGTGGATAAATGAAAACAGTATACAGGTTGAGCCGCACGTATGATAAAATGCCTAATAAATTGAAGGAAGAGCATGTGGATGTGGCAGAAAATATATGCGTAATGATGTTAAAGTGGATAAGTGGTCATATAAGTTATAGATCCCCAAACATAATATTAGGTAGGAAGAAGGATAGAGGTAGTCTTAGAATTATGTGACAAAAAATAATATCTAAAAACCTACATATATCTTGCATTTAACAAAGGGTCATGGAGGCTGAGAATCCATATAGCGAACCCATCTAGTATGGGATTGGGGCTTAGTTGTTGCTGTTATGTATCTAAGCCATAAAAAAGTACTACTTTTCCTATGTTACATGCTATTATTGATCCCAAAACATCTTCACAAGCTTCAAGAAATACCAAGAATTATAGCACCATCATTTAATCTGACAAACAATCACAACATCATCATTTTATGTCCTTGCACATGTTTGGAAGGAAAATAATACATACACCCAAGCCATAAGATTGATGGAAGGAGAACAACACATAAACACAATCCATAAGATTGATGGAACTAGTACTACAAGAAGAAAAGAGAAGAAAAGAAACATGGCTTTTACTTCGCCGAAGTGCTGTCATCCTCCCTCCCAGCAAGAATTCTTGATATCTGGAGACCACGACTGAAAGCTTGGTTGAAGAGTAACCTGGTCTGAAACTCTGAAACAAAAGGGAACCATGATAACACTGCAATAGGCGTGAAGATGATCATCCCCATCACATACTCATACACTCGTCCGAGTTCCTTGATCGAGTCCCAGAATCTTATGCTCATCATGAATCGTTTGCATGCTTGGCCAATCTTAATCAAGGGTTAACAGTAGCAAAGGATTAGCATGAATGCTTGAATAATCTGAAAGACCACATCAACAGTGGGAGCAAACAAAAGAGCTGGGAATGACTCACCAGAAGAATGAACCAGCCGGTTGGCATGAAGCCAAGTATGCCAGCAAACACATCAACTATTGTGAGGCCGAAGACGACAAATAAGACTGTCATCAAAGATATAATGCCGAGGAAGAGAAGCACTTTGAAGATTCTAAACGTCAGCTGAAAATCAGTGCCAAACCTTCGCCGCCCCATTGAAATCATCTGAGAGCAGAATAGTTAAAATAAATTGGATAAATAGCATAGATAAGAGTTGTAAGTAAAATAGCAGTGATGAACCAAGGAAGAAGATGATTTTGAGTTTTATTTTCCCTTAATATTATATGCATCGAGCTTTTAAATGATGTTCCACAGAACAAACAAAAGAACCAGTTGAGGCAAGGAAATGCTTCACGAAAACCTTCAGGGAAGCCAGAAGTAACTAGGTCTAAAAGCTATCGGAAAGATATTGTCATTGTGTTAACTAGCGGATACCTTTAAAACTAACAGGACCGTTAACATCACAAGCCAAGACCGTCCATAAACCTGTGAAAAAGCAGCAAAATATTAGATAATGACTGAAATAGTCATGAAGGGGGAGAAAGTTTGGGATTTGATGAAAAGCAATACCAGGATACTTTTGCTGTGATGGGATATATTGAGATGGTAAACTATCCCATATTGGTAAATTAGAAAGCGGAGCGCCAAGAGGATCTCCAAAATTCTTCCTCGGATACTTGTATATTGCAGGTGCTCATGTTCCTTCTCCCACCAAGATTCCCAACTTCTATCCACTGGAATTCCAATCCCGCCACGATGCCCAATCCACCTTTTCCAGTCTGTCCAGTCATCAACAGTCTTCTGCCACTCAAATCCTGAAGGATTGAATACAAAGGGTGCAAACAACCACGAAGCGACAAGGAACCACATGGAAAATGTGACGAACAGGTATATATTTGAGCTGCGGTATGACTGCGAATACACTAGGTACACAAACAAGAGTATCATCAGCTCCAATCCCTTAACAAAGTGGCTGCGGGAGTAAAGCCTATAGTTATCAGCAAACTTTGCATGGAACACCACAAACCCACGACCAGTAGCTCTATATTGAGCACCTCCATGCAGAAGTGTCCTTCCATAATAATGGACCTTGGTTCCTAGCTGGAAGGTAAAGAAAACAGGGGCTAACTGCAGCTGCATTATAATAAATTCACCCAACGCAGTGCGGAATCCTTTCTCCAAGCCAACTTCCATTACCATAGGAAGAACCAGTAACAATCCTAGCTGAAAGACTGACTGAGATGCTAGAGCAGTTTCGAGGGACTGTTTTTGCTGAATGCTTGGATCCTCAAGTATTGACTTTTCAAGGCCGCTCAAAACTAAATATAGTCGTCCATATAAGAAGATGTATACTGTAAGTACAGTAAGCTGCATCCAAATAAATTTGATGTAAAGTTCTGTAGATGTTCCCAGAGAACAAATATTGGCCATCAACAATCAAAAAATATCATAGCATAGATGGTCTCAGACAATATATATTAGTTATCAAACCTGGAACTATTATCAAAGAAACTTTCTTAGTCAGCTAGAAGTGTATCACTTTTTCTACACAAACAAAGAAAAGGTCTATTTTTACTCACTATCTCACTTTCTTTGCCTTGATGATTGCTAGGGTTATCTGGATACCATTGTCTTGGATTGAATCGAGGAGTATTGAATTTGTTTAGGGAAAATTATATCTAGAGATTCCTGAGAGTTTCGCTTTTTACCAAAAAGTCCCTCCAACTTTTCAATCAACCAGGAAGTCCCTGTTTTTCAAACTAATTACCCACAGGCCCAAAATTGTTTCATAAACAGGACCTCCTAGTAAGTTGAAAAGTCAGAGAAGCTTTTCAATTAAACACAACTCGCTCAGGGACCTTCAAGTAATTTTCACATTTGTTTATCATTGTACTCATTTAACATGTATAACATGTCACTTTACTTACAATAATCATATAACCCAAAATCATAAGAGATGACAGCATAATGTTTAGTATGGATACAAGGGGGCATCAATCATGATTGAAATCAATTAAGAACAACTAAAACTATTCTTAAGGAATTAAGGACACAATTGGTACTCTAGAATCATATAAGGGTGACATGGAATATGGAATGATCTGTCCAACCCTATTCCATGATATGACACTGTAATGATATATTCATGTTCTCCTTTTTTTTTCCTTTTTTTGAGGAACACATTGGAATGGCATGATATTTAGTTTTTTCAAAATAAATGTGAAACTTAAAAATAATATTAATTTTTAAATAAATTTAAAACTTAATATATCATCAATGATATTCACAGTCTAGATGAGAAACACCTATGCCTATAAAACAAGATTAGGTGTTTCATAAGCAATAAACTAATAATTTTCCTTGGTTTTTTTGAATATGTACTCTTTTTTAATAGCTTGATTATCACATGCCCTAGTAATTAAATAATGCATGCCTTCATAAACTCTAAGTATTCGCATTAATCTTATTGCACACATTGTCACTAACACGTTCATATCATGGAAACATGCTCTGGTCAATGCATAGAGGTGTAGTCATGTTCTGGTTATCTCACACATTTTTTGTTTACAGATTCATTTTATGGAAACATAACTACTACACAGGTGCAAATTTCTACCATATATATATATATATATATATATATATATATATATATAAAATTATGAATTGAGCTATTAAAAACGGCATATAAATGTAAATATATAGTCATATTAGCATATATCTGCTACACTGGTCTGAACAGTAAATTTGCATGATCATGCAATTGAAAATGAGCTACATCTCTATCTGAAACCTGAAACTTATGCCACCAAGTTGTATGGTTGAGGCATTCATGGGTTGTTCTTTTCACATTTTAGCAAATAGGCGATTCATACATATGGCTGTTTTAAGGCAGCGATTCTTTTGGCAGGACTTAAAACTTCAATGTAGGGCATTCATAAGTGAATACTAATTATACTGCTTCTAAAACAGATACTTTAAGGTGGGATGTCAAAAGAATTTATACCATGCTGCTAACATAGAAGCCCACAGTGGTGAAGTAGAAAGATAGCATCCTGTAGAAGTCAAATCTTCGTCCCAATCGATAAACATCACGACTTAGTGTCTGTTCTCCATTTCCATTTGCTACTTTTGCCTCAAACATAGAAATTTGATTCATTCCCATATCACGTCCTTTCCCTACTTGCATATATTCATGATGTGTCACATTCCCTCCACGTAGTGTTGAATTGAACCCTAAAAATTATTATAAAATGTTAGAGGCAAAGGATATATAAATAGGAAAACAAGAAAGATGCATAGAATTAACAAAGAACTTGCACATGCTTACCTGAAAATATGTCCTCACTTAAATTTATGGTTTTTGAAGCTTTGCTTACACCTCCTCTTGTAATGTGAAAGATTCTATCAAAGATATCAGGATGACCATAATGGAATCGGACCCTGGGAAGCCATATATTATCAGAGGAGGAAATCATCTTAGAAGGACAAATTATTCATACCCGGTGAATCAATATGTGCATATGCACCATCTCAAGAGCTAAATCAGTTAATAATTTCATATTCCAAAGAAAAAACATAAACCATGCACAACAAGTATGTAGTAAATGCTACTTGCTACACAATAGAAGGGCCAATGATGTTTGCATCTTCTGACATTTCACATTACATGTATAATGCTTTATTTTTCAACCAATCAACTTAAGCTTTGGGGTTGAGTTGGACCCAAATAATGTGTTTGGTTTGCATCTAACAGCTTCAACCTAATCTAAGTTATTTACCAATTTTTATTATTATAAGCAATTCCATCAAAATGGACAACCTAATAAGAAGTGAGAGTAAGTTCATGGACAACCTTGTATGAAAAGCAACAGCAAGTTCATTTGAGCAGATGACAAGTTACTTACTTCAGAGGGTTTGCCAGAACCCTTTGTCCAATAGTCACAAAACTTGTCTCTTGGTTGGACATAAACCATGCAAGGGAGGAAACACTGAGGTGACAAAAAAAACATGAAGAAGATTAATTGAAATAGACATTCATATGGATTTTCAGGTATACAAGCCACCACTTGTATCATGAATGACTAAATGGGTTAAGCTAGCGTTGCTTGAGTATAAAGATGACAGAAGGATGTTGAGAAAGTCTTAACCTTCCAGTGAATATATGCTCTCTGAGACCTAAAATTGTAGGCAGACGTGGTCCATGATGAGGTTCCAAGAATTCAGCTAAAACATTTCTTATTTTGAATGCTTCCTCAAGGTAATTATCCTGAAAGACAAAATACAGGGATATAATATTAATATTTAGTATATTAATATATTGGATAATAGTGACCTATACCTGATTCATATCTATTGTTTGAAGCGCTTCCCCTCGTGTAAAAATTATGGCATGGTTTTGATTTTCAGGCTTTCCTTCACCAATAGCAGTTGGAGGCCCAGGCAATTTGATACGATAAATTTCCTAATGAAACAAGTAATAGTTGGACACGTAGAATGTTAATTTAAGAATCACATAAAAATAAGAAGCAAATTATAAGAGGGCAGATACAGATCCACCTACAAACATACAAATAATTGAGCAACAAGCGTCATATGTGCATAGACCTCTTTATTAAAGTTATTATTTAATAGTTATTCATATTTGAACTCTGTACCAAAATGCATATGATAAAGGAAACAATCAAGAAGTATGTCAATAAAATAAACTACCAATTATCACAATAAAGACAACACCTTCTAAATAGATATTGAATAAACAGTTCACCTAAATATGTCCACCTCATCAATCATAATAAATATGGTTCTATAAATTTATCTAATTGAGTACAAGACCAGTGACTGATATTTCTCAGCACATTAGACAGTAAGATTGTCCAAATCTACAAATTTAAAGCATGCAAGAATCATAACCTAGTTATAGTTAAGAGTAAAAAAAATATGTCACACACCAAGTAAATGGTCTGATTGCTCAAGTAAAACAACCAAAACTGTATCAGGAATTGCCCCACTTAGAATATCATAATGATTTAGCTAAATCTGAAAATACCCAATGGACAGAGAGGCCTCCTGATAAGTGCACGTATATTCAATAAACATTCAATTCTATTATAGGCTAGTAACAAGTTTGGTTGTTTTATAGAACATCAAAGCAGGGAAGATGTACGGCTGCTAAAATAGTTGATTAATTTTTATCGAAGTTGGATCACCAGGTGGGAAAGGTATTTAACAGGAATAGGTTTACCAGTCTACCAGTATAGAGCAAAATGTGTTGAATTGCATACTTCATTGTGATGATTAACTGAAGCAATATGCATGTTCTAAAAGAAAAAATAATCTTGACCCGAGATTCTACCCATAATTGCTTAACCGAATAAAATATAGCTAGACTTTCACAAAAATAAAATTAAAAAATAAAATTAAAAAAATAAAACCTATACTAAATGTTTCTAAGATGTTTATCTTCATAATTGTCTGATATATTATATTATTATTATTATACTTCGTTTGTTGTACCTGATACACTTTCTAAACAAAGCCCACAAGAATACCCATATATTGCAATGCTCTATATGGTATCACATATGAAGGGAACAAAATTAATATTGACACAATCTAGACCACAGTGCCAGGTGTTATAGAGAGGAAAAAATGAGGATACTGATGGATATCTTGCTATGCCAAAAAAAAATAAAACAATTTCCCCACACTGATCTTGCAACTTGTAAAAACTTTGACAAGGAAGATCGAGGAGAAAATATTTAACTAAAATATAATTGAAGATATCTTTCGGTCAACATTATTCAAGCAAGCAAGCTACAAAAGGGAGTAAGAGATATTTGCATTAGGAATCTAACAACTAAAAATTTGTTCCAACCATCCTCCATCTTTTGCTATCAATCATGCATCCAAATGTCCTCAATTAAAGATGTGGATTATGATCTAATCAAATACAATCAAAGAATTTCAGAATGTTTTGAACCATTTCTTTGAAATGAGTTTAAAGTAAGTACCTTGGCGCATCCCTCATCTCCTTTTACAAGAACAGAATAATAAACCTTTTCCGTTTTTTCATCAGTTGTGTCCTCCACCTCATCGATATAAGCAACACGCAATGAAGGATACCTTTTTTAATGAGCAAACGGGTGACATAATTAACAAAGATGATTTTGGAAATCAAGTGTATTAGTAGCATATTCCCTTACTTCAACAGTAACTTGACAATATTTTGGTAGGAATTTTTGTCTCGAATATCAGTGGACTTTTGCTGCATGCCGAAGACTTGACAAGAGACAACATACGTAAATTTCATGTCTGCAACAGCTTGTGACAATTGGTCATGATAACTCTTTTCTGGTGCATGTGATGCATGCCCTCCCAAGATATCTGGAGAAGTAACGAGTAATTCAAATCCAAATTGGATATTAGTTAATGAAGTTGACTCCAGATAGACAAATCTTGAACTGAACTGTCAACAATTTTGGAAAGTGCAATTTAAGATATAACCAACCCTGATTCTCTGCCATGTCCAAGAGGCCTTGTCTTTGCAGAGCCTTCCTATAGTACATCATTCCTCTCACTGAAAATTCAAGTATACAACATAAATTAATAAACAAACAATAGCTAGCTTTAGATGATTGTAGATTTAGATATCAACTGTACACCTGTCCTAGAGAGTGTTTGTGCCCTATATGAAACCCAATGACGGACAGCATCCATGTGGCCTTCAAGTGAATCTCCATCCTTAATGAATTCGCGTTCCCGAAAATTGTTCCACTCATCTGAGTTGAAGCCGAAAATTATTCCACAATAATAAATATAACAACTACAGAAAAAATGAAGTTCCATTTGAAAATATAAATATCAGGTCTCAATTGTACCAGGATATATTTTCCGTAGATAAAACAAAGTAGATATCCCATCTTCATTCTTCTTGTTAAGCTCCTCCTCAGAATAAAGAACTTCCTCTTTATAGTATGGAGTCAAAACACTGAAAAAGAGAAATATGCGTCAGAACAAGATTAAAGGAATAAAATTATAAAACAAAACACTGATCACTCATGGGATAGTACACTATGTCAATTCCAAAAGCAAGAATTACAATATCTAGTTTTCTCTTATTGGAGTGCCTATAACTTCAATAAAGAAATTCAAAAAGATTTAAAGAGAAAGAACAGGTCACTGCATAGGACATTGAACATGTAATATTTGAATCTGACCATATATACAAAATAATGAAATGACCAAATTATGTGTACAACTCTATTGGAGAAACAGTGCATGACCATAATATTGCCAAGGGACAAGCTTGCAGATCTTTCTATTACGGCCATTGAACAGAATATCAAGTAACTGTCAAATATGAATTCCTTAGTGACAAGAAAGACTCATTAACATATAATCGTTTAGAACAGAGTCAGTACAATGGACTCCAAAAATTTGGAATATATATATATATATATATATATATATATATATATATATATATATATATATATATATATATATATATATATGAAGATAGATATGTGGATATTGTCAAACTTCAGTTATGAAGCAAACCAAACAAGCTAAAGCAATCACATCAATCCACTCGAATTTGTTGGGTGTCCAGCATAGACCTGAGCATTCAAGGAGATTGTACTTGATGCATGACCCTAGTAGAGGTCTTTGCTAGAACTACTATATGGCTGTAAGCCAAAAAAATATACTGAATTATGAAAGTATCTTGAAGCATGAAAAATTCAGCTGTCCAAGTCAAAGAAGACCTGCACAGAGAGTATATTGGCAACAATGGAGATGATCATAAGCTTCCTTCCTCCTAATGACCTCATATATTAGGCTGTGAAACTAGAACGAGTCATTTCCACTGAATCGTGAAAAACGTTATTTAATTTATCATGGAAAAACAAGAAAAACCTTACTCATTATTATTAAGCCATATCAAAGAAAAATTCATGGTTGAAACTCAACATCACACAACTATAAAGTACAGACCAAAGCCTATATCTCAAGCAAATCATAGCATAAAGTGAAAAAAACTTAGGATTAAGCCCACCACAAGCACAATAGGCTCAACGTAATGCGATTCATAGGGAACATTTATCAAAAGAAAAAGAGTTGTACTGTGACAAGAAACCTACCTAAAGGAGAGCATTTTGCGAACTTGTGGAGTATGTGGCATTTTCATGAACAAAGAATTTGCAAAGAAGGTAATTCTACGACGGGCATCCAAATTCATTGGCACATTTATTGCTGATTCCTTGACAGATAAAAGTAAATGAAGCCTGACAACCTACTAAAGAACATGAGTGATTATAATGAATAAGTGTAAGATAGCTTATTTGAATTGAATATATATATATGAAAGCACCTTCTCCCCCCAAGATTCATTCTTCAGAAGATCAAGGTTTACATTAAAAATTCCATACTTTATCCTATCTTTGACAGCATTCCAACATGCAGCAATTCTGAGAAAAATGATTAACCATAAAGAGTTCAGTTTAATCAAATCATTGGCATTGCAAACATAATTAGTAATTTCATACTCTTCATCATTGATTATTATATCCTGTGCTATAATCTCCATCATATCCTGCACTACTTTTATAATTTGTCTCCTGTGAGCAACTACATCTTGAGGACCAGTGTTGTCTCTTTTTTCTTTCTGCAATACCAGATGCTTTTATTCATTATAGATGGAAATGACAATTCAATTCTGCAACTTAAATTGTACTCTAAGCTAAGAGAATCATAGGAATAGGCCAAAGCATTTGTTACCAAAAGGTTTAGTAGTCTCTCCAACTTATTGTTGAGCTGTGGTAACTCACTCATCTGGAAATTATTCAGAAATTTACCACTATTAATGCTAGCATCCACCTTTTTATCTATCAGCTTTACAAATCTGGAAGGACACAAAAAGTCTGTTAAAAAGGAAAAGTTTCAAATTATGTGGTTACTTTTCAAGGAAGAACAAAAATATTCCAATGGAAAGGACTAAAATTTTCAAGGTGACACATAAAAGAGTCACCCAATTAAAAAAATTTCCCTTACTCCTTCCCCTCTTCTTCAACAAGAAGGTCACGAAGAATAACTTTCAATGTCTGATAGCATTCTATCACTGCAGAGCTCATGTAGTCATCATACTTGATCTTGTTAAATAAACCAGCATCATCCTTTCCCTTAAAATCTTTGGCCATGCCAAGTGCTGTGGGTATCTATTAATAGATGAACTATGTAAGAACTGTAACACTAGCTAGACTGAGAAATTAATGAAGAAAGCAAGGAAAACGATTGTATACCTTACTGGCAAGAAGGAATGGTGGCCACTGGACAACAGATATTTCTTTTCCATCTGAAGAAGAAGGTACAAGCAGAAGATCCTTCTCACTGGCCAAAAAATTAAGAACTTGAATAAAAGGTCTATTTATAAGAATAGTCATTTTGATAATAATGATTATAAACTTAACCTATTGCTGATCAAATCCTCCAGTCGTAAAGAGCTTATGAACGCATTCCAAACATTAAAAAATTTAGCAATGTTTTTTCTATTGGAGCCATCCTGCAAATTTAAGACATAGTACAAAAGAGAATGAAATAAAAACACACACTAAAAGATAAAGGTAGAAATTGTACAATCATGAAATTAGTCATGTATTGCAATCAAGTGGATAGAATTTATAGGAAGTACAGAAATTGCTTTAGCTGAAAAAATGGTCTGCACACTATAATAACAACATAAATTAGCATTCACATTAGCACCTGATTCTTTCTTGATCCCTCAATGGAGGATGGCACAAGCCCTTCACTAAAAGCTGATGGCAATGTGTGAAATCTGGACCTAAGCATCCCAAGTGTTCGTATATGTGAAAATATACGCATGATATAAGACAAAGCAACCTCAGGATTAAGGCATTTACAAGCTGCACAAGACTAGAATCTTCACTAGAAAGAAGAATATATATAGTGTGTTTGTGTTATGTGCATGTGTGTGTGTGTGTGTGTGTGTGTGTGTGTGTTACGGACTGAACTGTAGATCACGGCAAAAAGGAGAAAATCGAAGCATTTCGTACCTCTCCCAAGTGGCTGAAGGCTCCATGAATCCCTCCAACTATAGTCGAAAATATAGCATACCATATCTGAGTGTCCATAAAATACACCTACATGCCATGAATATAATTATGCTTTAGGGTAGCATAGAAAATAAAACCACCCCAAAATGATTTCTTAGTATGTGTTACCAGGACTATTGGCGCCCATATCGATATAACAATGCCAAGGTTATGTTTCACTGCAACATTTTGAAATGACACTAATAAGAACAAAATTGAGAAGAAACAAAAAAAAACAGATTCTAAAACAAATACATCTTACAATTAGGAAAAATCTGATGCCACTCATAGCCAACTCTCAAATCCATAATCTGCTTAGTTGGTTCAACTAAAGGAGAAATCTATAAACATAAAGCCTAGAATGAGCATTATCAGGCAAGTGCAATAAAGAAATTCAAGAAAAAATGGGAAGTCATGAGAACATCTAATGATAATAATAACATTCTCATGGAGCAAGATATAAAAGATTAATTAATTCTCAATATTACCACATAATTTTAACAGAGCAAGTGAAGTTGCAAGAAACATGTTAGTGATGCTTGCTATCAATTGATTTACAAATTCCACGATTGCTAAATTAGTTTGGGAATTGGCCAAACACTTCTTCATAAAATCTCTTTAGGGTTTTTCCTCACTTACAGTATTCTAATCATCATTGATCATCCAGTTTGTTTGGAAATGCCCACCAAAAAAGTTCAGGTGATACAGAGACTTCAAATGATTGATCAAAATATCAATTATATGAATAGTTTATATACCAAATGAAGAGCACATTCAGCGGATGTTAATGTAACAAGCAAAATAAATGAAAATTGGTACTAAATATTTTAAGCTGCATAGAATAAGATGGGTGCCACAGATTGTTGATCAAGACTCCATGATATGAACACTAACAAGTGGGAACGAGTAAGTTGATTGTTCCTCAAGGATGGAATTGTCCAAGCACAAGTTAGGGCCTCTAACAGTCTTAAGCTGACTTCGTCCAGCTTGAAATTTCAGGCACGGACAAAAATAACTGAGAAAGTCAATTAAGCAAGATTTAGGGAGCGAGTGCCATAATGATCCACCAGAATGCAGAGAAGCAGATTGCTAGTGGAACCAGTGTTCCTGGTCCATAGGACCAATAATAGGGCGGGATTGTGCAATGTTCCTATACTGCCCAACTTCCAATCATAGCTCTAAAGACATGTAGGATACATATGAATATGCTAATCTCCTAATTGGACTTGAAAATTCATACTTACAAGCCAGATACATGTCAGGTAATTCAAATACATAAAATTGACTCCACACAGATTGAAATCCACAAATGAATCCATTAGTGGTTTTTTCCCTATCAAATAGACATAAAATTAACACTTAATGCTACAAGATCATAAAAAATAAAAATAAAAAAAGATAATTGCTCAATGCATAATTTGTTTTAGGTTTTGTGAAGTCCGGCCAAACTTGGCTGGGCCAAGTTGAGTTTGGACTGAACAAGCCAAACTGGAGCTGGCACTCCCAGGCCTGACTTGAGATTAAGCGAAACTCAAGCTGTGGTAGAATTAATTCAGGCCAACTCGAACAAGGCTAGGCTTGCTCCAGTCCAGCTCATTCAAAGCACTACATGATAGTAGTGCATGTATGATCTAAACAAGCAAGGCAATCTTTTTCAAATGCTATCCCCTAATGCAGTTGCAAACAAGCAAGGAACAAAAAAGAGTTTTTTACTTGTCACCCGCTCAATTTTCAATAATACCTATAGCCCTTCTTTTATTTTTATTTTACTTGCTACCACCTTTGACTAAACTTTTATATTTTAACTTCGGTTAGATGTAAATCCTCTTGTTATAATATATGTATAGTGACCATTTTGACATTTTTATATATCATATCCATTGAATTCTTTCTCATAGTCTCAATAGAAATTTAGCAACTCAAAGGGTATATTATGTACTCAATTTTTAGTTTATGATGTCATTTATATTTTATTTTATTGATAATTGAATTATTTATTTAACTTTTAATATCTTACAAATGATTTTTTTTAATGCATGTCATTAAAAATTAAATAAAAAATATAGGTTAATCTCATATTTTTTTGTTTATAAACTAAACATAAATTTACATGTCCCGTTAATAAAATCATAATTTACTTATAACCTCTTTCAGAATATTTTTAATTACATATTAGTGATTGGTAGATATCAACCATAAAAAGAAGGGGTATTTTTGTCTTTTACTTTGTTTTAAAAATGGTTTACAAGAAATAATAAGAGCCTTTGGTTGGGAGAACTAGGGGTGACAAGTAAAATAAAAATAAAATAAGGGGTTATGGGGTATTATTGAAACATGAGAGGCTGACAAGTGATTTGGCTACATTTAGGAAGAGGCAAGTAAAAAACTCAACAAAAAAATACCTCAACATAGTAACTGAACGCAAGCTTGCTGATTAGCAATAAAATCCAGAAAAGAGTATACCTGTGGAATCCAACAGCAAAGTGAAATCAATGAATAATCTGCTGAAAAAAATCAGGCAATAGAAATCAGGAAATATTGCTTACTTAAACAGTGAAAACATGCCCTCATGCATGCCTCTACCAACATATAACCTAGGCTGAAAATCAAGTAATTCACATATCACAAACAACGCAAATCAACCAGCAATATTAGGAAGAAAACTCTTGTAACATATGCTTGCCTGAGCCCACCACATAACCAGAACAACAATTTTATTATTAGAGCGCTCCATAGACCGTCGAAGTTGGGGAATCATGAATAATAAGGCCGCAAGTATGTTCGGTATCATATAAATAGCAATAGCAAAATCATAGAATGATTGACTTTGCCAATTTCCAGCCCAATTTCTAAAATATTTAACAAGGCCTGTAGGATTTTGCACAGAGCTAGAATAGCCTATTGGTAGAACTACCACCCATGCAGCTGCTACTGCAAATTTCAGAAGGTACCGAATTATTTGGGTGTATTGCAAGCTTCCCCAAGCCTTCCAGCTGAGAACTAAATCCAAAGTAGCTGAAATAGCCAAGATCACATAATAAGAAAGAAATAAACTTGAAAAGAAGTTTACTAGTAATGGTGATTTTCCATTTTAACATGATTTGCATCTGAATTGGGCTAAAGTTTACAAGTTGCAAAATAAAACATAAAAATGTAAGGTCCGAGCAAACTAAAATTTCTAACCTTGCAGGAAATTGAGTAGAGCGGCAGTTATAAAGATGCTCAAGACACTTCTAAAAACATCTGGGTGAAACACAGCAGATATGGATCCCAAGGGACTCCATGCAATGATTAGCATGGCCTAAAAGATGAATAAAGTTTTAGATATGATAACACAAATCATGAAGATATAGCCCATTTATCAAAGAAGGAAAAAAGAATGAGCTGATTTTGGCACAATAAGGAAAAGAATACCTGGAAAGCCATAATGAAAAATATCCACATACGATCAAAGCTTCTAAACAGGTGCCAAAATGTACGGACTTCAACAAAATTTACTTTTGGTTTTCTTCGTCCAGAAATGAAGTCACGATGCTGCAGGATACAGGACAATAAAAAACTTAAAAATATCTGTGTATCTCCATCCAGTAACTACTTAGAAATTAAATGAAATTATACAAGGAGAACAAGAAGGTATTATGGGGAAAAAATGTGTGTAATCCTAAATTAGAGTGCTGATTTTGTTAGATAGGTTGCTATACGTAAATCCCTTTAAGTTATGGGATTTTAGTTAGGAGAAAATCACAGGAATAATCTTTCCTCTGATTTAGGGACCGACTTTAAGTAGTTGTCTATTATTCTCTCTATATATCTTGTATAAAACCAGCACTGGCCATTGTAATTCCATATGATAAAAACAATTCTTTTCTCCTTAATTTTCCACCTACCCAACAAGAAAACTATACAACACCATAAGCCCAAAACAGTGATCTTGAATTCCCTGTTGCAGTAAGAAAAGGAACGAGAATGTACTAAATGACCCTCATATCCATTATCGCATTCTGTATCTTTCCAAAGATTTTCATCATCTCATAAAACCTTCCTTATCAACCTAAACACTATTTCCATACCTACTACCCTATCCGAGGCATTGTCAAAGAATGGAGGAAAGCTATGAGAGTTGAAATGGATGCACCAAAGAAAAACAAGACTTGGGAGCTGATTGATTTACCAAGTGGAAAAGGCTCATGAGATGCAAGTGGGTGTTCACCTTAAAATATAAAGTTGATGGGTCACAAGAGAAATATAAGGCGAGGCTAGTAGCAAAAGGATAACCCCACATACAGAGTAGATTACCAAGAAACCTTTGCTTTTGTTACCAAAATGAACACAGTAAGGATACTCTTATCTCTAGCAGCCAACTTTAATTGGGAGTTGCTGCAATTTGATGTTAAAAATACATTCTTGCACAGGGACTTGGAAGAAGAAATATACATGAGCATTCCTCCTGGTTTTGATGAGAATATAGCAAGCAATAAGGTGTGTAAATTGAGGAAAGCTCTTTACAGTCTTAAACAATCACTTAGGGCATGGTTTTGATAGTTTGCCAAAGTAATGCTTGCTATAGGGTATAAGCAAAGTTAGGGGGACCATACACTTTTTATTAAGCATTCTGAGATAGGGAGAGTCACGGCCTTGCTAGTATATGTTGATGACATAATCATCATAGAAAATGAGGAAAATGAGAGACATATACTGAAGGAATGTTTGATTAAGGAGTCTAAAATAAAAGAGCTAGGAATATTAAAATACTTTATGAGAATTGAGGTAGCTCACTCAAAACAAGGAAACCTCATCTCTCGGCAGAAGTATGCTACAGATCTTCTAAGGGAGACAAGAAAAACTGGCCTGCAAACCTGCATCAACTCGTATGGATCCGAATCACAGACTTGGAAATGCTATTGAAGAACCGACAGTTGACAGAGAGATGTACCAGAGACTAGTTGGAAAGTTTATTTATCTGGCTTATATACGACTAGATATAGCCTATTCAGTAAGTGTAATAAGCCAATTTATGCACAACCCAAGGGAAGTAAGCGTACAGGCTGTTTACCGAATACTCCACTATTTGAAAGTTGGACAGGAATGTTTTTAGAAGAAAGAATGGCTTATCTCTCGAGGCATACACGGATGAAGACTATGCAGAGTCACATGTGGATAGAAGGTCTACATAAGGTTATTGTACATTCTTAGGTAGCAATCTTGTGACACGGAGGAGTAAGAAGAAGAGTATCATGGCAAGATCAAGTGCAAAGAATGAGTTTAGAGCAATGACGCAAGGAATTTGTGAGTTGCTATGATTGAAGATCATTCTTGAAGACTTAAAAATCAAGTGGGATGGGCTAATGCGACTATTCTGTGATAACAAATCAGCAATAAATATTGCTCACAATCCAGTACAACATGATTAGATGAAGTACATTAAGGCTGATAGACACTTCATCAAAGAAAAACCGGATAATGGGTTAATATGCACACCGTATGTTCAAAATGGAGAGCAATTGAAAGATGTTCTGACGAAAGGACTAAACATTCATATGTTTCAGACCATTATTCCAAAGCTAGGAATGAAGACACCTATTCACCAGCTCGAGGGGATGCGTGGAAAAAACGTGTGTAATCCTAAATTAGAGTGTTGATTTTGTTAGATGGATTGTTATATGTAAAACCCTAAGTCACAGGGATTTAGTTACGAGAAAAACACAGAAATTATCTTTCCTCTTATTTAGGGGTTGACATTAAAAGTAGTTACCCATTTTTTCCCTTTGTATATGTTGTATAAAACCAGCACTGACCCTTGTAATTCATATTATAGGAACAATTCTTTCCTCCTAATTTTTCCACATATCTCAATATAAGTGATTCTTGTTTGTAATATAGTAATGAAAGTGTTGCATACTTCTATGTTGAAACAAATGTACAGTTACATCAGCAATTTACTCATAACAGTCATTTTCAACAGATCATGAGTTTACAGTAAATCTATGTGACTCTGAATTCTAGTATTAATTTTGTATTACATTCCTATTATAAATCATTATCCAATACATGTTCTCGTAACCTTGATTGCAAGCTTATTACCACATAACCATTTATATTGGCTTCTATATATTCTTCGCACTGGATTTCTAACATTATCCAATCTACCTCCTACATAACCCGTCTTTTATTTGGACCTCTATTCTTATGTTGCTCTGAACTTCACAATAATGACAAGCAAGTCCAATGCAATATTTGGTATTCCAGAGATCATTTCTGAACCTACTGTATATTATCTTATTTAATCAATCTGCCAACTCGGTTTATAGTATTATTATTGTTTGCATACATCAACCTGTACATCAACCTATAATAATTAGCCAAACTTGTAGGCTTCTCACTACTGTGCTAACCATTTCTCTACCTCTCCTGAAAGCCCAATAAAATTATATATATATATATATATATATATATATATGGCAGGGTTGTTCCTAATTCTACTCATGTTGATAATGGAGTCCTCATCTTCTTTTAGCTATCTTTATCGCATTAACAATTCAGGTAATAAACAAAGTTTTGTTTTAACCCATCAACCAACTAGCATTTGAGACGGGAAATAGAAAGAAACATTAATCTAATTTGAATAAACAACTTTAGGACATGAAACACAACCTCATCTTTAGTATGCATCCCCTCGGTGGGTACAGAAGTATCTATGTCATGTTGCATTGGCCACTTTTGGTCCAAACATTCTCTTGACCTATAAAAGAAGGAATGTGTTAAGGAGGAAAGGCACCAAGAAAAACAAAAATGAAACAGAAAAACTTACCAAAAATATTCATTTAAATCATCATAATTTCCCCATTTTGAATGGCTAGCATGACCATTTTTGTTTCTTCCAGCTTCCTTCTCATGACAAAGACAAACCTCCGATATATTATCCCATAAAAGAAAAAAAAATAACAAGAAAAAAACCTAAAAGCGGGCAATCACAAAAAAAGTAAGTACCTTGCGCATGAGCTGATAAATTGGAGTTACAACATCTTTCAAAAATGTCTCCTCACCATGGTGAGTTGGTTCATTACCATGCACGATGCCATTTAGCTTTTGTGCCATCTTAGTTAAAGAAGAAAACAAGATTAGCATTTTAGATTACAAGTAAAGAAAACAAAGCATGGCACTAGAAAATACAATCTAATCAATGAATGTCATTTGCTAAACTGGAAACATCAATGCGAAATCTAATGTACACCATGAAAAACATGTGCAGTCATTGAATTAGAATATAAATAGACCGTATTTTAAAAACAAATACTGCACAAGTTAGTATCACAACAACAAGTAACAATGCATTTTCGTAGTGGTATTATCTTAAATGTATTATACATTCACATAGGGAGTGATTAGGATGGAATAAGTTTCTTTTGGATTAAACAATTATTAACAAGCTTTAATAAGGGAGTATGTCACCCAACATGTTCAAATTACTGTCCCTGGAATATATTAAAGTGTAAAATTTGATGTCAATTAAGGGAGACCACATGGACGACACTCCAAAGGCCGCCCAAGCACGGATTGTTCAAAATGACAATAATGCCTTTCGGGCATTTCAGGCAACCGGCCCTTGTGTACAGGTGCCTCTTGTAGGCCCTTCATGGATCCTTAGGCAACATTCCAAGGGCTGTCTAGCCGTCCGGCGCCAACCAAGAGGGGGCGGGGCTCTCTAGGCAATGGTGTACTCATGGATTCAAAGCTTCAAATGGAAGATAGGGATATTGACCGCGGACTAGCTAGTTCAGAGAAATTTGGGCTAATGGAAGCCATATTCAACCAATAGGAGGCTCAGGAAAGCTTGGAGTCATTGCTGACAATGAGAACAAGGTTGTGAGAAATTAAGGGAAGTAACGATTAACAACACAATCTTGATAGTCAGATCTCTCGTGAGGCATCGGAATTGGATGCCTCCCTATAGAAGATGAAAGGAGGTCGAGAATGGTTGCTCTTCAACTTGCTTGGAGATGAGATACTGGTTGTGGGAGAGCTAGGTTTGTAAGAGAAGAGTTGAAAGAAGTGAAGGGTTATGGTTAGAGAATGAGGATAGAGACAAGGGTAGTTTAGTAATTTCATAATTGCTAATGAGCAAATGATTAGAATGGTTGTTAATTCAACCACATTCTAAAATATTCACTAATTTATTGTGTGGTTTAACTGTTAAATGGAATGAGTATAGGGTTAATTCAAAAAAGGCACTTTAGTCTTTTAAAAATTTATGGATAAAATATTCTTATCATTAAGGAATTGGTATTAATTAATTTTTTAATTATCAACCCTAAACTGATTCCAAGTTATTCTTGGAGGGTATTTGGTGGGAGGTGGTGGAATAACTTGGGTTACAAAACACCATCATAGCGGAATATCTAGCGGGCTCGAGTGTTTAGTGGTCAAATTTCTTGGCTTATATTAATAGACGAGCGTGATCTATGAGAACATTTTCTAGATCCTGAACCATAAAAATTAGGGTATCTATTTACATCTACTAATATGCTGATATACTTCTATGGTAACCTAAAACATCATTGATCTAACAAGCATGATGACTTATCCAGTATACATCTTTGAGGATTTCCTAAAACATCATAAATAGTTTGAATAATATACTCATTTAAGTATGCATTTCAAACTGGCAATCAAAATAAGACAACAGGATCATATAACCTACTAAGAGTTGTTGGTAACTTGGTAGGATTATTAATTATTGAAAGTCAACATCAATTTGCATATATTTCTCCTAGAAGAAAACATATAATCACCATCCTATACATCCATAGCTTCAGATGTTCCATCATCCTCATCTGATTCAATAATTGTAAAGTCTGAACCCAAGACTAGGAAGAGCATTCCATTTGGTTGACATATTTAACAGATTCCCTTCCCAAGATCCTTTTCACATATTAAGAAGTTAAAAGTACATTGCGTTGTATGGAAAAAGAAGTACCACCGTCATCGAAAGAAACGTTCGAAACAATTTGGGAAAAAAAAATCAGAAAAAATTAGGAATGGTGCTAGAAGATTTTGAATTTATATGTAACTTGAACATCTTCTAAAGAGTAAAACCGTGAGACACGATATGGTTCGACTAAAATGAACAATTCCTCATATAGGGCTGGATTTCCTCTAGTGGATTGGGAAGATTCAATGATTCTCTTAGTAAATTAAAGATGGATTGACAACAAACAATGCAGAAGCTGTTGGATATATGATATCCAATCCCAATTTGAGATTCGGTTTCTAGTGTGATTGGGTTTGTGTTGCAAATAGGAAAGAGACAAATATCACCAAAATAGTCTCACGTTGAATAGGAGAAATCATGTGCTATACATGTATATATGATTTTGACATAAAAATATGAGTTGTTTTTTATAGGGTAAAACCATGTGGTCCGGTATGGTATGAACCAAAGTGTATAATTCCTCGTGCTAATTAAACCATATCAAAAGAGTGGATTAAGATCATTCAAATCTTTTAAAAGATCCTAAGCGTAAAAGTTACCCTCATCTTCAACAATTGAAATAATCCTTAATAGCTTTGCCATAATTAAGTCAAGCAACTTTCTCCACATCATCAACTCCTGGACTCTATGCAAGGTTGAATATTCCCATCTTTATGATACTCAAACCAAAGCCAACAATCCCCAACAGTGATTACCATTAACAACAATTCATCGAAACCTCCTGACCATGTGTAACATTGACACCATTTAGGTCATAAATTCTTCAGTCTAAGATAAAATTTGAACCCTCTTTGTGACTTGAAATTGCCCTTCCTAAATTCATCTTTATTAAGCCAAACATCATCCCCACATCATCAACCAATTACAGTTCACCAGAGTTAGGCAAGCTTGAATATCTTCACCAATGTCTACCATGCATAACCAAAGGCAATAATCACCCAAAATTGCTACTATAACCATCAGCTCAACTTGAAACCTCCTAACTACCTTTAATATTTGACACCATTTGTCATAATATCTTCATCCTCACTACCATAATTATTATCTTCAACCAAGTTTAAAAAAAATGAAGATCACAAGAGCACATAGGAAATGGACTCAAAAAGAGCAACATTATATAAACTTGGTGTTGGAATTTGA
Organism: Dioscorea zingiberensis; assembly: GCA_026586065.1. NCBI lineage: Eukaryota > Viridiplantae > Streptophyta > Magnoliopsida > Dioscoreales > Dioscoreaceae > Dioscorea > Dioscorea zingiberensis. Next base: position 8,675,441 of record CM048822.1, on the reverse strand, counting down.
AATAAGAACAAGGAAGCGATCAAATGAACAAAGGCAGATTGCAGTTAATTCAAGCTAACAAAGTTCGAAGATAAACAAAAAATTGAAAATAACCTTTACCTCATTGAAAATTATATATATATATATATATATATATATATATATAGTCATGATACAATCCGGCCGGCCTTATCACTATTCATTTACGGTCACCTCATTTTGAGGAATTTAGAGAGTATTTTTTCCAAATCCAACCGTATGGATGGAAAGAACATCGAAAAATAAGATAACAATGTCGATTTCCAAACAATTTGGGGAGGTGATGATCATTCATCTTAAAGGGAGAAATTTTGAACCAATAAGAATTCTATAAAATTTCACCCTTTAAGATGAATACTCATCATCTCACCAAATTGTATGAAAATCGACATGTTATCTTATTTTTCGATGTTCTTTCCATCCATACGGTTGGATTTGGAAAAAAAATACTCTCCAAATGCCTCAAAATGAGGCGACCTTACTTGTACAGTGATGCGGCCAGCCTGACTGATATATATATATATATATATATATATATATATATATATATATATATATATATAGGACTAGTTTTCATTCTACACTCAAAGCTTCTTTACAAGGTGCTCATAAGGTCTAGATAATGAAGTTTTGACTTTTGGGTTATTATGGAATCAGATGTCTTGCAAAGAGCAAATAAGTTTTTGATATCCAAAATGACCAAAAGTTTAAAAAAAAAAAAAAAAAAAAAAAAAAGGGCTCAAAGTCACTAAAAGATAAAGACAAGATAGAATAATTACAAGTTGACCAGACAAGAAGCATGATGGCGTTGTATGTAGCTAAAAGATAGAGACAGAATAGCACAATGAAAGGCTGGTTTGTGAAACGCTGTCTATTCCTGGATTGCATGCATGTCAACTGGATTTGCTACTAGGCTTCTGCCACATTTACTCATGGAAGTGATTGATATATATTGTAGCATATCAAAAAAAAAGTGCATGAAGGGACAACAAAAAGAGGTTCTGAATTCTGAAACCAAGATGACTTTATAGGAAAACAAAGATAACCTTCTTGTAATTATGGTCACTTGGAAGGCACATTTAAGCTTTCAGTCAGAACAAACTCAACTAACATAATATTCCTGATCTAACTAAGCATTATCATAACATTAAAAATCATAAATAAGTCAGCTAAATTTATGATAAATCAAATATAACTTCCAAAGGATAACTTACCTTATGAAAAATATAACAGAGACACTCAGGCATGAACCGTATATTTGAAGCTTCACCCCAAATAAGAAAATATAGACCAATGTAAAGAAGCTCCAGCTGCTGTGTTGCTGCATTTGGAAACCTACACATGTGACAAGAACATGTTATGCCTTTTACAAGTTGTAAAGACCCTATATCTATCAATTTGCACAAAATGTACGATGCTTCTTATGAAAACTGCTCCAAGATGATTTTATTATGTAGCCAAAACAAAACCTGGAGAAAGGAAAATAGTTGAAGTAGGTTGAAAGCCAGCTTAGCATTGTGCATGTGTGTGTGTTACTATGTTACATAGCCAATGCCAAACCTGGATGCAGGTGAAGGATTTAAGTAGATTGATAGATAGAACAAGACTTTGTTAGATTTCATAAATATGGATCCTAAAGAGACATAGGAAGTACCATACTAGTGACTAATGTAGTAAACTTGGCAAGAATTAACTACAGTGTTTCCCAATGCGGAGAAAAGTAGGCAAAGAACCAGACATTTTTGATGCACAAATGAGGATAAATAAGCTAGTCCAAGAGCTAAGGATTTGATAATAACTTGGAACCTTGAGTCCCTCATGAATCAATCAACAGAACCAGTTTACAGCCGATGATTAGGAGAAGTAAATATCATTATATTTGCAGGGGTAAATGACAGAAAAAGGTTAGAGAAATATAAAATACAGGGTACAAACTTTACTATATGAGAAAGACTAAGATAGTTAATTAGTAATAGTTATTTCTAGTTGGCAAGATATGAACAAGGATTAAATTTTTGTTTCTTTATGTCATAAGAAGAGCAATTCCACTATCCTTACAAGTTCTGGTAATATTTAGTGTATATGCTATTTATGTGTAAGCAGTCATTAATTTGTGTTATCTATGAACAGATTCCCTATTTTACCATTTACCTCAGAGTTTAAGTTCTTATTCAGTCTCTTCAAGGCATTGTTTTGTCCTCTCTAGCAGATCTTTATGAAATAAAGTACAAATCTATATTTGAAGGTTCAAAAATCAGATCTAAATTCTCGATCCAAAGAACAATGCATCCAATCCACAATTTTCAGATGGTATAGTCTGCAAAATCTGATCTGCTAGATAGGAAATAGCAGAATGGTAGTCTACAGCCACCTATCTTCTGAAATTACTGCAAGGGAAGAGACCAGATTGGTTCTGTTTCTCATGGCTCTTAAACACGAGCATGCTCAAACCTGGGGCGTTCTTATTTAATATAAATATAAATACATGTATAACATAGTAAAGTGGTTGCCATAGTACAACAGTAAAGTTGTCGCCATGTGACCTAGAGGTCACAGGTTCGAGTCTATGCGGGGTCAACTGTATAGATCAAATCCTTCCCAAAAATATTTGGGATGTTTTTGCAAATCTACCCCCACAAAAGTAGCTAAGTTTGGGGTATTTTTTTTGTCCCTCTCTCTTTCATGTTAGAGCCACTGCAAGGTCAGAGGCAATTAAGAAGCAGCATCCTCTAGAAAGGCATGTTTGCAACCTTAGAGGGTAGTTGCCAATGGGGATATGTTGATATTCTAGAAATTAGGGTAACCTTTAACCATGGTTAAATGGTTAAACCATCAATAAAAGGTAAAATACAAATATAGCAAGGGCTTAAATGCACAAGCTCAGGTTATGTAGGGTTATATATATAGTTACAATAATTATAATGGTATATCAAAAATAGTTACTTTGCAAGGATATATATGCAAAACACAGAACAACAAAACTATATGATAATCCTTCTATATATACTGTCAATGCTTATCTCAACAGGTTAAATGCATATGAGTTAACATTCTAACATCATAAAGTATCATTATGTTAACATTCTAACATCATGAAAATGTAAGTTTTGCTTATAGTCATGATGATCTAGATCAAGTCAAAGGGTTTGGATTTTCGACATGGAGTTTCAATAACTAATTAAACAATTGGTAAGATTCTTATGTAATTATTCCCTCAAAGATGATTGGTAAGCTTCATGAATGAATTATACAAGTATAATTCTATCATTTAGCTTGTGTGTATATAAATATGCACATAAGCGAGCATGCTGAATATATATGAAAGAAAGTAGAACAAATTGAATCCTACTTACTCGCTATCAGTGCGCAGATATTTACACCACGAGAGATAATTCTGGAATACCTTGTCCTTCAACTTTGTCACAGTTCTATTACTCAACTGTTCAAAGCAAAAGTGTGAAGCATAACCCATTAACAACTAAGGGCACAATTTATGAAATAAGAATTCTTCAAACGGCCTTTGAATCAAAATATAGCATTACCTGTGTATATTCTTCCTGATTTCTATCCCTCCCATCAATATTAGCAAGAAGAAAAATCAAGTGTTCTCTTTGATTCTCCACATTCCCTTTCTTCAACCACAATCAAAGTGTTTACGAAAGTAAAAAATGCAGATCATATATATATATATAAGACAATGTGTTTTACTTCCAAAAAATCAACTAATTTACTTAAGATCCAAACTTACAGAAAAAATAGTAAACGTTCACAAAACCATGTAAAGGAAAGAAAAAGATGTCCGATACCTGAAATCCAAAGACTAACCCAAGCCAATCAAGTAAATCATGAGCAGATGTCCCACTAGTCCCAAACATTGAGGATCCATCAACTCTCCTGATTTTTGGGAGATTATCTAGATCACGGAGAGCCTTAACTGCTACCCTTATCTGTAAGTTAATAGAAACAGTAAAAGTAAGAGGTAGTGTAAATAAAAATAAAAAATAAAAAATAAAAAGTTTCTGAAACAAGTAAACTCAATTAGGTCATCAGCTAACACCTCTGGAAGTTCCATAATTGCAGGAATAGCACCAGAAGCATGAAGAGGAAGGATGTTATAGGAAGCACGCTGAACTTTCTTTATTGCAACTTCCTGTGGAAATTTAAATGTATGCAAGTGAAGTATGAATTAGAAACCTTATTTCACATGAAATAACATTTTAGTAGTATCATGAACTTCAGGAATATGAACTTAAATTATGATGCGAGATGAACCTTAGGCACGTCTCCTTGGTGCCGCTGCTGCTCGCCATCCTGTCGTCCTCCTCCTCCACACGCGGACCACAGCAGCCATTGTTTCTTTGGTGATTCTTTTATTGAGCTCCCTGGCCATTGCTGCTTGGTGCTTTTCCTTTTTCTCTTCTTAATTTCTCTTTTCAATGTTGATTTGCTTTTGGCATCTCCCATTAGGAAGCAAGGAATGAAGAACATTTTTTTAAAAGAAGATCGGTAGGAGGAGATCAGACCAAAGAGCAGTAGTCCGGGACTGGATGCTTTCTCTTCTCGCGAGGAGGAGCGAATCACTTCGATCTTCGGATCATCGCGCGCGGCTTTGCTTTTGTGCTGTATACAGGCTGCCAAAGAGAATGTGTTTTGATATATTTATATTATAAAATTCTCTATTTGTTTTTTTCGTTGTTATAATAATTAAAGCACTCACTATGTTGAACAAATTTTAAAAACTAAATCATTTTTATTCTCAAGTTGAAATTTATTATTAAATTTTAAGGAAGAGATGATGCTAATTAGACAAAATATCCATCAAGCAATTTAGAAGAGCACAAAATCTTAATTTTATGGTTGGACAGCGGTTTATCACTTAAAAGCAGATGTCAAAAAATATAAAGGCCAAGGCCAGTGATGCGCAAAGAACTGGAGGGGGTATAATTAAGTCAATTTGGTAAGTTATTCATGCAAAACAGTAAATAAGGCAGCTCAAATTCAAGAAGGCAATTGCACACCTCCCAATTAAATATTTAGGAGTACTGATATCTTGAGGCCGCCCCAGGACGGAATATTGGCACACACAGATAGAAAAGATTAGAGGAAAGCTGACACCGTGGAGGAAAGCTATTATCATTGGGAGGAAGATTTACATTGTTGAACTCGGTAATATCCACCATATTGATCTACTTATAGTCTTCCATAATGGATTATCTAGAAGATATAGACTTTAGTGGATAGAGAAACACGTTGCTACCACTTGATTAATTGGGAAAGACTGTGCAGGCCAAAAAAATGGGGGATGGATCATCCTAAATCTCAGAACCTTTAATGGAGCTCTGCTTTAAAAATGGTAGTGGAACTCGAGGATCTTCATTGAGCGTGCTGGGATTTGCCAGAAGATATTCCAAGATGCCTATTTGAGAAGGAGTTATATTGACCCCCACAAACCTGCTCCAATGTGTGCATCCTCGTTCTAGAAAGGTCTGTGCCGAGAAAGCCCTCCAGAAATGGCAAACATGTTGGTCAAACCAGAAACCGGTAATGCTACAAACCTTTAGATGGACAAATGGTGGGAGGATTACTCACTAAGCAATGTCTACCTTGGTCTACACAAATTATCCATAACAAACATTTGACCATCCAATGAGCTAGGTCCATACTCCAAAGAGGCCTCTTGTTCCTCAAGTCGGGGCCCCTGACTGCCAAGGAAAAGGAAGGCCTTGACTTACTAAAACAAGCTTTAATGAACCCCAACAAAAACCCTGATGCACCATATACAAGGGAATGGATACTCACAACTAACAAAGAATTTTCAGTTAAATCATTGTACCTCTTTAGATTTGATGGTGGAACTAGGAGCGATCTAAGAAATGGATTTTGGAAGCAGCCATGCCCCCTCAAGGTCAAATTATTCACATGGTTACCAAAGGAAGATCAGATCCTCACCCTTGACAGCTTACACAAAAGGAAATGGAGAGGCGAATGCACATGATACTATTTATGTGAAACTAAAGATGAATCAATCCACCATATGCTCATTTTATGTCCACACGCGACACACATCTGGAATCATTTTTCAAATTTGTTTGGATCTTGAACAAGGGGGCCAGCCCTATGGGGAACTAGGTTCACTTTCTCTAGGGTGGACAAAGCCCTAGAGGAGGATGAGATCTTGTTGTAATGCCGATTACATGAAGTATTTGGGGAGAAAGAAATAGACGATGTTTTCAGCATAAACAACGTGCTTTCTTAAGAATTATTCGTGATACCGATGAGGATAAGGATACCTTTGGGGACGATCCAGCACCTGCCGGATGGGGGACATGAGAACAGGGGCGGCTCAAGGGTAAAGCAGGTGAAGCGACCCCAAATTTTAAGGGCCTCATATTTACTTTTTATCTTGTAGATTTTTTTTTTGAAATTTTATTATCATAACTATAATAATAGATTATTATAATAAATTTATATTTAAAATTTTTAATATCTATTGGAGGTCTTAAACCTTAAAAATTTTTAAAAGCTTATCATTGTAGTTATAATACTTATTTGTATGATAAATTAATATTTAAAAATTTTAATTTAATATCTATTGGAGGCCTTCTACTACATTTGAACCTGAAAATTTTTAAAACTTTATCATGCTAATAATAAGAATAATTTGTTATAATATACGGATGTTTAAATTTTTTAATTTAATATTTAATCAATTATATATATATTATCAACTAACTTTTTAAAATAAAATATAATAAACAATTTGAAATGAATATAGAACCCCAATTTCATATAAAAACGTGTCATAAAGAGAAAGAAACAATTTGATGATATGATGATGTTAATAGCGAAATAATAAAAACCTCTAAAAATCCCTGAAGAATCTTTTCGAGTTGATTATTTTTTATACATTGTAGACAATGCCTTTTTCACTTCAAAGTAGATTTGAACAATTCAAAATACATGAAGATATTTTTGGCTTTTTATTTAGTGGTAAAAAATTGAAATAATAAGAATTTAAAAAAGCATTGTGTTAACCTTAAATGTTTCTTAAAACATAATAGTTACTATGGCTTAGATTTATTTTTGGAATTAAAAGTATTTAGAGAAATCGTGCAAGTGGAAGATAATAATCCAATTGAGGCTTGATTCTTTTCCAAATGCATATATTGGCTATAGAATAATGTTAACGATTCGTTGATTCCTATTACTGTTGCTTTAGCCGAAAGAAGTTTTTCAAAAATTAATAAAATATTATCTAAAATCAACAATGTCTCAAGAAAGATTAAAATGGATTAGCCACATTATCAATTGAAAAAAGAATGTTAGAACAAATTTATTATAAAAATTTAATTAATAACTTTGCATCTCAAAAAGTTAGAAAAATAAATTTTAAATAATATTTTATAGTAGATAGTTTTTTCTATATTTCACAAAAAAATTTCTCTTTTTATAAAATAACCTATTATCTTTTTATTGTTATTTTTTTTTTTAGATTCTTTTTTCTTTTTTGAGTAGTTATTGAGTTACTTCCACATCAAAACCATGAGTTATGATGTTAGTATATAAAATAGTTAAAAAAATTTCTTGTATAAGTGTTTGTTAAAAAAAATTAATAAAATTTAATTTATATTAAATAATTAAACGGCCCATTTTAAAATTTCGTTTTAGCCCTCCAACTCTCTTGAGCCGCCCTTGCATAAGAAAACACTTACTTAGTCAGGAGGAATGTGCTAACACAAAAGTTGTATTTACCGAAGGCTTCATAGCCCGAATGGTACCCCTGGTCCCGCGTTTCAACCCCGTCGTGGGTTCGACTCTCGGTGAGAGCATTTCTTGTGGCGCTCCTGTGCCCACGTGGTGGGGCCTGAGGGCATTTTCCCATACCACGTTGTGGCCGGGATTCGATCCCAAGTATGCTCGCCCATTTGATTGATCTTAGCGGTGGCCGCTTGACCACTCGCTCTTATCGTCAAAAAAAACACAAAAGTTGTATTTCCTAGCTTCTCTTTGGCTGAGCAATGTGATGAAACCTTATTAATTATCATAATAAATAAAATATGGTTTATCTATTTATTATTAAAAAAAACAAATTCAAGAAGGCAGCACTAGTATCAATTTTAGTTGCTTTGTTGATTCCTAACTGAGATTTTGTAAATCAAGACGAAGGCCTTATATTTCATGGTATAGACTCTTGGGAAGTAATAACGGACTAAAAATATGGCAGGTCTCCTTAGATAAGCCACAATAAGTTACTTGGTGTTTGATCAATCTAGAACCAGAAACATGGTACATCTGATGTCAGTTGGCCCCCAGTGAACAATAACACCAAAGGCCTGGTTACTTTGATACTAGCTAGGAACCTCACAGTTTAATGTCAGCCATGCTTATGATGAACCTCCTACGTTCTTCAATCTTTTCAATGAAGGTGTAAGCCAAATAAGATGGGGAGAGAGGCTGTGGGAAAGAAGCAGAAAAGAAGAGTGGAATATGGTCAACTTAATGTAAACATATATGAGAGATCAATAAGAGAGATCAGGTTCATAAAGAGACAAAAAGGTGGTAAGAAAATAACAACATAGTGCTCATGTGAAAGAGAGAGTCATATAGGACAAAAAGGTGGTAAGGAAATAACAACATAGTGCTCATGTGAAAGAGATAGTGATATAGGACAAAAAGGTGGTAAGGAAATAACAACATAGTGCTCATGTGAAAGAACATGAGCACTAGCTAGGTTGTTCCTTACTACCTTTTTGTCTCTTTATGAACATGATCTCTCTTATTGATCTCTCATGTTTACATTAAGTTGACCATATTCCCCTCTTCTTTTCTGCTTCTAATAGGATGTAGTGATCAGTGTGAACAAGATTGTGTTTGTAGGATGCTATAAGAAAAATGGAGGGGTAAAAAAGGCATGAACTCCCCCTTTATGTGGTATATAGAATCAAGCAAGACAAGAATGTTTCTCTATTGTGGGACAAAAAGAGGATATGATAAAATTGAGTGGGAGATTCAATCTGCAGGTCAGAAGAATTGTACAACAAACTTCTTGGAACAAATTCATAAACTCTGATCAGGATGATAAATGGCATTCACTTTTAAGTTTAAGTTTATCAATAGGAAATTATAACATATAAAAACAATCCAAAAATCATTGTTGCCAATGACAGAAGACTTCAAGTCTAACATGATGTTTGTTCAAACAACTAAAAGAAAAAATTATATATGAAAATCATGTATAAAAAAGGTCAAAACCCCTATTTAGTCCCTCGTATTTCATTTCATTTGCCTCTTTGGTCTATTATTTTTTGTCCGCAGGAGGTCCCTCTACTATATGTTTGATGAAAAAGTGGTCCTCAGCCTAACGTTTTTGTCCGCAGTAGATCCCTCCCGGAGGCCCACTTTTTCACTAAACATATAATAGAGGGACCTCCTGCGGACAAAAAATAATAGAAAGACCAAAAAGACAAATGAAGTAAACCACAGGGACTAATTAGGGGTTTTGACCTATTAAAAAATAAGGAAAAAAGAAAACAAAATATAACAACATAACTAATTCATGTCTCGCTCCAACACTCTCTGTAATAAGTTTGAGACAAATTTTCCATGGTTTTTTTGATGGTTTAAAACTAAAATTTTTGATGGATTTTTCAAACCACCGATTTGGTGGTTTCCCATAATTCTAAATTTTCTCTATCAAAATTATCCCTAATGATTTTTTAAATACCAAGTTTATTTCTTCTCTTCAATAAGGAGCACAATCTTAATCTCCACCCAACAAAAGTCATAATTATCAAAAAAATCTCTAATAATTTTCGTATATTAATTTATTATAATTTTATTAATTTTAAATTAATAAAATAATAATTTAATATATGTTTTATAAAAGTTTAATAAAAAAAATTAACTTTAATTGAATTTAGTTTTTAATCTTAAATCTTTAAATTTAATATGATTTTACATTAATTTATATTTTAAGATATTTTTATTATTTTATTATTTTTTCAACCATACCATACTATCCAAAGTTTCCAAACATTAACCACACTATAAGGGATACCCACGCTTGCTCGCCTTGCTCGGAGGAGCCTCTTGCCCATTCGCTCCATGGCCAACGCCGCTGACAACGCCTTCCAAAAGGTTCAGATTCAAAGAGATGATACAGTGAGTGCACTCCCTCACTCTTGATGAACCACCCGCGCGTCTTTTCCCCGAATTCTTTATTTTGGCTGTTCACCTGAATCGATAATTCTAGTTCCTGTTTCTATTTCTAGATCAATTAGTATTACTATCGCACATATAGTCATTGAAATGTTTGGAGAAAAGTTGTATGTATTGATCATCATGCTACTACAATAGAAAAATCTTGATTCACATCTCAAAGCTCAAACCCGCCTGCAGGTATTTGATGCTTATGTGGTTGGAAAAGAACAGGCTCCTGGAATCGTAGTTTTGCAAGAGTGGTGGGGTGTTGGTTGATTTCGAGGTCAAAAACCATGCTTTGAAAATTTCCCAGTTGGGACCAGGTTATAGAGCCCTAATTCCAGAGCATGTTCTCTTTGCTATACCTACTTACTGTAAGCTGTGTTTCAAATGTTACTTGTTATTTATATTCTCTTTTTCCCCTTATTTGCAGTTTGTACCGTGGAAAGGTTGGTTTGGATGTCGCTGAGGCACAGCATTTGATGGATGGTCTGGATGGGCAGGATGCCATTAAAGACATACGGGCTGTAATTAATTGGCTCAAGGCTGGCGGTTCGGCAAAGGTGGATGTTATTCTTCTCCTATGATTTGCCTGATGCTTTGTTTCTTCCTGGACCTCCATTTTTTTTTAGTAATATGAGCGATAAGCTGCTAAAAAACTAAGAACGTGCACAAGTCCCAACGAAGCAGACATGAGGACAGGGTTTGTGCGCACGTGAGTGCTGGGACCACCCACCACAATTGTTAGAAGCCATGTAGTTTGGGCCTTCTTATAGGTTTCAAAACATTCATATACAATGAAACAACTTTTAGTCCCACATGGATATTTATAATAAGTTTGTTTAGTGGACATGCTCTCTTACGTGTTTATAAAAGGACTCTCACCCTTTCATTTGAGACTTTGGACAGTTCATACTCCTAGAAATGTGCTTCACCCGCGAATCGAATCCAAGACCTCTTGGTTGTTGGAATTCTTATAGGGACCGAGAGACAAATTGACCACTTGGTTGTTGGTCTGGACCTCCATTTTGTGTGTTTGTATGTGTGTGATATTCAGGTTATGTTGCAACTTCATTTATGTACTACTCAGTTCATGTGGTTTGCAGTCTAGATAATGTTCTATGAGTTGTGGTTCAAATTCAACCTACTCCTGGTTCTCTTCTCTCCAAATTATACACGGTGCATTAATCGAGGTACACAACCAACTAATTTAATAATTTTCTCTCATATTTTTCTCCAAAAAATGATTCCAATTATTTCATTAATCCTTTTTATCATTGACCTTATTCTTTTGTAGACATTTATTGAAAGTTTAAGCAATCATTTTATGGTTGTAAACATATCTTAATAAAGGGTGATGCATGCCTGATGTGAGCCTTCTTTATTGCTAGGTTGGTGTCACTGGTTTTTGCATGGGAGGTGCTCTGTCAATTGCAAGTGGGGTTTTGATCCCTGAAGTTGATGCTGTTGTTGCTTTCTATGGGATTCCTTCATCAGAACTTGCTGATCCATCTCTTATTAAGGCACCAGTGCAGGCTCATTTTGGAGAGCTTGATAGCTTTGTTGGCTTTTCAGACATCACTGTATGGTCAACCTTTACTTTAAAGAAATGAATTTGCTAGTTAAATTTAAAACTGCTCTTATATATTCTCTTTATAGATCTTTCCCTAGATAGTTTAGAATTCTGATTCTTGGCATGTTTAAATCAACTACATATCACCGTCAAATGCTCAAGCTAGGACAAGCTCTGGAACTGTTCTTAAATATATTCTTGCAGTTCTTCCCCATGAGGGGGTTGTGTGAAGACTTTTTCTTTAACTTAAATGAATTTAATTCATCAAATAATTCTGATAAGAATATCATGCACACGTGCTCATTATATCAGGTCGGTGTGGAGATTGCGTGAAATCTACCTTCATGGCAGTGAATAACAATGATATCTAGAAAACATATTTGTCCTGTTTTAGCACACATATTGATGGTGCGTTAAAAGCAGGCATAAATATCCATGTTATTATGCTGTAGTATTGAACCACTTGGTGCAAGGCAAACATCATCTCACTCTTGAAGTGGATCTCGTCAAGGCTCTCTGTTTCAAGCTTACTGTTATAGGTGGACATTCAGAAAACCTGCCATGCATGATACTGTAGATCTTATTCGAAGCCAAAAGTATTGATGTGCCACTATACAAAATAGGTGCTGACCTGTCTTTTCCAGTAAACCACATGGCGGCCACTGTTTCATACACAATGGTGCTTGTCATAAAATCAGGCATATACATCTATTTGTGTTAGTTATCACATCTAGACGCTTCAAGTATCTTTTTTGGGACATATGAGCCAACTGGCTAGGCCAGCGGCTAATAAGAACCATGGGCGTGCGCGCTCCTGGGTTCGAATCCTTGCAGCTGCCCAAAGAGCGCGTAGGCATTCGCCACGAGCTGCTCCCAGTAGCCTCAACCCGACGGGTGCGATGCTTCAAGTATCTTTCATAGGGTTGTCAGCATAACACAAAGGTGTGACTTTTTTTTTTTTGCCATAAAAACCTCTTTAGAGAGCTTGTCAATGGACGTGGCCTTAGATGATGAGCACCCTTGACCCCACACTGTGCGTGTACAAAGATGAGGACTTGAACTTGGGAGTTTTGTGCTCACCAAGTGAATTGCCCAAACTGCTCCCTCTGTTAAGGAGACAGGAATTCGAACCTGGGAGCTTTGCTCATCAAGTAAATTATCTAACACACAAGAACCGAGATACCGCAAGACCAATGTTCCTTTGGTAAGGTGTGACATGTTTTACTCTCTGAAAGTTGTTTCTTACCAAAAAGGGTTGTCATTTCAAGCCACCTCATATTCTATCCTACCAAACTATCAATTTGGCGTTTATTTCACAATGAGTTTCTTGATTTCATTGAACTTTTTTTTTTCTGCATTGCCAATGAAATGTAAGGTGTTCCAATTGAAGCAATATTGTTTTACTTGTACAATATTGTTATTCACTTGCTGTCATTACCCAATTAGCATTGTCACTGTTGCTTAAGAGTGAACCTTGAAGCTAATTCAGTAAAACTTTCAGGCAGCAAAAGCATTAGACGCAAAACTGAAATCAAGTGGGTTTCCATTTGAGGTTCATACTTATCCTGGGATTGCTTATGCTTTCATGAACCCTTCACCAGAAGGCATCAAGAGGAGGAAGGCAATGGGTATTTGTGGACTGTTGGTATCCATCGCTTTGAATAAATCATGGATGTAAAACATGTGGACCTGTCTCTGTGACCGATGCTTTTATCATTATTTCCTCTGCCCTATTTGTGCGCAGGAAACAAATCTTGCACGTGCTTTCTCTTTAGGTTGCTGTGGTTGCCTTTTATGGGAATGCCGAAATATGTGAAGCCATATGACAAAAGATTTCTTGCATTTGTTTGTGTTTGTGTGTATATTGATAACAAGGACGGTAATTTCTCTTTTATCTACCATTCAAACTTGTGATCCAGAAAGCTATTATATTCCACCTAATTTTTTTTTTGTTATAATTTTATTTAAGTAGGATAGATAGAGAGGAAGTGAAATTAAGTGAGATGGTAGTGCTAAGGGTAGTCATTTTAAATATCTAGATTTTATTTTTCAGGATGATAGAAAGATAGATGAAGATGTAACATATAAAATTAAAACAAGATGACTAAAGCGGAGATGTGTTATGGGGGGTGTTATGTGATAAAAAAATGCTTAACAAAATGAAGGAAAAGTTCTATAAAACAACAGTCAGACCAGTCATATTATATAGGAGTGTTGAGCAATTAACATATTCATAAGATGAGTGTGACAGAGATGAGGATGCTCAATACAAAATTGGATAAAATTAGAAATAAACATTAAAGTGTATGTTGCACCTGTTAAAGATAACATAAGAGAAAAGCGTTTAAGATGGCTTGAACACATATGTCATAAACTCCTCGGTACCTCGCTTCGAAAATGAGATAGTTTAGTAATAAAAAATAAGAGGGGTAGAGATTAATCGAGGATTATGTGAAGAGAGAGAGTGTTTAAAGACCTACGTATATTAGATATTGAGCCGAATCTTGTCTTTAACATAGCTATATAGAGATAGAATTCATATAATCAACCCTATCTAGTATGTGATTAAGGCTTAGTTGTCGCTGTTGTCATTAATGTTTGCCAAATAAGGTGGATAAATGAAAATAGTATGTATCTAAGCGATAAAAAGTACCACTTTTCCTATGTTATGTGCTATTATTGATCCAAAAACACCTTCACAAGCTTCAAGCAATACCAAGAATTATAGCACCAACATTTAATCTGATAAACAACATAACATCATCGTTTTATGTTCTTCCACATGTCTGGAAGGAGAATAATACATACACCCAACACATAAGATTGATGGAAGGAGAATAATACATAGACGCAATCCATAAGACTGATGGAACTAGTACTACAAGAAGTAGAAGAAAGTAGAAGAAAAGAAACATGGCTTTTACTTCGCCGAAGTGCTGTCATCCTCCCTCCCAGCAAGAATTCTTGATATCTGGAGACCACGACTGAAAGCTTGGTTGAAGAGTAACCTGGTCTTAAACTCTGAAACAAAAGGGAACCATGATAACACTACAATAGGCATGAAGATGATCATCCCCATCACATACTCATACGCTCGTCCAAGTTCCTTGATCGAGTCCCAGAATCCTATGCTCTTCAGGAATCGTTTGCATGCTTGGCCAATCTTAATCAAGGGTTAACAGTAGCAATGAATTAGCATGAATGCTTGCATAATCTGAAAGCCTATATCAACAGTGGGAATGACTCACCAGAAGAATGGACCAGCCAGTTGGCATGAAGCCAAGTATGCTGGCAAACACATCAACTATTGTGAGGCCGCAGACGACAAATAAGACTGTCATCACAGATATAAATCCGAGGAAGAGAAGCCCTTTGAGGATTCTAAACATCAGCTGAAAATCTGTACCAAACCTACGCCGCCCCATTGAAATCATCTGAGAGCAGAAATAGTTAAAATAAATTGGATAAATAGCATAGATAAGAGTTTTAAGTAAAAGAGCAGTGATGAACCAAGGAAGAAGATGATTTTGAGTTTTATTTTCCCTTAATATTATATGCATTGAGCTTTTAAATGTTGTTCTTTTTCTGACCACAAAACAAACAAAAGAACCAGTTGAGGCAAGGAAATGCTTCAAGAAAACCTTTGGGGAAGCCAGAAGTAACTAGGTCTAAAAGCTATCGGAAAGATATGGTCAGTGTTAACTAGTGGATACCTTTAAAACTAACAGGACCGTAAACATCACAAGCCAAGACAGTCCATAAACCTGTGAAAAAGCAGCAAAATATTAGATAATGACTGAAATAATCATGAAGGGGGAGAAAGTTTGGGATTTGATGGAAAGCAATACCAGGACACTTTTGCTGTGATGGGATATATTGAGATGGTAAACTATCCCATATTGGTAAATTAGAAAGCGGAGCGCCAAGAGGATCTCCAAAATTCTTCCTCGGATACTTGTATATTGCAGGTGCTCATGTTCCTTCTCCCACCAAGATTCCCAACTCCTATCCACTGGAATTCCAATCCCGCCACGATGCCCAATCCACCTTTTCCAGTCTGTCCAGTCATCAACAGTCTTCTGCCACTCAAATCCTGAAGGATTGAATACAAAGGGTGCAAACAACCACGAAGCGACAAGGAACCACATGGAAAATGTGACGAACAGGTATATATTTGAGCTGCGGTATGACTGTGAATACACTAGGTACACAAACAAGAGTATCATCAGCTCCAATCCCTTAACAAAGTGGCTGCGGGAGTAAAGCCTATAGTTATCAGCAAACTTTGCATGGAACACCACAAACCCATGACCAGTAGCTCTATATTGAGCACCTCCATGCAGAAGTGTCCTTCCATAATAATGGACCTTGGTTCCTAGCTGGAAGGTAAAGAAAACAGGGGCTAATTGCAGCTGCATTATAATAAACTCACCCAACGCAGTGCGGAATCCTTTCTCCAAGCCAACTTCCATTACCATAGGAAGAACCACTAACAATCCTAGCTGAAAGACTGACTGAGATGCTAGAGCAGTTTCGAGGGACTGTTTTTGCTGAATGCTTGGATCCTCAAGTATTGACTTTTCAAGGCCGCTCAAAACTAAATATAGTCGTCCATATAAGAAGATGTATACTGTAAGTACAGTGACCTGCATCCAAATAATTTTGATGTAAAGTCCTGTAGATGTTCCCAGAGAACAAATATTGGCCATCAACAATCAAAAAATATCATAGCATAGATGGTCTCAGACAATATATATTAGTTATCAAACCTGGAACTATTATCAAAGAAACTTTCTTAGTCAGCTAGAAGTGTATCACTTTTTCTACACAACCAAAGAAAGGTCTATTTTCACTCACTATCTCACTGTCTTTGCCTTGATGATTGCTGGGGTTATCTGGATACCATTGTCTTGGATTGCATCGAGGAATATTGAATTTGTTTAGGGAAAATTATATCTAGAGATTCCTGAGAGTTTCGCTTTTTACCAAAAAGTCCCTCCAACTTTTCAATCAACCAGGAAGTCCCTGTTTTTCAAACTAGTTACCCACAGGCCCAAAATTGTTTTCATAAACAGGACCTCCTAGTAAGTTAAAAAGTCAGAGACACTTTTCAATTAAACACAACTCGCTCAGGGACCTTCAAGTAATTTTCACATTTGTTTATCATTGTACTCATTTAACATGTATAACATGTCACTTTACTTACAATAATCATATAACCCAAAATCATAAGAGATGACAGCATAATGTTTAGTATGGATACAAGGGGGCATCAATCATGATTGAAATCAATTAAGAACAACTAAAACTATTCTTAAGGAATTAAGGACACAATTGGTACTCTAGAATCATATAAGGGTGACATGGAATATGGAATGATCTGTCCCATCCTATTCCATGATATGACACTGTAATGATATATTCACGTTCTCCTTTTTTTTTTTTTTTTTTTTTTTTTTTAGGAACACATTGGAATGGCATGATATTTAGTTTTTTCAAAATAATTGTGAAACTTAAAAATATTATTAATTTTTAAATAAATTTAAAACTTAATATATCATCAATGATATTCACAGTCCAGATGAGAAACACCTATGCCTATAAAACAAGATTAGGTGTTTCATAAGTAATAAACTAATAATTTTCCTTGGTTTTTTTGAATATGTACTCTTTTTTAATAGCTTGCTTATCACATGCCCTAGTAATTAAATAATGAATGCCTTCATAAACTCTTAGTATTCGCATTAATCCTATTGCACTCATTGTCACAAACACGTTCATATTATGGAAACATGTTCTGGTCAATGCATAGAGGTGCAGTCATGTTCTGGTTATCTCACACATTTTTTGTTTACATATTCATTTTATGGAAACATAACTACTACGCAGGTGCAAATTTCTAAAATTTCTACCATATATATATATATATATATATATAAATTATGAATTGAGTTATTAAAAACGGCATATAAATGTAAATATATAGTCATATTAGCATATATCTGCTACACTGGTCTGAACAGTAAATTTGCATGATCATGCAATAGAAAATGAGCTACATCTCTATCTGAAACCTGAAACTTATGCCACCAAGTTGTATGGTTGAGGCATTCATGGGTTGTTCTTTTCACATTTTAATAAATAGGCGATTCATATATATATGGCTGTTTTAAGGCAGCAATTCTTTTGGTTATGAAATTTTGGCAGGACTTTCAAAACTTCAATGTAGGCCATTCATAAGTGAATACTAATTATACTGCTTCTAAAACAGATACTTTAAGGTGGGATGTCAAAAGAATCTATACCATGCGGCTAACATAGAAGCCCACAGCGGTGAAGTAGAAAGATAGCATCCTGTAGAAGTCAAATCTTCGTCCCAATCGATAAACATCACGACTTAGTGTCTGTTCTCCATTTCCATTTGCTACTTTTGCCTCAAACATAGAAATTTGATTCATTCCCATATCACGTCCTTTCCCTACTTGCATATATTCAAGATGTGTCACATTCCCTCCACGTAGTGTTGAATTGAAGCCTAAACATTACTGTAAAATATTAGAGGCAAAGGATATAAAAATAGGAAGAACAAAAAAGATGCATAGAATTAACAAAGAACTTGCACATGCTTACCTGAGAATATGTCCTCACTTAAATTTATGGTTTTTGAAGCTTTGCTTACACCTCCTCTTGTAATGTGAAAGATTCTATCAAAGATATCAGGATGACCATAATGGAATCGGACCCTGGGAAGCCATATATTATCAGAGGAGGAAATCATATTAGAAGGACAAATTATTCATACCCGGTGAATCAATATGTGCATATGCACCATCTCAAGAGCTAAATCAGTTAATAATTTCATATTCCAAAAAAAAAACATAAACCGTGCACAACATGTATGTAGTAAATGCTACTTGCTACACAATAGAAGGGCCAATGATGTTTGCATCTTCTGACATTTCACATTACATGTATAATGCTTTATTTTTCAACCAATCAACTTAAGCTTTGAGGTTGAGTCGGACCCAAATAATGTGTTTGGTTTGCATCTAACAGCTTCAACCTAATCTAAGTTATTTACCAATTTTTATTATTATAAGCAATTCCATCAAAATGGACAACCTAATAAGAAGTGCGAGTAAGTTCATGGACAACCTTGTATGAAAAGCAACAGCAAGTTCATTTGAGCAGATGACAAGTTACTTACTTCAGAGGGTTTGCCATAACCCTTTGTCCAATAGTCACAAAACTTGTCTCTTGGTTGGACATAAACCATGCAAGGGAGGAAACACTGAGAGGTGACAAAAAAACATGAAGAAGATTAATTGAAATAGACATTCATATGGATTTTCAGGTATACAAGCCACCACTTGTATCATGAATGACTAAATGGGTTAAGCTAGCTTTGCTTGAGTATAAAGATGACAGAAGGATGTTGAGAAAGTCTTAACCTTCCAGTGAATATATGCTCTCTGAGACCTAAAATTGTAGGCTGACGTGGTCCATGATGAGGTTCCAAGAATTCAGCTAAAACATTTCTTATTTTGAATGCTTCCTCAAGGTAATTATCCTGAAAGACAAAATAAAGGGATATAAGATTAATATTTAGTATATTAATATATTGGATAGTAGTGACTTATACCTGATTCATATCTATTGTTTGAAGAGCTTCTCCGCGTGTAAAAATTATGGCATGGTTTTGATTTTCAGGCTTTCCTTCACCAATAGCAGTTGGAGGCCCAGGCAATTTGATACGATAAATTTCCTAATGAAACAAGTAATAGTTGGACAGGTAGAATGTTAATTTAAGAATCACATAAAAATAAGAAGCAAATTATAAGAGGGCAGATACAGATCCACCTACAAACATACAAATAATTGAGCAACAAGCGTCATATGTGCATAGACCTCTTTATTAAAGTTATTATTTAACAGTTATTCATATTTGAACTCTGTACCAAAATGCATATGATAAAGGAAACAATCGAGATGTCAATAAAATAAACTACCAATTATCACAATAAAGACAACACCTTCTAAATAGAATTGAATAAACAGTTCACCTAAATATGTCCACCTCATCAATCATAATAAATATGGTTCTATAAATTTATCCAATTGAGTACAAGACCAGTGACTGATATTTCTCAGCACATTAGACAGTAAGATTGTGCAAATCTACAAATTTAAAGCATGCAAGAATCATAACCTAGTTATAGTTAAGAGTAAAAAAAATATGTCACACACCAAGTAAATGGTCTGATTGCTCAAGTAAAACAACCTGCTCTTAGGTAGATGGAAGTTTTCACAGTTTGGTTTTATTAACAACTACAACCAAAACTGTATCAGGAATTGCCCCACTTACAATATCATAATGATTTAGCTAAATCTGAAAATACCCAATGGACAGAGAGGCCTCCTGATAAGTGCACGTATATTCAATAAACATTCAATTCTATTATAGGCTAGTAACAAGTTCGGTTGTTTTATAGAACATCAAAGCAGGGAAGATGTACGGCTGCTAAAATAGTTGATTAATTTTTATCGAAGTTGGATCACCAGGTGGGAAAGGTATTTAACAGGAATAGGTTTACCAGTCTACCAGTATAGAGCAAAATGTGTTGAATTGCATACTTCATTTTGATGATTAACTGAAGCATTATGCATGTTCTAAAAGAAAAAATAATCTTGACCCGAGATTCTATCCATAATTGCTTAACCGAATAAAATATAGATAGACTTTCACAAAAAAAAAAAAAACCTATACTAAATGTTTCTAAGATGTTTATCTTCATAGTTGTCTGATATATTATATTATTATTATTATACTTTGTTTGTTGTACCTGATACACTTTCTAAACAAAGCCCACAAGAATACCCATATATTGCAATGCTCTATATGGTACGTCCTATATCACATATGAAGGGAACAAAATTAATATTGACACAATCTAGACCACAGTGCCAGGTGTTATAGAGAGGAAAAAATGAGGATACTGATGGATATCTTGCTATGCCAAAAATAAAAAAATAAAAAAACCAATTTCCCCACACTGATCTTGCAACTTGTAAAAACTTTGACAAGGAAGATCGAGGAGAAAATAGTTAACTAAAATATATTTGAAGATATCTTTCGGTCAACATTATTCAAGCAAGCAAGCTACAAAAGGGAGTAAGAGATATTTGCATTAGGAATCTAACAACTAAAAATTTGTTCCAGCCATCCTCCATCTTTTGCTATCAATCATGCATCCAAATGTCCCCAATTCAAAGATGTGGATTATGATCTAATCAAATACAATCAAAGAATTTCAGAATGTTTTGAACCATTTCTGATGTATTCTTTGAAATGAGTTTAAAGTACCTTGGCGCATCCCACATCTCCTTTTACAAGAACAGAATAATAAACCTTTTCCGTTTTTTCATCAGTTGTGTCCTCCACCTCATCGATATAAGCAACACGCAATGAAGGATACCTTTTTTAATGAGCAAACGGGTGACATAATTAACAAAGATGATTTTGGAAATCAAGTGTATTAGTAGCATATTCCCTTACTTCAACAGTAAGTTGACAATATTTTGGTAGGAATTTTTGTCTCGAATATCAGTGGACTTTTGCTGCATGCTGAAGACTTGACAAGAGACAACATACGTAAATTTCATGTCTGCAACAGCTTGTGACAACTGGTCATGATAACTCTTTTCTGGTGCATGTGATGCATGCCCTCCCAAGATATCTGGAGAAGTAACGAGTAATTCAAATCCAAATTGGATATTAGTTAATGAAGTTGACTCCAGATAGACAAATCTTGAACTGAACTGTCAACAATTTTGGAAAGTGCAATTTAAGATATAACCAACCCTGATTCTCTGCCATGTCCGAGAAGCCTTGAATTTCCAGAGCCTGCCTATAGTACATCATTCCTCTCACTGAAAATTCAAGTATACAACATAAATTAATAAACAAACAATAGCTAGATTTAGATGATTGTAGATCTAGATATCAAATGTACACCTGTCCTAGAGAGTGTTTGTGCCCTATATGAAACCCAATGACGGACAGCATCCATGTGGTCTTCAAGTGAATCTCCATCCTTAATGATTTCGCGTTCCCGAAAATTGTTCCACTCATCTGAGTTGAAGCCGAAAATTATTCCACAATAATAAATATAACAACTACAGAAAAAATGAAGTTCCATTTGAAAATATAAATATCAGGTCTCAATTGTACCAGGATATATTTTCCGTAGATAAAACAAAGTAGATATCCCATCTTCATTCTTCTTGTTAAGCTCCTCCTTAGAATAAAGAACTTCCTCTTTATGGTATGGAGTCAAAACACTGAAAAAGAGAAATATGCGTCAGAACAAGATTAAAGGAATAAAATTATAAAACAAAACACTGATCACTCATGGGATAGTACACTATGTCAACTCCAAAAGCAAGAATTACAATATCTAGTTTTCTCATATTGCAGTGCCTATAACTTCAATAAAGAAATTCACAAAGATTTAAAGAGAAAGAACAGGTCACTGCATAGAACATTGAACAGGTAATATTTGAATCTGACCATATATACAAAATAATGAAATGACCAAATTTTGTGTACAACTCTATTGGACAAACAGTGCATGACCATAATATTGCCAAGGGACAAGCTTGCAGATCTTTCTATAACGGCCATTGAACAGAATATCAAGTAACTGTTAAATATGAATGCCTTAGTGACAAGAAAGACTCATTAACATATAATCGTTTAGAACAGAGTCAGTACAATGGACTCCAAAAATTTGGAATATATATATATATATGAAGATAGATATGTGGATATTGTCAAACTTCGGTTATGAAGCAAACCAAACAAGCTAAAGCAATCACATCAATCCACTAGAATTTGTTGGGCGTCCAGCATAGACCTAAGCATTCAAGGAGATTGTACTTGATGCACGACCCTAGTAGAGGTCTTTGCTAGAACTACTATATGGCTGTAAGCCAAAAAAATATACTGAATTATGAAAGTATCTTGAAGCATGAAAAATTCAGCTGTCCAAGTCAAAGAAGACCCGAACAAAGAGTATATTGGCAACAATGGAGATGATCATAAGCTTCCTTCCTCCTAATGACCTCATATATTAGGCTGTGAAACTAGAACGAGTCATTCCCACTGAATCGTGAAAATGTTATTTAATTTATCATCGAAAAACAAGAAAAACCTTACTCATTATTATTAAGTCATATCAAAGTAAAATTCATGGTTGAAACTCAACATCACACAACTATAAAGTACAGACCAAAGCCTATATCTCAAGCAAATCATAGCATAAAGTGAAAAAAATTAGGATTAAGCCCACCACAAGCACAATAGGCTCAACGTAATGCGATTCATAGGGAACATTTATCAAAAGAAAAAGAGTTGTACTGTGACAAGAAACCTACCTAAAGGAGAGCATTTTGCGAACTTGTGGAGTATGTGGCATTTTCATGAACAAAGAATTTGCAAAGAAGGTAATTCTACGACGGGCATCCAAATTCATTGGCACATTTATTGCTGATTCCTTGACAGATAAAAGTAAATGAAGCCTGACAACCTACTAAAGAACATGAGTGATTATAATGAATAAGTGTAAGATAGCTTATTTGAATTGAATATATATATATATACATATATATATATATATATATATGAAAGCACCTTCTCCCCCCAAGATTCATTCTTCAGAAGATCAAGGTTTACATTAAAAATTCCATACTTTATCCTATCTTTGACAGCATTCCAACATGCAGCAATTCTGAGAAAAATGATTAACCATAAAGAGTTCAGTTTAATCAAATCATTGGCATTGCAAAGTGCAAACATAATTAGTAATTTCATACTCTTCATCACTGATTATTATATCCTGTGCTATAATCTCCATCATATCCTGCACTACTTTTATAATTTGTCTCCTGTGAGCAACTACATCTTGAGGATCAGTGTTGTCTCTTTTTTCTTTCTGAAATACCAGATGCTTTTATTAGTTATAGCTGGAAATGACAATTCAATTCTGCAACTTAAATTGTACTGTAAGCTAAGAGAATCATAGGAATAGGCCAAAGCATATGTTACCAAAAGGTTTAGTAGTCTCTCCAACTTATTGTTGAGCTGTGGTAACTCACTCATCCGGAAATTATTCAGAAATTTACCACTATTAATGCTAGCATCCACCTTTTTATCTATCAGCTTTACAAATCTGGAAGGACACAAAAAGTCTGTTAAAAAAGAAAAGTTTCAAATTATGTCGTTACTTTTCAATGAAGAACAAAATATTCCAATGGAAAGGACTAAAATTTTCAAGGTGACACATAAAAGAGTCACCCAATTAAAAAAATTTCCCTTACTCCTTCCCCTCTTCTTCAACAAGAAGGTCACGAAGAATAACTTTCAATGTCTGATAGCATTCTATCACTGCAGAGCTCATGTAGTCATCATACTTGATCTTGTTAAATAAACCAGCATCATCCTTTCCCTTAAAATCTTTGGCCATGCCAAGTGCTATGGGTATCTATTAATAGATAAACTATGTAAGAACTGTAACACTAGCTAGACTGGGAAATTAATGAAGAAAGCAAGGAAAACCAATGTATACCTTACTGGCAAGAAGGAATGGTGGCCACTGGACAACAGATATTTCTTTTCCATCTGAAGAAGAAGGTACAAGCAGAAGATCCTTCTCACTGGCCAAAAAATTAAGAACTTGAATAAAAGGTCTATTTATAAGAATAGTCATTTTGATAATAATGATTATAAACTTAACCTATTGCTGATCAAATCCTCCAGTCGTAAAGAGCTTATGAACGCATTCCAAACATTAAAAAATTTAGCAATGTTTTTTCTATTGGAGCCATCCTGCAAATTTAAGACATACAAAAGAGAATGAAATAAAAACACACACTAAAAGATAAAGGTAGAAATTGTACAATCATGAAATTAGTCATGTATTGCAATCAAGTGGATAGAATTTATAGGAAGTACAGAAATTGCTTTAGCTGAAAAAATGGTCTGCACACTATAATAACAACATAAATTAGCATTCACATTAGCACCTGATTCTTTCTTGATCCCTCAATGGAGGATGGCACAAGCCCTTCACTAAAAGCTGATGGCAATGTGTGAAATCTGGACCTAAGCATCCCAAGTGTTCGTATCTGTGAAAATATACGCATGATATAAGACAAAGCAACCTCAGGATTAAGGCATTTACAAGCTGCACAAGACTAGAATCTTCACTAGAAAGAAGAATATATATAGTGTGTTTGTGTTATGTGCATGTGTGTGTGTGTGTGTGTTACGGACTGAACTGTAGATCACGGCAAAAAGGAGAAAATCGAAGCATTTCGTACCTCTCCCAAGTGGCTGAAGGCTCCATGAATCCCTCCAACTATAGTCGAAAATATAGCATACCATATGTGAGTGTCCATAAAATACACCTACATGCCATGAATATAATTATGATTTAGGGTAGCATAGAAAATAAAACCACCCCAAAATGATTTCTGAGTATGTGTTACCAGGACTATTGGCGCCCATATCGATATAACAATGCCAAGGTTATGTTTCACTGCAACATTTTGAAATGACACTAATAAGAACAAAATTGAGAAGAAACAAAAAAAACAGATTCTAAAACAAATAAATCTTACAATTAGGAAAAATCTGATGCCACTCATAGCCAACTCTCAAATCCATAATCTGCTTAGTTGGTTCAACTAAAGGAGAAATCTATACACATAAAGCATAGAATGAGCATTAGCAGGCAAGTGCAATAAAGAAATTCAAGAAAAAATGGGAAGTCATGAGAACATCTAATGATAATAATAACATTCTCATGGAGCAAGATATAAAAGATTAATTAATTCTCAATATTACCACATAATTTTAACAGAGCAAGTGAAGTTGCAAGAAACATGTTTGTGATGCTCGCTATCAATTGATTTACAAATTCCAGGATTGCTAAATTAGTTTGGGAATTGGCCAAACACTTCTTCATAAAATCTCTTAAGGGTTTTTCCTCACTTACAGTATTCTAATCATCATCGATCATCCAGTTTGTTTGGAAATGCCCACCAAAAAAGTTCAGGTGATACAGAGACTTCAAATGATTGATCAAAATATCAATTATATGAATAGTTTATATACCAAATGAAGAACATATTCAGCGGATCTTAATGTAACAAGCAAAATAAATGAAAATTGGTACTAAATATTTTAAGCTGCATAGAATAAGATGGGTGCCACAGATTGTTGATCAAGACTCCATGATATGAACACTGACAAGTGGGAACGAGTAAGTTGATTGTTCCTCAAGGATGGAATTGCCCAAACATGAGTTAGGGCTTCTAACAGTCTTAGCTGACTTCGTCCAGCTTGAAATTTCAGGCACGGACAAAAATAACCGAGAAAGTCAATTAAGAAAGATTTAGGGAGCAAGTGCCATAATGGTCCACCAGAATGCAGAGAAGCAGATTGCTAGTGGAAACCAATGTTCCTGGTCCATAGGACCAATAATAG
Organism: Dioscorea zingiberensis; assembly: GCA_026586065.1. Classification (NCBI taxonomy): domain Eukaryota; kingdom Viridiplantae; phylum Streptophyta; class Magnoliopsida; order Dioscoreales; family Dioscoreaceae; genus Dioscorea; species Dioscorea zingiberensis. The sequence goes on along the minus strand of CM048822.1, from coordinate 8,649,102 downwards.
GGCGGGATTGTGCAATGTTCCTATACTGCACAACTTCCAATCATAGCTCTAAAGACATGTAGGATACATATGAATATGCTAATCTCCTAATTGGACTTGAAAATTCATACTTACAAGCCAGATACATGTCAGGTAATTCAAATACATAAAATTGACTCCACACAAATTGAAATCCACAAATGAATCCGTTACTGGTTTTTTCCCTACCAAATAGACATAAAATTAACACTTAATACTAAAAGATCATAAAAAATAAAAAAATAAAAAGATAATTGCTCAATGCATAATTTGTTTTGGTTTTGTGAAAGTCCGGCCAAACTTGGCTGGGCCAAGTTGAGTGTGGACTGAACAAGCCAAACTGGAGCTGGCACTCCCAGGCCTGACTCTTGAGATTAAGCGAAACTCAAGCTTCAGGCCAACTCGAGCAAGGCTAGGCTTGCTCCAATTCAGCTCATTCAAAGCACTACATGATAGTAGTGCATGTATGATCTAAACAAGCAAGGCAATCTTTTTCAAATACTATCCCCTAATGCAGTTGCAAACAAGCAAGGAACAAAAAAGAGTTTTTTACTTGTCACCCCCTCAATTTTCAATAATACAAATAACCCTTCTTTTATTTTTATTTTACTTGCTACCACCTTTGACTAAACTTTTATATTTTAACCTGGGTTAGATGTAAATCCTCTTGTTATAATATATGTAAAGTGACCATTTTGACATTTTTATATATCATATCCTTTTAATTCTTTCTCATAGTCTCAATAGAAATTTGGCAACTCAAAGGGTATATTATGTACTCAATTTTTAGTTTATGATGTCTTTTATATTTTATTTTATTGATAATCGAATTATTTATTTAACTTTGAATATCTTACAAATAATTCATTTTAATGCATGTCATTAAAAATTAAATAAAAAATATAGGTTAATCTCATATTTTCTTTGTTTATAAAGTAAACATAAATTTACATGTCCCGTTAATAAAATCATAATTTACTTATAACCTCTTTCTGAATATTTTAATTACATATTAGTGATTGGTATATATCAACCATAAAAAAAAGAGGGTATTTTTGTCTTTTACTTTGTTTTAAAAGTGGTTTACAAGAAATAATAAGAGCCTTTGGTTGGGAGAACTAGGGGTGACAAGTAAAATAAAAATAAAATAGGGGTTATGGGGTATTATTGAAACATGAGGGGCTGACAAGTGGTTTGGCTATATTTAGGAAGTGGCAAGTCAAAAACTCAACAAAAAAAATACCTCAACATAGTAACTGAACGCAAGCTTGCTGATTAGCAATAAAATCCAGAAAAGAGTATACCTGTGGAATCCAACAGCAAAGTGAAATCAATGAATAATCTGCTGAAAAAAATCAGGCAATAGAAATCAGGAAATATTGCTTACTTAAACAGTGAAAACATGCCCTCATGCATGCCTCTACCAACATATAACCTAGGCTGAAAATCAAGTAATTCACATATCACAAACAACGCAAATCAACCAGCAATATTAAGAAGAAAACTCTTGTAACATATGCTTGCCTGAGCCCACCACATAACCAGAACAACAATTTTATTATTAGAGCGCTCCATAGACCGTCGAAGTTGGGGAATCATGAATAATAAGGCCGCAAGTATGTTCGGTATCATATAAATAGCAATAGCAAAATCATAGAATGATTGACTTTGCCAATTTCCAGCCCAATTTCTAAAATATTTAACAAGGCCTGTAGGATTTTGCACAGAGCTAGAATAGCCTATTGGTAGAACTACCACCCATGCAGCTGCTACTGCAAATTTCAGAAGGTACCGAATTATTTGGGTGTATTGCAAGCTTCCCCAAGCCTTCCAGCTGAGAACTAAATCCAAAGTAGCTGAAATAGCCAAGATCACATAATAAGAAAGAAATAAACTTGAAAAGAAGTTTACTAGTAATGGTGATTTTCCATTTTAACATGATTTACATCTGAATTGGGCTAAAGTTTTCAAGTTGCAAAATAAAACATAAAAATGTAAGGTCCGAGCAAACTAAAATTTCTAACCTTGCAGGAAATTGAGTAGAGCAGCAGTTATAAAGATGCTCAAGACACTTCTAAAAACATCTGGGTGAAACATAGCAGATATGGATCCCAAGGGACTCCATGCAATGATTAGCATGGCCTAAAAGATGAATAAAGTTTTAGATATGATAACACAAATCATGAAGATATAGCCCATTTATCAAAGAAGGAAAAAAGAATGAGCTGATTTTGGCACAATAAGGAAAAGAATACCTGGAAAGCCATAATGAAAAATATCCACATACGATCAAAGCTTCTAAACAGGTGCCAAAATGTACGGACTTCAACAAAATTTACTTTTGGTTTTCTTCGTCCAGAAATGAAGTCACGATGCTGCAGGATAAATGACAATAAAATTTTTTTTTAAAAAAAATCCGTGTATCTCCATCCAGTAACTACTTAGAAATTAAATAAAATTATACAAGGAGAACAAGAAGGTATCTTGGGGCAAAAATGTGTGTAATCCTAAATTAGAGTGTTGATTTTGTTAGATAGGTTGCTATATGTAAATCCCTTTAAGTTATAGGATTTTAGTTACGAGAAAATCACAGGAATAATCTTTCCTCTGATTTAGGGACCGACTTTAAGTAGTTGTCTATTTTTCTCTCTATATATCTTGTTTAAAACCAGCACTGGCCATTGTAATTCCATATGATAAAAACAATTCTTTTCTCCTTATTTTTCCACCTACCCAACAAGAAAACTATACAACACCATAAGCCCAAAACAGTGATCTTGAATTCCCTGTTGCAGTAAGAAAAGGAACAAGAATGTACTAAATGACCCTCGTATCCATTATCGCATTCTGTATCTTTCCAAAGATTTTCAGCATCTCATAAAACCTTCCTTATCAACCTAAACACTATTTCCATACCTACTACCCTATCCGAGGCATTGTCAAAGAATGGAGGAAAGCTATGAGAGTTGAAATGGATGCACCAAAGAAAAACAAGACTTGGGAGCTGGTTGATTTACCAAGTGGAAAAAGGCTCATGAGATGCAAGTGGGTATTCACCTTAAAATATAAAGTTGATGGGTCACAAGAGAAATATAAGGCGAGGCTAGTAGCAAAAGGATAACCCCACATACAGAGTAGATTACCAAGAAACCTTTGCTTTTGTTACCAAAATGAACACAGTAAGGATACTCTTATCTCTAGCAGCCAACTTTAATTGGGAGTTGCTGCAATTTGATGTTAAAAATACATTCTTGCACAGGGACTTGGAAGAAGAAATATACATGAGCATTCCTCCTGGTTTTGATGAGAATATAGCAAGCAATAAGGTGTGTAAATTGAGGAAAGCTCTTTACAGTCTTAAACAATCACTTAGGGCATGGTTTTGATAGTTTGCCAAAGTAATGCTTGCTATAGGGTATAAGCAAAGTTAGGGGGACCATACACTTTTTATTAAGCATTCTGAGATAGGGAGAGTCACGGCCTTGCTAGTATATGTTGATGACATAATCATCATAGAAAATGAGGAAAATGAGAGACATATACTGAAGGAATGTTTGATTAAGGAGTTTAAAATAAAAGAGCTAGGAATATTAAAATACTTTATGAGAATTGAGGTAGCTCACTCAAAACAAGGAAACCTCATCTCTCGGCAGAAGTATGCTACAGATCTTCTAAGGGAGACAAGAAAAACTGGCCTGCAAACCTGCATCAACTCGTATGGATCCGAATCACAGACTTGGAAATGCTATTGAAGAACCAACAGTTGATAGAGAGATGTACCAGAGACTAGTTGGAAAGTTTATTTATCTGGCTTATATACGACTAGATATAGCCTATTCAGTAAGTGTAATAAGCCAATTTATGCACAACACAAGGGAAGTGTACAGGCTGTTTACCGAATATTCCACTATTTGAAAGTTGGACAGGAATGTTTTTAGAAGAAAGAATGGCTTATCTCTCGAGGCATACACGGATGAAGACTATGCAGAGTCACATGTGGATAGAAGGTCTACATCAGGTTATTGTACATTCTTAGGTAGCAATCTTGTGACATGGAGTAAGAAGAAGAGTATCATGGCAAGATCGAGTGCAAAGAACGAGTTTAGAGCAATGACGCAAGGAATTTGTGAGTTGCTATGATTGAAGATCATTCTTGAAGACTTAAAGATCAAGTGGGATGGGCTAATGTGACTATTCTGTGATAACAAATCAGCAATAAATATTGCTCACAATCCAGTACAACATGATTAGATGAAGTACATTAAGGCTGATAGATACTCTATCAAAGAAAAACCGGATAATGGGTTAATATGCACACCGCATGTTCAAAATGGAGAGCAATTGGAAGATGTTATGACGAAAGGACTAAACATTCATATGTTTCAGACCATTATTCCAAAGCTAGGAATGAAGACACCTATTCACCAGCTCGAAGGGATGCGTGGGAAAAACGTGTGTAATCATAAATTAGAGTGTTGATTTTGTTAGATGGATTGTTATATGTAAAACCCTAAGTCACAGGAATTTAGTTAGGAGAAAAACACAGAAATGATCTTTCCTCTTATTTAGGGGTTGACTTTAAAAGTAGTTACCCATTTTTTCCCTTTGTATATGTTGTATAAAACCAGCACTGACCCTTGTAATTCATATTATAGGAACAATTCTTTCCTCCTAATTTTTCCACATATCTCAATATAAGTGATTCTTGTTTGTAATATAGTAATGAAAGTGTTGCATACTTCTATGTTGAAACAAATGTACAGTTATACAGCAATTTACTCATAAAAGTCATTTTCAACAGATCATGAGTTTACAGTAAATCTATATGACTCTGAATTCTAGTATTAATTTTGTACTACATTTCTATTATAAATCATTATCCAATACACATTCTCGTAACCTTGATTGCAAGCTTATTACCACATAACCATCTATATTGCCTTCTATATATTCTTCGCACTGGATTTCTAACATTATCCAAGCTACCTCCTACATAACCCGTCTTTTATTTGGACCTCTATTCTTATGTTGCTCTGAACTTCACAATAATGACAAGCAAGTCCAATGTAATATTTGGTATTCCAGAGATCATTTCTGAACCTACTGTATATTATCTTATTTAATCAATCTGCCAACTCAGTTTATAGTATTATTATTGTTTGCATACATCAACCTGTACATCAACCTATAATAATTAGCCAAACTTGTAGGCTTCTCACTATTGTGCTAACCATTTCTCTACCTCTCCTGAAAAGCCCAATAAAATTATATATTGATATGGTGGATATAAATAAAGACACGTGGCACTCAGATAACCAAGCACGTGCACGCCACGTGACAGTCTCTGTGGCACCCAGCTTGATTCCCATACGTGGCCGAGCTCCTCCACCTCGGAAAGTACTCCAAATTCCGAGCTCCTCTCAGAGTACCTCGGAATATCCTATGAAAGCAAGCTACCTCCAGCTCCTCTTCCCTCGACCTCCCACATGAGACCTTCTTCCAGAGACTTCTAGAAGCCCAGTTAGTTAGACCGTTAGCAGAACGGTTAGACAGTTACGAAAGGGTTAGACAGTTACGGGACAGTTAGGCGGTTATGATGCCAACCTGGAATCTAGAAGCGTCTAGAAAGATGCTGAGCTGGATTTGCTGAGCTGGAGTGCTGAGCTGGCACCCACGTGCTCCAATTCGGTGACTTGCTCTCCAAGCTCCACCCCAGTCTCCAGACCCTATAAATACCCCCGCTCCCCAATTGAAGAGCAATTCATCTCTGATCCGGCGAAGCCCTGCTGCTCTGGCGACTGGAATCTTCTCCATCTCCTTCTTCTTCTTCTCTACCTTCATCTTCTCTTTCTGGAACTCATCAATGGAGTTCTGCCTTGTACTTTTGAAGGAGATCTAGTGGATTTCACCTCAGGATTGAGGATCGTGGTTTTTTCCCCATTTTTGGGGTTTTCCACGTAAATTGCTGGGCATTCTTTGCTTTTTTGAGCCTTTTTCCTTGATTTCCTAACTCTTCTTCTTCCCACCTCAAATACAAATTCAAAGTGTTGTTTGAAATTTGGGTTTGATCCAAATTTCGAGCTAACATTTTTGGCGCCGTCCGTGGGGAAGGAGCAAGAAGCCATGCCTGCAACTACGAGATCAAGGCAGAATCAATCTCTAGGCGAGAGAGTTCCAGCTCCAGCAACATCCATGACGGGAGAGGTGAACACCCCAGCTCTCAATGGAGCCCCCGCATCCACTACTGAACCCCCGCCAGGTTAGTCGAATTTAGTAGTTTTTCCAGAAGAGCGATTCCATGCCATGGAGAGGCAATTAGCAGCGCTCATCACAACCATCATGGCTGTTGAGCGCCATGTTTCACAGACCACCGTGCCACCTCCACTTCCAGTGAGCCCAGAACGCCCACCTGCGCGCTCACCAGCTCGCCAAGGACGCTCTCCTAGGCATTCTCCTAGGCAACGGAGAAGCCTAGCATCATCGTCAGAGAGCTCTGATCCCCCCATCAGAGAAGAGTTGATCACCGTCATCATTCTGTTGGAATGCGGGAAAAGAGACACCTGTCCCACTCAAGATCGCCTCCCCGTTTCCACTCGCAAAGGCCTCGGTCACCAATTCAGTATGAAGCACGACGTCATTCTTCGAGGTACTCTCCTCCGAGGCGCTACACGTCTCCACGTTCCCGCTCTAAGAGTCATTCTCCTCGCGACATATCTCCTCGGAGGCAGTGGTCGAGGCACCACTCTCCAGTACAGCACCAAGAGCCCGGGAGAGGAAGTCCGAGACGTCTCTCTGAGCGAGAGCGTGTTTTGCGAAACATGCCACGTTTCCGCTCTCCATTTATTAAGGCCATTTGGGAAGCTCCCTTCCCAGACAAGTACATTCCTCCAAATATCAGGTACTATGATGGTACCTCGGATCCATATGAGCATATAGAGCTGATGCTTGCTTTCGGAGATGGCCGGTGAATAGCACCGAGGTGGTCACGTATCGCGGTTTCTCGAAGGCGTTATGCGGAACCGCTGTATGACCGGTTCAAGTCTACTGAAAGCGGCAAGATAGCCTACTTCACCAAAATTTCAGAGACTTGTTCCTTCGCCGTTTTGCTAATTGCAGACGGCATAAGAGAAATCCTGTTATGTTGCTGAGATGCAAACAGAGAGAGGGAGAATCTCTCCGGAATTACCTCGACAGGTTCAACGAAGAGACGCATGGGATATCTGATCTCGATTCTATTATGGTGGTTGGAGCAGTATTAGATGGGCTGCGGGAATGCCCATTTCTTGACTCCTTGATTCGAGATGTTTCAAGGGACCTGTCTGAAGTGATGAGCAGAGCTCAGAGGTATATAGCCACTGATGAATTCAAAGTGGGGAGGAAGGAGCAATGTTTCCAAATGGCCGGAGGAGTTCCGAGAGAGGAGAAGCGAAGAGGCTTAACGCACCACGGAGAGATGTAGAGCAACAAGCCCGACCCTCCTCTCGGCCTCACGACCGGTACTGGGGATCCAAAGCGAGCCCGTGATCCGCCAGGGTATGATAACTACACCCCCTTGAATATTTCTAGGGAGCATATAATGATGCAGATTCAAGACAAGAAGATCCTCAAACAACCGGAGCCTATTAAAGAGACCTCCTTAGCGAAGAAGAACGGCAAGTTCTGCATTTATCACAAGATGCGAGGTCATACTACAGAAAATTGTGTCCATCTCAAAGACGCAATAGAGGATCTCGTCCGAGAGGGGAAACTTGGCCAGTTCCTCGAGCAAGAGCCCACCAAGAAGGAGGAGCACCCCACCAAGCCAGAGGCTCCTACAAAGAAGATAGACCTCAGCGTCATTGCAGGAGGACCAGGGTGTGGAGGAGAAACTTCTTCCTCTCGGAGAAGTTATGCCTGTATGGTGGGCACCATGCAAGAACTTGCCCCACAGAAGAGGAGTCGAACTTCTCTTCCGATTGAATTCACGGAGGAGGATTTGAAGGGGATATGCCAGCCACAAGACGAGCCCTCGTAGTGGTCCTTGACATTGGGATCTTCAGGATGCACAGGGTGTTGGTCGATACTGGGAGCTCGGCAGACATACTCTTATGGGATGTCTTCGAGAGGATGAAGATTGGGACGGAGAACCTTAAGCCATGCAAGTCTCCCTTGGCTGGATTCACAGGAGATCCAGTCTACCCGGAAGGTATTATTACTCTCCCTGTAACTCCGGGCACTCCCCCAAGAACTGTTTCAGCTCCTATCAACTTTCTGGTGGTACATCATCCCTCGAGCTACAACGCCATTATGGGAAAACCTTCTCTCAACAAGCTAGGAGCTGTTCCTTCAACCTATCATCTGAAACTGAAGTTCCAGACAGAGCATGGTTGTAGAGAAGTGAAGGGTGATCAGACCTCCTCAAGGCAATGTTACGTCGCCACATTGAAGATGCAACTTGGGGAATCTAGCAAGACCTCCGAGTCTCTTACTATAGAAGACTTCCAGAAGGAAGATGAGAAGAGGGAAGCTCGCAGGCCTACCCCAGTCGAGGAGCTCGCCATCTTACCACTCAACGAGGCCGTGCCAGAGCGGACCATACAGCTTGAGGCAGGACTCAGTGATGATCAGCAGAAGCAACTCCTGGAATTGATCAAGACCCACTCGGATGTCTTTGCACGGACAGCGGAAGAGATGGGAGTGCCACGGGAGGTGATGGAACATCATTTGAATGTTGATCCGGTATGCCAAGCGATGTCTGAAGAGAAGGAATTATCATAGCGGTTTGCAAAGGCTGGCGAAGAGAGAGGTCGGCAAGTAAGTTACTCAGGTAGGGATTCATTCGGAAGGTCCAATACCCCGAATGGCTCTCCAATGTTGTCCTTGTAAAGAAAGCCAATGAAAAATGGCGTATGTGTGTGGACTTTACAGATCTCAATAAAGCTTGCCCCAAGGATTGCTACCCCCTGCCTATGATAGATAATCTGGTAGATTCCACTTCAGGGTACGAGATGCTCAGCTTCCTAGATGCATACTCTGGTTATAACCAGGTCAAGATGGCTAGAAAAGATGAAGAAAAAACAGCCTTCATTACTTCCCGTGGAACATATTGTTAAAAAGTGATGCCATTTGGCTTGAAGAATGCAGGTGCTACTTTCCAAAGGCTGGTAAATAAAGTTTTCAGGAAGCAGATAGGGTGGAATGTTGAGGCCTATGTTGATGACATCCTTGTGAGCACAGAGCCTGGCCGGCGCCATGTCACTTGACCTCCAGGAGACATTTGAGACACTTAGAGCTCATGGAATGAGTCTCAACCCCACCAAATGTGCATTTGGTGTCCGCTCAGGCAAGTTCTTGGGTTTTATGCTCACAGAGAGAGGGATTGAGACCAACCCGGAACAGATCCGAGCTATTCTGGAGACAAGGTCTCCAAGAACCATCAAAGAGATACAAAGTCTCGATGGAAAACTTGCAGCCATTGGAAGATTTATTTCGAGATCGGGGGAGAAGAATCTTCTATTCTTTAGAGCACTTCGGAAGGCTCCAAAAGTAGAGTGGACAGAAGAATGTGAAAAGGCCCTCATACAGTTGAAAGAATACTTGCAATCACCTACTCTTCTTTCCAAGCCTAAGCCAGGAGAGGAGCTCGGCATTTACCTGGCAGTTTCAGACTTGGTAGTGAGCTCAGTTCTTACCAAGGAGGAGGACGGAATTCAGAAACCTATCTACTATACAAGTAAGGTTTTCACTGATACCGAGTCCCGGTATCACCCTCTTGAGAAATTTCGGCGTATATGCTCAGCGACAAAGTTCGAAACTTCGGCCCTTACTTCCAATCACACAAGATTAAGGTACTAACTGATCAACCCCTAAAGCAAGTCCTCCACCGTCCAGATGCTTCTGGGCGATTGACGAAGTGGGTGATCAAACTTGGAGAGTATGATGTCACCTATGAGCCTTGTACTGCCATCAAAGCCCAGGTCCTAGCCGACTTCATCGTTGAGCTCACAATCACAGACCCTAGCGAATCCCCTTTCATAGAGTTACGTGGGTCATGCATCACCTCTATGACACAATGGATTTTGCATGCTGATGGCTCAGCAAATGCCGAGAATTCCGGAGCTGGCATAATACTTCAATCACCTTCTGGTTGGAGCACCTCGGCAATCTTAAAGTTTGGGTTCGAAGCTGGGTATGAGGCCATGATTGCAAGCTTGCAACTGGCCAGGAGCCTTGGAGTTCAGAATTTATTGGCTAATACAGATTCTCAACTAGTTGTTGGCCACATGAGCTAAGATTTTGAGGCAAAAGAAGAAAATATGGTGAAGTATAAAGCCTTGGTGCAAAAATTGGCTGCTAGTTTTCAGAAGCTTTCTATTACAAAGGTCCCAAGAGCGGAGAATCAGAAAGCTGACCTCCTCTCAAAACTCGCTTCTTCCAAGAGTGATGTAACACACCCCGTCAATATTCAATACTTGCCAGCAAAAACAATTGATTGCCGACCTGAAGAAGAGTTGCTCGAAGTGACGGAGGAGCCGTGCTAGATTGATCCAATCTTAAGTTACTTCCGAGATGGATCCCTACCGTCAGACCATAAGCTGGCGCGTCAGATTAAGGTCAGGGCCAACCGCTTCACTATTCTGGATGGGCGCCTTTACAAGAGGTCCTTTACTCTCCCACTATTGAGATGTCTACGCTCAAGTGAAGCAAATTATGTCCTCCAAGAAGTTCATGAAGGCATTGCAGGAGATCACTTAGGTGGAAAAGCACTTTGCCACAAAATCCTAAGGCAAGGTTACTATTGGCTCACTTTGCTAAAAGATGCAAAAGCATTTGTCTAGAAGTGCGATGCATGTCAACGTTACTCTAATATTCGTGGCTGGCGTCCAGCTTAGCCTCACCCCTATCAGGAGTACCGGGGCCATTTTGCAGACTTTGGGGTGTAGATCTCCTTGGCCCGTTTCCGAAAGCAGCTCGACAGATGAAGTTTTTGATTGTCGCTATTGATTATTTCACCAAGTGGGTGGAAACTGAGCCCCTCTCCTCCATCACTGAAAAGGTATGCCGGAAGTTCTTATGGAAATCAGTAATCTGTCGATTCGGGATCCCAGTGGCTTTCATTCTGCATAACGGAGGCGGTTTGCCAATGCAACATTCAAAAATTTCTGTGAGGACCTCAGAATTCAACACAGGCTTACTTCGGTTACTCACCCCCAAGCAAACGAGCAGGTGGAAGTAACGAATAGGACCTTGCTTCATAACCTCAAGACTAGAGTGCTTCAGAATCAATCCAATTGGGTAGATGAGGTACCAGGAGCTCTATGGGCGTACCGAACTACTTGCCGAACTCCTACTGGAGAAACTCCGTTTGCCCTCGCATTTGGAGTGGAAGCAGTTCTCCCGGCTGAAATCGAAGTCCCAACTCCATGGATCCAGGCCTTTGATCTAACAAGTAATGAAGGAGTACTTCGAGCTGAGCTTGATCTATTGGAAGAGAAAAGAAATGAAGCCTCCCTCCGAGCTGCTGCATACCGCCAGAAGGTCAAACTTCATTATGATGCCAAGGCGAAAGAGGTGACATTTCAAGTAGGAGATTTGTTCTTGAGGGAGAACATTTTTTAAGGCAACAAGAGTAGAACACGGAAGCTTAACCCCAATTGGGAAGGCCCTTATGTTGTAACGGAGATTGTAAGACCTGGCACTTATTGGCTCTCCAAGATGGACGGAAAAAGGCTCAAACGCCCTTACAATTCCGAACGTCTTAGGAAGTATTATTAATGAAGCTCTCTGTTCTACAATATGCCCAAGCCTTTATTAACAAACACCCATGAAGTAGAAGCAAACAGCTCTAAGCTTTCGAATTCTACTTAAAGCTAGACAGCGGGCCAAGGCTCGAGTCATAGCATATCATAAAGGAGCTCCAACTATCGCTTTCGAAAAGGAGACTTGCTAACAAACACAGCAGCGGGTCAAGGCTCGAGCTGTGACAAAAATAGCAGGCAACCCGGAAAATCCTCACAAAGTGCTTGACTGCTACACACAGCAGCGGGTCTAGGCTCGAGCTGTGATATGATAGCAACTAGCCTATGAGGATAATTCCATGAAAGCGCCACATCATTGAAGAGCCCCTCCGCAACCTACACACCAAATCCGAACTCCTCTTGAAGGACCTCAGAAATCAAAATCGAGGAGCTCCTACACGATTCTCCAAACAAAATGATAGCGGGTCTAGGCTCGAATCATGGAGTGAGAACACGCACCAAAGAAATCGATTGATGGAAAATAAGGAGGACGAAAAGATTAGAAGTGCAAAACAGAAGCTTGACAAAGAACTCAAAATCCGTTCCGTACAAAGGTAAAAATGAATTTTTCATTTATCAAAATAACATTGACATTTGTAACAGGGAAAACGATCAAAACTACATATCATCAGAAAAAGAAAAGTGCCAGGCAAAACAGAAACATTAGAAGCCGAACTACTCATTGTTTCTTGAAGGAGCTATGGTAACGTCTCCACTTGTGCCGAGCTTCTCACCGTAAGAACAAATTTCACCTCCCTCCGCCCGCACGCCTTCTTAGCCCCAATGCCAACGCTATTCACCGCGCACTCAAAGAAGAGTTTCTAAGGCCCCAATGTAAGTAAGATTGGTGAAATCAGCATTGGGAAATTTCAGGACGAACTCCTTCAAAACAGGGAAGCTTTCATCCCTCCCTTCGTCACGAGCTTCTTTAAGAGCTGATTATGTCGCCTAAGAAGCTTCAGCACAAGCCGCCTCCAACTCCTTCACTTTATTCTCGCTCTCGGATAATGATTTCCGACAAGCTTCCAATTCACTAGAGATGATCTGATGATCTCTTCTCAAAGCATCCCTTTCAGAAGAAACAACAGTCAACAGAGATCCATTCTCCTTTAACTGTGCGAGGAGCTCGCCATTTTCTTTCTCCAGGAGCTCGGCAATACCTCGCACAGAAGACATCTCCAGAGAAAGAACTTTAGACTCCTCCTTTGCCTCTGAGAGCTTCTTCTCAGCGAAAGAACAGTTAGATTCGGCGGACTCCTTATCCTTGAGCAGCTCGGAATTGCTTGCCTTCAGAACAGCGATCTCTTTCTCCAAAGATGAAATCTTCTCTTTCGCCTTCAGCTCCTTCTCCAAATGCCTCTGGGCCTTCTCGTTAGACTGTTTCAGCACAACGTCCAGTCTGCTCTTCTCGACCAGGGCTGAATCCTTCTCCTCGGAACTCTTCTTCAATTCCGCACTCAATCGGGCGACTTCTGCTTCCAAGTCTCTACCCTTCCGGATATATTCAGTGAGTAGAGACATCCGGTTCTCCTCCTCCTCCTCCAAGATGCTAGCGGCTCGATGGCTGATAAACACATTCTGCATGCAAACCACGACAGATTAAAAATTGGTATAAGTCGCAAACAAACTCAAGAGAAAGAGACACTTACAAAAAGCCTTTGGAGACGGAGGAGCTCGGCGAGATCATGACGTGTTAAGCGATCAAGTCTAGATTCGATCACTCTAGGCAAAACAGACTTGATTGTGGAAGCAGTCACTTTGGGATCACTAACCAGGATCCCCTCTTTGGGATCCACATGCAATGATCCCTTAGAACCTTCAGAAAAACTGGGACCAGCCATACGAGTGGGTCGTCCCAACGAAGCCTCACTACCACCGGCTCAGAAACTGGCAGGAGGACGAGCTGCTCGGGTGACACGAACACGAACCGGTTCATAGTTGATGGTAGGATCAACATTTGGTCTTTTAGAGACGCTAATGACCTCGACTTCATCATCCTCTTAATCCCTAAGAGGTTCAGGAAGGTTTGGTATCCGCCCGAAAATCCCTTCTTCAGCAGGAATTGAAGTGAAAGGTTCAGCTGAGTCCCTCCGCCCTTGGGGACCTTCTCCGTCTCTATCACGGCAAGATTCCGTGTTACCATCGCTCGCAGAAGTGTCTTTTTCAACAAGAGCACGAGCGGATAAAAGGGAAACTGCCAAAGCCCTTTCAGTGTTGGGCAATTGAGCTGATTCAGGCTGTCTCTTCTTCCCTTTAGAAACTACCTTCTTCTTTCTGCTCGCCATCTTCCGAGCTGGTTCATCATCAACCGCTTCATCAGGATCTCGAGCTCTCTTTCTAGAAACCGCTTTAGTTTGCATAGGCGGTTCGACCTCCACCTCTTGAGGAGCGAAAGACTCTTCATTCCCCTGTGGTGTGGAAGATTCTTCGACAACAGCAGCTTCGTTGACACTCTCCGTGCGTGACTCCTCGATTCTTTGCCTTCTTGAGTTTCGGCTTTCTTCTGTTTCTCCAACCGCGCGGTGTTGAGCTTCTCAGCACGAGCTCGAGCTTTGTCCAACAAAGACTTGGCACATTGAGAAGGGTCCATGTCTTCACCTAACATGCAGAAAAAAGAAGCTCAGTTAGCAACAAAAGAAAGCAACTCGGAAAATAGCAACAAGAATATAGCAGATCCTACCCTTCACTAAAAACAGGCCACTTCTCCGTAAGATTTTGTTACTCAAGAAGAGCTCAGGAGGAATCTGAGAGCATTTTCGCAATTTCTTGAGGCGGCAGGTTTCTCTTTTGGAGAGTTTCTCCCTACTTAATACCTGAGTCCGAGGTGCTCCCCGCTCAGTCCGAACTCCGAAGCCCCCTTCTATTGAAACAAAGAAGTACCTCTCCTTCCATCTCTTAATGGAGGTCGGCACAGAACCAAGAAAACGCCTATCAGGTCTAGCTCCGAAGAAATACCAATTCGTGTTAGATTCCCTATTGAGACAGAATAGCGCCTCGAACAAAGATAGGGTAGGAGTAACACCACGATCAAGACATACAACCACGAATCCACAAAGACATCTCCAAGAATTTGGGGTCAATTGAGATGGACAAACATTGAAGGACTGGAAAATTTCAAGAAAAAGAGGAGAAAACGGGAGTCGAAGTCCTCCCAATAACGCATCTACGTATATAACAAGCTCACCCTCCCTACCAGAACATGCTCGATCAGAAGGTCCAGGCAACCTAACCTCAGGTTGGAAATCCCTATACCTAATTTTATAATACTTGATTATGGCGTCAACTTCCTCCTGTTGAAGGATGCTAGGGTACGAATCAGAGCAAGGGAACTCTCTTTTGCTACGTTTTGCGCCTACGTTGCTAGTAGAAGGAACATCACAAGAAGAAGATGCCATACCTTGGAGTTTTTCTCAGAAAACAGAAGATTTGCGAGAGAAAAGGGTTGCAGTTTCCACTGTCAGGGCTTGAAGAAGAAGGAGATGAACAAAGGTGTTGAGAGATCCAACGCGATATTTGAGGATATTTAATAGGCGCACGAATTATCCGACGGCCTAGATGAATCCGTTCAAAAACCAAATGATCTCCATCGAACACCTGTCCACTTCATCTAACAGACATGGCTCGTTGCCTACGGAACCACAATGAATGGGCGCTAAGTGCACCGCGAAAGACGCGCCCATCATTACCCATTACTGCACGCCACACCCCCACTAGAAAAAGGGAGTTATTGGAAATCGTGCAGGCGGCAAGCATTAAATGCAGTTACAGCGCATCGAAGGTAACACTTACTACTACTCCGCCTGCAGCACCTCGAAAAGCATCTACAAAAAGAATAGATCCTCCAGTAACTCGGTATGCTTAGCTAACTTCGCCGAAAGATTCACAAAAGCATTCGTTCATCTTCCGAGCTCATCGTAAGCATACTTGAGGGGGGACTGATGATAGGGTGGATATAAATAAAGACACGTGGCACTCAGGTAACCAAACACGTGCACGCCACGTGACAGTCTCCGTGGCACCCAACTTGATTCCCATGCGTGGCCGAGCTCCTCCACCTCGGAAAGTACTCCAAATTCCGAGCTCCTCTCAGAGCACCTCGGAATATCCCATGAAAGCAAACTCCCTCCAGCTCCTCTTCCCGCGGCCTCCCACATGAGATCTTCCAGAGTCTTCTAGAAGCCCAGTTAGTTAGACCGTTAGCGAGCGGTTAGGCGATTCTGAAAGGGTTAGGCGATTCTACGGGACAGTTAGGCGGTTATGATGCCAACCTGGAATCTAGAAGCGTCTAGAAAGATGCTGAGCTGGATTTGCTGAGCTGGAGTGCTGAGCTGGCACCCACGTGCTCCAATTCGGTGACTAGCTCTCCAAGCTCCACCCCAGTCTCCAGACCCTATAAATACCCCCGCTCCCCAATTGAAGAGCAATTCATCTCTCTCGATCCGTGGCCCTAACGCTCTGGAGACTGGAATCTTCTCCATCTCCTTCTTCTTCTTCTCTACCTTCATCTTCTCTTTCTGGAACTCATCAATGGAGTTCTGCCTTGTACTTTTAAAGGAGATCTAGTGGATTTCACCTCAGGGTTGAGGATCGTGATTTTTTTCCCCATTTTTGGGGTTTTCCACGTAAATTGCTGGGCGTTCTTTGCTTTTTGAGCCTTTCTCCTTGATTTCCTAACTCTTCTTTTTCCCACCTCAAATACAAATTTAAAGTGTTGTTTGAAATTTGGGTTTGATCCAAATTTCGAGCTAACATATATATATATATATATATATATATATATATATATATATTTGGCAGGGTTGTTCCTAATTCTACTCATGTTGATAATGGAGTCCTCATCTTCTTTTAGCTATCTTTATCGCATTAACAATTCAGATAATAAACAAAGTTTTGTTTTAACCCATCAACCAACTAGCATTTGAGACGGGAAATAGAAAGAAACATTAATGTAATTTGAATAAACAACTTTAGGACATGAAACACAACCTCATCTTTAGTATGCATCCCCTCGGTGGGTACAGAAGTATCTATGTCATGTTGCATTGGCCACTTTTGGTCCAAACATTCTCTTGACCTATAAAAGAAGGAATGCGTTAAGGAGGAAAGGCACCAAGAAAAACAAAAATGAAATAGAAAAACTTACCAAAAGTATTCATTTAAATCATCATAATTTCCCCATTTTGAATAGCTAGCATGACCATTTTTGTTTCTTCCAGCTTCCTTCTCATGACAAAGACAAACCTCCGATATATTATCCCATAAAAGAAAAAAATAACAAGAAAAAACCTAAAAGCAGGCAACCACAAAAAAAAAGTAAGTACCTTGTGCATGACCTGATAAATTGGAGTCACAACATCTTTCAAAAATGTCTCCTCACCATGGTGAGTTGGTTCATTATAATCTCCAGTGGCTGAATGCTCATTACCATGCACGATGCCATTTAGCTTTTGTGCCATCTTAGTTAAAGAATAAAACAAGATTAGCATTTTGGATTACAAGTAAAGAAAACAAAGCATGGCACTAGAAAATACAATCTAATCAATAAATGTCATTTGCTAAACTGGAAACATCAATACGAAATCTAATGTACACTATGAAAAACACGTGTAGTCATTGAATTAGAATATAAATAGACCGTATTTTAAAAACAAATACTGCACAAGTTAGTATCATAACAACAAGTAACAATGCAATTTTGTAGTGGTATTATCTTAAATGTATTATATATTCACATAGGGAGTGATTAGCTGGAGATGGAATAAGTTGCTTTTGGATTAAACAATTACTAACAAGCTTTAATAAGGGAGTATGTCACCCAACATGTTCAAATTACTAACTGGCCCTGGAATATATAAAAGTGTAAAATTTGATGTCAATTAAGGGAGAGTATATGGACGACACTCCAAAGGCCACCCAAGCACGGATTGTTCAAAATGACAATAATGCCTTTCAGGCATTTCAGGCAACCGGTCCTTGTGTACAGGTGCCTCTGGTAGGCCCTTCTTGGATCCTTAGGCAACATCCCAAGGGCTGTCTAGCCATCCGGCGCCAACCAAGAGGGGGTGGGGCTCTCTAGGCAATGGTGTACTCGTGGATTCAAAGCTTCAAATGGAAGATAGGGCTCTTGATCGCGGACTAGCTAGTTCAGAGAAATTTGGGCTAATGGAAGCCAGATTCAACCAATAGGAGGCTCAGGAAAGCTTGGAGTCATTGCTGACAATGAGAACAAGGCTGTGAGAAATTAAGGGAAGTGACGATTAACAACACAATCTTGATAGTCGGATCTCTCGTGAGGCATCGGAATTGGATGCCTCCCTGTAGAAAATGAAAGGAGGTCGAGAATGGTTGCTCTTCAACTTGCTTGGAGATGAGATACTGGTTGTAGGAGAGCTAGGTTTGTAAAAGAAAAGTTGAAAGAAGTGAAGGGTTATGGTTAGAGAATGAGGATAGAGACAAGAGTAGTTTAGTAATTTCATAATTGCTAATGAGCAAATGATTAGAATGGTTGTTAATTCAACCACATTCTAAAATATTCACTAATTTATTGTGCGGTTTAACTGTTAAATGGAATGAGTATAGGGTTAATTCAAAAAAGGCACTTTAGTCTTTGAAAAATTTATGTATAAAATAATCTTATCATTAAGGAATTGGTATTAATTAATTTTTTAACTATCAACACTAAACTGATTCCAAGTTATTCTTGGAGGGTGTTTGGTGGGAGGTGGTGGAATAACTTGGGTTACAAAACACCATCATAGCGGAATATCTAGCGGGCTCGAGTGTTCAGTGGTCAAATTTCTTGGCTTATATTAATAGACAAGCGTGATCTATGAGAACATTTTCTAGATCCTGAACGATAAAAATTAGGGTATCTATTTACATCTACTAATATGCTGATATACTTCTATGGTAACCTAAAACATCATTGATCTAACAAGCGTGATGACTTATCTAGTATATATCTTTGAGGATTTCCTAAAACATCATAAAATAGTTTGAATAATATACTCATTTAAGTATGCATTTCAAACTGGCAATCAAAATAAGACAACAGGATCATATAAAGAGTTGTTGGTAGGATTATTAATTATTGAAAGTCAACATCAATTTGCATATATTTCTCCTAGAAGAAAACATATAATCACCATCCTATACATCCATAGCTTTAGATGTTCCATCATCCTCATCTGATTCATTAATAATTGTAAAGTCTGAACCCAAGACTAGGAAGAGAGTTCCATTTGGTTGACAAATTTAACAGATTCCCCTACCTAAGATCCTTTTCACATATTAAGAAGTTAAAGGTACATTGCGTTGTATGGAAAAAGAAGTACCACCGTCATCGAAAAAAACGTTCGAAACAATTTGAAAAAAAAAAATTAGAAAAAATTAGGGATGGTGCTAGAAGATTTTGAATTTATATATAACTTGAACATCTTCTAAAAAGTAAAACCGTAAGACACGATATGGTTCGACTAAAATGAACAATTCCTCATATAGGGCTTGATTTCCTCTAGTGGATTGGGAAGATTCAATGATTCTCTTAGTAATTAAAGATGGATTGACAGCAAACAATGCAGAAGCTGTTGGATATATGATATCCGGTCCCAATTTGAGATTCGGTTTGTAGTGTGATTGGGTTTGTGTTGCAAATAGGCAAGAGATAGATATCACCAAAATAGTCTCACATTGAATAGGAGAAATCATGTGCTATATATGTATATATGATTTTGACATAAAAATATGAGATGTTTTTTATAGGGTAAAACCATGTTGTCCGGTATGGTATGAACCAGAGTGTATAATTCCTCGTGCTAATTAAACCATATCAAAAGAGTGGATTAAGCTCATTCAAATCTTTTAAAAGATCCTAAGCGTAAAAATTACCCTCATCTTCAACAATTGAAATAATCCTTAATAGCTTTGCCTTAATTAAGTCAAGCAACTTTCTCCATATCATCAACTCCTGGACTCTATACAAGGTTGAATATTCCAATCTTTATGATACTCAAAACCAAAGCCAACAATCCCCAACAGTGATTACCATTAACAACAATTCATTGAAACCTCCTGACCATGTTTAACATTGACACCATTTAGGTCATAAATTCTTCAGTCTAAGATAAAATTTGA
Organism: Dioscorea zingiberensis; assembly: GCA_026586065.1. Taxonomy (NCBI): domain Eukaryota; kingdom Viridiplantae; phylum Streptophyta; class Magnoliopsida; order Dioscoreales; family Dioscoreaceae; genus Dioscorea; species Dioscorea zingiberensis. The sequence continues at coordinate 8,629,174 of CM048822.1, read as the reverse complement.
ACCCTCTTTGTGACTTTACATTGCCCTTCCTAAATTCATCTTTATTAAGCCAAACATCATCCCCACATCATCAACCAATTACTGTTCACCAGACTTTCAAGCAAGCTTGAATATCTTCACCAATGTCTACCATACATAACCAAAGGCAATAATCACCCAAAATTGCTACTATAACCATCAGCTCAACTTGAAACCTCCTAACTACCTTTAATATTTGACACCATTTGTCATAATATCTTCATCCTCACTACCATAATTATTATCTTCAACCAAGTTTTAAAAAAATGAAGATCACAAGAGCACATAGGAAATGGACTCAAAAAAAGCAGCATTAGATAAACTTGGTGTTGGAATATGAAATAAGAACAAGGAAACGATCAAATGAACAAAGGCAGATTGCAGTTAATTCAAGCTAACAAAGTTTGAAGATAAACAGAAAATTGAAAATAACCTTTACCCCATTGAAAATAACATACTATATATATATATATATAAATATATAGTCATGATACAATCCGGCCGGCCTTATCACCATTCATTTACGGCCACCTCATTTTGAGGCATTTGGAGAGTATTTTTTCCAAATCCAACCGTATGGATGGAAAGAACATCAAAAAATAAGATAACATGTCGATTTTCATACAATTTAGGGAAGTGATGATCATTCATCTTAAAGGGTGAAATTCTGAACCAATAAGATCTTTATAAAATTTCACCCTTTAAGATGAATACTCATCACCTCACCAAATTATATAAAAATCGACATGTTACCTTATTTTTCTATGTTCTTTTCATCCATATGGTTGGATTTGGAAAAAAATACTCTCCAAATGCCCTCAAAATGAGGCTAATACTTACTTGATATACATTGATGATATATATATATATATATATATATATATATATATATATATATATATAGGACTAGTTTTCATTCTACCCTTAAAACTTCTCTACAAGGTGCTCATAAGGTCTAGATAATGAAGTTTTGACTTTTGGCTTATTATGGGATCAGATGTCTTGCAAAGAGCAAATAAGTTCTTGATATCCAAAATGACCAAAAAAAAAAAAAGGCTCAAAGTCACTAAATGATAGAGACAAGATAGAATAATTACAAATTGACCAGACAAGAAGCATGATGGTGTTGTATGTAGCTAAAAGATAGAGACAGAATAGCACCAATGAAAGGGTGGTTTGTGAAACGCTATCTATTCCTGGATTGCATGCATGTCAACTGGATTTGCTACTAGGCTTCTGCTGCATTTACTCATGGAAGTGATTGATATATATTTTAGCGTATGAAAAAAAAAGTGCATTAAGGGACAACAAAAAGAGGTTCTGAATTCTGAAACCAAGATGACTTTATAGGAAAACAAAGATAACCTTCTTGTAATTATGGTCACTTGGAAGGCACATTTAAGCTTTCAGTCAGAACAAACTCAACTAACATAATATTCCTGATCTAACTAAGCATTACCATAACATTAAAAATCATAAATAAGTCAGCTAAATTTATGATAAATCAAATATAACTTCCAAAGGATAACTTACCTTATGAAAAATATAACAGAGACACTCAGGCATGAACCGTATATTTGAAGCTTCACCCCAAATAAGAAAATATAGACCAATGTAAAGAAGCTCCAGCTGCTGTGTTGCTGCATTTGGAAACCTACACATGTGACAAGAACATGTTATGCCTTTTACAAGTTGTAAAGACCCTATATCTATCAATTTGCACAAAATGTACGATGCTTCTTATGGAAACTGCTCCAAGATGATTTTATTATGTAGCCAATACAAAACCTGGAGAAAGGAAAATAGTTGAAGTAGGTTGAAAGCCAGCTTAGCATTGTGCATGTGTGTGTGTTACTAGGTTACATAGCCAATGCCAAACCTGGATGCAGGTGAAGGGTTTAAGTAGATTGATAGATAGAACAAGACTTTGTTAGATTTCATAAATATGGATCCTAAAGAGACATAGGAAGTACCATACTAGTGACTAATGTAGTAAACTTGGCAAGAATTAACTACAGTGTTTCCCAATGTGGAGAAAGTAGGCAAAGGGTCAGACATTTTTGATGGACAAATGAGGGTAAATAAGCTAGTCCAAGAGCCAAGGATTCAATAATAACTTGGAACCTTGAGCCCTCATGAATCAATCAACAGAACCAGTTTACAACCGATGATTAGGAGAAGTAAATATCATTGTATTTGCAGGGGTAAATGACAGAAAAAGGTTAGAGAAATATAAAATACAGGGTACAAACTTTACTATATGAGAAAGACTAAGATAGTTAATTAGTAATAGTTATTTCTAGTTGGCAAGATAAGAACAAAGGATTAAATTTTTGTTTCATTATTAGTCATAAGAAGAGCAATATTCCACTATCCTTATAACTTCTGGTAATATTTAGTGTATATGCTATTTATGTGTAAGCAGTCATTAATTGTGTTATCTATGAACAGATTCCCTATTTTACCATTTACCTCAGAGTTTAAGTTCTTATTCAGTCTCTTCAAGGCATTGTTTTGTCCTGTGTAGCAGATCTTCATGAAATAAAGTACAAATCTATATTTGAAGGTTCAAAAATCAGATCTAAATTCTTGATCCAAAGAACAATGCATCCAATCCACAATTTTCAGATGGTACTATAGTCTGCAAAATCTGATCTGCCAGATAGGAAATAGCAGAATGGTAGTCTACAGCCACCTATCTTCTGAAATTACTGCAAGGGAAGAGACCAGATTGGTTCTGTTTCTCATGGCTCTTAAACACGAGCATGCTCAAACCTGGGGCGTTCTTATTTAATATAAATATAAATACATGTATAACATAGTAAAGTGGTTGCCACAGTACAACAGTAAAGTTGTCGTCATGTGACCTGGAGGTCACAGGTTCGAGTCTATGCGGGGTCAACTGTATAGATCAAATCCTTCACAAAAATATTTGGGATGTTTTTGCAAATCTACCCCCACAAAAGTAGCTAAGATTGGGGTATTTTTTTTTTATCCCTCTCTCTTTCATGTTAGAGCCACTGCAAGGTCAGAGGCAATTAAGAAGCAGAATCCTCTAGAAAGGCATGTTTGCAACCTTAGAGGGTAGTTGCCAATGGGGATATGTTGATATTATAGAAATTAGGGTAACCTTTAACCATGGTTAAATGGTTAAACCATTAATAAAGGTAAAATACAAATATAGCAAGGGCTTAAATGCACAAGGTCAGGTTATGTAGGGTTATATATATAGTTACAATAATTATAATGGTATATCAAAAATAGTTACTTTGCAAGGATATATATGCAAAACACAGAACAACAAAACTATATGATAATCCTTCTATATATACTGTCAATGCTTATCTCAACAGGTTAAATGCATATGAGTTAACATTCTAACATCATAAAGTATCATTATGTTAACATTCTAACATCATGAAAATGTAAGTTTTGCTTATAGTCATGATGATCTAGATCAAGTCAAAGGGTTTGGATTTTCGACATGGAGTTTCAATAACTAATTAAACAATTGGTAAGATTCATATGTAATTATTCCCTCAAAGATGATTGGTAAGCTTCATGAATGAATTATACAAGTATAATTCTATCATTTAGCTTGTGTGTATATAAATATGCACATAAGCGAGCATGCTGAACATATATGAAAGAAAGTAGAACAAATTGAATCCTACTTACTCGCTATCAGTGCGCAGATATTTACACCACAAGAGATAATTCTGGAATACCTTGTCCTTTAACTTTGTCACAGTTCTATTACTCAACTGTTCAAAGCAAAAGTGTGAAGCATAACCCATTAACAACTAAGGGCACAATTTATGAAATAAGAATTCTTCAAACGGCCTTTGAATCAAAATATAGCATTACCTGTGTATATTCTTCCTGATTTATATCCCTCCCATCAATATTAGCAAGAAGAAAAATCAAGTGTTCTCTTTGATTCTCCACATTCCCTTTCTTCAACCACAATCAAAGTGTTTACAAAAGTAAAAAATGCAGATCATATATATATATATATATAAGACAATGTGTTTTACTTCCAAAAAATCAACTAATTTACTTAAGATCCAAACTTACAGAAAAAATAGTAAACATTCACAAAACCATGTAAAGGAAAGAAAAAGATGTCCGATACCTGAAATCCAAAGACTAACCCAAGCCAATCAAGTAAATCATGAGCAGATGTCCCACTAGTCCCAAGCATTGAGGATCCATCAACTCTCCTGATTTTTGGGAGATTATCTAGATCACGGAGAGCCTTAACTGCTACCCTTATCTGTATAATCAAGTTAATAGAAACAGTAAAAGTAAGAGGTAGTGTAAATAAAAATAAAAATTAAAATTAAAAAAAAAAGTTTCTGAAACAAGTAAACTCAATTAGGTCATCAGCTAACACCTCTGGAAGTTCCATAATTGCAGGAACAGCACCAGAAGCATGAAGAGGAAGGATGTTATAGGAAGCACGCTGAACTTTCTTTATTGCAACTTCCTGTGGAAATTTAAATGTATGCAAGTGAAGTATGAATTAGAAACCTTATTTCACATGAAATAACATTTTAGTAGTATCATGAACTTCAGGAATATGAACTTAAATTATGATGCGAGATGAACCTTAGGCACGTCTCCCTTGGTGCCGCTGCTGCTCGCCATCCTGTCGTCCTCCTCCTCCACACGCGGACCACAGCAGCCATTGTTTCTTTGGTGATTCTTTTATTGAGCTCCCTGGCCATTGCTGCTTGGTGCTTTTCCTTTTTCTCTTCTTAATTTCTCTTTTCAATGTTGATTTGCTTTTGGCATCTCCCATTAGGAAGCAAGGAATGAAGAACATTTTTTTAAAAGAAGATCGGTAGGAGGAGATCAGACCAAAGAGCAGTAGTCCGGGACTGGATGCTTTCTCTTCTCGCGAGGAGGAGCGAATCACTTCGATCTTCGGATCATCGCGCGCGGCTTTGCTTTTGTGCTGTATACAGGCTGCCAAAGAGAATGTGTTTTGATATATTTATATTATAAAATTCTCTATTTGCTTTTTTCGTTGTTATAATAATTAAAGCACTCACTATGTTGAACAAATTTTAAAAACTAAATCATTTTTATTCTCAAGTTGAAATTTATTATTAAATTTTAAGGAAGAGATGATGCTAATTAGACAAAATATCCATCAATCAATTTACAAGAGCACAAAATCTTAATTTTATGGTTGGACAGTGGTTTATCACTTAAAAGCAGATGTCAGAAAATATAAAGGCCAAGGCCAGTGATGCGCAAAGAACTGGAGGGGGTATAATTAAGTCAATTTGGTAAGTTATTCATGCAAAACAGTAAATAAGGCTGCTCAAATTCAAGAAGGCAATTGCACACCTCCTAATTAAATATTTAGGAGTACTGATAACTTGAGGCCGCCCCAGGACGGAAGATTGGCACACACGGATAGAAAAGATCAGAGGAAAGCTGGCACCATGGAGGAAAACTATTATCATTGGGAGGAAGATTTACATTGTTGAACTCAATAATATCCACCATATTGATCTACTTATAGTCTTCCATAATGGATTATCTAGAAGATATAGACTTTAGTGGATAGAGAAACATGTTGCTACCACTTGGTTAATTGGGAAAGACTGTGCAGGCCAAAGAAAATGGGGGATGGAGAATCCTAAATCTTGGAACCTTTAATGGAGCTCTGCTTTAAAAATGGTGGTGGAGGATCTTCATTGAGCGTGCTGGGATTTGCCAGAAGATATTCCAAGATGCCTATTTGAGAAAGGGTTATATTGACCCCCACAAACCTACTCCAATGTGTGCATCCCTGTTCTAGAAAGGTCTATGCCGGGAAAGCCCTCCAGTAATGACAAACATGTGGGTCAAACCAAGAACCGGTAATGCTACAAACCTCTAGATAAACAAATGGTGGGAGGATTACTCACTAAGCAATGTCTACCTTGGTCTGCACAAATTATCCATAACAAAAATTTGACCATCCAATGTGCTAGGTCCATACTCTAAAAAGACCTCATGTTCCTCAAGTCAGGGCCCCTAACTGCCAAGGAAGAGGAAGGCCTTGATTTACTAAAACAAGCTTTAATGAACCCCAACATAGACCCTGATGCACCATATACAAGTGAATAGATACTCACAATTAACAAAGAATTTTCGGTTAAATCACTGTACCTCTTTAGAATTGATGGTGGAACTAGGAGCGATCTAAGGAATGGATTTTGAAAGCAGCCATGACCCCTCAAGGTCAAATTATTTGCATGGTTACCAAAGGAAGATCATATCCTCACCCTCGACAACTTACACAAAAGGAAACGGAGAGGTGAATGCACATAATGTTATTTATGTGAAACTGAAGATGAATCAATCCACCATATGCTCATCTCATGTCCACACGTGACACACATCTGGAATCATTTTTCAAATTTGTTTGTATCTTGAACAAGGGGGCCAGCCCTATGGGGAACCAGGATCACTTCCTCTAGGGTGGACAAAGCCCTACGAGGAGGATGAGATATTGTTGTAATGACGATTACCTGAAATATTTGGGGAGAAAAAAATAGATGATGTTTTTAGCATAAACAAACGCGCTTTCTTAAGAATTATTCGTCGTACCGATGAGGATAAGGATACCTTTGGGGATGATCCAACACCTGCCGAAGGGGGGACATGAGAACAGGGCTGTTTAAGGGTAAAGCAATGAAGCGACCCCAAAATTTAAGGGTTTTTTTTGAAATTTTATTATCATAACTATAATAATAGATTATTATAATAAATTAATATTTAAAATTTTAATATCTATTGGAGATCTCATACAAAGTTTAAACCTTAAAATTTTTTAAAAGCTTATCATTGTAGTTATAATACTTATTTGTATGATAAATTAATATTTAAACATTTTAATTTAATATCTATTGGAGGTCTCCTACTACATTTGAACTTAAAATTTTTAAAACTTTATCATGCTAATTATAATAATAATTTGTTATAATATACAGATATTTAAATTTTCTAATTTAATATTTAATCAATTATATATATTTTATCAACTAACTTTTTTAAATAAAAGATAATAAAAAATTTGAAATGAATATAGAACCACAATTTCATACAAAAACGTGTCATAAATAAAGAGAAAGAAACAATTTGATGATATGATGATGATGTTAATAGCAAAACAATAAAAGCCTCTAAAAACCCCTGAAGAATCTTTTCGAGTTGATTATTTTTTATACATGGTAGACTACTATTTTTTCACTTCAAAGTAGATTTGAACAATTCAAAATATATGAAGATATTTTTGGCTTTTTATTTAGTGGTAAAAATTGAAATCATTAGATAATAAGAATTTAAAAAAGCATTGTGTTAACCTTGAATGTTTCTTAAAACATAATAGTTACTATAACTTAGATTTATTTTTGGAATTAAAAGTATTTAGAGAAATCGTGGAAGTGGAAGATAATAATCCAATTGAGGCTTGATACTTTTCCAAATGCATATATTGGCTATAGAATAATCTTAACGATTCATTGATTCCTATTACTATTGCTTCAGCCGAAAGAAGTTTTTAAAAAATTAATAAAATCTTATCTAAAATCAACAATGTCTCAAGAATAATGATTAAATGGATTAGTCATATTATCAATTGAAAAAAGAATATTAGAACAAATTGATTATAAAAATTTAATTAATAACTTTGCATCTCAAAAAGTTAGAAAAATAAATTTTAAATAATATTTTATAGTAGATAGTTTTTTCTATATTTCACAAAAAAAATTTCTCTTTTTATAAAATAACCTATTTTTTTATTGTTTAAATGTTTTTTTTAGATTCTTTTTTCTTTTTGGAGTAGTTATTGAGTTACTTCCCCGTCAAAACCATGAGTTATGATGTTAGTATATAAAATAGTTAAAAAAATTTCTTGTATAAGTGTTTGTTAAAAAAATTAATAAAATTTAATTAATATTAAATAATTAAACGCCCAATTTTAAAATTTCGCTTTAGCCCTTGAACCCTCTTGAGCCTCCCCTGCATAAGAAAACACTTCCTTAGTCAGGAGGAATGTGCTAACACAAAAGTTGTATTTACCGAAGGCTTCATAGCCCGAATGGTACCCCTGGTCCCGCGTTTCAACCCCGTCGTGGGTTCGACTCTCGGTGAGAGCATTTCTTGTGGCGCTCTGTACTTGCGTGGGGCCTGAGGGCATTTTCCCATACCACGTTGTGGCCGGGATTCGATCCCAAGTATGCTCGCCCATTTGATTGATCTTAGCGGTGGCCGCTTGACCGCTCGCTCTTTTCGTCAAAAAAAAAAACACAAAAATTGTATTTCCTATCTTCTCTTTCGCTGAGAAATGTAATGAAACCTTATTACCATAATAAATAAAATGTGGTTCATCCACCTATTAAAAAAAACAAATTCAAGAAGCAGCATTAGTATCAAATTTAATTGCTTTGTTGATTCCTAACTGAGATTTTGTAAATCAAGACGAAGGCCTTATATTTCATGGTATAGACTCTTGGGAAGTAAAAATGGACTAAAAATATGGCAGCTCTCCTTAGAAAAGCCACAGTAAGTTACTTGGTGTTTGATCAATCTAGCACCAGAAACATGGTACATCTGATGTCAGTTGGCCCCCAGTGAACAATAACACCAAAGGCCTGGTTACTTTGATACTAGCTAGGAACCTCACAGTTTAATGTCAGCCATGCTTATGATGGACCTCCTGTTCTTCAATCTTTTCAATGAAGGTGTAAGCCAAATAAGATGGGGAGCCGTGGGAAAGAAGCAGAAAAGAAGAGGGCAATATGGTCAACTTAATGTAAACATGAGAGATCAATAAGAGAGATCAGGTTCATAAAGAGACAAAAAGGTGGTAAGAAAATAACAACATAGTGCTCATATATGTGAAAGAGAGAATCATATAGGACAAAAAGGTGGTAAGGAAATAACAACATAGTGCTCATGTGAAAGAACATGAGCACTAGCTAGGTTGTTCCTTACTACCTTTTTGTCTCTTTATGAACATGATCTCTCTTATTGATCTCTCATGTTTACATTAAGTTGACCATATTCCCCTCTTCTTTTCTGCTTCTAATAGGATGTAGTGAAGTGTGAACAAGATTGTGTTTGTAGGATGCTATAAGAAAAATGGAGGGGTAAAAAAGGCATGAACTCCCCCTTTACGTGGTATATAGAATCAAGCAAGACAAGAATGTTTCTCTATTGTGGGACAATAGGAGGATATGATAAAATTGAGTGGGAGATTCAATCTGCGGGTCAGAAGAATTGTACAACAAACTTCTTGGAACAAATTCATAAACTCTGATCAGGATGATAAATGGCATTCACTTTTAAGTTTAAGTTTATCAATAGGAAATTATAACATATAAAAACAATCCAAAAATCATTGTTGCCAATGACAGAAGACTTCAAGTCTAACATGATGTTTGTTCAAATAACTAAAAGAAAAAATTATATATGAAAATCATGTATAAAAAAGGTCAAAACCCCTATTTAGTCCCTGTGGTTTGCTTCATTTGCCTTTTTGGTCCCTCTATTATTTTTTGTCCGCAGGAGGTCCCTCTACTATATGTTTGGTGAAAAGTGGTCCCTCACCCTAACGTTTTTGTCCGCAGGAGATCCCTCCCGGAGGATCACTTTTTCACTAAACATATAATAGAGGGATCTCCTGTGGACAAAAAATAATAGAGGGACTAAAAAGGCAAATGAAGTAAACCACAAGGACTAATTAGGGGTTTTGACCTATAAAAAAATAAGGAAAAAAGAAAACAAAATATAACAACATAACTAATTCGTGTCTCGCTCCAACACTCTCTGTAATTAGTTTGAGACACAAATTTTCCATGGTTTTTTGATGGTTTAAAACTAAAATTTTTGATGGATTTTTCAAACCACCGATTTGGTGGTTTCTCATAATTCTAAATTTTTTTCTATCGAAATTATCCCTAATAATTTTTTAAATACCAAGTTTATTTCTTCTCTCCACCAATAAGGAGCACAATAATCTCCACCCAACAAAAGTCACAATTACCAAAAAGATCTCAAAAATTTTTCGTATATTAATTTTATTATAATTTTATCAATTTTAAATTAATAAAATAATAATTTAATTTATATTTTACAAAAGTTTAATAAAAAAAATTAACTTTAATTGAATTTAGTTTTTAATCTTAAATCTTTAAATTTAATATGATTTTATATTAATTTATATTTTAAATTATTTTTATTATTTTATTATTTTTTCAACCATACCATACTATCCAAAGTTTCCAAACATTAACCACACTATAAGGGATACCCACGCTTGCTCGCCTTTCTCGGAGGAGCCTCTTGCCCATTCGCTCCATGGCCAACGCTGCTGACAACGCCTTCCAAAAGGTTCAGATTCAAAGAGATGATACTGTGAGTGCACTCCCTCACTCTTGATGAACCACCCGCGCGTCTTTTCCCCGAATTCTTTATTTTGGCTGTTCACCTGAATCGAGAATTCTAGTTCCTGTTTCTATTTCTAGATCAATTAGTATTACTATCGCACATATAGTCATTGAAATGTTTGGAGAAAAGTAGTATGTATTGATCATCATGCTACTACAATAGAAAAATCTTGATTCACATCTCAAAGCTCAAACCCGCCTGCAGGTATTTGATGCTTATGTGGTTGGAAAAGAACAGGCTCCTGGAATCGTAGTTTTGCAAGAGTGGTGGGGTGTTGGTTGATTTCGAGGTCAAAAACCATGCTTTGAAAATTTCCCAGTTGGGACCAGGTCATAGAGCCCTAATTCCAGAGCATGTTCTCTTTGCTATACCTACTTACTGTAAGTTGTGTTTCAAATATTACTTGTTATTTATATTCTTTTTTTTCCCCTTATTTGCAGTTTGTACCGTGGAAAGGTTGGTTTGGATGTCGCTGAGGCACAGCATTTGATGGATGGTCTGGATGGGCAGGATGCCATTAAAGACATACGGGCTGTAATTAATTGGCTCAAGGCTGGCGGTTCAGCAAAGGTGGATGTTATTCTTCTCCTATGATTTGCCTGTTGTTTCTTCCTGGACCTCCATTTTTTTTTAGTAATATGAGCGATAAGCTGCTAAAAAACTAAGAGCGTGCACAAGTCCCGACGAAGCAGACATGAGGACGGGGTTTGTGCGCACGTGGGTGCTGGGACCACCCACCACAACTGTTAGAAGCCCGTATTTTGGGCCTTCTTGTAGGTTTCAAAACATTCATATATAATGAAAAACTTTTAGTCCCACATCGGATATTTATAATAAGTTTGTTTAGTGGACATGTTCTCTTACTTGTTTATAAAAGGACTCTCACCCTTTCATTTGAGACTTTGGACAGTTCATACTCCCAGAAATGTGCCTTCACCCACGAATCGAATCCAAGACCTCTTAGTTATTGGAATTCTTACAGGGACCGAGATACCAATTAACCACTTGGTTGTTGGTCTGGACCTCCATTTTGTGTGTTTGTATGTGTGTGATATTTAGGTTATGTTGCAACTTCATTTATGTACTACTCAGTTCATGTGGTTTGTAGTCTAGATAATGTTCTATGAGTTGTGGTTCAAATTCAACCTACTCCTGGTCTCTTCTCTCCAAATTATACACGGTGCATTAATCGAGGTACACAACCAACTAATTTAATAATTTTCTCTCATATTTTTCTCCAAAAAATGATTCCAATTATTTCATTAATCCTTTTATCATTGACCTTATTCTTTTGTAGACATTTATTGAAAGTTTAAACAATTATTTTATGGTTGTAATCATATCTTAATAAAGGGTGATGCATGCCTGATCTGAGCCTTCTTTATTGCTAGGTTGGTGTCACTGGTTTTTGCATGGGAGGTGCTCTGTCAATTGCAAGTGGGGTTTTGATCCCTGAAGTTGATGCTGTTGTTGCTTTCTATGGGATTTCTTCATCAGAACTTGCTGATCCATCTCTTATTAAGGCACCAGTGCAGGCTCATTTTGGAGAGCTTGATAGCTTTGTTGGCTTTTCAGACATCACTGTATGGTCAACCTTTACTTTAAAGAAATGAATTTGCTAGTTAAATTTAAAACTGCTCTTATATATTCTCTTTATAGATCTTTCCCTAGAAAGTTTAGAATTCTGATTCCTGGCATGTTGAAATCAACTACATATCACCGTCAAATGCTCAAGCTAGGACAAGCTCTGGAACTTTTCTTAAATATATTCTTGCAGTTCTTCCCCATGAGGGGGTTGTATGAAGACTTTTTCTTTAACTTAAATGAATTTAATTCATCAAATAATTCTGATAAGAATATCATGCACATGTGGTCATTATATAAGGTCGGTGTGGAGATTGTGTGAAATCTACCTTCATGGCAGTGAATAACAATGATATCTAGAAAACATATTTGTCCTGTTTTAGCACACATATTGATGGTGCGTTAAAAGCAGGCATAAATATCCATGTTATTATGCTGTAGTATTGAACCACTTGGTGCAAGACAAACATCATTCCACTCTTGAAGTGGATCTCGTCAAGGCTCTCTGTTTCAAGCTTACTGTTATAGGTGGACATTCAGAAAACCTGCCATGCATGATACTGTAGATCTTATTCGAAGTCAAAAGTATTGATGTGCCACTATACAAAATAGGTGCTGACCTGTCTTTTCCAGTAAACCACGTGGCGGCCACTGTTTCATACACAATGGTGCTTGTCATAAAATCAGGCATATACATCTATTTGTGTTAGTTATCACATCTAGACGCTTCAAGCATCTTTGATAGAGTTGTCCCTTATCGTGGGGCATAACACAAAGGTGTGACTTTTTTTTTCGCGATAAAAATCTTCTTAAAGGGCTTGTCAATAGATGTGGCCTTAGATGATGAGCACCCTTGACCCCAAACTGTGCATGTACAAAGATGGGGACTCGAATTTGAGAGCTTTGTGCTCACTAAGTGAATTGCTCAAACTGCTCCCTCCATTGAGGAGACGGGAATTTGAACCTGAGAGCTTTGCTCATCAGGTGAATTACCCAACGCACGAGAACCGAGATACTGTTAGACCAATGTTCCTTTGGTAAGATGTGACATGTTTTACTCTCTTAAAGTTTTTTCTTACCAGAAAGGGTTGCCATTTCAAGCCATCTCATATTCTATCCTACCAAACTATCAATTTGGTGTTTATTTCACAATGAGTTTCTTGATTTCATTGAACATTTTTTTTTCGGCATTGCAATGAAATGTAAGGTGTTCCAATCGAAGCAATATTGTTTTACTTGTACAATATTGTTATTCACTTGCTGTCATTACCCAATTAGCATTGTCACTGTTGCTTAAGAGTGAACCTTGAAGCTAATTCAGTAAAACTTTCAGGCAGCAAAAGCATTAGGCAAAACTGAAATCAAGTGGGGTTCCATTTGAGGTTCATATTTATCCTGGGATTGCTCATGCTTTCATGAACCCTTCACCAGAAGGCATCAAGAGGAGGAAGGCAATGGGTATTTGTGGACTGTTGGTTGAATAAATCATGGATGTAAAACATGTGGACCTGTCTTTGTGACCGATGCTTTTATCATTATTTCCTCTGCCCTATTTGTGCGCAGGAAACAAATCTTGCACATGCTTTCTCTTTAGGTTGCTGTGGTTGCCTTTTATGGGAATGGCGAAATATGTGAAACCATGTTACCATATGACAAAAGATTTCTTGCATTTGTTTGTGTTTGTGTGTATATTGATAACAAGGACGTTAATTTCTCTTTTATCTACCATTCAAACTTGTGATCCAGAAAGCTATTATGTTCCACCTATTTTTTTTTTTTTTTATTGTTATAATTTTAGTTTAAGTAGGATAGATAGAGGAAGTGAAATTGAGTGAGATGGTAGTGCTAAGTGTAGTTATTTTAAATATCCAGATTTTATTTTCTAGGATGATAGGAAGATAGATGAAGATGTAATCCATAAAACTAAAAACATGATGACTAAAGTAGAGAAGTGTTATGGGGTGTTATGTGATAAAAAAATGTCTAACAAAGTGAAAGGAAAGTTCTATAAAACAACAGTTAGATCAGTCATACTATATAGGAGCGAGTGTTGAGCAACTAATATATTCATAAGATGAGTGTGACGGAGATGGGGATGTTAAATACAAGATTGGATAAAATTTGAAATAAACATAAAGGTGTATGTTGCACCTGTTAAAGATAACATAAGAGAAAAGCATTTAAAATGGTTTTGAACACATATGTCATCAACCCCTAGGTACCTCGGTTCGAAAATGTGATAGTTTAGTAATAAAAAATAAGAAGAGGGGTAGAGATTGATCGAGGATTACGTGAAGAGAGATAGCGTTTAAAGACCTACTATTAGATACTGAGCCGGATCTTGTCTTTAACAAAGCTATGGAGTGGTATGGGATTAGGACTTAGTTATTGCTGTTGTCATTAATATTTGCCAAATAAGGTGGAAAAATGAAAACAGTATGTATCTAAGCCATAAAAAGTACCCCTTTTCCTATGTTATGTGCTATTATTGATCCAAAAACACCTTCACAAGCTTCAAGCAATACCAAGAATTATAGCACCATCATTTAATCTGATAAACAACATAACATCATCGTTTCATGTCCTTCCACATGTTTGGAAGGAGAATAATACATACACCCAACCCATAAGATTGATGGAAGGAGAAGAATACATAGACGCAATCCATAAATAAGACTGATGGAACTAGTACTACAAGAAGTAGAAGAAAGTAGAAGAAAGAAACATGGCTCTTACTTGCCCGAAGTTCTGTCATCCTCCCTCCCAGCAAGAATTCTTGATATCTGGAGACCACGACTGAAAGCTTGGTTGAAGAGTAACCTGGTCTGAAACTCTGAAACAAAAGGGAACCATGATAACACTACAATAGGCATGAAGATGATCATCCCCATCACATACTCATACGCTCGTCCAAGTTCCTTGATCGAGTCCCAGAATCCTATGCTCTTCAGGAATCGTTTGCATGCTTGGCCAATCTTAATCAAGGGTTAACAGTAGCAATGAATTAGCATGAATGCTTGCATAATCTGAAAGCCCATATCAACAGTGGGAATGACTCACCAGAAGAATGGACCAGCCGGTTGGCATGAAGCCAAGTATGCTGGCAAACACATCAACTATTGTGAGGCCGCAGACAACAAATAAGACTGTCATCACAGATATAAATCCGAGGAAGAGAAGCCCTTTGAGGATTCTAAACATCAGCTGAAAATCTGTGCCAAACCTACGCCGCCCCATTGAAACCATCTGAGAGCAGAAATAGTTAAAATAAATTGGATAAATAGCATAGATAAGAGTTTTAAGTAAAAGAGCAGTGATGAACCAAGGAAGAAGATGATTTTGAGTTTTATTTTCCCTTAATATTATATGCATTGAGCTCTTAAATGATGTTCTTTTTCTGACCACAAAACAAACAAAAGAACCAGTTGATGCAAGGAAATGCTTCAAGAAAACCTTCGGGGAAGCCAGAAGTAACTAGGTCTAAAAGCTATCGGAAAGATGTGGTCAGTGTTAACTAGTGGATACCTTTAAAACTAACAGGACCGTTAACATCACAAGCCAAGACAATCCATAAACCTGTGAAAAAGCAGCAAAATATTAGATAATGACTGAAATAGTCATGAAGGGGGAGAAAGTTTGGGATTTGATGGAAAGCAATACCAGGACACTTTTGCTGTGATGGGCTATATTGAGATGGTAAACTATCCCATATTGGTAAATTAGAAAGCGGAGCGCCAAGAGGATCTCCAAAATTCTTCCTCGGATACTTGTATAATGCAGGTGCTCATGTTCCTTTTCCCACCAAGATTCCCAACTCCTATCCACTGGAATTCCAATCCCACCACGATTCCCCATCCACCTTTTCCAGTCTGTCCAGTCATCAACAGTCTTCTGCCACTCAAATCCTGATGGATTGAATACAAAGGGTGCAAACAACCACGAAGCAACAAGGAACCACATGGAAAATGTGACAAACAGGTATACATTTGAGCTGCGGTAAGACTGCGCATACACTAGGTACACAACCAAGAGTATCATCAGCTCCAATCCCTTAACAAAGTGGCTGCGGGAGTAAAGCCTATAGTTATCAGCAAACTTTGCATGGAACACCACAAACCCACGACCAGTAGCTCTATATTGAGCACCTCCATGCAGAAGTGTCCTTCCATAATAATGGACCTTGGTTCCTAGCTGGAAGGTAAAGAAAACAGGGGCTAATTGCAGCTGCATTATAATAAACTCACCCAACGCAGTGCGGAATCCTTTCTCCAAGCCAACTTCCATTACCATAGGAAGAACCAGTAACAATCCTAGCTGAAAGACTGACTGAGAAGCTAGAGCAGTTTCGAGGGACTTATTTTGCTGAATGCTTGGATCCTCAAGTATTGACTTTTCAAGGCCGCTCATAACCAAATATAGCCGTCCATATAGGAACACATATACTGTAAGTACAGTAACCTGCAGCCAAATAATTTTGATGTAAGGATGTTCCCAGAGAACAAATATTGGCCATCAACAATAAAAAAATATCATAGCATAGATGGTCTCAGACAATATATATTAGTTATCAAACCTGGGACTATTATTGAAGAAACTTAGTCAGCTAGAAGTGTATCACTTTTTCTACACATACAAAGAAAAGGTCTATTTTCACTCACTATCTCACTTTCTTTGCCTTGATGATTGCTACATAATATGGTCATCTGGATACCATTGTCTTGGATTGAATCGAGTATTGAATTTGTTTAGGAAAAATTATCTAGAGATTCCTGAGAGTTTCGCTTTTTACCAAAAAGTCCCTCCGACTTTTCAATCAACCAGGAAGTCCCTGGTTTTCAAACAAATTACCCACAGGCCCAAAATTGTTTCAAAAACAGGAACTCCTAGTAAGTTGAAAAGTCAAGAGAAACTTTTCAATTGAACACAACTAGCTCATGGACCTTCAAGTAATTTTCACATTTGTTTATCACTGTAGGCATTTAACATGTATAACATGTCACTTTACTAACAATAATCATATAACACAAAATCATAAGAGATGACAGCATAATGTTTAATTTGGATACAAGGGGGAATCAATCATGATTGAAATCAATTTAGAACAACTAAAACTATTCTCAAGGACTATCTACATTTTTGTTTGCAGATTCATTTTATGGAAACATAACTAATACACAGGTGCAAATTTCTACCATATATATATATATATAGAGGGCTGATATTATCAGGCCGGCCGCAATATCAGCCCGGCCGCAAGTGCGGCCGCCTGATAGCATCAGCCCTATTATCCATTATATATTAGATATACTATATATATATATATATATATATATATATATATATATAAAAGGTAAGATCGGCCGGAAACACTGTTTATTTACGGTCACCTCCCATTTGGCCACCTGGAACATGTTTGAAAGATTTCCAGCCGTATGTATGGAAAGAACATCGAAAAATAAGCTAGTATATCAATTTTCATACAATTTGGGAACTTATAGGGTTTTCATCTTAACAGGTGAAAATTTATAGAAATCTTACCGGTTCAAAATTTCACCCGTTAAGATGAAGACCCTACAAGTTCCCAAATTGTATGAAAATTGACATGTTAGCTTATTTTTCGATGTTCTTTCCATCCATACGGTTGGATTTTCTCAAAACACTGTGCAAGTGGGCCAAAAAGAGGTGACCGCACTTGCACAGTGATAAGGCCGACCGCACCATATCATGACCCTATATATATTATCTATATATATGTATATATAGATATAGGGACGTGTTATAGTCAGGCCGATTGTAACACTGTGCATTCCTACTCGCCTCCTATTTGGCCCCCTGAAGCATGTTTGAAGGATTTCCAATCGTACGGATGGAAAGATCATCGAAAGATAAGCTAACATGTCCATTTTCATACAATTTGGTAACTGTTTGGTCCTCCCACTTAACGGTTCTTATTTTATAGAAATCTAAACGATCCAGAATTTCAACCGTTCAGTGGGAGGACCAAACGGTAACCAAATTATATGAAAATGTACATACTAGCTTATTTTTCGATGATATTCCCATCCGTACGGTTGGAAATCCTTCAAACATGCTCTAAGGGTCAAATGGGAGGTGCATCCGGCCGACCGCATCTTATTAGCGCGTTATAGTTATATATTATCGATATATATATATATATATAAACAAAGTATGGGCCCATACTTATCACAGTATGGGCCCATACTATAATAGTGCATACAATGGTGATAGGGTGGGCCGGCTGTACTTGCAGCCGGCCTCACTTTATCACCATTATATATATATATATATATATATATAATTTTTAAATTATCTTATCATCAAAAAACAGATATATATCTACATCTATTTATAAAAATTACATATAGATAAATATATATTATATATACTATATAGATAAATATATATACAGTCGTGTTACAGTACGGCCGGATGGAAAGATCATCGAAAAATAAGCTAGTATGTCCATTTTCATACAATTTGGTTACCGTTTGGTCCTCTCACTTAACGGTTGAAATTTTGAAATTTTGGACCATTCAGATTTTTATAAAATAAGAACCGTTAAGTGGGAGGACCAAACGGTAACCAAATTGTATGAAAATGGACATGCTAACTTATTTTTCGATGATCTTCCCATCCGTACGGTTGGAAATCCTTCAAACATGCTCCAAGGAGCCAAATGGGAGGCGACTGGAAACGCACAGTGTTACAGTCGATTGTACAATATCACGACTATATATATATATATATATATATATATATTAAATTATGAATTGAGTTTTTAAAAACGGTATCTAAATGTCATATTAGCATACATCTGCTACACTGGTCTGAACAGTAAATTTGCATGATCATGCAATTGAAAATGAGCTACATCTTTATCTGAAACCTGAAATTTATGTCACCAAGTTGTATGGTTGAGGCATTCATGGGTTGTTCTTTTCACATTTTAGGAAATAGGCAATTCATATATATGGCTGTTTTAAGGTAGCAATTATTTTGGTTATGAAATTTTGGCAGGACTTCCAAAACTTCAATGTTGGTCATTCATAAAGTGAATACTAATTATACTGCTTCTAAAACAGATACTTTAAGGTGGGATATGTCAAGAATTTATACCACGCTGCTAACATAGAAGCCCACAGTGGTGAAGTAGAAAGACAGCATCCTGTAGAAGTCAAATCTTCGTCCCAATCGATAAACATCACGACTTAGTGTTTGTTCTCCATTTCCATTTGCTACTTTTGCCTCAAACAGAGAAATTTGATTCATTCCCACATCACGCCCTTTCCCTACTTGCATATATTCATGATGTGTCACATTCCCTCCACGTAGTGTTGAATTGAACCCTAAAAATTATTATAAAATATTAGAGACAAAGGATATATAAATAGGAAGAACAAGAAAGATGCATAGAATTAACAAAGAACTTGCACATGCTTACCTGAAAATATGTCCTCACTTAAATTTATGGTTTTTGAAGCTTTGCTTACACCTCCTCTTGTAATGTGAAAGATTCTATCAAAGATATCAGGATGACCATAATGGAATCGGACCCTGGGAAGCCATATATTATCAGAGGTGGAAATCAGCTTAGAAGGACAAATTATTCATACCTGGTGAATCAATACGTGCATATGCACCATCTCAAGAGCTAAATCAGTTAATAAAGTCATATTCGAAAGAAAAAGCATTAACCATGCACAAGAAGTATGTAGTAAGTGCTACTTGCTACACAATAGAGTTGTTTGCATCTTCTGACATTTCACATTACATGTATAATGCTTTAGAGTAACTAATAGTCGCACATAAGTTAATTTAGTGAATTTGGATTTGAATACAAAAGTTTGGTTTTTCAACCAATCAACTTAAGCTTTGGGGTTGAGTCAGGCCCAAATAATGTGTTTGGTTTGCATCTAACAGCTTTAACCTAATCTAAGTTGTTTACCAATTTTAATTAGTATAAGCAATTCCATCCAAATGGACAACCTAAAAAGAAGTGAGAGTAAGTTCATGGACAACCTTGTATGAAAAGCAACAGCAAGTTCATTTGAGCAGATGACAAGTTACTTACTTCAGAGGGTTTGCCAGAACCCTTTGTCCAATAGTCACAAAACTTGTCTCTTGGTTGGACATAAACCATGCAAGAGAAGAAACACTGTAAGGTGACAAAAAAACATGAAGAAGATTAATCAAAATAGACATTCATATGGATTTTCAGGAATACAAGCCACCACTCGTATCAGAATGACTAAATGGGTTAAGCTAGCTTTGCTTGAGTATAAAGATGACAGAAGGATGTTGAGAAAGTTTTAACCTTCCAGTGAATATATGCTCTCTGAGACCTAATATTGTAGGCCGACGTCGTCCATGATGAGGTTCCAAGAATTCAGCTAAAACATTTCTTATTTTGAATGCTTCCTCAAGGTAATTATCCTGAAAGACAAAATACAGGGATATAAAATTAATATTTAGTATATTAAATATATTGGATAATAGTGACCTATACCTGATTCATATCTATTGTTTGAAGTGCTTCCCCTCGTGTAAAAATTATGGCATGGTTTTGATTTTCAGGCTTTCCTTCACCAATAGCAGTTGGAGGCCCAGGCAATTTGATACGATAAATTTCCTAAAAAAACAGTAATAGTTGGACAGGTAGAATGTTAATTTAAGAATCACATAAAAAATAAGAAGCAAATTATAAGAGGGCAGATACAGATCCACCTACAAACATACAAATAATTGAGCAACAAGTGTCATATGCGCATAGACCTCTTTATTAAAGTTATTATTTAATAGTTATTCATATTTGAACTCTATACCAGAATGCATATGATAAAGGAAACAATCGAGAAGTTAGAAAAAAAAATGTGTTTCTAAGATGTTTATAGTCGTCTGATATATTATATTACTTTCGTTGTACATAGTTCGTTGTACCTGATATCACTTTCTAAACAAAGCCCACAAGAATACCCATATATTGCAATGCTCTATATGATACGTCCTATATCACATATGAAGGGAACAAAATTAATAGTGACACAATCTACACCACAGTGCCAAGTGTTAAAGAGAGAAAAAAAATGAGGATACTGATGGAGATCTTGTTATGCCAAAAAAAATTAACCAATTTCCCCACTCTGATCTTGCAACTTGTAAAAACTTTGACAAGGAAGATTGAGGAGAAAATCGTTAACTAAAATATAGTTGAGGACATTGTTCTGTCAACTTTATTCAAGCAAGCAAACTACAAAAGGGAGTAAGAGATATTTGCATTAGGAATCTAACAACTAAAAATTTGTTCAAGCCATCCTCCATCTTTTGCTATCAATCATGCATCCAAATGTCCCCTATTAAAGATGTGTATTATGATCTAATCAAATACAATCAACGAATTTCAGAAGGTATTGAACCATTTCTGATGTATTCTTTGAAATGAGTTTGAAGTAAGTACCTCAGCGTATCTCTCACCTCCTTTTACAAGAACAGAATAATAAACCTTTTCCATTTTTCCATCAGTTGTCTCCTCCCGTTCATCGATATAAGCAACACGCAATGAAGGATACCTTTTTTAATGAGCAAACGGGTGACATAATTATAAAAGATGATTTTGAAATCAAGTTTATTAGCATATTCCCTAACTTACACCAATAGTAAGTTGACAATACTTTGGTAGGAATTTTTGTCTCGAATATCAGTGGACTTTTGCTGCATGCCGAAGACTTGACAAGAGACAACATATGTAAATTTCATGTCTGCAACAGCTAGTGAACGTGCAGAAAAAGACAACTGGTCATGATAACTCTTTTCTGGTGCAAGTGATGCATGCCCTCCCAAGATATCTGGAGAAGTAACGAGTAATTCAAATCCAAATTGGATATTAGTTAACGAAGTTGACTCCAGATAGACAGATCTTGAACTGAACTGTCAACAATTTTGGAAAGTGCAATTTAAGATATAACCAACCCTGATTCTCTGCCATGTCCAAGAAGCCTTGAATTTCCAGAGCCTTCCTATAGTACATCATTCCTCTCACTGAAAATTCAAGTATACAACATAAATTAATAAACAAACAATAGTTAGATTTAGATGATTGTAGATTTAGATATCAACTGTACACCTGTCCTAGAGAGTGTTTGTGCCCTATATGAAACCCAATGACGGACAGCATCCATGTGGTCTTCAAGTGAATCTCCATCCTTAATGCTTTCGCGTTCCCGAAAATTGTTCCACTCATCTGAGTTGAAGCCGAAATTATTTCACAATAATAAATATAACAACTACAGAAAAAATGAAGTTCCACTTGAAAATATAAATATCAGGTCTCAATTGTACCAGGATATATTTTCTGTAGATAAAACAAAGTAGATATCCCATCTTCATTCTTCTTGTTAAGCTCCTCCTTAGAATAAAGAACTTCCTCTTTATAGTATGGAGTCAAAACACTGAAAAAGAGAAAGATGAGTCAAAACAAGCTTAAAGGAACAAAATTATAAAACAAAACACTGATCACTCATGGGATAGTACACCATGTCAATTCCAAAAGCAAGAATTACAATACCTAGTTTTCTCATATTGCAGTGCCTATAACTTTAATAAAGAAATTCAAAAAGATTTAAAGAGAAAGACCAAGTCACTGCATAGGACATTGAACAGGTAATATTTGAATCTGACCATATATGCTAAATAATGAAATGACCAAATTTGTGTACAACTCTATTGGAGAAACAGTGCATGACCATAATATTGCCAAGGGACAAGCTTGCAGATCTTTCTATAACAGCCATTAAACAGAATATCAAGTAACTATCATATATGAATTCCTTAGTGACAAGCACAACTCACTAGCACATAATCGTTAATTGTTTAGAACAGAGTCAGTACAATGGACTCCGAAAATTTGGAATATATATATATCTTCTGCACTATCATGTAAAAAAAGAAGATAGATATGTGGATATTGTCAAACTTTGGTTATGGCAAACCAAACAAGCTAAAGCAATCACATCAATCCAATAGAATTTGTTGGTGTCCAGCATAGACCTGAGAACTCAAGGAGATCGTACTTGATGCATTAACCTAGAAGAGGTCTTCGGCTAGAACTACTATATGGCTGTAAGCCAAAACAATATACTGAATTATGAAAGCATCCTGAAGCATGAAAATTTCAGCTGTCCAAGTCAAAGAAGACCTGCACAGAGAGTATATTGGCAACAATGGAGATGATCATAAGCTTCATTGCTCCTAATGACCTCATATATCAGCCTGTGAAACTAAAATGGTCATTCCCACTGAATGGTGAAAAATGTTATTTAATTTATCATGGAAAAACAAGAAAAACCTTACTCAATATTATTAAGCCATATCAAAGAAAAATTCATGGTTGAAACTCAACATCACACAACTATAAAGTACAGACCAAAGCCTATATCTCAAGCAAATCATAGCATAAAGTGAAAAACTTAGGATTAAGCCCACCACAAGCACAATAATCTCAACGTAATGTGATTCATAGGGAACATTTATCAAAAGAAAAAGAGTTGTACTGTGACAAGAAACCTACCTAAAGGAGAGCATTTTGCGAACTTGTGGAGTAGGTGGCATTTTCATGAACAAAGAATTTGCAAAGAACGTAATTCTACGGCGGGCATCCAAATTCATTGGCACATTTATTGCTGATTCCTTGACAGATAAAAGTAAATGAAGCCTGACAACCTATTAAAGAACATGAGTGATTATAATAAGTGTAAGATAAATTATTTGAATTGAATATATATATATATATATGAAAGCACCTTCTCCCTCCAAGATTCATTCTTCAGAAGATCAAGGTTTACATTAAAAATTCCATACTTTATCCTATCTTTGCCCTTGTCATTTGGATTCTTGTTCACAGCATTCCAACGTGCAGCAATTCTGAGAAAAATGATTAACCATAAAGAGTTCAGTTTAATCAATTCATTGGCATTGCAAACATAATTAGTAATTTCATACTCTTCACTGATCATTATATCCTGTGCTATAATCTCCATCATATCCTGCACTACATTTATAATTTGTCTCCTGTGAGCCTCAACATCTTCAGCATCATTGTCGTCTCTTTTTTCTTTCTGCAATACCAGATAGTTTTATTAGTTATAGCTGAAAATGGCAATTCAATTCTGAAACTTAAATTGTACTCTAAGCTAAGAGAATCATAGGAATAGGCCAAAGCATATGTTACCAAAAGGTTTAGTAGTCTCTCCAACTTATTGTTGAGCTGTGGTAACTCACTCATCCGGAAATTATTCAGAAATTTACCACTATTAATGCTAGTATCCACCTTTTCACATATCAGCCTTACAAATCTGGAAGGACACAAACAGTCTGTTAAAAAAGAAAAGTTTCAAATTATGTGGTTACTTTTCAAGGAAGAACAAAAATATTCCAATGGAAAGGACTAAAATTTTCAAGGTGACACATAAAAGAGTCACCCAATTAAAAAAATTTCCCTTACTCCTTCCCCTCTTCTTCCACAAGAAGGCCATAAAGGATAACTCTCAATGTCTGATAGCATTCTATCACTGCAGAGCTCATGTAGTCATCATACTTGATCTTGTTAAATAAACTAGCATCATCCTTTCCCTTGAAATCTTTGGCCATGTCAAGTGCTATGGGTATCTATTAATATAGATGAACTATGTAAGAACTGTAACACTCGCTAGACTGGGAAATTAATGAAGAAAGCAAGGAAAACCAATGTATACCTTACTGGCAAGAAGGAATGGTGGCCACTGGACGACAGATATTTCATTTCCATCTGAAGAAGAAGGTACAAGCAGAAGATCCTTCTCACTGGCCAAAAGATTAAGAACTTGAATAAAAGGTCTACTTATAACAATAGTCATTTTGATAATAATGATTATAAACTTGACTTATTGCTGATCAAGTCCTCCTGTCGTAAAGAGTTTATGAACGAATTCCAAACATCAGAAAATTTAGCAATGTTTTTTCTTTCGGCGTCATCATCCTGCAAATTTAAGACAGTGTAAAAGAGAATACAATAAAAACACAAACTAAAAGATAAAGGTAGAAATTGTACAATTATGAAATTAGTCATGTATTGCAATCAAGTGGATAGAATTCATAGGAAGTACAGAAATTGCTTTAGCTCAAAAAATGGTCTGCACACTATAACAACAACTTAAATTAGCATTCACATTAGCACCTGATTCTTTCTTGATCCCTCATTGGAGGATGGCACAAGCCCTTCACTAAAAGCTGATGGCACTGCATCAAATCTGGACCTAAGCATCCCAAGTGTTCGTATCTGTGAAAATATACGCATGATATAAGACAAAGCAACCTCAGGATCAAGGCATTTACAAGCTGCACAAGACTAGAATCTTCTCTAGAGAGAAGAATATATATATATATATATGGTTATGATACAATCAGGCCGGCCGGATGTCCGGCCGCCTGATTGTATCATATATATATATAATATAATATATATATTTATATATATATAGTATTTTATATTAACTATATATATCCAAATGTATTTATCTATATATTTTTTATAATTATTATACATAGATTGATAGTTATTATATATATATATATATATATTCTAATGATGAGATAATTTAATAACTATCTAGATATATCTAATAATTATAAAAAATATATAGATAAATAGATATGGATATATATAGTTAACATAAAATTTATATATATATATTTATATATATATATATATATAGAGAGAGAGGGGTGTTAGAGTGCGGCCGGCCCACTCCAACACCCAACCAAAACACACAATTAAAAACCCAACAAAACCACCCCCTGTGCATGTGTGTGTTAATGGGCCGGCCGCAGTTGCGACCGGCCGGATTGTAACAAAAGTGTATATATCAGTTGTGTTAGAGTGAGGCCGGCCGCATTTGCGGCCGGCCCACTCTAACACCCAAAACCAACTTCAAAAAAAATAAATAAATAGACCAAAACCCCAAAAACCCAACCGGCTGAGTGAAATGCGGCCGGCCTCACTCTATCATTCTTATGTATATATATATATATATATATATATATATATATATATATATATATATATATATATGTGTGTGTGTGTGTGTGTGTGTGTGTGTGTTACAATCAGGCGGCTGGACATCCGGCTGGCCTGATTGTAACATAACCCTATATATATACATATAGTGTTCTTGTGCTTGTGCTTGTGTGTGTGTGTGTTACGGACTGAACCGTAGATCACAACAAAAAGGAGAAAATCGAAGCATCTTATACCTCACCCAAGTGGCTGAAGGCTCCATGAATCCCTCCAACTATAGTCGAAAATATAGCATACCATATCTGAGTGTCCATAAAATACACCTACATGCCATGAATATAATTATGATTTAGGGTAGTAGAGAAAATAAAACCACTGCAAAATGATTTCTTAGTATGTGTTACCAGGACTATTGGCGCCCATATAGATATAACAACACCAATGTTATGTTCCACTGCAACATTTTGAAATGACACTAATAAGAATAAAATTGAGAAGAAACAAAAAAACAGATTCTAAAACAAATAAATCTTACAATTGGGAAAAAACTCATGCCACTCATAGCTACCAACTCCCAAATCCATAATCCGCTTAGTTGGTTCAACTAAAGGAGAAATCTATAAACATAGAGCATAGAATGAGCATTATCAGGCAAGTGCAATAAAGAAATTCAAGAAAAATGGGAAGTCATGAGAACATCTAATGATAATAATAACATTCTCATGGAGCAAGATATAAAAGAGTAATTAATCCTCAATATTACCACATAATTTAAACAGAGCAAATGAAGTGGCAAGAAACATGTTCTTGCTATCAATTGATTTACAAATTCCAGGATTGCTAAATTAGCTTGGGAATTGGCCAAACAATTCTTCATAAAATATCTATCATGTTTTTTCTCACTTACAGTATCTAATCATCATTGATCATCCAGTTTGTTTCCCACCAACAAAGTTCAGGTGATACAGAGACTTCAAATAATTGATCAAAATATCAATTATATGAATAGTTTATATACCAAATGAAGAGCATATTCAGCAGATGTTAATGTAACAAGCAAAATAAATGAAAATTGGTACTAACTATTTTAAGATGCATAGATTAAGATGGGTGCCACAGATTGTTGATCAAGACTCCATGGTAATGAACACTGATAAGTGGGAACAAGTAAGTTGATTGCTCCTCAAGGACGGAATTGTCCCAACACAAGTTAGGGCTATTAACAGTCTAAACTCACTTTGTCCTGCTTGAAATTTCAGGCACGGACAAAAATAGCTGAGAAAGTTAATTAAGCAAGATTTAGGGAGCGAGTGCCATAACGGTTCACGAGAATGCAGAGAAGCAGATTGCTAGTGGCAACCAGTGTCCCTGGTCCACAGGACCAATACTAGGGCGGGATTGTGCAATGCTCCTAATACTGCCCAGCTTCCAATCATAGCTCTAAAGACATGTAGGATATATATGAATATGCTATTAGACTTGAAAATTCATACTTACAAGCCAGATCCACAAATTTAAATCCACAAATGAACCCATGAAAGTGGTTTTTTACCTATCAAATAGTCAAAAAATTAATATTTAATGCTACAACATCATAGAGTAGCCTGGTGCTACAAAGCTCCTGTTATGCGCATGATCCTGGGAAGGGTCAAACCACTTGGGTCTATTGTACGCAAGCTTACCGTGTTTTTTTTTTCCTTACAAGAGGTTGTTTCCATGACTCGAACCCGTGAGGTCACGTGGCGACAACTTTACCGTTGCGCCAATGCTACAACATCATAAAAAATAAAAAAATAAAAAACTAATCGCTCAATCATGATTTGTTTTAGGTTTTGTGAAAGCCCGGTCAAACTTGGCTGGGCCAAGTTAAGTTTGGACTAGCCAAACTGGAGTTGGCAGTCTCAGGCCTGAATTGAGCTTAAGCCAATCTCAAGCTGTGGTAGAATTAATTCACGCCAACTCGAGCAATGCTAGGCTAGCTCTAGTTCAGCTCATTCAAAGCACTACATGATAGTAGTGCATGCATAATCTAAACAAGCAAGGCAATCTTTTTCAAACACTATCCCCTAATTCAGTTGCAAACAAGCAATGAACAAAAAAGAGTTTTTTACTTGTCACCCCCTGAAAAATAACGAAATCACTTGTCACCCACTAAATTTTCAATAATACCTATAACCCTTGTTTTATTTTTATTTTACTTGCTACCCCTTGGACTAAACTTTTATATTTTAACCTAGGTTAGATGTAAAAACAATTGTTATAATATATGGAAACTGATTATTTTGACCTTTTTATATATCATATCCTTTTTAATTAATTCTTTCTCATATCCTCAAGTGAAATTTAGCAACTCCCAGAGTATATTATGTACTTACTTTAGTTTATGATGTATTTTATATTTTATTTTATTGATAATCTAATTATTTTGTTTAACTTTGAATATCTTACAAATAATTCTTTTTAATGCATGTCATTAAAAATTAAATAAAAAATATAGGTTAATCTCATATTTTCTTTGTTTATAAATTAAACATAAATTTAATTGTCCTGTAAATAAAATTATAATTTCTTCATAACTTCTTTCAGAA
The DNA here is from genome assembly GCA_026586065.1 of Dioscorea zingiberensis. Taxonomy (NCBI): domain Eukaryota; kingdom Viridiplantae; phylum Streptophyta; class Magnoliopsida; order Dioscoreales; family Dioscoreaceae; genus Dioscorea; species Dioscorea zingiberensis. Next base: position 8,600,464 of record CM048822.1, on the reverse strand, counting down.
TATTCTTAATTGTTTTTAGTGATTGGTAGATATCAACTATAAAAAGAAGAGGGAAATTTTGTCTTTTATTTGGTTTTAAAAATAGTTTACAAGAAATATTACGGATCTTTGGTTGAGATAACTAACTCAAGGGATGACAAGTAAAATAAGGGGTATTACTAAAAAATAAGGGGGTGACAAGTGATTTGGCTATTTTTCAAGGAGTGGCAAGTAAAAAAACTCAACAAAAATTACCTCAACATAATAACTGAACGCAAGCTTGCTGATTAGCAATAAAATCCAGAAAAGAGTATACCTGTTGAGCCCAACAGCAAAGTGAAAATCAATGAATAATCTGATCAAAAAAATCGGGCAATAGAAATCAAGAAACATTGCTTACTTAAACAGTGAAAACATGCCCTCATGCATGCCTCTTCCAACAAATAACTTAGGCTGAAAATCAAGTAATTCACATATCACAAACAACGCAAATCAACCAGCAATATTAAGAAGAAAATTTTTGTAACATATGCTTGCCTGAGCCCACCACATAACCAGAACAACAATTCTATTATTAGAGCGCTCCATAGACCGTCGAAGTTGGGGAATCATGAATAATAAGGCCGCAAGTATGTTCGGTATCATATAAATAGCGATAGCAAAATCAAAGATAGAATGACTTTGCCAACTTCCAGCCCAATTTCTAAAGAATTTAACAAGGCCTGTAGGATTTTGCACAGAGCTAGAATAGCCTATTGGTAGAACTACCACCCATGCAGCTGCTACTGCAAATTTCAGAAGGTACCGAATTATTTGGGTGTATTGCAAGCTTCCCCAAGCCTTCCAGCTGAGAACTAAATCCAAAGTAGCTGAAAAAGCCAAGATCACATAATAAGAAAGAAATAAACTTGAAAAGAAGTTTACTAGTAATGGTGATTTTCCATTTTAACATGATTTGTATCTGAATTGGGCTAAAGTTTACAAGTTGCAAAGTAAAACATAAAACTGTAAGGTCCGAGCAAACTTATGAGAATAAAATTTCTAACCTTGCAGGAAATTGAGTAGAGCGGCAGTTATAAAGATGCTCAAAACACTTCTAAAAACATCTGGGTCAAACACAGCAGCTATTGATCCCAAGGGACTCCATGCAATGATTAGCATGGCCTAAAAGATGAATAAAGTTTTACATACGATAACTCAAATCATGAAGATATAGCCCATTTATCAAAGAAGGAAAAAAGAATGAGCTGATTTTGGCACAATAAGGAAAAAAATACCTGGAAAGCCATAATGAAAAATATCCACATACGATCAAAGCTTCTAAACAGGTGCCAAAATGTACGGACTTCAACAAAATTTACTTTTGGTTTTCTTCGTCCAGAAATGAAGTCACGATGCTGCAGGATACAGGACAATAAAAAAATTAAAAATATCTGTGTATCTCCATCCAGTAACTACTTAGAAATTAAATGAAATTATACAAGGAGAACAAGAAGGTATCTTGGGGCAAAAATGTGTGTAATCCTAAATTAGAGTGTTGATTTTGTTATATAGGTTGCTATATGTAAATCCCTTTAAGTTATGGGATTTTAGTTAAGAGAAAATCACAGGAATAATCTTTCCTCTGATTTAGGGACCGACTTTAAGTAGTTGTCTATTTTTCTCTCTATATATCTTGTATAAAACCAGCACTGGCCATTGTAATTCCATATGATAAAAACAATTCTTTTCTCCTTATTTTTCCACCTACCCAACAAGAAAACTATACAACACCATAAGCCCAAAACAGTGATCTTGAACTCCCTGTTGCAGTGAGAAAAGGAAAGAGAATGTACTAAATGACCCTTATATCCATTATCTCATTCTGTATCTTTCTGAAGATTTTCATCATCTCATAGAACCTTCCTTATCAACCAAAACACTATTTCCATACCTATTACCCTATCCGAGGCATTGTCAAAGAATGGAGGAAAGCTCTGAGAGTTGAAATGGATGCACCAAAGAAAAACAAGACTTGGGAGCTGGTTGATTTACCAAGCGGAAAAAGGCCGGTGAGATGCAAGTGGGCATTCACCTTAAAATATAAAGTTGATGGGTCACTAGAGAGATATAAGGCCAGGCTAGTAGCAAAAGGATACACCCACATACGGAGTAGATTACCAAGAAAGCTCTGCTCCAGTTACCAAAATGAACAAAATAAGGATACTCTTATCTCTAGCAGCCAACTTTAATTGGGAGTTGCTGCAATTTGATGTTAAAAATGAATTCTTGCATGGGGACTTGAAGAAGAAATATACATGAGCATTCCTCCTGGTTTTAATGAGAATATAGCAAGCAATAAGGTGTGTAAATTGAAGAAAGCTCTTTACAGTCTTAAACAGTCACTTAGGACATGGTTTGTATAGTTTGCCAAAGTAATGCTTGCTATAGGGTATAAGCAAAGTCAGGGGGACCATACACTTTTTACTAAGCATTCTGAGACAGGGCTAGTATATGTTGATGACATAATCATCATAAAAAATGAATAAAATGAGAAAAGAAATGTTTGATTAAGGAGTTTGAAATAAAAGAGCTAGGGATATTAAAGTACTCCACTATTTGAAAGTCAGAAAGGAGTTTTTTTAGAAGAAAGAATGGCTCATCTCTCGAGGCATACACGGATGCAGACTATGCAAAGTCACCTGTGGATAGAAGGTCTACATCAGGTTATTGTACATTCTTAAGTGGCAATCTTGTGACATGGAGGAGTAAGAAGAAGAGTATCATGGGGAGATCGAGTGCACAGGCTGAGTTTAAAGCAATGGCGCAAGGAATTTGTGAGTTGCTATGATTGAAGATCATTCTTGAAGACTTAAAGATCAAGTGGTATGGGCTAATGCGACTATTCAGTGATAACAAATCAGCAATAAATATTGGTCACAATCCAGTACAACATGATTAGATGAAGTACACTGAGGTTGATAGACACTTCATCAAAGAAAAACCGGATAGTGGGTTAATATGCACACCATATGCTCAAAATGGAGGGTAGTTGGAAGATGTACTGACGAAAGGACTAAACATTCATATTTTTCAAACCATTATTCACCTATTCACCAGCTCGAGGGGATGCGTGGAAAAAACGTGTCTAATCCTAAATTAGAGTGTTGATTTAGTTAGATAGATTGTTATATGTAAAACCCTTAAGTCATGGGAATTTAGTTAGGAGAAAAGCACAGGAATGATCTTTCCTCTTATTTAGGGGTTGACTTTAAGTAGTTACACATTTTTTCCGTTTGTATATGTTGTATAAAACCAGCACTGACCCTTGCAATTCATATTATAGAAACAATTCTTTTCTCCTAATTTTGCCACATATTTCAATATAAGTTATTCTTGTTTGTAATATAGTAATGAAAGTGTTGCATACTTCTATGTTGAAACAAATGTACAGTTATATCAGCAATTTACTCATAAAAGTCATTCTCACTCGTTAAAACATATACAGATCATGAGTTTACAGTAAATCTATCTGACTCTGAACTCTAGTATTAATTTTGCATTACACTCCTTTTATAAATCATTATCCAATACACATTCTCATAACCTTGATTGCAAGCTTACCGCATAACCATTTATATTGGCTTCTATATATTCTTCGCACTGGATTTCTAACATTATCCAAGCTACCTCCTACATAACACGTCTTTTATTTGGTCCTCTATTCTTACGTTGCTCTGAACTTCACAATAATGACAAGTGCAATGTAATATTTGGTATTCCAGAGATCATTTCTGAACCTACTGTATATTATCTTATTTCATCAATCTGCCAACTCAGTTTATAGTATTATAATTGTTTGCATACATCAACCTGTACATCAAACTATAATAATTAGCCAAACTTGTAGGCTTCTCTCTACTGTGCTAACCATTTCTCTACCTCTCCTGAAAAGACCAATAAAATAGTAATATTATTTTTTTTGGCAGGGTTGTTCCTAATTCTACTCTGGTTGATAGAATCCTCATCTTCTTTTAGCTATCTTTATCGCATTAACAATTCACAGGTAATGAGAGATTTAGAAGTTCAATAACTAACTTTATAAGCCTGTAATAAAACAAAGTTTTGTTTTAACACATCAATCAACTAGCATAGCATTTGAGATGGAGAAAAAGATAGAAACATTAATATGTCAATTGAATAAACAACTTTAGGACATGAAACACAACCTCATCTTTAGCATGCATCCCCACAGTGGGTACAAAAGTATCTATGTCACGTTGCATTGGCCACTTTTGGTCCAAACATTCTCTTGACCTATAAAAGAAGGAATGCATTAAGGAAAGGCACCAAGAAAAACAAAAATGAAACAGAAAAACTTACCAAAAATATTCATTTAAATCATCATAATTTCCCCATTTTGAATGGCTAGCATGACCATTTTTGTTTCTTCCAGCTTCCTTCTCATGACAAAGACAAACCTCCAATATATTATCCCATAAAAGAATAAAATAACAAGAAAAAAAACCTAAAAGCGGGCAACCACAAAAAAATCAAGTACCTTGCGCATGACCTGATAAATTGGAGTCACAACATCTTTCAAAAATGTCTCCTCACCATGGTGAGCTGGTTCATAATAATCTCCAGTGGCTGAATGCACATTACCATGCACGATGCCATATAGCTCATGTGCCATCTTAGTTAGAGAAGAAAACAAGATTACCATTTTGCTGATTACAAGTAAAGAAAACAAAGCATGGCACTAGAAAACACAATCTAATCAATGAATGTCATTTGCTAAACTGGAAGCATCAATGCAAAATCTAATGTACACCATGAAAAACGTGTGCGGTCATTGAGTTAGAATATAAAGACCGTATTTTATAAACAAATACTGCACAAGTTAGTATCACAACAAAAGGTAACAATGCATTTTTGTAGTGGTGTTATCTTAAATGTATTTAACATTCACATAGGGAGTGTTTAGCTGGAGATGGAATAAGTTGCTTTTGGGGTTTAGAAATTTGAATTTGTTCAAATTTGTTGTGGGGGAAGGTTGTGTATAATAGACCAAAGTGGTCCGACCTTCCCTAGACCCCATGCATAGCGGGAGCTTTGTAGCATCGGGCTACCCTTTTTTTTGTTGTGGGGGAAATTTAAACCAATTTCATTAAGCAATTATTAACAAGCTCTAATAAGGAATATGTCACCCAACATGTTCAAATTACTAATTGGCCCTGGAATATATTAAAAAGTAAAATTTGTGTCAATTAAGGGAGAGCATATGGGCGACACTCCAAAGGCCGCCCAAACATGGATTGTTCAAAATGACAATAATGCCTTTCAGGAAGCCAACCCTTGTGTACAGTTGCCTGTAGGACCTTCATGGATCCTTAGGCAACATCCAAGGGTTGTCTAGCCATCTAGGCAATGGTGTACTCGTGGATTCGAAGCTTCAAATGGAAGGTAAGGCTTTTGATCGCGGACTAGTTCAGAGAAATTTGGGCTAATGGAAGCCAGATTTAACCAATAGGAGGTTCGGAAAAGCTTGGAGTCATTGCTGACAATGAGAACAAGGTTGTGAGAAATTAAGGGAAGTGACGATTAACAACACAATCTTGATAGCCGGATCTCTCGTGAGGCATCGGAGTTCAATGCATCCCTGTAGAAGATGAAATGAGGTCGAGAATGGTTGCTCTTCAACTTGCTTGGAGATGAGATACTGGTTGTGGGAGAGCTAGGTTTGTAAGAGGGTGGGAGCAGTTGAAGGAAGTGAAGGGTTATGGTTAGAGAGTAAGGATAGAGACAAGAGTAGTTTAGTAATTTCATAATTTCCAATGAGCAGATGATTAGAATGGTTGTTAATTCAACCACATTCTAAAATATTCACTAATTTATTGTGAGGTTTTACTGTTAAATGGAATGAGTATAGGGTTAATTCAAAAAAGGCACTTTAGTTTTTTAAAAATTTATGTATAAAATATTCTTATCATTAAGGAATTAGTATTAATTAATTTTTTAATTATCAATAGTAAACTGATTCCAAGTTATTCTCGGAGTGTGTTTAGTGGAAGATGGTGGAAATACCATATAGCAGAATATCTAGCAGACTCGAGTGTTCAGTGGTCAAATTTCTTGGCTTATATTAATAGTCGAGCGTGATCTATGAGAACATTTTCTAGATCCTGAACGAGAAAAATTAGGGTATCTATTTACATCCACTAATATGCTGACATACTTCTATGGTAACCTAAAACATCATTGATCTAACAAGCATGATGACTTATCCAGTATATATATCTTTGAGGATTTCCTAAAACATCATAAAATAGTTTGAATAACATACTCATTTAAGTATGCATTTCAAACTAGCAATCAAAATAAGACAACAGGATCATATAACCTACTAAGAGTAGTTGGCAGGATTGTTAAATATTAGAAGTCAATATCAATTTGCATATATTCTCCTAGAAGAAAACATATAATCACCATCCTATACATCCATAGCTTTAGATCCTCCATCACCCAAGACTAGGAAGGGCTTTCCATCTGGTTGACTTACCTAACAGATTCCCCTTCCTAAGATCCTTTTCACATATTAAGAAGTTAAAAGCACCTTGTGTTGTATGGAAAAAGAAGTTCCACCATCATTGAAAGAGACGTTCGAAAGAATTTGGAAAAAAAAACATAAAAAGTTAGGGATGGTGCTAAAAGATTTTGAATTCATATGTAACTTGAACACCTAAAGAGTAATTCCATAAGACACAGAATGGTTCGACTAAAATGAACAATTCCTTATATAGGGTTTGATTCCCTCTAGTGGATTAGAAAGATTCAATAACTCTCTTTGTAAATTAAAGATGGATTGACAACAAACAATGAGGAAGCTATTGGATATATGATGTCCAGTCCCAATTAGAGATTCAGTTTGTAATGTGATTGGGTTTGTGTTGCAATTAGGCAAGAGAGAGATATCACCAAAATAGCCTCACAATGAATAGGAGAGAAAATCATGTGCAATACATGTATATATGATTTTGACATAAAAATGTGAGATGTTTTTTATGGGATGAACCTAAGATTAAAATTTACTATCATCTTTAACAATTGGAATGAAGGGGAGCATTGGCGCAACGGCAAAGTTGTCGCCATGTGACCTAGAGGTCACGGGTTCAAGTCGTGGAAACAACCTCTTGCAAAATAACAGGGTAAGGTTGCGTACAATAGACCCAAGTGGTCTGACCCTTCGCAGGACCTCGTGCATACGAGAGCTTTGTAACACCGGGCTGCCCTCTAAATATTGAATTAATCCTTAATAGCTTTACCTTAATTAAGTCAAGCAACTTTCTCCACATCATCAACTCTTGGACTCTATGCAAGGCTAAATATTCCAATCTTTTAATACTCAAACCAAAGCCAACAATCCCCAACAGTGATTACCATTAATGACAATTCATCAAAACCTCCTGACCATGTTTAACATTGACACCATATAGGTCATACATTCTTCACTCTAAGATAAAATTTAAACCCTCTTTGTGACTTGAAATTGCCCTTCCTAAATTCATCTTTTTTAAGCCAAACATCATCCCCACATCATCAACCAATTACAGTTCACCAGACTTTTAATCAAGCTTGAATATCTTTACCAATGTCTACCATACATGACCAAAGGCAATAATCACCCAAATTTGCTAATATAACCATTAGCTCAACTTGAAACTTCTCAACTACCTTTAATATTAAACACCATTTGTCATAATATCTTCATCCTCACTACCATCATTATTATCTTCAACCAATTTTAAAAAAAAATGAAGATCACAAGAGCACATAGGAAATGGATTCAAAAGAAACAGCATTATACAAAATTGGTGTTGGAATTTGAAATAAGATCAAGGAAAGGAAGTGATCAAATGAACAAAGGAAGATTGCAGTTAATTCAAGCTAAAAAAGTTTGAATAGAAACAGAAAATTGAAAATAACCTTTACCTCATTGAAAATAACATACTATATATATAGGACAAGTTTTCATTCCATCCTCAAAACTTCTCTACAAGGTGCTCATAAGGTCTAGATAATGAAGTTTTGGGTTATTATGGGATTATGTCTTGCATAAAGCAAATAAGTTTTTGATATCCAAAATGACAAAAAATAAAAAACTGCTCAAAGCCGCAAAAAGATAGAGACAAGATAGAATAATTACAAATTGACCAGTCAAGAAGCATGATGGTGTTGTATGTAGCTAAAAGATAGAGACAGAATAGCACAACAAAAGGCTGGACTGTGAACCGCTGTCTATTCCTGGATTGCATGCATGTCAACTGGAGTTGCTAATAGGCTTCTGCCGCATTTACTCATGGAAGTGATTGATATATATTGTAGCATATGAAAAAAAAAAGTGCATTAAGGGACAACAAAAAGAGGTTCTGAAACCAAGATGACTTTATAGGAAAACAAAGATAACCTCTTGTAATTATGGTCACTTGGAAGGCGCATTTGGACATTCAGTCAGAACGAACTCAACTAACATAATATTTCTAATCCAACTAAGCATTACCATAACATTAAAAATCATAAATAAGTCAGCTAAATTTATGATAAATAAAATATAACTTCCAAAGGATAACTTACCTTATGAAAAATATAACAGAGACACTCAGGCATGAACCGTATATTTGAAGCTTCACCCCAAATAAGAAAATATAGACCAATGTAAAGAAGCTCCAGCTGCTGTGTTGCTGCATTTGGAAACCTACACAGGTGACAAGAACATGTTATGTCTTTTACAAGTTGTAAAGACCATATATCTATCAATTTGCACAAAATGTACGATGCTTCTTATAGAAACTGCTCCAAGATGATTTTATCATGTAGCTAGTACAAAACCCGGAGAAAGGAAAAGAGTTGAAGTAGGTTGAAAGCCAGCTTAGCATTGTGCACGTGTGTGTGCTTTCTAGAAACTTCACGTAGGTTACTATAATACATAGCCAATGCACAACCTGGATGCAGGTGAAGGGGTTAAGTAGATTGATAGATAGAACAAGACTTTGTTAGATTTCATAAATATGGATCCTAAAGAGACATAGAAAGTACCATACTAGTGACTAATGTAGTAAACTTGGCAAGAATTAACTACAGTGTTTCCCAATGCAGAGAAAAGTAGGCAAAGAACCAGACATTTTTTATGGACAAATGAGGGTAAATAAGCTAGTCCAAGAGCTAAGGATTCAATAATAACTTGGAACCTTGAGTCCCTCATGAATCAATCAACAGAACCAGTTTACAACCGATGATTAGGAGAAGTAAATATCATTGTATTTGCAGGAGTAAATGACAGAAAAAGGTTAGAGAAATATAAGATACAGGGTACAAACTTTACTATATGAGAAAGACTCAGATAGTTATTTAGTAATTGTTATTTCTAGTTGGCAAGATATGAACAAAGGATTAAATTTTTGTTTCTTTATTAGTCATAAGAAGAGCAATATTCCACTATCCTTACAAGTCCTGCAAATATTTAGTGTATATGCTATTTATGTGTAAGCAGTCATTAATTTGTGTTATTTATGAACAGATGCCCAATTTTACCACTTACCTCAGAGTTTAAGTTCTTATTCAGTCTCTTCAAGACATTATTTTGTGCTCTGTAGCAGATCTTTATGAAAAAAAGTACAAATCTATATTTGAAGGTTCTAAAATCAGATCTAAATTCTTGATCCAAAGAACAATGTATCCAATCCACAATTATCAAATGGTATAGCCTGCAAAATCTGATCTGCTAGATAGGAATTAGCAGAAAGGTAGTCTACAGCCACCTATCTTCTGAAATTACTGCAAGGGAAGAGACCAGATTGGTTCTGTTTCTCATGGCTCTTAAACCCGAGCATGCTCAGACATGGGGCGTTCTTATTTAATATAAATATAAATATATGTATAATATAGTAATGCTTTAATCCTGCTGGATGTGGGGTCAACTGTATAGATCCTTCCCAAACAATATTTGGGATGTTTTTGCATATCTACCCCCACAAAAGTAGCTAAGTGGTGTCTAAGGACCTACGTATGTTAGATATTGAGCCGGATCTTGCTTTTGACAAAGCGACATGGAGACAAAAAATTCATATAGCCGACGCCACCTAGTATAGGATTACCGATAAGTCGGCTAAAAGGTTTTCCTTCATTAGCTTGACTTTGTTTGTAGGGATATTGTTCTACTTCTAACATCCCAATCTCTCATAGAAATTATTTGTTGTTATTATTATTTATTTATGTATTTTTATTTTTAATTTTATTTCATGTTATTTCAGTTTATTTCATTTCATTTTATTTTATTTTTATTTCATATTTGAGAGTGACATGAAACAGAGAATCCATATGGCCGACCCCATCTAGTATGGGATTAAGGCTTAGTTGTTGTTGTTGTTGTCGTCTCTTTCAAGCCTGAGCCACTGCAAGGTCAGAGGCAATTAAGAAGCTGCATCCTCCAGAAAGGCATGTTTGCAACCTTAGAGGGTAGTTGCCAATGGGGCTATGTTGTTATTCTAGAAATGAGGGTAACTTTTAACCATGCTTAAATGGTTAAACCATAAATAAAAGGTAAAATACAACTATAGCAAGGGCTTATATGCACAAGGTCAGGTTATGTAGGGTTATACATATAGTTACAATAATTATAATGGTATATAAAAAATAGTTACTTTTGCAAGGATATATATGCAAAACACAGAACAACAAAACTATATGATAATCCTTCTATATATACTGTCAATGCTTATCTCAACAGGTTAAAATGCATCTGAGTTAACATTCTAACATCATAAAGTATCATTATGTTAACATTCTAACATCATGAAAATGTAAGTTTTGCTTATAGTAATGATGATCTAGATCAAGTCGGGTTTGGATTTTCGACTTGGAGTTTCAATAACTAATAAAACAATTGGTAAGATTCATATGTAATTATTCCCTCACAGATAATTCATAAGCTTCATGAATGAATTATACAAGTATAATTCCATCTTTTAACTTGTGTGTACATAATTATGCACATAAGTGAGCATGCTGAACATATATGAAAGAAAGTAGAACAAATTGAATCCTACTTACTTGAGGTTATTATCAGTGTGCAGATATTTACACCACGAGAGGTAATTCTGGAATACCTTGTCCTTTAACTTCCTCACAGTTCCATTACTCAACTGTTCAAAGCAAAAGTGTTAAGCATAACCCATTAACAACTAAGGGCACAATTTATGAAATAAGAATTCTTCAAATGGCCTTTGAATCAAAATATAGCATTACCAGTGTATATTCTTCCTGATTTCTATCCCTCCCATCAATATTAGCAAGAAGAAAAATCAAGTGTTCTCTTTGATTCTCCACATTCCCTTTCTTCAACCACAATCAAAGTGTTTACAAAAGTAAAAAATGCAGATCATATATATAAGACAATGTGTTTTACTTCCAAAAAATCAACTAATTTACATAAGATCCAAACTTACAGAAAAAAATAGTAAACAAAACCATGTAAAGAAAAGAAAAAGATGTCTGATACCTGAAATCCAAAGACTAACCCAAGCCAATCAAGTAAATCATGAGCAGATGTCCCACTAGTCCCAAGCATTGAGGATCCATCAACTCTCTGCTGAGGATCCTTTGTTGATTGAAACCTGAGTTTTGGGAGATTATCTAGATTACGGAGAGCATTAACTGCTGCCTTTATCTGTATAATCAAGTTAATAGAAACAGTAAAAGTAAGACGTAGTGTAAATAAAAAATAAAAATAAAAAAAGTTTCTGAAACAAGTAAACTCAAGGTCATCAGCTAACACCTCTGGAAGTTCCATAATTGCAGGAACAGCACCAGAAGCATGAAGAGGAAGGATGTTATAGGGAGCATACTGAACTTTCTTTCTTGCAACTTCCTCTGCAAATTTAAATATCTGCAAGTGAAGTACGAAGATACCTTATTTCACATGAAATAACATTTTAGTAGTATCATGAACTTCAGGGATATGAACTTAAATTATGATGCGAGATGAACCTTCTTATCAAATTTTTCCTTGGGTATCAAAGCTTCCATTACATCATACAGAACTGATGCAATCTGATAATGCTTTGCCATCTCCTCACTGAGAAGTTTCACGACATCAAAAAAGCAGGCAAAAAAGCTGAGAAAAGATTTGGTTGTTTTGTAATAAGTCTTACGGCTTTTTCGTAGACGAATCCTTGACAAAGTTATCATAATACCACTGATAGAAAGCTTGGATTTCTTCTGCATTACTTCCCGTAAGCTGTGGCTTAGTATCTAGTTCTTCCTGCAAGCAGTAAAAATCGTTTATACATCCTGCATATAAACAAACAATTGATGTTGTCGAAGAATCCCAAACTCACAACAACAAACTAAATGAAAACATGAAACATGAAAAGCTCAACCAATCCAATGAGTTCCCTTTGTTACACCACCAGCAAGTAAAATACCATTAGAATGCGACATATAAGATGAGGTTATTTAACATGTTATCATAAACACATCGGCAAAAAAAGGGATGCATGAAGCTGACATGAAGTTTATAAATAAGATGATGAGATCAGCTTTTTTGCGATCAATTTTAATTAAGATTGCTTGTAAAGCATAAGTATACAAGGATAATCTCATAATGATCAATTGTCTGGATTTTCAGATTAAATGGTCTCCCTTATAGGGTTTCTTCAGCCTATTTTAACTGTCTCATTTAGCAGGTTCACTTCAGATCATACAAATTAAGACAAACTAGTATAACATGAAGTTGTAATAAAAGACTAGGTAAGCTCTCTTATTTTACACAAACACTTGTAATTATTGAATACATGTGAATTAAAACATGCTACGAATATTAATTCAAAAATACAAGTAACCTCAATCTAACCATCCAATAAATATAAACAAAGCACATAAGATGTTCCTCCAAGGTCTCTGTTACTTCTTGACTCAGATTTGTCTCAATGTTCTAAACTCTAAAGTTTATCTCATTACATGAGCTATTCATAGTTTCATACCATAAAGAAGGTTGAAAGTTTAGACAATATCATAAACTAATATATGGAAAAGATGAGTTATTCATCCGTGTATGAGCCATTAATTTAGAATGCTACAGATGTGGCCCATAATAAGGTTTATTAAAAGTGATTACAATGCTTGTATAAGATATAAGGGGAAAAAATAACTGCCCAACCACCAACCTTATTCAAAAAAATAGTAAAGAGAAACCAATAGGTGTGAAACATGAGAGAATATGATCAAAATTGTGTTGATTCCAAAAATATCATAGGCTATGAAGCATAACTCAAATTCAAGAAAGCTCCACTCCAGGGAAAAAAATATCGATAATCATCTACCGGCCAAATATTAACCTAGACAAACTATGTCTGACCCCAAAAGTAGCAGCTACCAGATAGTGAAAAAAGCCTACAGAAGTTAGTAAAGCTCATTGGTACACTACTGTTGGATATTAACCACTATTTCTTGCATATGATATGCCTTGAACATACTCAAACTCTGTTTATACGAAACAAAGTGTACTAACAGATAAATCCTAGAACTGAACATTATGTGACTAATGAAACAAAAAGAGATGACACTATTTGAATTTACCAGAGAGGAGCTTTTACCTTTTCAAGCCTATGCAACAGATATGTTTTGAACTGCAGAACGCCACGCCCACTTGATTGGGGGTCAAAGCGTTGAGTTCTCTCCAATGCATAAAAGCGACCTAATATGACACATAAGTCGTGAAAGAAATGTTAAAGTAGATTTAGTGCAACTTGCAAGAGGAAATCATCTTCTAGAAAGTATTAGAAACTGTGTCATCACAATCTTTAATCCATGCAACATTATGTAGACAACTGACTAAATGTAAGGAAACAAAATTTCTTCCAATTCCATAATTGACTACATGTAGCCCAATGAATGGAACCTGTGAATACATATTATGCGAGTTCAAGTGTCAAACCAATAATAAATTATACGACAGAGCACACCCAAACAGCATACCACGTGCATGGCTTAAGTAAAAACTCTTCTTCCTAATGCGACATGTGATGGACATATTCAAGGGCAGCATCAGTATCAATGATGATTTTGTGGTTGGGAGCCGTCTCTAGCCAAGAAGGGTTAAGGCAAGGCACTTCCCTTTGAACTTCCAAGACTCACGTTACAAGGTGTGGCTTGTAAGTTGTAATTCCACATGCAACCAAGACACACAAATGTTTTAATATTTGCCTATGGCATTCTCAGCAATTCTTCACTCATCTCTGTGGTAGTTCACTGATATATTGTACTAAAATAAATACTACATTACAATACACTTTATATAAGTAAATGAATGTTCTGATTCTGATTCAACATATACTCTCCAAGAACCATACGATAGTAGAACAGAGGGAGAGTTAAAGCTTATAACCTTCCTAATATATCTGAATGCTAAAATGTTGATTCTGTTCAAGTATTATTATCAGCATTACAGTCTAATTCCTTTAAAGAATAATAAAATCCAATAGATTAACAAGTACCAATAAAATGTCAAAGCCTGATGCTTGTTTATATGCATGATCAACTTGAAAAAGAAAAAAGTAAAAGTAAAAGTAAAAGTAAAAGTAAAAGCACATCAAAGCACAAAATAAGGTCTAGGCAATCTAACTATTGCATTCTTTGACATAAATTGAGAATATTATAGCTCGTCAATTAAGTATAGAGGAGAATGACCATAAATACATGCAATAAGGACTTAAGGTTTAAAGTAAATTAATCTCTGTATGACAATACTTCAGCAGGGCTACAAGAATCCGTGCATCATCTTTTTAATTACAAAATTTTCTCCCATTTAATACAAGATTTAATCATTTGAGTTCCTCGTTTTCAAAGCCTATCAATGAAGGATAAATCCAAAAGGAGGGTGGTTTAGCTTAATTTTGGTGTACCTCACCCAAGATTAAGACTTATTAAGGTCAACATACAGCCAACTTTCATCAAAGCGATAATTTAATTATTGCCTTCTAGGTGTCTACACCATCCTCACTTGGGCAGTTGCAACGGCAAGTGCACACGCATAACAAGGTCATGATAGTCTACAAAAGATGGAAGCTGGCGTTTTGCAAGCTTGGTTGCTATATGAAATTCATCGCTTAGCATGGAAATGAAGAGCGTAATGAAGGAAGGATTGAGCTCACATAGGTAAGCAACTCTGGGATTATAATCTTGGATCTCATTGGCGACACGGAGGATGGGGGTGATGAAGGCGAGGGAAGAAGGCACTATCATGCTGACTTCATCCTCATCCATCTCCACCATCGTCTGCATCCTTGTCATCTTCCTGGAGAGCGACTTCTCAACAGGCACTTTTCCCTTGGTGCCGCTGCTGCTCGCCATCCTGACAGACCCTCCTCGTCCTCCTCCTCCTCCTCCTCCACACGCAGACTACAGCGGCCATTGTCTCTTTGGTGATCCTTTTATTAGGTTCCTGGCCACTGCTGCTTGGTGCTTTTCCTTTTTCTCCTCTTTCTCTTTTCAAGATTGATTTGCTTTTTGGCATCTCCCATTGGGAAGCAAGGAATGAAGGACATTTTTCAAAAGAAGATCAGTGGGAGGGAGGAGATCAGACCAAGGAGCTTTCTCTTCTCGCAAGGAGCGAATCACTTCGATCTTTGGATCATCGCGCGCCGCTTTGCTTTTGTGCTTTCGCCCTCTCCCTCGTATGTTTGATTACTTCTATTTGACATATTTATATAATAAATTTTATATAAAAATAAAAGTTTTCTTAAAGCATTCAAATAAAGATGAATTATTATTTATTCTTTAAATCATGATTATTTTTTGCCGTTATCAGTTATCACGTGATTCACATCCACTGGAGTTTGTAAGTCTAGGATTATATTTTTAGAAGAAAAAAACAATCATGGAAAAGAGTCGTGCTATACATCCCGATAAAAAAAAAAGCCCGAATTGATTTTTCAAAATTGTTGATTTTATTTTAAAATTATCAACACATTAAATTCAACTACTGGAGTTGATAACCCTAGTAGCAGAGTTAGATTAGGAAACCGAATTTGGAAAACGAATTCGAAAGGAATAGCATTTCTCAACGTGAAAATCTTCCTTCATTTTTAATTTCCAAACATAACAATAAATAATTATAGTTTTTTATTATTTAATTGGTTTTAGTTTCATCATCAAAGTATTATGAAAAGGACAACCATCAGGCTGACAGGCTCTATAAATGATGAAAAAAATATAATAGAGGTGATGATATGGAAATCAGAAATAGCTGAGCTGTAAAAAGGTTAAGGAAGACTGGGGGGTTAATTACATAAATGGTCCCTCAACTTTGGGTCGATTTCACTTTCGTCCCTCAACTTAATTTTGTAACAAAATCGTCCCCCAACTTTCAAAACGTAACAAAACGGTCCCTGGAGCCGGTTGCCGGTTAGAACGAGCTGACGTGGCGGTTAACTCACTTTTGTTAAAGGCTGACGTGGCAAATTTTTTCAAAATAATAATAATATAATTTTTAAATGGGGATTCAAACATGCTAACATAGCATCCTAATGTGGCATTAAATTTTTAAATAAATAATTACCATTAATACACCAATTACAACTAATACAATCAAATTATAAAATAACATGACTAAATTAATTACAATCAAATTGCCAAACAAAACTCTCTAATCAAATCAAATCAAATTAACAAACTAATTAATGTTAGTAAAACTAATGAAGTAAACCCTAACCCTAACCTAACGCTCTCCTTGCCACCATAGCCGCCGCCCAAAGCTTCGTCTTCTCTTCGGATGGTGGATCCGGCAGAGGGTCTCCATCTGCGTAAACTTGTAAGGGCCGTGGAAGGGTCATGGGAAGACGATGCGGAGCACCTCCACATTTCTAGATCTAAAGCTTGCATCTCCCTCATCGATGCTTCTTCGATCCCCAAACCCTAGATCCCACATCCACATCTCCGATTGAAATCCTAGATAAAATTAAACAAAGAAATACTGAGATTAATCTCCAAATCCTAGATCCCACATCCACATCTCCAATTAAAATCCTAGATTAAATTAAACAAAAAAATATTGATAAAACTCCAAATTTGAGAAGGTCTTCAAACAAGCAATCTTATGCCGAAGAGGAAGAGGTGGGGAAGAAGAGGTTGAGGAAGAGGAATTTGGACATCTTCATCAGCTCCTCCGCCGAGATCCTCCCATCCCCATCCTCATCAAATACTGCAAAAGCCTCCCGGAGCTTGATCCCGGCATCACCCCCTCTAACTCCCTCCTCGTCACCTTTTCGCGTGGGAGCACCGACTTCGCACCCGACAAGGAAGCTCTTGGGATGAAATTGTAGCGGCGGGAGATGGCCGGAGGATGGTGTTGGTGGCGGCGGCAAGAAGGAAAGAAGAGGGTTAGGGTTAGGGCTAAATTTAAAAGAGTTTAATTATATTTTTTTTAATTATATTGTATTTAGGGGGAAAGGGGGTGACTCACTTGACAGCGTGAGTAAGCATGGGTGACTCAACAGCGTGACTGGGCATGATGACCGCCACGTCAGAGGTTTAGAACCGGCAACCGGCTCCAGGGACCGTTTTGTTACATTTTGAAAGTTGGGGGACGATTTTGTTACAAAATTAAGTTGAGGGACGAAAGTGGGATTGACCCAAAGTTGAGGGACCATCTATGTAATTAACCCGAAGACTGGGTGTGATATGCCTTGGAAAGAAGCCAGCATGTGAAATGGGTCAGCAATTTCTCTCTTTTGGTTTTTTATCCCACAGAATAATAGCATCTAATAAAAAGAGGAAGAGGGTATGGCTTTCCCGGTTTTCCTCAAGTTACCTTCTGGAAAGAAAGAAAAAAAAACCTATTTATTTGGGTCATTTTCATGGACAATTTTTTAATTATAATCTAAATAATAAAAAATTTGAAAAACTTTTTTACAAAATTTTATTATAAAAATAACACTGTTTTGACCAAGTATTCCAAATACCAACTTTAGCCACGTTTTTGCATTAAAGCAAAGCATTTGGAATGTTTGGGTTTAAGATTCCAAAAGAGGCGAAGTTAGTGTTCCAAATGATGATTTGTTTTTTAAAATAAAAAATAAAAAACAAGACCAGTGTTCGTTGAACACCAGCTTTGCCTGTTTTTCTTTTTGAAAAGAAAAGAAAAAAAACATTAAAGCCCTCCACGTCTCCACAATAGAGCAATTAATAGTGTTTGACAGTGTTAGTTCATATCTTTGTTTTTTTTTTAAAGGAAAACCAAAGTTCCACTTTGTAAGACCAGCTTTTTTAACAACAAATTAAAATAAATAAAACCACGCATTGAAAGGCAAAGCCGGCATTTAACGTTCAAACTGCCAATTTCACATTTTAAAGCCAACAATTGGAAGGTCGACTTAGAACTAGGATTCTGATTCTGAACCAACGTTCTAAATGCCCAGCTTCAATGCCAATGAGATATGCCAAACCATGCATTGAAAGCAAAAGCTGACATTTAACACTCAAAATGCCAATTTCACATTATAAAGCCAACATTTGGAAGGTCGACTTAGAACAAGGCTTCTGATTGTGAACCAACGCTTCAATGCCAAATCATGTATTGTAGATATGACACTAACAGACACTCAATTATATCATTAGTCAGATGGGAAACAAAAGGTTGAAAATAGTTGAAGCTGATCGATGCTCGAACTATTTATCTCTACCTTCCCAGATTTGTTCTACAAATTGACCCAGCAGCACCACTGTTTCATAAATTGCCTAATAACAGTTTGATCTATCAAAAAGGCCGCAGCAAATTAAACATTTTATAGATATGACCTACAACTACTTGAACCTATACAAGCAAGCCCTCACACGCACGCACAAACACACACACAGTACCAAAAAGTATCTTGAGAATATAAATTTATCACATATTTTATATTTTCTACATTAACTGATCTCCTAATTCTAAGAAGGTTCAGTTCAACACAAAGCTACAATGGAAGTTAATTGATATGCGTGAATTATTTTACAAAATAAAAATTAGAAAGAATACTGAGACAGTTCTTTACATGAAAAAACTAGACTATTATCAAAGGCGTCAATCATGGTAAAAATGCTAAAGGTGACTCTTTCAGTTCTTCCAAGATTATGTGCACAAATGGATCCTCCTGATTCTGGACAAAGATAGAGTGATATCATATTTATCCAGGCTCAAGGAATTATCGGATAGGATTAAAAGTGATGAGCTCTACAAGCTTAGTGGTAGCTGAATGAAAAGTAGAGACAAAATGAGGAGCTCTGGGGGCCATTATTGTTGCTATCACTCTGAAAAGGTGCAGCTTTTAGGAATATAATTATGGAAAAACTGGTGCAATATTCATGCAAGTTAGGCTCGGAGAAAATTTGAATGTGCAAGGGTCATCTAATGACAGAGGTGTAGGGATTGGAGCTATTGATGATACACAAATAAGAGTAGGTTTGGCTGATACACAATAGTAGACTAAATGGGCAGTCAGGACATTGTAAGTAATCTCCTCTATTAGAAAGACAGAATCCTGAAACTCAGAAGGACCCCTTCCTAACCAAAGAATTTGCAGTCTTAAATGCTAAATGGGATTAGTAACACTAAAATGATGATTTTTGCGGCTTGACCAAGTGAGGTGTTTGGATGATGGTTTTGGGTGTGTGGAAAACAGAATAATGATGCGAGGACAAAAATAATCAAAAAGTTGATTTAAGGTCAGACATCCTATGGCAGATCTGAAGAAGAAATATGATCCAATAGACTGCTAAACACAAAAAACTTTGGAATTACACCAAAGAAAAATTAGAGGGCAAAGTGATTTTTTCTCTCCAAACCCTAAACTACTTAAGCCTAAACAACATAATAGCTGAGAGATGCATTTATTTCAAGTAAAATCATTTGGGATATGATAATAGATAGGCACTTATCGTGTGTGCCATATATAAGTACCAATTCCTTCTAGTCTTTAAAAATAATAGAGCATTAAAAGACCTAAACACCAATATCTCTTCAAACAAAGATATGGTGCATACAGACAAAACAGCAATTGCAGCTAGAAAAAGGCTACCTCACTGCACAATGAAAATGGCAATACCTCCATTATGCTTCTTTCAATGTATAGCAGTAACATTTGCAAGAGACTATCATGCCAAAGGAAGCAATATAGCAAAAACAATTAAAAGCATCAAATATTGTTTTCATATAGTAACCACATAAGAAAAGAGGCTACAAATTTATCAGCAACGTCATTAAAGGAGTATCTCCGAAAGAGAACATAATAACACAGCATATATCACGGATAGCACAAACTTAATGGATCAGACCCACTATTTCACAAAACCAAAACTGGAAAAGACCTCTGCATTTATCTATACTAGGTCAAGAGCTTACTTATAAGAGACAGAACCAAAGACACCAAGTATTTTCATAAACAAGCTGACATAATACTTAAGCTTGCAAGGGAGAGAAAAACAAAGGATGGTGATGATGAGAAGAAGGGGCATCAGATAGCACCCACCAACTATCTGATGTATCATTTTGGCTTACCTCTGCCTCGCATGGCGGAGATAGAACGCCATAGCTGTGGCAGCAACAGTTCCAGTGGATGCTGCAGCAGCTGCAGCGACAGCCCATGATACTCTCAAACCCTCGCGCACGCCCACCACCATGTCTTCTTCTTTGTTTCCATTGATCAAGAGACCCCTCTTCTCCGACTCTGACTGGAGGTCATGAATCCGGCCCTGGAGACGGGAGTTCTCCTCCTCCAGTTCTTTCACGGCCTTCTCCAGCTCCTCCTTCCGCTTAACCTCCTGCTCCAGGTCGTCCCTTGCCTTGGACTTGGAAAGCTGGAAGCCATCCTCAAGAGCTCTCCCCTTCAGCTCGAGCGCATCCATTTCCTTTTTCAGCGCCACGATCTGCGCCTCTTTCTCAGAGAGCGCCGCCGCAGCCTCTTCCCTCTGCTCGCTGAGGGCAGAGATCTTGGACTCCAAATCGCCGATCCTGGCCTCCAACGAGACCTTGGAATCGGCGAGCAAGGCCTTCTCGGCCTGGAGGTCCGTAAGGGCCTTCCTGAGGTCCTGGGCCTCGGCCTCGGAGTCCGCACCGGAGGACTCCGCGGTGACGAGGTCGTGCTGCAGACGGGAAATCTCACCTTCGAGGTAGGCAGCGTGGGCTGCGAGGGCTTTCTTCTCCGTCTCAGAGCGCTCCATCTCAGCCTGCATCTCATCTTTCCAGCGTTGGAGCTCCGATCGATCTGTCCTCAAACCTTGGATCTCCTGCTGGAGTGCCTCAATCGCGTCCGCATCTTCTTCAGATCGGCCCTTCTCCTCTGGCACCTCGTGGACGAACCCGTTGTCAGAATGAAGGATCTCGACCTCAGCCTCCGGCTCGCCTCCGCTGACTGGCTTTGGTTCTCCGACTTCCATCCTTAGACAGAGGGTAAGGTGGCGGCTGGGCAACAGAAGCCACTGGTTGGTCCAGCCTCCAGAATCGAGAACCTAAGCTAAAAGCATCCTAAAATCGTCCTCTTTAAAGTTGATTTAATGAAAATGCCCTTTTAGAAAATAATAAAAAGATCTAATATCGGGATATATAATATAAATACATTTTAGAAAATAAAAATAAGATATATATATTTAAAAAATGGATTAATCATAATTTATTTTAAATTAAGTGTTAAAAAAAACATTGCCGGTTTACAATGTTTGCATTCATAGTATGTATTAGCTAGCTTTTCATTCTATATATTCATTGGTTGCTCTAATTGGCTCCCAAGGACTTGATGACCTCATCTCTCTTGCTCCGAGTCAGCGTCTCATTCTTTTTGCATCTACTCGTCTCCTGAGTCTCCCTCTCCCGCCAATGCTAATGGTGGGGTATCTTGGGTGAACCGGGGGCTTCTCTTGGACCAATGTCTAGCGTCCTCCAACTTTAGCTTTTCATATCAAATGAAGACAATAAGAGTATTAATGTCACAAATGATCTGTAAAAAGATATATTGTTTTTCTTATAAGCATCTCTTATTTTTCTCCGGCCATATATTCCATGCAATTGTCATGTCTTGAGCACCTTATTGGTGAAGGATTTGAAACCCCATACATCCTGGATTGAGTTGGGGACGGTATCCAATCTATACATGAGGCGGTAATATTCCCATATGCTTGGATACATATATATACTTGCTGCTTCAAGGATTTTTTTCCGGATATTTGTATAAAAATAAAATATTTGGTTATATTTTTATTTTTATTTTTTTTCCAGATAATTGTTAAACATTTCATGAAAATAAATTAAAAAAATTAAATTAGTGTGGGAAGAAAATGCAATTAAGTTTGTATAAAATAGCCCACTACTCATAATAATAAATTTCTTTTTTCAGATAATTGTTATAATTTTCATGAAAATATATTTATGAAAAATCAAATTAAATGAACAGAGAAATGCAATTAAGTTTGTACAAAATAATCCATTACTCATCATAAATCAGAAAAGGACATGAAGTTCCAGGGATTTTTCCAAGACTTGATAAATTTATGTACCATCAGAATTCAGTGACGAAGATATAATGGTCTTCATGAGTACTGCTGGCGAGATGAGCGAAGGACCCATTATACCAGCCTAGTTCCCTGACAATAGGAAATTCAAAACAGTTGTGCTCTATAATTTCCTAAAAAATAACACCTACACATATAGTAAACCAACCCCAGAATATATAGTGTACAATAGGAAATTCAAAACAATTGTCATGTATAATTTCTTTAAAAATAACAGCTACACATCATTACAACTGGGATCCCTTTTTACCTTTTGTTCAATCTATCTAGCTTACCAGCTATAGCATGATGCATAGTTACTCAACAAAACATGAACCACATCTTATAATACAACAGCGGCTCAGCACAAGCTTAAAGCTGATAACAGGAGATTGCGTGTTCGGCGACACAGCAAGGGGCCAAGGGCTTGAAGGGTATCCACTTACCTTTCTATTATTATATTTGCTAGTCAGTCAACTCGATTTTGATCACACCCATCAACCTCAGCTCATCATGTAGGCTTTTATAAGCCTCTTGAACCTCCCGAAGCTCATTTCTCAGTTTTTGTTCCTGTAGATTCAGCCAAACATATATAGCCATGCAATGGTAAGTAGAGTTAGAGTCAAACATCAACAAGGAAGAGAGAACGCTCATACTAACTATTTAATCTTCGTGGAAGATAGCTGTAACATCCATCTTAAGCTTACCTTGAGCACAAGCTGCTTTTCCATTTCTTCAAATTTCTGGCACCTGATCCAACCAGTAAAATTGAAAACGGTGTAAAACATCATCAAAGAATTAGGACATATAGCAAAGGAACATGCAATATGAAAAACTACAGATTGAACACCAGCAAATTCTCTGGTTGAAAGCATGCCCTCTTGAGGCTTAAAAATATTCAAGGCCTATGTGCTATATAAAACAAGCCAACATGTCAATTGAGGCTTAAAAACTATCTCAGCATACCAAGCTTGGGAGCATAAATAGAAAACAACAGGAGGAAATATAATGACTGCAAAAGACGGCGTGACAGTCCTAATAGAGTCAAGTGATAATAGGGTACTAGGTTTAGTGCTACTCACTCAGAGAGTAAGTTCTTATTTTCTTGCATCATGGTCATCATCTCCTGCTCTTGAGCCTGTTCAATATAACAAAGAAATTGTATTTGTTACTCTTGACAAAAAAAAGGGAACAACTTTTAACTCATAACTTCAGTCATCTTCTCATCTTCCCACAATACTAAGCATTACTACATTGAAGAAAGCCTACAAGATTCAATAATGGATCAAAACAGAAAACATGGAATATTATCCTAAGTCTTTTTGGATAGATACAATGCCTAAACATATATCATATATGGGAAAGGAATTTCAGACCCTCCACTCTTCAAATGCAAACATGCATACATCCTAATTATGGGAGCCTGCACGATTTGCTTCCAGCAATCCCAAGCTGAACTGATCAAAATCAAACACCTCCGTTTCACATGATCACTTAATACTTCCAAATACTAACAGAAGAAGAATTCATTATTATTATCAACCATCATTTGAAGCAATTGTAGGCCTGACTTTGGATAACAAGGTGCCTCATTTTTTACAAAATGAAAATCTAATGGAGTATTATGGAGGCCAAATTCAGCAGGTACAAATCACAGGACAGGCTTTGTGGTATGGATATGCATAGTTTAAAGATTTTGCACTTCTGAGTCAAGGAAAATGAAAACATCAAGATTTTTCTAGTGATATTACATTATCTGGATATATAAATTGTAGTGCTGTTACAATCAAAACACTGATGTAGAAAAAAAAATGTTATCATCATACCTGTGTAACAGAATTTCTTCCATGACTATCTGCAACCTTAGCCATAATAGCCGGCCTTTTCGATTGCTCTGCTGTACTATTATGCCCTTGATGTCTCCTTTTTTCTGGTAATACTGCCACCCCACATTATTTTAGACAAAAACTTACAGACTAATCATGGTTCCCAATTCCATAAAAATATGCTCTTGCCCTTACCTTGAGAAATAACATTGCAGTTGGTCTGCTTCCCTGGTGTTGAGCAAGTAGAATCACTGGATACCTTGTACGCTGACAGCTGGGAGGCAATGTTTAAAGGTTCTTTGGTAGATCTGAAATAAAAGAATGCTACCAAAATATAAGACACATGGTATTTACAGTGATTGGTACTTCATCCATACAAGATACACAGTGAAAAACCTGGGGGATTGAGATGGTGCAGCACTTTTGATCTTTTGCTGTGGTGCACAGTTTGGAGGTTTCAAATGAGGCATTTGGGAAGCACGAGAACCAGTAAGGCTGTTTGTTGAAAGAGGTGCTTTACTTGCACTGTACCCAACCAGATGGCAATGATAGTCCCTAGGCATGAAGGAAATATCGTGTCAGGTGAAATTGATAACCAAAAGATGGCAGTGAAGTTTTATCCTTCACAATATCAATTTTTATTCTGATGCTTGAGTATTGAGAGCATTTCTTTTTCATTGACATTTATCTAAAATACATCATAAATTAATAATGAAGATTTGCCATCAAATATTATTTAAAGGGCTCTAACTCCTAACTTTGATTTTAATGGTCACTTAATCTGATATCCACGTTCCAATTGCCAATTTACATACAGCCACTTGATTATAATTCTGCCCTCTTAGATTTCTATTCTTAGTCCATCTAGAATAAAAGCAATAAGTCCCAACAAGGACTATATATGCAAATCACTTGCATCTTATCCAATGAATACCACCATTATCAAATTTGAAGCAATCAAGATAACTCATATCTCTAAGCCTATAAACAATAAAAGAAATATAAATACATCATTACTATGATTAGTGCAATTACAAACTAAAAGAGCATAAGGTGAACCAACCCAATAATTTATTTCACTGAACCCATAACACAACTCAAATCCTATATCCTTATTGTGATCTACCAATCCTGCAAACATAACAAAATTTCGTATGAACAAGGCACCACCATAAATATTAGTTTAGCCAACATTGTCTCTAGCAACCTAAGAGCCTAGCAAAACCAAATTGATCATGTCGTTGATGCCATTTATAGCCCACATGGTAGCCCAATTGTGGTTGCATCTTGTTCAAATATGGTCAATCATGCTGAAAATCCAAACCAAGAAACTCTGCACCTAAAATTTTGGGGAAGAAGTATTCTATTTGAAAGTAGACCAGTCCTATAATCAACTTTATAAATAAATATTGACCTACAAATGGACAAGTAATTTAGAAAATTTTAGTTAATTTCCAGATATATTCTTCTTTGTGCCTCAGTATGTTATCCGTTTTTTTCAATCATTTAATATTTTATTGCTATACTCATAAAAAGAAAATGCTCTGAATAAATAAATAAAAAATCTCAACCCTCAATTGCAGTTCTAACAAAATAATGAGTAGAGGCATCAATTACTGTTCCATGTCCAAGTGGCCTTTGATGAACCAAATCATTTTCTACGCTTCAAGTTCCTTGACCAGTTTAATCATCGAACTAGTTACCCCCCTCAGAAAAACCTTAGCTTACCAACAGATATGCCAAACCTCCTAGAAGGGACATGGCTTAAAACATGTTATTATTCAAGACACCAGGTCAAACTAGGTCTGAATGTACTGATGCATCAAGAGATAATATACTGCATTTTGACATTCTTTAAGTTGCATAAGATAAACAACAAACACACATTGATACAGAGTTTTACTCATGGAAAGCATTCTAAAAGATGAGCCTAACCAGTACTCATATGTCATTTCTTTCAAGCGAGTTTCAAGCTTCTGATAAAGTGTCGACTTCTCAAAATCTTGCTTATCATGGGTAGGTTTGATGAAATTTGCCTCGAGCACACCTAACAAAACATGAAACAATAAGGGAAACCATTCATATGGTGTAAGTCAAGGAGAATTACTACATTAAAGAAATCTATGCATAAAAGGGAAGCATGCAGTTGAAGGTCCATACCAGCAACACCTCTGCCTTTGCCATATGAGTTGTTAGCAACTTTCCAAAATGGCTGCAGAGAAAAAGTAATTGTAAGTGTGAATAATTACATGTCTTGGGCTGTATGTATAGTGTTTATCAGATAATCCTGGATCAAGAAAAATGATCCCATAATAAATTCTTCACAAGTAATGTTCGCAGAAGCTAACACTCTTGAAAATGTTGCCTCAGAAAACCATGGATGTATCAGTAAGCACTAATTAACTGAAAAAAGTGATCATGTGGGCCTTGACTCTTTTCTGATTAGCATATTCTCCAAAACATAATGTGAACTAAGAACTAGACTATCATCATAAGGTCAAGAGAAACATAGATAATAGTTGCCTAGTCTTTTGCCTCACCATGATATCTAGATTGAAACAAACATCAGAAAAGAAAATTCTTATTAATGAAAGCTGCAAGGATAGGAAGATAAAATATTTTCACCAGTATAAGTCGATTCTTGTGGTATACATTGAATCCATGAACATCAATGTTTGGAGCACCCTCAAGAAATCCAATAAAAGTGACAACTTCATGCTGAAAAGATGGAAAGGATACACGTTGAATTCAAAATTTTCAAAATTAAAAAAAAAAAAGAAGAAGTACACAACAGGTGCAGCAAAATGCAATCATTCTAGAAGATGACATTTCTCTAACAGCATGGAAAAGCATCTGGAAAGAAGTTATGACTTTTCATCAAGAATAATTATTACACCATAGGATGGTATACAAGCACTGTACCAAGCAAATGCAATAATTTTCAGAAGTTGAGCCTCAATCTTACCTCTATAATTCCGTCAACTTTTGGTTTATACTTGATGCATTCAACATAATTAAGATCATTGACTATGATATGTGGTTCAACAACTCGCCCACGCAAAACTATTTTAAAATTCACTGGCATATGAAGATATAGAAGAGATGCATAAACCTGCAAAATTTGGAAGTGTCAATTTAAGAAGGAACACTTTTTGTAATACAGACCTTATACAACAAACTCACTCGAAGAGAGTAACGAAGTTTATTTGCAACATGCTTTTGACTTAGATTCTTCGTCAAGTTATTTGTTTTCAATGTCCTATGTGATCCACTGATCAAAATATCCTGCACAAAAGTACGGAAAAATCCATAAGAAGCAGCTTCACTCACCAATAAAGATATTTAAAAAGCCCCAAAGAGAAAGGTGCAACATCAATGGCCAAGCAAAAAATTCAGGTTTAAGCGTTACAAACCCTGTAGATTTTGGAAGCATTTTGAAATGATCATTCAATCAAAGAAGTGAAGGAAATATAATGGAGCAAATCAGAACTGTGAAATGAATTGTTTATATGGAATTGAAAAATCAATTGAAATTATCTTTGAAAAACTAAACTTTCACATTAAATAACATTAATAAGAAAAACCTTCAAGAAAGCAATTTATTTTCATTGGAAAATGGAAACCACATATTAGACAACTTTGGTTGCTTCAAGTACTCAATGCTTCATGGTTGAGCATTTTAAACCGCCAGATTTAGAAAGATTTGAAATAATCATGACCGAAATTTGTAAAGTAAACAACTTGACAAAGACACCAAGGGGGTTGTACATGGACTGTTTGCCTGGAACTGAAAGATAATACAAGTTATATCATCAAAATTTTAAAAATTTGCCAAAAAAATAAGGTTCTCACTAAAAAACCAAAAGAAATTTTCGAGCATGTAATTTATTTGTCTTAGTACAAAATGCATAAACTATGGCTGAACCATGTACTCGGTGCTTCCAATGCAAAGTAAAGAAATGTGCTTACCTCAGGATCCTTTTCAAAATCCAGCTCCATATTCCCGTCATCATTAAACCACAGATTGAATATAATAATTTTTGAACCATGGTGTCCTATGTCAGTAAACTGCTCATAAGTTCAAAGCATGAGTGAATTTCAAGCGCTGATAAGACAAAATAAACAGCAAGGATAACTCCAAAAGCCAAATAAAAGGCTGTTATTGTTAGCGCAGAAGAACTTATACACCACATTACTTGTGACATCATATCACCACATAGCATTACTAAAAGTGAACAAGAAATTTAATAGCAACCTTAATTTTTTAAGCTTTGAAGAAATATTGAATTCATAATGCATATTCACTAGTCAACTTTTGCAGCTGAATATTCTTTTTTCATATTTCTGGACAATGAAAAGTGTGCACATTTTGTGAACATTCTACAATATCTAAAGCTCTGAACATGATCCCTGCAACTTCTCAGTTTGCCTGAAGGTTGATCATTGTTCAATCTGTTTGATCCTTCTCATGTGTTGTCAATTCTGTTTAATCATTTCTATAGGGTTAAATATTCATATTCATGATTCTAAGCCATATTTGGTGTGTCACATTGTATGAGCATTTGAAAGTTTCTAAAGCTCACAAAAATTAATTGCTTGGCAATTTCTGGGCTTTTTCATGTAGGTTGATGTGATTTTTTACCACAGGTAGGATGCTAAAGACATGCAACCACATGACAGCAATGATCTAGTCCAGCTAGGAACAGAAGCAATAATATGTCTAATATGGCTTGCCAAGTCAGCCGTCCAACCATCAGGTTGGGTTTGGGTCAAGGGATATGGTTCAATTAACAAAAGGGTCAGATGTTAAGTTGACCATAAACATGTGACAATCTGTTAAATCTGCCACCCCTACATGTGCAATCAACATACAAAAGCACTTCATAAGTTTGGGTAAAATCTTTCCTGATTAATGATTTAACCACTATTTAGCAATTGTTGGCAAATTAAGATTCATATAGATTGAACAATTGAACTTGATAGTTCTGAAACCATTTTCTGCAAAGAGCTTCTTAAGTTTTCTTCTGTTTCCCCCCCTCCAAAAGCTTTAGAAATGAGTACATATTAATGTTCAGCTATGCACATAAATACATCACCCATAATTACACCTGAACATCTAAGTTCATCAATATTACTGCAGATGTAGCTGTACACTATAAAGAAACCTTTTCTTTGTTTCTAGTCATCCTGTCCAACAAAAGTTTTTGAGATGTTTCATGGAAAAAATCTTGTCATCCTACAAGTTAATTAATCACACAACTTGCCAAAATGATTGTAAAAAAAGCCAAACAGTCTCACTCAAGCATGCTTGATATTCAGACCAAAGATGAAAATAATATTTACATCTTACTTGCTTTAACAGTTCATCTTCACCAGAAAACATAGACCACTGCAGAATCATGGACAAATTAGAAGAGAAATGCTTTTGACCATGTCGGAGTAGCCTCTCAAATGTACCAGTAGATGAATTGAATTCATAGTCTACCTGCAAAAAGAGCAAGCACAACAGTAATTAAAATAATAATAATAATAATAGAAGTAATGAACCAAGGAGAACTCGTTAAACTTAAAAATCAGAAGTGGCAAAAGAAAGTCATCTAGTAAACATGGGGCAGACAATGATATAGATAGACAAAATCTTCAAAATGCCTCTCACCACAGGTACAATTATATCATCACATCCTGTTTTCCTCAGAAAGGTATAAGAAAGGAGCCCAATGCTTTGAGTTAGTCTCCTGAAAAGAAAGAAATATGTTAATGGGAATTATCTAGTAAGGTGCATTAATCAATTGTATGGTAGACTTAAATAGCTGAGATTTTGTTGCATCCCAATGATACTGATCTTGAAAGAAAGGATGACACCAAGGTAATGTTTGGGTAAGGAATAACTTATCCCAACTTATTCCAACCTCTCCAACCAAACACCACCTTTGAAATAACTTAGTATGAGAATAATTTTTTCACAAAACTTAATAAATTATTAATTAATATTATTAAATAATACTAAAATTACTAGCCATTAATAAGCATCCATCATTAATCAAAAAATATATCTAAATTTAACTACAGATATTTATGTTGATCAGTATTAATTAAATCAAAACTAGGTCAACTTTGTTAAAATAAAATAAAATAAATAAATAAATACATAAAATAAAATCCTTAGAAAACAAATTCAAAGTTCAAAACCCCCAACTTACTTATTCCAACTTATGTGAACCCCAACCAAACATCCCCCAAAGGTTTAATGGAAAGTATGAGTAAAGGCTTTTTAGAAAGGTAAGGAGAATTCAAATGAAGATAGACCTAATTATCTAGACAAAGGTTGGGATACCTATATCTTTCTCATTTAACTTTTGATTAAGATAGGTTTCTAGTGAATTTAGAGATCAGATAAAGATAAGGATATATGATACTTTGAATTGTATTTTGTGCTAGATTAGTAATCAAATTTAATATTAAATCCCAACTAAGCAATAGAACAACGGATTCTCTTACATGTGCAGAAAAATGTCCACAACACTAGTTAACATGTGTCAATAGCATTCTCATTGCTCCAGTGTAGGTAACTCCTTTATAGACATCAAAACAGTAAAGAAAGAACAAAAAGAGAGCAACTATATGTTAATGAGGAAATTTACCTTTTAGACATGCAACGACTGAAAACAATTACATCTGCACCAAGTCGCATGGTGCTTGTCTTGAAACCATTTCCATCTAAGACAAATTTGATTAGTTATTGCACAAAAGCAACAAAAAGAGATGAAGAATAACTGGAAAAAAGGAACCATACACTGGCCAATAGAAGAGTCTGATAACTTATCAGAAAATCCGAAACTCATGCAGCGACGCAAGGACTCAGGATCCATTCCACCACCATCATCTAAATTAACAAGATAAAGGAAATCTAGTTGAAAATTATGGGCTGGACTGAGATAATAAGCCAATAATATAATAATAATTCACAATACTGGTTATATTAGTCTTTGAGGAAAGAGTCTAAAATACCTTGAACTAACAGAGCAGGAGTTCCATTGCGGTGATCAGTGAATTTATCAACAATGACAGAGGTGGCCCCTTTTTTCACCTTGAACACAAAAATCCATCCATGAAAGGTGCAACCAAATCAGTTTACAACAGGTCATGGGAAGGGAGTTCATAATAAAAACTACTGTTAAAGAAATTAATTTAGCACATATGCATCAGACAAAGTACTAGATATAACATAATATTACATTACATCAACATAAACAGCGAAGAATAAATGGTGTATAACAGCACCTCATCAATGGCATTATCAAGCAGTTCAGCGATAGCTGCAAGAAAGTAAAATATGCAATAGAGAAAACATCAGTGAACTCATTGCAATGTTACAGAACATTAAAGAGATAGAAAATCTGACACAAATCAGCATACCACCAAAGGCCCATTTATGTGAAGTCGCATTTGAATGTAGAAATTTCGGATGGATGCGAAGACGATTTCGACCATCTACAGTAATAGGAAACAACTACTGAATATGTTGACTAACCAGGAAGAATAATTTTGAATAAGCAGAATGCAGAAATTGAATACTTAGGGACGGCTGTCCAAGATCTTTCCCAGAGTCATATTCTCCTGATCTCCAAAACTGCCGAGGAAATGGCAGAGAAGAAGTATTATGAGGAGCAGATGTACAGGGCAACACATCAGTATACAGCTTCTCTTGTTTGATTCCATATGGGCCTTGCGGAACATTATTCTTCCCATCACTTGCTTCACACCCAATTACAGACAATGAATGAGGCTTAGTATCTCTCACACCAAGAGCTTCAGTTTCCTCATCGCTGGATAAGTCAATAATGTCTGGAATATTCATTGTGAACAGAAAAACGGACACTGGACACAGATAAATACTTCAGTTAATTGATGAAACAAATACGTATACTAATGTCTCAAAAATAGAAATTGAAGACACCAGCCAACGTATGGCATATAAATATCTGCAGTTATGCAACAGAATCAAAGGAAAGAAAATGGTGAATATAGTTAAGTAACAAAATGAATGATCTGTAACAGAGTCAAATACTCCATGAGTTATAATTAATTATGCAACAAACTGAAAAGAAGCAAACAACATCATCCTCCTTGAAGATCTAAAGCAAAGTGACCTTATTACAATCTACAAATAAGTTGTGTCAAGTTGAATCTATCCAAGAGTATTTCCATCAGCAAGTAGCAAAGGAGAAACTTTTTTTATGAGAAGAGAAACAGGCTCTCCAGAAATACTAGTACAGGACACTAGGCGGACAATAATGGCAAAAACAATGTATTCATGTAATCCAAATAGAAAAAGGTGGAAGTTTCAAAATGTATGGCAAACTCAAGGTGCTCCATGCTGATGATTATAGAAGGATAGACCGCCTAAAAGGTGGTGAGCTAATCATAATTAACATCTCAAACTCAAGTTCACCAAATGGGAACATGAATTGAAATAATGGACAATTATCCTTTGAGTTAGGCCATGACATGGTTATTCCATAATAAAGTAACAAAAAAGGGCAATTCCGACTTTGCAGCGGTCAGGGCACTAATATTGAAATAGATAGTTCTTCATAGTGGCTCCTGAAGGTGTTGCTCCGTTTCTAGCAAGTATACATATATTGGATTAGAATCTTTTAGTTTTAGATATATTTATGTTAAACCATATCCTAGAGCTTAAGATACGCGACCCATCAGCTCCCAATTTATGGTAAAACTTCTAAAATAGGAAAAATCTCGGACAATGCAAACCTATTAACTGGGACAATCAAAACCTAACTGAAGAATGAAGGACTTAATTTAAACTAAATTAATGAAGCTTCCGAGTAGTTACGAAACCCTAAATAACAAATCAGAAAGCATATGATGTCCAAGATTAGAACTACTACTCAAAACACTAAGCACTTAATATGAACAAACATGATTGAATAGCATCCCAATGAGGGCTTAATCAGTTGGAAATTGACTGAATAGAGGATGATGAAGGCGGAACGAACAAATTTTAGAAGAGAAATCGATGACTCACGAGAAGTTGAATCGAGGGAAGAGATGACGGCCGAAGTGGAGGAGGTCGCAGCAATCAACCATCCCTCCACCAGCCTCCTCTGGAAAGACAGAACCGAGGCAAAGTGAACAGATCAATAGAGTCCCTGGAAGGAGACAATCCATGTTTGGATTCTCAAAAATAAAATTAAAATAAGAATAAAATATACTTAGGGTTATGGGTTGTTTAATATTAATTTATTAACAATCAATTTTCAAAAAAAAAAAAATAGTAACTTATTACTCTCATAAAAAGCAAGGCTGACTCGCTGAGGTTCGAACACATGCTCACAGTAATTTATCAACATTTATCCAAAAAATATATTATTTTATTAACCAAATAACATATAATTGTTATGAAATATTAAATCACAGAATGTCCGTTACTGTGATGTTTGATTTCTTGACTCTTGACTTTTTATTTGTTGAAAAAAAATTCATTCTTGCTATATATATATATATATATATATATATATATATATATATATATATATCATTTATTCTCATACTTTATTCAGATAAGAAATAGAATAACTTGTAATTTATCAACATTTATAATATTTTATATTATCCAAATAAATATATAATTGGAATGAATGTCCGTTACCGTGATGTTTGATTTCTTGACTCTGACTTTTATTTGTTGAAAAATTATTCTGCATTTTGGATATCGTTTGTAAAATATTTGAAATCAACTTTATGGATGGAAAAAACATCCAAAAATAAGCTAAGCGTATACCAATTTTCATACAATCTAACTTTATAGGCCCATCTTCACAAGGTGAAATTTTGAATCGATAGAATTTTTATAAATTTTCACCCGTTAAGATGAAGACCCTACAAGTCCCCAAATTGTATGAAAATTGACATGCTACCTTATTTTTCGATGTTTTTTCAATCCATACGGTTGGATTTTCTCAAAACACTGTGCAAGTGGGCCAAATGGGAGGCAACCACAAATAAACAGTAATCCGACCGACCGCATAGTATTAGGCCCGATATATATATATATATATATATATGAGTAAATTATTTAACAGTCCCTGAAACAGTAACCAAATCCCTACCCACCCACTATTTGTTACACCCCCACCCACAAATACCTCAGGGACCAATAGGGATAATGGCACTGTTTCAGGGACTAAAAGTTCATTATCCATATTTATATTAACTATATATATATCCATATCTATTTATGTATATATTTTTTTATAATTATTATAATTATAAAAAATATATACATAAATAGATATAGATATATATAGTTAATATAAAATATTATATTCTGTATAGAATTTTACCATATTTCACATACCGGGTTTGACATCCTTTCATTTATTTGGCTTTAAGATGCAATCCAACCGTATGGATGGAAAGAACATCGAAAAATAAGCAAGCATGTCAATTTTCATACAATTTAGGAACTTGTAGGGTCTTCATCTTAACGGGTGAAATTTTAACGGGTGAAATTTTATACGTATAAAATTTCACCCGTTAAGATGAAGACCCTACAAGTTCCTAAATTGTATGAAAATTGACATGTTTGCTTATTTTTCGATGTTCTTTCCATCCATACGGTTGGATTTGCTTAAAATATTGTGCAAGTCAATGGTGTCAAAATAGTGTGTTAAAATAGTGTCCCTTGAACCGGACCCTTATATATATATATATATATATATATATATAGGTGATACAATCAGGGACTGACTACTCTATATATATATATAATTAATTTAGAGTGAAAAAAGAGAAAAAATTTCTCCATAATTCTTTGTCTTCCTCTTTATTTATATCTTTTATAGTTTTGTGATAATAATTGTTTTTTTTTTTTTGAATTGTGGTCTAGTGTTGGGTTCTAAATATTTAAATTTCATAATTAATTGAAGACTGGATTTTTTTAATATTTAATGAATTAAAGCTAAAATAATAGGTTATCCAATCTCCCAAATTGTCATGCCCCGAACCCGGTATGTGGCAAACTGACTGCACACTCTTGGGGTTGTAGTTCATTGACATGTGATGTTTTAGAATAAAACATGTTAAATATATATATTTTAATTGTTATATAATATAAAAATAAAAATAAAATTCTTTGATCCAAATAAAGTCCAAAAGTGATAAATCTAAAGATACTACTATAATGTTCAGCTATCACTAACAAAGTTTTCCGGACTCTTATGTTAACTAGGTTCCATGTAAAGAATCTTATATTTGCTACAAACTAAACTCTTTGAGAGATCATTTCAGCTAACTACTCCCCGTTATCTAAAAAAAAGACAACTTCATAGTAAGCATCCCAACATATTACTTAATGAAATCATGCAGACGGTTTGTAATAGACTAAGATTCTAATATTGAAGAACAATATTCATAAAGTCATAAAACAATAAATGTAACAGATGAAATTCCAAAAAAAAAGTTTAATGGATTAGGAAACATAAATCTTAGATTTGTGCTCAAAATAATATAGTATTCTTTCATCAAAAACTTAAAACAGAAGATAAAGTTTGGTGGATCAATAAATAAAAATCTTATGTTTTCCCTCAAAACATAATAAATAAATAAATAAATAAATAAATAAATAAATAAAAATTGTTATTTTGTTACTGACGGTATAACACATAGTCAAAGAGGGTCAAAGGCTGTTACTTTCAGTGTAGGCTTAAAGGGGTCAAAGACTGTTATTTTCTTACCAATGTTGAAAAGAGAAAGATATTGTTGAGTATGTTCTATAGTAACGGGTTACAATTTATAGGCTTTAATAGAAGTCTTTAGAATCTAGTGTACATATGTTTAGAAAGAAGAATAAAAGAATATTCTAAGAGTGATTTGGAGAATATTTGAAGAGAATAAAAGAATATGCTAAGGGAGATTAGGAAATAAATCTTTCCTTTAATAAATGTCACGATATAAGATCAAAGAGTGTTAAAGATTGTTATTATTCTATCGACTGGGCGACATACACTCAAAAAGGGTCAAAGACCATTATTATATTATCGACGACACGACATAGGCTTAAAGAGGATCAAAGACTGTTATTTTGTCACCGACAGCATAGTATAGGCTCAAAGATGGTCAAAATCGTTAATAGTAAATCAAACAAAACTTCAAATTTCAAAGTAAAATAATTTTATAAAAAAATAATCCTAAATATTCATAAATTCCGGGGGCTGACTTGATAAAGTGTGTTATAAGAATAGTTTGTAGTGATCTCTGGACTTAAAGCTTTACGTATGCTCACTGGGGGAAAGTGCAGGGGAAGTCACGAAGTGTTGAAGTGGGTGGAAGTGGGCAAAGCAATGAAGTGAGCACTTACAATTGTTCATTTCCACCGAGGTGAACCGGCAGCCCACTCCAAATGTTTTATAATAATAATAATAATAATAATAATAATAATAATAATAATAATGATGATGATGATAATGATAATGATAATAATAATAATAATAATAATAATAATAATAATGATAATAATAATAATAATAATAATAATAATCAAAATAATAATAATCATAATAATCATAATAATAATGATAATGATAATAATAATAATAATAATGATTATAATAATGATAATAATGATGATGATGATAATAATAATAATAATAATAATAATCAAAATAATAATCATAATCATAATAATCATAATAATAATGATAATGATAATAATAATAATAATAATAATGATTATAATAATGATAATAATGATAATAATAATAATAATGATAATAATAATAATAATAATCAAAATAATAATAATAATCATAATAATCATAATAATAATGATAATGATAATGATAATAATGATTATAATAATAATAATAATGATAATAATAATAATAATAATAATAATAATACACAATACACACACACAATAATAATAATAATAATAATAACCCACTTACCAAAAGTCCACTTCACACTAGGTGCATTTTATACCTTAGGGTCTTAAGTACAAAATGGGAAGGCCACTGGTAGCCGCGCCACTTTACGCAAGTAAAGAACGTCGTAAGTAGAAGTGGATCACTTCCCCACTTCCCCCAGACACTTACCCCTAAGTGAATGCCCCCTAAATCTCAATGTAAAATACTTTGTAAAAAAAAATAATCATGATTATTTATAATTCCAGGTATTAATTTGATTAAGTATGTAAATCATTCAAATCATGAAACATAAATAAATTAAATAGGTTATGCATGCATAATTCAGGTTTTTGGATAAATAATACTTTTGCAAATACTTGTGTTTAGGGATGTCAACGGGGCGGAGATTCACGGGGGATGCATTCTCCCCTACCGCCCCATTTTCCACCCCATTCCCGGACCCCTACCGACCCCGGGTATGGGGAAAAAATTTCCCCATCCCCGTCCCCGCGGGGATTACCCGGGTCCGTGGATTCTCCATCCCTGAATTTACTTGTTTACTAATACATACTTTGTTTAATACCAAGTAGAATCAAGTTGTCTTAACTTATTAATTGATTAATTAGTGTTTAAATTATTTTTATATTTATAATTACAAAACTATAATTATAACAATTATTAGTATATTTATAATAACTTTTTATTTAAATACTTATAATATAAAATATACTATATATATATTTTTTATTTAAATTAAATATTTTGGGGCTGGGGCCGGGGCGAGGAGGGTATTCCCTGGCCCCCACTTGACCCGACCTCCCAAAATCGCTGGCCCCCGGCCTCATGGAATCGGTTCCGTCGAGGCGGGGCCCATTGACATCCCTACTTGTGTTTCATATTACAAGTAGTTGGATAACGTAAATATAAGGAAACAAGGTTACCTACATCTAATTTGATATCATAAATATAATAGAAACATTTATGCTTCGCTTGGGGGTGTAAGAGGGGTTCATAAAGTAAGGTAAAGTAAGGGAAAAGAAGGTTTTAAACCATACCGTGTTTGGTCCATAGGTAAAGTAAAACAAGGTTATCAACCCATGTAGTATTTGGTTTGAAGGTAATGGAAGGTAAGGTTAAGGGGGTTTTGTGACTTCAAGGATGATAATCTCTCAATAAAACAAGCATGCACACCCACAACCACACAATAAAAACATCAAGAAAGGAGACACGCAAATTGGTAACCCAATTCGGCTACTTCCAATCCTATGTCTAGGGGTCAAACCCGAAGATAACAATCTATTAAAAGAGGGGTAAAGACATGAGTACAACGATAGTCACTTACACTCTCAACAAATACAATCACCCTCTCAAGATTAACCGATGCCCACTCTCACCCACACAGTAGGGTCTCTCTCCGGTAGCTCATCTTAAATCCTAAGAACAAGGTCTTATATAGACGTCTCCACGTCCCTAAAATAGCATCTACCTCTTTTAAAATCTCCGCGGTAACTAATTTGGACACCTTCCAAAATTAGCCGTTGCAACTCATGTTGTAACCGAGCTTGCAACTTTACCCGACTGCTGACGCTAACTGAGTTGCAACTGCCGTTGTATCACTACCTCATCACGCCACCAATCCTCCTGATTGTGTCTAAGTCGAATACCATTGAATCCTCCAAATCTCGACCTCCTACAATTAGTTGAACTCCCATCAGCCCCGATTGTAGTACCTCCTCAAAGATAGCACCTCACCAAGGTGCATAATCACCAAGATACTCTTCAAAGATTTCCTTCCAAACTTGATCTTCATCCATCCAAGTTTGGGTCTTGACAATTTTCTAAACTTGATCTCAATCATCCAAGTTTGGGTATTCATGATCTTCATCAAATCATACCATTATTAGTCCTCACCACATTTAATCTTCAATTTAAATATAGCCTTCAATCAAATCTTCAATCAAATCGTTGCTCTTCACTATATTTGGCTTGCATTATATTTAGTATTCAATCTTCACTAAATATAGTCTTCATGATATCTTCTCATAAAGAATAGCCACTTTCCAAATTGGGTCTCATTAAGCTTGCTCCTCAAGTAAAGATCTTTCCTTCCAAATATAGCTCCAAGAAATATCTCCTTTAATTGTGGAATCTTCAATGTCTTGTCATCATGCCTCATCATCAATATCGTCACGTTATCATGTTGTCCACGTCATCTTGTGCCACATCATCACGTTGTCAAATAATGTTAACTACGTGACTCAACACTAACAATTAATATTATAAAAATACCTTTTGAGAATTTGAGATGAATATAAATAATTTATTCATGTGGTGGGTCATCATAGGCCGGTGGCAGTGGGTTACTGGGGACCGATGGTTGCAGGTTACTGGTGGCCGCTGGCTGCGAGTTATCGGTGCCTGATGGTGGCGGGTAGGGCTGAGAATATGGGAGAATAATAGTTGCTCTTCATTCATAAAAGGATAGGATACAGTGATAATAATTAAAAATGTCAAGGGGTATTTTTCATTCAGTGAAAATACAAAACCCTCTCAACCCAGCACTTTGGAGGGTTTAGAAACGGGACTAAAATGGAGGTTTTACCTCCTTAAACCACACCATCTTTAAAACCATGGATCCAAATATAGGTTGGTCTAAAACCTTACCTTACAAAACCTTCAAAAACCCTCATCCAAGCAAAGCATAAGTACTATGATTACTTACATATAATTTAAAAAATAAATATTAATTAACTTAGGAGGTACCGTACATAAAATTTAACAAATCGACATTAATTACCTCAAGGTGATCAATCCAATCTACCAATGATGACCGCGCCACTAGGAACAAAATTACGATCTCCTATACCTAATTGCCTCTAATTTCCTTGATTAAGGTCACTTCTAATTTGATAGCTTAATTTCTCTAGAAGTTATGATAACATAAGATATTGTTTTGCTAACATTTGAAGATCTTTCTTGCACTGATTCCTTTAATTTTTAAATAAAGATAAATTAGATTGTAAACTAGCAAATGGCTTTGTGTTGCTCAGGATTTTTTTAAAAAATTATTTTACCCATAATTTTTAATATTGCTCAATCTAATATTTGTGAAACACAATCTTTTAGAAAACCACATGAAAACCACTATCTAAATTTGAATTGGAAAAAGATATAGGATAAAAAAAATAAAAAAAAACATTATCTCAATATCAAACACAATCTTTTGGAAAAAATCATTTGAAAATCACTATTTAAATTTGAATTTGAAAAAAATAAATTATAAATAAAAAATTTACCTCAATATCACTAACATTTAAACAACATGCTATCTAAACTTGAAATTAAAATAATATAAATAGTAAAGAAAAATTTAAAAAAAAAAACACTAAAAGAAGGTCAAATACCCTATTTAGTCCCTCTATTATTACAATTTGTCACTTTGGGTCCCTCTAATATAAAACATGCCTTTTTGGTCCTTTTAATTTTACGTTTGTGTCTTTTAAATCCTTCCACAAGCATTTTTGGTCCCTTTATTTATGTTTTTCAAACCTTTTTGGTCCCTATAAACTTCGAAGGGAGGGATTTAAAAGACACAAACGTAAAATTAAAGGGACAAAAAAAAAATGTTTTATATTAGAGGGATCCAAAGAGACAAATCGTAATAATAGAGGGACTAAATAGGGTATTTGACCCTAAAAGAAACACAATCTTTTAGAAAACCATCTGAAAACCACTATCTAAATTTGAATTGGAAAAAAAATAGATTATAAAGAAATAAAAAATAAAATACATTGCATCAATATCACTAACATTTAATCAACATACATCTATCATATCTAAACTTGAAATTAAAAATATATATATAGATATTAAAAGAAAAAAATAAAAACATTATTTATATATTTTTTTTTCTCATATCATCATTCCAATAAATGATACCACTATATAATAATTGGAGGAGAAACACAATCTTTTAGCAAAATCATGAAAACCACTATCTAAATTTGAATTGGAAAAAGATTATAAATTGTTGAAGTTGGAGTTGAGGATGATCTATTGTGAAGTTGAGGGTTGATTGAGGCGTGATAGCACACTGACCTTAAGAAGTATTTCGCTTCCTCGGAGTTTATAAGTTGGTGCAACAAAGATCTCGTCGGAGTACTTCTCCGAGGATACAACAGTCACTAAGTTCCCCGTTCCGTGCACACAAACCGAAGAATAGCAAGTACTCAAAATTGCTTCGAAAATGAAAATAGTGAAGAGAGAAAAGTTGAGGGTGAGAGAAAGAGGAAGAAGATAAGAAATTTTTCTATTTAAACTTGAGAGAAAAACAACTTTATTTATAGGGGTTTTGCGAAATTTTAAAAAAGTGCAGCAATCCACATTATGATCCGAAAATTGAATCAATCAATCAGCATTGATGGAATCAATTAAGCATTTGAAAAATCTGTTTAAATGTGTGAACAGAATCAAAAGTAAAGGATCACATTAATAGATTTCCCCATTAATGTGTGAACGGAATCAATATAGGTAATTTCCCCTTTAAACGTGTGAACAGGATCAATAACAAAATATCTTGTTAATTGTGGAAACTAAATCAATGAAAAAATATCCCGTTAATTGGGGAGAATAAAAACAAATCTCGTTTCAAAAACCAATTGGTGTGGGGAGCCTCAATTTGAGGCCAACATTCGTGTGTGCACCACACGCTCGCACCCGAGTTTTAGACGTTTGAGCCAAACCGAATCCGACATTTGTACCCCTTGTGCACGCACGTGAGAGAGTCTTTTCACTAACAAGTCCAACGGGTTGTTAGAATGAAAACATATATAAAGAAAGAAGATTTTCTCTATAGCCAATGTGGACTAAACACTTCAAAAGTCTTTTGAATATTTTGAAACCATTTTTAAAACAAACTCATAATAAGGCCCAAAACGAAATGAGCTTCCAACATAAACAAAATCTTTTAGTATAACATAGGTAGATATGTGGAAAAGTCAACAACATTAAGTTGATATTATTTATATTAACACAATCCTCCACAATCAAGTCTATTATTCCTATATATAAATGTTATTTTACAATTGTTTTCCTCTTGTTCATAGATGGATAATTATACAAAAACATTAGAGGAGGAAGAAAACAGGGCTGCCATGGTAGCAACACTTACATCTTTTTTCTTCTTAAGATAGCATAACTTTAGAGTAAGATTGTATAGACAATCCCATGTTCATGATAATAACACAACCAACATTAACATGGTTAGGATGAACAAGTTGGCTTTTTTCAGCCTTGCTTCTATCCTGCGTTCTTGTTGAAGAACAATTACTTATATTCCTTTATACTATTGGGCATAACCATCGCAACAGGATTATCGGTCACAACTTTTTTAGATCAAGTGAGACGCTGAGTAGATATTTCAACTATGTTTTGTGGGTCATAGGGCAGATACAAGGTAACTACATCAAACTAGCTTCAACATCAAGATTCAGGGTCAGAACGGGTCGAAGCTTGACGGCCGAGCCCATTTCCGAAATAATCAATAGCCTAGGTCGAGCCTGAGCTCGAAATTAGCTCTCGAATAAGTTTGCCGAGCTCGCCGATTTTAATTTCGAAGTCGATTCTACCAAAGCTCGAAATTAAGAACTTAATTATAATTTTAAATCTTAGATTTAGTTTGAAATTAAAAAACTTATTTATAAATTAATTTTTTTATATTATATATTATATGTCAATACTAAATATTAAATATTTTATTCATATATTATAATATTTATTAGTTTTACTAATTTTATTAAATTTTATTGATTTTTAATAATATTTACATTATATATTAATATATTAATATTAAAATTTCGAGCTTCGAAGTAGAGCTCGATCGACTCTCGACCGCTCGAGCTTCGGCTCGAAATTAATTTC
This sequence comes from Dioscorea zingiberensis, assembly GCA_026586065.1. Taxonomy (NCBI): domain Eukaryota; kingdom Viridiplantae; phylum Streptophyta; class Magnoliopsida; order Dioscoreales; family Dioscoreaceae; genus Dioscorea; species Dioscorea zingiberensis. Next base: position 8,557,260 of record CM048822.1, on the reverse strand, counting down.
GAAGCTCGAAATTAAAGCTCGAGCTCGCCGAAGTCGAAATTCTCGGAACCTCGAGCTTTTACCGAGTCGATCTCGAGCTGCTCACTTACAGCTTGATCGTTTGACAGCCCTATCAGTATCACCTTACATAGCTCAGAGACCTAAGTTATGTTTGTACTTTAATGTATGGTTTAAACTATTAAAAATTTAAGGGTCCTTAATTGTTTAGCTATTCTCTTATAATTTTTCATTGTGTATGTTCTTAAGATTGTATTGATGCCCTCGATGGGACTCAAATACCAACTAGTGTCCATGTTGACATGGTTGCTCAATTCTGTGGTCGAAAAGGTATTCCTACACAACATATTTTAGCAACAATGGACTTTGATCTACTTACGTGTTGGCTAGTTGGGAGGGTTTTGCACATCATGCACTAGTCCTACGAGATACCTTAGATAGATCCAACGGCCTTAGAGTCCTTAATTTTGATCACTCATGAATATGTAGACCATATATGATTGAATATTTTTGTAATGTTTAGGGAAATATTGCTTGGGTTATGTTGGTTATTCTACAAAGCCTGGTTTCATGTCCCCATTTAAGGGTGTTATGTATCATAACCTCCACTTTGCAGGAGCTCAATCAAAAAAAGAAATATTACTTAATTAAAGGTATGACTGATTACCACGCTTGTATTGTAAATATGCAGTTATAAATAATCCTACCAAAGTAAAAGGAATTAGACCTAAGACGATTCCAAATAGAAAAACTTCAATCATTTTGATTTTTTGTTTGTTTGTTTGTTTTTTTTTGGTTTTGAGAAGAATAAAAATAGAAGTAAGATCTATCTTTAAATATTAATCTGAATTATTCATGAATCTTAATGACTAAGAACCAACAATTGATGTGGAAAGGAATCATACAATAATCGCACAATTCTAGTGATGAAGAAATTTGGATCTAGAACTCCCGCCAATCCCAAGTAACTGTTTAATTATAGGCACTCTTCTACGCACCTCAATAGAGTGAGCATGTAGGTTCCTTAAGAGCCGTTTCAAGATTCTTACATCTATACTTTTTCCCCTTTCAAGACTCAAGTAAATATTGTTTTTACATCTAACATTCTCCATAATTACATACTCACCATGGGAGTTGATGAATTGAGTCCAACAGAGGAAGAATGGGTTCTACGGTCAAAAACTAGTACTACATTGAGGAAACAAATGGGTACACAACAAGAGAGGATAATTAATTTAATTATTTGAATGTAGGATTCTTGGGAGCCCTCTAGATGATATGTCGCCTATAAGTTTAAATTACCTTGGACCCACGGGATCACAAGGGTAATCTCACATGGAGGATTTTAATTTAAAACCATGGAAAAAAAGGTTTATATTGAATTTTTTGAATTTTTGATAAAATTGTTTATATTGTGATTCATTGATTGGAAAAAAGGTTAATTTTCCATGAAAAATATTAATTTTTCGTGAAAAATTAATGCAATCAAATAACAAATATGCTTTTTTCAATGAAAAATGTTAGATTTTTCATAGAAAATATGAGCAATCAAATAGCAAAGCAAGAATTTTTCATTGAAAATGTAAGATTTTCAAACTACAAAATAATGACAATCAAACAGCCACACTCTCATTTTTCACGAAAAATTTTGCCATGGAAATTTGTTTTTTTTTCTTTCATTTTTCATCTTGCAATCAAACACAACCTAATTATCATTATCTTTATAGTTATTTTATATTATCAGATCAGAAATTATCCCTAAAGTTTAAAAATAGATGTTTTAAAATTTATATTTATCATATCTATTCAATTTGTAATCAATAAAAATTTAAGATTTTCTCTATCAATTCCATCCTTCCCTCATTGTCTTTCTTCTAACCATCCTCATCTTCGTGATCTTGTTTGATTCATCTCTTTTGAATTCGGTGGTGAGTTAGAAAACCAGATGGATTTAACCAAACTATCAATGATTTTGTGGTTATTTTTCTCATTTTAAATGCATATCAAGAACTTATAACTTTTTTTATACGTGCTCAAGATGCACTTATTTTCCTATATTGCCAATCTTGATTGCAAATTCAAAATGTACTTGTTTGTTTTGATCTTTTTTTTCCTGTTTTCATAAATAAACTACCAAACTTTGTTGATAACCTCGTCATGACCAGGTCTTAATTTTAAAATATAAACTAAGAATATTCTGGCATAGACACGATGCAATTTATATTTTTACGTTTGTTGATCTACAAATGTTATATATATAGAGTAGTGTTAGGATCATACCGGCCGCGCCTGATCCTAACATTACTTTTATATATTAAATATATATATATAAATATATATTATATTTTTATAATATATTTATATATATATAAATTTATTTATATATTTTAAATAATATATAGATATATATATAATTTTTAAATTATCTTATCATCAAAATACATATAGATATATACATATATTTATAAAAGGGTCAAGATCATGGGACACACTATTTGACATCATTTTCTATTCTGGTCCCTGAAGCATGTTTGAAAAATTTTCAACTGTACTGATAGAAATATCATCGAAAAATAAGAGCATTTGGTCCTCCCATTTAACAGTTTTTATTTTATATAAATTTAAACGGTTTAAAATTTCAACTATTAAGCCTATAACTAAACTGCCACCAAATATAAAACTAGCGTATTGGATTTGTTAAATGGTGTTTCAAAATAATGTGTCCCATAATCTTGACCCTTTATAAAATTTATATATAATTGATATATTAAAACAGTGATAGGATCAGACCGGCAGCATTATATATATATATATATAAGAAAAAGAAAAAACTAACAACATAAATAAAACCAAAAAATGATTTGAAAACCACCGACTCCACATCCCTCCGTCATGGTCATGGATAGACCTGAACATAATAAATAACATTTGTAGTCAGATCAGCAAAGCAACAATATGAAAGCAACTCCCTCGTTCAAACAAGCTCGCGTTAAACTTTCAATTCTTCACATATAAACAAATTAGCACGTGTGAAAAGAAGAATACATAGAATTTACATCTTTCAACACCTCTATATCCAAGTTAGTAACAAGAGTGCAATGCTAGCTACAAAAACTAGGAAATCAAAAGAAAACAATACAAATCTCATTGCAGCTGTGGATATAAGGTAGGGGAAAAAATCACAAAAGCTGAAAAGAAAAAAGAATGATCAAATGGTTTGATGAAGCAACAAATCAAAGGTTATGGGTAGTGTTTGAAACATTCAGCGCCTCAGGTGGTGGCTTTATGTATTTTCCAAGTGTTTTTTGGCGTGCCCGTTTCTTTATTCTTTGAATTTTATCCCTGCTCTGCTGCTTCCTACGTTCCTTCTGTTGATGACGCATGTTCCGCTCCCTCTCATATATGCCTTGCCAGAAGACCTCACCGGTAGATGGCCATAGCCACCGCCGGTTAGGTTGGTCGGAATCTGACTCTTCTGCTAGATCCTCATCCATGCTCTTTAGTGTGCTAAATGAGAACCACCTGATCCACATCTGACCCCTCCGGCTCTTCAACTTATGGTGTTCCTGCATTTCTCCAGTCTCAGGGTTCACATATATCATCCTCCGTGCACTGTGGTATGCCCACACATTGACAAGTAGCTCAAGTAAACGAGAATAACAATGTCGGTCCTGTTATAATCATCAACTGCTTTAAATATTTGAAAAGAAACAATAGTTTTCACAATCTACACACAAATGCAAGGAGAACTACAGACATTTGGATGTGTAATAAGAAACAGAAGACAAAAAGATGAGACATGCGGTTGCATGTAGCAAAAATTAGAAACTCAAGAGCTCATGCTAAAAGAGTAAACTGCAGGTATTTCTACCTGTTACGACTATACCAAAGAATGAGGATGTGCTAGATACCCAAACACAGTACGACTATACTAAAGAATGAGGATGTGCTAGATACCCAAACACGGGTATATATATAGAAGTGATAGTATGCGGTCAGCTGCATTTGCGGTCGGCCCAAACCTATCACTCATACGGTCGGCTGCAAGTGCGGCCGCCTAATTATAACATTTTTATATATTAATATATATATAATATTTTATATTAACTATATCTATTCATATCTATTTATGTATATATTTTCTTAAATTATTATATATATAATTATTAAATTATCTTATCATCAGAATATATATATATATATATATATATATATATATTATAATATATAATGGCGATACAATCAGACGACTAGGCGACCGGTCGCCTAATTGTATCACCATTGTATATATATATATATATATATATATATATATATATATATGGGGCTGATAGTGTCCGACCGGCGACAAGTGCGGCCAGCCCGCTTTATCAGACCCCATATAGGGTCGGGCCTCAGGCCATGGAGGCCCAGCCCCATAGGGAAGTGATAAAGCGGGCCGGCCACACTTGCGGCCAACCGGACTCTATCACTTCCCTATATATATATATGAGTGATAGGTATTGGCCGACCGCATAGTGACACGAGACACGGACACGACACGGACACGCCGACACGATATTTTTTTAAAAAGTAGGACACGGACACGTTAAATATAAATACAAATAAAAATATTTATATTATATATATACCGGAAAGTAACATATGGTCCCTGTATACTTTTGAAATCCCTATATAGTCCCCCCCTAAGTGTCGGTATCTGTTTACTACAATGATCTATCCGCTTACTATTCGCCCTAAGTGTTTAAAATCAGAAGAATATAAAGTACCAGGGACTATATAATAATTTTCCCTTATATATATAATACAGTTTGTACACACAAAAAAAATAAACCACTGCTAACTTCAAAAGAACCCTAAACCATTGTTACTAGTACTCATGGACCAAATCAATGCTAGGTTTACGGGCCGACGTGTCGACAACAATTAAAAAAAAAAGATATGTTTTTTACCGTATCGGACACGTATCCACAAGTGTCCGGCGCGTGTCGGTGTCGGATACGTGTCCAATACGGATACGTGAGCTGATTCAAGGTGTCGGTGCTTCCTAGTCTATATATATATACATACATCCCAAAATCACCTATCTGTGATTTTAGATGTTCCATATTTGATCTGATTGTTCTTTAAAAATATTACTAAATAAAAATTTAAAAGTAATCAAAAGAGTTCCAATGGTTCTTCGCACAAACAAGGCAAATTATTGATATGTCAACAGAAGATGAGTAAATAAAAAACGTACGAGGATTCAATACCTTTTAAAAGAGTTCCAAACACAAACAAGGCAAATTATTGATATGTCAACAGAAGATGAGAGTAAATAAAAAACGTACAAGGATTCAATACCTTGGATAGACTCAGATAACACCGCCCACTTTGATGGTGCTCATCGTATATCTGTGCATCCAATGCATCTACAAACATTCTGCAGCCAACCGCTCCATTAGTAATAGAAAGAGGTTAATGCAGCATAACAATCATTTCAATCATTTATTTTCGCCAATTTCTTTGAGGTTTGTTCTTGCTTTATTCTTCTCGGTTCTTCTGAAGGATCAAGTAAAACACTACATAAGAACGGCACTGAAATTTAGAGTGTTATATCCCAGAAATCATAGTGTGGATCCTTCAGAATGTATGCTTAGAGTCAAACACATGAATGTTTCCTGTCTTATCTAATCTTCCAAGTAAAACTAATTCTAATTTCAAACAAATAACGTAATTCAATTTTCTATCATATTTTAATATGACAATCTCAGCATCCTCACATCTACTACCATTTTACTAATACTATTTCCCTATAGCCCGACCACTTTAAAGCCATAAAGATCTATTCATAAATAAGCATGATCCAAAAACACATTTTCCAACATTCAAATAGAAAAGAGTATTATTGAATGCAATTAATCTTCAAATATAGAAAACATAATGTTATTTATGGCTGCATAAAAATTATAACACAAGGTTGTACCTTGAAAACATCATAAACTCAAGGAAAGACCTTGTTGGCATGGCCCAACTATGCATTACCGACCAAGAGTCCCCATCTAGTGGCATTTGTGGCAAAAACTCCATCTCATGATGTACCCCATACATCTTTCGAAGAGCATCAGAAACTGCAAACCTTCAAAGAACCAATTGAACGAAGAAAAAAATTAGAAATCAAGAAAGGTCCTCGGGAGATTCTTGGATATTCACATGGCATCAGTATGAAGCTGAACTTGCATAAATTCTTTAGATATTTATGCTGATAATACATTATCAATTCCAGGGCCAGTAAGATTTTTTAAGATTTAAGTATTTTTGGTGTATGTCAATGAATATACCTTACAAAGCGAGTCTGGAAATAAAGATTCCAATAAGTTGAAAGAGGAGGACATCTTATAGTAGGAGAGTAACAAGATCTCCACTAAAACCACTCTATACGAAAAATATTTTTCAAATCAGTCTCAACATCCTTACAGGACATTTTTTTTTTGGAACCTCTAATGTAAAGGATTAAAGTCCATAGGATAAATAGGATAATTATGTCATCAGAAAGTAAAACAGATCTAAAACCAGAGTATGAAACCCGCTGTTCTCATGAATGCATCATACAAATAGTTCAAATGCCTAATTTTATTTCCCAATTTCAAGAATAACTGCCTTCTAATGAAATAATTTCATCGATGACTGAATAGGAGTAGATAAAAATAGAGAAGGATTTAGCTTTTCAAAACACAAATCAAATAAATAAAAGTTGTTGTATGGTTGGGATTGATGAAGAAGACAGCATTTTGGAGGAAAAACAAATAAATAAAGAGATCAAACATTCTAACCGGCAGTTTCCCGCATTTAAAGCATCACAGAAAGTCCAAAAATCTTGCCGCAAAGGATTTCTCGGATCTTCATCCATTCGAACCCAAAAGTATAGGGTGTCCCCATGCCTTCGAGAGCGAATGTCCTCTAAGAGTGTCAGCTCAGCCTTCCTAGATAAGCCACCCTGACAAAAGAAACACAAGGCAACAGAGCAGAATTTAATCAAGTAGGCAAAAAAGCCAATGTTCAGCTACTGAATCTACCACATCATTGTACATCAGGTACAAGAACGAACAGTAAGACCCTCCTCCAGATAGATTTAGAAAGTAGTAATTATCTGGAGGGAATTACCCATCCTAACTCATGTAAGAGCAATTTGAATACAATATTACACACCAAGCATATTGTCAGCACCAAGTATATCCACTAAGCTCAAGAATGTTCATTGGATGAGAGAACCATATGCAATAAAGCTGGCACCTTATATTTGATAAGACATGAGTGCCACTAATGCTAAACAAATTTCTATAATACCTTTAAAGAGATAAAGGTTTTGGTTTTTAACAAAACATATTTTATGATTTTCTGGGTGTTGACAAAAATAACCAAAGATTTCAATGACTAAAGCAATTCCATATGAACTTCTATGCCTAAAGGAGCACAGCAAGACAAGTATAAACCATAAACCAGATTAGCACAAAAATAGTCAAAGGGAATTCCATTAAAATATATTTTCATTGACCAATCAGAATGGACGTATAATTTTCTCAAAATGTGCAATAGTACAATTTAAATGGAGACCATACATGAGCTATTATAACTTTTTAGATAGATAGACAAAGGTCAAACACAGACTACAACGGTTCGCATACATTTAGTCAACTGATCTATTCAGTAAAGCATCAAGGAGTATTTAACATTGAAGAGAAGCTAGCTAGAGTTTTAATAAGTGTAAATGTTTTTAAACATGAAGTATCACTATATCAGGTGGCTATCTCATTCAACTGAGATGATTAACAAAGTGAATTTTATTGTAGGCTTTCAGGGACACTATTGGTGTATATCATGATTTTCTGGTATAGCATTCAGCAACCATAATTAGGCAGCAAACAAAATTCCATGTAGACAAGAAATTTCCAAATTAATGGTCCATTGGCTTTGTCAAAGCTTTTAGATAACACATGACATGAGTGTTGTTACACAACTAGGCAGAAAATAAAACCAAGCTTTGTATGACAAAAAAAAAATAAAGAATGAGACAGATAACTTGTAAAAAAACTATAAATAGGTAACAACCTTTCTTGCAACCACTCTCCAGGACTGAAACCCTATCCAAGCATTCCTGTGTATACGATCAATCCTATTAGCTAAGGCAAAGAATGCTCCATATTCACCAAGTGCATCTCGATAATATGCATTTCCAAGAAGTGGAAGTCGTGAAGAAGCATCTATGTCATCAGCTCCTGGTCTTCGGCCTTTGGAAGACTACCATTTGAATAAATAACAAATAAGAATTAGGATGAACAAGGAAATCATTCCCCTGTTCTGAGTAATTTGTAGGTAGTAAGAGAAACTGTGTAGAAAATTAACAGACATCAAAAAAGAGAAAAAGGAACCAGTAGTAAAACATGATGATAGACTGACATACCAAACCTATTCCACGATACAGTGAGGTATTATGCAGAAAAGGCCAGGTTCCTTCGCCAAAATAAGGTTCATATATACACAAAGGCTGGCCTGTCCTTTCAAGCTCCCGATCATCTCTTTCATGCAATTCATTTTTAGCCCTATCTGCTCTTTTAACACTTCGATAAACATCCTCCCATGTTCCATGAGGTTGATCGGTTCTGTCCTTCAACTGCATCAAGTTTCAAGAGAATACAGTCCTCTGGAACAAATAGTTACAGAAAGTCACCGCAAACTATTATGAGATAGTAGTTGCCATTTATTCAGTTCGATTATTACCTCTTCTTCTTCTAATCGCTTTCTAGCATTCACCATCTCAGTAACCTTTTCATCTGCCCAAGATATAGATGAAAATGCCTCCTCCACCTGTGAAGTATTAGCCATCTTTTCTATACGAGTACGATTCCACTGCTCTTCAATCTTGTCCACAATTCCATAGTTTCTAAAAGTTCTACTAGCATTAACTGAAACTGTTATATTTTCAAATAAATGCCATTGCCAGGCTTCTTTCAACTTTAAAGGTATCTCCTCAACTGCTCTAGGAAAAACAATTTCTGATGGAAACTTCAAAAGTTTCTCTAATAATGATACATAGCCTTCAATGTTTTCAGATACCATCAAGTTTCTAGCAAGCTCCCTGCCTCTAGATGCAACATTCTGAGCTTGAAGAGATAACTGTCCATTTTCAATTACTTGAAGTAAAATCTGGGTCAGCATGCCTATTTTCTCTTTTGGGAAAAAATATCCATGTACACTATCATTAACCTATTTGTGATATAGAGCTATAGTCAGTAACTTCATCTAGTTGGAATCTAATAATACAACAAAAGTAGGGAAAACAAAACTAGAATGACAAATAGGGAAGAAAAACTAAAAACAAGACAAAAGATTAACAGTATTCACAAACATACATATTTCCTGATCATGGCCAGGTCGGGAGCAATAACCAACTTTCCAAGACACATCGCTTGCTTCAAAACAGCAGGAAAGGACTGCTCCTCCAGAAATGAACCATATAATACAATGTCAACTGTACCAAGGAAATTAGTAAAATCTCCATTAAGGATAATATGCTGTACACTGCCTCTAGGATAACCAAAGTCTGGAGCAATCGTCTGCAATAATCGACAAGGTTTACATTAGTTTAAAACATAAAAAATTGGCTTGATGAACCAAAACATAACTGAACTGCTACCTCCAATCCCATCTTGTAGGTACTATTTGAGTTATCACTTAAAATGGCAACTTTCAGGTTACAACTATTGCTATAAGGGAATTCATGGAGCAGAGATGATAAAGCATGCAAGACAAGAGCATGCTCTAGCCATAAACCACTGTATGAAAATTGACTGCCAACAATAGCAATGATAAAATCATCAGATCTGTAACCCATTTTAGCCCGTAGATTATTTCCCTCTTGTATAACTGAGTGACTTGCTCCCCATGCTTCTTCAGGATAACCAGGGATGACAAAAAAGTTACCCGCATCAATTGCTGAATACATCAACTGAAACAAGAAAATGAAGTAACACCATATTAAAATATAAGGCATAAATAAGACATAATCACTAAGGCACCAAATATTAAGGAATTATCACATTTAGAAACCTCTCAAGAATAATTTCATTACGTTACCGGGTACAGATAAGTAGGAAAGACAATAACTGTAGCTCTACTAAAAACTTGTTTCCAGTCATTGACAAGCTGAATCTTGTCATTGGCAGCATATACACTTAATCGAAGAGCAAGGGATGCTTCATGAACATTCCATATAACAGGTATGGATTTGAAAGGCTCCTGCAAAAGACTGCAACACTATATAAAAAAAAAACATCCAACAAAATTTCCAATAGCATTAAGTGGCTTTTGTTCTACAGTATTCAAGGAGGATATCTTCATTCATCCTTTGCATTAACTCATCTAAATCAATTCAAATGCTAATTTAAAGATTTAACGTTATAGAGATCATAGTAACATCAATTTTCCGTGTAAAGAAAAGTAAGGAAACACTCAATAGTGCAGTTTAGATCTCCATCCAAGCAAATAGTAACATATGAATAATAATAAAACCAACATGAGAGAGAGGGTGAGAGAGAGAGAGAGAGAGAGAGAGAGAGAGAGAGAGAGAGAGAGAGAGAGAATAAAACATAGAAGACGGGAAAAAGAGAAATAGATGGAGGAAAAAGGAAGACAAGAGACTGAGCAGACGAGAGGAAGAATAGTTCTATCCTAGGTTTTATCTTTGGTCCAGGATCTTGTAAGGTACAATTCTCTACATGATTTACCCGAGGTTACAATAGGTAAGGAAAATCATTAGAAACCAATTTCCCCTCTGGAAACACATAAATTTGGGCAAAATCAGATAGTTTAGTTTAATAGTTTAAATGATTAAAGCATTTGAAGACTGGAACATATGCTTACCATGAAAGGACCGGCCTGGACTCAAGAGAATTAACAAGGATGCCATTATAGCTGCATAAAACACGTGAAGACTCAGTCAAGGAAGGATTCTCTACGCAAGCTAACTATGAATGGCCAATCAACTAAAGAGAGAAAGTAAGTTGATCCTTAGAAACTATATGGCTTACTTCAACCAATCTACAGCCATCTGTGATTCTCTGTCAAGAGGCAGAATAAAAACGGGCATGCCTATAGCTTTCCAAACATCAAGGACAGACCCATCTTCAAATGTGTACACCTGAACACAGGACAGAGCAAAAAATACTGTCAGTATAGTATAGTATAGAATGGTATAGGTGTGTGTGTGTATTCCATTCATCATTGTGTGTAACAGAGAGATGGCATATATTGAAGTTATTGTATAATGATTATAATCAATGAGGTAGTCAATAATGAAATATCCTGTTATCTAATTGATGAGGGTAAGGCTCCTATGAGAGGCATCCATCCATTGAATGCTGATTTACTGTAAGACAAGTTGTTCTCACTATGCTAAGGCTTTGCTTCAGTATCACTTGAGGTATATCTTATGACAAACAGCAGTAGTCCATGTTTCATAACACCAACAGTTTAAGTTTATTTTAGGAGGGGGTGGTACAGCTAATGAATAAAGGTTGATGAAGATGATAGTTTCATGGACAAGAATGTTAAGAAGAAGGAACCTTCAAAGATTCAGTAGCACCACAGCACCTCAATACATACATGCAGGTGCATATGTTATATATATATATATATATATATATATGAAAATGTTAGAGTGCGGCCAGCCCACTCTAACATTCATGCACATGGGGGGTGGGTTTTTGGGCTTTTAAATTTTTTTTTTTTTTGGGTGTTAAGAGTGGGCCGCACTCTAACACTTGTGTGTGTGTGTGTGTATATATATAGTCATGTTATTATGGGGCCGGCCTTATACTATTCATTTAAGGTCGCCTCATTTTAAGGCACTTGGAGAGTATTTTTTCCAAATCCAACCGTATGGATAGAAAGAACATCGAAAAATAAGCTAATATGTCGATTTTCATACAATTTGGTGACCGTATGATCATTCATCTTAAAGGGTGAAAATTTAACCCGTTAAGATTTCTATAAAATTTCACCCTTTAAAATGAATGATCATACGATCACAAAAATGTATAAAAATCGACATGCTAGCTTATTTTTCGATGTTCTTTCCATCCATACGGTTGGATTTGGAAAAAATACTCTCCAAGTGCCTCAAAATGAGGCGACCTTAAATGAACCATGTTCCAGCCAACCTATATATATATATATATATATATATATATATATATATATATATATACGGGGCTGATACTATGCGGCCGGCCTTATCACTGTACAAATGCGGTCGCCTCGTTTTGGCCCACTTGCACATTGTTTTGAGAAAATCCAACCGTATGGATGGAAAAAACATCGAAAAATAAGCTAGCATGTCAATTTTCATACAATTTGGGAACTTGTATGGTCTTCATCTTAAAGGGTGAAATTTTGAACCGATAAAATTTCTATAAATTTTCACCCGTTAAGATGAAAACCCTACAATTTCCCAAATTGTATGAAAAATAACAAGCTGGCTTATTTTTTTGATGTTCTTTCCATCCATACGGTTGGAAATCCTTAAAACACTATGCAAGTGGTCAAATGGGAGGCAACCTTGCTTGCACAGTAATCCGGCCGACCTTATATTATCACTCCCGTATGTATACATATATATATATATAGCCCAGTTTATCCCAAGGATGAAACTGATATAATATACCCCAATGCAAGTGAAGGCCCCATGGAGATGCATGATAATTACAATTAAATTGGCATGTATTTGACAAGCAATTCCAGTTACCTTTAGCTGTACGAATCAGGATATACAGAATAATGTCCTTTATTAGAAAAAAAAAATCTGATTTAAACATACACTCAGTTTATAGCTTAAATGGTTATTTTGGACTTTGCTGATTTATGTAACATATAGATCCCCAATTAAGCAGTGGTGCTGCATGTGATAATACATTTCCAACTGAAAGATCAATATAACACTAAATAGCAAACTGGTCCTTCCACTGAACTTCATCCACATACATATAACTACCTCCCTTATTTTTCTGGTGGCCATAGTACCCAAACTTCAATATTTCAAACAGAACAACAAAAAATATAATCATCTTGATCTACTGCTAACCAGTTCAGTTAAAGATGATAAAATGCATCCGCAACAAGAAACGAAAAGATAATCTAAACAAATTTTTCACGCAAGAACGAACAAACAAACAAACAAGAAAATCAAATTCAAAGCTTGATCAAAGTCATACCTCAATGTCATACCCGATCTCTTTTAGAGCCACAGCAATGCTAACCATCTGAAGCTGCGACGCATCCGGCCAAAGGTCGGCGAGCACCTGCAGATCAACAAAACACGAAAATTCACAAACAAACTCGTAAAAAAAATTAAAATGAATATTAAAAAAAAACAAAGTCCAAAGCACCACTGCGCAAGCAAAACCCACCAGCGCGAGCAGCGGTCTCCGCAGCCCAACACGCTTCACCGGCTTCTCGGAAACAGCTCCGTTCCCCTCCCTCCCCTCCTTCTCAATCCTCTCCATCAGCTTCGCCGGCACGAACCGAATCCCCTCTCCGAAATCCAACCCCCCCATACCCTTCAACAACCCAAGATCCCCCTTCCCGGGATCCCCCCCTGAGCCTCCTCCGGACCTCTCAACGACGGATCCGGGGAGGAAGGCCTGGAAAAGCACGACAACGAAGAAGAAGGCAGCAATGGAGCAAATCCACTGGAAGTAGTCCACCTTCTCAGAGAGCAAGAACCGAGCCATCCTGGATCTAGGGCGATGGAAGAAGGCCCGGTTACCGGACCCCGGCGAGGCCCGCAGCAGCGGGCTCCGCTTCGCCGAAAACGCCGCCTCGAGAGAACCCATTAACGGAGGTGGTCTTCAATGGCGTGGGAGTTCGCCGTCGCCGGCGCCGGGCATGGGAGGAGAAGAAGGCAAAAGGGCGAGCGAGAGTGGAGTGAAAAGAGAGAAACGCGGAGAAGAGACCACCCGGAGTCGGAGAGAGTATTGAGAGTGGGACGGCGGTGGAAGACACGTGGCGGAATCCGCGACGTTGATTTTGTTCACAGTGGGGAGGGAGCGGGTGAGATTTATTCGGGCATGGGACCGGAGAAGCAGGGAGGAGTGCGATTAGGGGAAAAGAAGAAGCGCTTAATAAACGGGATGGGATCCGGGTTTAATAGACGAAATGACGGGAATACCCTTGACCTGGGTGGACTTTGGTCGGTCTCCTTTGGATAAGGATGGAAATAATGACGATCACGGAGACTGGTGGAGGAGGAGCTGGGTATCGCTGTTTATGGCGGCCTTGTTTTTCTTTTTAGATATTTTTACTTGTTAAGATGTTGAGATTATTTACAATTCCAAAATAAACCAGATTAATTGTTTGTGATTTAGAAATTTTACAGCTGTTTTTTGTGCCATCTTATATCTCAAAAATTAGTTTATGTTGTTATTTTTTTTCTTTGTTGGCAATAAAAATGGAAAAACCCATTAATTAAAACATCCAAAATAAGATTGAGCTGTATTTGTTTATATATATATATATATATATTTATATTTATATATATATATATGGGTGCGCGGAAAACGAAAGTTAACTCTGTTGCCTGACATCTTTTGTTTTCATATTATTTAATTTTGATAGCTCTGAGTATATTAACTATGAATGGCAGATAGGAAAATGTCGCTGTCAAAATTAAGTTTATACAAAGACAATTTTTTCAAATAAAATCAACCAATAAAAATTAAAAAAATGAATATTGTATTTGTGCTACACAGTACCACAAGTGAAGGGGGGCCTGGTTTCAGTGTTTCCTTCCACCCAACCAACAATTTGGTTTTTTTTTAATTCAGATTCCACTTTCATTGAATATATTTTTCATAAGCAACACAATAAAAACACTAAAAGATTATAAATTTAAGTAATAATATATAAATTGAATAGGTTTATCCAATGTCTGAAACTATTAAATTTTTCTCGGGATTATCAACACCACCATCTTAAAATAACTTAAATGAGTATCAAATTTAACTTTAAAATTTAGACCAACTAATATAATTGAATGGTGAATTTTTTGGACATACATTTTCTTCCCATTTATATTGAAAAGTCCTTTAATTATTTTAAAATTTTTGACTAATTTTAGGAATTATGATATGTCTATGCACATTTTTAGCCCCCTTTGTTTTAAAATTACATTTAATTATTTTAAAAGGATTCAATACGTCATTTAATTAGTTATTTTATACACATATCATTGGATTATTCTATTTGCTTTTAAGGGTAATTAATTCAATGTTTTTACTACAGTGCCCAAATTGTCTATATAGATCCCTGAAATAAGTGTGTTTGGGGTATAGCAAATAATGAGAGGGGAGGTCCCTGATTAATGTTTTCATGAATTAATAAATAATTATCCCTTGCTTTTACACTCTAACAGGACTCCAGCGTTAGTTACAATTTTTTTATTTATTTAACAGCTAATACTTATAAAATTATAATAATCAAATTGCACCTTTATCTAAGAGTTAATTTCAGGATAATATATTTATCTAAAATATTTTGCTTTCATGGAACGATGACCCACCACTGCCCATGACACTTGGTACAATGACCCACCAGTTGCAGTCATGTGGGTTGGCACTTGGCACTTGGCACTTGGCACTTGGCTTCATTGCCTCTCTCACACTTGCAGCTTATTAAAATGAATCAATATAAATAAATTAATAAATAAATATTTTGGATTGAAAAATAGTTAGGCCGGGAGATCGTTTAGTTATAACAAACATCCTATTTAGTTTTAAAAAACCCAAATCAGAATGACCATAATCTATAAACTGGTTTTATTAGTTTTTTTTATTTTCATCCATTATTAAAATAATAAATAACAAAAACAATTATAAATGAGGAACACCTCCATAGCAAACAAACTTCTTGTTATGGAGTGAAATTTTCATAGAACACGTGGCATAGTCTGAGATGTCCAAAAAAATTACGGGTGTGATGAGATCACCCACATGCATGTCGCGATAACAACCGAAGTCATCACCATTCCTCCGAGCTATGGGCTATGGAAAGGATAGGGAGGCCACAATGCAAATAACCGAATTCCCTCATATAATACCTAGTATACAATTCTCTCCTTCAATCCTTCGTGTCTTCTTCACTTCACTCTTACTAACTTTAGAGCCTACTTCAGGATACAAGAGTTCGGTTTCTTTCCTTGTCTCTGCAAATTTTGTTCATTTCAAAAAGCACCCTAAGATCTAAGAAGAAGACGTCAATATGCTTGGATCTTCTCCCAAACACATGTTCAATCGTAGCATCTCTCATCCGTTGATCATGATCCCTCTAGATCCACAAGAGGACATATCTCTGAATCAACAAAACTTAAAATACATGTGTAGCTAATTGAATGACTCTACAATACACGTTTAGTTGTGATTTTATACCATTATGTTATAGCAAATAATACATGGAGCTTTAAATTATTAGTTGAACCATAATCTAAAACAAAAATCCCAATAACCTGGTCTAATACTGATCCAATTGGTTTAACACTGGGTTTGGTAGCATTTTGGAAATAAAAAATTTATATATAAACTATATAAACCAAATCATATAATATTGAGAGCTAGATTAATATAATATATAAATATATAAAACAATATTATAGGGGGCAAATTATCTTTTAGTTCCTGACATTATTTGATACTATTTTCCATCCAAAACACACACATTCAAAATACTATTACACTAAACCCTTACACACCCCTAAGGGACATATAAGCAATTTGGGCACTATTCAAAGGATTAAAAGTTAAATAACTATTATATCTATGTATATGAATTTAATTTAGGTTGTAAAATTATTTTATAAATTTAAAATTTTATTTTTAATAAATGTGATAGAAGGAAAATGGAAAACAACATGATACATTTATTGGTTTGGGATAAAATATTTTATTGTCATTAATTTGAAATTAATGATACCATAATTAAATAAGATGTTATAAGTTATTATATTATTTGTTTATTTATTGGATGTTTGTTGTATTTATTTTTTATTCATTTATTTTTTGTTTATTTATTTATCGAGTTCTCTTTTTATATTATTTGTTATTATATAACTAAGAACCATTTGCTAGTAATATACCTAATGAGGAGTTAATAACATTAAATTTGTGAACCAAATATCTACAACTAACTTAAAATATAAGTGGGATGAACTAGATGCGGGTATTATTGGCCACCACATTGTATTCTCTTGCAACATTACCTTGGCCAGAGAAACCGAATCCATGAGGAGGTTTTACAAAAAATGAAAAAAATGGAAGGGTTTTTATTAGAAGACACTTAATGGTTTTTATGGGAGATTCTTTCCTTAAATTTATCAATCATGCTCTAAATAGAATGAAAACTAATAAATGAAACCTGCTGAATTTAGAATGGGTTTGAGCCTCTCAATGGCATGTTGGAATTTGGAAACATAAATAAATAGTCATGTATGGAGTCCAACAACAAATAAGACATTAATAACTATTACTTACGGTACCCGAGGAAACTTGAAGGCAAACAACAGTCCAGTGAATAGAAGTTTTGGCACAACAGTAAAACTATCATCATTTAATCTAGAGATCACATATTTAGGTCATGTAAATAATCTCTTATAAAAAAATAATAATAATTAAATAAGCCTATATACAATAGATTCAAATAGTCTGACTCCTTTACAGACTCCACACACACAGCAGGAGCTTTGTAACACTGAGTTGCCATTTTTTATAATTAATCAAAATTTTATATATACCATCCTAAAATTGAATAATTGTGTATAGATTTCTATTAAAAAAATTAAAGATAGATTGATTTATCATATATGAAAAATATTATTTAGTCCAACGAAACGGACCGAATAGGTTGTCCAAAATCATTAATGGTGCATCGGGATCGTGGTGTTAATGATCCCGAAACACTATTAATGGTTTTAGATAACCTATTAGGTCCATGTAATGATTTAGTCCCACATCGACTATTAGTGGAACATTGGTGTGCATATAAGTGGTGACCAACCCTCTCTAGGCAAGCCGGTTTTCCTAGTAGAGTTAGGGTTGCCACTTGTGTGAGGACCGGACTGCGGGCCCGGCTCGTCACATTGGTGGTTTCATTGAGATGAGACTGGTGACCCTTGTGTCGCACTTGGGTCGGCCTGTCGATGTGGGGACCCGTTCGCCCGGGATCAGGCCCGGGCCGAGGTCGAGGGCGGCCTGACGAGACATCAGCCTCGATGGGTGGGGTATTGTAATGATTTAGTCCCACATCGATTATTGGTGGAACATTGGTATGCATATAAGTGGTGACCAACCCTCTCTAGGCAAGCCGGTTTTCCTAGTAGAGTTAGGGTTGCCACTTGTGTGAGGGCCGAATTGCGGGCTCGGCTCGTCACAGTCCAATCGAATAACACTGCTCATAATATATATATATATATATATATATATATATATATATATATCCAATAATAACCACAGTAATATTTACATAATTATATCCCAGCATGTTTTTTAAAAAATATTTTTATATATTTATTGGATAGAGATGCATCAACTCCATTATAAGCGATTATATATATAAATGAATATTGGAAGGCATCCCAACCAACAATGCTGACATGCTTATAAAGAAATATTTGATTAATACTAAGAAAGGTTGAATATTTTAACCTAGATAGCAAGACAGACACAGAAGGTGACATAAATGCATAACATGGGAAAAGATCTTTCTTTGGATCCCGTACGATTGAGTGAATGGTGGAGACGTTGCAACCAACTCACAGAAGCTGCCGACACTCGCAGCCATGGAACACACAACATTCGTGTCGTCAGTTGTGACTCTTTCGGATCCTGTACCATCAAGTGGGTCAGGTATGAGTTGTCTAACTTGGAATAGT
This sequence comes from Dioscorea zingiberensis, assembly GCA_026586065.1. Lineage (NCBI taxonomy): Eukaryota > Viridiplantae > Streptophyta > Magnoliopsida > Dioscoreales > Dioscoreaceae > Dioscorea > Dioscorea zingiberensis. The sequence continues at coordinate 8,538,308 of CM048822.1, read as the reverse complement.
TATTATTATTTTTTAATAATAAATATTGATTAAATTATAATCGAGTGATAAAAAAAAATTATTTTAAACCAGTATTTCAACTCAGTTTTCTATTAAATAAATTAGTAATATTACAAGTACATTGAAGTGGATCTGTGGCGCAATGGTAGCGCGTCTGACTCCAGATCAGAAGGTTGCGTGTTCGATTCACGTCAGGTTCAAATTTTAAATTTTTTTATTTCTTATTTCCAACATTATTGAATAAACGTCGGGTCTACTTACAAAAACAATATTATATCATTTAACATCAATGATAAGGGAAATAGTTATTCTTGAATTTGCCTCCTGTTCTATATTCTTGCAATTTGGGAGCTTTTTGTTTCTATTATATATACAATTGCTTGTTTTGATAGATTTTTTCCCCCATCATTTAGAATCTAAAAATTTATATTAAAAAATAAAAACTTGTTTCCATCTTAAACGCACTGGATGAGAAAATTTTTAAATAACCATAGCCAACATGTAGCTTTCCTTCATTATTACTCATTGGTTTACATGTGATGGTGAGCCTGAAGCCTCTACTACAGGTGAATTTTAACATACGGTGTGCACTGTTCATATAATATGATATCACGGTGGGTTTTAGGGTAATATGTTTTAGGTTCTAATGTATAGGGTTTTGAGTTATGGGTTTGGGGTATTTTTTTTTCTGCTACAGTAGCGCCGCTATTTTTACTATAATGCTTGGGACCCAAAAATTTAAAGCGTAGAACCCAAAATATGAAGGTTAGGACCCAAAGTTCTCCTACTGTGAGAAAAAATCCCATGGTACTGTAGAATGCACCCTCTATTATATGATATATAATAATAGAGAAAATTGTTTGCATGCCCCTATAAAAATTCAAAATTAATTATTTATCTTTTAAAAATGATATTTGCTTGTGTACCCATGTCGTTAGTCATAGTTAATAATAATAGGCGTTAAAATTTATAGATTTAACTACAATTAAAACCTAATCCTAATTAAAAATTTACTTATGAGCAGACGTCGGCGATCTCCGATCTACGATGGGTCCCAAGAATGGGTGAGGTGTGTCCACGAGGAATGGATTAGAAAGGGAGGTGGATGGCATACGAAAAGAAAGAGAAGTAAAAACTGAAAATCTGATTTCAAATTTCAAACTATTATTAACTTGAAAAAGAAAAAAAAGATTTGCAATTCGGTTCAGTTGTTTTTAAAATTTCAAACTGAACTTAACAAAATATTAATCGATTTCAAATCAAACCAAATCAATTTTTTTCAATTTAAACTGTTTGAAAAACCAACGGTTTCCGCGGATTGGTTTGGAGTGGTTTTGGTGGTTTGGAGTTTCAACCTACCCTAGAGCAGGGAACCATGATAAAAACCATTTTCTCTCTAAACCTCTCTTCTCTCATCTCTTTTCCCTTCTCATAAAAAAAAAAGCGGGCCAGCAAGAAGAAAAACAAGAAGCCAGTTCCGATAAACCCCTTGGGTATGTTGGATATTTTCAATAATTAAGTGTTTTCTATGTTTTTCTTTGAGAATTAAATTGAGAGAGTAAGTTGCATATGACATTAATTATTTTGGTGTTTATGTTGAACCAAAAAGTTATATTATCTCTCTCTCTCTTTAGTTCTCATTGGTTTTTCTCTACATTATCAAAGACATTTACAAGAGTGTTTCCGGGTTGAAACGAATAGTGCAAGTTCGCCTTTCAACAACAATCAAAGGGCTTCATTGTATCGTGAAGGCGTTTCTCACACACCCCATTGCAATCGTGATTCTAATCAGAGGGGGAGAAATTCGTCTAAAAGAAAGCGTTGTCACATTCGTGCCTTGAAGCTTGTTTGGTTCATCTTCTTTTATCTTCCATTATTTTATCTTATTTTTCTAACAATTTTTGTCCTTCATTATTCCATCATATTTTATTTCCAACAATTTTTAGACGAATTATTGTGTCAAGGACCATTCTCAATGCTCTCTCAAACTCGCTCTACAATGCACACTGCTCAATTGGAATAACTAGGGAATTGTGCAGTGCATTGGACAACAAATACCATATTGAAGAGTTTTGCAGGAAGGAATAATCAGGACATGCAATACATAGCAGAGGCCATGCTGCAAGGTCACATGAGTCATAGCCGAACATGCCTCAAGTAGTGGCATCGAAGGAGAGGATGGAGAATTGGAATCAAAAGCAAAAGAAACTTACTCTGTGAGTGATATCATGCCGCCCTTTGGTGCAATTTATCATCTTTTTATTATATATCACTCTGCCCTTTGATTAAGGTTTAAATTCTCTAATAGAATAAATTAATTTCTTAGAAATTGAATTCTTATGAGCTTACCCAACAGTCATAGCTTTACTCTAGTTGGTATTTCTTTCATATTGCATGGGGAGTACTCGAATCTTCTAAACTTTGAATTGGTGAAACCTTTCGTTTCCACGTTGTCATTGAACCATTTCAATGTTTTGGTTCAATTTCAAAATCCTTGTGGAAGCTTTGAAATCTCATAAAAGTCTCTAGGTTATTTGGATTGTAAGAAAGGGTTCATTGATGAAATTATCTTGCATTTGGTTATATTTTAGTGAGTAAATAAGTTTTTGGTGGATATAGAAGAATGAAAGATTTAATAGTATTAAGGCTATGATATAAAGAGACAATAATCATGCTTGAAAAATATTGTTTTTCACGAGAAGACCTCAAAATTACTTTGAACGGCTCAAAGTGGATCTTGATTGTCATGTTCCTTTTATCTCCCAAGTTCTATGATTAGGTTAATGATCATTGCTCATCTTTATTTTCTATGGCCTAGTAGACTAGAACATATTAATTATGGTTCAATTAAATGCATTCTAACTTGGGATTAATTTCTAATTGCAATGATGATAAGCATGATAAATGCCAAATATGTGTACAAGCAAAGATAATTCGGAAGTCATTCAAATCTGTTGAACGGTCTTCAGAATTACTAGAACTTATACATAGTGATGTATGTGATCTTATAAATAATGAAACAAAAGGTGGGAATAAATATTTCCTAACCTTTATTGATGATTGTTCACGATACACATATGTATATCTTCTAAAGGCTAAAAGTGAAGTCTTTGAAAAAATTTCAAATCTTCAAAGCGAAAGTTGACACCAAATACAACCGCAAAATTAAAGTCCTTAGATCCGAAAGGGGAGGTGAATACTACCCAACTGAGTTTACAAAATTTTGTGAAACTCATGGAATTATCCATCAAGTTACGGCGCCTTATATGCCACAACAAAATGGAGTTGCTGGAAAAAAAAATAGGACTTTAACTGAGATGGTAAATGCCATGGTTGCCTCTTTCACTTTGGGGAGAAGCAATATTATATGCTTGTTATATTTTAAATAGGATTCCCTTAAAAAAGAGGAATACTACTCCATATGAAATTTGGCATAATCATAAGCCTAATCTTAGTAGACTTAGGGTGTGGGGTTGTCTTGCTTATGTAAGGAAACCCGACCCTAAAAGACGTAAACTAGGAACTATGACATATAAGTGTGTTTTCATTGGATACTCTATACATAACTCTACATACAGATTTTTAAATTTAGAATGTCATGATATTATTGAATCTGTTGATGAGCACTTATTTAAGTCTAATACTTCTAGTTTAGAAAATACGAGTCCTGAACCTACTTCTAAAGATATAGAGGACATCTCTTCTGATTCTCATGTTCCAAATACTCCGATGGACTTTGAACCAAGGAGTAAGAGAGCAAGAATAGAGAAGAAATTTGGACTAGACTTTATTGTGTACCTTGTTTAAGGAAATAGACATGATATTAAGGACAAAACCCTTTATGTCATGAATGTAGATGATGATCCTACAACATTTCTAGAAGGTGTAACATCTAGAGATGCTCCTTTTTTGGAAAGAAGCTATCAATGATGAGATTAACTCTTTATTGTCAAATCAAACTTGGATTATAGCTGACCTTCCTCCTGGATCCAAACCTATTGGTTGCAAATGGATTTTTAAGAGGAAATTGAATCCTGATGGTTCAATAAATAAGTTTAAAGCAAGATTAGTTGCAAAGGGGTATAAACAAAGACAAGGAATAGACTATTTTGATACATATGCTTCTGTAGCTCGAATTTCTACAATTCGAATATTAGTCGCTTTGGCGTCTGTTCACCAATTAGTTGTCCATCAAATGGACGTAAAAACGGTTTCCTAAATGGTGACCTAAAGGAGGAGATTTATATGGAACAACCTGACAGGCCAAGAAAAGAAAGTTTGTAAACTTGTGAAATCTCTTTATGGCTTGAAGCAAGCACCTATGCAATGGCATGAGAAGTTTGATCAACTAGTTCTATCATATGGTTTTAATGTTGTTGATGCAGATAAGTGTGTATACTATAAATCTCATAACAATATTACAGTGATTATATGCCTTTATATTGATGGCATGTTGATCTTTGGATCTAATCTTGCATGTGTTGAAGAGACAAAATTATTTTTGTCTTCTAACTTTGATATGAAAGATCTTGGGGAGGCAGATGTAATTTTAGAGATTAAAATTCTTAGAAATGAAAAATGGGTTGATGCTTTCCCAACACCATTACATTGAAAAGATACTTAAGCGTTGCTATCATTTTGATTGAAATCCAGTTTCTACTCCCATTGATCCTAATATTAAGTTAATGAAAAATAATGGTCGCTGTAAATCTCAATTGGAGTATGCGAGTGTGGTTGGGAGTCTTATGTATGCAATGAATTGCACAAGACCCGATATAGCTTATGTTGTAGGAATGCTGTGAAGATTTACAAGCAATCCAGGAGAAGAACATTGGAAAGTAGTTTCAAGAGTTCTTTGCTACCTGAAGAAAACCATGGATTATAGTTTATATTACCAAGGATATCCCGTTGTACTAGAAGGGTATAGCGATGCTAGTTGGAATAATATAGTTTCAAAATCCAAGTCAACTACTAGATTGATTTAGCCGATGCATGTAAAGAAGCTGAGTGGCCTCTTTGGAAAGAGCCTACCCCTGCGGTTATGATTAATTGTGATAGCAAGTCAACGCTATACATAGTCTCAAATAAGACGTATAATGGAAAGTCAAGACATTTGAGTCTTAGACACCAATTTTTGAGACAATTACTCAAGAAGGGAGTAATTACACTCGACTATATAGAGTCTAAGGCAAATCTAGTAGATCCTTTGACGAAAGGATTAGCTATAGAGATGATTTTTAAGACATCTAAAAGAATGGGGCTAAGGTCAATATGTAACTCAACCATGTTTAACGGGAACCCAACTTAAGCTCTTGAAATTATAGACTAAGTTCAATGGGTGCAAACAAGTTAAAAAGTTGGTTTAGCATGACACTAAATTATAGCCTCATAAATCAGGACAAGAGATTAGTGTCAAGGTCTGCATGAGAGAGGTTGGAGTATGATCCTTAATAAATCCATAAAAGCAACTCGCAGACTTGCTTAAAAGGAATTTACCTATAAGAGTGAGGAAGTGGGGCTGCTTCCTATGAATGTTTGACCAATATTTTAGAGCACTCTTGAAATCAGGATATCGAGCACAAGGCCATAAATGTGCGAGGCAAGGAAACACTCTTTTTACGGATGAAGTATGTATGACATCTCCGGCTTATCTACAAGGGTCCTTGGTTCAAGATCCGTTCACCATAGTACCTTGATATAGCTTTGAGTTGTTTATACTAAGTGAAAGTTCAAGTCCAAAAGACACTTATCACCTATGTACTAAATCCTTTGATAATGTATCATTTTTGTTTTTATCGTTGTTTTGTTATTGAGTCGATATATATTATATTATAAATTCTAATTTCCTTAATATTGAAAATAGGGGAGGATTGTTGGATATTTTCAATAATGAAGTGTTTTCTATGTTTTTCTTTGAGAATTAAATTGAGAGAGTAAGTTGCATATGACATTAATTATTTTGGTGTTTATGTTGAACCAAAAAGTTATATTATCTCTCTCTCTCTTTAGTTCTCATTGGTTTTTCTCTACATTATCAAAGACATTTACAAGAGTGTTTCCTGGTTGAAACGAATAGTGCAAGTTCGCCTTTCAACAACAATCAAAGGGCTTCATTGTATCCTGAAGGCGTTTCTCACACACTCCGTTGCAATCGTGATTCTAATCAGAGGGGGAGAAATTAGTCTAAAAGAAAGCGTTGTCACATTCGTGCCTTGAAGCTTGTTTGGTTCATCTTCTTTTATCTTCTATTATTTTATCTTATTTTTCTAACAATTTTTGTCCTTCATTATTCCATCATATTTTATTTCTAACAGGGTAGAGAACCATAATTATCTCTTTATCCTAATAAAAATCACCAATTCTTTTGGGTAGGGAAGAAGAGTGGGCCAACAAGAATTAGTTCCGTTCCATCATCACCATCTAACCACCGTCTAACTGTGGTTCCCTACCTTCTTTTATACATTTTTTTTAGGGTTTAGGTTTTAAACTCCCTCCTTTTTTGTCTCTACATCTACATGATTGTTGTTGTATTAAATATTAATATTGTTATATTTTCCAATATTCTCTTATTAAAAGGAAGGATTTTCTCCTGCTTATTTCATGGTTGTTTAACGATCTTGGTTTCAACAAAAACATGAAGATTTATATATTTAAATTATTTTTTATGAATAAATGCAAATATTTTAGAGTTAAATGTTGACCATATATTAGTTAGCTGCCCTGGATTGAATTTTTATATTTTTTAAAAGAAGTTTTTGCTAGCTGTTTTTATTTTTTTAAAAAATAATATTAAATGAATTGATGTTTTGGATATTTATAATTAAATAATTACTTGCTTTTACTAGGGGTGTGTGTGACTTTTCATTTTTTTTTAATTTTTTATTCGGAGCTTTTGAATGAGTATATTCACCATTGTCGTTGTGCTTGCTAGTGGGAAAGAATAGTTAGAGAGAGAGAGAAGAATACTTGGTTCGGTTGCGTGGAGTTATTATTATTATTTTTTAAATTATATGTTATTGGGAATCATAATGTTTTGAAGACTTATGAGGACATATTTTAACATTATATGATTAATTTATACTAAAAAGGACTTTTAAATCGCTAACATAATTCTTGGGCGATTAAATATTGTGTTTGAATTGTTAAGAGAGATGTTTTAAATGATTAACATAGACTTATTTCAAAACTGTCCCTTAACAAGTCAAACATACTGTGTAACGATTTGAAAAGATCATTTAACAATTCAAAAAACTGTCTTAACCATTAAAATTTGGGAGTTCAATGGGCTAGAGAAGAAAGGAAAATTCTAGAAAAACCAAATTCAAAGTGGTTTTTATGCATTTTACTATTTTTAGTGAAAACTCCGCGGACCTTTTGTTCATGTTTGATAGGGGGATATCCCCACCAACACATTCCCCAATAAAATTTTTTCTCACCAAAAACTTTAATTTAAGTTTAAGAATATAATAATAACCCACCCACCAATACATAGAAGCCACATAACTATCTTCTCATTAATACCTTTACTTTAAAATTTTCTTCCAAAAAATTCAAAACTTTTCAAAAGTTATTCCTAATCCTAAGTGAGATATTCCCCTATAAAACACAAGCTTTATATGTATATATAATTATATAATAGGGAAATTATTTATAAAGCTATGACATTGTTTCCGGGGACCTTAAAGTCAAACACACACAACATTAAGGGCCGTTTGATACGCGAAAAAATGAGGGACAACACAGGACAATGTTTTTTGTACGTTGTTTGATTTGCAAATGGGATGCTAATACAGCACAAGAAGTTGTTTGAGTACAACACAAGTGGTTGAAAATTTTGTCCCTCAAAATATACGATAGAACTTTTTAAGTGAGGGACAACACATCTTAAAAACAAATTTACCTCCCACTTATATTAAAATTTACAACAATACCCCCAACTTAAAGACATTTTTGCCCCCAACTTATATTAAAATTACAACAATGCCCCCAATTTAAAAATAATTTTGCTCCTAACTTATAAATTACAACAATACCCCCAACTTATATTAAAATTACAACAATGCCCTCAACTTAAGGACAATTTTGCTCCCAATTTATATTAAAAAATTACAACATTTCCCTCGAGTTAAAGATAATTTTGCCATCAACTTATATTAAAATTACAACAATGCCCCCAATTTAAACATAATCTTGCCCCTAACTTAAAGATAATTTTACTCCCAATTTATATTAAAAATTACAACATTGCCCCCAACTTATATTAAAACTACAACAATGGCCTCAAGTTAAAGACAATTTTGCCCCCAATTTATATTAAAACTCTAAAAAAAATTACTCCAAAACAACATAAGAAAGCACAAGGGTATAACAATAATTTTATAGTTTTTTGTCTAGTACTTGTGCAAAACAAACGGAGAACAACACCAAAAGTTTTGTGATGTCCATTGAATATCAAACAAATAACAGTATAAACAATTGTGTTGTCCTACAACCACTTGTATTATGTTGTACTCTTGTGTTGTTCTCTTTCACGTATCAAACGGACCCTAAATAATAAAAAAACACCTCCAAGGACCCCAGATGAAGTTTGACACTGTTTCAGGGACCAATAATTAATAATCTATTATATAATAGGTGGTTTTAAATATTCAAGAAAAATATAAGTATTTGAATTAATTATTTTACTCTTTGCTCCGCAGATAATCTCATTAAAAGAAGCTTACAGTTCAACACAAAGACCACAACAGGACGGACACAGGATGTAGTCATGTAGTCATGTAGTCATGTAGTCGATAGGCAATGAGGCTATTGTGGAAGACCTTAACATAGAAGATGATAGAAAAAACTAAAAATCAGAGCACAAAGTTTCTCGAGAAGCATGCCAGACACTCATACACAACTAGGAGCACGATCCATAAACTTATTTTTTTTCGGTCTAATACTTAATTTAGTCCCTCTATTATACCGAACCCATCCTTTTAGTCCCTCCATTATAAATTGAGCATTTTTGGTCCTTATACTTTTTCAATTGAGAAATGTCAGTCCTTCCTATTGGCCTTTTTGGTCCATGTATATATTTCTTTAAGGCATTTTTGGTCCTTGTACATATGTCTTTAGGGACTAGATTTTTACAATCTTGTAAGTAGGGGGACTAAAAAGGCTCAATTTATAATGGAGGGACTAAAATGGCCGGTTCAGTATAATAGAGGAACTAAATTGGGTATTAGACCTATTTTTTCTAAACTGGTTATAAGGCCATGTAATTTATCATATAAAATTTAAATAAAGATTGATTTATCCATTAAAAAAAAACCCTTAAATTGTCCGGCCATCATTGTTTTTTGGGATTAATTTGGGCAGAATTTGTCTTGTGAGGATTATATATATATATATATATATATATATACCATCTCCTGCTTATTTAAAAAAAACATAAACTAATTAATTGGGAATAAATTGTTCCTCTTCTTTTTGGTAAAAGACATGAAGACCCATTTACTACTTTCACAACCTTGAACTAAACTTAAGCTGTTTACAAAACTTTCCCCAGCTGTGTTAGAATCCTAATAATGATAATAAGAGTTCAAAAGCCTCTCACCAAGATGCTTTTAAGAACAGTATCAAGCTGTCTGTCAATGCAATTGCAGCCTTCTCTTCTGATCAAGCACACGGCTTCTTCCAACAGATGACAGGAGAGGTGTTCATGATTTGGATGTATTTCCAGCTAACAACAAGGAGAGATCAATGTACCTTCACTGATTTGTTCTCTTCTGAGGATCAGAACATGGGCTGCACTTGATTGAATTAATCAACAACTAATTCAGTCTCGGACCAAACTCGAAAACCAACCCAAGCACTTTATCTTATTTTGTTAGGAAGTGATATAAATAACATGTGACTGAGAAGTGAGAAGGAAGCAAGCTGCAAGCATTATACATCTTTTGTTCACCAGTCATGCAAAGCTGGATTTCCAACTAAAGTATTTGCAACTATACTGTTTTTGTGATCATTTATCTTGTTAATAAATTTCATTAATCAATCACTCCTTAATTAGATTCTGAAAAACTTATGCATGTTGATTGTTTGGATCGATGTGTATACACAAGCAACTCTTGTTATTACATTCTTATTTCCATAATGAATCCTCAACATGTTTGGGAGAGAAATAAGGTGGGTTTATTACACCATAAATAATTTGTAGGGAAGCAATTGACAATGTATTTTTTTAATATTCTAAAGTTACTTAGTTACCGCAACAATAATTAAAAAAAATAAAGATTTTAAAATTTATATTCTTTTAATTATATTTGAATTGATATACTAAATGTTGACATGTTGTTACCACAATATGGACTTATTAGTGTTATTCATTCCAAACCAACAAAAACAGAATGTTAAATATAAAGGGATGTTTTTTTTTAATTGGTTTTTGGAGTTTAAAATCAAAATAAATTTAGGAAAATATTTTGGAGACAAAATGTACTTTCACCTCTGTTTTATAAATAAAAAGTTTTTTTTTTAATATCTGCAAATTAGCATTAGACTACTAGTCAAACCAGCCAGAATCCAATCAGACTCGATCCAACCAAGTCTAGTCCCCAACGGCAACGCATCTGGTTCGTGTCCGAACGCCGTGGTGTGGACTATACGACACCTTTGAGCGCTTTCCACGCCCATAACCGCCCCTATTCCCAAACTCTCTCTCACTCTGCTGACTTTCTTCCTCCGAAGTCCCAATCCCAACTCCCAGTCTGAAACCAGCGAACGATCGCTCACTACCAAATGGGCAACTGCAACGGCCTCCCTACCGGCGCTGACGAACCTCCGACCACCGGATCCACCGCCGGACCTCCCGGCCGTCCTCCTCCTCCGATTCCCACCAATGGCTCCATCACCGTCCTCCCTTCATCCAAGGCATCCCCGCCTCCAGGCCCCCGCCCGGCGCTCGGTCGCGTGCTTGGCCGTCCGATGGCCGACGTCCGCGAGGCTTACACCTTCGGCCGAGAGCTCGGCCGCGGCCAGTTCGGCGTCACATACTTGGTCACCGATCGGCGGACCGGCGAGCGCCTCGCCTGCAAGTCGATCGCCACGAGGAAACTCATAAACCGGGATGACGTCGAAGACGTGCGGCGCGAGGTGCAGATCATGCATCATCTGACGGGCCACCGCAACATCGTCGAGCTGAAGGGCGCGTACGAGGACCGGCACTCGGTGAACTTGGTCATGGAGCTCTGCGAGGGCGGGGAGCTCTTTGACCGGATCATCACCAAGGGCCACTACTCGGAGCGCGCTGCCGCCGCGCTCTGCCGCGAGATCGTCACGGTCGTGCACAACTGTCACTCCATGGGAGTCATGCACCGGGACCTCAAGCCGGAGAACTTCTTGTTCTTGAGAAAAGATGAGGACTCGCCGCTCAAGGCCACGGACTTTGGTCTTTCCGTTTTCTTCAAGCCTGGTAATTCGCAATTTTTTCTCTCCAAGAAATCGGTATGATTTTAGCTTGTTCAATAATTGATGCTATTTGGATGTGCATATTTATCCTAGTACTCGTTCTACTTGTTTTAATTATTGTTGCTTTGCTTCTTTTGTTTATTTATTTATTTTGCCAAGAAAATTAGTAGATGAACCGTCTTTGAAGATGTACAAGAGGAATAATGCGCAGGTCAAGCAACATTGCTACGAGAAAGAGAATGAGATTAAAATTTCTTTTGGGTGCATTAGTTTTTTACTGTGCTGAGAATGATTTACTAAACTCATACAAGAACAAATTGTTGTGCAGATGGCATAATATCAATGAATTCATAAGATATTCTTTGTTTAAATCTTTCTGTTCTTGTTTTATTTATCATAGTACTTTTTCCTATTTTTATAATTATTATATCTATTTATTTTCTGCCAAGAATCATGTAGGTAGATTATCATTGAAGAAGTGCGAGAGGAATAATGCACAGATTACCTAATATTGCTTCTGGATGGAGAAAATGAAATTAAAACTTCTTGTGAGTGTATTAGTTCTTTAGTGAGCTACGAATGTTGTGTTATTGGCCTAATAACAATTGGGTAATGAGATGTAATCTTATTTTATTGTTTCAGTGTTTTTTCCTTGGTTCTTTCTTCTCCTTCTTCTTTTGTCAGAGTATTCATTCTATTTGTGATATTTATTGCATCTCACATAGTTTACTCTCTTTTTTTTCACAAAGAATTTGTAGACAGATCATCATTGAAAAAATACATGGGCAATAAGATGTTTACTTGTTTTAATTCTATATTTGTTTGAATAACAAAACAAATCTCTTGGTTTTTTTAGGAGATTCATTCAGAGACCTAGTTGGCAGTGCATACTATGTTGCTCCTGAGGTCTTGAAACGTAATTATGGCGTGGAGGCTGATATATGGAGTGCCGGTGTTATACTTTATATCCTTCTTTCCGGTGTTCCCCCTTTTTGGGCCGGTCTGTTTAGTAAAACTACTTACTGGCACAATCTTTTTAATATCTATTATAAGTAGTAGACAGCACTATTGGGTGCATTTCCATTTATGCAGAGAATGAACAGGGTATCTTTGATGCTGTTTTACGCGGGCATATTGATTTCTTCTCTGATCCTTGGCCTTCCATATCAAGTGGAGCAAAAGAACTAGTTAAGAAGATGCTCCGGCAAGATCCAAAAGAGAGGCTCTCTGCAGTTGAAATTTTGAGTGAGCCCTTTAAATTTGATACTCACACGTGGTTTCAGGTTGAAATTTATCTGCGGTATACAATGTCTTAGCAGGGATGCAATACAAATTTCCTTGTTCTGCACCACTACGAAATCAACGGCATTGGATATATTGTTCTTTAGGTTTACAAAATTTAAGGTTATAAAGCCTCAAGCTGACCATATTATTGTGACTCAACTTTGCCATTTTCTTCAAGTGCCTTAAATGTAAATAGTACTCTTATATTCATTTTGGTTCATCAGCATTAATTTCTTGTTACTAAGCTACTGAGGGTTTATTAAGTTCATGCTTAACTTCCCTACTTTCTCATAGTTAAGAATCATAGTGCTTACAATTATCTCCACAGAACCTAGCAACTTTTACTTCTAGTATTCCTTGTTGCCCAAATTTTACTTGCATCTTTTCCTTATTGAATCCCCCATGTGTGAAATACATAGTTTTGGGGGATTTAAAAGCTTGGTTCTAGTTTTTATAACCAAGAAGCTAAATGTTACCACAAGTGTACTGCAACTGAATTTGTACCTGAAGCTTGTGGAAAAATCATTCCTGTTCTTCAAAGTATACGTCATTTCATCCAATTTGTTTGTGAAAATATTACAGATCATCCATGGGTTCGGGAAGATGGTGATGCATCTGATAAGCCAATTGATATTACAGTCTTGACCAGAATGAAGCAGTTTAGGGCCATGAATAAACTTAAGAAAGTAGCCTTGAAGGTGATTGACTGCTATTTCTCATTTCTTGTTTACTAATGAAGCTGCTTGTCCAAACTGGATTCTAGGACCTCAAAAAAAACTTTTTTTTAGGTAATTGCGGAAAATCTGTCTGAGGAAGAAATCATGGGTTTAAAAGAAATGTTTAAAACTATGGACACTGACAACAGCGGAACAATAACGTTTGAAGAACTAAAAGCTGGCCTACCAAAATTAGGTACCAAGCTTTCAGAATCTGAAGTTCGACAACTGATGGAAGCGGTACAATCTGAAGCCTTCTTAAATTCATTTAATTTTTTGAGTTGTTTGTATTTTACTTATGTTTAAGATTTTCTTCCTTTTATCCAGCTTATATTTGCTGTTCTCTATTTTTCTTATAAATAACTACTACAAATTTGTAATACAGAAGATGTTTAAGAATTCAAAACATGCATTAAATGGCTTGAACTACAAGAGTGGATAGCAGCTTGTTGGTATGTTTTGTTTTTATTTTCCTGAAATAGAGTTAAAGAAACAGAACTTTCATACTAGTAACTATCCTATATCCTTTGATGCAGTTCTATTCTGAAAAATGTAAGGTGATATTCTAAATTGATTCAAGAAAAATAGTATTATTTATTGCAAACACTTTTCAGCATACTTAACGTGCTTGTGAGGTTAATAGTGTCTTGTAATTTTTCTAAAAGATGAGTATTGAAAGGTTTTATGCATGCCTTTGTAGGTTGGAAACCATATCTGAAATTATCTGGTCAGTAAATACTTGCTTTGCACTGATATCTACTGTTCAGGGGTGTGCCATTTATTTAGATCACTGAAAATTCAATTCATATACTCAAAATATCTTCCTCTCCTTTTTTGCTTTTCAAAAAAGTCATGTTCCTCTCCTTATTGAAACAAAATTTTGGATACTTCTCCATACTAGATTTCTATGAGCTGACTCCCCCCCTGCAAACTATGTCTCCTCTGTTATGCTTCTGTTAGTTTATGGCCATCGTTCTGATTCTAATTGTTCGTCATCTCTATTGTCCTCTCAACTCTCAGAATAACCATCATTCTGATTTTTAATTTGCAAGTTACTGGTATTCTTAAATGCAAGTTATCTGGTTTCTCATTTTTTATTTTTTCACTTCTTTAAAAGCTGGAGTTTAGATTTTATTTTAGTTGCAGTATTATTTAGCCCATTATATTAAAACTGATTTCATGGACACCTATGTTACTAATTGCATCATATCCTCTGCAAAAAAAAAAATCCACAAAGATATCTAATCTTGTTTTAAACTGCTCACAATTTGATGCCCTGTTATTGTTAGCTGGAAAAATATGTTTGCTTGATTCAAGGCAAGGTCTAGTCTTGTATGCTGGAAGTTGGAAATTTGGACAAGTCTCTAAATGGCATAATGCTGTCTGTTGAAACATAGCAAGGATTTAGTGGCACTTAATCTATGACTCTACTTCAATGGTTACCTCACAGGGATATAATATGTCCTTTTTTTGTAGGCTGATGTGGATGGAAATGGGACCATTGACTATATCGAGTTTATAACAGCTACCATGCATATGAACAGAATGGAGAAAGAGGATCATTTATATAAGGCTTTTGAGTATTTTGACAAGGATAAGAGCGGGTAACAATTAATTTTCACATACCTCACCTTGTTTTCTGAGAATTCGAATTTCATATCACGTTGTTGATTGTTTCATTCCTTGGTTTGCTGTGTAGTTACATCACAATGGAGGAATTAGAACAAGCCCTCAAGAATTATAACATGGGTGATGAGAAAACAATAAAAGAGATCATTGCAGAGGTTGACTCAGATCACGTAAGCATCACAGTTGTATTTTCTTTTTCCTGATGAGAGTGGGCTATGGTATATTTCTCTCTTGGAATTCAATGCACCTATAAAATGCCTTATGATTTTTGTGGAGACCCTAAACCCCCAAGGCATTGCTAGCATTATAAAATTCCTTTCTCTAAATTTGGTTTTGGTTTCATTTGCAAGGACCACTCTAGCTCTGAGATTTCACTTGGCAACAATAATAAATATTAGCTGGAAGCAAGTGTCAATATAACTGTTATGGAAATGGAAAACTATTCGTTAAGCCACATAAAATAGTTAGCATAAGTTTTTCTGCTTTGTTGTTTTCTTAATTAATGTAATTTTACATTACCAATACAATGTAAGGATACAAGATCAAGTTGTACATGGCTATACGGAGGTGGTCCTTATGGGAAAAAGTGCCTTATGTGCTTTTGTTGATGCTTTGGTCTTCATGATGCCATTAGTTAGAATCATGGTATGTTTCACGGCGTTGGTTAACTTATTGCATATTCTCATGTATGACAATTTTCTTGAATACTTGAATAAACGTTGCACAATAAGGATTGCAAAATTTTAAAATAATTACGTTTCCTTTGCCAAACTTATAGATCAATTAGTGCATTCAATGGAGTATTCAGCTCATGATTTTGTGTCAATCTTAAATATGCCATACATTATATTGTCCTTCATGTTGCAGGATGGTCGGATAAACTATGATGAATTTGTAGCCATGATGAGGAAAGGTAACCCAGAGATGGTTCCAAATCGTAGGCGCAAATAGAATCAGGATACATTTTCTCTTGTTTGTGGAGCAAATCAAGTAGATACAATTTCGTCAAACCCCTATAAGTAAAAAGAAGCTCATTTCAGAACGCATATCCATTTCGGACAATATTTCATTCTCTGGAGTTGGAGTTGAGCAAAGATTGATGACTTCTGTTTTTCAGGAAAAATTCTTCTGCAAAACAATTACATGCAATGTTGCTGGTATGTTAATTGTTCTCACACTTCCTATCTTGAAATTTTTGGTGATACATTGCTAGTAGATTTGGTGAGTGTGTTTGTGTCATTTTTCATCCCTCTGTGGTTCATCTTTTTGTTTTACCTACGGCATAAAAAAACTATGTTATTTTCTAATCAAATGCAGATTGGAATGTAATTTCTTCCACTTGAAATTTGATATATGGTCATTGGTTTTGCTTTGTTCATGGCAATTGGAATGTAGTAGCATCTCATGGGTGTACAAAAATTGGAACTATTTCTTACACAGTAAGAAGCCCTTGGACACCATGAATCAATTTGTTGTCCTGTGGACCGAGGACCTTAATTCAAGGTTTAAAAAAGGCTTTTCAAATATAATTTTCATTTTTTTTGGGCTAAAATAGTGCTTTTGGACATAAATTTCTAGCTTTTTATTGATGAGTGTTCTGTTAATATATCATCTTTTTCTCTTTCTAGCTATATTTTATTTTTCAGATCAGCATGAACATTCTATCCAATTATATTTTTTTTGGATCAGCATCATTTTCTCTCCAAATCTATTTTATTTCTAAAAGTTCACATTCTCTGGAAATATCATTCAGCTTTGATGTAAAATAAGTATTTCCCAACTTTCCAGCTCATTCTTCTCACAAAAGGAGGGTGACGGGTTCTAATCACGTTTGTGGCATAGTTCTAGTGGTTTTTACATTTATCATAAAAAAAATAAAAAAGAAAGCAGAAAACCAAAGGACATTTCCCCAGTGTAAGCATCCTCAAAAGAACTTGTTTCTCGGCAGACATGCAAACTCTCGAGTCTTAATTGCTTTTTAATGATTAAAATATTATTTTCAATATTTTTAAACAATTCAGTTTGGTTTGATCTGGTCAAATTGAAAATTTTGATTTGGAAAAACATTCCTTGGAAAAGATAAAACCCTAAACTAAATCCAACTTAGAGTTACGTTTTAATTGGATTCATTTTACTAGATTGGAGGTTGGATTAATTCACGCTTAACTTTAGAGTTTGAATTGGATTAACCTATAATATCTATAATCCCATAATCCTAACTACGATTCTGGATAATTTCATTGTAATTCCAGTATCATGCATATGTGATCAATATATATATTTTTTAAACTTTTGGAATTAAATTCTAATAAGAGACGCATACAACAATAATACAAATGCAGGTGGTCATCTTTTTTATAAAAAGATAAATATAAAACAATAGAAATAATTTGTACATAAACTGTTAGCTGTAACAGAAAATACAACATATCAAATATAACAACATAACTGCGACACAAGGTTATGAAGCTGATAAGAACTCAGAAACTTTAATGCTCAACTACATTTGCTTTCTTGAGACAGTCATGAGACAGGAGTTCTTTTTTGCTTGGAGGATTTTGTTTTGCCAAAAAAGGATGCTAGCATGCTCTTGTTACGAACCGGCCTGTAAACTTCAAGCCTTCCAGCGTTACCAAATGATTTGAATGCTGTGAGAGGTTTCTGCATCTCAGTAAGACGAGGATCCTGCAATAAAGTTAATATACCATCTCTTAGTTTCAGCACTAGCAGCGAGAACAAGCAAATGCCGGATTGTTGCACATCCCGAGGGATAAACAAAAATATCGCCAAACAACAAAACCAGAGGTACAAAATCTGTTAATCACTCGTTACTGTAATCAGATATTACCATTGCACCAAATTTTGGTAGAGCCAAATTTGAGGTGGGAGTTCTGCCAGATGACTGAAGATGACTTGATAATGGCAATGGTGCAACAGCTTCTTCTGCATCAGTAAAATATACCCAGAGATATCAACTTCAAGTATTGCAAAATGACACTAGTGGCCAGTTATTATAACTTTGAATGAAGTATAAAATGAAAATTGAAATGACATATCAGGTACAAATCACAATAATGGAAGCTACCTAGAAGATGGAAGACTTCAGAAGTCGTCTTGGAAGCAGTATGATCACCAAAGCTGCAACATTAGCAAATCATAATTCCTCAGCCAGCAGTGACAACACAAACTCCAATAGGTATTGTTTCATAGAAATTCGTAAATCAACAGAAAGAAAACCCAGATGTTGCAAAACTTGCCTTCTTGTTGGAGTTGTTCCTCCATTTGACCCAGAAATGCTTTCTGAGGCCAAATGCCACAAAAGGGTTTTCGATGCAGGGGTTCCTTCAGGACATACATCAAACAACATGAAGATAAGCAATAAGTTACACATGAGAAAGAAAGCGAAGGAAAAGTTAGTAAGTTAGAAAGGGTGTTTCATAATCAAAGAGCAATAAACCTGGAGAATGAGGACGAGCTTCCACCTGAATACGACTTTGTGCAGCATCTGTTTGTAAATGGAAACTGCTGTTCATCCTTTTGCCATTGGAATCTATCTTGGGGATTCAAATAGAAAGTTAAATTCAGTCTCATAATCTGTATAAAGGTAGACACAAGTTTTAGTCATACTCGGCAAGATATAATGTTTGTGGTGTTTTGGGGTGGGTGCCAACATTTGCTGCTGCCTGAGGCCTTCCATGCCCATGTAGGTTTGGCATGTATCAATTCTCTAAATAGAGCACAAAAAATCAATTTCTTTCTAAGATACCATACAAACTACCTTGTTCCATCAATGATATCTATACCTGATTCAGACACGAAATCTTTAGCTCCACAGTTGAGACATCGAAGGTTTGTTGTTCAAAGAGGTCAGTTAATTTGTAAGCAACTGTACCTAGATGATCAACAGCGTTTACCAGGGCTCGAACAGCATAATCTTTCAGATTATCCAGCACCCTGGTAAAACCATATCATCAGTTCAAACAAACATACCTAGTGAAGACCATCAAGAACATCTACTGTTTCCCCTAAAAAATCCTCATTCTATTGATATGCCCGTGTATTTGGAATAACAGATAGTTAAAATCTACCAGTGGTGGTGAAAATTCAGACAGAAACCTAGCTAAAATTCCAACTCCCCATCCACTAACTTATCAATCAAATCCGAGACTGACACGCCACAAAAACTCTTTAATTCAATGAATAAGATTGCATCAAAACAAATGATTATTGAAAAGTTGCAAGGAGATAAACAAGAGAAGAGAAGAGAAGATCATACATCTGCTTCTGCTCATTGTGGAGATAAGACTTCTCGCAATAGTCCGCGGCAGAGTAAAGCTGAGGCCTGAGGTTCTTGAGTTCCTGCCAAATGGTCACATAATGAATACAGATCGGCGAGAAAGTCAGTAAGATGGAGAGATCTAAAACAAAACCGATCCAGATCTACGGAGGAAGAGGGAGGACCCAGACCTGAAGGGCCTTGACGAAGCTCTTGCTCCGCTCCATGGAGACCTCGTCGAAGGTCATGGCAGAGGGATCCTCCGGTCGCCATTGCTGCATAGTTCGCCGTCGAAACCACCCTGGAAACCGAACAAGGAGAAGAGAAGAGGAAGTTTGGTTGTTTATTTAAAGCGAAGCGCTTCGAGTCTTTCGGTTCGGGAAATGGGCCTCTAAAAAAGAAAGAGGGAAAGCGAGGGAGGGAGAGAGAGAGAGAGAGAGAGAGAGAGTGAACTGGAAGCAAAACGGGAGAGCGGGTGGGGATTTGGAATTTTGCGGAAAGGTACAAAAAGTTTTGTGAAATGATTCGAGTCCAGGAGAATGAGGTGAAGGTGGTTGTGAGAGAGAGAGCGATGGGGTCATGAGTGGATTTGGTTTGCTTTGCTTTGGTGATGAGGGATTGATTGCTAGGGGATGAAACTGAAAGGTTGGTGTGCTTTGTTTGGGATGTGGGTTTAGCTAGCTGGTCTTTGACCTGGACAAAGGCTGGGCCCACCAGAGTGCCCTGTTCAATCCTAAGCACAAGTTGTTCAAGTTGTTGGTACTTGGGTTAATCAATTGATGCTTGGCAGAATGGCAGGTGAAGTTTTTCTCCTGTAAATGTTGACTTTAAAATTGATTTATGTTTCCATCTTTATTTGTCAGTAATTTTGTCAAAACACACATGTGAAATATCGAACTTGTTTGGATTATTAGAGAAAGATATGGGGTTCAGAGAAGAGAAGGATAATACTATTTGGGTTTATAATCCGAAGCTTTAATTTATTATTATTGTTTTTTATAAAAAGTTGTTTTCAGAACCCAAACACATGTGAAATATCGAACTTTAAAGGCTCTTTTTTTTATTATCAAACAACTAAAAAAATACAATTAAATTTAAAATAATCTAAAACTAAATTCAATACAACAGAGTGAAGATAGAGTAGGTAAACCTTTGATATGAGAGGTTAGATAGGAGACATAAGAAAATTTGTCCATAGTCCATGCCTTCTTATATAACAAACAAAAATTTGTCCATAATCCACTAATCTTCTTTAGTACAACTTAGGGAGAGAAAGTGAAGTAGAAGGGTGTTCTGTGTGGCGGTCGTAATCGAGCGGAGATGAACTGTCCTCTCTCTTCGCCTCCTTCGGTCCTCTTAAAGTTTTGGAGGTGAAATCCAGCCTTTCCTTCCAAAATCCACGCTCTCGCCTTGGATTCAGGGATCCTGTTTTAATCGTAATCCGCGTACTGTGATCTTGGAGAGCCACGTGTCCTCCCACGTGTCCTCGGTTTGACCGTCGGAAGCTTATGGGAAGAAGGCTGTGCTTTTATGGCGGGGCTGGGTTCGGTCTTGAAGGAGAACCTTTCGAAGGAGGTTGCCAAAGAATATTGCCGAAGAAGAGCTCTCCGAAGAGGATTGCTGAAGAAGGACTCTTCGAAGGAAGCTGCAGAAGAGGAACTTACCCTTTTGGAACTGACGAAGGAGGCTGGTGGAGAGGGCGTCCTAGATGACTCTCCGCGATTGAATGGGTGCCACGTGTCTTCCCACTTTTCTCTCTATCATATTATAAACAGATGCATTATGTAGTAAATAAATAAATGTATTCAAAATCTCATTTTCTTCTTTTCCATGAATATATATTTATGCTTTTACCCATCTGCAAAAAGTAGATGTACATGTATCTATCCACACACCTACATCAATAAGTTGTTAGTTTTTGTGTCCATGTAAAACCATTTCTTTGTTCATCCTGGAGACCTTGTGGTGAACTATGTCGAACTGTGTACAATTTTTTGAAGGCTATGTTATACAATCATACAGATTGAGCATTAACAAAACGTGCACTTGTAACACCAAACTATACAAATATACAGACTTTATTGTGTTCTATGATCACTACAAATTTCAAAACATGGTCAAAATTTGTTGATCTAGTCGGTGGTGAAAAAAGGTCATCCTTTGCCTGTGCATTTCCCAAACAGAGCAAGGCAAGTTGCAAGATAGGCTCTCATCAGTGAGTTTCTCAGCACAACTGCAACATATGAATTAGTACTAGAAGATGTTGCTTCGAAGAAAGTTGGCTTTGGTGTTGAAGGGCAGCCTAAAGATCGAATCATTTCCTCCACAGCCAGGACCCTGAACTTCGGGGGTGAATTTATAGCAACATTGTCAACTTTGTGCTCAAATATCTTTCCATTTTTATCAAGCTTGTACTCGGAGGTGCCGTCAAACCGACCACAGGTCTCCCACGGCACCCGAGGAGTGCCATGAACAATCCACCGAATCATTATGATGTTCTCTACAGGCTGCCATATGCTCACAATATCAACCCATAACACCTTAAAGAAAAATTGGCCACAGAATCGCAATGCCCAGAAAATCAGTTTATAGTTGTCGATGCCAACGAATGTATTCAGAGGATCCTTGAAGACAATATCATCCCTAAACAAGAATAATGAACTTATTAAGAAGGCAGATACAATCATCAACTACCACAATGTTAGGAATCAATTTAGATGGAGCTGGAGCAGAACGGAACAAATGGTTTATATATAGCATATTAATCATTTCAATGGGTTATGCAGCATAATTATTTAAACTGCTAGAGGTCTTCTCAGAGAAAGTTGAAGTTACCTACATTCTCTACCTATAGTTGAAACAAGTGAAAGTTGGGGTACTAAGAAACATACCAATGATCAAGTTGCAGTGATTCAGACTTATAAACTAATAACAAGGCAGATTACTTATTTAATTATTTATTATGATGAGAACTCCCTATCACATTATACACATCAAGTATCAGAGTGCATCATATAGCATTCAATCAGCTATTCTCTACAAACTAAGATCAGAAAAAATATCATGAATGATTAAGGCTATTAGATATAGGAAGCTCCTCACTATCCTAGTGAAAAAAGGATCACCCATTTAAAGAATGGAAAGCTACATAATAGACTGATGACACTCTTTAGGTGCTAATAGGCTCCTGAAGAAATTGAAAAGTTTCATTAATATAGCAATCCTTGCAAAACTTGTATCCCCCATTTGTAAGCAGCTTACACTTTACATGGACTTTAATAATTATCATATGAAAAGACAAAAGGGATACTGACTCTTGAGATTAGAAATCAATGAGGATGGTCATTTAGACAATTCTTGACCCAAAGGGGAAACTTTGATGAAGTTGGAAAGTAACTTCAATAGAAAGAGAAAAAAAAAGGTGAGAGAATAGGCCCTCAGACCAACTAGAAATTTATAGCTTCGGCTTCAGATTCAGATGCAAATGAGTATAGTTTAAAACAAATATGGCCATTTTGGGTAACTTTGGTTCTGTTCCAGTTTTTTTTAGCTCTTACTTTGTGTCATGGAGATGGATTTGGTACCTACATCAAACTTTTCCACCAGCTGCATCATCTGAAGTCTTTCAATTCTAGTCCATGTGAAATTTTGAAAGATTTTGTTCTTCATAGAACAAACTTCAGTGGGCCACCAATATGGGAGGTCATCTTATCCACCAATTAAGTATCAAATATTGAGGCCAGCCTTCTTTTAAATTGAGTTCTGAGGGTAAAAGTCAAGCTAACGGTCGGACTTTACCCAAACTCCAATAATTAGATGTTTATCTTTACATGCTAGAATCCAACTAAACCTAGACCAGTAATAGTTTAGACAAAGATTTAGATTGCTTTTAGTTGATTTGAAAGCATACAAGAGGAGAATATGTGCACCAGAATATTAGTGACTGGAACTAATAATGATAAATTGATAGCATATGTTGTAACTTGTAGCACTATGGAATTATAACTATTACCTATTTGGCTATTTCTGTGGCTAAACAGATTTAACTTTGTTAATAGTAGTAACAAGCAACTTTTTGCTCAAAAGCATATGATTTTTGGATGGGTATTAAGTCAGAACCAGGGGACCTTAATCCCAGGATTAGTTGTCAAATAAGCTAAAGCATGGACTAAGCCTAATCCCAACAATTGGGATTCAGTGGACTTAGTCCTGAGATTAGCAAATATGCCAGTGAGAGGTTTTAGCTAATACCTTGAGTTAATCCCAAACACCCACCAAGAACCCAGGACCAAGGTCTATTTAATCCTGACTAATGCTTAATCTTACGTTAATACCTTGCCCTTAGTCCGCCTAATCTAGTATTGCAAATCAAACAGTTCATGAGGCATAATTGGATCATTAAAATAAGATAAACCTAGAAACAAAGAATTCTGACCTAAAAAATGGAAATATAGCAAAAAGGATTTGAAGGTTCATGATTATCATTTATCATTCCCGTGTCAAATGAATAATGATCCATACCATCAATATGGGAAACAAAACCAAATTTTCATTACAAAAGAATACTTCAAGAAACCAAAAATAATTTAACACAAACAAAGCAAAGTTCTTCTCGATGGTGTATGAACAATCAGTTCCAGAACAAAAAAGGCATGCGAGCAAAGGATTCTAATTTGAAATATGGGATTCAGAAACAAATAGGACCACAAAAGAATACTTCAAGAAACCAACATCATTATTGGCAGGAAAATTAAATTACCATTACAAAAGAATACTTCAAGAAACCAAACAGAATCCATAAGAAACAAATAAAAATACAAATATAACATAAGAAATCCATTCAAAACAAAGGAGGCACGCGAAACTTATATGTACCTATAGATATCGAAGTTGGGCTCTCGATAGAAGATCTCAGGTAGTTCCTCCCGGATGGTCCGAATGGCATAGCCCATGTTCAGATAATAATCCCGCTTATCCTCATCCCCTTCCTTTTTCTGCTGCTCCATCAGCGACGGGGACAGGGAGGTCGGCGAGGAGACGCGGAACATCGGAGATGAGATGAGAGGGGAGAACTCAACACCACGAATCGGATCGGAAACCCTAGAAACCTTTACCTCGCTTTCCTTCAACCGCTCAACGATCGAAGCCCGAGACCTAGCGGTCGTCACCGGACGTGGGATTCTGGCCACGTCGGTGATGGGTAGAACGAAAGCCATTTGGAATCAGGAATGGGATATCGAACGAGAGTCTACTTTTATCTTTTGCGAAAAAACCCCTGAATTTCTCTCCGTGTCTTCTAACCCGCGGGGAGCTTATACAAAAACCCTTGACATTATGATAATTACAAAAATACCTAATAATGGATCAAATGTTATCATAACTTAACAAATAGAAATGAAAAATAAAAATAGCAAACAAATAAAATGAAAGTCTAAAAATAAATTTAAGGACCAAAGGCCACTTGGCCTAGTGGTACCACTATCTTACGTCAGACGAGTGGACTCGGGTTTGAGCCTTCACTCGCACAAAGTAGTGACAGATTCCCTATTTATAGGTGTTGGGCACGTTGAGCTTACTCCATGGTAGAATCCTCATCTACGTAAGGTGAGGCAGTCTTGCGATTGAGCTTCCTCTGCAAAGACATTAAAACTTCTTACTCAATGGTATGCCTCGTTCTTTAAATCCTCATGCTTTGGCTAATTTCAAAAAATAAAAAATAAATTTAAAGATATTAAATAAAAAAATAAAGAGAAAATGACATAAAAAACCAACATGCCAAAGGTATATGACCTTGCTTACATCATTGTACTCTTTCCATTAATTCCATTTAATTCCGTATAAAATGTTGTTATAACTATTATCATCATATATAATTCACCACTTTTGTCATTTTTTTTCTTATCTGGATTCATGTGTCAGTATTCTTCCACATAATTTCTCATTTAATGAATTTCCAACAACCAGATGAGCAAGGTGAAAAAAAAATCAAATATTTTATTATCAAATTTACATTTACATACAAGTTGCTACGTACCCTTTGAAGTTTGAACCAATTCCATGTATCCTCTCAAAGAAAAAGAAAAGATTGAAACAAAGAAAAAGAACAGAATTGCACACCACCCATCAGCACAAACAACTGAACAAAGTAGTTATGAGCTGGGGCAGAGGATCTTAAATGTGTTGATCCCTGTTCACCATCATCATCACTACCAGACGTCCAAAGATGCCTTGCCTTTTGCCCACTCTTTCCAGCACTCAATGCATCTTCAGCCTTTGCAGCTCTTCCAGGACCCATCCTCCCTGTGGTTTTAGTCCCACAATAACTAATACCAAACAAGGAATCCATGCCCTCATGGTCTCTTCCTCCAGTACTGCTACCGCTGGTGTCATAGCAAAGCCCAGAGTTGTTATAAAGTCTCAGCTTTCTCCCCATCCTCCACAACACCTCTCTACTGAAAGGAATGGGCCCTTTCAACCTGTTATCATTCATCCTCAACTCACTCAACTTATTCAAGCTCATGAAACTTTGAGGTATATAACCATTCAGCTCATTGCCGTCTAAGTGCAACACCCTGATACTCCTTAGTTCCCCCATAGACTCAGGTATGGCTCCTCCAAGTCCCATGTTGGACAACACCAACATCTCTAAATCCTTCAACCCTGGAAACCAGTCTTTGGGTATCACAGCCGAGTTCATTGAGTTACCTGTTAGGACTAGTGCCCGGAGAGACGATAAGCCGCCGAGAGAGTTCGGTAGAGGGCCGGAGAGCCAGTTGTGGCTCAGGTCAAGAAGAATCAAGTTCTTGAGATTGCTGAGAGAGTTTGGGATGGAACCAGTCAGGTGGTTTCTACTCATGTCTAGCTTGACAAGAGATTCACATTTGCTAATACTAGTTGGTATATTTCCTTGGAAAAGGTTATGGCTGAGGTCCAGGACAGTCAGCCGTCTAGAGAAGCTCATCTCCGGGATCTCGCCGGTGAGTTCGTTATTGCTCAAGTCTAGCAATTGGAGGCTGGATAGTTGTCTGATAGACCGGGGAATCGTCGAACCGAGGTTGTTGCCGTGAAGATCGAACACTTTGAGTGATGTCAAGTTGAAGACCTCCGACGGAATGCGGCCGACATGGCCATTTTCCCGGAGAACCAAAGTGTGAAGCCACGGTCCTAGCCGGCCTAAGAAGCTCGGTATTGGCTGTGGGTTGCCGGTGAGGCAACGGTAGAAGAAGAGGCTCCGGAGATGCGGCAGCTGGAGAAGGGATGGGGACAATGTGGAGCTTTTGGCATCGCATGTGGGAAAGGCGGTATCGTCGGAGAGTTCGCCGAAGGAGAGGGAGACGATGTGGTATATTTCGTTCCGGTCCGGCATGCATTCGATACCGTGCCACCGGCCCCGGCAGACATCCGGGATAGACTTGGCCCAGGCATTGCCGGTGGCCTCCATGATGTCGTAGACGGCGCGTTGCTCGGCCGGATCGGTGCGTGCTCGGTCGGAGAAGCCGGTCTGAGGTTTGTCCACAAGGGTGGAGGAATCCGGCATGACGACAGTGAAGTCCGCCGTGCACGGTGGTGCAAGGAGGATGAGTGAAGCCAATGCTGCTGCTAAGTAACTTAGGTTCTTCATGGCTTCAAAGAACTACTGGTAGTGTTTTCTAGTTAGTGTGTTTGTCTGGTGAGACACAGTTGTCTAAGGTTTGATATTTATAGTGGCGGGAGGATTGGATGATATTTATTGATGTCACGGGGAAGAGAAGGGATGGAAGTGAATGTAAGTGGGGTGAGATTTGGGGGCTTTTATTAGGTTTCACGGGAATGTTGATGGACGGATCATGGGCCTATGCAATTGGGACTTTGGAAGGATCAGAAATACTGGTGAGTTTTTAATTAGGCAAGATTGTATTGTATTTTATGGACAAAGAAACAGAGACCTCAATTAAAAACAGAGACCTCAATGAAGGAATCACAATTCTATTGTATGTTTTTTTTTCTCTTTCTTGTTTGTGTTAAGTAGAGTAAAGTTTGACAATATTGGTTTTAGCGAATGTAGTTATTTTTATTTTATTTTAATATTTGTTTGGTAGGATCAAATGATATTTTTTTTTGAAAAAAATAGATAAATCATGTTTTATTTCTAATAGTATGTATATTATGTTAAGCATATGAGATTGTGTAATCCAGGGGTACATTGTTCCTAGATAGGTTGCCCATGATCCTTTGTTGGGTTATCCTCGAAGGTCTCATCTCTACCAAACATCTTTTCACTTTTTCACTGGTGAATATATGATGAACCAGAGTTCAAATCCCCGTAGGCGCATTATACTGGTGGAGTAGGTGTAGGTTCTCTTGGGACAAGCCCGAGATCGAGCCTGATCTAATCGCGCAAGGTGAGGGCACCAAGTGTGTCGAGTACTATACTCCGCAATGGTGCACATCCAATTTGACAAACCAATCTCTAGGGGGGCGCTTGTTGCCTGGGTCAACAAAAAAAAAGAGGAATATATGAACTTTTTGATTGGTTGATTGGTTTTTGTTTGTTGGGTCTAGTGAATATGTTTGTGCCCTTCTTCTTCAACTCTTATTTGTTCTTTTAAGAGTTGTTTTGAATTGGTTTAAAATTTTTGCATTTATTTAATGTAACACCATATTAAGGGAAAATGAAATTGGAGATGTAAATGGAAGTTATTTTGTTGGCCTTATCTATATTAGCCAATAGCTATAAGAGTAATAATATACAGCCTGACAAGACTTCCCGAATTGCTTTCCTGAATCTAATCCCGCTAGCTGGATTAGCTGAATTTGATAATCCAGCTAGCAGAGTTAGATTCGGGAAAGCAATTAGGGAAGTCTTGTCGGGCTATATATCATTACTCTAGCCACAATGGGGGTGATTTGTTTGGTAAGTGTTTTGGTGTTTATTTGGCTCTTATTTTAGTTTCTATTTTATTTATAATGAATGAAGAGAATAATTTTAAATTTTAGTCTACTTGGTTTTGAGGTCAAAGGAGACACTACAAGAAATATGCTCTTCGGAATTTTTAGCTGGAGATATTTATGCTGCTATAGGATTTGCATATCAACTGCCAGGAAGATCAAAGATAGAATCATGGAAAAAGTAACTGCTGACACTCACATAGACCAAGAACCATGGCTCCATGACATCCCAATTAATTCTAAACCAACATTTCTTAATATGAACTATGATTTGCATGAGATGAAAATGAAAATGATGAATGGGATGAGGAACTAGTATTGGATATGTTTGGTTCTGTTGTATCAGACACTATACTTAGACTACAGGTGCACACAAATGTGGTAACCAATGCATGGAGGCGGCAACCAAGGACAGCAGGTAAGTCCCTTACTAATGCATTGTACAAAGAGTTCAAGCAGACAGATGAAAGCCAATACTGGAAGGGATGGAGGAATTTACGGAAGCTGAAGGTGGCACCAAAAATTAAATACTTCCTATGGAAGGTCTTCAATGGCAAGCAACCAAAGAAGGAATATTTGTATAGGAAAGGCTTTGGGCAACAAGAAGCTTGTCCAAGATGCAAGATATATGATGAAACAATCCAGCATGTTTTCACAGAATGTAGAAGATCACAAAAAATATGGGACAGCAGCAAAGTACAGCAGATACTGGAGCAGAAAGAAACTCAGAAGAATACTGTGATGCTGGGACAATGGATGGAAAACAGAAGGAAAAACTCACATGAAGATGAAGAAGAAGCTGCAAGTAAAATAGCTTATATAATGTGGCACATTTGGAAGGCAAGGTGCAATCCGATATTCAGGGACCAGGCAATGGACAACATTGGGAGAGGACAAACTATAATTTCATAATGTGGACAGATGCAGCATGGAATGAGGAGGGTAAGGTGGCTGGATTAGCATAAGTAATACTTACTAATGATGGCAATCTTTGTATTGCAGGTTTGAGGTAGGAGGAAGCAGGATCAACATTCGAGGGAGAGATGAAGACAATACTAAAAGGGTTGGAGGAGCTGATCAAGTATGGAGCAAAAGAAGCACTGATACTTGCTGACAACATTAGTGCTTCACTACTGTTGAGTGCTGGGCATCAAGACAGAGATTGGAGAACAGTGGAAGTTACTAGAAGAAGCAAAGCACTTCTGTCAATGCTGGCCACCTGGGAAGTGAAGCACATACCAAGAGCAAAGAATGTCATGGCAGATTCAATGGCCAAGAGAGCAAAAGTAACAAGGGAAGCGGAAGTGTTTACGACCGTGACAGATATACCTGAGCAGTTATACTCTGTTATTAGGATCAAGGGATGAACTTTTGAATTATGTATGAATAAATTAGTCTAAGGCCTTCAATTAAAAAAGGACAATCCGGTGCTACAAAACTCCCGCATGGTCCAACCCGTTACCAAAAAACATAAAAAATAATATACCCAACCAACGCACGCATATCACTATATTTTGTTGTTCAAAAGTCCAACTTCACTAAGATATGAGCAAGATTTACTAATGCTCTAAAATTAAAATATGGTTAGTAAAAATCATGATGAAACGATTAGAGACCCGGCCAATTTTTGAGTACCATTTATTTGGCACAAACAAAAAACCTGAAACATGACATAGATTATAAAATTTTGGGATTCAAACATCATGTGTTCTGTGTACTGCTGCCTTGGAAGATCAATTCTTCATAAGGCTTTTCTCCATCAAGACCCACATTTGAATTCCTCATGATGAAATTTATCATTTTCCCATGTTTGTCTGTCTGAAAGAATGAATAATGAGAGAGATCTGCAGATATGCAACGCAACCATCACACAACCTTCAATCTAAAAATCTGGAGATAATTTTTGAAAATTAAATTACTTTATAAATCCAATACTTTTGTCCGATACACATGGTACTACTCATATAAAAGCGAAATCATTATTTAAACCACCTAGTTTCTAAATTATCCATCAAGCAGTTAAAAGAGAGAGATGCTAATGCAGCAAAAAATGATTCTACTAATAGAGATTCCAAGTAAACCTCTACAGCAAAGAATACACAGCAACCAATTGGAAATTTCATAGTTCAATTAGTAAAATTTTAAATTAGAAGGTAGTGACAAACTAAAGGTTCAATACAAGATTTTTAATCTACCCAAAGTTTTCTGAGGCTGTAAAACGCATCATGTGCAAAGACGTAGCTCTAATGGAAAGACAAGATGATCATTTTCTTGCAGTGTAGCATGCAATGGAACTTGACTTAAGTACAAAATTCACTAAAACTAATTTGAATTGGCAGTAACATCCTGTAGATAAGTGTGCTAATCATATTCAAGAGCTAAATTGTGCAACAACTTAAACTAGAGCTATCAGAGCATGAATAGCATTACAGTTGCAGATAAGGGCCACGAGGCAGCAGCACTCAGGGTACAACAAAGAGAAATTCAAAAACATTTTGCTAAGGTAGGAATTGATGATAAAATCATTGCTAGATACCTTCGAACCACCAAACTTGGAAGAGTGGAAGTCTCTTGCCCAAAAGCATCTGTGCAATTGATGTGATTGCACAATAATTAGATTTTTATTACAGCCAAAACTTCAACATTACCTAGAGCATGAAGGATAAAAAAGCGTAATTGCATTGCAAATGCAACAATTTATTCAAGGTCAGATGCAAGAGAAGAGCTGAAACAAGAATGGTCCAAAGTTCATTACCACTTATAGAGCAATCAACTTTGCTAGTTCAGTCCCACTAATGCAAAAGAACAGTTCACAGGATTCATCCATGGGTGTTCACTGCCTCCCAAACCAAGTTCTTGGGTACCGGATTCGCCAAGTCTCTAGCCTCCAATGCAGCAGTCCTCAGTGTTGCCAAAGTCCGGACGTTCGCCTCGAAGAATGATGCGCTCAAATAGCTTAAATTGTGCTCCCTGCAAAGCTCTCTCACCAGAGGAGATATCCTCCTCAAATGGCACCTAGGCAAGCGAGGGAACAAATGGTGCTCTACCTGAAACTGCAAACCACCATGAAACCAATCCATCCATGGAGAACAAGCAATGTCAAGAGATCCCATTGTCTGCTTCTCAAACCAATCATTCCCTTTAGGAGGTCCAAGGTAGACACTGGTAGAGAAGTGATTCAAAGTAAACTGAACATGTTGAAGCCCAGTGACGACAAAGCTTGCAATGACAAACATGAATCTCTCTCTCCAACAGGGCAGAAAGGAGACCAGAAAAGGATACCAGATCCAGAACACAGTGATTCCCACTATCTCCTGCCAACGGTCTGGCACCTTCGGAGTCAAAGCCAACAACACTATAGACTGTGCAAAAAGATTGATCCTTGCAAAACACATAACAGGGTAGTAAGTCCAATGCTGGTAGCTAACAAGAAATCTAGCCACAGAATTGAAATTCATCTTCCTGCCATAGTAGTGGGATGTCAGGGATTTGAAGAAGTGTGAGGACACAACGAACATGGGAATGTGCTGAAGATCAGGATCAAAATTCAAGCTATTGCAAGCAATGTGATGAGCAGTGTGAGTACTCTTCCACCAGGCGATGCTGATGCCGGTGAGGCAGTTCCCGGTGATGAGTTGGGCCAAACGGTTGAGACCCCGGCTTGTCATGATCTGGTAATGGCCGGAGTCATGGCCGATAAACCCTGATTGAATCCAGATAAAACCCATTAGCGCGCCGGAGAACAAATGAATCCATACATTGCTCGTCGCCACAACCCCGAGCACGGCCGTGATTAACAAACAGATCATGACGCAGACGGAGATGAAGATTCCATGACCCTTCTTCTCGAAAAGGCCCATCTTGGTGAACTCGGCCACGAGCTTGCGGTAATCCTTGGAGACCTCGGAGACACGGTAGTCGGAGTAATAACCGATGAAAAAGCGATCTAATTGCTTCCATGCGACACCTGGATGGAAAGCGATGAAGGCGTCGGTGGCGTCCTGGCCGGCGAGGTTTAGCAAGGGACGTTCACCACCGGGATGATTCTTCTGCCATTCCGTGACGTCGTAGACCTTGCCCTGGATCGAGATCCATAGATCGGATGGTTTGTCATGCTTCTGGAGCTCCTCCGTCGAAATATACCTCCTTTTCTCGCTCTCCACCATCACCATTAGACTGAAATTTGGAGAAAAATGTGGATCTTTTACGATAAAAAAAAAAACAGGAAATTAATCACAAAAAATCCAAGAAAACTAATGAACAACGATGCATGAAGAGATGTTTTCGAGATCAAAAACCTTATCAACGGGACTACTACCTTCGTGCTCTTCCGCTCTCTTTCGCACAAAGCCGGAACGGAGAGAGAGAGAGAGAAACAGAGAAGGGGGCGGAGATGGAGGAGAGATTGGTTTCGAAAGAGAGAGAGAGAGATAATGGAATGAGTTGTATCTCCTTTTATGGGTTCTGATCCACCGCTCGTCCCAGGTCGTGTGACGCGCTCTAATCTACCGCTCGTCCTAGGTCGTGTAACGTGTTTGGATTAAGCATCTAGTAGGTTTAATCAACGGCTCTCTTGGGGTCGTCTTTGGATAGCTGTACCATTTCAACCCTTGGATTCCCCTGGTCGTTCATAGATGGAATCTTGGTAGTAGGAACATAACATGGATGGGATATATTTGTAACAGGTGTTTGGTTGGTTTCCAGCTCACGTTCACGAAGAATAAGTGAAGTAAATTTTTATATATATAAAAAATTAAAAAAAGTCGTAAGTAATTAAAAATATTTTATCTTTAATTATAATATTTTAATAAATAAATATAACAACAACTAAATCTTAATCCCGAATAAAAAATAGATAGAAAATATATTTAAAAGATATTGGCAAAGATTAACTTGCTGTCGAAGTTGTTGTGTTTTATTAAGTTCCTTGAAAAAAATCTCATTTATATACGGATAAATGAGACTATCATATGGGACCCACACACATGTTATTGTCTGTAGTACTCCAACCGCCCTCACCAAACTCCTCTAATGCTGCCTAAGATATCACTAGTCCTATGCTTTACTCTTAGTCAATGACTGTAAAGGAAATGACGATGATGTTTAGGTTTTTGCATTGCTACTGTTCAATGAAAACGCTCTTCAGTGCTTTGGTGGGGGCAGGAAGACTTCTTATATATATATCGCTTTTAAAGGAAAGTCTTGAGTTGTTAGCATTCCATCTATGTTTTAGTGCATGTTATATCAAATGTTTTTTTTTATTAAGATAAATAAATCAATTTCATTTAAATAAAAGAAATTAAGTAGTTTCGCCATGTTAGCTTTCTAATAGAGTAAATTAGAAACTACAAAGTAAAAATGCATCACACAGCACTAGAATTAATATATATATATCCAATACTAATCCAACAGTTATAATAATAAAGGCAATAGTAACATGGTGCTAGTTGTGTTTGGTTGGGAGTTATCCCCACTTGGGATTAGGAATAAGTTTTGAAAAGTTTTGAAATTTTTGGAGGGAAATTTTAAAGTATAGGTATTAATGATAAGATAGTGATGTGTAGACTATTCATTGGTGAGTTATGTATTTAAATTTTAATTAAGGATTTTGGCGGGAAAAACTTTTTCATCGGAAACTGTGTTGGGGTTATCCTTTGGGGTTATCCCCCAACCAAACATGGTAAGTTCCGGCTATACATAAGATTCAGAAAAAAAAAAAAAGATCATTTGGGTCTATTATATGCAACATTATATTAATTTTTTTAAGATGTTATTTCCACAACTTGGTCACATGTCGACAATTTTAATGTTGCGGCAAAGCTCCCCTTCAATATATAATAATAATAGTCATATTTTGACATGTTAGATGTGGATTTAATAATATGAATTTATTTATTTATTTATTTATTTTTATAAACATGGATAGATCACTAGAACCGCTTGATTCAAACCAGTCACCTTCTTTGGTGGGAGGAATGAGTTATCAATTTTTTTTTTTTTTTTGAACAGTGGTGATTTAACAATAGGAGTTGTCATGTTTTTTTTTTTTCCCTGCTCACTAATTCCGGATATGACCATCTAGAAGAAATTTGTTGTTTTGTTTTTTTTTTATTAATTACAGAAAAGCTTCTCGAAGAAGCAGATGGAGGTAGGCTAAAAAAGGGATTTGCGTGTCATTTGATGTTTGTTTTCAAACTTGTGGCCAATTAAGACTCCCAATAAAACGGAGAAACCAAAGATTTTTTAACCAATCACACTCATGCATTTACAATCATCCCATCTTAATCGAAAAATAAAATATCTTGTTTTGGGGTTTGTTTGTTGAGAAGGAGATCAGACTTTTTCAACCACATCCTCTACACCACCCGGTCCACCCCTCCCTCCAGGACTCACGGACCACACATAGACACTGCTAAAAATGGTGACTCCTCTTGTAGCTATGAGTAATATGAACTTACCAAAAAAAAAAAATATATTTCTTAAATGTTATTAAAAACATAATATTTCTAAGCAACACGTTCAGAACATTATCCTCTTCAAGCATATCTTTTGTGTTTTGTTGGTTAATACTTAATTAATTACGAGGCTATAGTATTTGTAATTCTTTATTTATTTGGTTATATATATTGGAAGAGAAAATAGATAGAGATTGAATAAAGTATAAACTGCACATGGGATCACATTAGGGGGTCAGGATTAGTAATTATCAGTGTAACCCTAAAATATATCAATTCATCAAAACATCTATCATTTATCTATTCTAATCTTTCAATGAATGTAGTTTCTCGAATTTATTTAAAAAAAATTAAAATCATATTAAAAAACTTTCTAACACCGAAGTTTTATTTTAAAATTATATATATATTTTTTTATTTCTATCCATAAATACAAACCTGTAGATGTGACATCTAATTTAATATCATTTTCGTAAATATAATTTGGAGATTATATCTCAAAGGTTAAAGGCTAATATACAAAAAATAGCATAGGCATAGCCAACCAAAATATAAAAATTTAAATGATTTATAAATGTGTATATAAGTAGTATAAATAACAGTTGTGATTAATTGGAAAGACCACATATTAAATTTTTTTTTTTTTTTGAAATGTATTTTTTTAATGAAAAAGAAACTTTATTGGGCAAATTCCTTATTAGTCTCTGATATTATTTAACACTATTCCCCGCCAAAGGTGTAATATGAGCCCCTCGCCAGATGACTTCGAATCTCCTGGGATGTGATGACGATGGGTGCCGCTGGGTGTGCATGCACATAATAAATTCCACGTGGGGTGAAGTCAGATTAAAGAACACTTGATAATCGCGAAATGTGAAAGAAGTAATATTAAAATATATTTTTTTTGAAATACATTTTTTTATTATGAAAAAAAATAAAAAATACTATTCCCCACCCAAAACACACACGCCCAAAATATTATTATACTACACCCCTATTAACCTCATGCAAAGATTTATAGGAAATTTGAGCACTATTTAAAAAATAAATA
This sequence comes from Dioscorea zingiberensis, assembly GCA_026586065.1. Lineage (NCBI taxonomy): Eukaryota > Viridiplantae > Streptophyta > Magnoliopsida > Dioscoreales > Dioscoreaceae > Dioscorea > Dioscorea zingiberensis. The sequence goes on along the minus strand of CM048822.1, from coordinate 8,502,518 downwards.
ATTAATTATTACAATTTTTATTTAGCCTGTTACGTGCTCATTATAGGAAAAAAAAAAGTGGGAAGTATAGTTTAAAGATACCACTCAGCATTTGATGAGCAGTTTCTCAGTTGTGGGGTGGTTCAGGGTTCTACCAAAATTAAATTTTATTTGGTGTTGGGCCATAAAATTAAAATGGAATTGCCATCTTTCGGCCTTTTTGTTTTTGTTTTTGTTTTTTTTTTTAATGTACTACTTTTTCTTAGGCCTTTTCCTTATTTTATTAGATGAAAGTATGCATTTTCAACTTTAAGGCCTCATAAGAGCGCTTACACCCCTCCCCCTCAATTGCCCGGGCAAGAATTGCCATGGCAATTCACCCATCCAAAAAAAAACTTACACCCTCCTCAATCGCCTTGGGTAATTACTATTCATAAATATTTTTTTATATTTTTAATTGGTTAAATGTTAGTTTTTATTTGTAATAAATTCAATTATCATCCAAAATAATACTTCCACCCCAAACCTTCAATTACCAAGAATCACTATTCATTAAATATAAATATTTTTTATATTTTTAGTTAGTTAAATGTTAGTTTTTATTTGTAATTAACTATATTTTATTTGTATTGCAATTAAGAACATTAATTAAAACAAAACAAGCAGATTAATTAAAATAAAATATATTAATTATAATTTTAAAGAAGTATATTAATTAAATATGACCAATTAAGAATATATTTGTTTATCATTAAATTATGTGGTTAAAAATGAAATTTAGATTTTCAATTATCCACCTAATTACCAACCGGAATTATCAACATACAAATGAATCGATCGATTTATAGTATTCAATTGTTTACACAATTATCCATATAAAAAAATAAACTAATTAATAAATTTAAGATTAGAAAGTAAAAATTTTAAGAGATAATTGCTTGCATGCCCCTACAAAACATCAAAATTGCTTATTTACCCTTACAAAAGTGATAATTACTTGCATACCCCTACAAAACAACAATAATTGCTTATATGCCCCTATTGTTACTCATTGTTAGTCGTTGTTGGTGATTTTGTAGGGGTATGCAAGCAATTATATATAAAGTATTATCATTATTTTCGTATGTATAAGCAATTATCACTTTTGTAAGGGTAAATAAGCAATTTTGATGTTTTGTAGGGTCATGCAAGCAAAAAACCCAAATTTTAAAAACAAAGTTGTCAAATATTTTAGATTTTTATCATAAAACTTGCTACAAATATCAAATTTTGAATAACTTCTAAAAAATATTTAAAAGATAAAAAATTCATCTTATTTAATATTAAATGAATTTAATTTTATAAAACTAAATAAAAATATTATTTTATAATATTTGAATAGGATAAGGAGTTAAAAGAAAAAAAACAAATAACAAACAAGAGATCTTTGCATTTAAAAAAATAACGTGGGCCCCACCCACCTGCCCGGTTAAGCGCCTGGGCAAAGGTTGCCCGGGCGCGTGGGTCCCACGGTTTGCCCGTCTGATTCAAGACACGCTGTCAATCTTTTTTTTCTTTCTAAAGTGCTATTCTAGCACTTTGCCAGCCCTTCCACCCGCGCGCGATGGAAGTGCTCTAAGAAGTTTTTTTTTTATTTAAGAAACCAATGAAAAATGTTAAAATGGGGGAAAAAAATAAAACAATCATGTTTCAAAAATAATAAAAAATCTGACCAAACTATCCTCGAAATAACATGACAGGGTTTTTTCGAAAATACAAAAATTATGAAGACTGTGTGAAATATAACTAATTCTATTACCTCAAAATAAAAAAAAAAAGTCTTCATTTTAAAAATTAATATCAAGTTTTGTTAAAAAATGATTTTAAAAATCTTTAAAACATGGTAATAAATAGAAGAATTTCCTTAATTTTTTTAAAAATATTTTTAATATTTTGAAAAATAAACAATTTTAATCTAAAAAATAAATATTTTTAAATTAAAATAATAAAATAAATTATAAAAATTATGTTTTTAAACAAAGTCATTTGATTTATATTAGCTGAAAAACCGGTTGTGCGGACACCTATTTTTATCTCTGAGGTGATGATGATCTTACTTTGCTAGAGAGACGGCATGGAGGTTCTTGGGTACCCGTGTAACTTTTATGGCGCGTAGGGGTATATATTATGTAGACACGTGCTTTCTTAGATTTTGCCTGTATCAATTTAAAACATTGTGGACAAGGTCAATTTTAAATAAATTATTTTACTATTTTTTTATTTGTAAAAATTATATATTGTTGGGTCGAAAATCCGATCTTTTCTTCTGATTAGCACCGAATGGAATTAACGGTTAAGAATTTGTATTTACTAGTGTGGAGGCTCAAGATTTTGTTGTAAAGTAAGTTGCTTGGACTTCCAGTTTGCTGGAAAAACCTGCATAGGGAGAAAAAACAATCAAAGTGAGCATTTTCTGCCCAAATTTAGCTCCGACGGTCAAATAAGAGAAGGGTATTTTTTTGTTTCTTGGAGAGTTAGAGATCTTTTTTGTCCAGAATTTCTTACCTTTGGATCTTCCGCTTCTTCCCTATTTATAGGCCTTTGTTTGAGTCTGGCGTTAGTCTTTTTGGAGGTTGGAAAAAGTTTCATCCTTTGTTAGGATAAGTGGACCTAGTGGGGCGAGAGGGCCTAGTGGGGCAAGTGGGTTGCTTACTCCTTAACTACCGTCCCTTTTGTTGTCAGGACGAGTTATGACGTTTTATCTTTTAGGTTGGATCTTCCTTAGATAGAGATCTCCCTCTGTACATTTTCTTTTGGTTATTTATCTTCCCAACGTTTATACTCTTGTTTTTTTACAAAAAGGGGAATCCGAATAGGGATCTGGATCGATTGTTCGAAGAGTCGTGATAGTGTTCGAGTGGTTGGCTCGGATTTGACACGCATGACACCATGTGATTAATTCATATTTGATATGGGGGATACTATTTGAGTGGGTTGGATTTGACCTGTGGGATAATAGAGATCGTGTCATGTCTTGTAAATTTATTTTAGACACATGTCTTACTAGATATACCCATATCATATACTATACAAATGTAAAAATAAAAGATGATTCAATAGATTAATTTTAAAAATAAGATGGAAATGTGTTGTCGTCTTGTCGGTTGACCAATCACTTTCAGAAAATGAAATATTTTAGAGATTGAGACGATTGATAGTCGCCGACAAGCACAAAGAGCGATCCACGTCAGATGCTTGCACTAGTCAAGCATGAGACGCAGGTCCAGTTAAGCAATGAAGCTTTACATCAAAGAAGATCCCAAACCCAACCCAAACCCGCATACAAAAGTACGCACTGCTACTTCGAACCCACCCAGCCTTTACCTTTCTTTAGTTCCACGCCACTCCTTTTTAACTTTTTAACTTTTTTATTTTTATTTTTTATTTATTAAAAAAAACTTGACCCAGTGTGATTTCAAAACAACTCTCTCTCTCTCTCTCTCTCTCTCTCTCTCTCTCTCTTGGAAATGCACTAATAACTACTCCAACAAACAAACAAACAAAACAAACAAACAAAAAACAAAATAAAATTAGTATTTACTATATATATATATAGTTAATTTTTATATTTCTAAATAAATAATAATAATATAAACAGTTCATTATATATAAAGTAAAGTTTTTTATTTATCATTTTAAATAAAATAGTGAAATCACTTGTCATTCTCTTATCTAATAATACTCTATAACCCCATATTTTATTTTTATTCTATTTATTATTCCAGATCAAACTTCTTATATTATAATATATGTAAAATAATCATTTTAACTTTTTTTATATATAGTTTAATCATCTATTTTATTTTTTGTTTTTATACATGTCATTAAAAATTAAATAAAAAAATATAAACTAATCTTAATTATATTTTTTAATAAAGTAAACATAAATTTATTTATAGCTCTTTAATAGAATCATAATTTACATATAAACCTTTTTTATGATATATTCTTAATTGATTATGAGTTATAGACTCGTAGGTAACAACCATGAGAGGGTATTTTTGCTTTTTACATAATTTTTAATTAAAAAATATTCAAAATCTTTGATTGGAAAAACTAATCCAAGAGGTGATAAGAAGAATAAAAATAAAACATATGGTTATGAGAGTGTTATTGAAAAAAAAAAAGAAAAAGAAAAAAACAAGTAATTTTCCTATTTTCTAGAGAGGGGGTGGCAGGTAAAAAATCATACATATATTTTGTGGAAGTGCACTAAGGGGGGTGAGTGGACATGCGTGTAAGGCACACTGCCATGGTTTACATCCACCAACTAAAACCAGAAAGCTTGAAAGTTGAAAGAGATTCTCTTTGATAGGGTATCATGCACCTAGAGATCCCATTGTATGGCTTTTGAGAAGAAGAAGCTCTCCCTACGTACCTTTCGGTATAATTGATGTGAGAGTTGAATGGTCGCAAGATCCACAATGCAGTGGCACATTGTCATAATGTATCAATGACATGGTGGAATGCAGGATAGAACCCTTAAGAACGAATCTTTCCATGTTGGGAACTAGTTGAGAACTTTTTCTTTTAAAATATTTATTGATAGTAATTTGTTTATTTATTTATTTTTTATAAAGACAACAAGCGTCCTCCATAAGTAAGTTAAAAACGTGTGCAGACATGACCGTTTGTGTTGGGATGTAGGTAAACAATAATATCATATCGATTAATTGGAGAAGAGTGAAAGGGACGCATATGTGAGAACACACTTTAAAATAGCAAGGTTTTTTGGATGATTAAAAAACAAAGCCGTGCGGATTTCAGCTCAGAGCGGACAATATTACTATTTGTGTGAAATGTACGGTGCCCCTAAGACCTAACATTTTGGTCTCAGGTTGGTCCATAAAAGAATAGCAACATATCTAATGTATGATCACTTGATCTTGAGTTAGTTTACAGTCACCACACCTGATCTTCATCTTATACGAGCAGAGATTCAATCCTGAATCATCTATCGGAGAATCCCTTTATCTTTATAAGGGACCAACAAAAATACCAGTGGACCCTTGGTCATTGGCAATGATAGTAATTTACTCAATCTCCATATTGGAGAATGTGGTACCAACCATGCATGCAATGAGCCACGTACAGCAAAGTTTTATGGTTTGCACGTGAAGAGATGAATGAGTGCCTGACATTTGTCATGTATGCACTTGTTTTCATTTGAAGACTAATATATATTAATACACCTTTCCAACTTCTAGGCAGAATAATCTGATGTTAGTTTAGTTAATGTTTGCCCAATTAATAAAATAAGATACTAGTCATAGTTGCTCCTGTCCTTTTCAAATCCCTGTCACTTAGAAAAAGAATCTAGGGCTTATAATTCTTTTTTCCATTTTAGGGTTGTAAAATACTGACTTTAAATTTCCTTGGTCGTTAAGAAAGGATAAAGGTCTTTGTATATTCGGTGAATTATTAGTATATGCTATTTTTCATGATATTTAGAAAATAGTTTTGTTAGAAAATGTTGGCAAGTTAATCTTATTCATGTTTGGTTAATATTACACGGTTGATTTGGTTTATTTCGAGTGTTTTAGTGTGTTTTTTTAAAATGTTTGATAATACGAGTTTTATTAAATAAGTTAAGTCTTATTTATATTCCCAGAGTCCATGAACTCAATACAACCAATTTATTATTTCTAGAATTTGATTTATAATTGATATTTGTGGATTCTTTGAATAAAATTAGGGGAAGTTAATACTCCCAAATGTATGTTGTTATAATGTAAAAATAACCATGGACATGTGTTATGATCCATGTCATTAAGAGTTTGGACACTGTAACAGTTTAGTCTCATATCAACTAATTAAGAAGATATATATAGTGCACGTATATGTGATGGGCACCATCCTCTTAACTGCTAGTATTTAAGAGTGAGTTCTACCCGTCACATATGTGTGTAATAAAGAGTGCTTTCATTAAGATAGTCGATGTGGGGACTCGTTCGGCCAGGTGGGCCATGGTCGGTGTTGACCCATGCGGGCATGCACTGGAGTGCGCTCTCGATGAGTGGGGTATTATACTCTTCTCTTAAATCATGAAGATCTATCCCTCAGTTCTTGATCCAATCAAACTAAGAAGAAGAAAAAAAAAAAGAAGAAAAATCACCGATCATGATTAACCTCTCCATTGAAATCTCTTGAATAATTCACCCCATTCTGATTCATCTCTCTTCTAGATCAAGATATGCTTTGATCTTAAAAAAAATTGGGATCATTGCATCAATATATGTGATTCATGGTAAAATATTGGGGAAATCATCTATAAGTTCATGGTACTGTTTTCAGAGACCTTAAAGTCACACACGCACACAACACTAAATAATAAATAAACATTCCAAAGATCCCAAGCGTACTATTTCAGAGACCAATAATGAATTAATTATAAAATAATTATTAATAAAGGACAAGGCCAATAATTTGTTAATTATTTTGGAATTAAAATATTTTAATAGTTAAACAGGAGATCCTAGTCACCGCACCGGAAAATGTCAATTTCAACTTTAGATCGGACAGCTCATTTCTTTTTGGTTGCAAACCCATGTCAAATCGAAATAAAATAAAATTAAAAAAATTAAATATTTAAGCTGAACATAAGTCAAGGTATCTGACCCATGTCCATGTAGCAAATGAGACATGTAGAAAGTCCTTTTTTACATGTTCACACGCATATGATTTTTTTAGTCATGTCATTCAGTTTTGATAATTAAATATTTATAAAAATTTCCCAAAATATAATTTGTACAATTATTATTTAGATTAAAATTTTCATTAATATAGATTTAAAATTTAAAATCCTATTCCAAATCATTCCCAACTTATTTATATATATATATACACACGCTGCATGATTGACACGTCAGTGCCAGTAAGGCGTGGAGTCGTGGAACGCCGACCATCGTCAATCCAACGTCAAAATCCGCAAAAAACACGTGGATCCCACGAAATAATTTATATGCAATACAGCCTATCATCCATAGTGTGCGGTTACTTTCCTGCTTCTTTGCAAAAAGTTTTATTTTAGATTCTTTTTACATTCACACCCTCATGTATGTTTTAATTATTTTGGCTAACTACCTTTTCAAACCTAATTTTATTAGGGGGAATTCCATAACTAAATTTAGAATGACTTACAAGTGTTTAAAATAAATTAATCCTATGCCTATGTTAACATAAAACATTATATGATAACTCACTAGATAAAAAAATATATATACGTTATAAAAGGGTTTAATATAGTGGAGTGAAATTTAAAAAATATATAAATATAAATTAATATTGATAGATTAAAAACTATCATAAATTCATTCACTAAATTCAAAGCTGTTCTATGATTTTTTTTTTATATTCCCATGTTAGTTAAATATAACAAATCAGTCTAACCAACATCTTGGTAAATCATTCCTTCTAGAGTTTTTTTTATGTTTATGATTAAAATGTTTTGAGTTAGTAGGTGAATAAACTCTAGAAAAATATTGGGTCATAAAAAAAAGGCAGTTATGTGCTCCAAAGCTTCTATTATGTGTGTTCAGAAAATGGTTGGACTACTTAAATCTATTATACACAGTTTTATATTTTTTTAATTTTTTATTAAATATATTAATAAAATTTAAATATTCTTGTTCATCGTAAATTTACACAATTCATGGTTTTTTTTAAGAACCCGAAAAATATTCTTGGTCATAAAATGATATTGTATTAAATAAAATCATTTCGGAGGATATATTTGCAAAACAAAAAAAAACAAACAAAATGAAAAAAAAAAAAAGTTATGAAAGCGGACAGAAGTGAGAAGAATGAGGGAAGTGGCTAAAAATAGCGGGAAAAAAACTACACCGGCGTCGTAACAGACTCTGTTTCCGGGAAGTGGTTTTCCGACCGTCAGTTTCCAAAAGGGCAAAAAATTATATAAAATTAGATTTAAAAAAAAAAACAAAAAAAGGGACTTTTTTGCGCCCATCTTTTTGGCCCCCTAACCGCTATATATAAACAAGAAGCGGATCTCATTTCTCGGAGAACAAGAAAACTAGAAACCCTCCTCCAATGTCCGAACGCCCCCATTAATCTCTGCAATCCCGAAATCGACGTCCAAATCTCATCCATTTTAACCCGTTTTTCTGGGAGAAAAAGTGGGAGGATTTGTCCGGAAGTGATTTGCATGTTGAATCGTGGAAGTGGGGGAGTGAAATTCAGAAGAAAGTGGGAGAATGGAGCAGAAGCATCTAGTGATGTCGGCTATCGGGGTGGGACTTGGGGTTGGCGTCGGTCTTGGGCTGGCGTCCGGCCAGAGCCGGTGGGGGCCCTCCGGTGCACCCCTCTCTGCCGGGTTGACGGCTGAGAGGATCGAGCAGGAGTTGATGCGGCTGGTCATTGATGGGAAGGAGAGTCAGGTTACCTTTGAGGAATTCCCGTACTATCTCAGGTTATTTCTTCTCTTCTCTTCTCTTCTCTTTTTTTTCCTCCTTTTTCTGTTGTGTTTTGGATTTTATTGTGGTATTTAATGGTGTGTTAGTGGTACTTTGTGAGAATCATGCGAGTTTCTTGTCTCTGTGGTTGGATGCCGTAATACATTTTTTTTGGGTTATTTTGGGTTTAGTCAAGTGTTTATCATCTTGGTCGGTTGGTGATTCTTATTTTTATATCACTATCTTGGTTAGATGCTGTTTGTTTGTTCAGTGATTCACTCTGAGAATCTAATAGAATGTGCAGATCTAAACCAATATTCTTCTTGGGTTTAGACTTTATGAGTCCGTAATTAATGATTTTCTGTAAAGATTTGTTATTTAAAAAAAATATATATGCAGAGAGGAATACTACAAGACTATGCTTCTATTTTTATTTATTTATTTTTATTTTTATTTTTGGCTTGCCATAAAAGGTTTCCTCAAGTTTATTCCTCCACTTTTAGGAATTATTGGGGTTTTTTTTGTCCTTTTAAAATTTTTCCATAGCATTTGAAGTTTTTAGTTTGTTGTTGATGAGGCTTTATATTGACATTGAGATTTGTTAGTTCTGTCAAAGTCAATTTTTGCAGCATATATATAACATGGCTCACACTGTTAAGAGAAGTAGTAGGAAAGAAATAGTTGGGATACTATAGAATTCCTGGAGTCTCTTTCATGGACAGCCCTGCTCAGAATGCCTGTTTGTTTCACAATGCCCTGTGTGGGTAGCCATGTCATGGGATTGGTGAGTGAGCATAAATGGCCAGCAATGCTGGATGGATATGATGGGGCACTCATGCTGCATGTCTCCTGACCAGATTATTGTCCCTTTTCTTCTGCTGAGAACCAATAATTTGGTAGATAAGTTAATGGTGTCGGTGAAGAGAAATCTATAGATTTTTAACCACTCATTGTTTGAAAACTTTCAAGAATCTTTGATTGCATTAATTATATCTTGAGTGCTAGAAGCAGAATATGTGTTAATTTGTGTCCTTAAGTTTGACTTCTGTTACTACCATCAACCATGGACCCTGCCACTTATTGTTTGTGTTACTTTATGCCTATATTCCTATGTCTGAAAGCTACAAAATGAGAGTAGATGGAATAGATGAAACGGGACCCATTCTTGAGAATAATGAATTTTATGCAGGTTGATTCAAACCCGGGAATTAGATTAGGAATACAAATACAAGCAGGCATGATATAATATCACAACTATCCTTGCTTTTCAGCTGTATTTTCAATTAGGAGGTTTACTTTGATTCTATGCATTCTATTATTACGAGGGAATTTATTTATTTTCATAAAGGGAAAAAATTAGAGAGCTAACTTGTTCATTCTGGTATATTACTAATTACAAAATCCTGAAAGCTTTTGGTGGCAAGTTATCTAGGGTATAATCATTTTTTATTCATGCACAATTTGTCACAAGGGTTCTTTTTTTTTTTCTCTATTAACTCATCTTTTGCTGAGAAGATCAATTAGCAAAAAAATAAATAAATAGTAAATAATAAATAATAAATAATAACAATGGTCATTTTTTTATTAGAAATATAATAGTTCTAATATGTTGCCAATTTTGATATTAATGACAGTGAGCAGACCAGAGTTGTATTAACCAGTGCGGCATATGTTCATTTGAAGCAAGCAGATTTCTCCAAGCATACTCGAAATCTTTCTCCTGCAAGTCGGACTATTTTGCTTTCTGGACCTGCAGGTAGATTATGGGAAACAAATTATTCCTGGGATTGTCTTTCAAGTATTTGATATATATACATGATTGTTTAATGCATGAAACTAATTTTAAGATATTTGTGTGAAGAGCTTTACCAGCAGATGCTTGCCAGGGCTCTAGCTAATTATTTTGATGCCAAGCTGTTATTGCTAGATGTTACAGACTTTTCTCTCAAGGTAAGTAGATAGAATTAGTATTTAAGTGCATGAATTCACTCTTCATAGTTCCAACCTGTTCCTTTACCCACATTGTTAATGGTTGCCCTGTTACAGATTCAAAGCAAGTATGGTGGTGCCAGCAAAGCTCCAGTAAGACCTTTTAAATATGATCACTGTCTTTTACTTATTCTACACACTTTCTCTAGAAAATCTTTTATACAGAACTCCATTTTATCAATAATATATTTACCTTTGATTATTCTGCCTTCTATTTTGCAGTTCAAACGCTCTATTTCCGAGACTACTTTGGAGACCATGTCAGGCTTACTTGGATCATTTACATTCCTTCGACAAAGAGAGGAACCTAAAGGTCTGCATAGAGGTTTCATTTAATTATTTATTTGGAACTGAATCATAGGATGTTTTAGGAGGTATCTAGATTTGAGAATCCCCTTCTAACTCATGAAAGGGTTGAAGTTGCTGCAATGGTAAATCTGAAGATAAATTTGATCTTTGTGTTTGTGTAAGTGATGGGCATCATTATTTTTTGTCTCCAATATTTGATTGCTAATTGTGTAAACTTGTATTTGGGTATCCTTTTTGTGACAAGGAAACTTGTCTGAGTTTTAGTACATGTTTATGGATCCCTTTTGATATCAGTACAGCAAAGCCAGGATATTTTTGATGGTGCACTTCTTGTTCTATTGGTAGTTTATTTTAATTCAGTTCCCCATTGTTGATTGTTTACCCTACCCCATATTTACTAAATGGAGAATGTTTCTTAGTCTGAATAAACTTCTGAAACATTTTCTTCTCCATCTCTTAGCATCAATTATCAAAATAAGGTGATGCTCCATGGATATCTGCAAGTGACAATTCTCTATGGATTTGTGTACAGACATCCTTCCTAATTATCTACTATTGAGTATCCTCTACTTTTTGCTCTGCTGCTCACTCCATGCTGATAGGAACATCATGCTAACATATCCCATTCCATTTCTTTTACTTGACTGTATCATCAATTGCTACAGGATCATTGCGTAGGCAGAGCAGTGGCGTGGATTTAAGGTCGAGGTATGATGAATGAATACATAATTTTTTTATTTCAAGCTAATTGATCAGCTTTTGCATTGCCTGTTTTACACTACAACTTTTCATGGCATTCTTGGATTTTAGGGGATTAGATGGCAACAGCAATCTGCCGAGGCTTCGGAGAAATGCATCAGCCTCAACTGATGTGGGCAGCCTCACATCACATTGTTCTCCTTCAAATCCAGGTTATTACATCCTAGCTTGTCCAAACTTTAGTCTGCTAAGCAGAAGCATGACCTAAATGGATCTTTATTATAATTGTTGGTACCTTCCAACCATCAAAACAACGATTCTCAAATCTTGGATTGCTAATTAGTTATGACATGGGCCAGGATCTGAACTACGGTTTAGATATTTAAACTTCAAAGTACATGTTTATTTTGAATTTTAAAAAGCCATCTTTGAGTTATTTGTTATTGCGTTGGTTTTGGGATCGTGCTTTTTTGTATTAAGAGAATTTTTAGCCTTGTAGGACAGTATATTGTTGATTCTATCTGAGGGTATTAACAAAGGTGGCAACATATTCTTATAGTGGAGAAGATGATTTTATACTTTCTTAAAAAAGGGCAGCCCGGTGCAACAAAGCTCCCGCATGCGCGCGGGGTCCGGGGAAGGGTCGGACCACTTGGGTCTATTGTACGCAGCCTTACCTTGCTTTTTTTGCAAGAGGCTGTTTCCACGACTCGAACCCATGACCTCCTGGTTACATGACAACTTTACCGTTGTGCCAAGGCTCCCGCATGATTTTATACTTTCTTAAATTGCAAAATTTCTTTATTGCTTTCTCATGGCTTTGCACCAATTTTCAGCTTCTCTCAAACGCACCAGCAGTTGGTCTTTTGATGATAAGTTTCTTATACAAGCACTTTACAAGGTACTTGTTTCTCTTTACTTGTTACTTGATTTGGAGTTTATATAGGTATATCCTGTCTTCAAAATAAAGTAGCTTAGCATCCTTCGGGTATTGAAAACTTTTTTGAGTATCTTCTTGATTTTGTCCTAGTTGTTAATGAGTCATTTAACTGTGTGTTTTTATTGTCACTCCACTCAGGTTCTGCTTTTCATCTCCAAAAGTAACCCAATTGTTCTTTACATAAGAGATGTCGAGAGTCTCTTGTTTAGATCAGAAAGAATATATTCTCTGTTCCAGAAAATGTTGAAAAAACTAACAGGATCAATTCTGATACTTGGTTCAAGAATGTTGGAATCTGGAGGTGATTATAGAGAAGTAGATGAGAAGCTCGCCCTTTTATTCCCTTACAACATACATATTAAGCCTCCAGAGGATGAAACCAATATGGTCAGCTGGAGATCCCAACTGGAGGAAGACATGAAAATGATTCAGTTTCAGGACAATAGAAACCATATCACTGAAGTTCTCACAGCTAATGACATTGAGTGTGATGATTTGGGCTCAATCTGTCTATCAGATACAGTGGTTCTCAGTAATTACATTGAAGAAATTGTGATGTCAGCTGTTTCTTATCACTTGATGAATAACAATGGTCCCGAATACCGAAATGGGAAGCTTGTAATTTCTTCAAAAAGGTCAGATGATCTAGAATTTTCTAGTGTGGTGTCAAATGTATTTATACCTCTAATTGAATTTTAATGTAACAGTTTGTCCCATGGTTTGAACATATTCCAAGAAAGTAATTTTGGTGGCAAGGACACCCTAAAACTTGAGGCAAATGAATCAGCAAAGGTCTGTTTTGTCTCTTTGATGGACGTTTTTTAGATCACTTTGAGTTATGCTGATAGGAATAAATGTGGTTTGACTCTTCTTTTATAGGAAAGCGTGAATGAGGATGCTTCATCCACTACTAAACCTGATACCAGTGCCGAGGGAGGTGCTCCTGAAAACCGAAGTGACCCAGAAAAAGTAGCACCAGCTGCGACGAAGGATGGTGATAATACATCTCTGCCGTCAAAAGCACCTGTGAGTTTATCTTCTTTTACTTTTATTTTTCAACAAAATTTCCTTATTTATTATATGTAAATATCTTTATACTAAGCTATCAAGTTAAAATATGAGGTTGACTTGTAAGGAATCTTGAATGAAAGAGGAGAAAATGTATGAAGTCTCAGCTGATACACGCTTATTAGATAAGCTATCTTCCAGTGTATAAATGATCAATGCTTAGCATCCTACTTATTTCTCTTTTCATTTTAGATGACTGTAATTATCTTCTCTCTTTCTTTCAAGAATGAAGGAATCAGTGTTATTAGTTAAAATTATCTTCATATGTGTAAGAATGACTCAGGATGATTTTGATCTGGAGAATGGTAGGATGGTGTCTCTTGCTGTCTGAGTCTATGACAAGCGAGGCAAACATTTAATTGTTGTTCCAGCATAGAAGTATCTGATCAAACAGTAAAATAACATATTGCAGGAAAATAAATTATGTATCCTGATGAGCCCTTTTACAGGATAATGGTTGTGTATGCAATTTAGCATTAGAACAAGAGACCTGTACATTTACTAAAGTTGTGGTTTGTCTTAATAAAGGGATTCAGGCCATGAATGCATATTTCTTTTATAGATTGCTTTTGTGATGAAGAGTTTAATCATTATAGCCCAGGTCCTTTTTAACATTAGGTTAGAACTGATCTTTTACCATGTTTAGAAAAAACTTCTCCCTGACTTTGTGAACTGCAAATGAGAAATATACAAATCACAAAAAGTATCTAACTATATGGGCATAAATAAAGATGAAGCATTGTGGTAAAATAATGAGTTGCACAGATGTTCAGTCATTGGGGTGAATATCCACATTGGTTGAGAAGTGCCATTAGGAAATTTGAGATTTTTGCTAATTGTTTTTGTGGGGGATTGGCTCCTTTGTTATGCTCTACTTTGTCATCTCAGTATAACTGAAACATGCTTAATCTTTTCACCAATACTTGATTTAGTCTGTTATTGTTTCTTCAGCAGAAATTCTGAAACTGTAATGCCTATGTTTTCAGGATGTTCCACCAGACAATGAGTTTGAAAAGCGGATAAGGCCAGAAGTTATACCAGCCAGTGATATTGGAGTCACATTTGATGATATAGGTGCCTTGGATGATATTAAAGAATCGCTTCAGGAATTGGTAATGCTTCCTCTTCGAAGGCCAGACCTCTTTAAAGGAGGTCTGCTAAAGCCTTGCAGAGGAATACTACTCTTTGGACCACCTGGAACTGGGAAGACTATGCTTGCAAAGGCAATTGCCAATGAAGCTGGAGCAAGTTTCATTAATGTTTCAATGTCCACAATCACATCAAAGTGGTTTGGGGAGGATGAGAAAAATGTTAGGGCATTGTTTACACTGGCTGCAAAGGTATCCCCTACCATCATTTTCGTGGATGAAGTTGACAGCATGCTTGGACAGCGAACTAGGGTCGGAGAGCATGAGGCTATGAGGAAAATCAAGAATGAGTTTATGACTCATTGGGATGGGCTCCTAACAAAGCCTGGGGAGAGGATCCTTGTTCTTGCTGCTACCAACAGACCATTTGATCTTGATGAAGCAATCATCCGAAGGTTTGAGCGCAGGTTTGTCTGGTTCTTTTTGTACCATGCAACTATAAGAAGATGTTTTGTCCATGAAAAGCCATTTTCTGGCTCTGACACTTCTGTTGAACAGGATCATGGTGGGCCTTCCATCCTTGGAGAACAGGGAATTAATACTAAAGACACTTCTATCAAAAGAAAAGGTTGATGAAGGACTTGATTACAAAGAGCTGGCAACAATGACAGAAGGATACAGTGGTAGTGATCTCAAGGTTGGTGGTCTTCTTATGCCATAATAACATAATTTGACAGTGAGGTTATTAACATAAGGTAATCATTGGTGGCAGAACCTTTGCACAACAGCGGCATATCGTCCTGTCAGGGAGCTAATCCAGAAAGAAAGGATCAAGGAATTGGTAAGATTTATTCTTTAGTGGGCATGACCCATTTTCTGAGCTCAAATTTATCTGACTGGAACACTTAATAAAGCTATTAGAATTTATATTCTGATCACTTACCCCTCCTTTTTTGGGACACAATAATTGCTATTTTAAAATTATTGTTTGCTTCTTCAAACAAGGGCCAAAAGGATTGCCTGTGGCTTCCTTATTCTCATATATTATACATGATCTTGTTTTGAAAGTTTATGAAGATTTTGTTAATTTTATTACTAATATACATACTTATTTTCTTTTTTTAAAAGCTAATTGTATTCAGATAATTTTATTCAGTATCATTTCTGAATTATATTGAAGCTCATTGTTCATATGTTCTAGCACCACGTTTTTTTTCCCCCTGTTGTGCGTCTCATCTTATCTGTGAATAAAACTGAAGAGTTGCGAAGTGAAACTCATAAAGTCATGATTCATGCTCCTATTTTGCTTCACATTGTTAAATTTGAGGTTGTCCTCATCTCAGGAGAGGAAGAAAGCTGAGGGAGAGAATATAGCTGAGGCTTCGGAAACAAAGGAGAAAGATGGAGAGCCATTAGTTTCAGAAACAAAGGAGAAAGAAGGAGAGCCAATAGTTTCAGAAACAAAGGATAAAGATGGAGAACCAACAATAACCCTCAGGCCATTGAACATGGACGATATGAAGCAAGCGAAAAATCAGGTGAGTGTGGCCTTTCCTTTTAGCTATAAATTTTTCAGAGTTTTTTACTTGTCACTAAACTCATTACCCTATTAAAAATAGCCCAAGCGAAAAATCAGGTGAGTGTAGCCTTTCCTTTTAGCTATCATTTTTTCAAAGTTTTTTATTTGTTACCACCTTATGAAAAATAACCAAATCACTTGTCACTCCCTTATTTTTTTTAAAAATAACTTCATAACCTTTTTTTTATTTTTATTTTATTTATCTCCTCCTGAATTAGTTTTCCAATCAAATGCCTTAAATATTTCTTGAAAAACATTTTAAAAATCAAGTAAAAAAATAAAAATATAGTTTGATTTCTATCAATGATTAATAAACAATTAAGAATATTATGAAATAAATAAATAAATTATGATTTTATTAGTTGGACTACAAGTAAATTTATGTTTAATTTATAAATAAAAAATATGAGATTAGTCTATATTTTAAATTTAATTTTTAATGACATGCATTAAAAAGAATTATTTGTAAGATATTCAAAGTAAAACAAAATAATTAGATTCTTAATAAAATAAAATATAAAATATATCATAAACTAAAATTGAATATATAATATACTCTTTGAGTTACTAAATTTTATTTAAGAATATAATAAAAAAATAATTACAAAGAATATAATATATAAAAATATCAAAATGATCTTTACATATATTATAACAAAAGATTTTATATCTAACCCAAATTAAAGTATAAAATTTTTATCAGAAGTAGCAAATAAAATAAAAATAAAATATAACCAATCAGTGAAGAAGGTCCTCTTTATGTTTGTATATATGCTCTGATCTTTGTTTGAAGTGATTCTACTTTTATACATTATGATGTTAGGTCTTCACAATAACATCCACCTCACAGAAATTTCACATTCAACTTTTGTTTATATGAAATCTTTGTTAAATCTATGCTTTAATTTCTCTTCTACACTTGATGCACAACTTTATTCCGATAGTACACAACAATATAATGTGATCTGAATGATGTAATGCAGGTTGCTCCGAGTTTTGCTGCGGAGGGGTCTATAATGGGTGAGCTCAGGCAGTGGAATGATCTTTATGGAGAAGGAGGATCCAGAAAGAAGGAGCAATTGACTTACTTCCTTTAAGTAGATTCATGCATGAATGCACATCTGTACAAGTTATTGTTCCTTCTCTTGACTTGAGAAAGCAAGGAGAAATCAGCTAGGGTTTGAACTTACTACCTTTCCTTCTCGACTTAAGAAAGTAAGGAAAGGTCAGCTAGGGTTTGAACTTGAAGTTCATATATATATATATATATAT
Source organism: Dioscorea zingiberensis (assembly GCA_026586065.1). NCBI lineage: Eukaryota > Viridiplantae > Streptophyta > Magnoliopsida > Dioscoreales > Dioscoreaceae > Dioscorea > Dioscorea zingiberensis. The sequence continues at coordinate 8,485,145 of CM048822.1, read as the reverse complement.
ATATATATATATATATATGTATTCATTCAGTCTGTGTTGGGGTATACGTATAGGGTGTTATTTTATTGTGCCTGTAATTTGAAATTAGAACTAGATTTAAGCTTAAAATGGATGTTATATTCTTTAAAAATGATGTCATGTATTTGATATGCATGTGCTATATATGGTATGGTTGCTTTGTATTTTGTTGATAACAATGATATCAGGTTAGTACAGAGTTATTATTATAATTCATGAAACTTTATCTTCTCATTTCTATTCATTTTCCAATCCTTCTTAATGATATTTGATCATTTGAAAACTAAGTCCAGATGACTTGCAACTTTGGCTTGGTTTCATTTTGATATATTTTTATTTAAACTCACATTTTTTATAATAACACAATATGGTATTTTATTGTTTATGTTTATATGAACATATAGTAAATAAGTAAATGAAATTATCAAAAAACAAATTCTTTATTGATATAAATTCAGGTTATTCCGTCACTTTTGGTTGCCCAAATATTCAACATCGAAACTGAAATCCTCTTGAAAATATTTTGGTAAATCTTCATGCTTTCCAATATCAAACAAAACACAAAAACAAAGGCAAATCTACCAAAATATAAGTCCCCACCCAAACTTTTTCCTCAAATTTTAACATTGTTTTGGTAAATATTAAAAAAAAAATCAATCTGAAACTAAATATAAAAGAAGAAAAATGCACAGAAATATAGCCGAGGTTAAAGACGCCAAGAAAACATAGAAATCGCTCAGGCATCGTACGAATCGGCATGATCCATATGCGAAGGATTGATCTAGTGTTAGAGAGGTCTCAACTACCTGGAGATCCAACCCTCTCTGCTGGGACCTTCGCTGATTTGATTTTCAATTAGCGAGAGATATCAAAAGACACAAAAGGGACCGAACTCGAATGAACCTCTCGAATGCCCGGCCATTTGGAAAAAAAATACATCTTTTGATCGATTTCCGAAGGCAAACTTGGATGAAATCGCACGGATTTTCATAGCGATTCCTCCATAGGTCCTTCGTTTTTTGTTTAAATGAAAAAGCACATAGATGATAAAATGAATGAATGATGCTCAGTGAATACGAACCATATAGATTTGGATCCTCATTTCGCTGTGGGCGATCTAAGAACTCACTGTTTTCTCTTCATCGCATCAACGAAGGGAAAATAGTAGAAGGAAGAGGGATTGGAGATTGGGAGACCAGAAAGGAGCCATCGAGGCCGCAGACTCGCAGCAGCAGTGTTTTCTAGGGTTTCGGATGTTGTGAGAGTATTTATAGTAGATGGAGTCGCGGAGCGTAGCATTTGGATTTTTACAAAAAAAACCCCGATCATTTAGGAAAATTCTTTTTCAAATTTGTTTAAGAAGTACGTAACCAAAAAGAAAAAGAAAAAAAAAAAGAAAAAACCCACCATGTCATCAAGCATTTCATCCCTTGTGAATGAACTATTAAAACAAAATGCTTGATCAAAAATGATAATATTATTTTGTGATGTGTTACTATTGGAGTTATCTTAATAGGAATGTATAATGGATTAAATTAACAATGTAATAGTTCAACCACTATTCCCTGGATGATCACATCCAGTCATTTTTGTTGGATGTAGTAATCTAATAATTTTGGATGTCTCCATATCCAAAGATAGAGATTAGACAGTCAACCAAACAAAAAAATATATCAAGTTTTTGGATAACCACATCCCGGTTTCATTCTACATGATTGCTTCATTTGCTTGCAGTAGATAATCTTTGGGTAATAAATTTTTTTTTTTTTTTTTAAAAAAAAAACTCATGTACATGGTTATTCATGAGTTTTTACTTCACTGACTGTAGTAACTTTACTGTTCAAGTTATACATTAATACCAAGTGAAATAAAGTTCTTACAAAAACCATTATACCAATGCAATTTAAATAGTGTTAGACAACAGAATAAAGTTATTTTAATCTCATTCCAAAATTTAGCACTAAAGCTAAACCAAATCACAAGCATGTGGCTAGAGAGATGAGGAATTTGCAATCTGGAACCTCAAGGCAAAACGAGAGAACCAGTTTGTAAAGTTTTGATCTATACAAGAACACAACTTGAATTTTTGGTGAAAGTCAATGCAAAAATCAAGTGAGAATAGCACCCCTTGCGAAAGAAAACCAGCAAAATGGTAGTATGATCCATCTTCAGCTAAACTGCAGAACTCTTGCATTTAATTAAGACCTGATCGGTATGTAAAGAAGGCACGATGAGGAAGATATCTTGTAGCTTGCTCGCCACTTAAACCAGACTTTGTAACAGGATAGGTATGGAAAACATCCATGGATAAAAAGGTGAGAAAGGGGTTTGGTCTGAAATGAATTGACAGGATCAATCCAAACTCTTCAGTATCAAGTTAAAGAAGCATATAGATTAAGATATACTATGTATCCTCACTTTTTTTTTTCTCTCACATGTCCAATTTCAAAACAGCACAAAAAAAGACATGATAAAAAACATTTTAACAGAAATTGTCTTCTGTAGCATTCGTCACTAAAGAAAGGTTCCATGAATTCATATACGCATCACTGAACCTAGCAGTAGCAACAAGATAAAAGAAACATAGCATACCAACAATGAATGAGAGGAAACACACATCAGACACTTGAAATACCAACTGTTCAAATATAAAGACGATTCAGATCATAAAATTCAGAATCGTTTCTATGAAACATAGTGAAATCATCCTTACTGAGACAAAACAGTTAATGCAGGGATCAATGAAGATCCGCACCAACAATGGGTACACCAATCATAGCATTACTTGAGAAAACACTCATAAGCAATAAACCTTTTGAGATTGAAGCATACCTACCCCACCCTAATGCAGCTTCTTAGACTTCAATTGGGCATTTGGAATCTTGCTTACAACCTTAGCATGGAAGACAGCATAGTGCTTCTTGAACTCCGCTGTCCCCTTTTCTGCAAATGAGTCCACTTTATCCTCATACTTCTCATAGAGAACAGGCACAGTGAGCAGTGCAACAAACACTGCATTTCCAATCAAAAACAAGAACACAACAAGTGATCAGGTTACATGGAAGGCAATGAAAACTTGCAATAAGAGAAGCATCACTGTCCATTACCAATGTAAAACAAGGTTATAAAATTGCAGCAGTTCCCAAGGATTGAGAGAACCCATAGACCAGCAGCAACCTAAACAAAAACACAAACCATAAATCAACAAAATGAACCTAACATCAGAAACCTAGAAGAAAATATTACATAAAGCACCAATTCACATACAGCAAGAAACTTCTTCAGATCTCGTCCAGAAGCAACGTCCCTAAGAACAGAAAATCCCCTGTTGATCTCATATCTCAACGAAAGTGCAATGTTGACAACCAGATCTTCAGGAACTTCCACCACAGGGATGTGTGGCGGAGACCTAACATCACAGGGGCATCAAATAAGTCGTGTAACATAGTTTTTTTTATTAAAAACAATCAAGACTTTACAGTAAAAATTGCAACTTTGAGTGAAAAATCAAAACTTCAGAGTGGCCAGGAGGAGAACAGTAAGACAAAAGCTCACTTGTTAATGAAGGTGGTAGCATTGGACCAGAGAAACAGGATGGCCAGGGAAAGAATGAGGCAGTGGCCAATCAGAGTGAGAAAATGGTATTCCATCAGCTCAAAAAAGACCCAGATGGCGGTGGCTCCGGCCAGCACGCCGGCGGATACCTTCTTGTTCCTCCATAAGAGTATATCAGCAGCTGCACCCAAGCTTTCAAATCCAGTTCAATAAATCCAAAATAAACCTCAAAAAAAATTATAACAAATAGAAAAGAGGAAAAAATATGCATGTAAAAAACTAGTTGGGATCCTCAATCCTCATCCAATTCAATTATTTGAAAAGTGATCGCGACGCGACTAAAGATTCCATCTTTTTCGTTGTGAAAGCAACAAAAGTAAACTAAATTATAAACGAAACAAAAAATAAAGAAAAATGTAACAGATCGCAAGAACCCCTAAGCCATCCGATCGGATCTCAGAACAACGAAAAAGAACAATAATAAAAGATAAAGCCTAACATAAAGAAATAAGCAATGAAAGAAAAGGATCAAGGAAGCGAAGCATACGCTGGCCGCCGCCGAAGACTTTGTGGACGGGTTGTTCGCGGCCGAAGAGACGGAAGATCTTGGCCTTGATAGTGGCGGCGGTGGACTCGTTGTCCGAATCGGAAGAGGAGGACGAGTCATGGAGTTTCTCCTTGATCTTCTCCATGAGTGACTCCGACTCCTCTTTGTGCTCCTCCGCCATCGCCGCTTATTCTTCTCCGCAGGAACAACACACCGGAAAAAGAGGACGATGGGAGTATGCTCAGAGACGAATGCGGCCACGAGAAACGGGGGTTTATATAGGGATGATGAGAAGAGAACAGATCCCCACCGTTGGATTCCAGAAGGGCTTAAGGAAACGGACGTCATATGACGTTGACGGCGACTGGATTTTGGAAAGTGAAATTTCTTCAAAAAAACCCCTATAAATTTTTTAACACTTTAAAATATTTTTATATAAATTACATTACAAAGTGAAGTATTTGTGAACTAAACAAGATTTTGTTAAAGCTTAACAAGTTTTGCATATTATTTTTTATGGATTTTAATTAAATTTATAAAATTTGAAAAATATTTTATAATATGTTGAGACTTTTAATGGAGACTTTAAAAATTTTCAGTTTATTTTAATTGAAAATTTTGAAAGTAGACTGTGGAGACGGTATGGAGGCGCCGTCAATGCACGGTTGCTTTTTGGGCGGCTTCTTGTTTAGCTTTGGACGGTGTGGTCTGATACTGTGTGTTGGACACGTGGTGCTGCGTATGAGTCTGTTTTTTCTTTTTCTTTTTTAGAAATTAACTGTTATTTTAATAATTAGATTGATGGTAAAATGGATTATCTTTGATGGATGAAAATACTACCTCAATGTGAAAGTAATTTTGTAAAATATTCAATATTGTCAAAATAAATACAGGATGGCCAAATGAGGTATATATTTATTAATAGATTTGTATGATCTTTATTTCAATAATATAATGAATATTCAATGATTATGATAAGTTATTAAACTGATTATATTGTCTATTTGTGAAATTTAATAAATTATTGAGGTTAGATCATTTTTTTTTTAAATAAGATAAATCATATTTTATTAATGAGTTTAATACAATGTTACATGAGATCTCTTGTTACATAATCATTACAAAGAAAATTAATATAAAGGGTCATGTTGTTGTTAAGACTTCTATGAATTGAAGGCTTTGTTTAACTAATGATTGAGCTGCCACCAACTTTGATTTCTTTAACATATATGTTGTGGGTTATGAATGATTTGTAAAAAAATATGTTATTTTTTTAAAAATATCACATATTTTTCAATGTTATTTGAAAAATAAACACATTATCTTTGATTAATGAAAATACTATCTCAATGTGAAAGTAATTTAGTAAATTATAATATTGTCAAAATAAATACAGGATGGCCAAATGGGGTATATATTTATTGATGGATTTGTATGATCTTTATTTCAATAATATAATGAATATTGAATGATTATGATAAGTTATTAAGCTGATTATATTGTCTATTTGTGAAATTTAATAAATTATTGAGGTTAGATCAGTTTTTTTTTTTAAAGGATGAATCATATTTTATTAATGAGGTTAATAAAGTGTTACATGTGATCTCTTGTTACATAATCATTACAAAGGAAATTAGTATAAAGGGTCATGTTGCTTCCTCAGTTGTTGTAAGGACCTTTCTGAATTGGAGGCTTCGTTTAACTAATTATTTAGCTGCCACAAACTTTGATTTCTTTGACAGATGTGATGTGGGTTTCGAACGATTCGTAAAAAAATATGTTGTTTTCTTGAAAATAATGCATATTTCTCTCCAACCAAATATTCTGTAAGATTGCTATCATCGTCTCAACCTCTCTTCAAAGTCTTATGCACTTTGTATGATCATACATGCCTTAGTAATGTCCCCATATGCTTTGTGTGAATGGACAGTTGAGGAAAAAGTGCAAGACGGTCTCTTCAACAGCCAGACACAAGAAGCAATACATTTGGGTTCCCTTCCAGTTCCGTTTATGTAAATTATGTATTGTAAGAATTCGGCCCTCTCGAGTTAGCCAAGCGAATAGCTTGATTTTTAAAGAACACTAAAGCTTTTTAGAAACTTGTTTTCAGGTCGCTCCTGAGCCCTCTGTCTATTATGAATCAGTAAACCAACTTCATTATAAAAGTGACTGCGGTCCACTCCCCTACATTACTTTCTGCCGTATCACCTGACTGGTGATATCATGGTTCACTAAAAACTAGACAACACTATGTACCTGAGGCTCAACTAGGAACCTCTTTTGATAACCATTTAATGAATGTAATTTATCCATTTTTATAAATAAAAAAAAAGATTGCGGTGATTAATTTTCATTCCCTCCAATCTTCTCCTGCCCCTGGAGTTCAACTAGGTGTTCTTGTAACAGATCATATTCTCTAATTTCCTCTCTTGATAGTGGGTTAGGTTTTTTTTTTTTTGACCAAGTAGAGCGGTGGTCAGAGTGACTCCGCTAAGTTAGGACAAGGGGCGTGCATCGACCTCGATTCGACCAGTGACGGGGGAATATTGCTCAAGCGACAGACTTTCCACCTCACACCCTCGGACAAACACTTAGATAGAAGCCCTCACCCACGATTCGAACACTCGCCTACTACGAGGCAAAGCCTTCAGTGGGGACCGAATACCAATAGACCAAATGGTCGTTGGTGATAGTGGGGTAGGTTAGACGGGATTATATCATGCCATTCTTGATTTCTTCCAATATGTCCAGAGTCACAAGAGAAACATAGCTATGTCCTTTGTTGTATAACTTCTACATATTATTATTATTATTATTATTATTATTATTTTGTAACTATGTATTTTTTCAAACGGTTAAAGCTATAAACAGTAGAATCACTAGTGAAAAGCACCTAACATTCATTAAAGAAGATCCGCAACCATCGAGCCTTCGAGGACATTCAATCAGAGGAACTAAAATAGTCCACGACACCTATATGCTCTATATGTGGGCAATTTGTCATTTTATTCATTTTTTAATAAAATATTATTTTTTTAATCCCAGGGTCAAAGTATTTGTTAAAATGGCCCTGGGTTGTCTAGTCAACATTTTCAAAAGCTGACTAAGATTAAAATATAATAAAATATTATTTCAGGGTTTTAATTGTAAAAGAGTCAATTTTAGTTTTTTTCAATAAACCCCCTACGGAAACTCAACGTCAACACTGTGCCCTAATCCCTATCTCTTTCTCTTCACCTCCCCCACCCAGCCACCGAAAGCACCTGACCCGGATCTGGGGCGTGAGCAAAAGTCCATCGCCCTCGCCACCATGTCTCCAAGCACTCGACGTGCACAAAAGATCAAGTCCATAAGCCTCGCCGCTGCGTCTCCGAGCTTGAGGCTGTGGCCTCCCACCTCCGCCAATGGCTCGCCGAGAGGGACGACCTCATCGCCGAGTTGCGCACCCAGGTCGAGACCCTTGATGCCTCCGCTTCACAAGCCTCGCAGCAGCTTGCCCGAGCCCAGGAGAAGAAGGTCACCGATCTCCGCCAATGGCTCGCCGAGAGAGTGGATATGGTATGGTATGTTGATTTTGTAGTTGATTTTGTAGTTTAAATTTGTTGGAGGATATTTAATTTTACTTTTGGAGGATATCTAATATGATTTGTTGGAGGATATCTAATATGATTCCTGAAATTGAAATCATATCTATTGTTGTTTTCCTGGTCTGATTTTACTTTTCATGCCTCACATTTTCTTAGTTATGCAATTTTGGCTAATGAATTGATTTCTAAAGTTCCATCTTCATATTCTTTTATCATCTCGAGAGGCAGGCTTGTCAGTATCTTACAACTCTTTTCATCTTTTGGTTGATTTGAGCCTATAAAAAACTGATTACTTGTACAAGATATTCCCGGCCATTATTTACCAAGCTTCAGATCACTGTGTACATGCTTGTGATGCATTTTTGTTCTGTTTCTTTTGATTTGATATTCTTTTTTCCCTTGATCTAAGTTTGGGAGTCTTTCTCATTATTGGCCAAACCAATTATTCATCATTGGTGAGTGACAAACATTAAATGATCTTACTGAATATCTGCTCATTTGGACATTAGATCATTGCAGTATATGCTTGTTGGACTTTTATGCTGTTTCTTTTGAATTGACATGAATTCTGCTTGTTGTTGTTTTAATTTCCTTGATTTCAGTTTTGGCATTGCTCTCCAAAGTATCATATTTTGAGATTTTTAAGCAACAATGACATTCTCTTTGGTGTTCTCTCTTTCGATGGCATTCTTACAGAAAGATGGCTTTTTTCATCAGTTCTTTATGGTTCTGTATCATTAGTTTTTTGTTCTTTCTGTTTGGATTCATAGCCAAACATGTTTTCAGGTAAACCATATATATATAATCTCTCTCTCTCAAGCTGTAAGTGCTTAACTTGTTCTTTTTATTCTTGTCGTAGGATAAGAGAGAGGATTGTTCGGATTGAAGAATTTGAAGTCATGGGGAAGAGCAGAGTGATTTCCAAGAGGAAGAGACTCGAAGTTTGAGTATCGAGCATCGTCGAGGTTGGTAGTTTTGAGTAGCAAAGGACGCAGGCTTTGTAGTGGTGCCTTCAATGGTGACAAATATTAGCAAGTATTGCTTCTTATCTGAAAATGACTTCCGGGGTTTTGTCGAAGAGCCTGAATCCATAACATTTCACTGCTACTGACTTGAATTCTGTAGCCATTTGTGTTTTAATTTCCTTGTTGGACTTTAGTGACCTTTACTGATCATGTATGTATCATGTACCGTGCACCCACAAACAATGCTAGTGCTTGTGCCATCGGGGACACATTTGCATATCATCATTGATTCTCGGGTGACCACTAAGGCTTGAATGAAGATGAAGGAGAGGATGAAAACAAGGTCAGCTTTGATGCTTTGAAAAAGCGCCGTGAGTTGAAAGCTGATGAGAGTTGCTTTCTTTTTTCTTGAGGCTCCTGCACATCTCCATATTTTTTCCTACTGAATACATATGATGGTTTTATTGTCCAGCATTTAGAATTGTAATCCTGTAAACTACTATAGAACATTTTAATCATATTTAATATACACTTCCACTTTTTTGTGAACCTTATGCAATTACTGACTTCATCTATCAAAGGGAACTTCATGAATTTCAAATATGGTGGATGCCTTTAGAATCCAATATGATTATGGGCTAAGCGCAGCTTTAATGCATGACAATAGAATGAAAGAATCACCTGATTTCAAAAATTATATAACCTAATTTCACCACATTCATTGATAAGCTAAAATAATAGATTATATAACAAGTCAAACTGATACACACACTCCAATATCATGCACGAGACAATACTTTCAGAGAGGTTAATTAAAACATTGTTGAAGGAGTACTGGTGTTAGCATATAATAGCAAATAAGAAAATGAAACCACACTAAAAGGTAGGATCGACTGTTGACTGTAGGTTTCACAAATAAATCAGATACAAAGGTAGGCTTCAGTGTGAAATCAAAGTTCACCATTTTGGGAGCTGTTCGTCAAGTCCTTGCTTCAGGTAGAGGACTGCATCAACAAAGCAGGGGAATAAATTAGGTAAAACCGTTTTGAGTATATTGATAGAGTGCGTGGTAGGGTGGAAGGAATTACCATTTTAACATGAAAGTAATGCTCACACTAGCAATCGCAAATGAAAACTCCATATCTAAAATGACAAAAAACATGGACATTAGCATATTGTCTATAATGTAAGCACAACTTATTAAATACTATTATAAGAGAATATTTATACATTAAATACTAACCATCTTTTATCTCTAACTTGCCTGCCACAAGTGGTTCTATTATGTCCAGTTTGTTTGCATAGAGAACAAAGAGTTTTCTTACTTGGGTCCCTTAGATCCCTTAGATCTCCTCCCCAACATACTACCACTGTCACTTGATTGTCATCCATCCTAATCATTCATAAATCCATAAAATCAATTATGTTATTATGCAAAAATACTAATAAATTAAAAACACATTGAAGTAAGGCAAGTTGAAAAAACACAATCTTGTTAACAAATCATCAATTTGGGTTATAAAAATGATTTTAACTGCTAACAAATTCCAAAGTGACCTTGAGGTTGATTGGTTTAACATTCAACTATTGAGCTTAGACAAAGACAAGGCAAAAAACCATAAGAAGTAAGTGAAGAAATACTATCATCATTTTAAGAAATTTTTTCACATCTTGCGGGAAGCATAATTGTGATTTCAAAACAGAAAAAGCATATGTTAGTGTAAAATGTCATCAAATTGCACTTGATGATACCACTTATACATTTTAGAAAACTTTCATTGTCATTACAACTAACACAAGTAACATCAAATCAATAAATGTGAGTACAAGATAAGTGGAAATGTAAATGATCTATAAAATCATAAGATTAGAACAATAGGTAGGAAACTATATATTACTAATCCAAGAACATTCTACTGCAATAAATAAAGGAATCTTTGAAAAATGACAAATCAATTGAAGGGATCCCAAATAATCAATAGCAAATACAACTTAGTTGGATGGTCAGTAAAAAAATAGTCATGTCCAGATGATTTGGGTGCTATAAATTGTCAATACACAATTCTAAACCAACTGAATTGCTGAAGCATGTTAGTATGATATCCCAAACCAAACTCAATTTTTGTAGGTGTAAATTGAATGATTAGTAAACTAGGCACGATAAGCATCCAAAGGCCAAATGAAATTTCCCCTGATTGGGGAACCAATTGGAGACCAAATGTATAATGTATATCAAGAACTGGTTTCTGAATGTTTAACACAATTTCAGCCAAAACCTACTTTTGTTAATAATAACAACACTTGGTTCTAATCAATACGATCTAAATTTTCAACTTCAAAAATTAAAACCCTGAGTGCAAATGTATCCAATGACATTAATGAGTTTGGCACAGCTAAATAATCCATGTAATAGTGAAATAGAACATGCTCCCCATTAGATTTTTTCAATTTAAGATCTACTGATTTAAAACTATAAATGAATGCCTAAATTTGACAGCATGGTCATAGAAGTGAAGAAAAATTCTACATAATGAAGAATTATAAACCTCTCCTGGGCTCGGGCGAAGGCAGGCCATGCGAGGCTTGTGAAGCGAGGTGGGAGGCCACCTCGAGCTTGGAGACGGGTGGCGAGGCGATGGGCGGATCTTTTGTACATCGCCAAATGCTTGGAGACTTACTTGCTCGACTAGGCCACGAATCCGACGGTGCTTTCGGTCAGTTTGGGTGGAGGTGAAGAGAAAGAGATAGGGATTAGGGCACGGTGTTGACGTTGAGTTTCCGTAGGAGGTTTATTGAAAAAAACTTAAATCGACTCTTTTACAATTAAAACCCTGAAATAATATTTTATTATATTTTAATCCTAGTCATCTTTTGAAAATGCTGACTAGACAACCCCAGGGTCATTTTAACAAATACTTTGGCCCTGGGGTTAAAAAAATAATATTTTATTAAAAAATGAATGAAGTGACAAATTACCCTATTATAAATACAAAATATATTATTTTTTTGAAAAAAAAAAATAAACTATGTATTTTTTATAAGCTTGCACACATGTTCAAGTCAAGGATCTTGGTGAACAACTGAACATATTCACAGGTTGCATTTCTTTTTTCCTTTTTTTTTCAATAACAGAGGTTGCATTTCAACGCAAACAAAATATTGACACAACAGAGAAGACCTTGAATTTGACTTATATACCTCCATGTTTATATTATGTATATCTTATAATGTCTTTTTTATATTTTATTGTTGTGTTTATTTCTTCAGGGTCTGGTGGGTGTTTTAATTGTCGGTCATTGGAAGTCACCTTCAATGTTTTGGAATGTATTCTCAATCCAAACTTCCCAATTCTCTGTTTTCTATTTGAAACATTGTAAAAAGTAATACAAGGTGGCCCTCTAGCTTGTTAATCTTTGCTTAATTTGGGGGTGGTTCAAGTATTATATATAATACAAACAAAATAGTCAAATTAAAAGTCACCGATGAAAATGACACAAAACCAGCCTGGTAGGACTAATTAAGCTCATAAAATAATTGGTCACGCTTGAATAGATGTAATTCAACCTGATAGAAAGAAACTTTCAATGTGCATCATAAATTTTGTAGATTGTCATTGTTAGGTGGATGCCATGAAAAACCTCGATTTCAGTGTATTTTATTCCTCTGTGCGACATGGAGTTGTCTAAGTGAGATTAAAAACACGAAATCTAAGGAACAATTGTTATAGCATGTGACTCATATTTGTTGTTAGCACGATGACAAATTATTTAAACAAGATTAAAAATATAAAATACAGGGAATAAATGGCAAAAATGTATATGTTAGAACAAATGGAGTGGAGTGTAGCAAAATGGGGTTGACTAGCTTGCGGTGGTCGTTGATTAGGTTTGAGGGTGCGGGAGCAACGCCTCCATAGTACGGTATATGATATTTTTTATAATTTTTGTATATCTATGGTTAATATAAATATATATGATGTAACCCTAATTTTGATGATAGTAAAAAATTTTGTCGCTCGCTCCCGTGAGAATCCATAAATGATAAATTTCCAAATTATAGTATCGTTAGAATTTCAATTTCTTCAGCATGAATATCTATTACATCAAAACGAAAAGGTCCCCACCAGTATCACAAGTTGGGATGAATTGAAAGCAAAAACCGAAAGGTTAGAGGTTATCATAAAATGGAATTTTTACAGAAAAAGACTCCGTGTGAGATTGAAATGGATCATGGTGACAGGCTGACAGCTGAGTGATCGATCATAACATGAACTTTCATTCACTTTCATGAAAAAGATGGTGAGAAATTTAGCGGGGAGAATGAGTTCGATATGACATCTCTTCTTCTAAGTCTTAATAGCTTTCAAGTGGCAAAATGGTGGCCCAAAGTGGCAAGCCATTGTTAGTTGATGATACTTATCTGTTGAGTTGTATAAATTTATTTTTCAAACACTAGTATTATAATGGTTTATATCTCATTTTTTCGATAAAAAGAGCGGCTAACTAAGTGGTTAGCTACTAAGTCAAAATCAAGAGCGTGCACAATTCTCGTTATAAGACAGTGGAGAGTGGGGGACGTGCACAGTGGGCAAGAAAGTCTCATTCACAACCATTGTTCATACATTCAGAAAAGTGCCCTCACCCACAATTCGAATTTGTGACCTCAATGAGACGAAGTTCTTACTTCTTAGTGGGAACCTGAGTACCAATATAACCCAAGGGTCGTTGGTAATGATTTATATCTCTTGACAAGATCATGTTTGAGCAACTAAGCAGCAGAACTAGTTCCTACTTATTATGTAAACCGACTTTGTACTAGTTCCTACTTATTATCAATAAAACATAATTTATCTACTTTATAAAAAAAATAATCCATATCTTTATTTTGTAAAGTAGTCGGTGATGAAAGACAAGTTGGTGTCTTTCATTCCCTTTCAAAATCATTAGCAATAATAAAGAATTGATAAGTTATTGATAGCAACATCTAAAACTTCACACTTTTAAAAAAAAATCAGTATCTCTACTTCACATCTAAAATCCATTTTAAATGATAAATTATATACATACAAATAAACCTACAGGTAACTTATTTTTCTCTGTTCCAATCACACCTATACATAGCTCCAGTTGAAGATATATACACACAAATACAAATATGATTAAACTAAACATTACCATAACTTTAGAAATTTAACAAAAGTTGAAAAGCCCATCATCAGAAAACGTGTAACCAATGACCCCAACTAACTCACAAACAGTTCGATCTCATTCGAAAACTTAAAACACATGCTCAAACAGTACTTAACAAAAAGTAGGCCCATCTGAAACACAATGCATCTCCTCCACTCCACTTCAAGTCTTCAACAAACAAACACAAGTTGAATATATAAATCTATATATATCTTGACTCTAGCTCAACACCATTCTCTCCCTACATTCAAACATGCAATCCCCTCTGCTCCAACGTCTCTCTCTTCTTCTTCTCTTCTTTGCCTCCTACCAAACCACCAACTCCCAGCCGCTGAGCACAAAAGGCCGATGGCTCATCGACGCCGCATCGGCCCGGCGCGTGAAGCTCCGGTGCGTGAACTGGGCCGCGCACATGCCGGCCGTGATAGCCGAGGGGCTCGACAAGCAACCGCTGAAGAGCATCACCATGCGCGCAGCTTCACTAGGCTTCAACTGCGTGCGTCTCACTTACGCGACTCACCTGTTCACCAAGGAGGAGTACGAGAAGCTTACGGTAAGGGAGTCATTGAGGTCACTGGGGCTTGTGGAGGCTCTGGACGGACTTGGGAGGAACAACGAGGGGATGGTGGGGATGGGAGTGAGGGAGGCTTATGATGAGGTTGTGAAGGCCATTGGCGATGCCGGGATGATGGTGGTGCTCGATAACCATGTCAGCAAGCCCATGTGGTGCTGCGCCGGAGATGATGGGAATGGCTTCTTTGGAGACTTGTATTTTGATCCAGATGAGTGGCTCCGTGGCCTGGATTTTGTGGCCAGGAGATTCAGACCCTATTCCCAGGTAAATAATGTAACTCTTATCTTTCTTTATTTCATTCTTTTCTTTTTTTTTATTGACAAAGGCCATACAGACCCCGTCAAGGGGGGTCAAGCGCAGCACCCGTGTAAATGCGCAACCCCCATAATTCACAAGGCGTGGGACTCGAACCTATGGCGTTCGTACAATGATTGAGGCCAACGCCTTGAAAGAGTTGGTATCTTTCTTTTTTTAATTTTTAATTTTTTTAAATTATATATGTATATATATTATTTAGTTTATAAATTCAATTAATTAATGGCACTGGAGATTTATTAAGGGAAAGATCAAAAAAGAATTCACCAAATGTAGATTAAAGTAGTCAAATCTCATGATCTCATTGATTAGGTTTGGAACTTAGAAAGAATTTCTGGCTGTTCTGACTGTTGGCTTGGTTTGCAAGTGGGCTTGATTTAAAAGGAACAAGCTCGCAAATCAACATTTCTTCATTGTTCACCTAACTTAAAACTAGTTATTAATTATATGCAACAGTTGGTTGTCATTGACCAAGTGAATAGGAAGTATAGAAAGCAATGTTAATTAGAAGGGGGAAAAACTGAAAAACCATTTATCTATTGGAGTTAGTAAGGATGGTTCAACCAACCGAACTGGTCCTAAAAAATTTATATACAAATATATAGATTTCTAGACAAATATGACTGACTGGTTGTAAATTATTTACAGCCATTCTTCCTTCCTCCGGTCTGGAGCAAGTGTTCCTAAAGTCAAATAAATAAATAAATACTTCAACCTTTGAAGTAACAGTAAAATATTCGTTATAGACTTTTTCATCTAAGTCAAGTGTATTATTACCATGCCCATATATGTCACAAGTAGGGTTATCAAAAGATCAAGCTGTTCGTGAGTAGTTCGAGATCGGTTAGGTAAAAGCTCGAGCTCGGCTTTGAATTTTGAGTTTTCGAGCCGAACTCGAGCTTCAATTTTAAGTTGAGTTCAAATTGAGTCAAGCTCGATATTTAATATTAATATATTAATATATAATATAATATGTGAATATATAATATAATACATAATAAAAAATAAAATTTAAATAATTTTTTAATTTCGAACTAAATCAAACCGAACCGAGATTTCAAAATTATAATTGAGCTCTTAATTTAGAGTTAAATCGAGCCGAGTTTAAGCTTTCAAAATCAAAATCGAGATGAGCTCGAACAAACTTGTTTGAGCTAATTTCGAGCCCAATTTGAGCGGGACCTAATCAGATCAAGTTCAGCCCGTTTACGGCTCTAGTCACAAGAACATCATTAATTAATATTCAAGATTAATTATTAAAGTAAATAATAAACTGGCAGGTGATAGGAATGAGCATGCGCAACGAACTGAGAGGCCCGCGAGAGAGCGAGGCAGCATGGTACAAAAACATAGCCCAGGGAGCGAGCAAGATCCATGAAGCAAACCCTGATGTGCTGGTCATAGTCTCTGGCCTGCACTACGACACTGATCTCAGCTTTCTCCTTCACCGACCTCTCAACTCCACCTACGATAACAAGCTGGTTTTCGAGGCACACTGGTACTCCTTCGGCCAACGCCAGGCCTGGGCCAACAAGTCCCCCAACAGTGTTTGCTCCGGCGCTACCAAGATGTTCGACGAGAGAGCAGCCTTCTTGACCCAGGGCGACGACGAAGCCGCCACCCCATTGTTTGTCAGCGAGTTTGGTGTGGATCAGAGAGGCTGGAACAGAGCTGATAATCGGTTTCTCAGTTGTTTCCTATCCTTTGCTGCTGAGACGGATCTTGACTGGGCTCTGTGGACGTTGCAGGGGAGTTACTACGTGAGAAAGGGAGTTGTTGGGCTTGACGAAACTTATGGAGTTCTTGATGCCAATTGGGATCAGCCCAGGAATCCAAAGTTTCAGCAGAGGTTTAGACTCATTCAACAGATGCTGCAAGGTATGTATTATAATAATACACTGCTTGCTTGCTTGTTTGATTGTACCTTTCAATTGAACCCAGCTCATAGTACTAATCTGTTTTTTTTTTTTTTTAATGCAGACCCTGATTCATCTAAAGTGACTTACCAAATCATCTATCATCCACACACTGGAAAATGTTTGAGTGTGGATGGAAACAATAGTGTTTTACTGAGTGATTGTCTGGAGAGAACCAGATGGAGCTATAATGAAGGTGGGGGTTCTCGGGTCCAGTTGATTGAATCATCGCATTGTTTGCGGGTGGCCGGAGATGGGCTTCCGGTGGTGCTCTCGCCGGAATGCACTGATAACCTTAGCACATGGAGTGTGGCTTCCGGCTCGAGGCATCAAATATTTGCAATGGATTTGCAAGGAAGAGAATTATGCTTGGAAGGCAACTCAACAGAGGGTGTAATCTTGACCAGGGAGTGCCTCTGCTTGCGCAATTCTACTTGTTCTGAGAACCCTCAAATCCAGTGGTTCAAGTTTGTTCCCACAAACATAGCATAAATTTAGGCTCCTTATATATCAAATAATTGTATATCAAGCATATCTACAAGGTTAAGCACATTCCAGCACTTCTAACGTTTGTGAAGAAGGGAGTTTTCGTAAAGTTTTTTTTTGCCACCAAAATAGTAAATCTATATGAAAAATTATCCACTTTAGGATGAAGCCTTCTTAGTTTTGCTTTTAGACTTTACCACAAAAAGAAACCTCACACTAATAAAGATGTGTCAATACATATAAACCATTTTTCTTTTCCATTTCTAACCGCATCCTTAACATGTTTGAAGACGAACCTTTTGGATCCTCCAACGCACCCTTGTAAGACTTCACAAAATTATCTTTTACTTCTTTCGTTGTTTTTGATATCATAACCTTCTCAAACACTGTAGAATCAACACCCTGAAAGATGTAAACTAATGCTTTACGATCTCCTTCGTGGCGGTATTCTAAGTCTTCGGAGCATTTTTCTACAGCATTCCGAGTGAAAAGTACATATTCATTGGGTATAACACTGTGGTTAAGGTTTATTATCTATATAATATTCCTTTGATTGAAATGTTGATTATTAATAAAGATGTCATCTTTGATAAAAAAGAAGATGAGTAATGATGATATATAAATAACACCAATGGTCATGATGGCCTATTGGTACTGTGTTTCCTTATTAAAAGGTGGGCCTCAATTTTCGCACGTCTCGAGATCGTTCTCCTCTCAGAAAAATATGAAGCAATTACGTTGAATATTAAGCAGACTTTTGTCCCATTATCGATTCCTTCGGCGAGCGTTTGTCACCTTCATCCAAAAAAAAAAATGATGATAAATAACAATTTCCATAAACAGCAATCCATAAACAACAATTTCACTTTATTCTGGAGGATGATGAGCAAGTTTCAAGAGTTATATCAGGAATGATATTTATCAGTTGAGAACCCATTGAGCAGCCCTGTCTCAAGTTCTACATCTCGTCCACACATCAAAGAGTTTTACCAGCCTCGATTGCAAGATTATGAGTTGGCGATTCTCTCTCTTGCATCAGTATCTTCCAATAAGTCTCTATCAGAGAAACATATGTTTTTGTTTCTGAATTACTTCGTTCTGGCTGATAACTGATAATTCATGACCGTGAGACAAGCAGACAAAGAGCATCCCTAAGGTACCAACCTTTGCAGCACGCTTAGTGGAAAGAGTTCACGGCTGAACAAAGGGAAAGAGCTTAACTTTAGTCTTTAGGCCATAAAGATCAAAAGCATGCATGGTGAAGTGCAAGGTTTCCCTCCTAACTTTGTCTCCATGCATGCATTCTCCTTCCTTAGCAAACCCGGCCAAGTGAACCATGAACATATGCATTCAAACTTCACATTTGGGACGACCCACCTACAAGTCTACAACCTTGGAGCTACTGTAGCAAGGAAGAAGAGCATCAGCCATGTGGAAAAGGCCAATTAATTAATGTGTGAATTTATAAGAGAATTTGAATCAACTGTCAAAAAACATCATTGACCTTTTGACAAATTGGATATACTATAATCAGTCATTCATTCCCATATACTGTTATACTGATATCTTTTCCTAAAATATTTGGTTAGAAGATGTATTTGCCATTATTAGGTTTTGGAACAAGTTGATTTTATCTAACACACAATCGTAGTTTTGAATAAAAATGTATAACTGCTGAAACACTTTCATGCTTAGCTTAGAGTATTTTTATAACTAAAAGTTAAATATTCTTTTAAGGGAATCAACAGAGTCCCCCCTTGATTTTACAACTCCCTTATGTTACATCAAATCAAAACGAATTCATATTAGAGAAATTTATATAAATATTATCATTTATCAATTTAGATTATATTATTAACTGGTCTAATAATTCTTTCATCTTCTTGTTCCTCTTTTGCACTGATGGACAGTGGAGTGGACACTACTTTTTAAAAGGAAATTGTTAGCAAGTAAATATTCCCTCGCTTGGAAGACCATGGCAGCGTTTCCAAGATTTCAGAATCTGTCAGATCTCTGTCTTATCAAAACCATGAAAGAGAGAAACACATAGATAATGGCCAAAGGTACTTTTGTCTTTCTTCTCTTTGGCATCATTAATTTCTTTTATTAATTTGAAGATTTACAAAAATAATATAAAACAAGCAGTGCTACATTTACATTTAATCAAGTTTCTTAACTTAGGAGGGACGAATTAAACTAATATGTTTTGGGGAATACACAAAAAATAAATATGGTTTTAAGCAGTGGCAGAACACAAGAGCCAATGTAGAGAAAACTTTGTTCTCATCATCATACAAAGTTAATTACAAGTCGAGAAAGAAGAAGACACAAGATGGCAAGGCAAGGCCAATAAAAACACTCTTTCTTCACTTTTTCTTTCTGAAAGACAAATCTAAAAGAGCTCAAAAGCAGCTTAAATATCTTTTTCTTTTCAACCTTTTCCATTCTATATATACATATTAAAAGTTCTACTTGAACTTCAACTGGTTTACCTCGCCAGGATCGCTATTGGACCTCACCAGCTGCTTCGTCTCCACTCCTGCAAACAAAACTAAAATAAGAATAAGAAAAAAAAACAAAAACAAAACAAAGCTCTTTTCATAAAATCATAAAACTTAAAAAAAAAAATTTAATAAGTAGTAGCTATTAACAGTGTAGCACCTTTGTCTGAATGGAAAGAGCGTTTACAGTGGGCGATGGCGCTCTGAATGCCGTCCTGCTGCTGAAGCAGAGAGTCATCACGCCGGCGAGGGGGAGAGCGGACGGCAGCCACGGCGGCCGAAGCGGACCTACTCTTCCCGAGACGCCGACGCATTGTGACCAACCGCAAAGGTGATGAACTCCCACCACCCTGGGCCAACTCGCAATCTTTTCCACTCTTCTCCACAGCAACCACGGAACCATGTTGGCCGGAGAACCTCAACTTCTTTATCTTGTTGAGATACCTATGCACCACCTCCTTGGAGGACTTCACCTTCTCACTGTTGTCTCGGGTGAAGAGAGAGGCAAGGGGGACTTGTTCAACTTTAAACCGAACAAAGTTGTTGACAGTAGTGTTCTGGCGCTGTTGTTTTGGAGATGATGGGGTTGTGGATTTGGGCTTCTTGGAACCTAACATGAAGACACGTAACTTGGTGGCGGATTTGAGAAGAGATGATGGGAATGGAGGAGGTTTGGAGTTGGTGTCCAGTGAGAAGAAGTCGTTGGAGGGGGACAAGGAGAGAGTAGAGTTCTCAGAGTCCTCCTCGGAATCCTCGTCAGGGATAGAGAACTCCAGGTCGATGAATGGACCTTCATCTTCGTCTTCAATGGCGTCACTGGAGTTGAGGATCATAGTGAGGGAGGCCATTGATGCAGGGGAACTAGGAGGGTTTGGCGGGGATATAAAGCTTGGTTACTACTTACTACTTACTACTTACTACTCTTTCTTGGGTTGTCTTTCTCCTTGTTTTCTAGTGGTTGCTTTAGTTGCTTTTCAGTGAAGCGGAATGTTGGAAAATAAAAAATAAGCTTTTGACGGGACGAGGCTATGTCTGCAGGTCCATCACGTGACTGGTTCTAATTCAGTTTGCTAGCTAGCTCTACTCCAGCGTGTTCACTGTGATCGGATTAACACATATCATGACTGGCATTAGATCAAACACGGGCTAGGAACAGCCGAACAGGGTGGGTGTTGTTCTTCGTCCATGGATCACTAATCACTCACAACAGATGTATTTTAGAATAAACTAATATTAGATTGTTTTCTATGTTTTATACAAATTAATGAGATGAGTATAACTAATTATACACGTGGCGACATCCCAAACGTTCATCCAACCAATCTAAATCGGATACATGATAACATCCCAGCGCCCATCTAATCAACTCAGATCCCAACTTTGGACACTCCCTTTGGGCAAAAAGCTAGATGCGAAGTTAACGTGTGAGGAAAAAAAATTATAGGGAGATAAGGTGTAGAGGGGATCATGTCAAGAGATAAGTAAGGCCTCTGACACAGGAAGAAACATGCGCCAAACCCGGGCTAGCACAGGAAAGGACAAGCACCAAACCCGACTGAGGAGAGGATAAGAAGAGAAAAAGCAACCAAAAAAGTAAGCAACTAAACTCTTAAAAACTCCCCTTACACTCCAAGCTCTGGAGACTGATTTGATCATCGGAGCTAAATCAGGACAAACGGCCCACCCAACCGATTCTCTCTCTTCTTGTGGAGGACTAGCAATGAATAGGTGTTGCTCATCACCTTCTTCGGCAATTATCAACATCTCTCTTAACAAATGAATCTCAACGGTGACCTACAATCCCAAGAATGAATCAGTTTTTATAGCAACAATATATGTTAAAATAAAAGGAAAAAATGAATCGACTTAAAAGTTCAATTTATAAGACGGCCATCCATCCAATGTCCCTGAGAGCACTTACACCCCAAACCTCCAATTGTCAGGGCCAGAATTGCCAGGGCTAGAATTGCCATGGCAATTCACACATCAAAAAAAAACTTCCACCCCAAATCTTCAATTGCCATGGCAATCATTATTTATAAATATTTTTTTATATTTTGAGTTAGTTAATGACATTAATTAAAACAAAGAAAAGCAAATACATTAATTAAAATTTAAAGAAAGCACATTAATTAAACATGATAATCTAAACAAGTAGGAAGACAAACATCTAATCAAACCAATCCGTTGTATGATTTTCATCCACATTGTTAGGGGTGCCTTCATTCATGTTACTAGGGGTGGCTTCATTAAAAAGGCTTCTTCTCCTCAAAATTTCCATACGTTATGCTTTCCAAAACTTTTTCATATCAGGAGAAAATGTCGAACAATCCATGGCCATAACCTCCCGATCCATTTGATCTTGTTGTAGTTGACGGGCATACTCTTTATCCTTCTGGAGTGTCTCAAATCTCAGTCTTTCAAATGCATCTTTTTCTTTATTTCTTTCAAGGTTGAGTTTACCCGTTGTGGCTAATTCCTCAAGATATTTAGCCATATCCGGATTAAATGAACCGGCGGCTTGCTTCACTTCTTTCTTCCTGCCGGTCTAGCCACTCCACCGGATTGTGACGCCCTCCTACGTACGAATGGTGATGTTGTGGCATCATCAATTGGTGTCCCCTCGTCACTAGGGGAATTAAATGTTGTTGGCTCTTGGGATGTTGGCGCCCATTCAGTTGGTGTCACGTGTTCAGGTTGAAATTCTTGGATAATCATGAAGCGTGGATACCTCTTAACAACTTCCCAACATTGAAAATGAGCAAATTCTTTCTTGGCAGTAGCATTGTACCAACGTTGTGCTTGCATTTGCTAATACAAATAAGTAAATCAAGTAAGTATATATTTTTAAAAAAATTAAATTATAATTTTAAATATTTAATTAAATAAATTAAATTTAAAAAATACCTCATCCCCAAGATTGGTGCCACTTTGATAATTTTCTGATGCTTTCTTCAAAGCATCCCTCCAATATCCTAGCGATTTATTCAACACTTTCCATCTACTAGACATACTCATTTCCGTGCGAGGAGAATTCACCGCATTCGATATGAATTTTTTGTGGATGAGGCTCCACATTCTTGTATTTTTCATTTCATTCCCCGTCAAAGGATTATGAGCAACTTCTCCCCAACATTGACACAACAACATATCTTCGGCGGTGGACCACGAGCTACCCAAAGAAGCCATTGAAATTCCCGAATATAAAGAAAAAAACAATAAGAATGTAGAGAGAATTTTTGTTGAGATGAATGTGTGAGGAGTTATGGAATTGTGTTTGGTATTTATAGAATTTTTTTTTTGAATTTTTACTATTTATTTTATTTTATTAAAAATCTGGCCGTTTAGAATGTATCCGTTGGTTTTTTTTAATAAAATAATTTAAAATAGATCCGTTGATAATTGTTTTATTATAAAAAATGGTGGGACCCACTAAATTAAATTCCATTTGCCCGGTTGAGCGCCCGGGCAAGGATTGCCCGGGCGCCCGCCCGATTGGGTGGATCCCGCACCTTACCCTGGCGATCAATCACGCGCTGTAATTTTTTTTTGTGTTAATGAACAAAAGACCCTTCAAACTTTCACATATCCACAAAAAATCCCCCCAAGTTTGCAATATTCCAATCAGTCCCTCCTTTTTGAGATTTTGACTTTTTAAGCCTTCCATCCACTAACACCATCTATTTTCTTTTTACATGACCAAAATACCCTTGTGAATCTCATGATCAAGCCCTTCCCCCAATGCATGAAAACAAAGAAAGTAAAATGTCCGGAATGCCCTCAATTCAAAAAGCAATCGTGAATGGGTGGTTCGAATACCCAGACGACGCTGACATCGCCATCTTCTCCTTCACCAAATTCTCACGAGAACGGTTCGTCATTCTAATCTGGAACATTGCAGGAGCAGTAGATCGATCGATGGTTTTTCCCGACAACAGACAACCGCTCAAGCCACCACCGCCGAGTACTCCTCACGGTTGTTCGCTTCAGGAGATCAACAGCGATAAATCTAGGCAAACTTAAAGCTGCTACACTAAGGCACGAAGTATGCTTGGAAACCCTGAGTGCCCATGATTCTTACCTCCCTCTCGCTCGCTTTTACTAGTTTGTATGCATTCGGGATGGAAGATTAAACATATAATGGTAAGCGATTTTTGTGTTGTTGTTCAAGCGTGTTTGGAACTTCGCTGACAAGAAATTTGGGGTTTAGGGTTTTTCTTTTTCTTTTTTTCTGATTTAGGGTTTAGGGTTTGGGGTTTAGGTGGTCGATTTGTTGTACATTCCTTACGAATGATGTCTACAAGTGTTGCCAATGTTTCCATGTAAAATACATTGTTTCCATTTATGCTCCAAAGTTTCCATTTAAACGTTCTACAACCTTTCGTAATAAATCTCTCTTGATGCAGGCTACGGGAAATATGTCGTCTAATCTAGTAAACGGTAGGTGCTACTTGGTGCCGGTCCACCAAACACTTGCCAAATTGAAACCCCATATACGAGAGGCACCGGGAACTCATCAGAGGACACCCTTTGCCCCATTATTGGACATCGAACACATTATGCGAGGAGAGAGGACATTTGATGCTCTGTTAAAGAGGTTTGACGAGAGAACCAACAGATTTAGTATTGGAGAGAGCATGTTGGCATTGGACCCCGGGATATTGCTATCGTCTTTGGCCTTGATGCACGTGGGGAAGCGGTGGTCTTCAAGAAGCAGAAAAAGCAATCAGCTTTTGGAGCGAAATACATGGGTAAAATATACGACAGGCACAAAGATGCCATAAAAAAGAATCTTCTCCAGCTTGTTCAGAAGAAAAAAGGAGACGCAGAAAACTTTGTCAAACTGCTGGTGGTGTACCTCCTTGGAACGATGCTCTTCCCAAGCACCTCATGTGCGGTTCCTAACTGGATTGCAGACTACGCAGACAAGCTAGATGAACTAAACCGCTACGCGTGGCCGCAAGCCACTCATAAGTGGCTTATGGATGACGTCCCAAAGATATCCGCACGCGTCCAGTCCAGGGAATCCGATGAGACTGTACAAACTAGATATCTAAGAGGGTGCGCTGTCGCTCTCAACATATGGTTCTATGAGGTCACTAGGACCGGGAAGAAGGTGTACTATGGGAGGACACCAAGGATCCTCAGCTATGGGGAGAACAGCTTCAGAAAGCAAGCCTCCCTTGGTCCCCTGCTAAAATCACTCGATGGAAAGGAGGTACTCAGACTTTTTCTTTAAATTTGAAAGTTCTCATGTATGATTATATATTATCGTTTAATATAGTTTATTTTCACTTAACTTATCGAAGTTTATGTTTAATATATAATTTTTTCGTTTAATATAACTAATTCCTATTTAATATATAGCGTTACCGTTTAAAATATAGTGTTGTCGTTTAACATAATGCACATTGTGGTTCTTTTACAGTTTTCCGAGCTTGTCCCTGTCACATCGGAGGAGGAAGACAACGTAGGAACCGTGAGGTGGGACGATCAAGGGCTCAGACCGGAAAAGAATGAAAAAGTTTCTACTGCGCCCCCATCCCGTGGCAAGGGTGCTAAGGGAGCGACGGACAGGGAACGAAAAAGGGTCCTCGAACGCTCCAAGTCCAGTAGCCCCCCACGTACTACCCGCCGTTGTCCTCCTACGGAAACTCCGACAAGGAGGCCAAGGGATGATGACACTGCAACACGCATTGAGAATGCACTTAAGGTTCTCACAAGAGATGTTGCCAGCATCAAGTCCCGACTTGACAAAATGGAGGGACAGAGGGGGGCTCCGAAGCCAGAGGTATCAGAGACAACGCAGGCGCCGGTATCTGACACGGCGGACGTGCCAGTATCAGCGACAGCGACGGCGACGGCGACGGCGCCGGTATCCGAGACAAAGACGGCATCTCTATCATCCCCAGTTGCAGTGAAGCGGTTAAAGAAGGTCACATCCGGGCCCGGTCGTCGGTCTCGAAAGCCGGTAACCCGGTCTCAAACTGCGATGGTCCCTCTTCATGAGGATAAGATGCCGAAGAGGAAATCGGGAAAAGTAAAAAAAGCTGCAAATGTTAAGCAAAGTCCATCTGTGTCTGCCAATGCTGAAGATGACGACGATGACTACATGGTCACACTTGGCCCAGAATTGAATCACCGACGCAGGATGAAGAACTTGACGCCTAGTGACCCAAACCCTGCACCCACCGCAGCGACCGATGACCAGCGACCACCGGCCCCTGTCGCTGAACCGCCAACATCCCCGAACCCGCCACCGCTACTCATCGAACCACCGACCACCGCCAAGATCTTGAACCACCCACCGATCATGCAGGATAGTAAGGCACGACCGCCGACCAACGACCGCCGATCGCACTGAATTACAAACATCCGAACCACCACGTATGTCAATGAACCGGGCCACCGCCCCACCCTCGCATCAAGAACCGGCGACCACGAGCCGAGAGAAAAGACGCGATCATGGTGGAGGATTTAATGGCAAAGGAGAACACAATGCAAGTTAAGACAAACTTCATACCAAAAATTAAAAATCCTCCTGGTTTCATGCGGCTGACTGATCTGGAGAAAACAACAATTGGGATGTATCTCAACTGCAGGATCGATAAGTAAGTTCTCCATTTAATATTCAGAGTTTTAGCTTAGAATAGTAATTTGTCGTTTAAAATATCGAATTTCCATTTAGTATGCTCATTTGTCATTTAATAAATGGTTTTTTCATTTAATGTCACGCTAAATATTCAGTTCTTCACCATTCAGGACAATTATTTGGAGGAGCGAGTGGGCGTACACCACTTTCGGGACCATCTGTATCTATTCTTTGGACAAGGTAAGGCGATGGCTTTTGACGTTGTCATGGACGTATATGTGCTGATCTTAATTGAATCTATGGCCAAATCTCCCTACCCTTACAAGAAGCGGGCCACAATAACGAGACCGTTGGCGCTTTTTAATGTCGAAGCGGTAGCTTAGGAGATGTTGCCCTTACTGATGAAGGATGCACGGTCCATGCATACCAAGTGGAGTTGGTTATTTTGCCCATAATTCTAAATAAGCATTACCATCTAAATGCGCTCAGACAAGAAAAAGAAACAGTATGTTCACTACACATCAGTGAGAAGCGCTATATACGAAGCAAACGCCCGGGAAATGGTAACATGATTAACTTTATTTTTTTTTTTGAATTTTTCTAAATGGTCCTTAATCTTATATTAGCGGCGAGTCTTTGACGACTGCATCCAAATCGAGTTGGGAGATTACGGAACGCAGGCGTACCCACTTATAACTGACAATGTCTGCCCGCAACAGAAGCCTGGAAGTGTTGACTGCCCAATCTATGTAATGCGGTTCATAGAACAAATCCTCAATGGCGAGAAGCTCCACCTCCCCCACACCGATGTACCGATGTTACGTTTGCGTTTCGTCGCACAGATATTAATGGACGGCTTGAGGCGGAGCGGTAAGGAAACTGAAGCGGGCATTAAAGCTGAAAGACAGGCGTGTTAAATTTAGATTTTCGTTAAACAAACATTAGCTCTTCCAATGGTTATGATGGTCATGCCGACAGAAAGTATTGAATCCTAGATACAATCTTTATATATTAAACGTAAATGTCACATATTAAATGGTAACATAATATATTAAATGGAAAACTTACATTTTAAATGGGAACATGAGATAGTAAACATAAAAGTGATATATTAAATGGAAACTCATTAGCTTAAACGGGAGCATGACAATCGTAGTCGTTTAATGAGAATCCACAAATGGGCATGAAGAAGAAAATATTATAACATTAATTAACGTTCAACTAAAACCAAACAAACATAAAAGTGCAGACAACAACAACAAAAGGAAAGAGATGAAAATTTAAACAACACAGGTAAAAAAAAAACATAATGAAAGGTGTCGGCGATGACGCAGCCAAGAAGAATATTCTCTTCAATCGATTATCTTCTCCGATGAACTGGGAGGGAGATCTTGAAGGGCTTGGGTGAAATCCATCCGAGTCAAAGTCTAGATGAGGACGACGGCGAGAAATATCTTGGAAGATTTTGAAACCTTCCTCGATGACTTTTCGTCCCTCTACACAAACGTAGGCGTTGAAAGTCGCCGATTCTTTGAACTCGGATATCAGACGCCAGCCGATCTGGCCAAGGGCCATGTTCTCATCGAAGCCGGTAGATTTCAACAAATTTCGACGAATGTCCACGCGAAGAGTGGCGATCGTTTGTATGAGGATACTGGCGTCATCACGGATCCTTTTCAGAGCGGAACGTTCGGCAGGTGGCTCCTCCTCCTTCGACGTCGTCTTTGACATCTCCTGGACTTCTGATGAGCTTGAGTCAGCCGGTGGAGGTCCTTTGACGATTTCTCTTAGAGATTTTCT
Organism: Dioscorea zingiberensis; assembly: GCA_026586065.1. NCBI lineage: Eukaryota > Viridiplantae > Streptophyta > Magnoliopsida > Dioscoreales > Dioscoreaceae > Dioscorea > Dioscorea zingiberensis. The sequence goes on along the minus strand of CM048822.1, from coordinate 8,457,100 downwards.
AAGCCTGTGAGGATCCATTCTTGCAAAGGGAAAGAGTGATGTGGTCTTGCCCATGTGGAGGGCTATTTGAAGAGCGAAGGAGGCCGCACGATAATCGACGCGACGGAGAGGATTGATTCGACGCGAAAGGATTGAGGCGACGCGAGAGGATTGAGGCAATTTATTTATTGGGTAAAGTATCTCGGATAGTTTAGATTATCATTAAGGCCCGCCCACATTCAACGAATTGGTGTAGGCGCCAGAGCCTCGAAAACGGAAAAGACACTGAAGAGTATTAAGTTGATTCGACCCGAAGGGGGGCCAAATCGTCGAAATATGCCCTAGGGCATTGGGAGAATGAGATGGCCACCTCTCTCTCCCCAACAAATTAAAATATTAAACGGAAAGTTGTAGTATTATACAGAAAGTCCTAATATTAAACGGAAACCAGTATAACTAAACGAAAACGTATAATTCAAGCAAAAACAAGAAACGCACGAAATACAATAAATGTTAGAGTTATTACATATTAGTCAGCAATAGGTGCATTACAAGATCTCCGGTTGTGTCCAGCCTCATGGCATCGACTACAGCGTAACTCACGCACGTCGGATTCCTGTGATTCTATTCTCTTCCGTCTTGGACGACCCGGCGGTCTCTTTGTGCATGGCGGTCGCAGAAGTAGTTCGCGGTTTGAATCAGTCGGCTTGTCATCATCTGGGACGGGAAAGATAGCTTCGGCATACGCCAACTGGTAAGCTTCAACCGCGGAAATAGTTGTCAACATACCGATGTACACTTGTGTCCGTTAGCATTATTGCGGCAGACATGCGTGTTTGCATGGGAGGCCATACACCGCCACCTTCGCATGAACATGTCCTTGAGAGCGGACTAACGGCGTGGTTGTTCTCGTCGATGACCTCAAAATGATCTCCGTCACGAGCGGCCAACAAGTAGGTTGCGGCTTTCTTCAACGATTTCCTCCAACTTATTGTGTACTTCAGGGCATAAGTGGGTTTCCCATTTTCGAGAATTCTCACGGCGATTGCAGAGCATGACCATGAGCTTGAACCTTTGTTGGGCAAAAGAAAGCATTTAGGAAGCAAGAAGAAAAGATATTAATTACAAACTTGGTATGTTAAACGGAAATACTTGAAAATACATAGGAAAGAATAATATTAAACGAAAACATGGAATATTAAATGAAAAAAAATTATTTTAACTGGAAAAATGTTATAATAAACGGGAAGTTAATATATTGCACGAAAACTAAATAAATTAAACGATAAAGTGGTACACTAAACGAATCTTTCTTACCTTATCGAATCAATCACGTATTCGTTATGGGGAGATGGCGTGCCTCCCTTAATCCGGGCATTGAATGACTCGCTACGTTAGAATACATCTCTACCCATCTTTCGGCCGTTGAACATATAGTTTGACCAATGAGAAACATCGGATTTCAAGCGTACCAACGATGTAAGGCCACCGATACGGCAAGTAGGTCGGATTCATCGCCTTCATCGTATTCCTTTACGCATACGCGTAGTTTATCCTCACAAATATGGACCAACACCGCTCTTCGTGAGACTTCCCAAGCCTAACATTTCCCTTCATCAAGTTCATTTGCGGTGTAAGTAAGCAATATGCATGCGGCGTAAGGGAAAACATTTGCGACGGCGTTGATAAGGCCCTTCGACCGTCCAAATGAATGTAATACTCTTGCCATAATCGCTATCTCGGTAAATGGCATCGCCGAAGTTTTGACAGAACCACGCCCAGCTTAGCGTCGGTTTCATTATCAACGATAAATAAATACATGAAAGAACCCCTCGTTTCCATCTTTGCCTCGCTGCTCCCAACAACGTGCCCCGTATTTTCCAAGCAAATGAGTTCCATCAATGAAAAGTAATGGCCTGCGAACCTCTCTTGAAACCGCCAACACATGCGGAATGAGAAAAATGCACGCCTAAACCGGCCACCGCCCTCCTCCACAAGAGTAATGCTACTGTGGTTTGTCTCCATCACCTTGTTTGCATACCATACTAACAAGTCATACCGCCACCTCACTACCATGAAGAATACCCTTGACCACCTCTTTCCCCAACCAAGCACGCTTATAAGGCAAATTGACACCATGATCTCGCAACATATCACTTGAATGTCAATAGCTCTGCATGCAGAGGCGGTCCTTACCTGCACTACACACGACCAGCGACCCATTTCTTTGATGCTTCGGATGCGACGTCGCACCGATACCGCCGCCACATGTATGTGTGGGATGCATCGCTTTGATTGTAAATGTTGTATGATTACCTTACGCCGATGCGTGGACACGCATCGGCAATCCATCAAGACATCGGATACTACTCTCTTCTTATCATTCTTTATGAAGTTGAAATCAAAATTCGATTGATAGAAAAGCTGCGAAGTGCGTCCTTAAAGTGGTCACTGTCCCTAAACCGGTCACCTACTATCAACGACACAATTACAATATTATCCGGTTGAGTAGAAATGGCTAATGCCCCAGTATGCCCTTGTTGGAATGGATTTGTGTCTCTACTAAACGATATGCTATCCGAAGTTTGAATCCCTCCCTTGGTGCATATGTCACGAATGAAATTGGGATATATTATTCGGAAAGTGAAAATGTTAAACGAAAAAACACGATATTAAATGGAAAACCGTAATTTTAAGCAGAAAGTGACAATGTTAAACGAAAACGGACTATATTAAACGTGAAACTCATAAGTTTAGCGAAAACACGAAATACAATCGACTACAAGAAGGATTACGCCGACGCGACCGACGGGTAGGATGGTTCAACAATAAAAAACATAGTATTTACGGTGGTAATGAGGAGCTTGAGGGCCCATCCACCGTGATCTTCAACGTATCGACAATAAGGTTATGTGGCTGTTGAACATGTGGTATATATGGCACATCTGGCTGAAAGTCCACCTCCGCTTCAATTGGGCAAATAGCATCGCGACATAAACCGAACCTTTACGTGGAAACTTCAAGACCCCATCGCCACATATCTCATTTAGTATTGACGCCTATGAACTCAACACGGTGAATCGCAAAACTCTTCCTCGCCTCTTATATCCGGCATTGCACAAAAGGTCTCCATTGCGACTGCAATGTGAGAGTACCTTACACGGGCATGGGTTTTAAACCGATAGGGAAAACACTTTTCGGAAAAATGAGAAAAGGTACTCACGACTTAAAGTGAACGCTTTCTTCGACTTCGCCTTGATGACTGAGGAAGAGAAGGTCACCGAACTCGGTTCAGTGGAGGAATGGAAACAAAATGGAACAAAGAGAACAAAGAAGAACTAACAAGAACAAAGGAAGAAGAAGCTCAAAAAGTTCTAAGTACAAAAAGTAAGTGAGAAAAGATGGTAAAAAGTGGTGATTTGATGGCTAAAAGTGATGTTTGAACTCTTCTCTTTGATTTGGCGGAAACAGAGCCGCTGGGGCAAAATGGGTATTAAAATTTGGATTAACTAATCGGAGTTATGCAGGACTAAAAAATAACTAAACCAAAAAGGAGGGACTGTCTGGGAAACTGTTTTGTCAGAGGGACTGTCTGGGAAGTTTGCAAACTTCCGGGGACTAAAAAATAATTTTCCCTTTTTTTTTTATCAAAAGGGCTGTAACTGACTTTTGCCCGGGCAATTCATGCCGCGGTGAAAGTGCTCTGAAAGGACGAGTCGCAGTGTGCGGAAGAAGAAAGATGCGTGTGAATTCTGAGAAATTTATGGAAAGTTGCTTGGCGAGAGTGCAAGGGGCCTAGAGGATGCAAACGGTAGTCGGCTGGCTACTCAGCCTAATCCTGCAAACCGATCGAATCCTTGGAAACTGGGGAAACCTGGATAACCTGGGAAACTGATATACCTGACCGTATCCTAGATATAAAAATAATTTATTTTCTTTGAAGAAAACATTTTATCTGTACCTGCTTCTATTTGTTATGTCTTATTTTAAAATTTCTTAATCTAAACGTGATCCATCTAGTCTATAAACAAGCAAGTCCAATGAGAATCAAATAACTCTGTTAAATATTTGATAGTGATACTGTGATAGTACTGCGAATACAATCAACTTCAAACTATTTGAACCATTATTAACTTAGGTAAGAATATGATTCATATATCCTACCTAATTGATATAAATATGTATATATTTTAAATGGGTTTTAAAGATTTCTGTAATCAGCCAATAACTCTCTGTTTTGTTTTTTGATTGTGGGTTGTTCAAATGATCCAGAATTAATTATCCCACCATCTCCAGTCAAATATATTAGTATTAATAAAGTTTCATTTTATACAAATCGGTTTTAAAAAAATTCTTCAAAATGAATTCAAAAGTTTTTCCTGTGCTAAATTTATTTGGCGGGAATAGTTAGCAAGAAGAGTCGACAGATGGATTCAAAACGGAAATGATGTTGTTATGTGTCAGCAAAGGAATGACATGTAATAGTTATGGGCAGGTGCAGTGATGATGAGAGATGAAAAAAGATGTGCATATATATATATCATGAAATTCAAGAAATAGTAGCTTCTGAAAAGCCTACGCGACCACAATACATGGTTCACCTGACACGCACAACAGGTTGCAACAAAAGTATATCTGTATATATATATATATATCTAAAGATCACTTGTGCTCAAATTAAAGGTGGATTTATGTCGCAGCATGGATCACGGATTCACAGTTGGTAAGTAAGGCATCAAAATCAAATATTAAGCTGGTCTAGCTGACTTGTGGCTTCACGCGGTACCGTCATGACTCTGCTATAAATCAGCGTCAAATTAATTTTCTTGCTGAAATCTTGTCTTGTCACACCTAATAAATATTGTTTGACAAATTCTTAAGTCCTCTTAACAACAAATTAATTTCCAGAGTTTTTGTTTTTACTTTTTCTCATCCTATTTCTGTAGGTGCAGCAAGTACATCAAATACCAAAAAGACATATCTCGATCATACTCACAAATACAAGTCATCTTAACAACTTACTATGAGGTTGTTTCTGAGACTCAGTTGGACATTGACTACCATGCTTGAGCGACAGTATTGCAGACATATTCGATAATAATTGTTAATATATAATCAACAAATTAAGCTGTTGAAGACAAATTGAATATAATTTTTTTTTTTTGAAAAGCTGACAAACGCCACCACAAGAAGGTAGCTCAGATGTGGAACTCACCTCAATACACTTAAACCCTCACTTGTGTGAGTGAGGTTCGAATTCAATTTATTTGAGAAAACACATCCTACACATAAACCCAATACCAATATATCATTGGTATACTCAACAATTTAAACTCTAAAAGATGATAGTTCTAACATAAAGCAACAACCTACCTAAGCTATTATAATTATTCTCAAAATAAAATATATAAACTCAAAATTAATTCCAAACATTTCTATAGCTACTTATGAAAACAAAATCAAGATTTAAATTTTATTGTCAAAATCCATTTAACTACGAAGTTGAATTTTCCAAAACCCCTATACTTTCTTGTCCACAACATTTGACAACAAAAGAACAATATTTCAGACAAAAAGAATAGAATGATTGATTTTGAATGCACATTAAATCAAAACAAAAGAAAAATAATCAACATCCTCTTGGCTTATTGGTATAGGGTCCATTGTAGAGGACATAAATGGTTGAGAAAAATCCAAGTTTAAACCCCATGATCATAAGATTAGGGTGTGCATGCAAAGAGTCGCACAGACTGTTCCTAACTTCCACACAGGGCGCTTATCCTTTGTCAAACAGAAGAAGAAGAAGAAGGAAAAAAAAAACAAAAAAACAAAAAAACTCTAGAAGGAGGCTGCTCATAAAAACAGCAATCATGAAATTGCATATATTAAACTCGATCTACAAAACCATATACTCTATCCAAAAACAACAAAAACACCTACCTACAGTAATATATAACATACACTAATTTAATACAGTAACACAAATTACCAAAAAAAACAAGCAGTATACATAAACCCAAAAAAAAAGAAGTAATAATAATAAGAAGAAGAAGAAGAAGAAGAAGTTCAAAGCCAGACACGGTGGTTGCAATTCTGATCCAAAATAGACTGATTGAGGACGGCGATGCTCATGCTGCAATTCATCATAACATCAACATGATGCTTGAAAATCCCCAGTATCTTCACCCTCCCTCCCACCATCGTCGAGCTCTTCATGCCCACAACTCCGCCCATCACCTCCGCCATGAGATCCACGTCCCCCACCAACTGATCTCCCATCACGTCCACCGTCACGTTCACTCTGAACGTCCTGTGCGCGCGCGCGTTCCCCGGAGGCCCGTACGCCAGGCCGACCAGCCCGTCCTTGTAGTACACGGACGTCGTGCTGGACCCGAACTTGAAGGAGGCGGCGTTGGGGTTCTTGACGGAGATGTCGGCGACGACGGTGACGTTGAAGCCGGAGGCGGAGGAGGATCTGGTGATGGCGCTGAGGCCCTGGATGGTCATGGAGTTCATGGTCATCTTGGGTTCCTTGACTTTGAAGACGGTGAAGGCGAGGATGACGATGATGATGGCGATGAGGACGAGGACGGTGGTGCAGGTGGCGCAGCAGAGGACGCAGCGGCGGCGGAGAAGGCGGCGGCGGGGTTTGGTGGAGGGGTCTTCTTCGTCGTTTGTTGTGGTGGGGTGGATGGCCGCGAAGGCGAGAGGAGTGACTTGGTCTTGGTCGGAGGAGGGCATGGTTAATTAGAGAGGTTGGAGACGATGGATCGATGTGTTGTTGCGAGCTTGAACGAATGAGGTGAGGTTTAATTTAATAGTTTTGTTGGTCAATGAGGAGTGTGGACATTTTGAATTAAGAATTTGGGAGTTTGAAATTGAGGGACACGTTTGGGGCGGCTCTTTGCTTCTTGAGTCTACAATGAAAATGGTTTTTTTTGTTATTTTATTTTTATTTGTCTTCCACCAAACAATTGTGAGTTTTTTTTATTAAAATTGATCTTTGGAATAATTAATTCATAATGTAAACAATTTTCCTTTGTAAATTTTAATTAATTCAAGCAATGTTTTTTTTTATTTATTCGTTTATAAATTAATTATTAATAAATTATAAATTAAGTTAAAAATAAATAAAAATTTAATTTGAAACCCCTTATTAAACTTATTCCAAACTATTCCAACACTCAACAAAAATATATACATAACTAAATACCTGGAACGATTCATTGCATTTATTGGAATAAAAATTCTGCAGGCCAATTCACACGGTGGAACTTACTTTTTATTTTTCTAATTAATCCTTTGATTATATCGCGATAGATCTTACAATACACACGAGCAAGAAACAAAGACTGGTGTCGATGGAGACAATCGTCAAGTGGAGTCCTGCTTAGAGCTTCAAGGAGGAAGAGGATGATCGCAAGATGGAGGGATAAGGGGAGAATTTTGCAAATACAGATTCTAGAGGCGAAGAATAAAAAGGGTACCTTGAGACACTAAGAGAGCTGGGTCACCACCAATGCTATGTAACTCCCCCGATATGTATTATATTTAATTACTATGTACTATTTTGATGAATGAATGAATGTGATTAATTTAATTTTTTTTTGTTTTAAAAAAAAGATATTCAAAATAAATAAATAAATAAAGATGAAATGAACCTTTTTTCATCTAAATGTTTTCTATGTTTATTTGAACTTTTAGAAAAATATATTATCATGGTGTTTAAAGAAAAACCCTAAAATATAAATATCTAGGAAGTCATAGCAAAGTGTGTTTCTTCTCCTTGTGCTAGACCAAATAGTAAGAACTAAGAAGCTCTAAATTGTTTTATCAAGTGAATCCACTAATAACTTTACTTAAAACCAAGATTTCTAAAAACATCCCCTACTACTAAATTTGTATAGTTTCTAAATTGATTCTAGATTTACATTAAAACATAAAAATTGAACTATTGAAGTTAATGTCATTTAAATCTAAGTCACCACCCTAGCAACCATGGAGAGATGTAGGAATGCCAACGGGGCAGGGATTCACTGGGGGATGCATTCCCCGGCTCCGGCCCAGATTTTTCACTCCCATCCCCGACCCCTGCCCCGGCCCCAAAAAATCAGCCCCGACCCCGGCCCCTGGTCCCTAGAGAGATGTATGCTACTAATTCTGGAAGCATTCCTAAAAGCATAGGTCCAAGTCATATGCAGGGCTTGAATTTATTGACTAGCAAACAACCATTGGTACCAAAACTAATTCATCCCTATTAGGGTTAACACAGGACTAGCTAAAGGCTCTACATAGTAGGAACCCATGCCAAAGTTATAATAAAGATGAGAACAAAGTATGAATGTAAAGCATTTAATAAGGACCCATCCCTGTATCTACTTTCAATTTAGTAATTAAACTGCCCCTAACCCCAATTCAAAGGTAATTTTGGAAACTATGATTTTTCAATGACTTTGGATTAAGTATGGGGTATTATATAGTGGCCTATTACATGGTACATTTAGAGGACAAAAAAATAAGAAAAATAATCTTTGAAGACATAAACAAATAAATTAACAAAAAACGGTTGACACATTTTGTGGCATATATTTTCTGTTTTTTTAGACATACATAAACTTTTTATTTTTAATTATTTATTTAATACCAATAAGAACCAATAACGTGTCCTAACTAACTTTCGGGTGATTTATTTATTATTTGATAAAGGTGGACAATTAGTAGGAACTAGTAGTTTACATAATATGAATTTGTTAAAAATAAGATAATTCTTCATAAATTCTGCTAATGAACTGTAACGGTACCTTTAGAGTGAACGTCAGGCTCCGTTTTACCAATGCCTTGGCCACCTTTAATCTTGGATATTACGATATACGAACTAACACTAACGGAACATAGTATAAAAAAACAATACAGTGAATGAGTTTAATGAAAACATATTGTAAGTTCCGTCGGGTTCAGTTGTCAGTGTGTTGTATCTTGTGTTGTAACTTTTGTTGCAACTTGCTGTCTGGCTATAACTTGTGGTGTTGCAATCTTGTTAATTCCACCAAGAGTGATTATGTGGCTTTAAGAATTACAACCTCTCAATGAATTGAACACACAAGTAATCTCACAGTCTCTCACAAACAAAGAAACATTCAACACATCAAAAGGAGAGACACAAGCAAAGCAAACCACACACAAAGGAGACAAGCAAGTTGGTAACCCAGTTCGGCTAACCAAGCCTACATCTGGGGGCCAAGCCCAGAGAAGACAATCACTAAAGGTGTAGGGAAAACATGAGTACAAGAGTCACACTCTCTCACACATAAGCACCTCCACTCCTTGATTACAACAAGTGTCCACTATCACCCTTCTCCCAAGGGACTACTCTAGTCGACACACCCTAATCCTCAGAGTCCTGGTCTTATATAGACGTCTCCCTGCCTTCACGCCATCACAGCACCATCCTCCACCCTTTAGTTTCTCCGCGACTTGCCAAATTAGACTCCTTCCAATTCTGGCTGTTAGAACTTAGTTGTAACCTGAATTGCAACACGACCCGGCTGACGAACTTGACCAAGGCTACAACATCCATTGCACTTCTTCGACCTCGACACACCTCCAACCCTCCTGGTTGAGTTCCGAGTCTACTACGTCAGATCCACCCGATCCCGACACGCAACTAGCTGATCTACCTCTCCGTCAAGTACTCAGCCCATCACGGTCGCACCCCACCATGGCACGAGCTCTTCAATCAACCTTCATCTCGATCATGCAAAGGTTGAGTTGTTAGATTGGCTCCTCCAATCTCTTTCCAAGTTTGGTCACAACTTAGCTCATCATGCTCCATTCGTCTCTACCATATTTGTTTTCAATCAACACCAAATATGGTCTTCAATCACCTCTTGATTTGGCTTCAATTCAGCACCTCATCAATCACCAATATAGCTTGCCAAATCAAGTTCTCAATCAGTTCCCAATCAGCTCCAAATCAGCCAACTCTCCATGCATGTTGAATCTCAATCATATAGCCATTTGCATGAAATCTCATAATCAGCATGCATGCAATCTTGCATGGAATCTCCAATCAACATGCATGTATGTGCATGCAATCTTCAATCTTCTCCATATATGGCTTGCATGTACTCTCTAACCACATGATCATCTTCTTGCATGGAGTCTTCAATCTTTGATTCATGTCAGCCTTTAAAGATACTTCCTTCCAAGAATGAACTCTCCAAGCCAACTTGAAACTCTTTTGCATCTTTTTCAAACTTGAGCTGCACCCAATCAGCTTCCGTTGAAGTCTTGAATCCTTGACTTGCCACCAGCATGACTATATTGACTTGATCATGTTACTCCATGTCTTGGCCACGTCATACTTGCCAGACTGATCTTTGGTTGCATCTCCTAGTTACAACATTCTTACAAGACTGATCATGACTGGACCAACAAAACTGACTTGGGTATAAAACTCGTTACAACTCCCACAACTGATTATGACTCAAGACATAACATAAATGTGCTCACATACATATGAACCTCTTCAATGCTTGGACCTTGTGTCTTTGTCAACCATGTCTTGACATCATGTCTTTGACTTGTCAATCTCATGCCACGTCAGCTTGTGCCACATCACCATGGTGTCTAAATAATGCCAACATATGTGCATTCACACTAACACATATAATTTATTTTCAAAACATCATTGATTTCTTTCTATCTAATAAACTTCATGTAATGGTCATTATGGTAAAGTCTCGTCCTTGCCTTTGAGATTTTGTCCGTCTAGTGGTGAGTGATTGGGGCCTCAAATATATCGATAGGCACCATTCAGTTTGGAATAGATTGCTACAGAGAACTCTGGTTTTTAACTCTCATATATATATATATATATATATATATATATATATATATATATTCAACTTGTTGGGTGCAGGGTTAGAAAAATATTTGTTCTTGATATATACAAAAAAAAAATCAACGAAATTGACAAGTTTAATCATAATAATTTTTCTAATTATAATTAACTAATGGTTGGGCTCAAGGAATTAATAAATATAAAAGATACCATGCTTTGGATTTTGAATAAATAAATACAACAATAAATCCTTTTGATCTTTGGATACCATATTGAGCTTGCACATGTTTATAAATTATATTGAGGAAAGAATATTGAGTAGTTTAGGTAATGCTCTAATGCTTTCAGTATTATATGATCATGTGTTTTTTTTTTATGTGGACATAAAATTCACGTGGATTGCTTTTTCTAATTGCTCTACAATTAATTATTATATACTTTTAAATTTCAAGGTGATCGTGCTCTTGATATTGTATGATTAACTCGTGGAAAATGAGCTACATCGATCATCAGTTATTGTGTTTTCTAGAAAAACTTTTATACCAAATTTCTTTAATTATTAATTATCACAAAATAAGGAGCTAATCTAAGTTAATTAAGTATTGAAAGATTTTTTTAGTTTATTTTTATTATATTTTTATTTTTCCCTCTCCATGTTGGACTTCCCACTGGGGTTCCCCGCCTTTAGGGATGGCAATTATACCCAAACCCGACCCGACCCGACCCGACCCGACCCGAGTTTGACGGGGAAAACCCGGTTTGACCGGGTTTCGGTCGGTTCAGTAAAACCTGAATAGTACAAAGCGGGTACGGGGCGGGGATGGGAAACTTGATACCCGACCCGAAATGTAAAATTATTATTCTCCATGAAAATAATGATGGTGATGAATGGGGGTTCTAAAGGGCTATGTTCCTTGGATTAAACTTTTCAATTTTTACTTTAGTATCATTTTTTTAAGTTTGAATGTGCACTTTATTATTTTGGTTTGATCTCTTTGAAGATGATGATGAATGGTGGTCATTTTATCTAAAAAACATTAAGATTTTGGATTGAAGTTTTCAATTTATTCTTTATTATTGTTTTATAAGATTTTAAATGTGCATTTTTTTACTTAGGATTGAAATTTTAAATTTTTATTGTTAATGTTATGTGGGTCGGGCCTAGAGAGCGGGGCGGGATACCCGCGGGTACCCGATTCCCCGTCGGGTTCGGGTATGGGCGGGTTTTTAAAAACCCGACGGGTATCGGGGCGTGGTCGGGGCGGGCGGGAGGAGGGTCGGGGCGGGTAGGCAAAACCCGCCCCGACCAATTCGCTGCCATCCCTAGCTGAACTACTCAAATGTGTAGAAAGCATGGACATTAACTGTTGATATTGATTGGAGTTCAGATTCTGAACAAAACCTTCAACAGAGTTAGATTGATCTGAGCTATCATCAGAAGCAGAAATTTGGTGCGCAACAACATTAGAAGTGTTGTAGGATCTAGGTTTATATCCAGGAGGATATCCATGGAGTTTGTAGCAACGATCCACAATGTGTCCAAGAGTTTTACAGTGCTTACAATATGGCCTGTCTCTCTTCTGATTTTTGGAAGTACTGGAGTTAAAAGGCTGAGAATTCTGAGCATTAGATCCACCAGACTTGTTAACATCTGTTTTAACAACAAGGGCCAATGTGCCAGCAGAATTGTGTGTATCAGGGGAAGGGGTAGTTTTCCTTTGTTGTTCTTCTTGAGCAATCAGAGAGAAAACACGATTGATAGGAGGCATCGGATCCATGAGAAGTATCTGACTACGAACCTGAGAGAAAGAATCATCAAGTCCCATTAAGAAGGACATGATGTACTCTGTTTGATAATGGTCTTGAAGATTTTTAACTCCTTCGCAAGAGCATTTGCCACAAGAACAATTAGGCCTCAGAATTACTCAATTCCTCCCATATAGTTTTCAGCTTTGTGAAGTAAACACTAACCGAACTCATTCTTGGCGCCAAATTCAAAGAATTCACGTTTAACTTGAAAAGACTCTTGGTCCATTTTTCCTTTGAAACGATCCTTAAGATCTAGCCAAATCTCTCGTGCAGAGTTAGCAAAGATGATACTAGCAGAGATTTCTTTGGAAACTGAATTTAAGATCCAAGAAATAACAATGTTATTGTTGCGAATCCAGGAATTCAGTAGTGTAGGGTCAGTACCTTGAGGCTCAGGAATAGATCCATCCACAAAACCTAATTTGTTCTTCAATCGAAAGCGCGAATTAGCATCGTGACGACTCCAGCTTGGTGTAATTCTCACCCGTGAGTCGCTATGCAGACGAGCATCCGCCTCGGGCTATCGTAATAGTGAAGATAGTAGGGATTCAAGGTTCATCGACATCGGGGCGGCTTGGGTTGGTGCGCTCCGTAAGTGGAATCAAGCATTGAAGCGTATCGACATAGCGAAGAGAGCAAGAGTAATCAACAAGGAGGGGAGGAGACCGGAAGATTTGCAGCAGGAAAGAGTTCTGATACCATATCAGATTCATGAAGAAGCTGAAGATCTGTCAAGCATATCTGTAGAGAAGAAGAGAGAAAAAGGGAAAAGTTGGAAAAGAAACATCTCTTCATCTCCCTCCTCAATCCAGAGGACAGCTGTATATATATACACTAATACAATGGATTACTGTAGATTGGAAACTAACTATTAGTAACAATATGTGCCCTGTAATAACACTATCACTGAATTCTAATTAATTTTATTCTTAGCTTGTGAGAAAACTCATAAAAGTGCCTATTGATTAATCATGTTGGTCCATATAAAGTGTGTTGATGGTAATGTTTATCAAATAAATATAGCATACTTTTAATTGATATTAACTATGACAAATAACCAAAAAATGAGGCTAAAATCATTCAAACAACATAAAACAAGGGGTGAGAAAAAAAGACTTTTAGGTAGTGTTTAGTAGCCGGGATATCCCATGATGAGGATGGGATATCCTAGACCATAGTGAAATCCGGCTCAACCCTCTTGGAAGGGATGAGATGAAAGGGATGAGCGCCCATACGGAGCCCATGTGCTCCCACATGGGCATTGTATTTTTAATAATATAATATTATTTAAATATTAATTGATGATTTTTAAATTAAAATAATTATATATTAATTAGTATATTAATTTAAATATTTATTTTTCTTAAATTTAAATTTTTATAATAATCTTTTAATTTAAAATAATGATTATATAATTATTTTATAATTTTTAAAAATATTTTTAAATACATACTAATTATATATTAATAATAAATATAAGATAATATTATTTTAGGGTTAAAAATCATTATTATCTATTAATTAATATAAATATTATTAATTATTTAATTATAAATAATTAATATTATTTTAATTCTCATCTATAGATTTATCCATCTATCCAAACACCTAAAAATCTTTATCACTTTTCTTTATCCCACTAACCGAACACCCACTTAAAATTTATTCATACGATATAATATCCACCTTAGCTAAACATCGAACCAAGTTCCAACCTCGTGCTCGAGTTTGTGTTTTTCTTGGTTATTCGCCTGGTGTGAAAGGTTATAAGTTCTATGATGTGGAGACCAAACAAGTTTTTCTTTCATGAGATGCCGTATTCCATGAAGAAGTTTTTCCTTTTCACACTATTACTTGTTCTGATTCAATTACTGATCCATTTCAATATTTAGTGCTGCCATATCCTTCAATACACAATCGTTGTTCCCTGCGGTTCCTCGCCTCCACACCTTTCCACATCGCTATTCCTGCATTCCTGCAGCCTCCGCTCCATCCGATCCTTCTCTTGTTCCTATCACCGATAATACACTCCTTTGCATCTTCTTCCTCTCACTGGAGTTGTTCTTCGCAGGTTCTGCGAATGGCTAATCCTCCACATTATCCGAAGGATTATCACCGCAATTTACTTGTCGTGATCTTCTCTTCCTAATACCACTTCGCAGCCTTTATCCACTCTCTAACTGTGTTTCTTATCATGGCCTTTCTGATTCCCATAAGCAATTTGTACTCAGTGTTTCTTCTCAGGCTGAGCCTCAATACTATCACCAAGCAGTACAACTTCATGAATGGCGATCAGCTATGCATGAAGAGTTGGCAGCTATGGAAGCCAACAACACCTGGACAGTCACCTCTCTTCCCCATGGCAAACATACAATTGGATGTAAATGGATTTATAAGATCAAGCTTAGATCGGATGGATCCATTGAGCGTCATAAGGCTCGTTTGGTCGCCAAAGGTTATACACAACAAGAAGGCTTAGACTTTATTGATACCTTTTCTCAAGTGGCAAAATTAGTGGTATCATTAAGGTTCTCCTTGCCCTTGCTGCCTCACATAATTGGCATCTTGGTCAACTCGATGTCAATAATGCATTTTTACATGGCAATCTCTTTGAGGAAGTCTATATGGATCTCCCCCTTGGATATATTCAACAAGGAGAGTCCTCTTCATCTCCACACAAATTAGTATGCAAACTTCACAAGTCAATTTATGGGCTCAAACAAGCTTCAAGACAATGGTATTCCAAATTTTCTCAAGCTTTACTCAAGTTTGGGTTTCAACAGTCAAAATCTGATTACTCTCTCTTCACCAAAGGTCATGGATCCTCTTTTATTGCTCTTCTCGTTTATGTGGATGATATTGTCCTTACTAGTCCTTCATCACACACACTATAGTTGAGCTCAAACAATTTACGCATACACAATTCCAACTCAAGGATCTTGGTTGTTTAAGGTACTTCCTTGGCCTTGAGATTGCTAAGTCCAAGCAAGGTATTGTACTTTCTCAGCCATTACACCTTACAATTGCTTGAAGATCTTTGGTTACTTAGCTTGCAAACCAACTGCTGTTCCAATGGATCCCAAACTTCATTTAACTGGCACTGACGGTGACCTGCTTCCTGATATCACCCATTATCGGCGACTTGTAGGGAAGCTTCTTTATCTCACTCTATCTCGCCCCGATATTACTTTTGCAGTTCACAAGCTCACTCAATTCTTGGCTCAACCTCGGCTTCCTCATCTCAAGGCAGTCCATCATTTGCTTCGTTACCTCAAGAACAGTCCCGGTCAAGGCTTGTTCTTTTCTTCTTCTTCTTCTTCCTTACAGCTCCGAGCTTACTCCGATGCTTGTGTTCCCGTTCAATTGAAAGCCTTCTCTGATGCTGATTGGGGTTCCTGCCCTGATTCTCGTCGCTCCACTACAGGTTTTTGCATTTTTATTGGCGACTCCTTAGTTTCTTGGAAAGCCAAAAAGCATAACACTGTCTCTCGATCCTCCACTGAAGCTGAGTACAGAGCTCTTTCTTCTACTGCCAGTGAACTTCTATGGTTGCAACAACTTCTTACAGATTTTCAAGTTCAGATTGCAGCTCCTGCTTTACTCTATTGTGACAATCAAGCTGCGATCCATATTGCACCTAATCCCACCTATCATGAACGAACTAAGCATATCGAAATTGATTGCCATTTTGTTCGTGAACACATTGCTTCGGGCGTTCTCAAACTCCTGCCCATACGCTCCCAACACCAATTGGCTGACATGTTTACTAAACCCCTTCCATCTTCTCAGTTTTTTTCTTTGTTAACCAAGCTGGCTGTCCAGGATATTTACAAGCCACCTTGAGGGGGAGTATTACAGGGCACATATTGTTACTAATAGTTAGTTTCCAATCTACAGTAATCCATTGTATTAGTGTATATATATACAGCTGTCCTCTGGATTGAGGAGGGAGATGAAGAGATGTTTCTTTTCCAACTTTCCCCTTTTTCTCTCTTCTTCTCTACAGATATGCTTGACAGATCTTCAGCTTCTTCATGAATCTGATAAGTGTTAAAAGAAAATCAAGGACAGCTGTTTAGATATTGATATGATATTAATTTATTCCAAAATGGTTCAATTGTTGTCCCCTTCTTTCATATCCCAATTAAATAAAAATAATGCTTCTAATCAAAGTGATATAGGTGGTTGAAATGAACATAAAGGCATTCATTCCCACTTCAAGATAGACCAAGTAGGAAAATTGACAAGTACTGCCCAACTCCCAACCATTTAGCTTTGTAAACTTTGAAATGGCCTACCTCCTTTTGAGGAACCATGACGCTACTAGAAATCGATGAGTTGCAAAGTTTCCAACTTGAATCTTTTTAGCAAGATTTTTCTTTCTTTTTTTAAGATAAAGTCTTGATAGCTTGTGTTATATAACATAGGCATAAGACCTTTTTTAGGACATGTGAGCGTGGGATTTCATGTAAGGTCATGAATGATTTTAGGATATGTTTACAAAATAAAAATATAAATTGAAAAAAAAACTTTTTCAAAATTTAATATTCCAAACATTGGCTTTGACGATCATCTGAAACACTTACGGAAAAAAAAACTCCAAAAAAAAGACCAACTAGGGTGGAATCTTACAATGCGATCACCTGAAACATCTAATTTGAAAGGAGCCAAAAATACTTTTAATGAAAACATATTTTAACACATAAGGAATAGAATCATAGCACATATTTTGTATGCCCAAACATATTGGAGGAAGCACTAATGTAAATTTCACACGTAAGGATGTAACGTCCTTTTAATTAAAAATAAATAAATATTGTTTACAAATTTTAATTAAAAAAAAAACAAATATTAGCTTTAGCCGCAGCATCATTTCTCGATGACGCACTAGATATCTTAGTGGGCCGTTCTGCTACAAATGGTCAGCATGCTCTTATGGGCCGGGCCCAATTCGGTTACTAAATTTTATGTGTTTATATATTTACATTTTTTGTAAAAAAAAAATTCGAGGTTTAAAGAATTGTTTTATATGAATATATGGAAAAAAAATATTTGTACATCTTCAACTAAAGTTTCTGCTTTCCTACCTAATCTATGCGACATTTCTACTAATTTGTAAATATTTAATTACCAACGGCCATGTGGTCTATTGATTTCGGGTCCCTTATTATGAAATGAGATTCTCTTATGTATAGCCCGGGATTGAATCCCACCTCTTCAATATGAGGATCACATGTGTTCGGGTCTATTCCTGTACAAACTGCCAAACCTAAAAATCCAGGTGCACGGATTTATCTCCGTGTTGAGCTATCGAGCCTGTACACATCCTTCGTGAAGCGCTTGTCGCCTTAATCAAAAAAAAAAAAAATTAATTACTTGTCAATCATGAATAGGCCATATATGAACCTTGAGAGTAGTTTAGCCTGCTCTCAATGTTGTCATGTTTTTATTTGGTTCCTGTATCGTTCTTTTATTTCTTTAGGACATTGCATTTTAAAATAAGATTAATGATATTTCTGCAAGGTTCGCGTGTGTGTTTTAAAAAATTTGAAGCAAATATTTCAATCTCTGTAACACTCTCAATTCCCCTTCTTCGGTGTTATTTTAGTGTATTTTATGTGTTTTCTGTTGCGCGCGGATGAACAGATTCAGCTGTTCGGACCTTTGAGAAGGAAGGATACGGTTCGGTTCAAAAAGCTGTTCGATTTCAATTCCGAGGAGCTAAAATCGAGGAGCTAATTCTGAAAAGCTGGAACAAGTTAGCTCGGCCACGATTGCAGAAGCGATGATTAAGAGCTCCTCAGACAAATTTTGAGGAGACTTACTTGGCTGAAAAACAGAATGTAAAAGCATACAACGATATACGTGGAAACCCTACAAAGTGGAGGGAAAACCACGGGGCACCAGGGAGAGAAATAATCCACTAAAACTATCAAGCAAGATACAACAATGACTCTCTTAAGTTGATGCCCAAACTCAAGATTACAACTAAGGACATGAAGTAGAAACTTAGATCAACAAATGAACAAACTTAAGATACAAGCTTAAGCAAACAAACACTCTAACCGCAGTTGAGTATCACTGTCCTTTGTCTCCAAACAGGTGGAAGTCTCCGCAGATGCTTCCTCCTTCTTCTTGTTGCTTGATCTCTCTCTCACAGTGTGCTCTGTTCTCTCTTGATAATTTCTGAGTTTTCAACAACTTCTCACCAAGAAGCTTCAGCTCTTTTATACTTCTATGGTGAGAATCCCAAAGCATCTTTTGCCTGTGGCTTGTGTAGCACACTTGCTGTCACATCATTGTGTTTGTTATACTTGTTATAGTCCCAAGACACATTTTGCCTGACACCGTCGTTCCACCATTGGGATTAGTGCCACGTGTACTTCCTATGGGAGCCATGGGTCCACTCTTGAACCCTTGCCGAGCTGCTATCTCTTCGGCAACATTTGTTCGGTTGCCGAGCCGCTCACCTCGTACGCCGGTCCGAAGCATCCATCCAATATGCACTTTCCGAACTGACGCTTCGGTCCACTAGACTAGTATGCCGAACTGCTAGCTCTTCGGCAACCAGCTCTTCGGTCTTGGACTACAGCTCTTCGGCTGCTTCACCTCTTCGGCAGCCGGTTGATCTTGGACACTCAAACCCAACATTTTCTTACTTGTTTATTTTAGTGATTTTCTTAACTATTCCCGCTATTTGTTAACCTAGTGATAGTTTTTTTAAGTGCTAAATAAATCATATTTAACTCTACAAGGTAGATCTATTAATGTCTGTTAGCTAATTTGTTTCACTTTGAAGGGCTTGAGTGAGGAGGAGATGCTGCAACCTTTTGCTTCTTTTTTTGTTTTTATTTTTGTTTTTGTTTTTTTTTGTGACAGAGGTGCCTCCTAAAGGTTAGGGATGGATAACACAACACATGTATGCATACCCTGACTTTATAATTATGGGAATTTGAACTTGAAATTATCCCATTCAACAAAGTCCTATATAAAAGACTCGGTACCAATTGATTAAGAGATCGTTGGTGCAACCTTGTGCTTGTTTACTAACGACAAACACACTGATTATGATCTCTATTACATCATTCCAGATAGGAATTTTTGCATGACAAATATATTTTGTTTGAAAGTTAAAAAATATATATTTTTAAATATATTTTTATAAAAAAAAAAATATATAATTTAAGATACTAAAAAATAGGACTTGGGATTCCCACTCTGGTTTCTAAATATGAGAATGTATCACAAGTCCCACCCATTACCTCGTAATATTTTACATAATATTTATTCTCTAGATGGTGATGATAACTTCACGAATATCCTAGTCCATCACACCATGATCACATCCACCCATCCCAATTCCCGAACATGATTTACATACATGATTTCTAACTCGGCCGAGTCCACTCAGCAACCAGCCGAGTGAACGCAACTCGAGACGACCCTCCATCCCCAAGAGCCGCCGCCGCGCTCTCCTTAGCCTTCAGCGTTCTCTCTCTCAGCTCCTTCCCACCGTCC
Organism: Dioscorea zingiberensis; assembly: GCA_026586065.1. NCBI lineage: Eukaryota > Viridiplantae > Streptophyta > Magnoliopsida > Dioscoreales > Dioscoreaceae > Dioscorea > Dioscorea zingiberensis. The sequence goes on along the minus strand of CM048822.1, from coordinate 8,436,951 downwards.
GACTCCATCAGCCACCGTACACGTGTCCCCACCTCCTCGGCGCTGACGAGCTCGTCCTCATACCCCTTCATCTCGACAGCCAGCTTCATCTCCTCCACTAAGAACACGATGTTCAACTTCTGCTCCGCGTACAGCGGCCACCCCACCATCGGAACTCCGGCGCACACCGCCTCCAGCACCGAGTTCCACCCACAGTGCGTCACGAACCCGCCCACCGCCTCGTGCCTCAGCACCTTCTCCTGCGGCGCCCAAGACTTCACCACCATCCCCTTCTCCTTCGTCCTCTCCAAGAACCCCTCGGGCAGTAGCACGTCCAAATCCGGCTCCACCGGCGCGACCATGTACTTCGCCGGAGTCTCACTCGGTGGGCTTCGCACAACCCAGAGAAACCTCTGCCCGCTGCTTTCCAGCCCTCGTGCTATCTCTTTCAACTGCTCCGCAGAGAAGAGCCCGAGGCTCCCGAAACAGAGGAACACGACGCTGCGCTTCGGCTGCCCGTCCAGCCACGAGATGCAGTGCTCGGCTCTGCCGCTCCCCCCACGGGCCTCGTTGATCAGCGGGCCAACGCAGTGGATCGGAGGAGTCCCGACTCTGGACGCCAAGGTGTCCAGGGGTCTCGGTTCAAGAGCGTAGAAGGTGTTGATGATAATGCCATCAAAGTCTGGGATGCGTTCGGAGAGGTAGAGAAAGCCCTTATAAGCTTCGTCCTCGCGGTCGAGCATGGGGAGCGGCATGTGGCTGGCCGGGAGTGGAGGGACTCCGGGGATTTTCAAAGGCTCCGAGCCGAGTTCTCTGAAACTCTTGTTGCTTGAGAAGTGGAGAGCCGGGAAGTGGACGAAGGAAGCGAGGACGCAAGCGCCGGAGGTGAAGAAGAGGTAGGAAGGGATGTTGAGCTCCTTGGCGACGTCGATGGCGTAGATGCAGAAGAAGTCGAGGACGAGAGCTCGTGGAGAGGAGGAACGGAGGAAGTGGAGAAGAGAAGGGTTGGAGAGGCGGATGAGGTCGAAAGCGTGAGCTTCGTGGTGAGGAGAAGGGTTGTGGGGGAGGGAGGGAGGGGGAGGGAGGTGGTGGAAAGAGATGGAAGGGTTGGAGCTGGAGACGGCGGCGATGAAGGGTGCGGTGGAGCCAGTGTTGTAGTGTGGTTCGACGATGAGGATGGTGACGGAGAGGGATTGGGTGTTGAAGAGCTTGGCGAGCTCTACCATGGAGACTAGGTGGCCCATTCCCGGAGAGGGGAAGAGCACCACTGAGTCGTCTTTCTTGGTGGTGCCTGCTTGCATCGTTAGCTTTGGTTCTGTGACTCACTGTGGGTTACTTTGGTGGTTGATTGCTTGATAAAATAAGACAGTGGAGATGGAATTCACATCTCACACTAAGGAGGGCGAGGATGGAGATTGCTCTTGGGAGGACTCGGTTTAAATCTATTATCATAATTAAATAAAATATGATTTATTTATTTATTTTTTAAAAAAAGGATAGTGGAGATGAAATAAAGAGAAAGTGTGGTTCTGATTAATTGAAAACGTTTGGTTCTAATTTGATTGTCGTATGGTGTTAGTACGCTGATTGCAGGCTGTTTGTCGGATCGTACATGGTTGAAAAGCGGAAAGGTAGAGATACATGCACTAATCTGGATATGTTTTTACTCGAGAAAGAACAAAGAACTCTTTGAAAAAAACACACAAAGAAAAGAAAAAACTTTTTCTTCTTCTCTCTGATTAATTTCTTCTCATCGTATATATATGTTTATATTCTCAGAAAAATATGAAATCACATGAATACTTCTCTGTAAATTTTATAACGGAGTGTATATCAGTTTGTAAATATTTGCATATGTACCTATATGTGGTTAATTCCCTCTCTCTCTCTCTCTCTCTCTCTCTCTCTCTCTCTCTCTCTCTCTATATATATATATATATATATATATATATATATATATATATATATATATATATATATATACTTATTTTTTTTATATATTTTGTTCTAAAAAAGAGATTGAAGATGAAGATATTTTCATATTTATGTTTTTTAAATTATATTTTTAACACTCAAGTAAATATAAAAATACCAGTGAAATATAAGAATATACCTGTAATTTTAAATTTTACAAACATATAAACGCAATTTCATATTTTTTTTTTGACATGCAAATATTCTTTCTTTTTTATATATTATTTTATGGGTCTTCATAATAATGGAATAATATGAAATAGCATTAATTTCACAATAGCCATTGGCTTTGAGTGATAAAGAATTAAAGATTAATAGTTTTTCTTTGCTGGCCAGTGGCCACCCTTCAAAATTACTCAATTCACTTTTTTTTTATAAAAAAAATAGATTAATCAGATTTGTTTATTTAGTGAGATAAAGAGTTACAACATCCTAGATGAGGTTTATAGCGTGTTCCTTCTTTCCTTTGTACGTGCGTGTATACAAGTGTGAGCTTTCATTTGATTATGCATTGCTACTACCTGAGGTGATAATTAAGATCTTCAAAGTCATTCTCCTTGTCTCTATTTGACGTTGACCCCTTGTTTGTGAAAGTGAGACTCCTCTTGATAATGGATTTTATCAATATCAATTTTGGCTTCTTAAAAGAGAAATTACATCAAATCAAGATAACATTAGAAAGTTCATCCCTTGGATTACTCTGATAAAAACACATTATTTTCCATGGAAGCATTTTTGGTTTTTTTTTTCTTCGAGCCAAGTGCTCCATGTGATAACCATTACTGTGAGGTTCCATTCTAATTGAAGCTTTTTACCTGTGTGGTTACCTCACCAGAGATCTAGAATCGTGTGCGGTGTACAATCTACCTGTATCTTGGACAGTAATACTCCCAAATTTTTCGAGTTTCCAAGTATTCAATTAGCAAATGTTGTGTTGTTTTAGCTACTTCGTTACATAATTAAGCAGTACGCAATATGTGTGCCCTTCTATTGTATTTTGGCCAAGTTATCAAAAATGAGTATTTTGTTATCCAAAACGAGTAAGGCAAACAATTTGACTTTTTTTTGGAGCATAATAGCTTCCAAAAACCCTTTTGAATTGTGCATCAGATCACTCCATCTATTATGGGCCCATATAAAGATTTAATTGTGTATATTCCCTTGGCCCTAAAAGCCACATAGGTTCATCTTACACATCCCCATGGGTAATTGGCATTTGCTTTGTTAGCTCCCTCAGTTCTTGCCTTCCCTCTATGGTTAGGTGGCTCCTCTGAGGTGAAAGTTGCTAGCCTTATGGAGTGTGGTTCTTAGATCATGTGAGGGAGATAAATAGTGAGGTGGGTGTTTGTTCACCAATCCATTTATCATTTCAAGAATTAACTAAGTCTACTTTTCACGCTCGTATATTTCAAAGGTTCTCAAGTGTGTCAAATTAAATCCTCTCATTTTTTTCAATAATACCCCATAATCCCTTCTTTTATTTTTATTTTTATTTTATTTGCCAACCCCGAATTAGTTCTCCCAACCAATAAATTCATTTTAAAAACCAAGTAATAGATAAAAATACCCTCTTATTTTTATGGTTGATATCTATCAATGACTAATAAACAATTAAGAATATTCTTAAAAGTGGTTATAACTTATAAGTAAATTATGATTTTATTAACGGGAATACAAGTAAATTTATGTTTAATTTATAAACAAAGAGAGTATGGGATTAACCTATATTTTTATTTTAATTTTTAATGATATGTATTTAAAAGAATTATTTGTATGATATTTAAAATAAAACAAAATAATTATGTTCTCAATAAAATAAAATTTAAATTACATCATAAATATAAAAACCCAAACAAAATTTTTTATTTAGTACTGGAAATATCTTGACATATTACTCCAAATCCTCCCATCATCCACTACTTTATCGAGGCTCTTACAAGGGATTGATTATCATATTTTTGGGTTTCTACTTGCATGAAGATTTTTAAGGCTAAAACACACTAAAACACACCCCCTCAGTGTTCAGATCCTTATTATTTTTAATTCTTATCTCACAGACAAAATGAATCTCGTAAATATTAGTGTTTAAGTGAAATCTCAACTTAATTACCTCATAACATAAACCATTTTAATTTTTATATTCAAATGTGTATAATAAAACTTAGAAGTGATCTTATCCCATTAGATAAATCTAATATCACATTCATAGTATCTATAAATCATGGTTATATATTGGCATATGTATATCTTTTTGAAATAGTTTGGCATATGTATATCAAGTAGATTTTCTTCCCTGGAAAATAAAATCCAGTAAAAGAAAAAACTAATTTATAAAAGAGAAGTATGGATTTTAATGATAAATTATATCTAATATATTATGTGACAAAACCTTAAATGTATAATATATAAGCCTCTAAATAGACCAAAATATTATTTGAGCCTTTTAATACCTTACCTCACTTCACGGAGTAAATCTTCCAAAATTGGGTTGCTCACATATAAGGCCCACATAAAAACCCAACAGAGTCGACTTTTTAGTAGATCAAAGTAAACAGTTAAAAAGCCTTATATAAAGGATTTGGTTTCCAACATGTCTGAAGACCCTAAACACCCCCTGATTTGTAGAAATATTAATGTTATTAACATGAGCTTCTTTTTAAAAATAAAAAATAATAAAAAAATTTAAGTTAAGCCATAAAACCTCAGGAGAGTATGAGGCGTGAGTGCTTGGACGAAGATGCTTTACTCGCGCGTCTTGAGCAGGATGTGGGGATTCGTAACTGTGAGCTTTGTGTTCATCAAGTGAATTATCCAAACTGCTCTCCTCATTTATGGGGGTGGGGACTCGGACCTAGAGCATGCTCAATCAAGTGAATTACCCAACGCACGAGACCTAAAATACCGTTAAACCAATGGTCCTTTAGTTGTTCACATGAGTTTTAATTTCATTACTATTTTTCAAGAATGTTGAAACCATATAAAGAAGGTTGAACACCCTCCTATACTCCCTTGATCTTCCACAACTAACCAATGGGTAGTCATTGAAATTCTTATTGATGGTTGATATGCAAATCTATATTCAACATGGAAATTAAGAGATCCAGATTTCCATCCAAACAGGTTTAATGAGACAAATAGAATTATGTATACTTAAAAAACCCATTAATTAAGATAACAATTAATGGGCTTCAAGAACTTGTAGTCCAGATTATAGAGTGAATTCACAAACATATCTTTTCAGGGTGGGCATGGCCACGTACTGGTTGATTATAGTGTACCCACACTCACCATTATAGCACATGGTTGTTCTTTGGAATCCACTGAGAGTCTGGGACAAAGGCATTGTTATCATTCCCATCTTCATGCCCAACAAGGACAATGAACAAGACACATTCAGATCATGACAGATTAATTCTTGGTCAGCAAAGGAGAATTATTTGTTTCTCAAGTGGAGTTTTCATGATTTGATGTATTTGGGATTTAGCTTTTGATTATTGTGAGCTAGCTAGCAGCAGTGGGAAATGCTACCTAGCTCTAAAACTTTTTAATGACATCATAGCATTATAAAAAATTAACTAGTTCAGGTGGGGAAATATTTCTGTTAAAATGCCTGCCTGCAGAGTTGGTGAGATTGAAGCTTAACCATGAATTACGAGAAAAGCAAAAGTAGGAGAACCAAATCACTTCCATTGCTTTTTCCTGCTAAAAAAGAGAGAATTTACAGATGATGGGAGTGAAAACCAAACAAAATAAGGTTCTCCTTTCCATTGTCTTTATGCATTAATATTGCCAACTATATATATATATAAGTGATCATCAGGGTTCATTGTGTGGAGGGAACAAAACAAGAGGAAACAAATCAGCAAGATCTAATTCTAGATGTCATCTTGAGCTTAATTAATTAACACTAAACAAAACCTTAATGTGGGATTACACACCTTTAATGTTTACGTTTCTCAAATCTTGTTAACAATATTTATACCAACTTCACCACACTTTGATGACTTTGACCAAAGAACTTTAGTAGTAATCAGTTATTATCGAAAAGACTAAGAAAAATCTAAAACTAATGAAATGCATGCATGCATAATACCATTAATTAATACAATGGGAAAAGTATATATGCAGGTTTCTATACCATTGAGAGTGAGAGGCAGCTTACTAAATATGATTTTGAGCATTGTGCTTAATGTTAATGTCGCAAGGTTTCAATCTCAACTACTCCACCAACCGGAGAGAAAACGACTATGAGGACTTAGAAATGCCTAAATGGACCATGCATGAAGGATCTTGGAATCCACTGCATTTAATTAATTTGTTCCCATGCAATGGCAGCCATATATGTGACACCATCCTAATCTTTCCCAGTTAAGCTTTGTCCTTGAAGTTTGGCAGGTAGTTAGCTTTTCTTTCAAGTTATTTTGATGCAAGACTGCATACAAATTTGTAGATCTTATATCCTTTTCTTGACTATGTAGGGATGATAGATATCACCCGAGTATCTGAAGGTTTGACCTTTTTATCTCTCTTCTAGAACAAACGACTAGTTTACCTACCCCCCTCTCTCTTTCTCTCTCTCTCTATATATATATATATATATATAGTCATAATACAATCTGGCCGGCCTTATCGCTATTTATTTATGATCACCTCATTTTGAGGTATTTGGAGAGTATTTTTTACATGATCCAACCGTATAGATAGAAAGAACATCGAAAAATAAGATAATATGTCGATTTTCATACAATTTGTGAGGTGATGATCATTCATCTTAAAAGGTAAAATTCTAAACTGATAAGATTTCTATAAAATTTCACCATTTAAGATAAATACTCGTCACTCCACCAAATTGTATGAAAATCGACATGTTATTTCATTTTTCAATGTTCTTTCCATCAATACGGTTAGATTTGGAAATAATACTCTCCAAGTGCCTCAAAATGAGGTGACCTTACTTGCACAATAAGACGGTCGGCTCGACTGTATTAGGATTATATATATATTGAGAAAAATGAATAAATCATATTTATTAATTTTATAAAGGGTTCATAGTTGAACCAGGAGTTACATGCATGGTTAGAAGATTATCATGATTCTCCAGATACAAGGGGTGTCTTTGTCCTTTGGGAGTTGTTAATGTGCTCCTCTTCAAAGTCCACTCTTAGCAGGTGGGGTGCCAGCTCTTCTCTGATTAGGGCAAGATTTCACATGATGATGTCATGCATCTCTTATGGTTGTGTCGCCTCGAACCAATATAGGGAAATGAAGTCCGCCTGACGAATAAGTTTTTTGAAAACACGGTGTTTGTCGTCGAAACATTGCTTGTTCCCCTCTCCGACCATATACTCCAAGTGATGGCCATGACCACCAAATTTCACCTATATGACGCTCCCTCTACACTAGTTTGGAGGTCATTGCCTCCCCCCATTTATAGATCTAGTATGCTAACGGGTGCAGGCGTTCCGTAGTGCTCTTAGATTTCCTTCGAGTATGTGTAGTGGGTGAGCAGGTGTTCGGTGATTTCCTCCTTCCTCCCGCACAAGAAACACAACGTTCGGTCCCCCTCCGGTTTTATTTTACCAAGTTATATAGCGTGAGAAGCTTGTCATCCCACACTAATTATGCAAAAAATTTGACCTTTTAGAGGGGTCAGGATGATGAATAAATATACCCTCCTGTACATGCATATTTGTGAACTCATCTCGACAAAGAAAGAAATTTAAGCAAACCACTCCATACCTAAATCATTTTTGCATCAATAAGGACAAGACATGCAGGTCTTATTAGCTAGGCTTAATTTTAACTTCATAATATATTTTATCAAAAAAGAAAGTCTTATATATAAGTGGATGACAGGGTACGTTTCTTTGAGGGATAGAATTTCAGGAGGCCTTCAGTTGCCAATCAATCTGTGTGACACTTGGCAGTATAATGAAAATTAGTTTTTATATCAAAACACCACCACTCACCATACTTTTCTTTTTAGTTCGCATCCCCTTGAAGTAATTAACATGTGGATGGGAAAACTTGAGGGTGAGTGGTTGATGAACTTGTTGGCCGACATGAGAATTTTCTCTAAAAAATTTTCTAAAGATTGAGATTCATTAAAAGAAGCTACATTTCTGCATATAAATAAACTAAGTTTTGATGATGTGTTTGTTTGTTGATAGGATGCATTGTCTATTTAAGATTTTATATTGGATTTGACAGAGAAGAAAAAAGTATGCAAGAATTTAACAATTTTTTTGAAATTTTGTTAAATTCACTTTTGATTCGGAGAGGAAGTGTTTTACAAACTTTTCTATTCGTTTATATTTATATTTTTTTTAAAAAAAACATAAGATGTCTAAAAATAAAAATGATAGCTCCTCTCGTAATTTAAATCTTTGATTTTTTTTTTCACAAGTTTGTATTTAAAGGTATAAAATTTTCTGTGAAATTTCTTAAATTACATAGAAAAAAAAGTAAGTTTGAAAGTTCTCAAATTTTAACATGAAGTATGAACTGATAAGTACTAAAAAGTTCTTAGCACTGTTTCCCTTTTACCACAGGGTCTTTGGGAGGGGGGGTGTAGTGTAATAGTATTTTGTGTGTGTGTGTTTTGGATGAAAAACAGTGCCAAATAGTATCAGAAACCTACAGATAATTTTCCCTTTTAAAAAGTTGTTTGTTTATCAAAATGCATAGAATTGGACTTAGTTGTTTTCATGCTCTAAGAAGATCAATCATTATTTGAAAAAAAGAAAAGATTATAAAGTATGAGTTTATGTTAATTTTGGGTTAACTTTGAACTATGAACTACAAAAAACAATTAATTTAATAGGATTATATGAAAAAATAGACCTTTTTATTTATTAGAAAAGCTAAATATATAAAACGCCAATTAAATTTCCTCTCTTTCTCTTTAAAGTAAATTATCTTTCACTTATTATTCAAAAGTTGCATAGACCCATCATCCAAAGGGAGAAGAAAGTTGTCCTAAAAAATATGTTTTTAAAGATGAGAGAAAAGACAGGATTGACAACAGCAACTGATTAATATCAAAAGTCTCATTTAATAATAAAATATACAAGAAGGTTAGTTATTGAAATTTGATGTGTTTAAAGTTAAACCCTAGGCTAGGCAATCCCACTAATTGGACAATGGATGTGCTCAAGTATATATGAACTTCTTTCCAAAAGTTGTATAGATGTAGTCAACCAAGTGGGAAAACCTAACCTCTATTTCACTATCTCTCTTGTTTTTCTTCCTGAATTTATAAAACCTTTAATTGAAACTTTGCATATGTGTAATAATATACCTTTGTTTGAGGTGATTGTCCCCATTTAATAAATTTCTTGAAGTTATAGTTTTTATTTTCCAAATAATGTTATAGTTTATAAAGATGTGCGGGTGTAATTAGGATATTTATTAACGTATGTTTGAAATAAAATATTTCCAAGATTATGCATAAAAAATACAACGCAACTTAAAAAAAACTAAAAATTAGTTGTTAATAAACATCACATTCATATAATAATTAATTTTTTTTTGAGAGAAAATCCCGTGTAAAAACTAATAAGAAACATCAATTTTCATAAGAAAAGTCAGTTAATTCATTCTTTCTCACCATAAAAGTTTGAGAGTTCGAATCATACTTATGACATGTTTTTAATGATTTATTCATATTTATTAAAATAAATAAATAAATAAATAATATTGAAGATGGTTTGTTGTGCGTATACAAAATTCCTCCATGACTAAGCTTGGAAGTTGCTTTCAAATGTCAGCTAAAATGGCCTGAATTCCACGCACATAATTAAAGATTAAGCCTTTGAAAAAAGCACATCTAGAAGTGATCAGTATAATGAAGCCACTTTTTCAGGTTCCCTCAATCTTAACTTGTTGAGTTGAAGTACTTTATAGCTTAAGCTTAAAGTACCATTTTGCTTGTTTTCTTTTCCATTAATAATAAACTAAAGTTCAATGTGAAGCATGTGTATTTACAAATCAAACCATTTGTGCACCAACAGTAAGTTCAAAGAACTCATGAAGCCACATATTCTTTAGGCATGTTAGAGAAATTGTGGTGGTGATCAGAGGTTTATAATGAGTAGAATTTTGTTATTTTAGATTATTTTTTTACTGGGAACTCATCGTCCCAAAACGTAAAATGACAAACAACAATTGTCTTACGTCCAGAAAATCTTATCATAAAATTTGGTGTATTGTAATATGTTACGGAGAAAAAATATAAAAGAATATGTGACATGATCACAAGTACCCGAGTGATGGCTCAACTATCAGTCTAACTATTTGGTTATCCAACGGTGGAGAATAGCTCTGCAGAAGAAGAAATGATCTAGTGGAACCAGCTCCACCATGGAACCGAGTACGTGACCAAATCACATCCATAACCTTGCCTCGAACTAAAGACAACATGTCTCGAGGCAAATATGTGGTTGTGATTATCGATTGCATGTGGAAACAGTTCCACTGGATCATTTCTCCTCCATAAAACCTAGAAGATTATGAAAGCTCGCAACTAACTGCCTAAAGTCTAGCGCTCAACTATATCCGAGCTGGCAGCGGCTCCTAGCTAGTTAACAACCTCACAACTATATAAGGAGGATCTCAACTCACCAATTGATATCTTATCTTATTTTATTATGATCTTATCTCACTTGGTATGCTATATGGAGTTCCACTGTGATTGATCATCTATTTGTGCATCACTCACTCGAAATCCTCTCCACTCTCTCATACTCACACTCTCTCTCTCTTTCTTGTTGTCTCCTCTATTATTTGGAGCTTCCCTGACTTGAGCATCAGAGGCTACCTTAGAGCCTAAGTGCCCGACCCTCCTCTTTCTATAGATCTTTCTTCCGGCCATGTCTGATCTTTGTAAAAGAAGTTAAACTTATGAACAAGAAGGAGTTCATTCAAGGAGTCGTCCACAATCTTTCCCTAAAAATCATTGAAGTTTCACAATTGTCACTGACCTCTCTTACCCGTTGATCTGGATCTGTTTTGCTCCCCAGAAATAGCAGATGTCAGCATCGACATAATATTTGTTTTTTTGTTTTTTTATTAATGTCTTTCTACTTGATAAGATAGTTATTTTATAATTTTATTCTTTATATGTAAAGTAACTTGGGAAGAGTTAATTACCATATTGTAATCATCATCCAAGGCTATTTCATTCTGCTCACCTAGCTAATTATACAAATTATGTTTGAACCTTGCCGACAGTAAAAACCTAATCCCAATTTCACCAATCATATGATACGTAAGTCAAAAGGAATAAGGTTGGTTGAAGGTGTTTTCCAATCTAGTCTTTTGTTGAGAGTTAAGTTTGAATTTTATATTAACTCTTAGCAACTTCGAATTTTTCCTCTCCTAATAAATTAAGAGTCCTCCACTTGTTAGGCCTATTTCTTATTTATTGCATCTATTTATATTTTCTAACTTAACTAAAAGACTCATTCATCATATACATTCTTTTGAGCTCAATGAACCAATAAATTAGTTAAGCCTAAAACCATTGAACAATTCTCGCTTCTCTGAATTCCATTATAAGTAATTGCAAGCGTGTCATGTACTTGTTATATATTTTATGCTTGAAATATATAAGAAACACAGTTCATAGAGAAGATTTGACATTTGTTTACAAACAGATTAAAGCCATATTAAACTGAATGCATGTCATGTTTATTAAGAACGAATTAATCTATGGTGGATACTGTCTGTCCATGAGATGAAACTGGTGTGTAAGACTAAGCATTCCATCAATGACATCTGCTGGTATTCTAAATTCCCATTGAAAACCCACATTTAGTTAAACAGATCCCATCAACAGTAACAAGGGGGTGTATTATAGCCGGCTTTAATGATGCCATCAACAAACAAAGTCTTCGATCAGTACAAATTATTTTCTTTTTTTTTTAAATTTTTAATGTGGACAAACCAATTAGATGTGATTTGAACCCTCAACTAAGTGCTTGCAAACAGATTATAACTGGGCGCACATCATTAATTCTTATCCCTGCTCTATGAAAATCATCACCAAGATGCTTGCAAACATATTATAACTAGTAATATATGAGCCGATTGATAAGTCCGAAACAGTCTTCATAAAAAGAAAAGGCATACAAGATAAAATAGTAGCAACCGAAAAACTAACCCACAAAATAAAAACAAGCAATCCAAGGTGATTTCTTAATGGATGTGCTTAAGACAAAAGAGCATTCGGACTTGGATGGATGTCATTGATAAAGACGATATTCCAAATAGTAAGATCCAAGATACTCCTAAATGTGATGCCATGTGCGACACTAGAGGGGCCTAAGATAGGGAGATCCCCTCTTGCTCCTACTGTTCGTCATTGCAGCAGATGTCTTCAACTTAATGTTAACTAAGGCAAGTAGGGCAAACATCTTTAGGGGTATCTATCGTGGGGGATCAACAAGAGAAAATTACCTTGCTACAATACACGGATAACCTCTTCGTATTATGCTGTGGAAGGGTTGCACACCTGTGCACCCGTAAACTTATATTTACCTTTATGAGGGACTTTCTAGTTTGTGAATCAACTATCATAAAACAACGCTCATCCTAATAAAAACAAAGAAACACTCTTCTGAGGTGATGGTGAATGCTATCAATTGCAGGATCAAAGGGCTTCCCATCAACTACCTAAGCATCCCAATAGGAGAAGCAAAACCAAGGAAGAAAGACTGGCTCATGCTCATTGGAAAAGTCAAAAGAAGGATTGTGACATGACAGGGCAAACTCCTATCTCTGAAGACCTCATCACATTGATAAACTCGATTTTCTCTGCAATCCCTAACTACTGGTTAACAATCTACAAGATATTAGAGTGGCTCACCCAACGAATTGATGTCTTATGAATGGACTTTCCTTAGTGGAGGCCGGACCCTCAATGAAAATCCTACGAGCTAGTGAACTCGCAACGACTTTGTAGACTAAATTAAGGAGCATAATGGATGGGGAATCACCAATCTACATTGCTTCAATGCGCCCATGATAGGCAAATGGTGGTGGTGAATTATTAATGGACATGCTGGCATATGCATCAAGGTGATCGAACATTCCTACTTTAGGAAGTCATACATCAACCCCTACAAGAAAGAGCTAACACGAGCCTCTTACTGCTAGAAGGAAATAACATCTCAATGGAAGTCCCTCGAAATGACCATTAAGGTGAAAGTCAGATAGGCAAACACCGTAAGCTTAGGGAATATTAGGTAGATAAGTAGATTGGTTGTTATCACACTCTACAATGCTTTACCACACATGATCAGGGATCCAAATATCTCGGTATAATAGGCCTGGAACCACCAACAATGAAACATATATAACCCTGCTCAAGGAAGCCCTCCTCACCTAGGAAGGAACTAGAGAACTTGCTAAAATGATGGATGCCTTGGCAATGGCTCAAGAGGTCATCGAGGATGAGTGTCATTAGAACTTAGGGTTGGGATTCCGATTTTCAGTCAAGTCCCTTTATAACTTTATAGTGGATGGCGAAATGCGATGCCCTATACAGAAGAACCAATGGAAAGTCTCATGCCTAAAAAAGGTCAAATTGTTCGCATGATTGATATAGGACAACAAGTTGTTAACACTGGATAACCTAATTACAAGAAGGTGGAAAGGAATGAGAACCCTATGTTATCTTTGTAATGAGAACATGGAATCCATCGAACACTTGCTCATTACATGCCCAGAAACACGTAAAATATGGGAACACTACTGCCTACTCTTCGGCTCCACCCCCACTTTTCTATCGATGCATGATCTATGGGGGAAACAATATGGGAAAAAAACTTCACAATTAAGCCAAAGTAGGGGGACAACTCGTAGTGATGGTCATTACTTGGAGCACCTGGCTCAAAAAGAACTAAATTTTTTTTTCTGAGGAAAACAAAGTGTTTTTACCGAAATTATCCGATGAATGGATTTTCTAATGTTGTCTTGGTTTGATGCAACCCCACGAGATCAAGAAACCGAAATTGGTGCTGATGGAATCCATTGTGAAGCGAAGTCTCAGCCTAAGTTTCAATGATTAGGAGGACCCAAGGCTCGAGGGGGACAACTCAGAGGACAATGAGATGATGGGATATAATAATTAAGGATGAAAATTAAGGTGCACCACTGCACCCGATATCATAGGGATCATCTATGGGGATCATAATTGACAATCAATATAACCCTATATTATGCTGAAATATTTGTAATCTATCTTTTCTAATCTTTTATAAAATAAAAAGTGAGCTGAATCTTGTTTTTGATAGAGCGACATGGAAACAAAGAATCCATATATAGTCGACCGCATCTAGTATGAGACTATGGATAAGTCGATTAAAAATCTCTTTTTCATTAGTTTTGTTTGTGGAGAATGTTTTTTTGCTTTTAACATTCTAATCTCATAGAATTATTTATTATTTATTATTATTATTATTTATTTATGTATCTATTTGTTTATTTTTATTTTTTATTTATTTTATTTTATTTTATTCATTTATTTATTTCTTATTTGAGAGCAACATGGAGACAGAGAATCCATACAGCTGACCCCATCTAGTATGGGACTAGGGCTTAGTTGTTGTTGTTGTTGTTGTTGTTGTTTAACCAATGACCTCTTGGCCTATTCGTACTGGGTCTCTTGTGTAGGGTTTCGTTGGTTGGGATAATCCCATATTCGAACCCCCTGACCACAAGGTGAGGGCACATGTGCACGGGTGCCGCATTGTCTACCCCTAACTGGGAGGCGCTTGTCGCCTTTGTCAAAAAAACAAATTGTTTTTAAGAAAACAAACAAACAAAGTCTTCTAATTAATTTATAAAAAACAAGTTGGTTTTTTGGTAAAACTCCTTTAGCTTTAGTTTAGACAGTGCACTAAATAGCTTGATTATTATTATTATTTAATTTTTTGTGTTATATTATATTTATTATATATTGTAAAAGAAAATACCTGTGTCATCAGCTCGTTTCCTACAGAATTGTTTTGATTTGACACGCATAAGTTAATTTATGAAATTCTAAAAAAAATTATAGGGCAAATAAATTATTGGTCCATGTCACTGTTTACCAGGAACCAAACTCTCTCACTATTTGCTACATCTCACCCAACACCACCCAGGGACCCATGGGACAAAACAAACAGAGCCAGGGACCTTGAATTAATTATCTTAAAATTATATTTATCATAGTTTCATTCTTTAATTTATATTTTTAACACTGATATTTAATAGTTAAAATTTTAAATTTTTAATGATATTAAAAAATAATGACAACCAATTTTTATAAAAAAATTAACTATCACACTCACAAACACAAATGATGTTTCTACTCAAATAGTATCATGTACGTGCTTTGCACGTAAATATTAGTTACATAATAGATAAATAAAATTAAAATAATAAATATTAGTTATATAAATATTTTAATATTAATTAAAATAAAATTATTACATTATTTGGTGTTGTACCAAATCTATTTTTTTTAAAAGTCCAATTAATGAAATATAATATCATTAAAGTACATAATAAATTTGTTTCGATAATTTTTATTTTTAATAAAATCTGAATTTTATTGTTAGTTTAATATGTTTTTTCAAATATATTAAATAAAAATCAAAGTGAAAAAAGTCGAAAACTCTATAATTCAAAACGACTATTATTAATAGATAAATTAAGGTTTTTTTTTTTTACTTATATGAAGAATAATGAATTGCTTCATACATGCTTTATTTGAAACAAAATAATAATAGATGTTGCGCATAAGGACTACAAGAATACAAAATGATAAGAGCAATGTTAGAAGTTAAGTCTCAAGCAAATCTAAACAATATAGAACTTCTATGAAAATTATGCATATTGAGAAAAAAAAAACACACACACAATAGGATAGTAATTCATTTAATGACCTATTATAGATAAAATATTTAGGATAATATTCAATTATAGGCAATATAAAAATAATAAGTTCAACAAACAAGTATCAAAATTCAATATTTTTGTAAACCAATATATATACAAAAGAGAAATAATCTTTTGTGAATTAGGATTGACGGCATGAAACATTTGATTCCCCATCACTTCCCGAAGAATTAAAGAGCAATATAATTCTTCCCATTATATTCACTATAACTACGAGCATCAATTGAAGATAAATTTTCTTACAAAAGAAATACAAAAATGATATTCCAATACAAAGATTAGCAACTACGTATATAAGTTATACATATTTTAAATAAATAATATGTAACAATCTAGCAAAAAAATTCCTATGCAAGACATGTTATCCGTATATGACACATTGTTGAAAGATTTATAAAAGCAAACCCAAATAAAAAATGAGTTCTAATACAAAATTTTAAGATTGATTAGTTTTGAATAAAAATTAAAAATAAATTAAGGGATAAGGGATATGTTAGTAAAAATCCACACAAATAAATATTGTTGTTTTTAGAAATATGCATACATTATTCCAAGATATAGTACATCGTCTCTTCTAGTCATAGTAGTTTGAGAGCCATCTTCATAAATTTGCACAACCTTGTAATGCTTGTAATGCTTGAATTCGATCTTCATAGTTTAAGAGCCATCTACAAACTACTCAAAATGTTGTTGGATAGAGTTAAACAAACACCACAAAGACGCGAAAACAATACAAAAAGTTCATCATATTTCATAATAACAAGCAATAGAATAATATTAAATAACAAATCCGAGCATTAAAATTCAAAAGATATGCAAAGGTAAAACAATTAATTAAAATATCCCTATGGAGTATGAAAGCCATTCATTATCATCAGAAAGCTACCTCTTGATTGATTTTGAAAACTTCACAGGTGTCAAATGTGAACGAATAAAGGTCAAGTTAAGAAGGAAGCCCTCAGACATTTCTTCATGGCTTGCATAGTTGAAGAAAAGGAGGAAAATGGAAGGTGGCTAGAGAAGTCATCTTATGACATATGTGAGGGTTTCACCATTAAAAGGGAGGAGAAGTGGCTTCAAAGAGGTTGGTTACCAAAAGGTTGGAATTCTAATCATGTTACTTAACATGCTTTAAATTTGGGGGATTAGTCAAGACCATATACATTGTGGAACTCTTCACCTCCCTCTTTTCTTTTGAAGAGAAATGAATCGATTTATGTTTTAAATGAGTAAAAGTCTAATAAATTTCTTATTCAACCCACTAATAAAATAAACAATAAATTAATATTGATTTAAATATAATGACACAATCAATATAAGACACTATATGAATATAAGTCCAACCATTCATATTCCATTAATAAACTTATTTTAGTAGTAATCAACATTTTTTTAATTTAATATCTATTATCATGAAAATTAATAATTAATAAAAAATATTTAAAAATTAAATAAATAAAATATGTTAAAGAGGACATCTCACATATAGGCCAAAAAAATCAATTTAATGCAAATCTAATATAATGTAAACATACATCCAAAGACTTATAAAAACAGTAACTAAAATATATAATTATTATAAATTGAATTGATAGAGGGTATTTTGTCATGTACATCAAAAATTTTATAAAATAGTCCACCCAAAAATACTTTTACATGCCAAAGACCTGTTGGTCGAGCGGCAAGGGTCCTCTGCACATAGGGGGAGAACCACGGTTCGAATCCCATGTGACAGAGTGCAAGCGGGGCGCGGAGAGGTAGTCACGGGCAGTTTAAGCATGAGGGGCTTGGCCTTGTGATAGTCCTCTCCCCGTTCCGTCCCACCTGGGCTGAGAATGGGGTTTATCCCCTTTGTCCAAAAAAAATAAAAAAAATACTTTTACGTTTCAAAATATGAACAATATGTTATATTTGGGGGCTTCATCAAGACCTGTAACTTTTCACCTCCCTCTTTTCTTTTGAAGAAAAATAGATCAATTTATATTTTAAATGAGTAAAAGTATAATAAATTTCTCATTCACACTAATAAAATAAGTAATAAATTAATATAGATTTAAATAATGAAACTATCAATTTAAACCCAACCATTCATATTCCATTAATAAACTCATTTTAGTAGTAATCAACATTTTCTTAATTTAATATCTATTATCATGAAAATTTAATAATTAATAAAAAATATATTTAAAAATTAAATAAATAAAATATGTTAAAGACTATATCTCTTATACATGCCAAAAGAAATCAATTTAATGTAACTCTAATATAATGCAACTTACATCCAAAGACTTGTAAAAACAATTACTAAAATATATAAATTATTATAAATTTAATTGATAGAGGGTATTTTGGATTGTACATCAAAAAATTTATAAAATATGAACAATATATAAAATTTAAATAATAGAATAAAATACATAAATATTTTATAATAAATTAAATTTAATATATATTTAATAGGACATTTAAGATACATTTAATAGATTTGGGATATCATTAGAATTATGATAAATTATTGAGGGTAATTTGGTCCACATACATTGAAATGTTGGACCAACAATCCTCTTATAGGAGTATAATAGATAATAGATACATTATAAATTATCTATATTAAAATAAAAACAATTATTATGATAATTAAATTTTATTTAAAGTCATAACAGTTATTATGATACCAATGTTTATGAGGTGGATATTGACGAAATCAAATGTCAAATCAGTGTATGATGCAAAATCTTCAAACAAACATGTGAAACTCCCACCACGAGAGAACTCAATACAATTCATTAAATTCAACAAGAAAGATGATTTCGATGCCTTGATTAGTTTGTTTCCTCTTATTTAGTTCATGGCATCTGTCATTTCTTTTCATACCCTTCTCTATATCAATTATACATGTTTGGTACTTCAACTTTTTAATTAATAAAAGTAGTAGCTATTAATAGATGTTCTCTACAAATTTAGTTTTATATAGTTTATTTAGCCCAAATAACAAAATATTGTGTGGTTGTACAAAATATAAACAAATAAATGTAAACTCAAATAGAATAATAAAAATTCTTTTAATAAAAAAATAATTGTGCATAATATATTTGTTATAGTATTTGGCACTATAAAATTTTGGAAGCAAAAGGTCGGAATATTGGTCTTGATATGGACAAATTAGGATAGACACGTGGCCTCATCCAGATCACACACTTGGTGATATCCTAAGTGTCCATCTAAACGGCACAAAATTCCACTTTGAACATCTTTTTTGGGCAAAAAGAGGTTATTAAAGTAAGGCAAGATAGAGGGTGGTAGGGAGATAAGGTGTAGAGAGAAAGGTGTCAGAGCATAAGCACGACAAACAAGGTCTCTGACACCAAAGAGACATGTGCCGGCCTTAACAGAGAGAGATAAGAAGTGGGAAAGCAAGAGCACTCGGTATGCAAGATTTGAGCCATGAACTCCTCCTCCACGACCCTTAAGCTTTTTTTTTTTTGCTGACTTGAGCGTCGTAGCTACACAAGGGCATCAAGCCCGCCCCGCTTATTTCTTTTCCCTGTGCAAGTTTTCCAATGGACTAGGAGAGTTCGTTACACCCTTCTTCGATGATCATTAACATCTCTTTCAACTAAACAAATCTCAACTGTTGATAAGAATCGGCAACAATCTCAAGAAAGGATCGGTTTTTGCCACAACAGGTCTTGTGGTCTTGACTCTTGACATATCCATCAAGTTGCTTGCGAAACTACTAAAAAATATCAAAAATGAAAGTTTAGAACTGGGATTAACATACACCTCAAATTATAGTGTTAGATGAATTAAAGTTTCAAATTTAATTTAGACATTAATGTGATAAACAATAATTTCCATCAAAACTTATTCGACTTTATCAAGACTCAATATTGATTCTGAAAATTATAAAATTATTAATAATCCTTTTTTCAATGATATTAAAACTGAATATTATTTCTTTGCTATGATCATGTAACTCTATTAAAAATTTAAAACTCATAAATAAAATATAGTTTACTCATCTTTTTAAAAAAATTAATAATTATTTTTCCATCCCTTTTATATACTTTCGAATATCATTGAAATTTATTCCACAAACCATTTATCTTTTTTTTACTAATATTAAAAAAACATTTAATTTGAAACATTTTCAACAAGTAGTTCATATGATTAACCATAAGAATTCACTGAAAAATGATTGCCTACTCATTGCAGTTCTCTGGTTTCCACTGATAATCTCAATAATCTATAAAACTGTATTTATGACATCATAAGTTAGAAAGGGTGTCAATTTCTTCTTTTTTTAACTACTCCCAAAGATCAGTTGGATAAGATGTGCACAGTAGTTCTATCACCCAATATTTCACATAACACGGCTTAATTTACCACCAGAAGATTTCACACAACGTGTGCTTATTTTATCTCCCCGGCTATATAAATCCACATGGAGAAGACTCAC
Organism: Dioscorea zingiberensis; assembly: GCA_026586065.1. Taxonomy (NCBI): domain Eukaryota; kingdom Viridiplantae; phylum Streptophyta; class Magnoliopsida; order Dioscoreales; family Dioscoreaceae; genus Dioscorea; species Dioscorea zingiberensis. The sequence goes on along the minus strand of CM048822.1, from coordinate 8,416,595 downwards.
GTGTGTACATGGGCACCCCATTGGGTGATCTATGCCCTTGCGCCCTCACTTTATCACAGTGGAGATTCAGGATCTTTCGGGTGTCAAATTTCTTACACAATGGACCTTGTCGTTCGGCCAAAAAACCTTTCACCAAAGGGTGTGATTTGAAACAGGTTGACTGGGCACTCTCACTAGTTTTGATTTAATAAACTCATAATTATAATTATTAAAAACTAAGCAGTTCTATAAAAAACATCCGGTCGTTAGGCACGTTAATAATAAATCCAAATCCGTATCCCCCGCGTTGCCCTTTTCACATACCTTCAAAATTAAACCCGCTTTCTTTCTCTCGCTTCTCTTCATATAAATATATACACATATATATTTTTTATATATTTATATCCACTACGCGCTAGTGCCTTTTTCTCTGAGATTGATTCCCTCCCTCCGCGCGTCTCCTCCACTCCAAGCGGCGATGCGAGGCCTCGCGGCCCACGAGCGGCGATGGGGCTCCGACACCGTTCCCAACGCAAGGCTCTCAAGCGCCGGATCCTCCCCCGGGATCTCATCCGCCGCCGACGCCGAGGAGTTCGTCGAGGTCATCCTCGACTTCCACCCCGACGACACCATAGTGCTCCGCAGCGTCGAGCTGGCGCAGGCGCAGTCGGAGTTCTCGATCTCTGGTTCGAGCACGCCGACGGTGGGGCGGAGCCCCTCCAACCGGATCCGCCAGTTCTCGCAGGATCTGAAGGCGGAGGCGCGGCGGTTGTCGCATGACTTCATGGCCGAGCTGAAGAAGTTATCCCGAAGCCAAGGGCACGCGTCGACGTCGTCAACCGGGGCCGGGTTTGACACCGCTCTCGCCGCGCGCGCTCTGCGGAGGCAGCGCGCGGAGCTGGACCGGTCCCGATCGGGCACGCAGAAGGCGCTGCGCGGCCTTCGGTTCATCAGCACCCGGACCAACGGCGTCGACGCCTGGAATGAGGTTCAGACCAGCTTCGATAAGCTCGCTCGCGATGGCCTCCTCTCCCGCTCCGACTTCGCCCTTTGCATCGGTTCATCATTCTCAAATCTCCAACACCATTTTTATTTTTATTTTTAAAATTTCTAAAAGTTAATAATATATATATATATATATATATATATATATATATATATATTAGTTCTAAAAAAATCTATGAATTTGATTTGAAAGGAATGAAGGACTCGAAGGAGTTCGCGCTGGAGCTGTTCGACGCGCTGAGCCGAAGGCGGCGTCTGAAGACGGACAAGATCAGCAAGGACGAGCTGTACGAGTTCTGGTCGCAGATCACTGACCAGAGTTTTGATTCCAGGCTCCAAATTTTTTTCGATATGTGCGGACTAAAATGCACTTTTTTATAATTAATAAGACCGGACCCAAAAAAAAAAAAATTATTTATTTAATTGGTTGGTTACAGGGTCGATAAGGATGCGGATGGGAGAATCACTGAAGCAGAAGTGAAAGAGGTTAGTGATATTGGAGATAACCTCAAATATTTAATTTTTTAATAGAGTAAACAAACGTGGAAACTGCGGATTGACTGGTTTAATCTATCTAGTGTGGTGTGGTAGTAGCTTGTTATAAAATTAGTAGAAAATAGCGTCAGTTTGGGGGAAAAAGCCTTAGGATTAGATGGATATAAATATGGTGTTAGGTTTGGTCATCAGACCGGAGCCGGTGAACCAAACAGAGGAAACTTAGACCAACGACCCTTGAATGATCTTCAGAACCTTTTGTAATCATAGTTTTTTTTTTTGAAATATATAATTTAAAATCCAGTTCTAACAAGGAAAGTCTTTATTATCCAGTAATCAGTTAGCTGTACAGTGTATGTGGGCGTGGACATGCTAGGACGTGGTAGGTGGAGGGTATTTTGGGTATTTTTAAGATGAGTTAAACTTGCACCAGTTCATTGAGCAGGCATGTTGAGTTATTTTCTGGTGTTGATATGGCCTGTGATTTGTTTTTGCAGATATTAATGTTGAGTGCTTCAGCGAATAGGCTGTCCAGATTGAAGGAGCAGGCAGAGGAATACGCAGCCTTGATCATGGAGGAACTGGATCCCGAAAGACTTGGTTATATCGAGGTATTTAATTTGAACTTTTTCTTTCTCTCTTTCTTATGACTTATATTTCAGTGGCGTTTAAAGTATTAGTTCCACAATGTAGCACGCTTGATCAAGGTCATGTGTATTTCATTGGTGGAAGTAGCTGCAACTCTTTATCTAAATTTATTTAGTTATATATCACTAGCTTGAATGAACCCAGAACCTGAAGATTAATATTTGGGCATCATTTTCATGGATTAGTTTAAAATCCAATTGCATCAACTTGGGAATTTTCTGGACAAATTTTTTCAATATCGTCATGTGTCATTTAATTTCTCTTTTTTAAATTATTACAATCTTATCTCATCACTGGTGACAATGCTTTGGTTGGGCTGTCTATTGTTGTACAATAAAACCTTGTACAATTAAGTCATGACCCATGATGACACTGCTTTCTAGAATCTACAACCTCAGGCACGCGGACTAAAGTGATGTAACTAGCGAACCGCTAACCCGAACCACTAGTTCAGTTCATAACCCTAGAGCTGTGATCATGACCCTATTGTAGTTGTTGAACAGTCATAACATCACTGTACCAAAATCCTAAGCAGAGAATTTGTTGGCTGTGTCTGCAGCTATGGCAGCTGGAAACATTGCTGCTGCAGAAGGACACGTACTTGAGCTACAGTCAAGCATTGAGCTACACTAGCCAAGCACTGAGCCAGAACCTAGCGGCATTGCGCCGGAAGGGAACCATACGCAAGCTTGGAACAAAGGTGGCATACTTCTTGGAGGAGCACTGGAAACGCTTATGGGTTCTGGCGCTATGGGTTGGTATCATGGCGGCTCTGTTCTCCTGGAAGTTCGTTCAGTATCGCAACCGCTACGCGTTCCAAGTGATGGGCTACTGCCTCAGTATGGCAAAGGGAGCTGCCGAGACGCTGAAGTTCAACATGGCGCTTATTCTTCTCCCCGTTTGTCGGAACACCATCACTTGGTTGCGCTCCACGAGACTCTCCCGTGCTGCTCCCTTTGATGACAACATCAACTTTCACAAGGTTAGAAACTCTGTTTTCAAGACTTCATCACTGTGGCTCTATGTTTACTACTAATTGGTGCATACTTGCAGACTATAGCTGCCGCCATTGTTGTAGGAGTCATCCTTCATGTTGGCAATCACTTGACATGTGATTTCGTACGCCTTACTTCAGCCTCGGATAGTATGTATGCACCTCTCAAGGATAGTTTCGGTGATAAGAAACCAGACTATGGGACACTGCTCCGTGGCACAGAAGGTGTGACTGGGTTGTTGATGCTGCTCTTGATGGTTGTGGCCTTCACCCTTGCCACCCGTTGGTTCCGCAGAAGTTTGGTTAAGATGCCAAAGCCCTTCGACAGGCTCACTGGGTTCAATGCCTTCTGGTACTCACACCATCTGTTTGTCGTTGTGTACGTCCTGCTCATCGTCCATGGCCAATTCGTGTACCTCGATCACCGTTGGTACCATAAAACGGTAACATTGCTCAGAGGCTGAATCATTCTTAACTGGTTGATTACTTATTGGTTGATGGTATCTGGTTTATTGTTTCAGACATGGATGTATCTCTCTGTTCCAGTGCTTCTATATGCAGGGGAGAGGACTCTGAGAGCCTTGAGGTCCGGCTTTAATTCTGTCCGAATCCTGAAGGTAACTGGAAAAACTTCAAGGAATTCATTCGAGTATGAACCTTGGGTGTGTCTCTGAATGTTTCATTGTAGTATGCTGGCCGGTTGATGCTTGTGTGTGCTTATCTTCCAGGTTGCTATATATCCTGGCAATGTTCTCACCCTGCAAATGTCTAAGCCTCCGGGATTCCGCTACAAGAGTGGGCAATATATGTTTGTCCAATGCCCTTCAGTTTCACCATTCGAATGGTAAATTCTCATAATCCAATCGTCCAGAAGGAGAGAGAGAGGATCATGCTGCTCTAAAGGGCTTTTTTTGTGTGAGTGTTTGGTTTTCATGGATTTCTTTTGTCTTGTAGGCATCCTTTCTCAATTACTTCAGCTCCAGGAGATGATTACCTTAGTATCCATATCAGACAATTGGGGGATTGGACACGGGAACTTAAGCGTGTCTTTTCAGAGGCCTGTGAACCTCCAATGGCTGGAAAGAGTGGTCTCCTCAGAGCAGACGAGAGCACCCAAAGAAGGTACATTTTTTTCACCTGTTTGCAGTCCACATGAATAGGATCATGCTTCATTCGCCCAAAAGCATGTCCATGATTTTGATAAGTTTAATTTATGCTTTTCTCAACAACTAATCCTCACAAAAATGCAGCTTGCCTAAACTTTTAATAGATGGACCTTACGGTGCTCCTGCTCAGGACTACACCAAGTATGATGTTTTATTACTTGTTGGTCTTGGAATTGGAGCAACACCTTTCATCAGCATATTGAAGGATCTGTTGAACAATGTTGTCAGAATGGAAGAGCAATCAGTAAGTATACATGAATTTTCCCATCTAAAAACTGGAAAGTATACATTATTGTGTTCACAAGCGACTTCTTCTCCCGCAGGATGTAATCTCAGACTACTACCAACCTCCTGAGGGGAAAGTTGGTGACCTTGACGTTTCATCACAAATGAGATCGGCTTCAAGACCCAAAAAAACTCTCAAGACTACGAATGCATATTTCTACTGGGTCACTCGTGAGCAAGGGTCCTTTGATTGGTTCAAAAGTGTTATGAACGAGATCGCTGACATTGATCAGAGGGTAAATATATAAAAATCTTTCTCACTGTATTTATGTAAGAATCATACTAATTAATGACTACTTGTACAATGATTAGGGAGTAATAGAGATGCACAACTATCTTACAAGCGTATACGAAGAAGGGGACGCTCGTTCAGCCCTCATCACCATGGTCCAAGCTCTTAACCATGCAAAGAACGGCGTTGACGTAGTCTCAGGAACCAGAGTACAAACTCTTCATCCCTACTAAATCATCTTGCATTAGCGCTAACCTTGAGACCCTAATAACCCTGTGCTCATCATTTATAGGTCCGAACTCATTTTGCAAGGCCTAATTGGAAGAAAGTTTTTTCAAGAACTTGCACTAGACACCCTTATGCAAGAATCGGTAAGCTTTGGTATATTTCGGTTGCCGCTCTTCTTTCATCCATAGAAGTAATGATTCTTAGATGTAATGATTCTTGTCTTATGCTTTGTTTAGGAGTATTCTACTGTGGTGCCCCAGTGTTGGCTCAAGAACTGAGTAATCTATGCTATGAGTTCAATCAGAAAGGTGGCACCAAATTTGAATTCCACAAGGAGCATTTCTAAAGACAAGCTTTTTGCATCTACTAATGCTTATACCATAATACCAGTGTATAGTTTTCCTTTTTTGTTTCTCATAAACAGAAAAAAAGGAGTAGAAGAGTAGACTATACAACTAGCTAGTACATAGTACATAGTTCACATACACAGGTCATGGTTGATGATTGATGTTGGACCTTGACCAAGCAAGGTGGTAGTGCTGGACAGCAAATAAAGACTGTGTGGTTTGACTTTAGGAACATGCATGGAAAGACATCACCAGTCAACGTCCATTTGGTGGGATTGGAGAGGGACAGGGCCACTGACGATTGAATATACAGAATGGACTTTTTCTCCTCTTTCCGGAAGGATCTTTGGCGGTGGTGCTCTCTTGGTTGGCATACGATTGTCCACGTCGACATTATTCTTTATGCTTACTTGTTTAAAGAGTAGGCAGGTGAAGGGAATTCTATATTCATGGAAGGGAATTGTAAATGTTTATTAGCTAATATAGTAGTGGAAAGGTGAGCTTTCTTTGTCTCTTCAATGAAGAATTCTTGAATAATCTTTGTAAGGTTCATGGTTTATGATCTTCAATTGTAAATCTTGAAGGTGCAGATTGATAAATCAAAGACTTGAGAATTTAAAAGTTTAGGGAAAATGATGTCTCGACTGTAGCTCTTTTTTTCTTTTTTTTTCTTTTTTTTTTTGCATGACAACTTTCTTGGAGAGTTAGATTATTCAGAGTTTTTTTTTAAATTATTATAATTATTAATAAATTTATAGATAATTTATTAATTGTTCATTTCAAGTAATTAAACTTGTAAGTTACATGCTTGTTGTCTCATTTGTATGCTTTTATTTATAGCTTACATTTGAAACTGGCATTGGTGTAACTTGAAAAGTACCAGTTGCAACTTGCTCTTGCTCCGTGGGTATGTCTTGTTGGTCTCACTGAGGCTGTTGTGTGGTGAATTGTAAATCTATTTTTCCTCTTCAAGGAATCATACAAGCTCTCACATACACACTCACACAATCACACAATCAAGACAAAACATACAAGAAGAGAGGAGACAAAGAAGTTTGGTAACCCAGTTCGGCTAACCAAGCCTACGTCTGGGGGGCCAAGCCCGGAGAAGACAATCCACTAAAGATGTAGGGAAGACAGGAGTACAAGAGTCTCACTCACTCTCTCACTCTATCATAAGCACCTTGACTCCTCGATTGACAATGACCACTATCACCCTTCTCCGGAGGGACTACTCTAGTCGGCTCACTTCAATCCACCGAGTCCTCGGTCTTATATAGACACCTCCCTGTCTTCACGCCATTATAGCACCAGCCTCCACCTTCAGGATAGGGATGGCAATGGGGCGGGGCGGGGCGAGGGCGGGGCAAGCCTCTACCACCACCACCCCGCCCAAATGTAGCGGGGCGCGGGGCACCAATATATCTAGAATGAAGAGAAATTTACAGATTAAACTCGAATAAAATAAACTTAATGGCAATGTAAAAGCACTTTGATATACAAGCTCGAGAGAAGAGTGGGAAAACAACCGCCAAAGTCCAAAGAGTCCAAACAAATCTTCATTGTAAACCCTAAAACTATATAATCTAATATATATATATATATATATATAAAGGTATTTTTGTATTTTTGTAGCGGGGCGGGGCATGACAGATTTTAAAGGGTCTTTACCATGCCCCGCCCCGCCCCGTATTTCTCCGCCCTATTCGGGGCGGATCGAGTCGGAAACCACGGGTCGGCTCGGGTATTGCCATCCCTACTTCAGGATCTCCCAAATCTCCGCGGCTACTAAATTGGACTCCTTCCAATTCTGACTGTTGCAACTTAGTTGTAACAAGAGTTGCAACATGGCCCAGCTGACGAACTTGACCAAGGCTACAACATCCATTGCACCTCTTCGACTTCGACGCACCTCCAACCCTCCTGGTTGAGTCCCGAGTCTACTACGTCAGATCCTCCTGATCCCGACACGCAACTAGCCAATCCACCTCTCCGTCGCGTACTCAGCCTTCACGGTCGCACTCCATCATAGAGCGCACCCATCAACCTTCATCTTTATGCAAGGTTGAGCTGTAAGATTGGCTCCTCCAATCTCTTTCCAAGTTTGGTCACAACTTGGCCTATCATGCTCCATTTGTCTCCACCATATTTGTTCTTCAATCATCCAAATATGGTATTCTAGATTTGGCTAGCATCAATCACCTCATCACATATTAGTTGCCAAATCTTCCTTCCATTCTTGCCTTCAATCAGCTCTCATCAATCCTCTTCCTTCCTAATGTGGTTGCTTGCATGCGATCTTTAAATCAGCTCTCAATCATTTTGCATGCAATCATTTGCATGATAAATCAATCAAATGAAGGGATGATGTGTTCTTCCAAGAATGGAGTCTCCAAGCCATGTTGTAGTCAATTCATATCTTGGGTTGCACCGGAAGTTTGCTAGTTGATTCCCTCCTCTTATGATGATGGTTGCACCCGGATTAAGTATGACTTGGACTTGTGTCAAATACTTGCCAATACTAGTACCTCTGCACTAACAAAACTAAAAATGAGGGGAAATTATGAAGTGAGGTGTAGTTTTAATATTATTATATATGTTAAATGTTTAAAAATCCTTTCATAATGTAAGGCATAATCAATCTAGAATTATGAATATGTCTCTTTCATAAACAAAGAAATTCTAGCACTGTATAATTGTCAAGTAACAAACCACAATAAGATAAGCAAATTACGCGGTTCGACCAAACTCCAAGTCTACATCTACATGAGAACAAATGTTGATTTTTATTAATCTTGGATATTGCAATGCAAGGATCCCTCTAGTATTTCTTCTATGTTGCTCCTTGTCCTCTTCTTTTTGCCTCTAATGACATTATCTTGTTCCAACCTTAGGCTTAAATCCCAAAGTTTAGTTGTATAGGGGCGGACCCACATGATTGGCAGCCCGGGCTGACCAGCCGGAAAATTTTGAAAAAATTGAGTTTGATGTGGTTTAAAATTTAATTGACATAGAGGTAACCCTGGCTGAGGACAAAGAAGCCCGGAGTGGAGGCCCAATAGCCCACATGTCCAACTATTCTAGTTCATGACACATTGACATATGGAAGCTCTCAATATATATTATTTTATTTGATTGAAAAAATTGGGCCAGGCTCTACCTATTTTTGAATTAGTGGAGGGACCCACATCTAAGCAACCCTTTTCATTGTTGGCCAACCCTTTTCCTTGCCGTCTTTTGTGAACCGTCACTTTCTTTAGTTTTTTTTTTTCTCAAAATTCAGCAACTCTTCTCAAACATTGACTTTTTAAGCCCGGTTTGGACTAAATTCCTGGGTCTGCCACTGGTTGTATACCATGAGCTGTGGAGGTAATATTTGAGTATGAAGAGTCATCATTGAGTAAGGTTTCACTAGAGCTAATTATCACATATTACCACTTTCTTCAAAATTTTTTGGATTCATCTAAAATTCTCCGGAATTCTCTTGAAGAACCTAGAATAAATTAGAATAAATTAGAAGTAGAGTCTAATTAGAATTATATAGAAAGTTTTAGAAATCTAAAATAGGTTAGTAGAGTGTAGGAGGTTTTGGAAGCTTTTAGAATCTTTTCATGGAACTCTATGAATTTTAAGAAGTCTAGAGAGTTTCAAAAGGTCTGTAAACACTTTCATTTAGGAACAAGAATTTGAGGTAAGTGTTCTTAGAATGTTTTTAAGCTCTTTTCACCAATAAAATTTTCTTCTTTTCTTCTAGTTATCTTGTGAGTTCTTCTCATCTAAACCTTCCCACTTCTTAATCCATTTTCTTTACTCATCTTTGAGTAATCAAGGGGTTTAGACTGACTTAATTCTCTCATCAGATTGAGAGTAAGTGTCTTACAATGGTGGTAAAGAGAAGAATCGCCTTGTGATATAGTGCAACTAATAAATAGTTTTGGTTCCATAAAAACAAAAAACAAAGATGAAAACAAGAATATAGGTTCTTCAAATTGTGCCCGAGTTAAAAATAAATATAAACTCATAATTATTTATAATCTTTATTGATTACGGAGGTAGAGCTATAAAATAGGTGTAAAAATAATCATTAATTTGTGTGTATTCTCATCATTATCCAACATTAATAACTGTTCTCATGTGAAACCAAACAAGTTATACACCACACGGCACACGCCTTCATGTCATAGAGTTTGGGGCCTTTGGGCCTTCTGAAAGGGTTTTTGTATAAATTATATATCAACAAAATTTCCAACAGGTTATGTGTGAAATCTTAGTTGTCTTTTGGATTTTAAGTTTTTTTGGATGTTTTTTCCTTACAAGAAAGTTGTAATTTGTAGTCAAAAATTTTGTTAGATATAAGGGTCCTATATTGGTAAATTAAGTAAATAATTGCATGAAAAACAAATTTGGATAGCCATGTCTCATTAGTTTAAAAGTTTATATTAAATCTAGCAGCCCATGTCAGCATGAATATATCCTCTACTCTTATTTTCTATCATCTTAAACCCTGAAGTTAAATAGAACCCATTTAACTGTTCTCCTCAATTATTTTTTACTCCACATATACCCCTCCCTTCAGAGGTGTATTTATAAAATTTAGACAAAAAAATATTATTAATAAAGGGAAGAGAGAATTTGATTTTATTATAGTCTATAGTTAAATTAATTAAATAGATAATTCACTATTCATTCTTTGAACAATGAACTATTTGTCATGAGATCCTTGAGAGGTGTTGTTTATTATTATTATTTTTTTGATGATTGTGTGTGTGTTGACCTTAAGGTCCCTACAAACAGTAGCAGGGACCTTAAGATAATTTGCCCTTAATTAAATATTAGTTTTTTTTAATAAATTTAGACAAGTCACTAGAAATATACCACTTATCTGATTTAAACCTTCAACATTCATTTTTTGATTATAAAAATTGGTTAAACTAAATATTAGTTATAGCAAAAATAAGAAAAAGAATTTTATATAATATGTTTGAGTTCCTCTTTTCTAATTACAATAATCACCAGTGTCATTTGAACCTTCAATCTCCGGCAGAATAGACTAGTTAATTTTTTTTATAAAAATTGATTAAACTAAAACAATGGAAATTTAAGCAAAAATAAGGATAAGATATATATATATATATATATATATCGGAGATGATATTATAAGGCCGACCGGATTACTGTGCAAGTAAAGTCGCCTTTCATTTGGCCACATGCACAGTGTTTTTAGGATTCCCAACCGTATGGATGGAAAGAACATCGAAAAATAAGCTAGCATGTTAATTTTCATACAATTTGGGAACTTGTAGAGTCGTCATCTTAACGGGTGAAAATTTATAGAAATCTTACCGGTTAAAAATTTCACCATTTAAGATGAAAACCCCCAAATTGTATGAAAAATAGACATGCATGCTAGCTTATTTTTCAATGTTCTTTCTATCCATACTTTGATTTCAAAATAATCGCAAAAGTGCCAAAACAAAGACGATCGTGACTTCAGACAAATGATACCTACCGCTATATATATATATTATGTCTGAGAATCTATGTTTATTAGATGTTGAGCCAGATTTTATTTTTGAACTACGACAAAGCAGAAAATTCATATAACCAACCTCCCGCATCTGGTATGTGATTAAGGCTTAATTGTAGTTGTTGTTGTATTCATTAGTTTATCAAATGAATATGCAAATGAGATGAAAGACGCATCATTATATATTCAAATAGGTATAAACATAGAAGTTATAAGAGAAGTTCACTTCGATTTTATTGTAAATGATCAGCATGAATACCAATCAAAGATATATAAGTAGTCTCATCAAAACATAGCAGAGAGTGTAGGTAGCTTCATCTCCCCCTTGCTGGAGAGTGGGATGGTGAAGTTGCCAACCACTGGGAGATCAATAGTGAGTCCAATGTCCAACTCATAGTCAATGTCCCAATCCCTCCCAATGTCTTTCATTATGCTCAACAGGAAGTCATATGGCACATTAAAGGGTAGATCAAGCTTGGTCACTCCCTTGGCTGCAATAGATCCTGGGTCTGCCATTGTCCCCGATACTATAACCCTATTCAAATTAATAAAACACACACAATTACTATTAATAATATATATATAAATAAATTTTTATTTATTTATTTTGATAATATGAGTAACAAGCCGCTAATAAATCAAAGACGTGCATAAGTCTTAACAGAGCAGACATGAGGACGAGGGCGAACGTGCATAAACTTTTGATTGTTGGAATTCTTATAGGGATTGAGATACCAATAGACCATTCGATCGTTGGTTTGTCATTAATATTTTTGCATGTTGATTGATTTAAGAGAGAAAAAAACCTGCCCGCACTCTTGAGGGTGTAAGAGACCTCGCAAATGGGGAGAGGGGTGACATAAGGATTATCAACGGAGACTTGGGCCCTAAAAGTGGTCGCCTTCCGGCTGACCTCCTTGAATGACACCTCCGTCACGCTCGCCTCCGGCTTTGGGATGTTTGCTATCTTCTCCGCCACAAACTCCTTCGCTTTGTCTACCAAACTCGCCATCTTTCTTTCTATTTTTTTGTTCTCTCTCTCTCTCTCTATATATATATATATATATATATATATATATATATATAAGAGAACAATGGATGGTTCATGTAGATCTCCAGCAATGTGATTGGGTGCACTGCACGTGGTGGCGGGGGAGGATCCAATGGCGACGGACATGGCACCAGGCTCCCCACCAAATGGCCAAGTACTTTGACCCAATGGGAAAAACTTTAATACTTCATTATTTACTTTTGATTCGTGATCTATTTTTCGGATCTAATTTTTTATTACCAATTTTTTTTTATTTCAAGATTTTAATATTGTGTTTGGAAAGAGGAATATGATCTTTTATCTTTGAATTACAAGGAAAAAATCACTATCCATTAATTTTATACATATTAAGTGAATGACATTTTTTTTAACCATATTTACTCCTGGCCATTTTGTGGTATATTGTTAATTAATCTGAGGAAATAATTGTAAATAGTTTTATAGTGATTTTTAATTTTAAGTAACTTTTATTAGAATTTAGTTAAACATTTAAAATTTAAAATTACAACTAATTGTAAAAGTGAGTCTAATTTTATTTTTTAGAAAATCCAAAAAACAAAAAAATTAGGTTGGAATTTTAGAATTTTCTCATAATTTTCAATTTTTTTAATTATAAAAATATATCTATATTACTAAACCGTAGTATTTTTAATTTTAAAAATATCTATTTATTAATATATTTATGAGAGTTTGTTGGTTGCATATAATTTTAATTTAAAAAAAAACTAGATTGGGATTTCAAAATTTTCTAAAAAATTTGGATGTTTTAATTTTGAATTGATGACTAACATAGAACCCTTCACAACAACAAGAGATAATGTAATGTATCCATACTCAAATTCACAAACACTTTTTTTTTCTTTCATTTTTTATGAAAGTGAATAAATCAAGTTTATTTATTTCATTTAAATTTTTTTTAGTTTAGTACATAAGAGGCTCTTAAGATTATAAGAGGGATATAATGATACAAAATAGCACTACTCAAAGAAATCATGATTACAATTGAATTCCCCGACTGAACTTCCATGATTTTCATAAATGCTGAACCGATTTAAATTGTGTAACTGACGCTTGGTTGAACCTAGAATCTGATCAGAATCGGTTTTAATTGTGATATATAAAACTTATAAATTGAATTGAATTAGATTGAGGATAAATTTTTTTAAATAATTTATTTTGAATTTTTATCCCAAATATATCATGCCAAATCTATAAAAATATGAACCTCCCATAATTTTTTTTTTAAAAAAATTTATCTTAAATTTTTATCCAAATATATCGTGTGAATTTTGATCATGCCAAATCTATAACACAACTCATGAACCTCCCTTAAATCCTTAAAAAATTCTAACAGCTCATAAACCTCACTTAAATTAAATTAGATTAAGGATAATGTTTTTTTAAACAATTTATCTTAAATTTTTATCTCAAATATTATATTTATATTTAACATATAGTTTAATTGGGTTCGTACCAAAAATTCAATTTTTAAAAAATCTACCAAACCGCATTAAACCGTTCGGTTACCGATTATTTCAGTAAGTTTTTCCACCCATAGTTTCAATATATAGACTTTAATAAAAGGGTAATGCTAAACAAGCCGAATATCTTTCACGAAAAAAACACACGAATGATGTGGATGCCACGTCATTGATCCTTTACTCATCCCACTCAGCCGATTTAAAAAAAAAATGAAAGGAAAAAAAAAACCAAACTAAATCCTCCGCTTCTCTTCTTCACGCGAGCGCCTCCGCACCCCTCTCTCGCCCCGCCGGCAGACGAACGCCACGAAGATGAAGGCCATGGAGGGGTCTTGCTTGCTCGCTCCGACCTTCTCCTTATTCTCTTGCTCTCGTGCTATTCTCTCGCCCTCGCTTCCTCGAAGAAGCCTGCAGTAGTGGCTCGTCGAGAGGACACTCCCTTCATAAAGTGCCAGCTTGCCAGGTCTGCGAGATGAAATCCAGGGAGATCTACAGCCTTGTTCGGAAGAAGGAGGTATTGGTTCTACCCAAAAAGGTGCGGCCTTTTCTATTGAATTTCTTTGATTTCTCTCTGTTCTGCTTCGTGTTGGATTGGATCTGATGTGTTGGTTGTGGTTTCAGGGTTTAAATTCAGGTGTCAAAGTTTTAGAACATCGAGATCGCGGAGAATGTTTGTAATTTGAAGAAGGAAGAGGTGAATTGGATCCCCCGGATTGATATAGTTGAGAAATGAGACAAATTGGAGGTACTAATTGGATTGGTTTTCCTTTTTCTCTAAAATTGTCTGTTGTTTGTGGTGAATTGCATTATTAGAAAATCTAGTTGTAGTACAAGCAAAAATTTGTTTAACATTTGGGGAACTGTATTTTCTTTTGAGAAATATATTTTGTGAGCTCAATATATGTCAATATATACTTTTTTTATTTATTTTTGTGATGAATTCCTTTTTAAGGTTCCATTTAGTGCCCATGGTATCAGTAGCATGGCTTTCAATGTGTTATCCATGAATTTTCACTATAATCCATTTGTTTCAATGAGTTAAGTAATTTGGATGGTTGGGCTTCATTCTACTTCAGCCTTTTAGATTTTTTTTTCCTTAGCAATTCATGTTTGTTCTGTTGGTTTGGCATCTAGTTGTTTATGGTCAGGTTTGAGTTGGTACATGTCGTGAATTGGTATGCTCCCCTTGATATACTAATAAGTAATATTAGTTTTCATGAATATAAACTGCTCATAATCTCTCAGGGTATGCCTAGGCACCAAACATGAAAATGTATTCTAGAGAGGACTTAATGAATATGAACAATTTTGGCGGTGAAGATGATGATGAAGATGATGAGGACGAAGAAGATAAATTTCCTGCAAACCTGGTAATGTATTCATGTAATGGGCGAAAGCATGCTTGACTGGAACAGAAGGTAGCTTCAGGTCTAATTGTGCAGCCATGACTGGTGTTCTCCGGAAAAATAAAGGTATTATATTAATGATGCTGGAGGTATTTGTTTGGGACCCCTTAGTGGAGTGGACACAGGGAGATAGCCATGATGAAGCAGTTATTGGTGGTGAAGAAAAGAAGGGAATGGAGTTGGCTGTTAGCTTGAGTTTGTTTACATCTAGAGTTCAGGAAATCCGTGTCCCACTCCAGGTAATCTTTTCTTGAAATGTTTTTTTTTTAATGGTTTAACTATGTTGTTTATGTATGATGAAGCATTTTGTGCTTGAATCTGAACTCAATGACTCTCAAGTGAATGACAGTAACAGATTGTGCTTTCTATAATGCATAAATAATTGGCTTATCAATCATCACATTTTCTTAGTCTTCTAGAGTTGTTGACTGTATGACTGGTTAATATTCAGGAAACCCCGTATAAACACTTTTTGACATCATTGATACAGTTAGTTTGTGTTTTTAATATTTATTTGTTTCGGATCACTTTTATCATTGGACACTGTGCTCAACAATTTGTGTTTCTCAGAATGGTAAACTGTTGTAAAGAAAAATGATTACGAGTTGTGCCATTTAAGAAGTTGCTATCTGGGTAAGATATTGGCATGATTTTTACCATTTACATTCTTCTGGACCAGGAACATCATGATCTTTTGCTGTCAACATTGCCAGCAGCAGAATGTGCACTCAAGGTATGACGTAATAAAGTCCTCTTGGTCAATTTCAATTATTTGAGTAAGTTGAAATTGAACAGTTTCAAGCTTGTATCCACACCATTTTTCCTTTCGACTTACCAACTCATTTTTTTTCATAGGAAAGTTTTGAGGGAGAAGGATGGTTATAAGAAAAATATTAAGCAGAGAGTTTTACAGGGCATTTCAGACACAAAGGCAGCACTAAAGAAATACACAAACAAAGTATCAGGGAAGTTAAAGAATTCGTCGCGGTGAAAGAAAGGTCAAAAGCCTTCAAAGGCAGGCAAAGCTGAGCTTTAGGACTGAAGAACCACTTCACCCTGAAATCACAAGCTTTGTTTGTAAACCTAAATTAGTGCAACAGCTCTGAAACATACATTCTATTGTTCTCTTTTTTTTTGTCGTTTTCAAAAATTCGATTGTAGACCTTCATACTCAGATGCCTGTGGCAATGATACATTTAGCTTTTTGTTCTCTCACATAACTTTGTAACTTCATACTACATTGTGAATTTTCAAATATTGCTATCATATCGGGCAATGCATGATTCACACATACTCACCAAAAATGCATGGCTACAAAAGTATGGAGTTAACAATATGAATTCCAAAAGAAAAGTGGACAACTGCACATAAACACATTTCATTTATTAATTTAAACACATTGGCAAACATGGCCACCACTCGGACAAAACATGACCACCACCCGGACTATTTAAACACACTGTCAAACATTGGCCACTGTTATACTGTCAGAAAAGGGCAACAACCACATTGCCATCAACAAATTATTTGAGAAGTGATCTAGCTAGGTGTCAAGTGAAATATGAAATGTTTGCAGGGTCTCAGAGTTGTAGTAATATTTATGTATCTCTGAATTCTCATTTTCCATCAACCAAACTCTGCACTAACTTAATTGAGAAGCTTCAGCACAAAACTGAAAACTTTAGTGGTACTGTATACATACATAGTGATAAAACTAATTTAGTTTTTTTTTTTTAAATCTGCCTTCAATAATGGCAAGCAATTAGCTTAAACAGTGGCAGCACTGTTTGCAAAAGATGTCAGACAGTTGTCTTTCATTCCAGTTTATAAGAACATTACAAAGTTGGTACTTAGATTAATGAAATAAATATAAGAACTAATGCTAATGAATCACCTCACCACAACCATCTTGTCTTTGTCTCATAAAACTTGCGATCATTCCAAAACAAAGAATTGATGCCATGGATCATATTCATCATCACTGTGAGCAAAAAACATAAACACAACTAAAAGTAAAGCTTAGCCTCATTCTCATAGCTCATCATAAAGCTTAATCAAAAAGATACACAGTGGAAACAATTATTGGAGTAAAATCACACAAGTAAATTAGCATCAACTGATCACCAAAAAGTGCTTAAAATACACAAAATTCATGCCAAACAATGAAAAAAATAGATCTTGAATCCTTGTATACATAGTACTAGGTAACAGAGTACAAAAAAAATTAGCATAAATAGTTGCAATTGGGTGCCTTTTTCTTAGAAGGATGTCCATATGAAACAACCATCAAAAGAACAACAGCCTCGTCCTCTTCTCTGAGCTTCATTTGCTTCCAAACAACACATTTATCTTTGAAAAGCACATCTCTTCCAAACCCTAGCATCCCAAGCTTAACATAGTGCTCTTTGTTTCTACTAAATCCATCACTCTTTGAAAAGATCTTCAATCCAACGGAAGTCGTGGTCTCGCAACTGGAAAAAGATCAAAAGAAGAGAATAGCGGATTAGAGAGGTGTCGCAGAGAAGGAAGGAGAAGGAGGAGATGGAGAGGCGGGGGTACTGGAGGCTCCGGGAGAAGGCGCAAATGAGGAGGTTGTAGAGGAAGGTGGTGGAGGGGAAGATGTGTGAGTAGCGGAGAGGGAGGGGGCTGGAGAGGGAGAGAGAGGAGAGGCAGTCCAGCGGGCGAGTGATGGGGTTCGTCAACCGGCAGCTCGCGCGCGAAGAAGACAAATTAGGGTGTTTTTTCCTTTTTCTAATTTGCTCCTTTTTTTTTAAAAAAAAAAATGTAGTGCTGACTCAGACGATGCCATCTCATTCGTGTCATCAATTCGTGTAATCCTTTCGTTCAATATAGCATTACTCTTAATAAAAGCCTTTAGAATGTATATATATTTCGAAACCTATAGGAGAATAGGAAAAAATTCTCATAAAAATTTTGACAAAAATTATTTCTTTAATAAGAAAATATTCTAAAAAAATAAAAATATATATGTTAAGAGAAATCTAAATACAAATATTTCCTTTAATAATTATCAAAACATCAGCTCTTTCCCATAATGTACCCAAATTCAAGAACAATGGTCCTCTTCCTTGTGATCAACAGAATTTTCTAAGGTGATTGAAACTTGAAAGAGCATGTACCTTATTATCCAATTTCAAATAAAAGCAAGGTTTATCTTTTTAAAATTAAAAATTAAACAAAAAAAACCCAGAAAAAGATTATCCAAGCCCGATCAAATGCGATAAGTTTAGTTATACCCAAACCCTAACGCTACAAAGACTCAAATCACACACTCATCAATAATCTTCATCAGCTTCTTCCCTATATTTAAGATCATATATATAACAAAGTCGACTACAGACTAGCTCCAAAAACACTTACCTCCTCATCTCACAATCTCTCATGCATGGCTGGCCTCAACCAGGACCTGATAACTGAAGTTCTTCTCCGGCTGCCGGTGAAATCCGTCTTCAGGTTCAAGCTTGTCTGCAGGGACTGGCTACAGTATGTCATGTGTCCTTTGTTTGCTCAAACATACCAATCTCACAATGGACCTTCCACACTCGCAGGCTTCCTTCAAACTCGTTCCAGTCGAACTTACTTTTATCCTGTGAACAATAGTAAGCAGTACTCATCTAGAGCGATGATCACGCCTAACTTGAGAAATCTCCAATCAATTCACAGAATTGTTGCTTCCAGTGATGGTCGTCTGCTCTTGGTGGACCGTCACAATGGCTGGGAGCTTTTATGCAATTCCGTCACCGGGGAGTTGTTCGAGATCCCGGAATTCCCCCATTGGGCACACGGAGTTGGTATCATCCACCAAGAGCCTCATGTCAAACTAGTTTTTGCATACCACACCAAAGGTGGTATGACCACTTGCCAAACTTTGTGCTGCACCGAATATATTATGTTCAAGACTTTCACCACCGAGACTAATCAGTGGACTACTATGTTTGTCCACCTATCAAAAGGTATGTGCTTTGATGAGATGGAGGATGCCGGAGTTGTTGTCGGAGATGCAATGTATTGGATGGCCCAAACCGGTCATGTGCTCCAGTACAAAGTAAGCTGTGCGGAAGAAGGGAAGTCTAAGATGATTTCTCGGCCATACCAGTGTTGTTTACACAATGCCAACTCTCTGCATTGTGTCTCGAATGACTCTCTTTATTATTGCAGCAATGATAGCAAAGATGCCAGGATTTGGGTGCTTTCAGATGATCATAACATGAGTTGGTGCATGAAATACAAGGTGCGCTTAGGTGATGGTATGGATGGGTACTATGGCAGGGCTTTGCACGTGTGCCTTAAACAAGAGGTTATGTTCATGTGGTTCTTCAATAATACGGGGACTAACTTTGGCCGGATGATTAAGTTTGGCCTCATGGATGGAAAGATGGAGGTGGTTTACAGAACTCAACGTCGTAAGCACTATGTAATTAGTATTGTTCCTTATTTCTTCCCTTCATGGCCTGCAGCTTCTTTTGTTAGAACCGAATCAATGATATAGGTTAATTTTGAGATTGAACGTACAAACACTTCTTAATTCAGTACGATTTATAGTAATTCGTGAGTTATTTAATGATGATCTAAGGGATTCCTAATTATGTTGTTCAACCCTTTTCCACTTGGTTAGTTCACAAACATAGCAATTATTAATTTTGGAATTATAAAAAAATTAAGATTACTTATTTTTTGATGATCAAGTTTTCCAGTAAAATTTTAATTTTAATTATCAAACAAGACATGTTATTTTAATTTAGTTGTAATGTGCAGAGTAGTCTAATTTTTATTAACCATCTAATTGGCCGAAGCTTAACATTACAAGTGGCACTATGCGACAATCCTTGTTTGATAAAAACCAAGAGCAAAACCAAGAAAAATGTTTTTCTTTTTAATTAATAATTTTGCTGTTTGCCTGGTACAAAGAACATAATCATGTGTAGTGTGGAATATGAGGACCATGAAAACGGCAAACCAAGAAATCACCATTGTCAATATAGACCCGAATATTTGTTGTCGACTGAACAAGGAGGCCAAGACGCTCTGCCAAAGCTGGTTTAATACAATTATGGGTACTCCCACTTGCCGCTGTCTATGAGAACGTGAAATTTGTGATGAGCAATTAATCTCACTAAGCAAAAGAAGGGAACGTAGAATATTGTGACCGGCCAAAGCATTCAAACTAAAAATATCTGCAATAACATCATCCTCTTATGCTTCCACTAGGGAGGGTCATCCCGGTGTTCCACTTCCTCATCATTCATTCCCAAAAGAAGAACGAACTTGCTTCGGTAACAATGATTGACACTATATTTCTGATCACAATTGTAGTATAGCCTCTTTTCTCCCATTTCTCTCGAAGTTCAGCTAGTGTAAGGCAACAAACGGGCAAGTGAGAAGTGGGTAAGAGTGGTTACAGAGAGGAAGCTTTTGGTGGAGATGTGGTGCAGGGGGGCAAACCGTGTGGTTTGGTGGGAGGGATCAAACCATGGGTTAGGGGGTGTATGGGCCAGAAGATGGCTTAACGGGAGGAGATGGTTAGTGGCTAGTGGCAGTAGAGGAAGTCCATTTGCTCCATGGTTGGGTTGTGGTTTGCGCCTCTTCGAACAGAGCTTCATAGTCCTGAGCTAGAGCAAAGGCTTCCATGAGGGAAGTAGGACGAGAAAATAATAGCTCACGACGAAGATTAGCTTCAGACCAGTGATGAAAAAACTAATCAACAAGGCCTCAGAAATTCTAGTCACTTTGTTCAAGTCCTCAAAAACAGACTAGAAATCAACGATGGTAGTAGTTTGTATGAGCTTAGAGAGGTTACCTTGAGGACCCTCATACAGGGAAGCCCTGAATCGATGCTTGAGGTTGCTCAAGAAGTCCTTCCAAGTGCTCAGTAGATTATTGGGCTTCAACCACTAATACCAGGAAGCTACCTTGTCTTCCATGTAAAATGACACAATAGCCACCTCAGATGCTCAAGAGTGCCGTGGAAATTGAAAAATTCCTAAATACAGAAAACCCACACATGTGGATTAGAACCATCGAACCTAGGAACCTCCATATTTATGGAGCACAAAACCAGAGAGGGATCGGTACCGCTGGAAAGACCCTCGGAAGAATATGGTGATGGGCGTGACGAGCCCGTCGAGAGCCCAGAAGAACCCTGGAGCTGCGAGCGTAAATCCTTTAGGCAAGAATCAACTATGGTTATGTACTAGTGCAAGGTTTGATGAAGAGACAAGGTTTAGCCTTGAAACTAGACTTGAAGCGCTTTCACCGCCGTGAGCAAATATGGTCCCCCATATCATATACACGAAGAGCAGAAATAATTGAAAGCACCAATTGTTGAGTATATGGAGTCTGATGGATGCCTTGACGACCTTGACTACGTCGCTTGAGGGAGTCCAAGGGCGCGAGCGCCTCGGCGGTCAGCGAGCGGGGTTAAGGGGGTAGCGCCCCTGGAAGCAAATTTTTATTTTAGGCCCAGGCCTATGTGGGATTTTAGGCCATGTTTTCCTAACTCTATAAATATCTCTGTATTTTGTAAAACCCTAATTTTTGTGAGGCAAGAATAAGAAACTCTACTGCGGCCGTAGACGTAGGTCATTCTTGGACCGAACATGTAAATCCTGTTTTTCTGTGTGTGTGTGTGTGCTTCTTCTTCTCCTTCTTTCTATTGCTCAGGTCCTTTGTTCAATCTTTACACCAATTGATACAACTAACATGTGAGAACAAACAGATTAACAAGATTCAACACTCTTTGATCGAGTGCCAGCTCCAAGAAGCAACCATATATTCAAAGAAGAGAAAAGATTGAAGGGGAAAGAGAAGAGAGAAGAAGAAGAAGAAGAAGACTGCTCAATTCATTGATTCCTCTCTAATCCTCAAAACAGATCATATATCCTATACCTTCATCTCTACCGGGAGGCCACAAGCACAACCGTATGGCAGAAGGACTGATCAAATGACGGAAAAGTAATAACAAACTCTAGAAGCTTCTCTCAGGCTACAAACATGAAACAACATAATCCTGTAGTCATGCTAGTGGTTTCCTACTCATGCTAGTGGTTTCCTACTTCTGGAGCTGCTCCATAGGATGAACTTCTACCCTCTTGTAATTCAGGTCCCTTGTAACCCAATTGGGTATCCTGTGTGAATGAAACGGGTCAAGTTGTATCAGACTGGCTCCGACATTTAATGTCTCCTTGGTTTGTTGGGACATACCAATCTCTCCACGGACCTTTCACACTTGCAAGCTTCCTTCATTTTCATTGTGATCATACAATCCACTTTTATCGTTTCAACAATCGTCTCCTGAGTGTTGAAAAACAAAAGTGCTATTAATAGAAGATTGACTGAGGCATGCAACAATTAACATTGTTCTTAAGAACCATTTCACCTTTGAGTAAATAACTCGGTGAAAAAGAATCACAATGGTGTAGCTCTTCCAAGATACAAGAGTCTTAAAGTTCCCAGATTCGTGCACATGAATCAGAGAACAACGAGTGCACAAGAACTACTTCAAAACCAAAGAAGCAAGTAATAGATGGAGGAGAAGAGTAGATATTTTTTTTTATTTATAGAACAAAGGAGAAAAGAACTTTTTTATAGTGATCAAGATCAACTTGAAATTGCAACAATAAAAAAAATTCGGATGAGGCAGTTTCAAAAAAATAATAATGAAGGAGTTAATATGGCAGTTTCCAAAAAAATAAATCCATCGGAATTAATAAAGAGAAACGCGCAAGGGAACAAACTAATGCGATATTCGTGTGGATCACCGTGCGGCCACACAAGTATCGAATTTTTATGTCAAATGGAATCTAATCCAATTCCGATCTTTACACCCCCTTCACGGGCACAAGGCATGGCCTAACATTTATGGGTTTGTGCCATGTTAGGTTGGCCCTTTAAAATTAAATAAAAAATAAAAATAGAAAATCTTTATAAAAAAATTTAAAAAATCATAGATTTTTTTAAAAAAATCTTGAAATCCATGCCAAATCATAGTCCGATTCTTCCAGGGTTGTTACGGTTTCTACCCCATCGCTCCTGTTGCCTTTCTATGTGTTAGTAAGAAATTGAGAGAAAGCTAAGGAGAGATAGAGGAGAGTTTGAGACAGAGAGAGGGGAAGTGGTGAGAGAGATTTAGATATAAATTATTTTTTTAATAAAAATAATATTTAAAAGACATAAGGAAATATATTAAGAAAGATCTGAATACAAATATTTTTCTTAATAATTATCAAAACATGTGCTCCTCGGCTATTTGTACTCAAATTCAAAAGCACCGGTCCTCTTCCTTAAGATCATCAGAAAAAGATGGTTTTATTTTTTCTAAAGTGATTAAAAGGACATCTAATTTGTTATCCAATTTGTAAATAAAAGCGAGGTTTATCCAATAAAAGAATATGATTTATTTATTTTTATAAAATAAAAAGTGAGATTTATTTTTTTAAAATAAAATAAAAACCAGAAAAAAGATGAATTCCAATCCCGATCAAATTCGATGAGTTTTGTTATACCGAAACCCTAACGCTACAAAGACTCATCAATAAATAATCTTCATTTTCCTCCTCACCTCACAATCTCTCATGGCTGGCCTCAACAAGGACATTATAACTGAAGTACTTATCCGGCTTCCGGTGAAATCCGTCTTCAGGTTCAAGCTTGTCTGCAGGGACTGGCTTCAGTATATCAAGTGTCCTTTGTTTGCTCAAACATACCAATCTCACAATGGACCTTCCACACTCGCAGGCTTCCTTCAAACTCGTTCTATTTATATCCACTTTTATCCTGTCAACAATAGTAAGCTGTACTCATCTAGATCGATGATCACGCGTCCCATCAGAAATATCCAACATTCAATTCACAGAATTGTTGCTTCCAGTGATGGTCGTGTGCTCTTGGTGGACCGTTACAATGGCTGGGAACTTTTGTGCAATTCCATCACCGGGGAGTTGTTCAAGATCCCGGAATTCCCCCATTGGGCACACGGAGTTGGTATCATCCACCAAGAGCCTCATGTCAAACTAGTTTTTGCATACCACGCCAAAGGTACTATGACCACTTACCGAACTTTGCGCCGCAGCAAATATATTATGTTCAAGACTTTCACCACCGAGACCAATCAGTGGACTACTATGCTCGTCCACCTATCAAAAGTTATGCGCTTTCATGTGAAAGAGGATGCCGGAGTTGTTGTCGGAGATGCAATGTATTGGTTGGCTCGAACTGGTGATGTGCTCCAGTACAAACTAAGCTGTGTGGAAGAAGGGGATTCTAAGATGATTTCTCCGCCATACCAGAGTTGTTTTAATTACAATGGCGAGCATTGTTTTCACAAGGCCAACACTCTGCATTGTGGCTCCAATGGAGCTCTTTATTATTGCAGCAATGATAGAAAAGAGGCCAAGATTTGGGTGCTGCTTTCAGATGATGATCATAACATGAGTTGGTGCATGAAATACAAGGTGTGCTTAGGTGTTCATGGTTTTCATGGGCGCCTGGGCAGGGCCTCTTACCTGTGCCTTAAACAAGAGGTTATGTTCATGTGGTTCTTCAGTACTATGGGGATTAGCTGGGGCGAGATGATTAAGTTTGGCCTCGAGGATGGAAAGACGGAGGTAGTTTACACAACTCAACGTCATAGGCTCTCTAGAACTAGTATTGTTCCTTATTTCTTCCCTTTATGGCCTGCAGCTTCTTTTGTTAGAAGTGAGGCAATGATATAGGTCGACTGAGATTGAACAAATTAACACTTCTTTTCATTGTATTAATGTTCTTCAGTACGTGGTATAGTATAACTTCCTGATGAGTTATTTAATGGTGATCCATAAGCTTTTATTAAGGGATTCCTAATTATGTTGTTCAACCCTTTTCCACTTGGTTAGTTCACAAACGTAGCAATTATTAAATTATTATATATTAATTTTTGGAATTATAATAAAATTAGGATTACTTATTTTTTGATCATCAAGTTTTCCAGTAAAATTTTAATTTTAATTATCAAACAAAACATGTTATTTTAATTTAGTTGTAATGTGCAGCGTAGTCTAATTTTTATTAACCGTCTAATTGGCCGAAGCTTAACATTACAAGTGGCACTATGTGACAATCCATGTTTGATAAAAACCAAGAGCAGGACCAAGAAAAATGTTTTTTCTTTTTTATTTATAATTAATTTTTGCTCTTTGTCTTGTCCAAAGCACAGGATCATGTGTAGTGTGGAATTCACAATTGAATGGATGAGCAAGATAGAGGGGGGCACAGGCAGGTTAACCAGGCCTGGGGGGCCTGACCCATCGGGCTAACCTGAAAATTGGCTCGAGCTACAATGGTGACCCGTCGGATTAGGTTGACCAGGAGTGCTCGACGGGTCACGGGTCCCCCTCGGGTGACCCATAATTGGACCACCACTTAGAACTTGCGGGCCGGGCCGTAATCCGCCGGTTTTAAATATTCTTTTAAATATAAATATAAGTTCAAAAATAACGAAAAAGACGGAAATAATTTTCTCCTATAATTTAGATGGAGAATATATTTTTTAGATGAGAATAACAAAAGAAAATTATGACCCAATATGATAATTTAGATGGAAATACTTTTGATGGAAGCATATACAAAAATATGGAAATAAAAAAATTACATAAAAAAATTTAGATGGAAATAATTTAGATGTGAAACATATATATATATATATATATATATATATATATATATATATATATATATATATAAAAGATGGAAATAAAAAAATTATATAAAAAAATTTAGATGGAAATAATTTAGATATGAAACATATATAAAAAGATGGAAATGAAAAAATTACATAAAAAATTTAGATGAAAATAATTTGGATGGAAACATATACAAAAAGATGGAAATAAAAAAAAAACTACATAAAAAATTTAGATGGAAATAATTTAGATGTGAAACAAATATAAAAAGAAGGAAATAAAAAAAATTAATAAAAAAATTACATAAAAAAATTTAGATGGAATGTGGAAATAAAAAAAATTACATAAAAGAGATTTGGATACGAATTATTCTTTTAATAAGAAAATATTCTAAAGGAAAAAAAATTATACTAAAAGAGATCTTAATACAAATCCTTCTTTTAGTAATTATTAAAACCTTCCCTATTTATAATAAAATTAAAAAACATTGATCCTCTTTCTCAGGATCAGTAAAATATGATTTTTTTTTCCTAAAGTAACTGAAAGGGCATCTAACTTACAATCTAAATTTTAAATAAAAGCGAGAATTGTTTTTCTTTTATATAAAAATACCATAAAAAGATGAATTCCATTCCCGATTAAATGCAAGAAAAGTTCTACCGAAACCTACAAAGACTCAAGATCTAAATATAAATCTTTCTGTTAATAATTATCAAAACATGAGCTCCTTCCCTATTTGTACTCAAATTCAAAAACAATGGTCCTCTTTCTTATGATCATCAGAAAAAGATGATTATTTATTTATTTATTTATTTTCTAAAGTGATTGAAAGAGCGTCTAACTTACTATCTAAATTTTAAATAAAATCAAGATTTATTTTTCTTTTAAATAAAAATACCAGAAAAGGATGAATTCCAATCCCGATCAAATGCAATAAGTTATACCGAAACCTACAAAGACTCTAAATCACCCACTCATCAATAAATAATCTTCATTAGTTTCGTCCCTATTTAAGTTCATATATATATAACAAAGAGAGACTATAGCTCCAAAAACACTTATTAAATCTAGTAGTCTTGTCCTTCCTCCTCACCTCACAATCTCACATGGCTGGCCTCAATCGCGACATTATAACTGAAATACTTATCCGACTTCTGGTGAAATCCGTCTTCAGGTTCAAGATTGTCTGCAGGGACTGGCTACAGTATGTCATGTGTCCTTTGTTTGCTGAAAGATACCAATCTCACCATGGACCTTCCACATTCGCAGGCTTCCTTCAAACTCGTTCTATTGATATCCACTTTTATCCTGGCAACAATAGTAAGCTCTACTCATCTGGATCGATGATCACGCGTCCCTTCAAAAATATCCAACATTCAATTCACAGAATTGTTGCTTCCAATGATGGTCGTCTGCTCTGTAGTGCAGAAGCAAATAAAGAATATGCAAATAGAGAATGAAAAAGGATGAAAAATGCACAAGAACACAAGAATTTAACGTGGTTCAGCTTTTAATCAAGCCTACATCCACGGAGCAACAAGAAAACCCTCGTATTTCACAATGATGAGCAACTCACATATACAAAGGGGGTAAAGGCAAAAGGTTTCATAAAACCCCCTAAGTTATTCCAAAATTGGCCAACAAATCAACCCATATAAAATAGTATCGGAACTAAAATGCAAAACGAGTCATTCAACTTAAGCCCCAAATCAACAATCTCCACCTTGGCGAGATTTGCAAGCCATACCACAAACCACCTCATCATCAACATCCACCTTAATATGAAATCTCACACCAAGCGCACAAGTTCCTTGCTGCATCTCCAACAAGTCAAACAATCACAATGTTGACCAAGTTCAAACAATGATTGAACTTGGCACCACCAATGAACTTAGTCATCATATCAGCAGGATTATCCCTTGTATGAATTTTCTGAAGCAAAATAACCCCACCATTCACAATATCACGAACAAAATGAAATCGAACATCTATATGTTTAGTCCGAGCATGGTGAACCTGGTTCTTTGCTAAGTGAATAACACTCTGGCTATCACAAAATACCTCCACCTGTTTTTGGTTAATCCCCAAGTCTGCAATCAGTCCATGTATCCAAATGGCCCCCTTCAAAGCTTCTACTGCAGCCATATACTCTGCTTCTGTAGTAGATAATGCTACAATAGACTGCAATGTGGACTTCCAACTGACAGGCCCACTAGCCAAAGTAAACAAATACCCTGTTGTAGATCTCCTCTTGTCCAGATCACCAGCAAAATCAGAATCCACATAGCCAATGAGAAATTTGTCATCATTATCCTGATTTCTCTCAAATTTCAGACCAACCCCCATAGTGCCTTTAATGCACCTCAATATCCACTTTGCAGCTTCCCAATGTTTTTTACCTGGATCATGCATATATCTACTCACTATACTAACAGCCTGGGAAATATCAAGTCTTGTACATACCATAGCATAGATAAGATATCCAATCAAACTAGCATAAGGTATATTCTTCATATAATCTCTTTCAACATCAGATTTTGGAGATTGATCAGCACTCAATTTAAAATGAGAAGCTAAAGGAGTACCAACTGGTTTAGTGTGCTCATCCATGCCAAACTGCAGTACTACCTTTTTCAAGTATTGCATCTGACTCAGATACACTGTACCCTTCACTCTGTCTCTACTAATTTCCATGCCCAGTATCTTCTTGGCCTCTCCTAATTCCTTCATTTCAAATTCTGAGTTCAACTGGTTCTTCAACCTATCAACTTTAGCAATATTCCTTGCAGCAATTAACATGTCATCCACATATAACAACAAGTAAATGAAAGTTTCATCCAACAACTTCTTGAAGTAAACACAAGGATCATAAAGACTTCTTGTGAATTTCTGAACTTTCATAAACTGGTCAAACCTCTTGTACCACTGCCTTGGAGACTGTTTCAAACCATATAATGACCTGTTCAACCTGTAAACCAAGTCTTCCTTGCCAACTGTCTTGAAACCTTCTGGTTGTGACTAAATTCAAAAATGCAGTCTTCACATCAAGTTGTACTAAATTCAAGTCAAATTGAGCAACCAAAGCCAAAAGAATCCAAATGGATGAATGTTTCACCACTGGAGAAAAGACCTCATTGTAATCAAGTCCTTCTCTCTGTGCATAACCTTTGGCCACCAGTCTTGCCTTGAACCTCACACTATCTTCTCCCTGAGTACCTTCCTTCTTTGCATAAACCCATTTGCAACCAATCTCTTTTCTTCCCTTTAGTAGCTTTACAAGTTCCCAAGTGTCATTCTTCTGAAGAGATTGCATTTATTCATCAATAGTCTTGTTCCAATCCACATTTTCTGAACTTCTAATGGCTTCTTTATAAGTGGTTGGAATGTCATATTCTAAAATGGGCAGCGCATAAGCAACCATGTCAGCAAACCGGGGTGGCTTTCTGATTTCTCTCCTTGTCCTAGTTGCAGCTATACTATTATCCTGTTGCTGTTCAGGTTCATGCTGAGAACCTTCATCAATATGATCTATAAGATCATCTGTAGGTGTACGGGTTGCATCCATCTGAGAATTAACTGCATCCATATGAGAATTAGCTGCATTATGCTCAAACTCCACATGTTGCACATTCCTGCCTTGCACAATTTTCTTACTAGGTGTTATTGCACTTTTGAGAAATTTGCTTTCATCAAATGTAACATCTCTGCTTAATATCAATTTCTTCAACTCTGGGCACCATAACCTGTATCCTTTGACACCACTGCAAAATCCCAAAAATACACCTTTCTTTGCTCTCGGATCAAGTTTACTATCTGTGACATGAAAGTAAGCAATACAACCAAAAATATGCAAAGAATCATAATCAGTAGCAGGTTTTCCAGTCCACACCTCATAAGGTGTTTTACCTTCAACTGCAGCTGATGGTAATCTGTTGATGAGGTGACATGCATATGTCACTGCCTCTGCCCAGAACATCTTGCCCAAATCAGCATTGGACAACATACACCTCACATTTTCCAACAAGGTCCTATTCATCCTCTCTGCTACCCCATTCTGTTGTGGATTTCCCCTCACTGTGAAATGTCTCATAATACCTTCATCTTCACAAAATTTCTGAAAACAATCAGACTTGTACTCTCCTCCGTTGTCTGACCTCAAGCATTTTATTTTCCTCCCAGTCTGATTCTCAACCATTTTCTTCCAAACCAGAAAAATGTTGAAAACCTCATCTTTAGTTTTCATTGTGTAGACCCAAACTCTTCTGGAAAAGTCATCTACAAATGTAACAAACCAATGCTTTCCTCCTAAAGATGCAACCTGTGTTGGCCCCCAAACATCTGTATGCACATAATCAAGAAGTCCTTCAGTTTGATGTACTGAGGTTCCAAATTTCACCTTGGTTTGTTTTCCCAATACACAATGCTCACAAAAATCAATCTTGCATGTTTTTGCACCCTTTAACAAGCCTTGTAGAGCCTTCTCACCAACATGTCCAAGCCTCATATGCCACAACCTAGAAGTATCAGAAACACCTTCTCTTTGCTTGTCAACTATCGTAGCAGCTCCACCTATAAATGTTTTTCCTTGTAAAAAATACAAATTCTTCTGTCTGGCTCCTCTCATCACAACCATAGCACCCTTAGACACTTTCAGCTCACCTGCCTCCATTGTGACTTTAAAACCTCTAGATTCCAAAGCACCCAACGATATCAGATTTTTCTTCAAATCCGGTACATACCAAACATTTGTCAACTCCCTGATAGTTCCAGCATGAAGCTTCAAACAGATTGAGCCTACTCCTTTCTTTTCACATGCATGGTCATTTCCAATGAGGACTGTCCCATTATCAGATAACTCCAAACTGGTAAAATGATCCTTATTCGGACACATATGGTATGAGCAACCAGAATCCATGATCCAACCATCTGAAATACTGTCAAGAGTGGATACCAAAACAACTCAGAGTCATTATCCCCCGGGCTACATTAGCATTCTCAGTTTTCTTCTCCTTTCCTTTCTCCTTTTGCTTCAATTTTGGACAGTCTTTCTTCCAATGGCCCTTATTATGGCAGAATGAACACTCAACTTTTGCTAAAATTTTTCTACCATCTGCTGAAATTCCTCTCAAAGTTCCTCTAGACTTGGATCGAAACTTGTTATTCTTATCAGATTGTCGTCGCTCTGTTCTTCCCCTTACTGCTAATGCTTCTGAATTCTCAAAGTGGGCCTGTTTATCTCTTCTACGAAACTCATTATTCATCAAAGCATCAGAAACATCCTTAAATGTTATTGAATCTTTACCATAAATTAGTGTGGTGGCAAAATGATCAAAGGAATCAGGTAATGAATTCAATAACAATAAGGCTTTATCTTCATCTTTAACTTCTTCATCCAGATTTAACAAATCAGCAATCAATTTATTGAAAGAGTGAATGTGCTCCATCATTGGCGTACCTTCTTTGTATGAAAACCGGAAAACTTTCCTTTTAAAATACAAACGATTATGAATACTCTTCATCATGTATTTATCTTCCAGTTTCAGCCACAAATCCTTTCCCATAGTTTCTTTCATCACGAAATACTTCACCTCCTTTGCAAGACAGAGACGAATAGTGCCACACGCCAATCTATTCAGCTTCGCCCACTCATTCTGTTCCATATCATCTGGTTTATCTTCTAGGGTTGCGTCTAACCCTTGCTGCACAAGGACATCCATCACTTCACACTGCCACATCCCAAAATTCGTGTTCCCATCGAATTTTTCAATTTCAAACTTTGCATTTGCAACAACCATCCGTACTGCGCAAGATCCAATTGCTACCTGTGTCCCAGATCCAAATCCGAGCATTCCCTTTCAGAATCAAACTATGGCTCTGATACTACTTTGTAGTGCAGAAGCAAATAAAGAATATGCAAATAGGGAATGAAAAAGGATGAAAAATGCACAAGAACACAAGAATTTAACGTGGTTCAGCTTTTAATCAAGCCTACATCCACGGAGCAGCAAGAAAACCCTCGTATTTCACAATGATGAGCAACTCACATATACAAAGGGGGTAAAGGGCAAAAGGTTTCATAAAACCCCCTAAGTTATTCCAAAATTGGCCAATGGGCTCACAAATAAGTAAAATAACAAATCAACTCATATAAAATAATATGGGGACTAAAATGCAAAACGAGTCATCCAACTTAAGCCCCAA
Organism: Dioscorea zingiberensis; assembly: GCA_026586065.1. Classification (NCBI taxonomy): domain Eukaryota; kingdom Viridiplantae; phylum Streptophyta; class Magnoliopsida; order Dioscoreales; family Dioscoreaceae; genus Dioscorea; species Dioscorea zingiberensis. Next base: position 8,384,874 of record CM048822.1, on the reverse strand, counting down.
ATCAACATGCTCTTGGTGGACCGTTACAATGGCTGGGAACTTTTGTGCAATTCCATCACCGGAGAGTTGTTCAAGATCCCGGAATTCCCCCATTGGGCACACGGAGTTGGTATCATCCACCAAGAGCCTCATGTCAAACTAGTTTTTGCGTACCACACCAATGGTACTATGACCACTTACCCAACTTTGTGTTTCAAGACTTTCACTACCGAGACCAATCAGTGGACTACTAAGCTCGTCCGCCTATCAAAAGTTATGCGCTTTCATGTGAAAGAGGATGCCGGAGTTGTTGTCGGAGGTGCAATGTATTGGTTGGCTCAAACTGGTGATGTGCTCCAGTACAAACTAAGCTGTGTGGAAGAAGGGGATTCTAAGATGATTTCTCCGCCATACCAGTGTTGTTTTAATTACAATGGCGAGCATTATTTTCACAAGGCCAACACTCTACATTGTGGCTCCAATGGAGCTCTTTATTATTGCAGCAATGATAGAAAAGAGGCCAAGATTTGGGTGTTGCTTTCAGATGATGATCATAACATGAGTTGGTGCATGAAATACAAGGTGTGCTTAGGTGTTCATGGTTTTCATGGGCACCTGGGCAGGGCCTCTTACCTGTGCTTTAAACAAGAGGTTATGTTCATGTAGTTCTTCAGTACTATGGGGATTAGCTGTGGCGAGATGATAAAGTTTGGCCTCAAGGATGGAAAGACGGAGGTAGTTTACACAACTCAACGTTATTGTCATTGGATCTCTGGAACTAGTAATATTGTTCCTTTTTTCTTCCCTTTATGACCTGCAGCTTCTTTTGTTAGAAGTGAGGCAATGATATAGGTCGACTGAGATTGAACACACACTTATTTTCATTGTATTAATGTTCAGTACGTGTTATAGTACAACTTTCTTAGTTATATTTTAATGATAATCCATAAGCTTTTCTTAAGGGATTCCTAATTATGTTTTTTTATTTTATAAAGTGGATAAACCACAATTTATTTATAGGTTAATTTAATAAGAGTCCATTACATTGCTCATACAGTGAGAAATAAAATACATCTATTAGTCCTCCTCTTGCCTCCTTGACCTACCCCATCATGCCTGCTTGTATCATTCCCTGGGTTAGTGGTGGGTCGTCCTCGAACACATCGCTACCCTCATCAGCCCGCCCTTGCGTATCCAAGGTGAATTCAAGATTGCGCTTCACCAGGTTTCTTGCCATTTCTAGCTTGAGTCGCTTTGCCGAAGGGGCTGCATCTAACCAAGAGATAAGGAGGAAAGTAATATCATGAATAATTCTTAAACAAACGCGTTGTTTGTTTTGAAAATATTATCGATTCCTTTCACCCGGCCCAAATACTCCAAGTGATTGCCATCAAGGCCATATCCCAGCCTCCTTGTAGGGTATTGTCCACCCCAGAGAAAGCATCCCTGGTTCCCCAAAGCGCATGTGTCTCGAATCGACTTGTTCGTGGACCAAATATCCTCCCGAAATGGTTCCATATTTGCACTACAAAGGGACATGAGGTCAGCAAATGTATTACAGATTCATCTTCTGTTTCACACAGGTAGGCATCTTGTACGTTCCCCCTCCAATTCTGTTTATGTAAGTTATCGAGTGTGAGGATCCGGTCTTCTTTTGCCAACCATGCAAACAGTTTGACCTTAAGGGGGTAGGGTTGTTTCCAAAACCGGTTCTTTAGATCACTTCGAGGGATTCCTAATTATGTTGTTCAACCCTTTTCCACTTGGTTAGTTCACAAACATAGCAATTGATTATTATATATTAATTTTGGAATTGTAAAAAATTAGGAATATTACTTATTTTTTGATGATCAAGTTTTCCAGTGAAATTTTAATTTTAATTATCAAACAAAACATGTTATTTTAATTTATTTGTAATGTGAAGAGTAGTCTAATTTTTATTAACCATCTAATTGGAAGCTTAACATTACAAGTATGTGACAATCCATGTTTGATAAAAACCATGAGCAAAACCATGAATTTATATATAATTTTGCTCTTTGTCTTTGTCCAAAGAACAGGAATTGACAATTGAATGGATGACCAAGATAGATACCTGAGGTTGCAAGTAAATAAAAAGTTGGGAAAATTATTTTAAGGTCCTTAGCACTGTTTTCAGGGACTTAAAGTCAAATGCACATAAATAATAATAATAAACAAAACATCCCAAGGACTCCAAAGGAATAATGAAACAACGCAAAGATCTATAATTAATAATCTATAAAAAGTTTTGAGTTTAAACTAAAAATTAATCATCATTGAAGTACTTGTACTAAACTCCATATTTCAAAAATTTTATTCAAAAATTTATTTTATATCTATCACTAGCCATCAATCAACAGTAACCAACTCAATTTATATCTCATAATTTTGCTAGTATATATTAAAATTATATTGATGATGTCTTAGTTTCAATTAATCTGAAATTAATGTCAGCAAATCAAACCTTAAATTATTTCCACAAAAATTAAAAATCAATAAATAATAATAATAATAAAAAAAGCATAAGAAGATTAATTCTATGTTTTTCATTCTCCAACCACATACCTATTGCATATTTTCTTGGATCAATACAACGTATGCTCCTTTGATATGTGCTCCACTAATCTACCATTCTCCGTAGACATCATCGTAAAGGAGAATTCTCTATTAGTAGAGGTATTTTGGCAGATCCCTACTACACGCACATCATATTTATGGACCACACCCCAAACTCTAGTGTATCATTGTAACGTTTGCACTTTAAAACTATGAGAATTCTTAAAAAAAAATGCAAATTGAGTTGCTGATTACATAAGTAATTAATTTCATGTGAAATGTGTATGGTTTGTTATTTTAATAGTTTGTTTGTTTATATTATTTTATAATTTAAAAATCTGAGAAAATAATAAAATCTCAATCTATTTTTTGATTTTTTGAAAATTTTTAAAATCACAATTAACTACAATGGATTTACTCATAATATAGATAGATTTTTTAAAATTAAAAAATATAAAATTCTGGAAAAAAAATTTCAAAATCCCAAACCCAAATTTCTATTTTTAAAATTATTTTAAATTAAAATTAATATACCCCGCTTAGTAATATAAATAGATCCTCAATTTTTTCTTTAAAGATGGAATCATGTGAATTCCTTGTTAAATATGAATAATTTAAATTTTTTCGAAAATCTGTATAGTCCTAAATTAGAAGTTTTAAATATTTCTGAAGATAAAAATTACACCTTTATTTTTAACCCTTATATTTATGTCATAATATCCTCAATTTTTTTAAACTCTATTTAACAAAGCAATAGAAATAGGTTTTTTTTAGGAAAGTTCCAGAAAACCCTTGAGAATTTTGTAACTTCTCAAAAAGCCCATAATATTTTTCATATTTTTAAAAAGCCCCTCTTTTTTGACCAAATGTCACATCAGTCTATGAATTAACCCAAGGTGTTTAAAAAACCATGGAAATTACTTAAATGCCCATCAATGGAAAAGCCAAATGCATATCATATCGTTGTTCTTTTCCCCAACTTTATCAAAATCCCTAGTTTTCATTGTTTTTCTCTCCGTCTTCACAGCGTTCGGTCTCTATCGGCCACAGGAAAGACTATCTCTTTGAAGCGTTTAATGATCAACTTCAAGACGAACTTCTCTCAAAAGAAAATACACACTTTGTGGATAGTTTTGGGAAAATGGATGTACATTTTTCTTGGTTAATGGGTCTTTTTGAAGTCTTTTAGTTTATGGGAATGGTTATCAATAAAACTTTTTGTTTTTGTTTTTTTGCATAAAACTGTTTAAATGAGCTTCATAAGCCACAGTGATTTGGAAACTTTAAATTTGTTGTGTATTGGAGGTTTAGGGTGTGTGAATTAGGGTATAAATTAATGCCTTATTTCTCCATATTCTGTGTTTTCGAGTTTATGTTTTGTAAGCATGTATTTTTTGAGGTAAGCATGTATTTTTTGGGGTTTGCATTTATATTTTGTCGGTAAGGGTTTGTGTTTATTTACTTCCCAATGACAGAGAAGAAAACTCGCAAACGTCTATTATTATTGCAATGAAGTCAAAAGTGTCGTTACACAAACTAACTTTACTTATAAAAGATACATGATAAGATTTTTCAAATGGTCTACAAACAAATGCTGTAGTCTCTTTGGCAACTTGCAGATAAACATAAAATGCGAGAGAGAGAGAGAGAGAATGCAGAAATCCCCAAGCTTGCTCGAAATACAATTTAAATGCATAAAACTTTGCATTTTTCAAAGCAATCGGCTATGAAAATGTGATGTGACTTGACGGGAGTTCTCCCGCCAAAGCAACAAGCAGGGTTAAATTGATATTTTTCAAAAATCCATTCAATCTATAGACAAGAGGGACCTATAAAGGAGAATTTCAAAAAATAAAGACTGACAATGAAACTAAAAAAAATTAGAGTGACTATCCAAAAAGTTGGAAATATATCGGGCATTGCACGGTAATTTACCTTTTTTTTCTCTTTTTTTACTTCTGATTTTCTGATTTATTTATTTAAAAATGCTCAAAATTGGATCTCTTTCCAGTTCCATCAGTTCTCCGAGTGGTGTACGTTTCTGGCCCACTAGAGAGTGCATCCAAAATTGGGAATTTTCCTTATTAATGTTCATGGCTGCATGGAAAACAGTACTCATCTTTAAAACATCTTCTGTTCTTTGTCCTTGAATTGCATACTTTTTGCTTTAGCACTTCACTTATTTGACCCACAAGCCCGGTTGTGTTTGGTTCGAACCAAACATGGAGAAAAGGAATACCAATCTACAAATAGGTTCTTCTGCAAGTAGTAATAGAATTTAAAATAATAAATAAAATTACAAAAATAACACTCTTTGAAAAACAATTAGCAATCTAACCCATTTTAACTTAGGTGCCATGAGCTTCATTTAAAAGAAAAAAATAAAAAAAAAATCTTCATAATATAATTTCCGAGCCTCTTGCGGTACTACAAAATCTTCATGATTTTTTTACCTAATCCTACAATCACTTGCTATTAGTTAAGGATTTTATTTCTTTTAACATTTAAAACTATTTTTATTTTAAAATTTTAAAAATAAAATATTTTATTTATACAATGGTAAAGTTCATTTTTTTTCCTTCCCTCACATTCAACAATTTTATTAATTTAGAAATTTTTAATAACATAAAAGGGTGTGAAAATAATAATCCTAATATTGTAAAAATAATGAATTTTTTCAAAAATATTGCTTTTTTATATAATAGAAGGAAGGGTAGGTGAGGATGACGTGGTACACTGAGGAAACGCCACGGTGGACATTTCTGTTTCTAAAACAAGAGGAAACGCTGCAACTCCTCAGAGCAGAGAAGAAACGAGAAGAGAAGTGCAGAGTGTATGGCAAGCTCCGTACCACGCCCTGTTCCTCTCCATAATTCCACTGTGGCGGCCTCCTCTACTCATGGCGCGGCCTCCGCCCCCGCCGTCGCAGTCACCCCGCAAGGCTTCACGTCCGCTTTGCAGGCCAACGCCCTCCGCCTCGAGATGATCGTGCATCGTCTCGCGATGCACTTCAGGAACGGGGTCCGCAACGAAGAGTTCTCCGAGCTCTGCTTCTTTCTCGCCAGGCATGGTTATGGATCACCCTTGTTATTTGTTCTTCGTTCTGTGTTTTGTTTGTTCTATGCTTCGTGAACCTTGGTTTTCCTCTGGTTTATGTTTTCCTGTAAAGATTGATGGGTGACACTTGAGTTTTATCTGATGAAAATGAACCAGAGTCCCTAAATGCGGAGATTTCAACCATGCGTTGACAGTGCTTTGATTCAGGATTAGTGTTTGTTTATTTATATAGTTTTGTCTACCTTTTCCTGATGCGCCTCAAAGATTTTTGCTTAATATAATGTCATGTTGTGTGGGTGCCAAATGTTTGGTGAAAATCATAAGGATATGACTTGTGGTCGCAAATGTGAATATTGTCCTGACTTAATCGAATAGATTGATATATTTTGTCAAATTGATTATTCATTGGTTTATATATTATGGGAAGATTGCATCCATGATTTTTCTTATAACATTAGGGCAAATGAATATTCATCAGTGTTTTTGACCAGTTGATTCATACAATTTTACTTCATTGTGCTTAATGTTTTTTTTTTTGTTAATTATTACAAATTTTCTGTTAAAACTTTATTTACAGGGCAGTCTGGCACAAGACTAAAATTGCCCTTTGTATGTACTTTATTGGTATGCTGTCTTTTATTTTATTACTATTATTATTGTTATGATTATTATTATTATTATTATTATTATTATTATTATTATTATTATTATTATTATTTTATTTTTGTCAGATGCACTGTGAGTGGCACTAAGGTATCACTTGCAATTTGTGAGCAGCATTCCTTTTGATCATATCATTTCTAGGGGAGCTAGTGTTTCTTTTTGTTCAGCTTAGCTAACCTTGATTCTTTGTCTGTGTGCATATTGGCAATTCAATTTTACATGCAACTTGTGTGTGCTCTTTCAAATTTAAAATGAAACTTTAATTGTTTTACTGGAATAAGATATTGATGCTAGTGAGAGCTACATTCACTATGCTTCTTTTGTAGCTTATCTTTTGGTAAGTATTGACTTGTTCTTGGTAGTAAAGTTGACATCTTATTATCACATGATGATATTTTCTTTTCCATTTGCAGAGGGATCGATTATGCACTTACTTATGGTGATCTTCCATCAATAGCTCATCATTTACCTTCTCTAATACGACAGGTTATCTAACTTCTGAGAAGCTCAGCTGAAATTGTGCTATATTTATGATTTTTTTAATTGCGGAGAATATAGATTGCGTTTCATTGAGACCTACTCTGTTTTATGAGTTCTTATCACTCATCAAGCAGCTGAATGTTTTATTTGTGTATCCAACATACAATTAGCACTTTTTCTCTCTCTATATTTCTTCTTGTGAATTAAAAATCGCAGGATGACTTGGGATTCTGACTAAATTGTTTTGTGAAATTCTCCTAAGATCTGTTGAACATCAATTCTATTGTTAGCATTTGGAACTTGGAAGTTCAGTGTTAAATAATTTATAATCAATTGGAAGGTGATATGCAATATGTGCTATACATTCTTATGGTTTCTGTTAAAATTTGTTTATTTATTCCATATATTTTAAATTTCATCCTGTAAGGTGTTTGAGCAAAGAAAGTGCACTCCCCTCCAATCGGCTATCTTGGTGCTAATGATTTCTGTGAAGGTAACTTTTTCAACTGACCATTTTAGCTTTATGTACTTGCAGTTAAAAAGCCATAATAGCTTATAATTTACTTTTGCCAAATCTTAGCCCTTGATGTGTTCCAGAATTAAAACTTCTCACAAATCAAACTGTTCATCCTTTTTCTGTTGTGCCTGAAGTACTGTTTCATGTTCTCTCTCTCTCTCTCTCTCTCTCTCTCTCTCTCTCTCTCTCTCTCTCTCTCTCTATATATATATATATATATATATATATATATATATATATATATGCAGTATGCTAGCTTCACCATATTATGATGAAAGCTGAAACTTGTGAGGCTGAGATTTGTAATTTCTAAAAATCAAAATGATGAAATAAATTTTTGGTTTCTAGCTGCTAAGGGGAAACACAAAAGTCTCTTGCTTCTTTCCGATGATAAAGCTTGATCAACTCTGCAAAGTTGAAACTAGCTGTAATAGGTTCTTCTTGCTGCTAATTGCTTTAGATGAATATTGATTCAATCTATCTCTGGTCCTACTTATGTCTTGGTCGTGTCACTATCTACTAACTTAGCTTATTTATTTTATCGTTTTGGATTGGATTTGTCAGAATCTAACATTGCATCTCTTCACATACCAGCTTATGTAGTCGCACCATGGTAGCTGTGTATTGAATCTTTATGGTCACTGTTCAATAAGCACATGTCGTAATCAAGTAGATAATTTTATAGAACTGTTATTTTGTCACTGTTTGGATTGAGAAAAACTGGCCTTGCCATTGTGAATTTATGTTTTGCTTCGGTCTTTGGATCTTCTTTAAGTTGTTATGTCATGTAGATCTGTGGCTGGTGATCTCATCATGAAACTTCTTTTAACTATTTTTATCTGTATCTTGTGTATTATTTGAAACGTTTGAGAATCAGAGAATGGATACTTTCTACTGCAGAATGCTTGCCAGAATGGATGGTTCCATCTTCCAGATATTAATGAAATCTTGAGAATGACAAATGAGGTCTGACAGTGGTTACCCATAATTTAAGCACATTTATTGTGGATATCAAATTAAAACTTGGATGTTTTATGGCCATCTTTCTAATTACAGAATTTTTGGTACATAGCTCTGTAGTAACTTTTGTACAGCTGCAAGTGTGAGTATTGATCCAGCCAAAGTTATAGGTACAATTTCTGAGGTCATTCCTAGGTAAGAAATTTTACATCAACTTCGCCTTTCATTTGTATCTTGAGTTTGAGGATCTTAATTTTATGTAATTACCACTTTGTAGCAATTTTTTATTATTCATGTGATAAGTAGGTTTTCTTGTTTATCAAAGTACATTGAAATAAGTTCAGGAATATACCTATCTGCAGTTATTTTAAATCATAATCTTTTAAATGGACATATATGAATAAGGTTACGTGATGAAAGTTTTTTTATTATGATGATTTGATTTAACATTTTTTTAATCATTTCCTTGTAGGTATTATCCCCAACTGAAATTCTGTCGTCCGGTTGTTTCCTTTGAAGCAAAGGTCAATGATATGTCTCCTTCTTTTATTCATTTCATACTTTGTTACATTTTTCAGTTGTAGATAAATCTGGAGCCCAATATTGATTAGCATTTAAATTGGGTACTTAGATTTGTGTTAGGTAAGAAAACCAATACATCACTCCTCTTGGCAGTGGAACTAGGAGTTATGTGGCTTGACTTTTGCGCTCCTTAATGTGAAAGAAATCACTGGTCTTATAAATCCTTGTCACTTCTCAGAATTCCACGTTGAAATATCAAATATGAATTGATTATTAGTCTTCAACATGAAGCTTTTAGTTTACTTTATCTTTAATGTTAGCTTAGGAAAGCCTAAATTTTATTATTCGCTTTAATAGACAGTTAAACAAGTCTCAAGTTTCCAATTACTCAAGGTATCTAATATTTTAATGATAGCATATGAAAATATGGGCTTATGGATAAATGTATACTTTCTAAACTTATATTCATATGTATTGAAAATATGACATCTATAATATAACTTTTTGGATTTTTGGCCTTGACTAAATGAAACTTTAGTTTAATTTTTAATGCTTTTATATAGTTTATAGCTTGATTTAGAATAGGAATAAGTGATTAGGAAACATAGCTAAATGCATTGATTGGTCAGTATAATTGAGTCATTAAAATGTGATGAATTGTTTGAGTGCCTGAAAGTCTTGATAACTACTTCTATTATGTCTTGAAACTCATATATTTGTTTCACATGCAAACTTTTATCATGGCCAACATCTTGTAGCCATTTTATGCTGATTTTGATTGGTACACCCTACATACATGTTAATTTTGTCAAAATCTTATGCTATATACAGTTCTTTTTTTAAGCTAGTCAACAAAACAAATGTCTAAATATCCAAATAGATATAATTTAAGTGATTTTAAGAGGACAAACTTATTCGTAATTAAGTGACCCATAATCCAAGGACTCTGGTATTATCATAGTAGCTTTCCTAGACATCTATATTAGTTAGGTTCAACCAAAAACCAGAATAGCACTTTGAAAAATGATCCATGACCTGGCTGGTCGATAGTACTTATTTTCAGTTGTAGAAGTGCTCTTACTTATGCCAAAAATTCCAGCTGATGATATAACATGCATGCCTTGAGTGTGATTTATTTAACCATTTGCTTTTTTCTTGAGATGTGGTAATAGTTCTATTAATTACTATGTTCTATGCTTGCTTTATAGAGCATCACTCAATAACATTCCTTCATTGATGTCAGTTTAGTCTGCCTATGCTTACTTTTCATTCATCACTTCAACTTTTCTGTTTTGCAGGCAGGATATGAAATATTGTTGGCTGATTTTCAAATTCCAAGGAATACACGTCCAGAAGAAGAGATAGTGAGTTCCATCAAATGGTTGATTTCTTTTTGCATAGATAAAGAATTATAGAGGAATTAGTTCATTCCTGAATTAGTTCCAGCTATATAGATTGGGTGTACCTTGCCATTCAAATAAACCTTTACAGTGGAGTTTATTCTTTTATAACTCTATTTGAGACTTTGAATCCCTGGAACTTTCGCTTGATAATTTGATCCACTTTTGCATAAAAAAAAAATGTCTGAATCATTCAGAAATTCTACTTTATGTTGCTTGGAAATCAGACCTTTGTTGGGCTCACATTGAGATGGTTGTGCAGTGAAAGGATGTAGTCCTATTTTTTCTATTGCATTCTAAAACAAATATAGAATTGTAGATATTTGAACAAATTGTATGGTTTCATAAACGATGTGGATCTTACCATATACTCTGAACAAGACCCTCTTCTCTGCCTCTTATTTGTCTGTCTTTCAGCTGAGCATTGTTACTACCACTTAAGGCTGGCTATTAAGCTTAGCATTGAATTGATAAGGTTTAAAAAGGGAAGGATTTTATCTGAAGTCTTCAGAAGTTCTAGATAGCCAAGGCAACCTTGGACAATAAATGGGTTTGTCTCAAAATTTCAAGGCAGCTCGTTGGCAGGATTGTAGGCTTGCAATTCATTAGCTGGGAAGTGGGAAGACCCTTTAAGTTCACCTAAATTTGGAAACTGTGGACCAAATGTATGATCACCTTGGATAATGGAAAAAATTACAGCTTTGATGCCTGGATTATTCGTCTTTAAACCTGGAAAATAGCTAAAGATATTTCCTCATTTTTCTTGTTCAGCTATCTATAAACAAAATTGTCTGCATTCTAGACTCTTTTTTGAGAACCTTTTACAATCAAATGCTTTCTCAATATCTTTAGTGTCCTTTGGTTGTCACCTTTTGGTTTTATTTGTACTCTCACCATCTTTGTCAAATAACAATCCTAGTATGTAAGAAGGTTAATTTTGTCATACTATGCTAGTGAAGTTTGGAAATTGCATTCAAAGGATATGAAAAAAATAGTGGTCAGGTATAACAGGTATGTTCTGTTGCTTCAATATTGTTTTCTTTTGTTTGGAACTTTAAAACTGGTAAAATGTGGGTACGATAACTGATTCAGTATTTGGAATTCAAAAGACAACTGTATCTATTTTTCTTGCAGGTGTTGTTTGTCACTCAAACAGATAACTTAGAGACATCTTCTTGTATTATAAGCCCTCCACAAGTTAGGTATATTGCATTTTTGTTCCCTATGTATATTCTCAACTAGATTATTTTCTGTGATCATTTTTTTTTTGGGCAGCATTTTGATTAATGGTAAAGCTTTGGAGAAAAGGAGCAATGTTTCGCTGGTTTGCTTACTTCCTTTGATTTTGAATTATTCCTTTAGAATCACTTTTCGTTTCTTTTACATTGTGTTGAGTGTCATGCTACATAAACATAATTATTATATTTCTTTATGTTGTTCAGGATCATGGACCACAGTTTCCAACAGATATTACTAAAATGCTCAAATACGGAACAAATATAATCCAGGCATTGGGATACTTCAGTGGTAAGCATATACTTTTGTCACAAATTTGGCTATGTGCAGCTTGGCTCAATTTGCTGTGTGTTCAGTTGTCAGTTATCATGCTCATGGTGAACGCTTGGTTTTGTGTATGATCCACAATTTGTATGATACTTGATGCAAAATACAGGTAATTATATCATCACAATAGCTTTTATTAGCAAGATAACTTCCACTAGTGCTCCAATACTCAAAGATTATGTTCCACCGGTTGTCTCAACAGGCGAGAAAAATACCCAAGGTATCATTTTTCTTTAGCAGCTTGGTCAATTTATTCTGAAATTGGTTTTAGTTCATTACCTATTGTGGTCTTCTAACAATCCTGCTGGATAAGCAGATTGTAAAGTGCTTTGCACTCCTTGAATATTTTGCTCTTCTACTAATACCTGATCAAACGTCCTTGCTTTGGACTAAACACTATCTATTTCTTCATGAGATAATTTGGCTTGTCTTGTGAAAAGTATGAGAAAATGTGGCAGTTCTATGTTTAATATCTGAAAAGGATAATGGTGAATCGGTTTTTTTTTTTACTATTCAAGCTGGATTTTAGTTTGTTGGACAAATCATAGTTATCTGTTGCTCCTTTGAGCTGCATCGCAACAAATGCTGATTACAATTTTGATCCTGCAATACACTGATGAGAACTTCAGGATTTCTCTTTTTGCTATTTTGTTAACATCTGCTTTATGGCAAAGATGTTTAAGTTTGTTATAGTGGGTGGTCCTTTCTTTTATTTTCTTTGTTGAAGCATTGCTTTGATGTGTTCTTACTTCTGAGACGTCAGAATAGAGAAAAATGGGGATGATTTTTATAATAATCTGATTTGAAACTGATTTCTTACACTAAGAGATGATATTTACTTTATTTAAATCTTATTCAGTATGTGTAAGATTTCAAAATTAGGATTACCTCCACATTTATAGTATGCTTCCTAACATTTAAGCCTCAGATGAGATAAACATGTTCACAGAAAGGAGATGAAAAGAAACCTATGTTATGGATTGATATATTATGTTTTATTTAATGCCTTATGAAATCCCTGTACTACGATAAGCTGAAAAACTAATCCAAGATACTGAGTACTGAGTCTTCACTTCATGGTCCACGTCCATCTGAGTAATCCAGACATAACGGAGAAACAGTTCCTTGCCTACTTGTTCTGCTACTGGTAACTGCTGTCTGAAGTAAGCAAAATACGTAATAGTAACCTTAGACAAATCAGAGTATTAAGGTGCTACATGATGCTGATTTTGAGTAGATGGGCTAGATAAGTTTGATTTTCTTATCTGTAAATTACACACACATTTTTGAATTGAAACTGAAATGCTTAAGGTTTCACATATTACTTTAGATTGAAAGATCAATCTAATTTTCTTCATACCCTTCAATTTCCACATCCCAATAAATATTAATTAATACCTTAAAACACTAAACAAATGCTGTAATATTCCATTCTGCTTCATTCATTGTCCGCTGGTTTATGTTGGATTTTTAAAGTTGACGCCTGGACGGTGTGTTTTCACTTGAAGAATTGCTCTTTTCAGATTTTGATATAATTGAGGGGCCATCAAGAATTTCTCTTAATTGTCCAATAAGGTATGTTTAGTTTCTTTAAAAGAAATAATGTTTACACCAATTTTATTGAGGGCAATTCTGGTAACTTTTGTCTCTTTTGTGATTTCCCCAGATATATTATTGTACATATTCATCCGTGTATTGCTTATGTACATTTTCTTGGTGCATTCATACAGACGCGTTATCTTGGTAGAAATATACCTTTTAAAAATAGACACCTCTACTCACATACAGGAAATGAATGACCTTTAACTAGTCCAACTTCTCCTAAATTTTTGTAGAAAATTTTAATTATTTTGTATTTAAGGGTTCAATTTTTTATCTTTCAATTCATTATTAATGATAATAACAATATGACCCATTCTAGTAGTTTTTAGTTAGTCTTTAGTAACATTAGGTATTTAGGTGATAGTTATTCACAATTAATCAACTGAGATAATTTTTTATTTATACTTGGGCCTATGAAACTTTACTTTGTTTTCTTTATACCTTTACTCCTTTCTTACTCAGGTGCCATACCTCTTAATGTACAAACATTTTTACATGAGTTCGTTATAAAAAAAAGGGTAGCCCGGTGCAACAAAGCTCCCGCATGCGTGCGGGGTCCAGGGAAGGGTCGGACCACTTGGGTCTATTGTACGCAACCTTACCCTGCTTTTTTTGCAAGATGCTGTTTTCACGACTCGAACCCGTGACCTCCTGGTCACATGAGTTCGTTATATATAACTTATATGTAATCTAATTGAATCTTTAACTTGTAAATGTAATCTAATTGAATCTTTCTATTTGCTCTACTAATAACAGCTTGAGGCGTATAAAAACACCTGTTAAAGGATTTCTCTGCAAACACCATCAGGTCAGACACTAATTCACTTATGTGGTTCTGCGCATTAAATTGGTTGAAAGTTGAATTTTATTTGACTTACGTTTTATGCTAAGTATATTAGTTAAAGGTAACAACTTTTGGATCATTCGTTGCACACTTAGATTTATGCAAGTGGCAAAAAAAAAAAAAAAAAAAAAAAAAATAGAGAAGTAGTTTTACATGTATCAGGAAGGTCTTTTCCTGGATTTTTTGCAAATCCTAAAGTTCAAGTTTACGAGAAAAACTTAATGACTTTTTTGCTCAAAATTTCATGGAAAGGTAGCCTGGTTCTGATTTATATACTTGTCTACTTGATTCTGATTATTCTTGTAGTGTTTTGATTATGACAACTTCCTGGAAATGAACTCAAGGAAACCATCCTGGCGCTGCCCTTATTGTAACCAGCCAACAAGCTGCATTGACCTACGGGTTGACCAAAATATGATCAAGGTAAGTGTTTTGGGAATTTATTATCATAGTAATTCTTAGCTTAATCATCTCATATTTTACCCTAGATATTGAAAACTGTGGGAGAAGATATTGCCGATGTTGTCATTTCTGCTGACGGATCATGGGAAATGATGGCTGATCATAATGGGAGTTCAGATCAACTAGAAAAGGGGTCAATTATGGTATTGCAGCATGACAAAATAGAATCTAAATCCAACAGGCAGTCTATTAATCTCGCCCATGTTGTAGATCTGACTATGGAACAAAATGGTACTGGCGATGCAGGAGTTATTTCTGGAGTAGTGGAATCTTTAAATGATTCTAGTAACCAGATATGCAAGTACACTTTTGACACCAAGGGGAACACTGTTGAGGACTACAAAGGTTTCTCTGCTTTTGAATTTCATTCTCAAGAAGCTAGCCACCCTATAGCAAATGATACCCAGTTAAGGGTTTCTTCATCTATATTGATAGACCCAAGTTTCCAAAATGCTCCACTAGGTACCAATGCATTGGGAACCTTGGAAACTCTTGTACCTAATTGTGTGCTGAACCCTGTTATGTCTAATACTACTGGAATTAATGAGGAGCCGACTGTTAATCTTGGAATCTTGCAATCAAGTTTTTCACTCGAACAAGGATCACAAGCAAGGCATTTCGCAGGGAACACACAAGTGCAGCGGTTATGGTTGGATAATTCTGCCGGTAGTAGTCTAGCTGAGAGTGTGCCGATACCTACACATGTCTGCAGGGAGCCCATGACATTTCAGACTCTTCCAGTTGAGATTCAAACTTCAGGGACAAATGTGCTCAGTTCCAGTTCAATCTTTAGTAGTGATCTTCTTTCAAGATCTTATCCAATGGATCCTTCAAGAATAGGTATTCCTGATCCATTGAATGCTTCAAGCTGTAACAGGGACAGTGATTCATCAATACTGCAGCTTCATTCAACAAAACAGGTCCTGTATTTCTCAACTATAGAAATACCCAATCGTTAGTTTGATTTGTGAAATAAGCAATGCTTTTTTTCGGTTTTATCTCAGAACTGGATGTGATCTTTAGAGTTGTCAAGTGTATGTTCATTTGAGGAGCATTATCTGATTATATTTGCCTCCAACAAACATGGATTCCCAAATATCAGCTCATGATATTTGAGAACCCTACTTGTGAGGTCTGGAACCATAAATATAGTTCCCATCCTCATTCGTATTTTTTCAGTGAAGAGCCATACTCATATCAAGTGTTACTTTTTCTAATTTTTCATTCAAAATATAGTCTTACATTCTGATCTTAGTCATGCAAATCAGATAATATCTTTCATGCAAGCTACCTTAGAACATGTTCCAGTTTTAAGGGCTTCCTCAATCTCTATTTCAGTTTTTCCACTCCATTGTTTAAAAGAGCCAATAGTTTGTACTATTCTATCTTTTGAAATGCCTAAAAAGGTGCAAGTGAACCAGTTGTTTCCATCTCTTCTGAATTACATGTTTGCATTAAATTGGATTGCTATCCACAAATAATATCAGATTTATCAACTAGTAGCACCATCAATGTGTTTATTGTTACTAGTAAATCTATTCTCATACTACTGCCTTGTCTTTGCAATCTAATATCCCAATTTCTTTGTGAGAAAACTTGGTTCTTTTGATAGCTTTCATGATTATCTTATCTTGTTTGCTTGACCTTTTTTTTCACTCAACAGGGTTTTGGACTCCCAACATCAAACTTGCTTGGTTTAAGAGGACAAGTGGCCCAGCAAGGAGTGCCTTCAAATAGAGCTTCCTTGCCAACTTCATTAAACATCCAAAACTACATCCAGCAATTTGGCTACAGGACAAATCAAATTCTGAACCATAGCACAAGTGCACTTCCACACATTCCTTATGATCTCTCAATGCAATGTAGAACAGTGAGCTCAGCTTGCCAACTTTCTCCACCAGTTGGAAGCCTGCTTATGGGTACAGCTCTTCTGCAGGCATCCAGAACAGCACCATCCATGACCACGGCTCATAATAGTCTCATGATTGCTGGCAGTGACCCATTGCAGTGCCAGGTGGGGAGCTCATATCCCTTTGGAACATCTCATCATTTGCCAGAACTACCAGCTCAGCCAAACTGGCAGCCAACTGGACGGATGAGGGGGAGCCTAGAAGGTTTGGCTTACACGGCCACCCTGAACCATTATTCATCTCATCCAATGCAAGAAGTGTCTGTGAGACCGTCTCCTTTGCTTGGCTTTAATGAACTCTCCTCGCTCTTGAATTTTAGCAATACCAATACCAGTGGAGCATTACCCTAAAGACTAAGTTGTAACTGATGCCGAAATCAGCCGAGAACATGTTTGCACTGCCTTGATCAGTTTTGACAGACTGTATAGACCAAGCTACTGGTTTTTGTGTAAGTAGTGTTTGAACTTTCGTAAACCCCGAACCAAGCTCAAGTTTCCTGATCTTCTGCGGCATCCAGTTTTGCAATTTTGTTACGAGATAAGCTTCAAACACAATGATGAGCTTTACTAGAATGTTTGTACATGTAAATTTGTATGTGATTTGCAAGATACATTGGAGGCTTTTGTTACTAGTCTAAAACCATGTCAAAATTTTAATGTATCTACAGTACGCTATACACCTGCTAGAATGTGTTCAGCTTGTAATTAGCAATGGGCAAGAGTCCTTTATTGTGGGTTACATTGCTTTTTACATGAAACCATGATGGTGTACGTTGACTTATATTTATGATGATACATTTTAATGTTAGAAAAATTTATATATATATTTTTATTTCTTCTAAGCAACTATACCAACTATACATATTACCAATTCCCTCGCCAAATAAAAGAATTTCTTGAAAGAAATAAAATCCAAATTTCACTCTATTTTCTATTATGCCATGCTGAGACCACATGGATGCTCAATAGAAAGTATCAAATTGTAAAGTAGATATTTTTACATTTTTCTTTCTTGTCATGAAAATTACAAGTATACATAGTTTCACATGCACTGTTTTTCTTTTTTACAGTGAGAACAAGTTACAAATCCAAATTGAACATGTAGATACATACATATAAGTCCTATGCATGCCTTCTTCAGCTCAAGCGAGTGAAAATTAAGGCAATACTATCTAGAACCGAGAAAGGAACTGAATTTGTTTGAGAAGAGGGGTCAAAGCCTCCATGAGCTTCTCGCATGGATGATTGTGCACTCCCTCATATGTGGTGACGACGATGCTTGTGTCCTTGGACAAACGTTGAACTTGTTTCTTCACATCGCATGTGTGGTGTGTGCATCTATAGTAACTCCTTCAACCACAATTAATGCAAAGGTTTAAGTAAGAAAGGAAGTACACACTATATATGATAGATGTTATAGTTAATATTGTCTATCAGTTACTTGTATGAAGAAACAACAAATAAACAGAAGAAAAGTCAAAGTCTATCAACTAAATATCAATAATGGAGCATTTCATTCTTTTATGAAGTTAATTTCTCTCGTGAATGTTTTACTGATGAAGATAATTCTAGAGAGGAAGATTAATTAGCAAGAAAATAATTGTAAGTCAAATGATATACATCCTCAATCAGAATATGTAATACTTTAGCAGTAATATAATTTGATTATTGGATTTCGAAGCAGTAAGATGCATGTGATAAAAACTAAGTAGTATTGCATCAAGTAATCTGTATAGGCTAGACATGAGCATATGAAGTGATTAATTTTATGAGGCCCTAAGGAATTTAACATATGAGTTGTTTTTCAGGTGTCAAGTGAAAAAGTATGTTTTTGATCCTCTTTCTAAGTTGCTAACACCCAACATTTTATCACTAAGTTTTCTAAGTTTCTAACACTAAACATTAGTCTTTAGCGAAGCACAGGCCCTCCACTGAGCATTTCTCAGAAACCAACAAATAATTAACAATGAAGACAAAAAATAAATAAATAATAATATATAAATAAAAATATGGAAACGTTTCTAGCTCCATGTATAGTTAATGCATTTCAATGGCACATTCCTAAATAATAATGAGAGTTTCACAGTAATTTTCACAAGTTAAACTAGCAAAACTTTAGTGGGAATTGTGGCTTAGTACTTAACCTTTCCTCTGATATTAATTTCTAGAGTTAGACCTCCCCACTCAGTTTTCCATTAAAACCATAAGGCAACAAATTATGAATATTTTCATATTTACAGACTCTCAAATTAGAGTTGCATGTTCATTGATTGATCTTCTAACACACATCCTAACTATTATATATCCCCTTAGTCAAGATTATCTAATTAAGCTTAGGATGATTTTCATGGAGTTGTGATATATATATATCATGTACGTACGTGATCAACTGAGGCAACCCTAATGCATGCAAATATGAGAGTTTCAGTGTTGAAATGTCCAATGATTTCTATTTGATGATCCAACCTATTCTATCATCCAAAATTGTGGAAACTATTAGGACTCTATATATATATATATATATATATATATATATATATATATATTATCTCTAATAATCATAATGAAGCTGTGATGTATGATATTATAATTAACTGAGACAAACCTGGGATATGAGCTATTCTTGACAGCTTTCTGGCCATATTTTCTCCATCTATAACCATCATCAAGTATATCATTATCAGTCCTGGTCTGAAATGCAAACCTTGGCCTGCTTGACTTCTTCACCCTTCCTCCACCCTTCTTCTCCTTCCCACCACCATTGTTATGTCCTTCATTTCTCAAACCACCATTCTCCAATGTCTCCACATACTGCTGCTGCTGTTGCTGCTGTTGCTGTTGTTGCACATTTGGATCCACAACTCCAAATGTGTTGGAAAACAAGAGCCCTGCCCAATCTAAACCTTGTTCTTGTTCTTGAATGGGCAGGTTATAAGGGTTGTCGCATTGTGAGGAGGTTTCCATAAAGGAATAAGGAAAGTTATGATTTGCTCCTGCTTCTCCTTCCATTTGCTGCATGATCACTAATCAATGCTTAAATGCCCTCTTATGATCACTTAGCAAACTGCTCCTCTTATAGGTTATAAGTCTAGAGAAAAAGAGAGAATTTTTGTTGCTTGGAAGGTGAGAGGAGGTTGCCAAGACCAAAGTAGTAGACTTGTGTGAGAGGGGAGACCAAATCAATGGCCAACTGCAACTCAACTACCTTCTTTCTGCTCAACTGCCCTGCCCTCCTACAAGTCCAAATAAACTTGTTCATCAATTAACAGCCAATTTGTACCTTATTTACATGCAAAAAACAGGGTAACGTGTCACACTAAACACTAATATGATAATGGATTCTTGTGGAACTTTCACTCTTGTAAGCGTCGCACATGCACTGATGAGCCTGAAGGTTGGTGTCCTTTAGAGGACCAAATCGTTTGCATGGTTGGTTAAAAATTAAGCGTGATAGTGACTCGACTGGTGTTGATATTGAGCAGTACTGAGAAGGTAATGCCAAGCCATGAAGCCAAACATATAAAACGGAGAGAATGACATGCATGGCGTGACGCTCACCTAAACTTTGAGTGATCCTTCATACAAGGATGTTTATATACGTTCAGCCTTGGAAGTTTCGTCAACCTTAGCCATTATAGATCAACCAAGTAATATATTTTATTTTTTGATGAAGTGTATGGTAAACTCTTCCATTTTTTTTTTTTATTGGTTAAAAAATTAGCCAAAGACCTGCGGGTCTAGCGGCAAGGGTCCTCCGCATCCAGGTAGTAGAACTGAGTTCGAATCCTCGTGGTGGCCGGAGTCGTCATGAGGGGACTTAATGCGTAGTCGCGTGTGCTTAACCGCGGAGCCCCGTGATGGTCCTTCCTGCCCGTGTCCTATCTGGGTTGGGTGGGGTTTATCCCCTTCTCTCAAAAAAATAAAAAATTATTCTAAATATGATCAAAATACATAATTCAAAATAATTGAGGATTTTGGATTTTGCTGACAAAATCTTAGTGTTAAAAGCCTTTGTACTTTTGGGCTTTCTTATAGGTTTCAAAACATTCATATTCATATGACAGGTTGTTTAGTACCGCATTAGATATTAACAAACTATGTATCCTCTTTTTATATGATCCACTCTGATAACTTGTTAGATTTCATTAGTGGAAATGCTTTTTTACGCACGTGTGTAGGGAGGGTCCAAATCCGGGTAAAAAATGGATTAGGTCCAGTTTGGCTTGAAATTTTCAAACTCATGTGGGTATGCGCGCACGAATTTACCGGTTTGATTGTTCAGCTTGCGCGGACCTTAATTTTGTTTTTAATTTTCGTTCTCCTGCACTTTTCTTCATACTTCTTTTTTCTGTCGGAGCAAATTTAGAACTATTGTATTATGGGAAAACATCGCCGCTGTTGTCCTGCTACACAAAGTTAATCACTCAGATGAGGCAAAATTGTTCTTAAGGTCAGTGTCCTTACATGCCTCAGTCATCCTGTTCATAACACCATCTCCATCTAGACATGGGCACGGGCCGGTTAACCGGGCCCGGCGGGCCCGACCCGCCGGTTCCGGGCCGGCCAAATGCGGACCCGGAACCGGCCCGGGCCACAGGGGCAACCCGGCGGGCCGGGTTGATTCGCTGAGACCAGTGCAGGTCACTTGTCACCTCGGTGACCCGTAACGGCCCGGCTCCGAACTAGAGAACTGGCGGGCAGGCCCAACTCACGGTTATTAACCGGCCGCCCGCCGGTTTTATTTTATTTTTAATTTTTAAAATTATTTAAAATATACAAACTAAATACATTAAAAATTGAAAAAATAGCAAAAAGGTGAAAAAATGTTTAAAAAAAACTATGATATTTTGATATAAAAAATATAATCAGAAAAAATGTAAAAACATTGAAAACTATAAAATTCATAATAAAAATCTAAATTGTATAATTAAATATATATTTAAAAATATGAAAAAAAAAAAAAACAAAGCTATGCTTTTATGTATAGAAATTCGAAAACTATAAAATTCATAATAACATCTAAGATTCTAAATTGTATATTGTATAATATATATTTAAAAATGTGAAAAAATGAAAAAAAAAAAACAAACCTATGCTTTTATGTATAGAAATTAGAAATAGAATAAGAAAATGTAAATTTTTTTTGAAAACTATGATATATGATAATCATAGATTCATACTATATATCATAGACTCATGGTATCATAGATTCATAGTTGTTCATAATATTATGGTTTTCAATTTTTTTGAAAAAAATAAAATATAATTTGAAAATTATCAAAAAAAATGTAATTTAATGATATTATGATATATAGAAATAGAATGCAAAAATGGAAAAAAAAAATGTAAATAAAAAACTATGACATTATAATTACGACTAGCAATTCGCTTACCTATCAATTAAGTTGCCTAATGATCCCTCTTGGGTGTAAGAGGAATCAAAGTGACGTAGTTCTCTACCTTAAAGCTGAATTTGGAGTTGTCACCCACTTACCTATTCATCGGCCGTTCCGGCTCTTGCTCGTATGGGGCCGTTGTTGTGCTTCATCATGTTATCCGGTGAAGAAGAAGTTAAACCCTGGACTTCCAACCGCTTCTTGTTGTCCGTCGTTGTGCCGCTTCCAATCATCTGCAAACTTGAATTTCAATGTTTGGTGGTGCAATGAGAACGTGTTGAATCAGATGTTTCCACTTCAGACCGAAAGTCTGCTTCGCCGCACGCTATCAGTAGACATGGGGCTGCAAAATATCCTTTACAAGTAATGAAAGAATAGGGATACTGATTTCCATTACCTCACGCACCAATGAAGAACATCAAAGTCATGTCTACATTCACGTCCTCGAGAGAGCTAGGAAGGTGGTATTCAAATACAGTCGACCTCTCTGTGGTAGAGAACCCGCAGGCTTCTTCGCTTGCCTTTATGCGAAATGAATCTCCCCACTACCGCTAGACCGTTCCCACCGCTTCGCCATTACAACTCGTGGAACTATATGACTATAACGAGGAAGCACATACTGATTCAACGAAGTTGTAACTTAACTTCACTAACAATTACACTAACATCCAGAAATCCGCCGGTTTGCCCATACCCATTGAGAGTCTAACTACCCATGACCCATTTGTTGACTATCTTGACCTCCATTAAACCCTAAGAACTTGTAATAAGCTTCTAAATATGCATTTAAACCTTCTAATTTTTTTGCCTAGGATCTAAAGCAAATGCAACTAAAGCAATAGGAGGTATATCCTCATAATAAGCTTAACCACTTTGCCTTCATCTCTAGAAGGCCCGTAACTAATTGAAGCATCTAATCTAAAGTTCCACATTTGTTCAAAGGCTTAATATCAACAGCACTATACAAGAATAATAATACGGTGGGAAAATAAACTTATAAAACAAATTTGTACATGTATTAAACACTGTAAAGCAATTCCATAACTCTAGTAGCAATATTCCATTGGTATTCAAATAAACTAAAATTAGGCAAAGCTTCATTAACAAAAGAAGTCAACAATGTCTTATAAGGAAATGTCGACAAGAAAGCCTATAGGTAGAGTTCCATCTAGTTTTAACGCCTTTTGGGAATTTTTAGGCCTCATGTTATTTGCTTTACAATACTGACCCCATTGTTTCATCAATGTCATGTTCCTTCCTATATACTTTATACTATATCCCTAATTGGTCCTACAAATTGTTTTAGTGACTCTAACCGGTTTGTACACATAAGTTCAATACAAGCACATCTAATATGGAAATATTTGCTCGCATGAAGGCCTCAAATATTCTTCCAAAGGTCTAATCGAGGCCGTATTAGCAGAGAAGCATTATCAAATGAAATTGAAAATCCTAAAACTCAAACCATATTCTTCGATGATCCCACGAATCATCCTATAAATATTATCGGTATGAGACTGTTGAATACCTAAAAGCATAATGACTTCGCTTTTGGATATTCCACGAAGTCATCAATCTAATGTGCCGTAATACCCATAAAAGAATTTTCATGGAATACATCGGTCCATATATCGTAACATAAAGAAACAGAGGAGGTACAAGATAAAAATACTCACAAAGATTTTCTTTTTCCATGTTTGTATTGTTTGAAGATCGTTCTTGAATCGCCCTCCTTGATACCTTTTGCATGCGGTTGCAGCGTCTCATTGATGCACTCTTGCAGCATGGTAACGCCCGCAAAGTTGAATGGCAAGTGCTCCACGAGAAATCGCGTCTCGCGATTTTATCCCTATATCTCGGTTGAGAAAATGTAAATAAAGAAGAGTGGGAACCCGTATCTTCCGTCTCTGGCCGAATCAATTTGAGATTGATTTCGAGGATTTCCTACTTTGTCGGTTCTTCTTCTCCATATGTCTAGCAAATGTGCCATACCCTCCCTCCTTTGCTATGCTTAAATTGAAGTACAATACTTACACTTAGCATGTATTACGTTGCCATCATTGTCATCTACACTTTTGTAAAATGTACTTTAAAATATCGGATTTTGTAGTTGTTTCCGAGAAGTGGGATTTGTTCCTCCGGTTTACGAGGTGATGCGGTGATTAGCGGTGCATCGGCTACACCTTCGTACTCTTCTTGCCATTCATTGCTCTCTTGAGTAGGCAAGGAGGCCGAACCGACAAATGCCTTTTCCCCTCGAAGCTTCCACCACGTGATGCCATTTCTCTCATGTAGTCAAGTGCCAACCCCGATCCAAATGAGGGGAATTGTTGAGCTTGTTGAGTAGCCTTGAGACTTGAGAGAAATACAAAAAATTAAGAGGAATAGAGTTTGATGAGAATATGAGATTGAAGAGTGAAATTGAAGAAAGAGAGGAAGAGGAGTATACTATAACTATATATAAATTTAATATAATTAAAAGAATTAAAAAAAAAAACCAACCAGCGTACAGTTTGAGTTATTGGTGGAGACTGAGACAGCTCTCTGTCTCTGTTCACATTGTAGCCTATCGTTGGCTGGTGGCCATAGCGGCTACAATTTGTTTTTTTATTTTTTATTTATTTTAATAAAGACGACCACCGGTTCAACCCGGTCAATCTTGGGGTTGAACCGGCCGGGTCCAAACCGTATGGTTTGCGGCGGGTTGACCCCGGGCTTCATGGTCCAAACAAATGGACCAGTAACCGCCCCGCTACTGTAGCGGGCGATTACGGAGTTCTGATTAAGCCCGGGTGCTTGACCCATGGGCCGGGTTTTCCCGGGCCGGTTCCGGGCCGGTTCCGGGCCGGACCCGGCCCGTGCCCCCCTCTATCTCCATCAAACAATTTCCAACACTTAATTGTAGAGCTTGTTATCTCAAACACGTAATTTTAAAGAGAAAAGAGGAGACTCTATTTGCATCAATTATGACTTTTCAAAACATGCTATATAGCTTG
Source organism: Dioscorea zingiberensis (assembly GCA_026586065.1). Classification (NCBI taxonomy): domain Eukaryota; kingdom Viridiplantae; phylum Streptophyta; class Magnoliopsida; order Dioscoreales; family Dioscoreaceae; genus Dioscorea; species Dioscorea zingiberensis. The sequence goes on along the minus strand of CM048822.1, from coordinate 8,359,947 downwards.
ATCAAAACATAAGCTTGATTTTCAATTTGTGTTGGGCTTTTCTGGGCATTACATATCTCCACATTAGTAAAATATTATTTATTTTAGACCAAAGATGTTATTTTTGGATTCAACTAAAAAAACTTCACATTAATTAAGATGCTATCGTCTCTTATTTTCTTTTTTATAAAAAAGATCATGCTTTCAGCAAAATTAACAGAGAATTTGTTGTGATAGAAATGCCCTTTTGCCCGAGAGGAAATAAGACATAAACCCAATGTGAACATTAAGAATTCTCATATCATAGTATCGTTGAAAATTTGAAACATGTTTAGATCATTTCATGCAAAAATTAAGTAATATGCAATCATATACTATCATACTTACAGTTTTTTCAATTTGGAGTCTGTGAGCATGCTCACAAACAACATAGAAAACCTGTCCTCATATTTCTTATACCAAGCCATTTAGTTCCTTCTTTAATTTCAAAACGATTTTTTAGAATGGCTCTATATTAGAAAGAAAACATGAAAAAAAAAGTTTTGAAAATTAATCTATGTTGAACAACCACATATCATTTTTTTTTTCAATTTTAAATTTTTATATTTTGAAATTCCTAATTGAGGTGTATGATATGGTAGCATTGCTAGCATATGAACACTACCTAATATATATAAGTAGGGTTGTAAATGGGCCGAGCTTTGATCATGTTGGGCCCAGCTCGAGCTCGAAATTAAGTCTAATAAATTCACTTGAGTTCGTCTCGATTTTAATTTCGAAAACTCTAACTTAATTCGATTTAGTTCGAAATTAAGGGTTCGATTATAATTTTGAAAGCTCTATAAAAATAACATATTTTATTTATAGAGATTGAGATAAAAATTAGGTTTTGGAAGGGAGCCGTTGGATCTTTATTATATATGATATATTATATTATATAATAATATTCACTAATAGTTATATTATATATTAATATATTAATATTAAAATTTGAGCTTTCAAACCTAACTCAATCAAGCTCGACTCTGACTCTAAATTAATTTTTAGCTCAAAATTAATTTTGCTCGAAATTGAAACATGAGCTCAACTTGAAAGCTTGAAATTATGAGTCGAGTTCGAGCTTTTATCAAGCCAATCTCAAGTTGTTCACGACCGGCTTTATCATTTGACAAACAGCCACATATCATTTTTTTTCACTTTTAAATTTTTATATTTTGAAATTTCTAGTTGGTATGGTGTATGATAACATATGGAAACAGTACCTAATATATGGGTGAATTTTAACATACCGTGTGCACTGTTTACACAGTATGAGACCGTATAGGTCCTGGGTGAGTCCTGGGGTAGTGTTTTTTGGGATATAATATATAGGTTTTTGGGTTATGAGGTGGTGTTCATACTACAGTAGCGCCGTCATTTTTACTACAGTGATTGGGACCCAAATATTGAAACTTAGAACCCAAAAGTCTCATATTGTGGAAAAAATCTCACGGTATTGTAGCACGCACCTAATACATGTGGCCTGATTTGAAGTATTTTTTATAAGATAGTCCCTAACATATTAAAAAAACAAATATATATATATATATATATATATATATATATATATATTCGTGATAGCATACTGCATTTGGATTCACGCATTTCCACTCTCCTCCGTTTGGCCCTTAAAAGACGTGTTTGAAGGATTTCCAACCGCACGGATGGTAAGATCATCGAAAAATGTAAGACGTGTCCCCGCTTAAGATGAAGGCACCTAAGTTCCCAAATGTATGAAAATCGACACGCTAAATTATTTCAGACGGTTAAAATCCTTTAAACATGCGCTAAGGGGTCCGACCGGAAATGCACAGTGCATCCGCCGACCGCACCTCATGATCAGCGTATATCTATATATACATACTATGCTAAGTTTGCTACCAACTCTTCATCCATGTTGATAACTAGAACTAGAAACCTCATTTCATTAGCTGCAGCAGTATCTCCATCCAAACCCAATGCGTCACCTCGCCGTCTCTTCTCCGCCGCCGAATCCCGGCCACTCGACACCACCGGAGATCAAACCCAATCCCCCAAGACCCTCTCCGCTCTCTTCTCCTCTCCTTCCAAGAAAACTCACCCCATTGGCGATGATTCCCGCCATCTTATCCTCCGAAAGGCCGACCATGGCCGAGGCACACCCGACTCCATCCAGCTCACCCAGACGATCACCAAGCTCTGCCGCTCCGGCCGGACCAACGAAGCCTGGGACCACCTCCACGCCGTCATTGGCTCCTGCGGCACCCTCGAAGCCCCTGCCTTCAACGCTCTTCTCACCGGCCTCGCCAAGGACCGTGATTTCCAAAGAATGAACCTTTTGTTCTCCGAGATGAAGGACTTGGATGTCAAGCCCACTGTAGTGACGTACAGTATTCTAATCAACCATCTTGTGAAATCCCGGCGTGTTGATGATGCACTTCAGGTGTTCGACATAATGACTCAAAGAGATTCGGAAGTCCCCCCAGATACCATCACCTTCAACACTCTTATTGACGGGCTCTGTAAGGCCGGAAGACTTGAACAAGGGTTGCAGTTACTCGCTAAGATGAGCTTGAACCATGGGTGTGCGCCCAATACTGTCACGTTTAATAGTTTGATCGATTGGTGTTGCAAAGCCGGCCAGATTGATAAGGCCCATGAATTGGTCGGACAAATGGAGACAGAAGGGATCGCTCCAAATGTAGTTACACTTAATACACTTATTTGTGGGATGTGCCGCCATGGGAGGATTAGCAGTGCGCTTGACTTCTTTCGCCGGAAGGGAGCTTCGTGGCCCGAAGTAAGAGGAAATGTGGTTACTTACAGCACTTTAATCGGTGCTTTCCTTCATTCGAACAATGTGGCCAAGGCCATGGAGTTGTTTGATGAAATGGTGCGTGAGGGGCACTCGCCAGATTCTATCACCTATTTTACGATGATATCTGGTTTAGTGCAAGTGGGCAGGTTGGATGATGCATACTCTGTGGCTTCCTCCATGTGTAGAAATGGCTTTAGACTTGATACAAAGAGCTATAATATATTGATCAGCGGGTTTTGCAAGAAAAAGAAGCTGGATAAGGCTTGTGAGTTGGTAGAAGAAATGGAGAAGGCTGGGCTCAAGCCGGATGTGGTTACCTTTAACACACTGATTGCTGCTTCATTCAAGGTAGGGGATTTCTCAACCGCTCATAAGTTATTGAACAAGATGGTCAGTGAAGGTTGTCAACCTTCAGTGGTCACTTATGGTACTCTGATCCTTGGTTACTGCAAAGCAGGCAATCTTGATGAGGCTTTGAAGATCTTTCAGAACATGGATGCTTCTGGTATCCCATTGAACACTGTGGTATATAATACTCTCATTGGTGCTCTTTGTGACAATAAGGAACCTGGGAAGGCGATGTCCTTCATGAATGAGATGCGAGACAGGGGTGTGGCTGCGAATGCCACCACATATAATGCCATCTTCAAGGGATTGCAAGATAAAAATATGCTAGATGAAGCATTTGAGGTGATGGATCAAATGAAAGAGCAGGGTTGTCATCCAGATTACGTAACAATGGAGATCCTAACTGAGTGGCTATCATCTGTCGGGGAGTTGGACAGGTTGAGAAGCTTTTGTGCAAGGAAGGAGGAGACTGTTATTTCATAAACATAATGCTCCAATATGTATATTAATAAATCATGTCCCTTGAGCCACATTGCACAAGCATTCAGGAGAGGCGTCACTTTTGATTGAGATGAATGTTCCTGGGAACATGATGGACTTGACTTAGGTCATCTGATCACCAACCATGTCAGATCTCCTGAGTTTATTTTGCAGGACTCAAGAAAGGTCTGTGCAATCACTTCAGGAAGGCATTATATGGAGTGTGAGCTAGCAGGTGTGATACTTTTAATGGATCATTTACCTCCCTATCTAAATCTAATTTACTTCAGCCCAGTTGCCTATCAATATGAAATCACCTCATACAAAATGATCATAGGATTGAAAGCTTCCTTTTCACTATATTGCAATAGAGACATGAGTTTGAGAATCTGGCACATGGTTACTTTAGTTATACTAATATGTTTCCTCATTGTCTGCGGAACAGTGAACCACTGTGATTGCAGGAAGGATAATTCTCTTGAATTACCTACCCACTAATTAATAGAAGATGGTTCGTGCTTTCTGGTGGTCCAGTAGAGTCTTTGAGATGATTACTGTTATTTTTGTTAGATTTTTGTTGTGCTAGTCTGTGTACAAGGGATTCTTGTTCCTTGTTTGTGTAGGTGGTTCAGTAATCATTTTGTATTGTTGGTTAGCTTTGAAAAAGCAGTGTGCTAGTGTACTCTGTTTAAAATCTCTGATACAGTGACTTTTAAATGAAATAGATTCATTTGTGATGTTTAACTTGCAAGCAATAAACAAACATGAATGATGTATTTGTATTTCATTACTATATGTCTGAGAAATATATGGAACCTTATTATCTTAATTAAATAAAATATGGTTTATTCATTTTGTCAAAAAAAAAAAAAAAAAAACTTGCAAGCAATAACTGTGTTCATTTGTGATACTAGATTCAATTCACTGAGTTTCTTTCTTCATTGCCTATAATTTCTGCAACTTGCATTTCATAAAAAATGGAAAAAATTGACCGCATGAAACAAATGTTAGTTCGTTGTCTTGATACATTATTGAGGAACATAATAATGATAATGCCATTTAAAATGTTGGACTGGGCATGTTGCAAAAAGTACTTCAAATAGTTTTCAGACCGGCCCGGTCATTGACCCGGTCGAGGCTCCGGGTCACAGGTCAACCGGTTCAACCGTCGGGTCAGTCGGATCAATGTTGGGTTAATAAAAATATTTTTAAATATTATTTTTAAAATTATAAATTATTTTTTAATGTGTAATAATAATAATTATCAAATAAATAACTTGAAAAAAATGCAAACCTAACATAACTTAAAAGTTAAAACCAATAGATAACAAAAACTTCAAAATTTCAATCTCCACATCAAACTAATCACAATAAAATTTTAAATTTAACTTCAAACCTAACTCAATCTAATATATAACAAAATTTCAAAGTTCAAAACTTGATCAAACCAATCCACAATAAAAGTTTAAAATTAACATCAAGCAAAACTCAATGTAATACATAACAAAACTTCAAACACACATCAAACCAATCCACATTAAAAGTTTAAACTTTAAACTTAACATCAAACCTGTTGGAAATAAAGTAGGTGGGCCTTAGCCCAACCCACTTCATTTCAATAACTCCAAACAACAAAGCCTTGGATTATATCCATTGTTTCTATTACATTAAATTATGACCATTGGATTATATCTGTTGGATTTCCATTTGGTGTAGGGTTCATTATATATATTGAGTCTTGGGAAACCCTAGCAGCCACCAACAGTGAGCATTGAGCATTACCACCTGCATTCTTTCTTCCTCCAAAGCTTACAGCTATTGCCTTCTTTGAGCTTCAAGCAAATTTCAGCCATCATAATCTTACTCCTTGCTTGCACTTCTTACTCTTAACATTGGGTGATACTTGAACGATCTCGTCGCCGAATGTGCTAGGCGGGGAGACAAGATCTTGTTGCAGTGGGTTTGCGTACCTTAGCACAGGGAGTGAAGCCATCAATCTCGCACGAGGGAGGCTAAATCTGTGTTAAGGCAGTGCTTAGCACGCTAATCCCAGGCCAGATCATTCTTGAACATTATCTCTTTGCTTGCTGAAATTTTTGTTGTCTTTGCATGCTATTTCAGTGATATTTTGCTAACAAAACCAACCTTAATCCAATACATAACAAAACTTTAAATTACACATCAAACTATCAAAGTTTCAAAACACACTTAACATAACATTTAATCAACACATAACACAAGTTCAAAATTAACATTAAGTCAAATTTAGTCCAATAGATAACAAAACTTCAAATTAAATTTAGGTTTGGGATTGTTTATGTTTTTTTTTAATAATAAAATTACATATTTGCCCCTTAATAAATAAAAAAATTGAAAAAACTTGAGGATGAAAATATCATTTCAAAAAACGACATTGACCCTGCTGGGTCACCGGGTTTGGCCGGTTCAGACCGGGTCAGGCTGGGTCACACCGGGTCGCTTGCATAACTGGGTTATTTAGTGACCGGACCGATTTAGGCACCGGGTCACCGGATTGACCGGTCGGACCGCCGAGCCGATCCGGGTCTGAAAACTATTTCAAATAGAAGTGTTTGCCAATATATGCACACTAAGCCAATCAAAGACATCCGAGCTTTGACCTGACTTATCTCAGACTGATATCTAAAGGCAAGGTGCAAATGTATCATGTATCAAAGATACAATAAACATTCCTTAAATTGCAAAAATTCTTGTTTCCAAACTTTATCTCTGATCATTGACCTTGAAATGAGTTTCTTTTGCTAAGCCAAAAGGCCTCTTAGCTAAGCAACATAGGTCCCTTGAGTAAGGGGTTCGACACTCAAAAGACTCGGGGTCGAATCCCCGCTGCGCAACATGAGGGTGTAGGATGTGGATTATACAGTGGGGTATCCACATACGCACGCGAGTCTTTTCTGCGTGGGTTCAAGTTTAGCCTTGGGCGGTAAAATAAGTGTACACTGTGTGAAACCTTTGGGCGGTAAAATAAATTGTGTTGTATGAAACCTTTGGTGGTTCTGACTATTACGCACGCCCTATTTAACTTTTTTCGGGGATGCTTGTCGCCCATGTCGAAAAAAAGAAAAAGTTTCTTTTGCTAAGAAATTGCATCATAATCATGTAATTAACTTGCAATTTTCTTTCAACGATTTAAAGAAAAAGTAGTTTGCATTTGCAAGATGTTCTCTCTCATTGTTTTTCTCGTCCCATATTTTTACCTAGAAGCTCAGAAGTGAAGGTTGTCATAAGGTTCATGAGTTCGGGCGGTAACAAATGGTAATTGATCCTCTTTTCAAAAATAATTATTAGAATGATTCTATCCCACCATATAGAGAGGAACTCTACTAACCCGCATACTAATTATATATCTTTTTCTAGATCTTTTTGCTTAAATTAAATATATAATAATAATAATAATAATAATAATAATAATAATAATAATAATGTAAAGAGTACCCACGTATGTTTATCCGTTGATTATTTCATCTGCTTTAAATAAATAAAATCTTGGGGAAATTGGTTATATACCCCTCAAAAGTTTCATAATTACATATTTACCCCCGAAAAAAATTATAATTGCTTGTATACCCTTGAATTGTGGATATACCTCTACTGTTAGGATCCGTTGACAGAAGTTAACCAAGTAATCTTAACCATGGTTACAACTTAGGTTAAAAGTTGAAAAATGTCCAAAATACCCCTCTTTATATATTTTTTAACTATTTTAAATTTTAGATTTTTAAATGAGTATTTTTAAATTTATAGTCAAACAAATTTTTTAGAGGTATATATGTAAAGGGTATGATGGTCATTTTGCACGTCTACCGTTTGTTAACTTGACGGTTTTTCATTTGATTTTAACATCAGGGGTATATACGCAATTATACCTATTATTCAGAGGTATGTATGCAATTATGTTTTATTCAGGGGTAAATACGCAATTTCAAAATTATTCAGGGGTACACCTGCAAAAAGCCCTAAAATCTTATATGATAATTATGAGAAATAGTTTTAAAATTAAAACCTGGATAGAAATATAATCTTTTGAAAATTGGTCCTCTCTCAACCCTATAAAAGAGAGGGTTCATCCATCACAAAAGCCACGCCAAACCTAGGGTTTAGGGAGAGAAATACAATATTCAGTTTTAGGATTTGTTACTTTCAGAATTCTTCATGATGGATCAAGGTATGTTCCTTTCTGTAACCATGTCTAATTACAGTGAAATTGAAAACCATGAAATTCTAAGATCCTAAAATTAAAACATCTTATTTCATATAATTACTTTATTGCTAATAATTCATGTAATTGTTTACATGTGGTAGATCTTAGGTTGATGAACTCATGATTTTTCTTTTAAGATTAGTAAATACAATTAGTGACTCTCTCTCTCAATTTTTATAAACCATAGAATTGACCCTAATTTTGCATTGGGGATTTTAAGTTTGGTATTCTGCTACACCACCTGAACATCAAATTATACTTTTATATTAAATCAAGTGAATGAACATGACCTGATTAATGTAGATCATGAATACAAAAGATTATATAATATATAAATTTATGATTTTAAGGATCATATTACAAAATTTCTATTTTGGTTCATGGGCATGAAATAATTATTGATATTTTGCACAATAAATTACTTTTTAATGTAATATTAATAATTTTGGAATTTATATTACTTAGGGTTTGTTAATCACCAAAGTGGTCAAATCTTTAAGATATATTAGTTCCAAATTGCAAATAATTTTATTGTCAATTATCCATAAATTTTGATACTTATAAATGACATGAAAGTGTTCATTTATGGGCATATTGTTGTATCACCCAAAGGAGAACATCAATATATATTTATTATCTATGAGATTAATTTATGAATTTGTATAATGTATGCATGTTTATGACTCAAAGCATTAATGGATGAGCATTTTTATTGTCTTTGCAGTATCTGCTCCTGTTTCTTTATATCCGTTTGCATCGTCTATTCCAGTTTTCTATGGGCTTAATTTCTCTGTTTGGTGTGAACAAATCCAATTTCACCTTGGTGTTTTGGATCTTGATTTGGCACTTCAAGTTGAGAAACCTACTACTATTACTGATGCTAGCAGTGCCGAAGAAATTCTTTATTATAAGAATTGGGAAAAATCAAACAGATTAAGCTTAATGTTCATGCGAATGAGTGTAGCAAACAACATCAAGTTTGCTCTTCCAAAAACCGAAAGTGCTAAAGAATTTATGAAATTTGTGAAAGAGCGCTCCCAAACTGTTGATAAGTCACTTGTTGGGACATTAATGTGTACTTTAACCACCATGAAGTTTGATGGTACTCGTACCATGCATGAACATGTCATTGAAATGACAAATATTGCAGCAAAACTTAAGTCTTTGGGAATGAATGTGGATGAGAACTTTCTTGTACAATTTATTATTACCTCATTACCTTATAAGTATGGTCCTTTCCAAATGAACTATAATATCATGAAGTACAAATGGAATGTGCATGAATTGCATGGTATGCTAGTTCAAGAGGAAACAAGACTTAAGAATCAAGGAACTCATTCCATTTATTTTGTACGTCATCAAGGAGATGAAAACAAAGCTGGAAAGGGACATTGTAAGGGTAAGCAACAACCACCTAAGATAAACGGGTCTTCTTCCCAATTCCAGAAAAAGGAACAAAAGAATGATAAGTGTCGTTTCTGTGGGAAACTTGGACACTTTCAGAAATATTGCTTGAAACGTAAAGGATGGTTTGAAAAGAAAGGTAAGCCAAGTGCTTTTGTATGTTTTGAATCTAATTTTGATTCTGGTTGTACTGCTCATGTTTCTAATACGATGCAGGGATTCCTTACAACCCAAATCATAAACCCAAATGAAAAATTTGTCTTTATGGGAAACAAAGTGAAAGCCTTAATTGAAGCCATTGGAACTTACCATTTGATTTTAATACTGGATATCATTTAGATTTGTTTGAAACTCTTTATATACCTTATATTTCTAGAAATTTAGTTTCCTTCTGTAAACTTGATAAAGCTAGATACTCTTTCAAATACTGCAATGGATGTTTCAGTTTGTTTAAACACAATCATTTCATTGGTTATGGTATCCTTATGATAGTTTATACAAATTGAATTTTGATAACCTTTTTGTTGCAACCCTTTTGACCTTGCATCATAATGTTGGTACTAAATGTGGTTTAGTAAATGAACGTTTTGCTTACTTGTGGCATAAACGTTTGGACACATTTCCAAAGAAAGATTAGAAAAATTGGTAAAGAATGAAATCCTACCAGATTTGGATTTTATTGATCTCAATATTTCACACAAAGAAAGGGGCCACAAGAAGCACACAAATGGATATGTTTATTTGTTGCATGAGAAACCTGATACGACCCTGGAGATGCGGTCCCACTAGCTCTCATATCTTAGATTTAAAAGTGATTTTAATTAGTTGATAAAATGTTTAGTTTATCTTTTAGTTTGTAAATTGTAGATAAGTTAGTGGGGACCACCACTATGGAGGTTCTATATATCTATTAAGTTTTACTGAATAAATCAATGAGAAATATATGAAAGTTTTCCTTTGGTCTCTCTTCTTCTTCCGTTCTTTCTTCTATCTTTGTCTCTTGGAGTCCATACCGCTTCGGCAACAGAACTCGATACCTCCATCGAGGTCATCAATTGGTGCTTTCGTTGAGAGTCTCGCCTAGATCCATGGAGGAGTTCGATCTTGAAACTTCGATGACAATACCTAGCAGAGTTCGGCGCCCATCATCGTTGGGCAACCATGAACGCCCTATCTCAACTAACTCGGACCACCACGGTTGGCTACTTTCCGAAAGCAAAGATTTGAAGACTTGATGCAGGGGGTCACCGAGATCTCGGAACCCTTACTCATCACTTTCTTCATCGCTGGGTTACGACCGGAAGTCCCATGAGAGTGACGCTTACTGTGAGTCAGACACCCTGCGGGAAGCCTTTGTACTGGCGTACACCGGCGAAGCACGCGCCACCGACTCCAGCTCTCCGCCTGTACCGGTGTTCCCCACGCCGCCACCAAGAACCACCCATCCTTCCCACCTTACAGGTATCACCTCTCCCATTCCACAACCCTCCATCTCTCTTCCATCCACCATCTATCCAGAACCCATTCATCATGATACCCCGCCACCTCCTCTTCAACCCTTCAAACTCCTCACCCAATTCCCCACAATCATCTCACCTCCATCGCCAGATCCACAATCTTCAGATCCATCCATCCACTCTGTCTCCCATGTCTTACCCTCATCCCTCTCCTCTTCCAGCCCCTCATATTTCAGCTCACCACCCTCTTCTCTCCATATTGTAACAAACCTGCCAGATCCACCAGATCCAGCACAACATGCTTATGAGGCTCACGTTGAGGCCCTCCTACCACTCCAATCTTCACAGTACTCGCAGACACCACCACATTATGTATTTGGTGAGAAAGGTAGACCGGCCAGGGGTGATAAATATGTTGTTCCACCTAACGCTACTCTTCACATACTTCTGGCGTTAGTCTCATGGGGGACCATTATTGAGATTGGGGATGCTAAGAAGATCCATAAGAAGATTTATGATAGGAGACAAGCACAAGGAGGCGGCTCAGTCTTCCCACCTTGAGGACAAGGTAAGGTGGATTTGAAGGGCGAGGGAAATGATACGACCCTGGAGATGCGGTCCCACTAGCTCTCATATCTTAGACTTAAAAGTGATTTTAATTAGTTGATAAAATCGTTTGTTTGTTTAGTTTATCTTTTAGTTTGTAAATTGTAGATAAGTTAGTGGGGACCACCACTATGGAGGTTCTATATATCTATTAAGTTTTACTGAATAAATCAATGAGAAATATATGAAAGTTTTCCTTTGGTCTCTCTTCTTCTTCCGTTCTTTCTTCTATCTTTGTCTCTTGGAGTCCGCGCTCGCTCGAAGCAGCGCAAACTCGATACCCCCTCCATCGAGGTCGTATCAAACCTCAAGCAATAGATCTCTTAGAGGAGTTTATTAATGAGGTTGAAAGGCAAATAGATAGAAAGGTGAAAGTTGTTAGGTCAGATGGAGGTGGTGAATATTATGGAAGATATAATAAAATTGAGCAATGGCCGGGTCCATTTGCTAAATTCCTTGAGAAACGTGGCAAATGTGCTCAGTACATAATGTCGTGTACACCGCAACAAAACGGTGTAGTAGAAAGGCATAACCATGCTTTAGTAGATATGATTCATTTTCACAGGTTATTAATAATATTAATTCTGATAAATGGGTAGATGTCATGAAAGATGAGTTGAAATCTATAAAACCTTGTTGAATTACTTGAAGATGGGGTGTAAATGGGTCTTCAATACCAAACATGACTCTAATGGCAACATTGAAAGGTATAAGTATAGCTGGATTTCTGGGCTTTTGGGTCAGCTTGTGTCAGGATCAATTCGTGTCGGGTTGGGCCCGACATGACATAGATTGCTCTTGATCCAGCCCAACACAAAGCACGGCCCGGGTTAGGTCGGGTCGTGTTGTGTTGGGCCGGATCCGACACGGGCCAACCACGACCCATATGTATTTTTTAATTAAAAAATCTTAAACAAAATTTAAAAAATTAAAAAATTATAAAACATTCTTAAAAATTCTAAAAAATTCTGAAAAACTCTAAAAAAATCTAAAATATATTCATTTTGGAGAATTCAAATAAAGTTAGATTAGAAATTCTTTGGATAAACCCACGTGATATCTTATTTTAATCAATTAAAATTTAAAGAGACAAGATAAATTTTTTGGCTCTCTCATGTAAAATCATATTGTTTTAATCGTAAGTTTGAGATAAAATTCTTATAGATAAACTCAGGTAAAAAGTTTGAAATTTTGAAAGTCTTAATCTAATATTAGGGTTGGCACATAATTTAACAACCGGTTTGATGTTTAACTTTTAAAAACTGGATTAAGTATTAGTTATCACTAATTGAAAATTTTATTATAAGAAAATAATGTTTATGATGATTAACCACAAATTCTTGCTTTCTTTATTATTTTATTTGAATAATCAGTTATTAGTTAGCGGGTTTAAAGTAAATAAGAATAATTTTTACTAATATTGTTTTCTTAATTTATTTGTGTATATATTTTAATTAATTTAAACCGTTTAAAGTAAAAGTGGAAAGTAAATTAGTGATGCATGCCATGTCCCGCGGTTTAAATTATATTGAAGCTTCCCAAGGCCCAAGGTTTGTTTTTTATTATTTTATATATATATAAACCTGACATGTGGTAGGATTTTGGGCCGGCCTATGATGGGCCGTGGGGCTTCAACCTAGCATGAGCATGAAGTCGAGCCGTGCCTAGCACGGCCCGGTTACTATTCATTTCGGGTCGTGCTAGGCGCGACCCCAAAATCCAACTCTAGGTATAAAGCTAGACTTGTTACCAATGGTTTTACTCAAAAAGATGGCATTGGCTATAAAGAGACTTTTTCACTCGTCTCTAGAAAAGACTCACTTATAATTATTATGGCTTTGATAGCTTATTATGACTTAGAGTTACATGAGATGGATGTGAAAACGACTTTTCTAAATGAGAATTTAGAGGAAGAAGTTTACATGGACCAACCAAGGGTTATACAAATTAAAGAAAAGGAACACATGGTGTGTAAACTTAAGAAATCAATATATGGACTTAAACAAGCTTCTAGATAATGGTACCGCTTTAATGATACCATTATGTCCTTCGGATTTATGGAAAACATTGTTGATCGGTGTATATGTCTAAATGTCAGTGGGAGTAAGTTTATAATTTTGGTTCTATATGTTGATGACATCTTGCTTGCAACTAATGATCTTGATTTATTACATAAAACTAAGAAATTTCTCTCTAACAACTTTGAGATGAAAGATATGGGAGAGACAACTTATGTGATCAGGATAGAAATATTCCGGGATAGATCACAAGGATTGTTAGGGTTGTCTCAGAAAGCCTATATAAACAAAGTTTTAGAGAGATTTAGAATGGATAAGTGCTCAGCAAATGTTGTTCCAATTCAAAAAGGAGATAAATTTAGTCTCATGCAATGCCCAAAGAATGAATTGGAACACAAAGAAATGGAAGAAATTCCTTATGCATCAATTGTTGGGGCTTGATATATGCTCATACTTGTACTAGGCCAGATATCAGCTTTGTTGTTGGAATACTAGGAAGGTACCAAAGTAATCCGGGATTGGATCACTAGGAAGCTGCAAAGAAAATATTAAGAACTTTCAAGGAACACAAGATCATATACTCACTTATAGAAAGTCTAATCATCTTGAAGTGATTGGATATTCATATTCAGACTTTGTTGGAGTGTGGATACAAGAAAATCTACATTTGGCTATGTATTTCTTTTAGCTAGAGGAGAAATCTCATGGAAAAGTGTGAAGCAGTCTGTCATTGCCGCATCTACTATGGAAGCAAAATTTATGGCCTGCTTTGAGGCCATGGTTCAAGCAAAATGGTTGCGGAACTTTATTTCATGGATTGGAATAATTGACAATATCGATAGGTCGTTGAAATTTTATTGCCATAACACCGTAGTTGTTTTCTTTTCTAAAAACGACAAGTATTCCAAAGGTGCAAAACATATAGAATTAAGATATTTTGCCGTCAAAGAAGTTTAGAAACAAAAGTGTCAATTGAACACATTAGCACCAATCTTATGCATGATTGATGATCCTTTAACAAAAGGATTACCGCCTACAACATTTAAAGGTCATGTTGAAAGAATGGGCATTATTGGACGTCATTATTGATATTATGTTATGACTTTTATGATGTTTATGTATTTTACACGTTGAGCTCATTTATGGATATGTTTCTGAGATTTCCTGTTTTCTATTTGGTATACATGATACCAACGGCCTCTTGGCCTATTAGTACCAGATTCCTGCGTAAGGTGTGTTCTTTCTGACAAACTGAGTTCGAACCCCCACTCACACAGGTGAGGGCTCAAGTGTGTTTAGGTGGGCTCCACATTTAAAATCGTCCCTAACATCCCTTGCGGGGGCGCTTGTCGCCTTTGTCAAAAAATATTTGGTATACATGATTGAATTAGAATGACTATAACAGGTTTTTAATAAAGACATTAATGTTGGACCAATATAATACTTCTCATTTACAAGTCATGTTAAGGCTAATATTGTAGTACAAGGAAGGGACTATGTCTAACACATGATATACAACCGCTTGACTCTTATTAGTCCGTATACTTAATTGTGGCAAATAATGTGATCAATATAAAGCTTTACACTTTTGATATGCTTATTAAACCAGAAAATAAGATAATGTTATGTGTGCCAAGTGGGAGGATGTAACCATTAACTTGATGGAAGTGTGTGGATAATGATCTTTTGAAAACTGGTTCTCTCTCCACCCTATAAAGAAAGCGTTTATCCATCACTAACTCCATGCCAACCTATGATTTAAGGAGAGAAACATAATATTCAGTTTCGGAATTTTTTATCTTCATCAAAATTCTTCATAATGAATAAGGTATATTCCTTTATGTAACCGCTATCTAATTACTATTAAGTGAAATTAAAATTCATGAAATTTTAAGATCCTAAAATTAAAGCATCTTATTTCATATAATTACTAAATATTTATTGTTAATAATTCAAAAAAACATACCAACGACTTGCGGGTCTATTGGTACCGGGTTCCCTTGTTAAGGCGTTGGCCTCGATCCACGTGACGGCTCACAGGATCGAGCCCTTCCTATTACAAGGTGATGGGGCAGCGTGTTTGCACGGGTACAACGCAACCCCGCCTTGACAAATCCTTCATGGGGGTCTTTATGGCCTTAGTCAAAAAAAATAATTCAAAAAACATTATATATATATATATATATATATATATATATATATATATATATTATGTTTTTAATTTTTTTTAAAATATTTAATCATATTTATTAGTTTTTAGAGGAAAGTAATGAATAATCCCCCAAACTTCTGAAATCCCTATATAATCCCCATAACTTTCACTATCCCTTTGTAGTCCTTCCTTTATCCAGGGACTTATTTTTCAGTCCAAACATCAACAAACGGTGTTATTTTTGGGGTGAAAAGACAATGTTGCCCTTGAAGAAAAAGCGGTTTTGCGTCGCCCGTACCTGTCAGCCACGTCCGGAGAGGCGTCTCGGAAACCGTACGACTTCTCTTCTTCTTTTGTTTTTGACGGTTTTTTCCCCTTTTGTCCCTTTGTTTTTTCGGCAGATTTACCCATCCTTAAACCTTTCGACTCCTAGCGAAGAAGGCAACCACCATGCTGTCAGTTTTGCCGGAGCTCCCTTTGTATTCTACTAAAAGAGGAAAGGTGTTTTGGGAAGAAGGTGTTTTGGGAAGAAGGCCACGAACACAACATATTTGCGAGGATGCTCTATCGTGTTGATCGTATGGTTTTACGAAGTTACTGGTAGTAGAAAGAAGCTCGAGTTCGGCCGGACACCAAGAATGTTGTGTTACAGTGAGAAAAGCTGCTAGAAGATACTATCAACACACTTATCGCCACTTTCGCAGGGAAAGAAGTAAGCCCACTTCGTTGTTTCAACTCTAAAGTCTTTAGTATGACACTTTAAGGTTTTAGTTTTGGGCGAAAGTCTTTACTATCACAATAAAGACTTTAGTATACTTACTGAAGTCTTTACTATCGGCTTGAACCCTTTAGTAATTTTTTAAAGTCTTTAGTATTCTACTAAAATCTTTATTACCAGCTGTAAACCTTTAGTATTATTTTAAAGTCTTTAGTATTAATATATAGTGTTTAGTAATGTTACCAAAGTGTCACATACCGGCTGTAATGTTACTAAAGTGTCACATACCGGCTGTAATGTTACTAAAGTGTTTGTAATATTTTCTCTCAGTTCCCCGACCTCGCACCAGCCAACGCAGAAGAGATTGCCGTCGCAAGTGGTGGTCGGGCCAATATCTAGATACCACATGGCACGACCATGGAGGATGCTGGCCCAAGCGTGGCGGAAGGTGTGAAGCTGAGCCAATAGAGGAAAAGGCTGGAATCCCAGCACTGTATTAATTCCCGAGGAGTCATCTGCGTTCCATTCTACTCCTTCTAGCTGGAGCCCAAGCAACAATGATTTATTGCAACGCTTGCTGAGAGCGTACGAGACACTGGTGGAAGAGGTTGTTGGTATTCGCGGTCAACTAGCAGAGTTGCTAGCCATGGGCCAACCTTTGGCTCCAGTAATGAATAAACGCTTATTTAATGCTCTATCTCTTTATTATACACGGGTAACTCTTTAGTATTTGACAAAACCGCTTAATATTTGTCATCACTGTTAGTAATTGCACTATATCTTTACTAAAATGGAGGGAAGTACACAGCTGCAGTTGAAGGAGAAAAGCTTGCTCCCTGTCTTTTCAGCAAAAAGGTAGATTTTGGGCGGGAATGTGAAGGGCAATTTGGGGTTTTCGTAAAAAAAAGGGGAAAAATAATGTTAGGGATTGAAAAGTTAATAATTCAAAGAAGAGGGACTGAAAAATATATTTTTTGTCAAATGGACAGAAAAGGCGTAATCTAAACTTTCAAAGATTGTACAGTAATTTTTCCTAATTTTTATTCACTTAATGTGACATCTATATCAATCACATCATCATTATCCGTGTCTTGTTCAGTTAATCATGTCGTATTTGTTTCACGTATTGATCCAACCTCTTGATGACCAGCTAACCAGAATTATCCCTATGAATAAATTGTATACATTTTTTTAACCAAAATACTAACCCCATCTATTTATACAGTTTTAATTTCTAATAAATTTTTATACCAATATCTTTAGTTAATTAAATAACATTACTGCTAAAGATTAAAAAAAAAAGTTAAAACAAAAAAAGGATGGTTCTGGTGTGAATTGGCGGTGGCAATCGAGTGGACAATATGCAGCAAGTACTGTTTGATGCCAAGGACGTCAAAAGTTAAATAAAAAAAGCTTCACACTGAAAGTAGGTCCATCGACAAAATTGGCTTTGCACTGTACGTGCTGAATTCACATTTTCAAACGATTTCGCTGGGGCCACACATTTTAATACCCACTTACCCTTTTAAAATGGCTAGAGATTATATCACTCTCGCTTTATTCGCATTCCACTCAAACAATATTATAAATAAAAATTTATTTATTAATTTAAAAATGGGACTTTTCTTTTCTAAGTATCCCAGTTTCATAACAAGATAACTACGCCCCTATAAAGGACGTCATAATTAAGAATAATAAATACACATGATCAGTCAGGCAGCAGCGAGTAACCCAGTTTTCAATCGCTTCTCAATCTCAAACTGCCTCGGGATCATAACTTTCCCAGTGTCTTCACCGGCAAGCAACCCCAAGTTCTGCAGTACCCTCACCGCCGGACCATCTTTGTTCATCGTATAGAAATGCAGCGCTCTCACCCCGCGCCCCACCAGCTCCCGACACATCGCCGTCGCCAGCTCCACCCCATACTCCCCCAGCGCCGTGTTATCCCCTTTCAACTCCTCCACCTTCTCCCTCACCTCCGGCGGAACCATCGTCTTGCACGTCTCCGTCATGAACTTGAAGTTCCTGTATGTTGTGATCGGAAGGATTCCCGGAATAATCGGGCATTTGATCCCGATTCGCCGGCAGTCATCCAGGAATTTCAGGAAGATGCTTGCGTCGAAGAACAGCTGAGTGATGATCAGGTCCGCCCCCGCTTCCACCTTCTCCTTCAGGTACGCCAAATCGCTCTCGTACCCTTCTTTCGTCGCCCTGTCACTCCCCTCCGGGAACTTGCACGGGTGCGCTTCTGAAATTATGATTAGGGTTAATTAGCGTTAGGGTTTATAGGAGTGGTTTTGGTGGGAACGAGGGCAAACCAGGATATCCGGCGACGGTGATGCAGAAGTAGTCGCCGTGGGTGGCGCGGATGTGGCGGACGAGGTCGATGGCGGAGTTGAAGGCGTTCTCGCCGCCTGGCTTTTCCGGAGGATCTCCGCGTAGAGCGAGGATGTTGCGGATCCCGGCGGCGCGGGCGGTGGCGAGGGCGTAGTCGATGGAGGCTAAGGACATTGAGAGACTAGTGAGGTGGAGATTCGTCTCAACGCCGGGGAGGGCTTGCATACGGGTGGCAAGGGAGAGGGTGATCTCCGGGTACGGTGGTTGGGGGCGCCATGTGAGGTCACAGAACGCGGGAGCGTAGGCGGCCATGCGGGCTATGGTGTCGACGACGGCGTCGGGGCCGGCGTGCGAGGGTTTCGGGGTCAAGTACTCGAAGGAGTAGACCACCGGACCGTCATCGTCGGCGAGAACCGGACCGATCTTCTCGATGATCTTCATCTCCGGGGTTTTGGGGGAGTGCAGGAGAGATGGGTGAGCTGCAACGAATATATATCGAACGAGATTCTGTTGGGGTTCTTACTGCGTATTGACCGTTGGATCGTCCATGGGTCTCTGTGGACCATCCGATTCTAGTTTTGGTTAGCTCGTGATTGGTACCGGTGCACGTCTTTTTCTCGTGAGAATAAGGCATGTAATTTGTTAAGCAATCTTCGCGGCATCTTCAAGCGGACTCGAGGTCGTTTACGAGCTTATTATTCTATGTTACTTTATAGTTAGTAATATAAATGTGAGGCACCATCGATTTATATAATTTATTAAAGTTGAAAACAGAGTCTTTTGTTGCTGCCTTGCTGGGTAAGTGATTATTTATTTATTTATTTATTTATTTATTTATGGAGCACGAGGAGAATTACGCGTTGATCAGACTGACTGTCGACCATGTCGTCAGAATTTCACTCAAATTTGTAAATAACACTATTTGCATGTGTATACTTGATTTTTATTTAATTAAGAAGTTAATGAGATTTTATTGCATTGATGGATAGGAAAGGACAAATACAAGTGCTGTAATGAGTTTAGCTGCAAGCAAATGATAGTAAGAAAAACATTGACCGAGTCTTGTGAGAATTTTATTAAATAAAAGAATGTGGTTGATTTATTTTTATTAAAAAAAAAGACTATGGTGAGAATTATAATTTCATATTTTTATATAATAAAATAAGTTTATTATATACTTACAATGTAATTTTTTTTTCAAATTATTGTATTTGATGTTCGGTTTTTTTTAATAAATATAAACATGTATTTTTTTTATTTTAGTAGAAATATGTTTCAAACGTTTAGAGAGAATTTGGTAGTCAAAAGTTGGTAATGTGTGTGTGTTGGTTTTATTTATACATAATTCTTATAGTATTTATAAATCTCAATATATATGTTTTTATAAATTTTTGTTTAAGATTTTTTGATGGTAAATTTAATAAAAATTTTACATTATAGTTAATTTAAATACATAATTCAATTAAAAATTTGAAAAATCAAAAATTAGGAAAGAAAAAAAACATGTTAAACTATTTGCTTGACTTTTAAAAAAAATAGTATATGCTTGAGAAAGTAATTTACGCTTAATATTTTAAAAACCATTGTTCTGTTAAATATTAATTAAGTTAAATTTTTAAAAAATTGATTTTAAAAAAATTTATACTAAAAAATTCAAACAATCTGACTTGATATATTCAATCCCAACCAAACAGGGCACGTGCTGCTTGGTGTTTAACTCGACCTAACGCCCATATTTGAAAAATAAAAAATTAGGAAAGAAAAAAAACATGTTAAACTATTTGCTTGACTTTTAAAAAAAATAGTATATGCTTGAGAAAGTAATTTACGCTTAATATTTTAAAAACCATTGTTCTGTTAAATATTAATTAAGTTAAATTTTAAAAAAATTGATTTTAAAAAAATTTATACTAAAAAATTCAAACAATCTGACTTGATATATTCAATCCCAACCAAACAGGGCACGTGCTGCTTGGTGTTTAACTCGACCTAACGCCCATATTAGCGTAGTGTAAAGATCCACGTCTCATATCATGACATCATGTCATATGTCATGCCAATGGCCTCCATCCTGGAGTCCCACATCCACAAGTAAGGACTAGACCTGTCCATGGGCCTCATCAGGTCGGGTTCAGGCCGGGCCTAAATTTTAAAAAATGAAATTCGGCCTATATTTTTTGTCCGAGATCCGCCCATGTTTATAAACACCTGGCCAAAGTCTGCTCAAATCCGCCCATATTTAATTTTTTAAATTAAAAAAATAAAATTTTATTTTAAAAAATAGAGTTTACATTTTAAAATAAAAATAATTTAATATAAATTAAATCATAGGAAAATTAAATTATATTAGCATTTTACACCTTTAAATTAAAGCATATAAATAAATTGTTCAACTTTATTATTAATAATTATAAATAATAAATTTATTAATTTTATTTATATAATTCGGGCCGTGCCGGACCGCCATCGGACCTAAACTATCATACCAAGGCCCGACCCATTTTTAAAATGGGCCTAATTTTTTGTCCAAACCCGCCCATTTTTCGGTCGAGCTTTCGGGCTTGGGCGGGTAGCCCGGCCCATGGACAGGTCTAATAAGGACTAAGGAGTTTTATTTTGACAAAAGATAATTTTACCAAAATAGCCCCCTCTCTTCAAACGAAAACTATATCACGCTATCTGGGTTATTTGATTAAAAGTAGCAATTATAAGAATAGATATTTAATTATTAGTCATGACATTGTTTCCCTTTTATCTTGGGGTCCTTAGGGGGGTGTTGTAGGAGTGTAGTGTAATATAGTATTTTGGGTGGGTGCTTTTTAGTGAGAAACAGTACTAAATAGTGCTAGAGACTAATAAATAAGTTCCCCTAAAAAATCTTGGTATCCTATGGATGTAAAATTTATTTTTAATTTAAAATTTTTAGAATCTGAAAATTTTGGAAAAAATCATTTTATTTTTAAACTTTTTTGTGAAATTATTTTTTCTCTTACATTTTTCTAACAGAGATGTCTAGACAGTGCATTCTTTGTATTTTTATTTGATTTCATTTTTTATTAATAAAATATCAGATATCTTTTTAGAAAATTGACGGTTCACACGGCCCATATGTTTTTATCATGGCTGGCCTGATCTTGGTGGGCCGTTCTATAAAACAACACTCACATTTGGCTTGGCATGAACAAGATTACATTTACAGTACAAATTCATGTAGACTTTTATGCATTTACAGCTCTCTTCTCGGGTGAATCTTCTTTTAGGCTCGTTGTCGTCATTAATGAGTTGGATGAATTCTTTTATTTGTGAATGAATTTATTTATTTCATCCACTGACAGCTAAAAAACAAGGGAATGCAAAGCTAGCTACTAAGTAGGGATGATCTATCAATCTATATACCAAGAGGATGATACATAATAGTCACAGGCCTAAGTTGGTCAACCATCAATGCATGTGATCCGGAGCCCGAATTGAGGGTGTTCACAAGATTGAGAAGACAAATGAATGATCCTCAACTTCTAGCTAAGAAGCTCTACTGTTTAGGTGCTACATGTTACCTTGATAGAAACAGTACCTCTCCAAAGATCAGCTATATAGCTCTCAAACAACATCAATCACTCACCAATCTTATCGATCAGCTGTGGGCACCCTCTCTTGGCCGTTAACGACGGAGCATTTCATGGTTCTATGAATCTTCAAAACCACCAATAAGGTGAGAGCGAGAGGTGTCTAGTAAGCTAGTGACATGGAATCTATGGCCTATCTATCATTTGTCATTTAGCTTTCCAAGATCTTTAGGACAATGAAGTAAACAAGATTAATCCTTGTTTCCACTGTTTGAAGATTTAATTTTAAGCATTTTTATCGGTTTAATTATTTTAAAAATATTCAGCAATATGATCTCCACATTTTAAAGAAACAATAATAATTTTTTTTTAATAAGGTGACAAACACATCCGAAGGTTTTCAAAGACGTGTACAGATTCAGCAGTTTACACGCGGAACAGTTCCGCACATCTGTAGATTTAAATGGGTTCGGTAGCTCACGCGTGGAAAAGATCTAAGCCCCTGTGTTAAGAGTTGCGGGTTCTTAATTAGTATTCAAGGATTTGATCCCAGGTCATTCGTGAGAGAATCTCATATTTTAATAAGGGACCTGGTATCGATAGACCATTGTGACTGTTTTGATAAAAAACAAAAACAATTTGTTTTGAGAAATCATGCATGTTTGGAAGGGTTGGTATTCATTTGGAAAAAATTAATATGTTAGAATAGTTTATATACCCAGAGTTATTCCACTATAAACAGTACTCTTTGATTGATTTATATAATTTACATCTGATCCTTTGTACTATGCACTTTTGACTACATTAATTGCGTGCTAGTAAGATCCAGTACTTCATTGAAAGGATTGTTGACCTTTTATGTTTCTTTTGATGGTTGTCCATCAAAGTACTTTTCACTGCTCTTCTCTTGGCGATGCATATTCACTAGCTTTGTATTATAATGCAAATAACAAAAAATATTAGCAACTTACGTCCATCTTTAATGTTCCATGTTACATCCTAGAACATATTATTCAAGATGAAGCAAAAGACATACCAGAGAACTCAGAGCTCATTCACACCAACATAATACAAAAACCAATCTCAAAATCAGACCCCTAGGCACAAGTCACTGACTCACTCTCCTTCTTTAATGGAACCTCACAATCCTATTGTAATATATATGTAACTGAATACAGGCAGGTTTGTTGTTCTACTAGCTAGCTATTACAAACCAGTACTAGGATTGACATTGTTCTCATGTGTTGGGAATCAAACAAAATCCAAAAACAAAACCACAAGAGTTTAGTCCCAAATGGACAATATCATACTAATGTGGAAATGTATGGTGCTCTTGACTTCTTGACTGGTCCAACATCATGTAAGTTGTAATAGTATGTGGGAAGAGAGGACAAAGGTTATTTGGCCTCAGCTTAATTTCCAGCATTTCTCAATGTCCTGAGCAACATTCCTCGCATCAATGGAGGCTCCACTCAAACCCTTCCTACTGAAACCAACTGCATACAAGCCATGCTCTCCTTTCCAACCATTAATATTGTTCTCCGAGAAGTCCCTCTCCTGTCAAAACAAACTAAGCAGTCATATATAAAGTAGAAATTAATTATCATATGTATATATATAGTTGCATTAACTAATTCACAAGTTATATTTATGGAATTAATTAATACTCTTCTGAGCAAGAAGTAAGAAGAGTGATTTTGAAGGAGTACTTGACTTGATCAACTAGGAGACGACCCTATAAATTCTACGAGATCTGAGGTGCCATCCCTTTGAAGGGAAAAAGGTGATTGAGTGGACTGAGGAAACAGACTGGTGAGCAACTTGTTATGATTGTTACCCATCAATATACAGAAGCCAAGGACACAACACAAAATGGTGCAATTTGTATTACCTTTAGCCAATATGGCACGTTGCTCTTGTAGCCAGTTGCCAGGATGATAGCATCAAAGTCGTCGGATGTCTCATCACTACAAGAAAATAACGATTTACCCACGGACAATTCCGTGGGTAAAACTGCCACAATCCCTGGGTAATACATCTTACCCAGGGATTACCCACGGATGGCGATCCCTAGCTAAATCGCTCATGGGTAAACCATTACCCACGGAATTTTTCATCCGTGGGTAACTTACCCACGGACAAATCCGTGGGTAAGTAAGTAATTTATATCCTCGGGTAATTACTTCCAAGTGATTCCATAAAACCGTGAATTACCAACTGATATGCCCTAGGAAATCCCCTCGGTAAATTATTTGTAATACCTGTAATAAATCTCGAAATCCCCGTAAATCTACTATACCCCTAGGGGATAATCCCCTCGTAATCCTTGGGTAAAGCTCTTGTTAATAGAATGAAATCCCTAGGTATTCCTTGGTAAATCTCATGTTAATAATATATAATCCCTGGGTAATCTCTGGGTAAATATATTGTTAATAATATGAAATTCCTGGGTAATCCCTGGGTAATTATAATATGAAATTAAAAAAAAATTGGGCATTCCACGGGTAATTTATTGAACCTATAACCATCAAATCACAAATTCAAATATATTTTAAAAATAACAATATCTCACATTTTAAATAAAAATAACACTCCATAAGTGTTTAAAACATCAACAAATTCCATTAATGTATAAGCAAAACAACAGTACTTCAATATTTAGGACATAACCATAACAATACATAAATATTTAGACAAGCAAAATAAAATAATAAAAATATAAATGTTTAAGACACCCATAAAACACACAAAGGACTCAATAAATTTAAAATAGAATTATAACAAATTAAGAACGCTAGCTTCAATCAAGTGTATTCTTCAATTCCATAGAGTTCATCTGCTCACCCATCACCTTTAATATAAGTACACCATCAAACTAAAATCTGCAAGCTGACAGTGAAGTCAGTACAATAGCACCTAGATCAAATAAATAGTGCTTACCTAGAAAGCTCAAAGCAAGGTCAGTACAACAGCCCGCCACACCTGCAAGAAGCAGGCAACAAGACTATGAGCTCCAGAAAAATAGAAGTCAATACAACAGATTAAACAAATACTATGAGGTATCAAAAATAGAAGTTGAAAAGCAATTCATGTTTTCATCTTTAAGTACCGAGTCCATTCGAACTTCATACACCAAGTACTACTGATAATTTCAAACCACTACTAGAGCAACCAAAACAGAAACAATACTCCATAGAATTCCATTTAACTGTATTTGTTGCAACCAAAGTTCATTCCAAGTGGCAGCTGAATTTCTCAGTTCACCCCAGAACTTGTGATGCAGTTCCACGAGAGCACATAAAAATACACATTCTATAACACCTGTAAGAAGCAGGCAACAAGACTATGAGCTCCAGAAAAATAGAAGTCAATACAACAGATTAAACAAATACTATGAGGTATCAAAAATAGAAGTTGAAAGCAATTCATGTTTTCATCTTTAAGTACCGAGTCCATTCAAACTTCATACACCAAGTACTACTGATAATTTCAAAACCACTACTAGAGCAACCAAAACAGAAACAATACTCCATAGAATTCCATTTAACTGTATTTGTTGCAACCAAAGTTCATTCCAAGTGGCAGCTGAATTTCTCAGTTCACCCCAGAACTTGTGATGCAGTTCCACGAGAGCACATAAAAATACACATTCTATAACACCCCACAGACAATAGACATGGATCTTTCAATAACAAAGAATCTGGATACTAGAACTAAATGAACCTTAAGTAGCACATAAAAAGAAACACATTGGAAGACCTTTAGTTCAATATAATTTAGTCTACATAAGCATCAAAATATATTTTAATACCCAGTCTATACAAATCATTTCATGTAAAAACTAGATATCCTGTGAATTAGAAATTCAGGTGTCTCCAACTGCAACTATAAATCCTGCTGTACTTTCAGCATGTAATAAATATATCTCAGGAGACCTCTAAAAGCTACACCAAGGATTGAAATAGTACCCAGTTGGATGACCACAATGTATGATGAAAAGAGTACATTGGTAACCCAGACATTAAAAAAGGCCAAGAAACAACCTAAAGCCATATGCAAAAGCTATACAATGTGGCGGACCCATACATAATATAAGAATCCCACCTTGCTGGTTCTCCTCGAGTCTCGGAAGCTTGAATAAAAGCCACTGGGTTTGAAGGTGCATCTCTCATTTATGTGCAAACTCCATTTTGTTTTTGTTTTTTCCCCTGCAGTATGTTTTAGATAACACAAAATGTCCAATGGCCACCTGAAATTAGCTGCCATAATATAAAAGATCGAAAGCAACCTTTCCAACTTGAAAGTTGTTTGCACAATTCTGGTCCAGGAGTGTCAACCAAAAAACCTCCAGTATAATTGCTCATCATAAATTACTGATGAATAACTTGGTAAATATGCCCTCCTCATGTTTTAAAAATAAAAGAGGCCCTGAATAATCACTAAAAATACATAAAGCCTTTTTGGAAATTCCTTTCCAAAAGTTTTTATTTTTCCGGCCTATGAACTCCCACATTTGAACAGTTAATATGAATTTTGAATGGTTAAATGATCCTTTCAAGCTGTTAAGCAATATATTTGACCTATTAAGAAACAATTTTTAATAGTTATCTAATGCTTTTATATGGTTAATCCAAATGTGTGCAATGCTAAAAAAAGACATTTGAATTACTAATATAAAGAAGAAAAAATAGAATGTCCTATCCTCATCATAACATACTATGGAAGTGTAATGCTAAACTCCTGTCAAACCACAAAAACAATCCACCATAGGGAAGTATCTCAACCTTTTCAACTACAGCTTTTGCCAAATAAAGAAATATATAAAAACAAAAGAACAGCAGCGTGACTAGATTATATAAGAAGGCAATCAACAGGAATGACTAGATAATTCCTACAATATTTATAAAAACACTTTACATGTTTATAAAAACACTTTACATGTTTATTAAAATAATTTACAAACTGTTGCACATAGTGAATGAATTATAAAAACACTTTACATGTTTATTAAAATAATAATAATATAAACAAAAAAATATTAAATGAATTGAATTGTGGTGAGTGGGGGGTTTGAGAGTCAGAGACAAGAGTCATTGTAGAAAGAGTTGTCCGGCATCTTGGTGTCCACTGCCGGGCGTTAATGATTTAGTAGACTTACATAAACTCTCTCTCTGGACATCATTCTTAACTTTATTTATATTTTAACTCTATAAAGTTTGAATGGCATTGAGAAATAAGAAAAATATTTATCATATGAAACTATATATCAATCAAGAATCAACGATACATTTATTAAAAGAAAATGAATATTCATAAAATAAGTATATCAAGCTTTTATATACATGAGATACTATTATATAAAATTTAATCTATTTCCCAAAGATGATCAAATCTCCATAATAATGGCAATAAATCTACAAAATCTCATTTGATTGGATGAATCCAAGAAAAGGATAACATATATAAAATCTTAATTTGAATACAATGAGAATCATGAAAACATAAATAAAAGATAAGAATGAACCTGAAGAGATTGAGTCCTAACAAAGAAAAACAAACAGTGAGAAGAATTAAGATTAGGAGCACAAGTCTAAACGCAAAGTGAGAATTAAACTAATGATATTGCAGATACATATAATATAAAGCATGCATACATATATAAGTTGGCAAATGACTAAGGAGTAGTAAAAAACATGAGGAAGTAGGGGGATTCAAACCCTAGATTCTGAACTCCTGGGAGGGGCATTTGGATCTGCCCCAAGGAATATTGCCCTTCCTATGTTTTCTTTTATTTTCTATATGTTGAAATATGACAAGCCCTATATATATCAATCCTTCTAATAATGGTTGAAAGGGTGCTGTGGTTCCTCAAAAATTCTTTCTAATACACTTTAGATTGACCACCCTCTATATCAATCATTTAGAGAATCAAACAATCTCAGTTCTGATTATCATCAACAAACAATCTGAATACTAAAGGGGAAAAGTTATATTACCAACACAGTTAACTTTTGGGCTGAAAGGATCAGTGGAGACTTCCTCTTTGTAGCTTTTGAATCCTTCAATGAAGATCAGATGATCAAACCATAGAATGATAAGAAGAAAACAAAAGTTGTTAATCTAACTCTGCAGGAAAAAAGGAATAACAATCAACAACAGCGAATCACTTTCTTTATATACATCGTAGAAAGAGAGACAGAACACCACCCAAGAGCTCAAGTCATGAAGGTGCGAAACCCTAAAATCCCACATATAGGGTTGGAAAAAGCGGAGATCACTGCAATAAAAGCTCAAAAAAAAAAAAAAATTGTAACAATTTGCAGCTATGCCAACAATCGGGATGGAGGGGAAGAAGCGACGAACCCTAGTGGATTCGGGTATGGGAGCCACGAGGAACCGGAATCGCGAAGTTAGGAACCCTATCTTTCGAGACTGAACCGAGGCGGAAGCGAGAAACCCTAGCCGAATACAAGGGACGGTGGCAAGAGGAACCCTATAGAAATGTCAGGATTGGGCGTCAGATGCGTATTTTTAATAAATAGCATATAATAATATTTTAATAATATAGATAGGTTTTATCTCAATACTATAATTAATATTTATATTATTTATATTCAAATTAAATATAATTAATTAATCAATGTTTATAACAAAATTAAAAATATATTTTTATTTTTAGTTGTTTTCTTTTCATCTCAATATTGTATTTTTTTACACAACTCCATATTATTTGTTTTTTTCAACTAATATTATTAATTTTATTATTTAATAATTTTTTATGAAAAATTCTCCAACTAATATTATATGTACCTCTTTAAAACTTTGATTAGCATAACTTCCAAGATTTTAAAATTATCCACATAAATTAAAATTAATATTTTAATCCTTTTATAAAAAATAAAAAATAGAAAAAATAGAAAATGGCTTAAATTCACGTATCCTATTACCTAGGGATTACCCACGGAGGCACAGATGTATTACCCACGTAACATATCTGTGGGTAATCTATGGGTGACATTGTGGAACCAAAAAGTCCTCTTATAATTACCCACGGATTACCCATGACACCAATACCCACAAACAATTCCCTGGGTAGTCCGTGGGTACATTATATTTAACAAAATTACCCACGGATTACCCACGGATATTTTACCCACACAAAAGTTCTCTGGGAAAGTCGTGGGTAATTTTGAGGCGGGAACTAGCCGCGTTATTTACCCACGGAGTACCCAGGGATATATTATCCCTGGGTAAATTTCTGGGTAAATTCGTGTCTATTCCCTGGGTAAAGTTGATATATCTTTAGTTTATCATTTCCTAGTTATTCCGTGGGTATTCCCTGTGTATTTACCCAGGGAACGTGTTCGTGGGTAATTTTCCCTGGGTAAATCGCTATTTTCTTGTAGTGCATCCACGAACTCTGCTCCCTGTTTCGTTATTCTTTTGATCGCAACACACACCTGATCATTGCATGTGTTTGAGAATTATTACCATAGGAATGTAATTCATGATATAATTGTGATATAATTAATACACTAACCTTGATTTCCCCGGACTTTATCTTAGCCAGTGTGCCAATGTCGAGCACCGGAGTCTTCCCGGTGAGTGACTTGAGCTCAAGCGGCCCGAGCAGAGGCCGGCGGAGGCCAAAGAGAGCCGTGTCACCTAGAATGGCACGTGAGAACATAAGTAGAAGACGATCCACCATGCGCATTGGTAGCCACCGGAGAAGAAACATGGACAGCCGGAAAGTGGATTGGCCCAGCATCTCCCGTGGCAATATGTGCACCTACCAATCATAACAATTCACAAGAGAAAGTGATCAAGATCAATTAAGATCATATCATATATAATTTGATGCTGATTGATCATTAAAGAAGTCAGAGTTTTGGGCCATAGTGCAGCTGATCACTATATAGTACGTAGCTCCAATTATTCATTTTCCTAAAACCCTAGGGTTTGAGAATTGGCAATGGAATGGAGACTCTTGCATGCATGCAGCTATTCTGGGGTTTAATTCCCACAAGATAATTATAAACAAACAAATTATCTTAAAAACTCACGTACGGAATCTCTCACGACGAGGGAAGGGAGAGCATTGTGGTTGCAGAGATCCAAGCAGACCTCCATGCCTGAATTGCCACATCCAACAACAAGGACCTTCTTATCCCTGAATGTCTCTCCACTCTTATAGGAGCTTGTGTGCATGATGAGACCATTGAAGTCTCTGATTCCATCCATCTCCGGCATCACGGCCTCCGTGTTCTCCCCGGTGGCCACGACCAGCCACCGGCAAACATACTCCATCTCCTCCTTGGCTCCTCCTCCTACTGCCTTCACTCGCCACAATCCAAGTCCATTGTCATACTCAGCACTCACCACTGTCCTGTTGAACATCGGCAGGATATCAAACTTCTTGGCATATGCTTCAAGGTAGGATATGAACTGCTGCTTGGAAGGATACTCTGGGAAGTTCTCAGGGAATGGCATGAGAGGGAGCTCACACAAGTTCTTAGGGAGGTGAAGGCAGAGGCGATTGTAGGTCTTCAGTTGCCATAGAGAGGCAATGCAGTTGGACCTCTCTAGGATCAAGCAAGGGACTCCCTTGTTGCGAAGGCATGCAGCCACTGCCAGGCCTGAAGGGCCTGCCCCAACGATGAGAGGGCCTGGAACCCATGCACACCTTTCGGCCTTGCGAGCCATTAATTCTAGGGTTTTGGCTCCTCGATCATCTGTTCAATCTATTATACTAAATATACTACTGGACTGGAGGGCAGGATAGACAATTCTCTTTTTGATTTTGGAAATTAAATCTTAAATATTCTTTGGATTAGGCTAGCTTTATATTTTGAATTAGTGATAGTCTTAAATGTTTTTTTCAGTTAAATAAATTCATAGGTGTTATGAGATAAAATCACCGTGCCACGTGATCTCTAGTGTCCATGAAGATCATGGGCTCTGTGGATGACATGGTAGCAACCAAAGTTATTGCCCAGCATCAACAGAGAACGTCTAGATATCGACCGAGGTCATCGCCTATTCTAGAAGGCACTATCAACATATGCATGATGGACAAGTAACCACTCTCCCGAGATATAAAAAGGACAAGGCAACAACGCAAGGGACTTCAATCCGATCCAAAACCCTTCATCTAGTATACAATCCTCTAACCTTCTCCTTCAATCTCCAGTGTTTCTCTTCTCTTCGCTCTTAACTTGAGCATGAGAGCCTACCCAGGGTTATAAGTGTCTGGTCTCTTTCTATCTATGTAGATCATGTTGCCAGAGAGGAGCTATCCCTGGAGATCTAGCTCAGTGAGAAGACGCAACAAAGTTAAATCACTTCCCAAATACTTGTTCAATAGAAGCAACTCTCATCCATTGGTTGTCATCAATTAATCTAGAACCCCAAGAGGGAGAAATCTCAGCATCAATAATCATATTTATATTTTCCTGTTGATTTGTTGAAAATAATAAACTTAAACTAAGTTTGATAGTTAGGCACATCAATCTAGATCCGTTTTAATTTAGTGATTTAAACAATATTCTGAAACTATATAATTTTAATTTTGAATTTAAATTTTATTATTATTATTATTTGATTTGGGTAACAGATACCCTCATAAGGATCAGTCAAATAAGACGTACGCAATAGTTTAGACCACCAGGGGTTTCACACAATATTTTTTTTTTAATGATTTGAAGGTTTCACACAACATGCACTTATTTTACCGCCTAAAGCTAAACTCAAATCACATGGAGAAGACTCACGTGTGTACATAGGCACCCCACTGGGTAATCCACGTTTTGCGCCCTCACCTACCTTGTGTAGCAGGATTAGACCCCGGGTCTTCCGGGTATTGAACTTCTTACACAAGGGACCTATGTCGCTCGGCCAAGGGGCCTTTGACAATTTATTTTATTTTTTATTTTTTGAAACCATATAATTCTCATCCCCGTTTTCACTCTACTTTTGTATTTATAGTTGAGTATATTCGAATAAGATAAATGGTCATTCGCCCTGTCACTTTGCTGGAATTGTTGAAATATTTATGTCACTACCTCAAGAAACATATAAAGTCACACAGAAGCAATTAAAATAGTTAGGTTCCCAACATTATACTTTGATGCATAGAATATCCCTCCAACCAGCTAAACTTACCTGGCTTCACAAAGCTGCTTCTCTCTCTCTATCTATATATACTCAAATTAGAAAAAAAAATTTATTTTAATTATGATAAGGGAGATATCGAGGAAGACACGTGGAATCATCTTGGCCCGACACGTGGGAGACCCTATGCCTTCGGTCTTCATCAAGTCAATCCATCCTCACCTCGGGTTTGTACCACCTCGGATCGCTAAAACAGGCTCGACCCCACGCCCCCTCGGAAAATTACAAGACTCTCTCTCATTGGATCTGAAGAGCAAGCGCTCCTCGGTTCCGAGGAGAAAACCTCCCCTCAGAACACAGAGCCTCACCTGTATTCCGAAGCACTCCGCAACAAAAGGGATTTCCGAAGAGCTCTGAACCCTTCCAGAAGGAGCAGTGAGCGAGCTGAAAAACCGAGGAATGCGTGACCAAGGCCTATAAATAGCCAAGACCACACACTTGTAAAGGGAATTGATTCCTGGTACATTCACTCTCTCTCTCCCTTGTAAAGAATTACCAATAGTGAAATTCTTCCTCCAAGCATGGAGACCCGTGGTTTTTTCCTGATTTATGAGGTTTTCCACGTTAAAATTTTGGTGTTTGTCTTCTTGATTCTCTTTCTTGATTTTTGAGTATTTTTTCCCAAAAATCCAGTGTTACCTAAATTCAAGGGATCTTTCCGGAATTCGCGTTAACAGATTATAATTTCAACCAGTCTATTTGTGGCATATTTAACCATTTTATTCATTAAATATAGTGCAAGAGGTGCAAGTAAATAATAAAATGAGAATCATAAAATAAGATGGGAATTATAAATGTAATAATGAGAGTTTTGAGGGCATATGTGCAAGAAAACCCTCTTTGATTTGTTGTTGCTTTGCTTTCCATCCTTTCTGGAAGCAGCGAAATCTCGCTGGTAAATTCTCGGCAAAAATCGTTGGCTTATTAAGAATCCCCTCCCGCCATTCTTCTTCGTTGAATGCCTTAAGAAACCCTAGATCGATCGATAGTTTTCGGGGGTCCGATCTGATCCTCCCCTGATCGCGCTCTTTGAAGGCTCTAGGTTTTTTGGGATTTCTCTTCTCATGGCGTCTCGCAGGCGAATGCTTCTCAAGGTCATCATCCTTGGTGACAGTGGGTATGTTCCTTTGTTATTATTATTATTATTATTATTTTAATGGTTTGTAGTTAATTTCAATTCCTGAATATGAGTCTCATTTGAAACTTTTTTTCATGATTTTTTTTATAGGGTTGGAAAGACGTCTCTGATGAACCAGTACGTCAGATTCCTTTGTAAATTGTTTCTATTATTTAGTTGTGTGATTAATGTGTTGATTGTAATCTTGGTGTTTTGGGATCTTTTGTTTTGATTGATGATGTTAAGGTATGTGAATCGGAAGTTTAGCAATCAGTATAAAGCTACCATTGGAGCTGATTTCTTGACGAAAGAAATCCAAGTTGATGACAGATTGTTCACATTGCAGGTGATTTCTGATCTATATTTACTACTTTCTTGCCGTGGCCCCCATTTTTTCTCTAATTTTCTGTATTTTATTTTGTTTACTATTACTTTTGTTACTTTTGATTTTTTTAATGTGGTTGAATGTTGTAGTGGTTGAAAGTTAGTTTTTCACTTACTAGTTGAGATGATTTTGGGGCATGCAATGATTTGCTCAGAGTTTGAAATATGGAAATTGAATTTAGCTACTGGTGTATATTTACATTGAGGTTTAGGTGAATTTTAAGTGTTCATACAATTTGCACATCTTGGCAGTTAAGTGGATCAACGCTTTTCATTAAGCAACTCGAGTGCTTGGTTGGAGTTTTGCAGTGATATGTTGCAGCTCTACTTATTGTTTCTTGACATACGTTTGATTTGAGCGAAGTTGAGGTGCTGCATGTCAGTCCAAATTTGCATTTTAAGATACCTCTTGGAACCAAGTTACTGTAAACCAAACAGTCAGAACTGACCCAAACAAAAGGATTTGAACATATTTGGGGTCTGCTACCTCCAACCGGACGCACCCTTAGTTTCTTTCATCATTATCCCTCCCTGTACTACTGGACTCTTTTGTAGTTCTCTATGTCAGGCTCGGGATTGTCCGCCTATGTAGAGCACTAATTGTGTGCAATAGAATTGTATCCCATACTATATCATTGTGGTTAATATATATTGCCTTATAAAGCTACTTACATGCACTGAAATACTTCAATGCTGTTTGTAATTGGTTCGTTCATAAACAAAATGTGTTCATTCGTCTTTCGTGTATCTTGGTCAGGGTTCTAATTCTGGAAAAACATACCAATTGCTATACAAGAGATATGATTCTGGTTATATAGAGCACTTCTAAATTTCAGTGTTTTCTTAAAAGTCTAATAAATGCTTTTAGATATAATCCAAGTGCTTTTATTCCCTTCTTAGAGATAGGGGCAACAGTGCTGTACTAGAAATGAGATTAGTTGGAGGGGTGAACTAAGCACATGGAGTGGAAATGTAGACGGAGACAGGATGTTTCACATATTAGAACATTATGCCGTAAAACTAGGCATATGGAGTAATTGGCGGGGCATCTTCGGGATACCTTTTGTAACCAATAATATTATTGTTTGATGCTCATCTTCTCTCTACCAATCTCAAGAAACTTGCTATTACAAAGTCTTGTGCAATTTTGACTCTTTAATAAACTAACTCCATATTATTTTTCTAGTAAGCATTTAGCATGCTATTCCCAAATTAGATGGCCACTGGGTGACACTTTTCAGGTATGGCATTTTATATCTTTAGGACAAGTTGATTAAGAATGAATAAGTCTATTGGTTTTGTGATAATTGCATGATTGTATGAAAAATAATATTTTCTATTTATTAGTGCAATTGTGATATTAAAAAGGAACATCTTTAGGTTGTAGATGTCCAACTGATGACCACACTTGTAACAACACGAATGAATCATGCAGGGAATTGTCCGCTTTGGTCTGTCCTATATCAGGCCTCACGGTTTTGTCTTGAAAATGTGTCACATATTTTGGTCCAAGTCATACATATAAGCATAGGATATTTAAATCCCCTATTTGATGTGACACTATTTAGTTCATCCTCATCTATCACACCTCAAACACCTCAAAATTAGAAATGGGTTGGATCTTGCAAGCACACTAGCTTTCGCTTGGTTCATTCGAGAATGAACCAACTCACACCACATGCTTAGAAGATGGGTTACCAAACCGACCCAATCTACTAGGGGGGATCAAACTCTAATATCATTTCTAACTACTCGATTCAACCATGTGAGAAGTTGTCCGCTTTGGCCCATTCCATACCAGGTCTCATGGTTTTGTCTTGTAAAAGGCGTCTCACATTCAAGTCAAGTTATACATATAAACATGGGATTTTTCTCTTCCTTATTCGATGTGATACTATTTAGTTCATTCCCATTTATCACACCACACACACCTCAGAATCAGAAATGGATTGAGGTCTTACAACACTTGAAAAGTTTGTGTATTTTTTGTTGGACCAGTTGAATCACCCAGTCAACTTAAAGAATTGGACAAATTTGACTTGAATTTGATGTACCTGGCGAGTCGCTGTCTATATAATTCTATATAAACTCATGCTCAAAGTTTATTTTAATATCTATGAAGTCTTGAATTTGAGGCTTAGTAAAACTACTATTTTTTGGATTTTAAACATTGGATCGGAGACTTATCTTTTCTACTAGTTATCCTCATGCCCTTCTATTACATAAATTCCCATGGGTGAGTGGTTAATTTCTGGGAATCCTTTGTTCCCTTTTCCCTTGAGAGTATAAGTTGTATGGTGCAAAATTGCACTACATTTATTAGAAGTTCATCTAAAAGAAAGAAATATCTTTTGTGAATTTGTGATTAAGATGAGATAGGGATGGTTTTCCACAAAATAGAACTCAAGATTCAGGCAATTTACTAGTGTTGCCTTAGCCATTTATGGTTATTTTTTGTCCTATCAATTATTGAAATAAGCTATCTGGAGAGTTTATTTGAAAATATGCTGATAGGACATTTATGTACGCTGCTTATAACTATGGAAGTCGTTTGAGTATTGTTTTGTTGATATTTATGTTCTTGCAAATGCATTGCCACTTAAGCATACTATTTTGCATGCTTTCATATTTTGTTTACTTCTTAGGTGAACAGTTTTTCAGTTCATGTTCCACCTGAATATTTGAGCTGCAAGGCATTGTTTTTGTGTGGTGGAGTATATGCATCATCTCTGGATTTTCTAATTTCTATATATTTTTGGCACGAATACCGGCAAATCAAACAAACTAGATCTGTACCATATAACTTTTATAATGATGATCTCAAATTTGAATTTTCATTTGGTAGAATTTCTATTGTGTGATGTCAAATATTCATCCTATGTTTCAAAATTAAGATCCTCTTCATAAATTATAGTATTTTGGAAAATTGATACTGTTGTCAGTTTTCACCTTAAGAGCATGCTTTCTGTATTTATTTTAAGTCTCTTTAATCAGCCAATGTACAAAATTTTTTTCGGGTAGGTTTAGACTTCTATCATAATTTAATTTAGTCTTTACACCAGACCTTGACATTACAGGTTGACATTATTATTTCAGTTTCTTTCCTCTGATACTCAAGTCTCTTGTATGTTTTTCTCTTATTTTACGGGTTTAGTTAGAGATAGGCTCTCAGTTTGCTTAGGTTGAATAAATTTGCACAGATTTGGGACACAGCAGGACAAGAAAGATTCCAGAGCCTCGGGGTTGCATTCTACCGTGGAGCAGATTGTTGTGTTCTTGTTTATGATGTTAATGTCATGAAATCATTTGATAATTTGAACAACTGGCGAGAAGAATTTCTGATTCAGGTGGTCATCTTTACCCTTCCCTTGCACATTAGTGAGGTTTAGAAACTAGTGGGAAAACTTTAAATTGGTATATCCATTTCAGGCTGGCCCATCCGACCCTGAGAACTTCCCATTTGTAGTGTTGGGTAACAAGATTGATGTGGATGGTGGCAATAGTCGTGTGGTAAGATGGTCGTCCTACTTGCTCTCGTGGTTTAGATATTTTTGCAGTAACATAGTTTTCCAATTTATGCTAGACTAGATTATTTGAATTTCTTTTCTGTTTGTTCCCTTTCCCTTTTGATCTCAGGTGTCGGAGAAGAAGGCAAAGGCATGGTGTGCATCAAAGGGAAACATTCCCTACTTCGAGACCTCTGCCAAAGAGGGATTTAACGTGGAGGCCGCATTTGAATGTATAGCAAGGAATGCTCTTAAAAATGAGCCAGAGGAAGAAATGTGAGCATTTAAACCCTAATACTGAATAGTAGTGCTTCTGTTTTGGTTGAATTAGAAGGGAAATTGTTCCTTTTTTCGGGGTATCTTTTACTTTTCATTATTCTGCTGATAAAATCCATTGCTG
Organism: Dioscorea zingiberensis; assembly: GCA_026586065.1. Lineage (NCBI taxonomy): Eukaryota > Viridiplantae > Streptophyta > Magnoliopsida > Dioscoreales > Dioscoreaceae > Dioscorea > Dioscorea zingiberensis. The sequence continues at coordinate 8,322,232 of CM048822.1, read as the reverse complement.
GTTCAGGTACCTTCCAGACACCATCGATGTAACAGGAGGCGGAAGGCAGCAGAGATCATCAGGTTGTGAGTGCTAGATGGACCGCATGCAGCTGCAATTCACTATATAATTTGTTTATTTAGTTGCAATAATTCATCAATGGCAGTTGATCCATTCATTTGCATTATGTTCTGAAACTTGAGTCATTGTTACAATGTGGTGTTTGATTGATCTGAAGATGATTGTGTTGTCTCTGTATTATTCATTTGCATTTGGGATTGGTTGTTGAAAATTTGTGGTGTGTATCTGTCATTATTGAAAAGGGAAAGGGTGTCTTCTATTCATAATGATTTCTCTAGGTTTGGAGGAGAACTAAAAAATATCAAATATTTTCTTTTCTACCTTTTTTTTTTTTGGATTTTTCCTACTAAATCCAAAGATGTCGAGTATAAAGATAAGATTTATTATTATTTTTTTGACATAGGCCATAAAGACCCCCATATAGGTTAGTTAGGGATGTGGCTATAGGCTCCGAGTAGTAAACTCACTCAATCGCCCCTGACCCCTCACCGTGCACGTATAGTTCTCGAGAAGTAAATTCGACTCGAGCTTGCTCTTTCCATTTACGGGGTTGGGGACTCAATCCTGGGACTTGCCCAAGGGGAAATATCCAACGCACGGAACCAAATGTTATACCACTAGGTTATAAGCCTTATGGTAAAGATAAGATCTATTCTACCTCTTCACGCACACACACACCCCAAATCAAATTAATCAAAGATAATTAACAAGACATGTATAGCTAGGTTGAATGTGATGGCTTCGTTGGCTTTTGGTGGCAATGGAGAATAAAATCAGAGAGCCAAGCTAATGTCTATTTGCTTTACTTGTTCTAGATGTTAACTATAACTTCTCTTGGTTGCTACTGAGAGGTGGCGTGTTCTTCAGTCTAAACGTAGACAATAACCAGAAAAGGATGATCATATCATGATCTCCAACGTCCACTACAGTGTTTGGAAGGAGGGATGGCTTGGATTTGACAAGAGAGGAGGGATTGGGAAAGGGGTGGGTTGCCTTGGGGTGTAATACAGATTGAAAACCACGTTTGGAACTCTGAAAACCTCATTAATATAAGTATACCTATCCAAATGGTTAAAACCTGCATTTCAAAGGCAAACTTCAACCTAAACTATGCCGAGTCTTCAAATATTTTTTTATTTTTTCTATATATATATATATATATATTTGTCTTTACAATTTTTGAAATGCTTTTTAATTTTTAATATATAATAAAAAAATTGTCAAATCAGATTTCCACCAACCTTATATTTTTTTATATAAAGAAAAAAAATAAGAAAGAGGTAATGCTAAAAAATAGAAATACAAGATTACCATTTATGTTATTCAGACTGAAGGAGATAAGTGAAACAAAAGAAAGATAGAGTGGACTTGGAATAAATAAATAAATAAATAAATATACTCCTAAATATATAAGTCATTCATGACAAAAGCAAGTAAGAGGTTTTTTTTTGGCATGACAATTGTTGAAGAATTGTGTATGACGAACGCATACGCCACACTCAGAAGAGGAGAACGATCCCGTGATTGTCACAAAGATCAAGGTCAATCTCTTAGCAATGGAAAAACAAGTATGAGTTAGAGAAAAGATATTTGACATGCAACAAAGATAACATGCATGGTTGCCAAATTGGTGGCAATGATCCTATCAGCTCTATTTTAGTCTTTTAGAGATGTTAATGTATTTATCATGAACACATGGGAACATTTGAACATTAAACAATAAGCGTATCAAACAATTTGATATTCCCAGATAGATAATATCATATTAAATGTGACAAAGTGATTGAACAAAATTCGTGTATTATTTACTAACTTCTTAAAACAATCGGGCCAGGTTTTTTTTTTTTTTGATAATTATAAATATGCCATTAAAAAGTATACCACAGAAATGTGATTCCAACTCTCAACTTTTTTTTAAAAAAAACGAATGAGTTAGTCAATTTTTTTTAAAAAAAAAGTTGGTTCAGAGCCTTCAGACCATGCTTTCTAAATTATCCAATCACCGTGGGACCAGATTACAAAAGGGTTGATTGGCGGACCAAGATCCCAGTTGAAACACGAGGGGCCCACACAGTGCAGTGCATCACCCTCCATGCCATGCCCGCCAATATCGTCTCATGAATCAACGGTCCCCCCAAGTTTCTATATTTAGTAGTCTCGCTATTGACTCCTCCGAAGAAAACGAATGGTTTTCGAAGGCAAAGCCTAAGAGAGATTCATTCTTGCTCTCTTTTCCGGCGTGAAATGGATGGGATTGCGAGGTGGTGGCCGCCGGCGGTGATTGGGCTCGCGGTTCTCTTGGTGTCAGTCTCGGCTCACCGGAGGATCATCGGAGAGGTTCCCGATGAGGATGGTGTACCGACGAGTTCTTATCTCACCGAGTTTTTGGATTTCTTGTGGCGTCCTGATGAATCGTCGTTTGACCATGTTTGGCCGGTACTCTCTCTCTCTCTCTCACTCTCACTATTGAATGATGGATGGATGGGTTGGTTGAGTTCTTGTGGTGTAATTTCAGCCCATGAAGTTTGGATGGCAAATCGTTGTCGGATCGCTCGTTGGGTTCTTCGGAGCGGCGTTCGGGAGCGTCGGAGGCGTCGGCGGAGGAGGGATTTTTGTTCCAATGCTGACATTGATCATTGGGTTCGATCCCAAGACCTCAACCGCTCTGTCTAAGTGTAAGTGCTTGTTTTGTTTGATTTTTTTTTAAAAATGTTTAAGTTTTGTTCTGCCATTCAGAAGTGATACAAATTTTGTCTGGAGTTTCATCTTTTGTGTTGACAGTTAAAAATTAGTGTGAAATTCTCAAGTTAACTTGTGTTAAAAGTAATTTAGGGAATTCTCTTTTGGGGTTTTGATTCAACTCCATTGGCTTCTGTTTTAGTGTGACAATTGAACCTTTCAATCATAGTATGTTTTAGAGTTTTTTTAGTCTATGGCATGCTTGATTGGATGGTGAGAAGAGTCATGTGTTTCATTTGCTTTTCCTGGAATGGGAGTTATGCTTTTCAACATGAAAAAGTATTTTCAGTGCCGATGGCTCTTTAGCCTGATGGTACCGGGTTCCAGTGCCTCGCACCCCGTCGCGGGTTCGAGTGACGCTTGGGGGTCCTCCTGTGGCGAATACTGTTGCAGCTAGTGGTGGGAGCCACCCTTGATGGCATTTATTCCCCCATGTGGCTTGCCGGATTCGATCCCAGGTGTGACCCGTCCCTTTGTTCTGTCTTAGCGAGTCCGGGCTGACCGGCTGGCTCTTTCAGTCAAAACAAAAAAAAACATGAAAAAGTATTTTGGTTTCATTTTTAAGGTTTCTAAGCTCTGAGATACATTAGCTTTGTTGGGTAAGGTATGATCATGGGCGCAGCTAGTTCAACTGTTTATTACAATATTAAGCTGAGGCATCCAACTCTGGACATGCCTATCATTGATTACGACCTGGCGCTGCTCTTACAACCGATGCTCATGCTTGGGATCAGCATTGGTGTTGCTTTCAATGTAATTTTTGCAGACTGGATGGTTACGATCCTCCTAATCATCCTATTCATGGGTAAGTAAATGTTTGATCAGGATGAACTTTTAATATTTTTATCATTATCTAGCTAGCTAGAAATTTCCTTGATTCTCATGACATTTGCATAGGCACATCGACAAAGGCATTTTTAAAGGGTGTTGAGGCATGGAACAAGGAGACTTTGAAGAAGAAGGTAAGGAGGCTCATACATGGATTTATTCAGAATTTCTGTGTTTTCTGACTCTTTACTATATATTCTAGGAGGCTAAAAGACTATCGAGGTTAAATGGTAAGCTGCTGCTTTATTTGACACACTCATGTTTCTGTTTGGGGGCATAAAGCAAGTGGGTTATATTCTATTTATGTAGCTGGAGGGAATGAAGACATAGAGTATGATTCTCTTCCTAGTGGGCCAAACAATAGCATTCAGACTGAGAATGAGTTGATTTTAGAACCAGAGGTAACTCGGCAACAGTTAGCTTATGATTTCACTCGCATATCTTTAGGAGACTAGGATTTGTGCTTGCAGGTCCCGATTCTAGAGAATATCTACTGGAAACAGCTTGGTCTTCTTGTCCTGGTTTGGATGGCATTCCTTATGTTGCAAATAATGAAGGTGAGCTGTTTTCTGTTGAGCTCAGATCATTGTCATCACGTTGAGTTTGTGAAAAATGAACTCATTGGTCTTGCCTGAACATGTTTGATGCAGAACTATACAGTAACCTGTTCAGCCTGGTATTGGATATTGAACTTACTACAGGTGTTGTATATTTTTCCTTGGGTCATAATGGTTCTGTGGGTATTTTTTAGACTTACTGTTGCAGAAGTATATAGTTTGAATGTTGATATTTTGCAGATACCTGTCTCTGTTGGTGTGACATCATATGAAGCCATTAACTTGTACACTGGAAAGAGAGTCATTGCATCAAGGGGAGATGAAGCGAAAGCTTGGAAAATTCATCAGTTAATCCTATACTCCTTATGTGGTGTTCTAGGTGGTATGGTCGGTGGATTACTTGGTCTAGGTGGAGGGTTTATCTTGGGTCCTCTTTTCCTAGAACTTGGTATACCTCCTCAAGTATGAGTTCTCTCTTTCTCTCTTAGTGGAAATTCTTTCTAATTTTAGTTGCTTGATGGTTCTTATTTATTTTAAAAGGTGGATTATAATGATATAATTCCATGATGGAGATACAATTGGAGGATGACCAAGTTTCATATCCATGTGTATACTTTTTTTTCCTGAAAATTCTGTAGAGAATGATTGGATATTAGAATATTCAATGATTAATAGATGAAATCTTTGCTATTTCTCATCTTATTCCTGATTATAACCTCTTTTTCAGGTCTCTAGCGCTACAGCCACCTTTGCAATGACATTCTCTTCCTCGATGTCCGTTGTTGAGTATTACCTCTTACACCGTTTCCCTGTCCCATATGGTATGATTAATTCTGTTCTGAAAACTGCTATTCATTTTGATTTTGAACTGACCGGTGGATATCGCAATATATTATTCAGTAACTGGCATTTTTAAGTTTAAAGAAAGGCACAAGGGAATTTGCCTAACTTCTTTTTCTTTTACTCGCTACTGATCTAGAAGCAAGCTGATGTTTTTTCATTTTTTTCAATTGGCTTGGCAGCTATCTACTTGGTTATTGTAGCCTCAGTTGCTGCCATTATTGGCCAACATGTTGTGAGAAAATTGATCATTTTGATGGGCAGGGCATCTCTGATCATTTTCATTTTGGCTTTCACAATTTTTGTTAGTGCAATCTCATTGGGTAAGCAGACAATTTCTGACTTGAATTTCCTACAGATAACTATTGCATGATTGGCTTGTTGATCATAAAAACAAAAATACCTCTATCATCGTTTTATCTCTGGTAAACTTTATATAAGTGCATGAGCCATGAAACAGGTGGTGTCGGTATTTCGCGCATGATTGAGCAGTTAAAGCAACATGAGTACATGGGTTTTGAGAACCTCTGCAGATATCAAGTGTAGATGCCAACAGATATCAAATGTATTTACTCATTAAAAGTGAAGAATGATTGGAGAGCATCTCATTATCCTTGCCCAAGAGTCAGCTTCCAATAGTTCTGTGGTAGAACTTGTTCTTGGAAAGAAATTGTTTTTATTGCATTGTGATTGAAGGGCTTTGTGCTTGATAGATGTCCATTGCTCACTGCCAGAAAATTTTTATCAGATTTTCCATTTGCTGATGCTGTGGTTTTCTACAAACCAGTCTTCTCAGCTTCATGCTTTCTTGAAGAATTCAAGCTTGATTATATTTACTTGATGTTAGAGAGGCCAACTTCTCTTGAATCACTTGATGAGGATGTTTAGTCAAAGCCTGCATCTTTCAGGTTACATCTGTGTATTCCTTGGTTTAAATTATCTCCAGAACAACATGATTGCTAGATGTAGCCGAAGCATATAATTTTGTAATTTGTTGATATTTGTCATCTCATTGTTATTTGCTGATGCTGTCAGATACATCTTTCTGAAAATTTTATTTTGTTGGCGAATGAATTCCACTGTACTATTATTATTATTAAGTATTTGTTTGTGAATTAAAAAATTCTACAAAGGCGTTTATTAAGATAAAATTTACAAGTGAGTTCTTTTGAAATGAATTAAAAAAAATTAGTGAGCCTCGATTTAAATAAAATTTATAAATATTTTTTTTCTAATAAACTACAACAAGTTCAGTTATTATTATTTTTTTGATAAATATTATATATAAATATCATATACTAGTTATACATAAGGATTGCCAAACAATGAAGCCATTAACAACTTGAACTCCGCTTAATAAAAGTTTGAGCTTGGCTCAAAATTCAAGCTCAAACTTTCAATCTTTGTTTGAATTTTGAGTTCCAAATTAATTTTAATGGAAAGCTCAAAATTACATATATTGATATATTTTACATATTACAATTAAATTTTTTTCCCAATCTTTATTTGTTCCAATCTCCACCATAATCCTCCACGGCCACCCCTATAGAAGAAGATTTAATTTTCCCTCCTTTCTCCATCTTTATCTTCAAAACTAGGACTCATTTGCTAGTTTTTCAGAGGGTCAAAGACACAATGTTATCACTCCATTTATCATGTCTCTCAATTCCGACCCTCCAAATCCCCAATCCCAATCCAAATCCCAAATCCCTACGTCTCTTCCCATCCTCCCAAAACCCTATCAAATCCTTCTGCTCCCTTAAACCCTTTAACTCCAATCTCCATTCACGCTCTCCAAACCCTAATTCCCCAAGATTCCACCTTTCACTCCCCAAACCACGCTTTCTGAAGATTCAATGCAGCAAACATGTGGAAGCTCAGTCTGGGGACGGCGGAAACGAGGGCGGAGAGGGTGGGGGAGGTGAGGAGGACGAGGAGAAGCAGGGACTTCTCCCTGAATGGGCTAGTGTTACCTCGGAGGATGCGAAGACCTTCATTGGCGCTCTTGTGATTGCTCTTGCGTTCCGGACGTTTGTGGCCGAGCCACGGTACATCCCTTCCCTTTCCATGTACCCCACGTTTGATGTTGGAGATCGCATTGTTGCTGAGAAGGTACTGTTTGGAGAATTGCTTCTTGTGTTGTTTTTTTATAGAGTTATAGTTGTCAGATTTCTCAGCTTATTGGATGTATTATATGTCCATCTGAGCTGAAAATATTGAGTATTTTTCATAGGTTGAGGGAGATGTAATGTGATTGCATTTGGAGTATTAGGAACAATAACAATTTAATTTGATTGTAGCACTATAGACTGAAATGGTTCTTTCTGGACCTTTTTATGGATATGAAAGATTCCAACAATTATGTAAGTTATAATTAGGTTGTATGAGCTTATCAAATATGGATTTTCAAAAGGTCAGAGAACAACTTGTTTGTGAGAGTAGAACTAGTGACTTTTCCCAGTTCATTGGATGATATAATGTTGGCTGAGCTGTCAATATTGGATGCATTTGGAGTGTTAATGTTTAGATTTAGTGAGATGAAATGAATTTGCTTTACGATTATTAGGAGCATTAAAGATATGAATCAATGAATCACTAAGTATTGAGTTGAAATGCTGTGTGGATTGTGTGTAGAGGGAAAGAATCCAACTATAAGGAGTAATGAACAATTAGTAGGCATGAGTTTATCATATGTCGGGTCAAACAACTTGTTTGCTGACTTAAAGGAAGGAAGAATGTGAGGCATCAAATTTTCTCTATAACATAGATTCATTTAGAGGTAACGATGAGATGAAGAGCATATACTTGAATAGGAGGTCATAGTTAGAGGAATTTCAAAAAGTGTGGGCACTATGTTAATGGAAGCTTTATCCTTGGTTATGGAATACATTTTACAAAATGTCCAGAATCTATCTCAAGTCTTAGACCAGTAGCTAGATTTACCATGCATTTGATATGTTACTAAGCATGCTTTTTTACATGCTCTTCTGTTGAAACTATATAGTTCATGCAGATTACATTCCATGCACCTAATGTTGAATCTGGATTCCTAATTCTTATTTCATCATTGCTAGGTTTCATATTACTTTAGAAGGCCATGTGTTAATGACATAGTGATCTTTAAGAGCCCTCCAGTCTTGCAGGTAATAAAGTGGTTTAAAAGACCGGTAATTTGTTTATACAATTTTCTATTTACTTCCTTTATCAGCTCACTCCAGAGTTTATCATGCAGGAAGTGGGTTATACTGATGATGATGTTTTTATTAAACGAGTAATTGCGAAGGAAGGTGATGTTGTAGAGGTATGACTAATAAATTTAATATAATTGTTGCACAATCAGAATTCTAACATTTGCATTTCCTAATCATTCTTCATTTGCATTTCTTTCACAACAATATTTGCTTACCCTATTTCTATTTTAATTATGTCAGAACTTCTTGAATTGGTAGATGATTTGATATCATTGTTTCATTGGACACAACTTTGGTAATTAAACTTTTCAGTGGATAATTACAGCCAGATTAGTTGGGAATTTTGATTTGTAAATTTTAATTATCAATGTACCTTTTTAGAGAAATGATTCCACATGGAACCGGTAATCACAGCCACAGATTTGCCTTGAGTTATGTTTTCTGTCTCCCCACTTGTTGCAGTGAGAAGAACCAAGTTAACAAACCTCATATAATATATACGCTTTTGTTGTTTAACAATACATTTTAACATGAGATTGCACGATTAAGAATTTGTAGGGTGATCATACTACAAGCTCTATATCTTGAGACCTAAATAGGCCTATAACTGAAACCTTTATTCATGGTGACTCAATTCATGATCAATTCGACAAACTTCAGAAATATTTGGCCTAATTTCTTCTGTGATTGATCATGCTTTTTGCTCATATTAATCTATGTTAAGAGTATGTTACCCAATGTTAATCAGACGACAACAAATTGTATGTACCAAAACTTACTCTAAATGATTTTGTAAATGGAAAAGCCAAGAGTATGTGTGTGTCAATTGCTTTCTTCTAAATTTCTATCATGTCTTTGTTACTTGAATATTTTGTTAATCGCTTAGGAACAATCGTTTAATTTTAAAGCTGGCAGTTATCTCTGTTCTGATTCTATCGCAGGTTCATGATGGAAAGCTTATGGTAAATGGTACTGCCAGAAATGAAGATTATATTCTTGAGCCTCCAGTCTATGACATGAAACCAACTGTAATCCCTATTCCTGACTGCTTTGATCATAATAAGAAATCCAACAAAAAATAATGTCTGTCCACATTAACAAGTTCAACTGCATAGTAGCTCAGAATGATAGATCAGAACCATTAAAAACCATTTAAAAATATTGAAGATTAACCCAAGTCTGGATAGATTGTTAGAAGTTCTTTTTCCACATTCTTGAAAGCATCCAATCAAAATCAAGAAGATTTAATAAGGCTCAGAACAATGAGAACATGCTATAATCAAAGGGCTAGGTTGCCAATGTCTAACCT